>OX467115.1:9211829-11611829 GCA_950106695.1 Biston stratarius | reverse complement strand
CTCTCCTGATGTTATGTGATGGTATGGTTGAAGATGGTAAATACACCTGGCCTGGAATGGAACTGGCTCTCAAGTGCGGTTGCTGGAACACACTATTAGGTGCTTGGCAGCAGATTTTACACTTGAGCTAGCCGAGTACTAGAAAGTACACTAACGCCATACTTTCTTAACGATGTCTTCCTTCTGCAGCTTAAGCATATAGTTGCCTTTCAGCACGTGATACGACCGCCCTAACCACTGGGCTATCATCGCTTAACGACGAAGCTGAAAAGTGTGACATATAAAGTGTGCTTCAGATATACATGGTCTAATATCCCCTTGAACTGTCTTATATCAGACAGCCAGAATTGACAACGTTTCATTGCTACAAATATATTATAAGTAAAAAATTATAATAATATATTTATTGCAAAATATTTGCCTATAAGCAAAAAGCTGGCTTATATGAGGTTTGCAATACTGCACTATTGCCTTTCAATTTATTTGCACACAATTTGTTTTCTTATAACGAATTTTTTTTATGCAATTTTATTAGTCGATAAATCTTCTATACATACATAAATATCTCGTGTCACGGTGTTTGTGGTTGCTCTCTTTTATAACGGCTCGACCAATTTTATGAATTTTTTTATCTATATTTGTAAGGTACGAGAATAGTTTGTAAAGTATATACCATACCACTAGTTGATTAGCTACTTTTTATCCCAAAAAAATGTAGCGGGTAAAACCGCGGGGCGCAGCTAATATCACTACATTGATGCAGAACTGCCATATTTATGCTCCGCTATAAACAACGCTGTGTTAAATAAGTGTAATATATCAACCTTTAAAATTACATAAACCTTCTAAAACAAGTTCGCATTTACTACTGAGAGCGTTTTAAGTACAATATCGAAACATCGTATGACAAAATGATACACGACATCAATTACATAGCAATCTATATTAATGACGTACAAAGCAACCCATCGCAAATCTGTATCGGGGGTCGAGAATTCCATACATTATTCAAATTTCATTTTTTCATTCAATATTTTTCGTGTATACAAGACTTCTTGATGAAATGATTGTAATTATTAGTCATGTTGGAATCTTTAATTTTAACCCGATATATACCAGGCTAATTAGGGTTCCGTACCCAAAGGGTAAAACGGGACCCTATTACTAAGACTCCGCTGTCCGTCTGTCACCAGGCTGTATCTCATGAACCGTGATAGTTAGACAGTTGAAATTTTCACAGATGATGTATTTCTGTTGCCGCTATAACAACAAATACTAAAAAACAGAATAAAATACATATTTAAGGGGGCTCCCATACAATAAACGTGATTTTTTTTGCTCGTTTTTGCTCGATATTGATAATGCAGACGCTTGAAATATTTAGTTATATATTCACTTTAAAAATAAATAATTAAATTAAAATAAAACAAATATTTAAGTGAGGCTCCCATACAACAGACATAATTTGTTTTACCGTTTTTATTGATAATAGTACGGCACCCTTCGTACGCGAGTTCGACTCGCAATTGGCCAGTTTCTTTATTACACGATTGCCCAAAAAAAGAAGTGTAATCATCTCAGGGTTCATATATGTATGTGTGTCTCTTTATTCCACCATAACTTTTAAATGCTTGAACACATTTGGGTGTATTAGATATCGTTAAAATCCATACATCATTCTTAGTGACGCTGGTTATAATTTTAAGAAGGAAAATCATCATGGCGTCCGTGTGGTTCCATTATTTAACGCAGTTTTATTTTTTGTTTATTCATTCAATATAATCATTCATGCTTAGAAATAAAGCCACTACTAGTTACACTCTTTTTTTTTTTGGGCAGTCAAGTAAATATACACTCATGTGCAAACATATATAATATGATGGATAAACAACATTGGCTTAGCAATAGAGTCTCGCTACAAATCCATGCGAAACTCTAAAAGCCGCATATATTTTGTTAACAAACTTAACAATCGCAAAAATATATCGCTTACGAAAAGCGCCGCATTATCAGTACAAGGCAGTAAAAAGAGAACAACAAACGCTTTCGATTAATGATAACGATACATCACCGTTATCCGATAACAGTATCAAGCGTTATCTGGGCCCTTATTCTTATGAGCACATGATCAGGTAACGCGCCGTGTTTACGTAACGTGGCGGAATTCGAGTTTAATTCGTGTTTATTCCACTTTTTAATGCCTGAACATATTTTGATTGTATCGTTACAATTTTACACTATCCCGAGTGACACTGGCTATATTTTTTTAAAACTTTCATTTATTTTTTAAACGAGCATATGTTTTTTTCTCTTTTCTTAATTAAGCGTGTAAATTAAACTATTACTCGACTACGCAAAAAACATACATTTTGGTACCAAAAATCCGTTATTTTGATTTGCTTACAATTTTAATTGTTACTCAGCGATATTGGCGTCACTAATCTAATGACATATCATTCATCAAAATCGGTTAAGCCGTTTAGTCATTATGAAAGAACATAGGGAATGTCATACATACAAAGATAGTTTTTTTTTAATGTAAAATTAATAAGACGAACTAGACGCTCTCCTGATGGTAACACATATCCATGACTATTACAGAATATAATAAATATTTAAGGGGGCTCTCATACAATAAACGTGATTTTTTTGCTCGTTTTAGCTCGATTTTGATAACGGCAACAGGTAGACGCTTGAAATATTCACAGAATATTTAGTTATTTATTCACTTAAAAATAAATAATTATATTAAAATATAACAAATATTTAAGTGGGGCTCCCACATACATAAACATTGAGTAGTAAAACAAAGTCTAGAACATCGCTGCTTTGACACTCATTAATTTGAGATTTTCGGTGGTTAGTCTCAATAGCTCTGTAATTACGTTAGCTACAGTACCCTTCAAACCGGAACACAGTAATCTTTACACACTACTGCTTCTGATACATATAATAAGCTGTTCAAATATATACACCTCCGTTTTTGCTTCGCCGCAGTGGGGAAAAACGCGAGGAAGTCAGTATGGAACTCCTTGTCAACTAACAAAATAAAAGTTAAAATAAATCGTAGGAAATTTTACACAGCGCTATCTGACCTTGAATGGAACTGGCTCTCAAGTGCGGATGCCGGAACACACCGTTAGATGCTTGGCGGTAGATTTTCAACTTGAGGTTGACTTTAAATACTTTTTAACTTTATAATCGTATAACGTTATAGACGGTATGCGAGTTTTCGGCAAGGAATCTTGCGTGAGTTAGAGAATCAGGGTCCTGGCTACAATATGACGTCATCACTGTAACATCATGTTTGCGACGACATAATTTCAGATTTCAGTAAACATTGATAGTGAAATGGGGCTGTGACGGTCGAGTAAAGCTTGCTGTTCACGAAATTTTCGTTGATCGCAAGTAATCCAAACATTTTGACTTATGAAATTTGCCTTCAACCACCGTTGTCATTGCCTCGGACATAGCAGTCCACTGTAGTATTTACATACTTACATGCGTGTAAGGTACCCATTGGTTCAAGATTCAAGATATTTAATGCTTGTATACAGTACAAGATGTTATAAATATAAAGTACTCGTAGTATGTACATAATTATAATACACAGTAAAATATGGACTCTGAAAATATGGTTTTTGCTATTTACATTTATATATAAAAATCGATGTGTGTGTGTGTGTTACATTTATCCCTATGGTCTTAAAAATAGCGTGATCGATTTTGATAAAATTTTCGATTTTAAATCTTCAGTTTAGCTGCGGATGAACTTGTGAAGTTTGATCGAAGATCGACTCAACAGCATTTTGTTGTGTTTTTGGGAAGCAGGAGCGCGGCTAGTTAAACTAATATTATATAGGCCAAAGTGAGTGTGTAAGTGTGTTTATATGTTTGTTACTTTATCACGCTCAAACGCTTGGACGAATTTTGATGAAATTTGGTATGAAGGTGGATTAACACGGATACTTTTTATCCCGAAAAAACGTAGTGTTCACGCGGGAACAGCATGTAACACCGTGGGGCGCAGCTAGTATTTGAATAAAAGTTGTACAGATATAACGTTGCGCTGAAAATGGTTGAAGTCTTTTCTATTCCACGATTTCCCTTGACATATTACGGGAATTTCACGCACACACTTTAATATATTATTATTTCTGTGACGTAAGGCCTAAAGGAATTCATCTTTGTATAATAGTTGGCGTATTACACAAGAAATTATAGCACCGAAGTGTCTTCACTCATTATATACGCAACCTCATGTCTGTCATTTTGTTTTCTAATCTGAGTTTACAATTTGTCGATGTATGTATACATATAGCATATTAATATAGAAAAATATACTTTTTAGGTTCAATATTTAAACATCTTCGGTAAATTTGTAGATATGATAGTTCAGTGGTTAGCAAGTTTGGTTCACATGCCGAAGAGCGTAGTTTAAAATCCCAATAATAAGGTTGAGCTGCCGGTAAAGGAAAACATCGTGAGAAAACTATAGCATAGTGGTAGACTACTCTCTAGTACTGAGCTAGCTAGTTACCACCCACAAGATGCAAATCTGCCGCTAAGTACCTGACGGTATCTTCCGGTAGCCTCGATTGTGAACCAATTCTATTCCAGGCTAGGTGAAGGAAAACATCGTAAGGAAACCATAGCATGGTGGTAGGTTACTCTATAATATTCAGATGGCTAGCTACCAAGCTAAACCAAGTTGAAAATCTGCCGCCAATTACCACATATCTTCGACCACACCTTCATTTAACGTCTTTTTTATGTGAAAGTTATGAGACGAACGATACGCTTTCCTGGTGGTAAGATACCTGTCCATGACCATTGCAGCGATACACAGAACTTTGAGTAACAAAGTCCAGGGCATGTCTCATTTGGCGCTCGTTACTTCGGGACATCTGATAGTTAGTCTCAACAGCCCAGTAATTTTGCTAGCTTCAGTACTCTTCAAAGCGGAACATTAGTTGAGCTGTGGTCAAACATCTATACTGAAACAACTGAAATTTGATTACGTTATATATATATGTATTTAGAAAAGTATGATTCAATCGCTAAAATCTGCTTATACCTACATATATAAAACGTAAGTACCGAGCAATAATGAACGTCCTTCCTCAAAGATATAAAGATATAATCTAATAATCCTCAACGTAAGAGCGCTTTTGTCGCTATAAAAAATGATGCGAAAGATCAATACCAATATTAGACCACTCTTATTACTGAAACAGTGCATTAGTAAAATCAACTTTATAATTATCAAAAAACATAGGCATACATAAATAATTGTCTAACTTTGCACAGCGACCCAAAATGTATATTCATTGTTGTCTTCGTGTTCTTTTAAGGTTGGTTAATAATTTGACCACAGCTCATTTGATATGAAGTGACGGTATGATCGAAGATATTACTATATTCTATACGATGATGTTCTATGTATATTGTTATGTTATAATACAATTATTTTAAATTTTGACATATTATATACTTAAAATGATAAATATAAAATAACTAAAATATATTATTAAAAGGAGTCCCTTTAGGCAAGGTTCCGAAGATACTGGCAGCGTTCCCCCTTTGAATAGCTAGACTAATTCTTTGTCCGAGGTAGCTGCCAGCTCTTCGGTCTCCTGTGATGTCGACTAACCTATATATACTTGTATTAATTTAATTTTTTTTTATTGTTATTTTAATGCAATTCTATGAACATGTTCTGAAATAAATAAATATAATATAAAATATCGTCCATACAGTGTTTGGAATGGATCTCTCAAGTGAGGCTGCCGGAACACACTGTTAGGTATTTGGCGGTAGATTTTCAACTTGAGGGTAGTAAAGCTAGTCAAGTGCTAGAAAGTACCATACCACCATGTTATATCCTCACGATGTATTCTTTCACCGACAGCTCAAGTTCATTATTGGGATTTGAATTTACGCCCTTCGGCGTGCGAACAGGTCGCGCTAACCACTGAGCTATCATCGCTATAAAATTATAGATAGATAGATAGAAATAGAAAAAATTGTACAGAAAACAAAAGAATCTTATGAGGTAGTGCCAAAGCGATCTCTTCCAGGCAACCAACCTACATGTTGAACATTAATAAGTAAAAAAATTACATTATTATACAAACACTGCGTTATTTTTCAATTCTATATTATACGTTGATATAAATATATACAAATACATTAACCTATAATCATCATCGTCATCGATCATCGTCAGCCATAGATCGTCCACTGCTGGACATAGGCCTCCTCCTGGGGGGGTTTTGCCAATACTCACCACGCTTGGCAGGCGGGTTGGCGAGCGCAGTTAGGTGTGATTGTTCAAAAAAGATGCTGCTGCCCATCTTCCGGATTACATTCCTTAGCCGACTCTTACGGCAACCACGAGTAGAGAGGGTGGGGTACTATTCTTGCGCCGGCCACCAAGGCAAATTTATAATAGACAGCTATAATAATAAGACAGAGCTAGAATTAATTCGATTTTCAGCGAAAAAGCAATATCTTAGCAATATTTTGATGTCATAATAACGATGTCAAAGACACGGTTAATATATATCGGAGTAACTCGATTATACAAGAGAGGATCAACATCCATGTCAATTTAATAAGTAACGAACTAACCATGTCATTTATATAGAGCATTAGCGTAATTACAATTGAACGTTTTAATGTAGATTAGTCTGATTCAATTGATGGATGTACGTGCATATTAATCTCATAAATATATATTTATGTCTACTGTACAATGCTAGCTTTATATGTTGTTTTTTTTTTGGTGGCAGGTTGTTAGACCACAGCTCATCTGATGTTAAGTGCCGGTGTGGTCGATTACTACATTCAAGTCAATATTACTAATATATTTTGTAGATACTCGATACCAAGTAAAATTTATAAAGGCAGTGAAATGCATGCTAGACTGCACCAATTGAGGGTCATCTGTTTCTTCGCATAATATTATTTGTCATAATGTTATTCAGCATACATATTTTTATCATAGCATAATTATGTGTTTTAGTAACATTATTGGACGATCATTTTTATTCGTAGTCATATTTATATGTTGCCTTATTATTTTCAAGTTATCAAAATTATTATTATTATTATTATGTCATACTAATTTGATTTATATTCCACATTTTGTGTTTTTTTAAGTAAGTTAAGTTGAATATATAAAAAGCATTTTTACTTTTTTATGTAAAAGTAATGAGGTACTTAACTTTTAGATAAAAATGACTGACAAAACACTCTGCTGATGGTAATAGTTTATTGTGCGGCCAAAGCCATATGTGTAATCAAGACCAAATACACAATTGACTGTGATTATGCCGTGAAATTATATGACTATCAATACGGCTTAAGGCTTAAGGCTTCTTAGGTTACATATGTTATTAATACAAGGTTACTAATTTTAAGGTCAAATGACGTTGTGGCGGTAGTTTTATTTTGTTTTTTGAAGATTAATAACAAATAATATTAGTTTATGAATTTATATGAGTTTCAAAATTAGTGCTAACAATAATATGCGAATAAATATTTCTGTTCACTCAGCCCGACTCTGTTCTAGCGGCTTTTGGGACATAGCTCAAGAACTCATTATTATCATACTTTTTGTGCGTCTTGTTTTCTAAGCAAACTTCTAAAATACAAACCCGAGACGAATGCGTAAGAAAAACGTGGCGTAAATTGTCTGCGTTACATTGTTACCTCAATAACGTTATAGAATAGAAACCAAATCAACAATGTACAAAAAATCATAGAATACCGGCACGTTTTATTTCAATAGGATTTGTTTCAAGGGATATTTTAGATATTCATAGAGCGTCTTATAAATTTCCATAGACAAGTTTTTCTAACTGGTAGTCCGCAGAGAAAGCGGTGGAATTACGATTATTTTTTGAAGAAATAAGCAGTCTTATCTTTGAAGTAGTTTTTGTTGAATCTTAATACGAGTATTATAAATTTTTTGCTAGTTTTCAATACAGATTGAAATATGGAATTCCTTTGATCGATATTCATATTCCAATAAATACTAATAAGGAATAACTTTCCTTGGTTTTTTTGGTATAAAAGACGGATCAGTACTGTTTTTACTATTCAACTGCAAGGCGTGGCGTCTTCTTATTGTGAGAAGGGAGAGATCATAGTTCACTACGTTGGTCAAGTGCGAGTTGGCAGACTTCACAATCTTCGAAAACTATTAGACATGTTTTTTTAAATATGTTTTCCTAAATATGATATACAGTATGTGTACTTATATTTAAAAAAAAATATGGTTTAATATAAGCATCGCAGGAATAACGTGATTTGTTTAGCTAAATCAATGGAACTAGTTTTCTGAAACAAAAAAAACTTAAGAGGTAATCATTGATTTATCTCCCAAGACCAGTTCAGTCTTTTAATTTCTAGATTAGCTAATTTGTTTTCAAACATCTATAAGAAGAACACACGTCGTGTAAGATAATTCTAAATTGACAAAGTCAGTTAATTTTAAATTTAATCAGACAAGCTCCGAGATAAATAATTACGGTTCAATTCTAACGGTGACGGCTAAACTAGCAACAATTTCTCTGAAGTGTGACCACGAAATGTATGTGACAGTAATCAAAGCTGAATGTCGGATGATGTATGATTGTAATTTAGCACGCACTCTGCGTAATGAGTACATCTGTAGATTTCTGTGGATAACAATTAGACAATATCTGTTTTTGGATACGCATCTCATATGTGGCAGAACCTTCTTGTTATTTTGGTCTTGATTTTACAAATCGAGATGTTGTTCGAGAGAGAAACTAAAAACTAAAATAACGGCTTTTAGATTAGTTTATGTGAAATTGATTTTTTCAGTAGTTTTTATGTTATATATAATTTGTAAACGGTTTTATTTTCTGTCTTAGTGTAAAATAATACATATTAATTATTATAAAGGTAATTAAGGAGAATAAAGCAATAGTTATAATAACCTGAGTAAAAAAAAACTGCAAGGTTTGGTTTGCAAAAAAATCTCCACGACTCAGGGAATCCTAGAAAAAAACTAATACCTAAATTATATTATTTATTGTTCATTAGTGACCTTCTTCGTCTTCACACGAGTGCAATTTATGCTGGCGACTTGAATTTTTCTACTTATGCAAATTTTTTACTAGGATTGCACTTTTCACTTTTTTTTCACACTGCACCATCTAGCTCCAAACTAAGCAAAGCGTGTGCTATGGGAACCAGATAACTGATAGAATACTTGTATACTATTTTTTATAAATACATTCTTATTATACATATAGAACGCCTAAAGACAAAACAAACATTTATCATCACATAAATATGTGTCCTTGTAGGAATCAAACCCACGCCCTACAATTTTGAAGCAGATTTTCAACCTTATGAGCTAACAGGGCAACTTATTATATATAAGCTTCACACACACATATCATCTACCATAGTACGTCCACTGCTGGACATAGGCCTCCTCCTGGGGGGGGTTTGACAATACTCGCCACGTTAAGTGTGATTGTTCAAGGAAGACGTTGCTACCCATCTTCCGGATGACATCCCTTAGCCGACTCTTACGGCAACCACGGGTAGAAAGGGTGGGGTACTATTCTTACGCCGGCACCACCACGGCCAATAAGCTTACCGTGAACAAATTATTATCCAAATAACAGTGAAAGCCGTATCAAAAACCGTTGCGTGGTTTAGAAGAAGTACGCAGAGAAGCAGACAGATTTTTCACCAAACTTACTATTGACACAATTGGATCGTTAATAAAAAACGTCATCGAATAAATTTCACATAAAAGTGGAATATACTCACCAATAACATAAGAGTATCCATCAAGAGTGAGCACACATTTCCTGGGCGCACCCGAAGCGGATCGATGTCTATGAGTTCGCGGAGCTGCACCCAGCGCTCTGCCTCCACCAGGGTCACTATGGCACTTATGCACCAGCTCCTTGTCATTAGCCACTGCCTTGCCGTCGACTGACCCTTGCCTGTTGCCTTCCAGCAACGCTTTCCCACGCCGCATCATCACATTATACGATATCTCCACGACGCGTCAGCACAATTTTATCACGTCACTTTAGCATATAAGTTTTACTAACACATGTTCCTCGCAAGTCAGTCAAAGTGAGTCAAAAATAATAACACATTTCCAGTAAATCACGCGAAGATTCGTCAAAATCCAGCGCAGATATTTCACCTGAGATCCTCTCACGTCACGGATATCCACGTCACTCAGAATCCTCGATTTATCACCCAGTTATTTTGAAAAGTAATTCAGCCACGACACGTGATCGTACTGATCAATCATTCGAAAAAATTCAGATATGTTTACGTTTTCCACGCTGTGTTTTGATATGCTTCAGACTCGGATCATAAATCGCTGGTGAGTTTTAGGCATTTTCATTGCCTCGTTGGTCTTGAACTAATAAATTGAGAATTAGTCTTACTGTGATTTTATTTTAAGCGATCGATAAAATTATATCCGTATTATAATATCCATTGCTTCTCTAAGGAAATAAATTGCTTTTTTTTGCGAAATCTTTCATTAAAGTTGTGAATGGAATGGAGATAAAATATCATCATCCCAAGACACGCCACACAGCCCGATCTTCGCCTTTTCGTTTCCATCCACTGCCGGCTATCTACGTATATCGTCACTCCATCGACTCTCGGGGTGTCCTACGCTACGTTTGCCAATTCGCGGACTCCACTCTAAAACACGTCTAGTGTTTATCGGTTCAAATGGAGATAATAATGATAACGTAATTATTTCTAATTGCTAACTTTATTGATAGTAAATCATTTAATACAAACTGACCTAAATAAATAAGTTTAACTATGTTACAAATCTGCGATACATCGAACGATTTTCCATAAATCCATAATTTTGTACATAAATCCTGAGGTGGAAAATTTTCGGCCGATGGACGTGAAGCAAATATTTTTTTTAACTTATGTGGTGTTAATTCTAAGCGTTTGAAAACGTTTTGTTTCTCGCGTAATTGTTGAATTTGCCTTGAGTTACGCTAAATGCGGTAAATGAACTTCGGATTCAATAGAGTCTTTGTTAATGAGATGTTAATTAGCATTTCAGTATTATCATTGTAGATTTATTTCGGGATATTCCAACTGAAAAGACAAATTACAATAGCAGACAATTCCGTAGAGGTAGTCGGTGTTTCCTAAAAAAAGCAACGTAATAGATATTTTTCCGAACAAGAGAGGAAAAAACATTTTACTTCAAGCAGTTATGAAAATTTAATGATCGGCTCAATTACAAGAATTTATTAGATCGAAACAATCTTAATAATCTAGTATCAAGTTTCGTATTGAATCATTAAACCATATAAGTTTGTTGCCGCAAATTCTTTACTTATAAGTAAACTCAGCGTTGATACTTTGAAATTGGATTTAGTAAACTGCTTCTAAATGATTACCTAATTGAATATCGTCTAGATCACGTACACATGACTGGTGTGTTGGTTTTTTACAGATCGTAATTCACGCGAGTGTGGCTGGACCGTAATGAATGTTTGGCTTTACGCAGGTGGGAACACGGAAATCTATTTCGAAACTGCGGCGACTGTTGTTTTTCCGCCATAGTAACGCACGGGGAGCCCATAAACCGTTGCGTCATTGCTCACGGTTGGGGGTGGCGGTCCCCCTACTTGTAAACAGATTGTGACGCTATCCCCGGACTATGTCAAACGAGACCAACAGGTGGTCCCGTCTTGAAACTGAACACAAGACCGACGGAAAAATTAAAAAGAAAATTGACAAATAATCTTAATTTAAATTTACTTATTTTTTTTACCGTAGTTTGATCAAAAGTCAACATGCACGGACGGAGGTGCGCTCGGAGCGGTTTAACGACATGACGCGACCGCGCAACCGTACCGCGTGGAAGCCTGCGCGCGACTGTCGTTTGTGCCACATGCTCTACCCGCTACAGGTAGCCGCTGATTAGTATACCAAGTTCCAAATTCGATTCCCCGGGATATTGAGTAATTTATTTTTCTAAATACGGCAATCAGACGTAATCTTGTTTTGCTTTCGGCCAGTTGTCGTTACAATTTTAGTGACGCCAACAAAAGCAGGTTTTACTTGGTTATTTAATCAAATCAGCTGGGTTAGAATTACGTCCTCGAGACGTATTTACGATAAATTTTAAAGGTGATTGATTTTGTGATTGTTTCTCTTTTTCACTGTCGTAATAACATGCGAATGATTAACCACAACTGAAATAGGACATTCAATGAAAATATTCCAACTCACGCATGACAAAGCAAAGCTTTGTCCCAGAAGTGTAAAAAGATGAAAGCGTATTATGGATCCTACAAAAATATGGCACGTCCTTTCGGATATGGAATAAAAAGCTTGTATATCTGTATTTCCGACGGATCCATCCAAGCGCCCTAATTTGGTCGGAAGATTTACAAAAGCTATGAGTATTTTTTGTAAAAATCTTTTACTTAGATTTACAGAATAATGAAAGTTGCATAAACCTATTCGTGTAAAGAAATAATCTTATGTTCTTATAATAAATTATAACCATACTTTTTTATTACAAATTCCTTTTTTTTATTAATAGGCTTTGTGTTTGTTCAAAGCTCAACTGATGTTAACATCAATTAAGATCTAAGTCGTAGATGATAAAGCGGAATTAACCTGGAATGAAATTGGCTCTCAAGTGAGACTACCTTAACACACATACATACATCATATCTATCATTCATTATCATCATTATTCACAAATTTAATTATTAGTGGAAGTATTTTTTTTAGCCGTTTCCAACCGGTCTTTATGGAAGTCAATGGGGGAGGCCTATGTCCAGCAGTGGCCGTTCTACGGTTGAGATGATGATGATGATGATGTTAACTTTTTCCGTTATGTAACCTATAGCTAAAATTGGAAAACAGAGCCAACTAAATGTCCAAAAAATCAAGATGCACATTTACTGGTAATTCTTTGCATTTACTGATCCATCGCGCTGCAATGGACTTGCTACTTACTCTGAGCGTCTTATTGCGATTCGCACGCGACCGCATATCGTATACCCGCGTAATAAGGTTCACAGTCGCAAAGCTTTTTTGTGAGCGTCTAACTGATATCGCAATAAGAAGCTCAGGGTACAGAGGCATAGGTATAATTTTTACATTCATATCAACGCTTGCCTTCTCTGCCCTGTCCCCATCCGTCCCCAACCAAATTTGATATGATCCTACAGATACTGCTTATCAGGTTTTTTGCTTTCCATTAATGAATTTATAGATTTTCTTAGAAGGCCGAGGTCTTTTAGTAGATTATGGGGAAATTTTGCTGGAATTCTTCTAGCAACTATTTCTAATACATATAAATCGACCACGAAACTATTAATAAATAATTACTTCATTTGTAACGTTATAATACGTTACAAATATGTCAAAAACACTGATTATATGTCAAGAAATTTAATACAGAAATGTCAATCACCAATACGTTATAATGTCTAGTGTTTTTTACAAAATTTTGTTTCTCATGTATTTCTTCAAATACAAATATTTTATTGATAACACCAAAGTCAGCAGATTTTTTGTAATATAATTTCAAATATATCATTGAAATGGCATAAACACAGATTACAAATTAATGAGGGAAAAATACTATTTAAAATATAACGAGAAAACTACAAGTGAGTTTTAGTTTTTTTTTTTGAGAAAGTAACGTATCTAATTAGTATAGGTTACTTGGTAGTAAATCTCTTTAGCAGGCCGATAAGCAGCAATTTGTATGCATTACTGTATGCCAGTTTGAAGGGTACTGCAGCTAGCGAAATTACAGAATTGTCGAGACTAACCATCGAAAGTCTCGAAGATATGAGCGCCAAAACAGCGACGCCCTGGACTTTGTTTTGTTACTCAAAGTTCTGTGTATCGTTGCAATGGTTATGGATATGCGTTCTCTCTTACCATCATGAGAGCGTGTTGTTCGTCTCATTACTTTTACATTAAAAAAATAGTATTTTTTATTAAAAGATTTTTTAATCACACAATATTATTCGTATCACCCATTGGTAACAAAAAGATTTATAGTTGGATGAGTGGTATTTTTAAAACAAAATAAACAAGACATTGCAAGTAAAATACTATTGCTATTTTCAAACACATTAAAACCTAAAGCCCTATTATTGTTAAAGTTTCTCAGAAACAAAAACACGAGTTTCCAATTTCCCAAACTTCAATTACTCCAATTTAAGCACTAATCACCAATTGACGTCATGAAGGGGCCGCTGTAAAAAGAAGTACCTATAACAAACCCCTCAGACAGAGCCGTTTAAAAATTAAGCTCGATAGCATCTCTAGCACTGTTACATTTTACACGACTGTCGAAAAAAGGAGTGTTATGTTTTCAGGGTTCATGTAGGTATGTATGTGTGTAAATTTCTTTATTCCACTAATCTTTTAAATTATGGAACAGACTTCAGTGTATGAGGTATCGTAATGCATATTTAAAAAAAACAATATGGCGGCGGTATCGCTTCATTTTAAATGGGGAAAAAAAATTGAATTATTATTAGTTAATATATTTTTATCCCAATCTTGTTTTTTGTTTCATTCAATTAATTTACTTGTTTTTTTATAAGTACATAATATATTAGGTACAGAAGACTGCAGTTAGACAGATAAGACGTTTTTATCGCTATGAGGAATTTCCTCCAACGGACTCTCGGATAACAAATATTATGAAAAACCGGCCAAGTGCGAGTCGGACTCGCGCACGAAGGGCTCCAAAGCATTATCTATGAAAAAGGCAAAAAAACCGCGTTTATTGTATATTGTTTGTTGTTGTTGTATGAGCCCTCTAAAATATTTATTTTATTTTGTTTTTAGTATTTGTTGTTATAGCGGCAACAAAAATACTGAAAAAAAATTGTGAAAATTTCAACTGTCTAGCTATCGCGGTTCTTGAGATACAGCCTGGTGACAGACAGACGGACGGACAGACAGACAGCGAAGTCTTACTAATAGGGTCCCGTTTTTATCCTTTGGGTACCGAACCCTAAAAACGAAAATTGGTATGTTTGTACGTACTCATAATAAATGCAGATAGCTGGATACCCTAGATTAATAAATAGGCTACATTTTATCCTGCAAGACGGAAAACACTAAAATGCAGTTAGTGAATTAATAAAAAAGTTAAAAAGTCCGATGGAAAAAAATACAGTCACGTAATATTTATCCCCTAACTTCTTAAGCTCTCGTGTTTAGAAATTTAGATACTTAAAAATTACGAATAATTTGATGGTAACCAGAGATTGTATAGCTTGACCTTAATTTGATCGACGAAAAACAACAAACTGTCTCGGCGTATTTAGTAATTTGTCTTTCGAATTAAAAAGCCGTTAAGTCTTAAGATTTAATAACAAGACATCATTGTTCTTATCTTGTTATAAGAAGCTATTTTAGATAAGATGCTATTTTAAATGTATTTCAATCAGGATTTAGAAGATTATAAAGTTTTATATTAAAAAGTTTGCACAAAGTTAGTAAATAAATAAATATTGTAGGACATTACACACAGCCCCATCTGACCCCAAACTAAGCAAAACTTGTACTATCGAAGTCAGATAGCTGATAGAATACTTTACCAAACACATTTATAAATAATATTTTATTATGGAAACTGACGTGGTCTTGACACACGTCGTCGTAGTCGTGGTCATGGTCGTGGCGTTGTCTCAGCTTTGTCCCCATGATGAAGGTCACCGAATGTGGCCGAAACTATAGTCGGAGTTTCCGATAAAATTAAACGTGAGTAATTCCGCATAAATAAAATAAAAACATTTATAAATTATTTGTTGGAAAGAGTATCCCTTCGGATAGAATCAGCGTTGGTAAGATCATATCAAATTTGGTTGAGCACGGGTGGGAATACGGTAAATGAAGGCGAACGTTAATACGTGTTTAAAGTACCCCTTTTAACCTTTAAGTACAAGACACTGTCTTTGTCCCTGCAACGTGATGGACCCGGCACTCACTGGTACCATTGAACGCTAATAACTTTTCGTCGTTGATTTCTAAGGCGTACTAAATAAGACATATTCAATAAGTTACATGCTATATATAATACATATAAGAGCAGGCTTCCGCAAAAAATCTCACTATTGCACCGCTCATACGCAATATTGCAAATAAATAAATCTTTATCTTTATCTTTATCTTTAATAAAAATAAAAAAATATGGCTGGTTGGCTAGGTTTTTGACCACAACTCACCTGATGTTAAGTGACGGTGTGGTCGAAGATGGTAAAGCACAGCTAGCCTGGAATGGAACTGGCTCTCAAATGAGGCTGCCGGAACACACCGTCGGATGCTTGGCGGCAGATTTTCAACTTGAGGGTGGTAGCTAGCCAGCCGAGTGCTAGAAAGTACCCTACCACCACGCTATGGTTTCCTCACGATGTTTTCCTTCACTGGCAACTCAAGCTCATTGTTGGGGTTTGAACCTACGCCCTTCGGCATGCGAACCGACCGCGCTAACCACTGAGCTATCATCGCTACAAAAGCGCTATTCCGTAATCATAAGAAAATAAGGATGGAAATCGCTCCAACGCATCAACGCAGTTGGAAGTACTCAAATGTAACTTGCAAACAAAATATATCAAGAGTGAAGTAATTGGTTTAGAAAAAATATTTTCTTATACACGGATAACGAATGTTATACTTGTGTCACGAGTTTTTTACTGTTTATGTAACTTATGTTATTTTTAAGAAGAAATGCTAAAATATCTAAGAAATAAACTATTTTTAAATAGTAAAAGTATCAAGTTAATCGTGTTTTTAGCTTGTCAATGACCAGAAAAAGGTTTGAAAAATAACTTGTATTAGTTTTACGTAGATTCTAATGTTGGTTTATTTACAATATCATGGCAAAGATCATCTTTAATCGCGGGTTTTGTACTGGAAAGTGTATCTAAACAAGTACGTTCTGCAGGTTTATTGAATACATTCAACTTAATTTATGAACATAAGTAAAAAAAGTAAGTTAATTATTACGTAATTGTAAATGTGCATGATCCTCCCAAGAAAAAAGTATGGCGAAATTTTATTTATATAAATTATTATTATTAAAAATATCTACTTGATTTTTGTGACGAAACGAAATTTCATTGTTAGCATTGCATTCACAAGCGGGAATCTTTAAAAATAATATTGGACAATAACGTATATTTTTAACAGCCTGTTAAAAATACATTTAAAAGATCAGAAACTGGTTTTGAATTAAATAAATTAAGTTCCCTTAATTATTTAATTCACTATATAACGACTTTAATATGTTTTCTAGTATACCAAAAGATATTCCTATTATTATGCAAGGCAGCATTTTTTGTTACATTAAATAACAGTCTTAAGTTTCAAGATAAGAAATCTCTATTTAATTCGGACAATTCGACTGCACTGTTAGCTCATTTGCTAAAGTTCTGCTTCGAGAGCTAAAGAGTGTGGGTTCGATTTCCATCGGAACAAACATTTATGTGACGATAAATGTTTTTTATGTGTCTGGGTGTTCTATATATATTATAAGTAAGTATTAAAAAAAAAAACTTAAGTATTCAGCTCTATCAGCTGTCTGAGCTTTGCTTAGCTTGGGGCTAAATGGCGCTGTGTGAAATGTACTCCAATATTTATTTAGTTGAAAAAACAGCATTGATAAGATAAATCATTATTTTTGAATAATTTCCTAAAGTTATTGTTTTATTTTTGCGGGATTACTCACGTTTAATTATATCGGAAACTCCGACTATAGTTTCGGCCACATGCGGTGGCCTTCATCATGGAGACAAAGCTGAGTACAAAGCGCAAGCGGCCTTCTCATGTAATGCACAAAAAAAAAAACCTAATTTTTTTTAAAGTTTTTCATTAAGTTATTTTCTACATAAAAGTGGCCGTCGTTTGGTCAATGATAAAGAGTTGATGGTTGAGTTGATGGTTAGTGAAAATTAAATTATTATATAATTACCTGTTTAACATTTTTACCTGCGGCGACAATCACACGGAGCCCGTTTGTTTTTCCGGGACAAGAACCAAGTCAGGTTATACCTGTCTTTTACTTTTACTTTCTATCATAATCCATGCAATTTACGTCGATAGGTTGTTTACTTCCTGCGTAAAAAGCGGTGATAGTTAAGTGGTTAGCGAGATTGGCTCATGTACCAAAAGGCTTTATAATCTACTGCCAAGCACCGAGGTGT
Organism: Biston stratarius; assembly: GCA_950106695.1. NCBI lineage: Eukaryota > Metazoa > Arthropoda > Insecta > Lepidoptera > Geometridae > Biston > Biston stratarius. The sequence continues at coordinate 11,593,587 of OX467115.1, read as the reverse complement.
CCGACATCCGGCAACATCACTCGAGAGACAGTTACGTTCCAGGCTAGGTGGGTTTATCATCTTCGACCACACTGCTACTTAGCAAACACCTCGACTGTCACCTTTAAACCATAGAGGAACAAACAGATCAACAAACTCACTAATGTAAGATCATTTATGGCTTTAGACAATAATTAGACACACGGAACGCTCCTGATACTAAGAGATAAATCATGTCCATTGCAGCGATGCACAAAACTTTAAGTAACAAAAGTCCAGGGCATCGCTGCATTGGCGCTTATTACTTTGTGACTTTTGACAGTTAGTCTCGACAGCCGTATAATTTCGCTAGCTGCGTTGTGCGGTCTAAGTCGGTGCATAGCCTAGCCTAGAGGTGCTTGGCACCGACTTCAAACAGATCAGTAGGTACCTAGTAGGTATAATAATACTTTGTAAAGTAAGTTCATTTTTCGCTTTTTAGTGCTGATGTTTTTTCTTGAAGTTAGTTTTACTTTTTTTTTTAAGTTTGGCTACTTATAACATATACATATAGATATAATATAATAATAATAATAATAATATAGCCTTATTTATTCCTTAATAAAAAATAAAATTTTACAAATTCTAAAAAAATATAAGATATATAATTTTTTTTTTTTTTATTAAATTTATTATTATTTATGTAAGGACCTCGCATCGAGTGAAGGCCTACATATAGATAACATACTACAATAATTAACACTGAAATATTATTAAACATAATTTTATTTTCCACGTCTTTATAGTATGCACCAAATTTTTATGTTATCATAATTTTAAAACCGAAAACTTTTATAGCTAAAGATATATTTATAGAACGGTTTTACGCAAGCCTAGCTTATAATAAATATAATTAACGAGCAAAAAAACTATTTTCTTAGATCGTTTGAACTCAGTACGAGGCATGTGGAAAAAGTTAAACTAACAACAAGTGTAATGGAATTAGTTTAGTACAAACAAATTTAATTTTTGTGTTAGGTATTTAGCAAATTTGCAAGATTCTGTCATTTATACAATGTGTTTCTGGACTTTACAAACCCAATCCAAATTTGTGAAATAGTTTTAAAGATACGTGGTTTTGACTCATTTTTTGTTTTACTTATGCGGGATTAGTCACGTTAATTTTATCGGAAACTTCGACCATAGTTCCGGCCACATTCGGTGGCCTTCATCATGGAGACAAAGCTGAGAACAACGCACGCGCGGCCTCGTCTGGCTTCGTATAGCGGGCCGCCGCGCGACTCGCACGAGAAGATAGCGGTTGAAAAAAAAAACGTCTAATGATTTAAATTGTTAATCAATAGGATAAACATTTCCTCTATATGTTATGACATATTAATAATGTATTCAAGTTTTTACTGCAACTTTAATATTTTACTTACATTATCTATAGTACCCGAGCAACCGAGCTTCGTTCACAATAGCGCGAAAAAGACGCACGAAAACTCGGAAAACTCAGCAAACGAGTTTTCCAAGAGTCGTCCTAGCAAGATCGGTTCGAACCCACGCCCTTCAGCGTGTGAACCGACTACGCTAACCACTGAGCTATCATCTCTACAAATATATACACATTTATATAAAGAAACCTATAACCCATATTTAGTACGAGTATAACCCATTTTATAGTGTTGTCGGGTAAAACAACTACAAGGCTCTAATAACAGCTGCGATATTTTATCCGCTCAATTTAATCAAGTGGTTTACTTTATCATCAAACTATTTTATGAAGAGGTCAATTAAACTGATGTAGACACACCGTTGGCGTCACTCGGTTAATTGTGCAAAGAGAACTAATGGCGGCCATTTCTTAATAACCACTGTCGACGTGTAAACAAACATACGAGTAAATGAATAAGACACGAACTGTATGGCCTTTAATGCGAGTATTTAGGTGTAGAGCTGACGGTTGTTATGATAAAGGTAAAAGCTGTAGAAACTATGAGCGTTTGCTTACTCTTTCATGCTGCATATGTTTGACAAATAAAAAGAGAAGTAGCTATGCAGCCTACATAACTGTGTCCCTTTCTAAACAGTTTTTAGTCGGTAAATAGGTCTAAGTGCAATGGACCTTGTTTGAACTAGGCTCTTAAGTCCTGAATACCGATGAAACTTTGTTAGTTTATCGGATGCATTTTGGAGAGTGCGCTTCAAATCTGCATGATCTAATCCCACCATTCCCATTCACCTAACGGACCACTAGGAGCTCTAAAAAGCGTCACTGAAACATTGTTGATATTGCAAAAAAAATTATATAACGGTTTGAATCCACTTTCATCATAGGAACTATAATAAAAAACAATATTCTATTTAATATTATACGTGAAAGTTTGTATGTTCGGATGTTCGGATATTCGGATGTCCGGATGTTCGGATATACGAATGTTCGGATGTTCGGATGTGTCTTATGGAACATTTATTAAAAGGTATCGTTTATCTCAACCTAGGTGTTAAAACAGAACAAGTGTCATGACGGATGAAACTATTGCTTATTGTTACAGATTTTTGATTTCTCTCGGAACCTAAATCTGAAGTCAACGCGGATAAAGTCGCGGGCTCAAGCTAATCACACTAATATTATAAAGGCGAAAGCTTGTTAGTGTGTAAGTGTGTTTGTATGTTTGTTACAAAATGGCTAAACCAATTTTGAATACATTTAGTATGGAGGTAGATATGGAGGCGTTCCGTTTGAGAATAGGCACTTGATAGATTATGATATCACAGTACTTACCTTTATACTCTTACACGTACCTACATGAGATTTATCGCCGAAAAGTTTCCTAATACTAAACTTATTCTGTAACTTCAGCTGGTTGTTGAAGCCTAAGCGTATAACTTCGAGCTGTCAAACCTTACTCCGCTGATATTGAAGACTGGACGAGCGGGTAAATTTTTTACAATTTTCCATCTATCTCTTTCAACCTACGGAGTTTAAAAGAGATAGCATCGTCAATGTAAGGTGCATTCACATTGTTCATATACGTCAATGTGATGTATTCTTGGAAGCAGTTTGCGTCAATTTGAAGTATTTGATCGCTAGAAAGTTTTATAGGACAGCATCGGTTGTGAAGATTACTATTTTTAAATCTTACTATCAGACTTTGTATACATGTCAACTCTGCACTTGAGAGTTTTGGCGGGAACGCGGAAATAGTCGTGTCGCCCTATTGTATTTTTTTTTCTAAAACTAGTGTATTTTCTAATGTTTATGTATAAAAATAGTGGTGTTTTATTAATAAAGTGCCGAATTACAAACGTAAGTGTAGGAAAGTAGTATAATATGGTGAAACATGACTTTTCGTGTTGCTTCCAAAACTCCATCGAAACTTATAGTAAAGTCTTACTACATTACTAAAGCATGACTGTATTTGACACGGGACAGTCTGGACTTGGACTGGACTTGACCAAGACTGAACTTTGACTATAAAGATAAAGAAGCTGAAAACTGGAGAGTACACACAAAATACAGAAACATTGAAACTGGCAGAATGCACAGAGTACGATGTCAAGAGATGCAAAAGAGGAAAAAAAACTGGACATACTATAATGAAATCCCATAATTCTATCAAAGTGTGTATATTTTTAAGTAACTGATGGGAATAAAGCGCGAATTGACATATTCAACGAATTCAACGAAACGAAATTCATTCAACGAAACCGGAAGAAATTGCGTCCTTCATGTCTAGAATAGACAGGTGTGGGAATTCAATTATTATTAGTTTTGCTGACAAATAAATGCTGAGTCCAACGTATCGACGTTGGATGGCTTTTGTCGGTTAAAAGCTACGTTTGTTGTGGTGGTTTACGTGTTGGCTCATTGGTAGTATATATCTGCTTTAAGAGCTGTACGGCGTGGGTTCCATTCCCACCCAGAAAAAACATTATATGGTATAAACAATGTTTTGTTCTGTGTGTGGGTGCTCTGTATGTATTATAAGTATGTAGGTACAAAAAAAAAGTATTGTGTATTCTATCAGTTATCTGACTTCCATAGTACAAGCTTTGCTTAGTTTGGGGACAGATGACGCTGTGTGTAATGTCCTACGTTATTTATAATGATTTTTCTTGTAGACTGCTAGCTCTCTTAACGGGAATTAATTGGAAAGATGCCGCCAACGCCGTCAAGACGTGCTTGCGTGACTTCACTATCCGTTTCAAGAGCTGTATTGCGTAGGTTCGATTTCCATCAGGACAAACATTTATATGACGAGCATAAATGATTGTTGTGTCTGGTTGTTCTGTATGTTATCAGTCTTATTTACAATACAAAAATTTAATCCAAATCCGTTAAGCCGTTTTTTCATGATTGAGTAACAAACACCCAAACATCCGAACATACAAACTTTCACATTTATAATATTAGTAGGATTACGGTAGACACCGATCAATCATTGTAATAATTACGATAGGAACCATGCATGTCCAGCTTAACATTATTCCTGTAGAAAAATATGGGGAAAAAACATGGGAATTTCCCTCAACCCCGCGCTATCTGGGCAATAAAACAAATTGCTAGCGAGTTAAAGTGAACCCGGCACGCAACCCTGCCGTCGCGACGTGCATACGTACTCGGAAACATCGTCCAGTTTTTTTGCAAATTAAATGAACAAAACTCAACTTTGTATTGTTGCCTTCAACCGCATGGTTCAAAATCATGCTGAGATTTTGGCTACTTAAGACCTTCTTTTATGATTTTGACGATTGTTATTCGAAAGTAGGAGATTATTTAATTTATTTATTTAATTAAAACGGCTAGAGCCAGTTATTAAATTATTAGTCTGTGATTACTTATTAATCACATACAAATAATGCAATCATACAAATTATATTTAAGGTATTTTTGGAATTAATTAAAATATGACTTACTTTTTGTTACTTTCGTGTTATAAATAAAATATTGCAGTTTTTTTTTTTTTTTTTTTTTTAATAGCTGACAGGCTAGGTGTTTTACCACAACTCACCTGATGTTAAGTGACGGTGTGGTCGAAGATGGTAAAGCACACCTAGCCTGGAATAGAACTGGCTCTCAAGTGAGGCTACCGGAACACACCGTTAGATGCTTGGCGGCAGATTTTCAACTTGAGGGTGGTAGCTAGCCAGCCGAGTACTAGAAAGTACCCTACCACCACGCTATGGTTTCCTCACGATGTTTTCCTTCACTGGCAGCTCAAGCTCATTGTTGGGGTTTGAACCCACACCCTTCGGCATGCAAACCAACCGCGCTAACCACTGAGCTATCATCGCTACAATCAAATGTACATCGTTTATTACTGTTCTAACTTTATAATAACATTTATATTTAAATTATAAAAATAGTATAATTACAAAAAAACACGGTGCTACGGTAAATCTGGTTATTTTTTGTGTGGCAAGTGGGGCCTAGACGGTGTCACTCTTTGTGGCCTTTCGGGTTTTTTTAGGCTTTTCTTTGGCAACATTATATACGTTAAATATTTCAAAGAGCTATTATAATATTTTTGTTATGGTTGACAAGCTAGGTGTTTGCCCACAGCTCATCTGAAGATGAGAAAGATGAAGATGCTTGGCGGCAGATTGAGATCAACTTGAGGGTGGTAGCTAACCAGCCGATTATTAGAAAGTACCTTACCACCACGCTATGGTTTCCTCACGATGTTTTCTTTCACCGGCAGCTCAAGCTCATTGTTAGGGTTTGAACCAACGCTCTTCGGCGTGTGAACCAATCGCGCTAACCACTGAGCTATCACCGCTACAAACATTACTTGAAGAAGAAATTTACTTAGCTTACTGAGAGTAGACACACTGCGTAAATAACAGAATATTAAAATTTTCAGATACGGAACCCTAAAAATTATAAGTACGAAGTATTGAAGTAACTACAAAATTATTAAGTATATAACTATGTACTAATTGTAAATATATGTCTTAAGTAAATGTTTATCTTTGGAGAGTTCATTTTAGTTTAATTGCCTAACTATTTCCAGCTCGGTCATGATTTTTCAAGTACAACACCCGTCCTTGTAGGAAAACTAGCGCCGTCGGAGAATCGTTTGAATGTAAACAATGTGTTAAACTCAATACCAATGTACATACAGGTAGCGCCACGAACTTGTCGGCGAAAAGCGGTACTAAAACAAGCCTGTAACTACTCACCAATGGTGTAAGTGGCGCCATCTATCTGAAAGGTGGCACTCTTGCACTTCTTGAAGAGTTTCCCGCTTACAACTTGGCGCGTCGCACTGCCGTGGGTCGCGGGGTTCGATGCGATTTCCCTCCGCACTACATGAGTGGCGCTAGTGTCGAATCTATTCCTCAACTCCTCGAAAGACAAATCGGTGAAGTCGGTCGACAGATCCGGAGTTTTGTCTCGACGTCGCACTTGCCCGCAGAGTCGGCCCTGACTGGACTCGGCCGCTTTTTTGTCCATTTTGATGTCACTTTTGCACTCACTGTGTCACTTATCACTCGCTAATGTCATTGTTTTCTTATTCCACTGTTCCACACTAAGCACCCAATTATATTATGTGTGATTGTGTAACTGTGATTCAAAATGTGAGAAAGAAAGTTTTAATATAAGTTAAAAACTTATTCGGCTTTTGATACCTAGGTTATCAAAGAATATATTTTTTTACACCGGGCTCGGCAAGCTTTTTTGCTTTTTTGGTCACGATCTCACGACGACGTGGCCGAAGATGGAGCACGCTTGAAATAATACCTATTTATGTTTTACTTGAACAACCCCGGGTTGTACTTACTAGGAAACACAGTATATACAATATATATACAAAATAAAAAAAACATTATAAAAATATTATAAAAATTGTGTAACAAATAAAAGATTATTTTTGTTCTAAGAACTAATACTATTTCGTTAATTTAATAAAATATTCACATTTTTTTGTTAAAGATTAATTACATACTGATTTTATTCATCGTATAATGTTTACATGACCGCTTATTCATTGTACACTTACGACTGTAATTTGTTCAATAGGAAGATTTAATGCTAAAGCATTTTCTACCAGTCATCCTTACGGTAAATGAGATGGGTTGTAGGCGCTCATCAAAACATTAGTCTGCAGTCAAATGTAATTCTTGGTAATCGGTTTTAATTTTATTGTATTGGTCGTAACTTGACGTCTCACATAAATATTATGCAGAGATACGATTAAGAAAAAAATCGTATGTACAAGTACTATAATATCGGTGTCTCTACTATTAAACATGCCCGATAAAAAAATATCTTGATTATAAATCCTCAGCCTCATAGTAGATATTCTAAACTCGAACCGTTTCGAATCTACCTTCATTGTACGAACTGCTAAACAATGGAATTTGGCGTGTATGCTCCACCGTAGACCGCATCTTCGTTTAACATCAGGAAGCGAGTTAAGGGTTAAACGCAAGACTGCATTAGTAAAAAAAAAAAATTGATAGACAGTTAGTACCTATCAGTGTTTAATCAAATATATTATTAGTATGAGTTAAAATTACGCTTGTAAATCATATAAAATCCAAAAAAAATCCTTACATTCTAGATGCAAATACGTATTCCAAAGACGAAATAAAACACCGATAATGACAGACACAATTTAGGCTCTCTCGGCTCTTTTCACTCACAGAAAAAAAAGAATTAAATATTAAAACAACACGTTCCGATACGCGCAATATGGTAATTCAATTCAAATGAAAAAGGGACGCACGTGCGCTCTACTCCAGTCACGGTATTTGTGGAAACGGAACGACACGAACACTCTCCACTCTTTAATTTGATGTGTAGGGCAGAGACGTGGGAATGAAAAAGTTTTGGCTTGATCTTGAAACTCAGACTTGGATTGGATTGTTTGGGAATATGGAGAGCAATAGGTACTACAATACGTATATTAAAATAGGACTTGGTACATTGTTACTATGAAAGGTGAATAGGAATGAGTAGGGGAAATAAAAAAGGGACTCATGCGATGTTTAGGCAAGCATAGCTCGATTTCATCATATTCCAAAGGCTGTCCGGAAGAAATCCCTCTAGACGATAAGGTCACCGTTGTACGTCATATATTTATTAGTCTATGTTGTTGTTTTTTGTTATTTTCTTTATCTCTTTTTTAAGTTTTATATGTTATAATGTATGTATCTATGGTGAATAATAAAATTGTAGTCTATTCTATTGATTGCCGTTGAGGTTTGCTTCTTTTATATCCATCTAGAGACATATTATTAAATTATTGTCGTTTATAATGATCAATGAATCCAAGTATATTACAAAAAAAAAAACTCTTGATTTAAGATAATTACTTAGATACAACTTGAGTGCCTTCAAGTCGCGAGTGAATCGATTTCTTCTAGGTAAACGTGCTTCATCGTAGACCGCATCTTTGATTAACATCAGGTGAGATAGCAGTCAAAAGCAAGCCTATTTGCAATGAAAAAAGTAATCCAATTTTGAAGACTGAATTATACTTTTTCACATCACTATTTGTTTTGACAGAAAGAAAAACAGCTTGATAGTAATTTATCGCATTTCAGTCTTGAAAAATTCACTTTTAGAGCGTTGATTTTGTTCTGTTATTTACAAATATGTGTGACTTTAATAGTATTTACAACAGAACAGATCGTTTTAAAACAGTTTACTGTTGTAGTGAAAATGAATGAAACTTTTACGTGCTGGAGGTATATAAACTTTCGGTAGCGCAGGTAGGTCGTAACTAAAAGTTAATCTGTAGATTTGGATCAAGGTCTGGACACTGGTATTTTTAATATTTCCTATTAGTAACAAGTGAATGTGCAACGTTGGCTTTCATGTATTACACAACGTATCAGTCGTAGAAAAAAAAGAAACAAAATTTTTTTTTTTTTGACCTGTATCATATTTATGGCATTTTTTTTGTATTGTATCTAATCTATCTAATCTAATACCTTTAAACGAGCAATTCTTGTATATATATATATATATATATATATATATATATATAATATATAGATAGATATATATATAATCTGAATCTCGGAGACGGCTCCAACGATTTTCATGAAATTTAGTATGCAGAGGGTTTCGGGGGCGATAAATCGATCTAGCTAGGTTTAATTTTTTTAGTATCCGTGTTTTCATGCAATGAAAAACCGAGCAAAGCCCGGTCACACGGCTACTACGTATTTATGTAAGGTAGAAAATAGAAAATTACTAAGAGCAAATAAGTACCCTGAATTTTGCACAAGGAAAACCAGTGTCGCAAAATACACCGTATTCAATTTTTGCATCAAGTAGGCAGCTTTCTGCCACCGAGCAGTAGTGTGAAAATATTACTATATTCTGTCTCGAAGGGTACTGCAGCTAGCGAAATTACTGGGCTGTTGAGACTAACCATTGAAAGTCTCAATGTAATGAGCGCCAAAGCAGCGATGCCCGGGACTTTGTTTTACTACTAAAAGTACTGTATATTGCTGCAATGGTTATTGCGTTATCCCTTACCATTAGGAGAGCATCTTGTTCATCTCATTACTATAGCATAAAAAAAGGCTAGTGAGTATATTTCTGTAGTCATGATAAGTATACCGTATGTTAAGGTATAAAATATTAGAACCAGCATCTATGTATAAATCTGTGTTTGTTTGCGCGCGCGCGCCTTTGTGCGTGTGTGTGTGTGTGTGTCTGTGTGTGTATGCTTGTGTATGTATGTGTGCGTGTGTGTGTATGCTTGTGTATGTATGTGTGCGTATGCGTGTGTGTTTGTGTGTGTATGTATGTGTGCGTGTGTGTGTATGCTTGTGTATGTGCGTGTGTGTTGTGCGTGTGTGTATTTCTGTATTTCTCAGTCTCACTGCATCCTAGGAAGTTTTCTTCTGCAAACATATCGGGTCTCGGTTAAAATACTCAACATTTAATTTAATTTTTGGTACGTGTAAGTCCCTTTAAATTTAAAGGAGCATTGCGCGAATAGGGTTTGTAAAAACGCAAGTCTCCAAGAATGTGGAAGTGAACGTCTTAGTGATTCATATAACTTATACTTACAAGAAATAAATATTAATCTCAGACACAATTGAAAAACGAATCTTACTAAACTTCAAATACCTCAGTCGAAAGTCGAGTAAAGTGAAAGTAAGAATCCAGATAGGATTTCAACAAAAATACCAAAAGAAAATTTAATGATGAAAAATTACCACCGTTACTCAGACTTTGTTGGTAATCAAAGAGCTGGGACTGACGTTTCTAGTCCTTGTCCGATAACAAAGCGCCTGATAGATGGAAGCCCGTTGGAAAATCGATACTGTTTCAAACAAGCGTTTTTATTCAAATTCTTTTGAACTTAGACACTGGATTGGCTTCTAATCAGCGTTTATATTTGGTTCAGGGCGAGAAAAACCTTTTCTCTTGTTAAGTTTCAGGGAGAATTCAAATTATCGAAATCTATATTGTGCTAGCTGAATGCCTGGTACTTTTTACACGGTGCGGTAGAGTTCGACATTTGCCCCCTAGCATATTATGTACAAACCTAATCCGAAGTATCACGGTTAGTTTAAAGAAAGTCAGTTAAATTGGTTTCAGGCAGCCGTTCTACAGTTATGCGCTTACTAACGAACATTGTTGGACTTTTATTCTAATAATAATAAATATAGTAGGACATTACACACAGTGTCATCTGACCCCAAACTAAGCAGAACTTGTGTGATGGAAGCCATATAACTGGTAGAATACATAAAACTTTTTTTTTTTAATTACATACTTATAATACATAATATTTTTGTTTTACCTTAGGATTAAAAAACCACGTCGCAAGTGATTGAATTTTTTAATTAGCTGGCATAATAGGTTGGTGTGCCAAGTTTTTTAAAGAATAATTATATTTATTAAATCAAAATTAATGGTATAATTTTAAAATCCAGTTTTGTTAACCGAATTCACACAATACTATGTAAACTGACGTGGTTTTAACGCATGTTGTGACCTGTTCAAGGAGTCAAATCAGAGCACGATGTGTTCACGTACTTGTCTGGCGTTGTACGACCGGCCGCTTCGTACCTCACACAATACAATACAATACAACTTTATTATACACCAAATATTATAAAAATACATACAAAAATTAAGAAAAATAAGAGAAAGAAAGTAACAAAACAAAAAAAATACAACATAAAAACAACAAATAAACGGTGTACAAGGGCGGCCTTATCGCCTAGAGCGATTTCTTCCAGACAACCTTAGGATGGAAATTAAAAGAATATATATTTAAATTGGTGTAAAAAAAGCAAATAATATTAATTATATAAAAAACAAAAACGACACGTGAAAACAATAGTCTGTTCGTGGTTGGTATAAAAAGAAGCCACGTGCGCGTCGTATTCTACTTTGACTCCTTGAAATAGGTAGCCAAATGTATCTGAGAGGAAGAAATATTGAAAGAAATTCTTTATTATGTACACAACAACTCAAAAAGAAATAGAAAAATTAAAAATATGAAGATCTACAAACAAATTTCTTTTCTTTCTTCTTCATCTATTCCGAGTATTCGATCTGATCAAAATGAGTAATCACGCTAAAGTTATAAACGCAAAAGTTGTACGTATGTATCTTTATTACTTCGTGCTCTTTAGGATAAAACAAAAGAAATTTGGTTCAAGATTCAAAATTTTTATGCAGATTGGTATGCAGATATATACCTTGTACGCAGCTAATGTTAAATAAGTTAAACGAAAATGGATTCACACGTCATATTAAAGCATCCAATTCGCCAAGATTGTGTTGTAGGGCTCTAGTTCGCCAAACTGGTCTCAAAGCATGAATACAAAATATCCTGAAACCGTGAAGAAAACCGCCTGTTTGACTTCGTAGGAACACGCAAAATGAGTATGGTCATGCGATGCTTGGCAACGGTACGGGTTGGAAGCATAGTAGTGCTGTGTTAGTTTGATTTCAACGAGTAAAACGTTTGTTTATTGAATTGTGTTTGGGACGGAAACGCGTTTTGGCACGTAATAATTCTGCTTCGAATGCTTCAAATGACCAATTTGACACAGTATTCATAAATAAAAAAATTCTTGTAAATAAAAGGTATGTGTGAAAATTTTGTAAGGCTGTAAATACCAAACTATATACATACATTATACACTGTTTTAGACCAACTTCCAAAAAGGAAGAGGTCCTTTTTTTGGATGGAATTTGGATATATAGAATAAAATTTCGCATTATTTATTTCCTGTAAACTTTTTTGTAAAATTTACCGTTTACGGTTTATGGCCCATTTAATGAACCATTAAAGAAAATAAAAGATGCAAAATTTTATTTTCTACAATAATGGTCTCAATAACTTTTACCCTAAAGAGCATAGCTTCCGAAATACTGGCCAAAAACTTTTTTTTGAAGATGGCGCTTGAAGCTCCACCTGGTTCTGTCAGTATTTTGTGATTGTATGGTCAGTAAGGGTCAGTAACCTAAACCTTATAAAAAAAATTGATGGGAAATTTAGTGCGAGGTTATATTATATTTTTACTGGCCTATATCCCAGGCAAGATCTGCGATGGTAACAATGTAGTTGATCATCCGTCCGTCGTACAATCCCATCTATTATACAACCGTCGTATTATAAAATGATATAGCAATATAAGCTCTTATAGGGTAAGCAAGTTGGCCTACTTTCTGGATGACATCTGAGATTCACGTATTGGACGAACTCCAAATCTAAAGTTTTGGAAGTAAGTCTATTGTCGCAACAACAATTATGGAAGTACAATGCCTATTATATTTCTCCGGATCAACCCTGTTTTAACCGTTCCACTGCTTGGTCTTACCTCTTTATGAGGCAGACTTCACACATCACTCAAAGTGTCGTGATTGGAGACACCGTTTTCTGGCAGCCTCACTTGAGAGTCGATTCCTATTACTGGTTAGGTGTTAACCATCATCGACCACGGCAGCCTATTATAGTGACTAGTGGCTGGCCAAGTGCGGATTAGCAGACTTTACACGTCTTTGAGAACTTTTTTTTATAAACTTTCAGAGATGTATAGAAAGGTCATGCGTGTGAATGGTAGATTCTAGTATTTGGCGGGCTAATTACTACCCTCAAATTAAAAATCTGCCACCAAGAAAATGCCATTTACCGGCAGCCTTATTTGAGAGTCGGTTCCTATTCCAGGCTTGGCGTTAATCATCAACCACACCATTACTAAACATAAGGCGATATGTAGTAAAACATCTAGTCTGTCACAAAAAAACTTTATAAGTAAAGGATTTCCTAAGGCAGATCTTAAATTTAAGTCTGGAAGATTTTATCGCGAAATTTACAAACTAATTTGTTGCGACGTCTACCGTGCCGTGTATAATGAAAAATATAAATTACTCGTAAAATTGGACGTCGTCTGGAAGTGTCCGAGACGTGGAGATAGTTTTATAACTTATATTTTACGCCGGTTTAACAAAAAACGAGAGAGTTCGATAATGCAGTTATATAGTGACTTTTGTGCGACAACGCAAAACTTAAACTAAACTTTAGGATCTTCATAGAAGTAATTTATTTAACTTAGGTAAGACCTACAAATTATAGATAACATCAATCAATCCGTGATGAATTTTTTTAAGACACTAACCTAATCTAACCTAACCCTCGCAATGAGCATGAGCAACAAAATGCCTCTAAAGGAAAATATCTAGGTGAAAATATAGCATTGTGGTAGGATACTTTTTAGATCTCTATTGGCTAGCTACGACCCTCTAGTTGAAAATCTGCCGTCAAGAAAACGTCGTTCGCTGTCAAGAATCTAACGGTGTGTTCTGGCAATTTCACTTGATAGCCAGTGCCATTCCAGGCTAGATGTTTTCACCATCGTCGACCACACAGTCACTTAACATTAAATGAGCTGAGGTTAAAACATCTAGACTGTTAACTTAAAAAAATCTACACCGAGTATAATTTGACTGGCCTAAAAAACTAACAATAATTCACAAATAGTAACACCGAAATAGCTTTGAACAAGACAAATAGTAAGATAAAAGTCGAGTAAACGTAACTAATGAAATAACAAATGGTTTTCTCGGAGGGAATTTAGGGCAAAAACTGGTGCAAAATAAACGTTGAAAAGTCAGCACTGAAACGAAACGGTTCAAGTGGTTTTCTTCAGTTCTGAGAGTTCTTATTAAGCGATTCGGAGAACCAAGCGTGTAATTTAGGCAATTATTTACTAACATAGCTAAACACTTAATGTTTGGTGAAAGATAAAAACTTGCTAGTTCTTTCTTTTGACATAATACAATTTATTTATGACATAAAATTTAAATTTGACATCACATCATCAGCCATAGAGGACGTCCACTGCTGGACATAGGCCTCCTCCTGGGGGGGTTTTGCCAATACTCGCCACGCTTTGCAGGTGGGTTGGCGAGCGCAGTTAGGTGTGATTGTTCAAGGAAGACGCTGCTGCCCATCTTCTCTGGATTACAACCCTCTTACGGCAACCACGGGTAGAGAGGGTGGAGTACAATTCTTCTTACACTTTAATTATACTTTACTTTTGACACATAATTTAATTTTAATATATAATTTAATTTATACATATACCCGTAATTTAATTTTGACATACTATTTTCGACTGCGACAAAGCCAAAAAAGGAGGATTATATGTTTAACCTGTATTTATGTATGTCCATCCTTATATTCCCCCATAACTACTAAAATGCTGAACTAATTTTAATGTTTAATATGTCCTTAGATTTGTCTTTATTGCGCGAGTGTCACTAGATACCGTTTAAATTAAAATTTATCTATCATAATATTTAGATAAACTTTTATTTAATCAATTTTATTTAAACAATCATATAATCGTAAAACTATAGCTGATAAAGATATTTTAAGATTAAATCTTTAAATATAGGAAAGGTCAACACCTTTCCTATATTTATTTGTTGCTGTGACAAACTCTATCATTACTATCGGCTATGTTGCGAACATTTACCACACACATTCTTATTTCAGACAGACTAAAACCGACCGTAAAAGATCTCATAACATTTTATATTCAGTCAGACATCACTGTCTTGTTTACACTACCAAATTAACAGCGAGCTGCTCTTCAAAGAATTTGAATTTAAATGGAACCCTTTCCAAACATTTTAGTTTTTTTTTTTTAACTATTTTATTTAATGAATTTGTTTAACATTTTTTAAAGTTGAAATTGTATTTGGTTGAAAGTTGAAACATTTGTTCGGGTAAGTTTCAAATGAAGTCATTAAGGTTTCAGAATTGCTCTGTTGTTGATGGAACCAATAAAACTTAGTAGAAAGTTCATCGACCGACACTGTTGAAGGATGATTCAATTTTAGTTTTGTTTGAATAAAGCTATCTGTAAATAAGAGGGCGTATAATTTAAATTGAATGCAAAAAATACAAGTTACTTTTTGATCGAAATAGATAACTAGTTTTGCCCGATAATTTATTTATGAAATACGTACGTACAATTTAATTTTCTACTAAATTTTTGTAGCGATGATAGCTCAGTGGTTAGCGTTGTCGGTTCACACGCCGAAGAGCATGAGTTCGCACCCCAACAAAGAATTTGAGTTGCTGGTGAAGCCTTCACCGGGAAGGAAAACATCGGGGGGAAACCAGCGCGTGGTGGTAGGATACTTTTGAGTCCTTGGCTAGCTAGCTACCACCAAGCTAAAAATTTGCCGCCAATCTAACGATGTGTTCGGCAGCCTCACTTGAGAGCCAGTTCCCAGCTAGGTATGTTTGCTATCTTCGACCACACCGTCACTTAACATCTGGTGAGCTGTGGTCCAACACGTAGCCTGTGAGCTATAAAAAAAAACTATTACCTATCTATAGGTTATCAGATCTGTGTACCTGTTCCTATAAAACTATACAGGGTTATTATAACATACAACTTGGTGGTAAATTTCCTTAGCAGGAGGTCGTCTAGGTAGGTACCACTGCAGTACCAGATATTCTGCCGCCAAGCAGTAGTGTGTAAACATTACTGTGTTCCGGTTTGAAGGGTATACTGCAGCTAGCGAAATTACAGGGCTATTGAGACTAACCATCTAGTCTCAAAGTAATGAGCGCCAAGGCAGCGATGCCCTGGACTTTGTTTTACTACTCAAAGTTCCGTGTATCGCTGCAATGGTCATGGACAGGCGTTATCTTTTAATATCAGGAGAGCATCTCGTTCGTCTCATTACAGTTACATAAAAACTTAATACAACTTGTGGCTTACTAAATCAAAAATATATTAATTTACGGGTTATATTAATTTACATCATTAATAAACAATAAATAAATACCGTAAGACATTACATACGGCGCCATCTGACACAAACTAAGCAAAGCTTGTATAAAGGAAATCGGACAACTGATAGTTTTTTTTTTTTTTGTAATAAGATACCTACTTATAATACGTACAGAACACCCGACACAGAACAAAGAAACATTATTTTGTCTATACCACCACAAATCGAACCCACGGGAGCTCTTAAAGTAGATATACTACCAATAAGCTTACAGGGCTGTCAGGCTGTCATTATGAATGCCTGCCCTTTTAGCTCATTTGGTTAAACATCTGCTTCAAGAGCTCTAGGGCGTTGGTTCGATTCCCACTAGGACAAATATTTATGTGACGATAAATGTTTGTTCTGTGTCTAGGTATTCTGTGTTTATTAAAAGTAAGTTTTTTAATTTAATCTGGGTCACATAGTACAAGCTTTACTAACTTTGGGGCTAGATGGCGCAGTTTGAAATATCCTACGCTATTTATTTTGGTTATTGTTACTGTGGGTATAACTCTAACGTGACAGATAAACTGTTTTATAGAAAAAAGAAATTCATAATAATGTGCAGAATGACCTCCTTTCGGATTTCTATGTTAAGCTCATACCAATAGCCTTGTAAATTGGCTATCAGATGTTTGCAGCAAGTTGTGACAATAAAACGTAAATCTGTATCCATTTACCGTTTCTGAGTAACCCATTATATTATCTATAATGCTTCATGTAAAGATTTGGAGTAGAACTATAAGCTTTCAAAGTTAATAAAAAAAGAAAGCTTAATATAGTAAATAAATATCGTAGGACATACACACAGCGTCATCTGATCCCCAACTAAGCAAAGCTTGTACTATAGAAGTCAGATAACTGACATAATACTTAAATACTTTTTTTGTTGTAAATACATACTTATAATACACTAGCGACCCGCCTCGTCTTCGCACGGGTAGTAGAGCATATCACTCTATCTATTGGTGAGACTCACATGATAGCCCGTTCAGTTTTATTAACGTTACCGTCACAGTACATTTACGAAAACATTATGTTTGTCCGGAAAAATTTAAATTCATTTGAAATTAACCCATAACTGCCGCCATAACTTAAATACAAGAAATAAAGATAAAATTGTGACACCTAGATTCAGATTATCTAAAGCTAATAAGTCTTTTCTCGGGAATTGCGTTAGATTCTATAATAAAATCCCACTTAAGGTAACTAAAATGTCCTATAATATATTCAAAGATTTTATAAAGCAGAGGTTAATTGACAAAGCCTACTATAAGGTGGCTCATTACGTGGAAGACAGGAATATATGGTTGTTGTAGCTTCTCTCTGCACTTGCATCCCCCTGGCTAAGTGACAATTGTAGTAAGCATAATGTATGTATTAATATTTATAACTGTAAATTGTAACCTAATATGAAAAGAAAGATCCACAAAAAAATGCCTTGCTGAGTTTCTTGCCGGAGTCTTCTCAGTTGAAGTGAAATTACGAGCCGGTGGTAGATTCAAACATGTAACTTAACGTTCATAAGTGCCTTACCAGGGCCTAAACTGAATAAATGACTTTTTGATTTGATTTGATTTGATTAGTAGTTTTTAAGTTGATCGCGAACAGACAGACAGACGCTGCGGACGACTGTTTTATAATATGTAGTGATAGTGATGATACAGAACAACACCCAGATACAGAACAATATCACTAAGAAAAATATCAATAAGGATTCTCCTTCGAGAAAACCTATCAGCAGTGGACTACCTTCAGTTTTTAAGGATAAGCCCAACCTTTCTTGTGTATTCGAATAAATTAACCTGCAATTCTAAATATACTGGAAAATTATTAGCTTATTTTCATTCAACCGTGAAACTTATTGATCTGTTTTGGCTGTCGAAACCCAATGGTGTGGTAAATTTTAATTTGTCAATTACCAGCCAGTACTTTCTCGATCAATCTTAATCACAAACAAATCTTGGAAAAGGTAAATAAATACGTCAGTAGTCAGTCAGTTAGTATTTACGATTGCGAGCGGAAATCGGATGTTTTGAATTACTTATCTGAAATCAATAGATGCATGATCTATTGTTAAAATAGTGTTACATTAGTTTAGAAAGCACCTTGAGATTTTTTAAACAAATTTATAAATTTCATATGCAAACAAATAATATGTTTATTTTTATTTTAATTAGTGTTTTATTTAAGCTTTTAAGTTAATGTGAAATTTAGTTTTAGATTATAAGTAAAGTTCCGGATAGGTTTATTAATTATCATTAAGTTTTTTAATAAATATTTTCAAGTGTTTCATATCTATGTCAAGTTTTTTTAATTTAAATCCTCTTTTCTGTTGTAGCTGGAACGACTGTTAAGCGGAAATAAACTAAATATGCATTGTATTGTATTGCATTGTATTGTATTGCGTTGCATTGCATTGTATTGTGCATTGCATTGTATTGAGTTGTATTATATTGTTGTATTTTTTCTCGGCTATCATTACAACTCAAATCGTTGATACGAACTCATATCGAAAAATCTCGATGTCAAATCAAGTTATTAGATTTTTCGATCCACCCGATCTCTCAAATATGTACGCCACCAATGGCGGGTTAAGTTGAAAGTCTGTTCGCAAACACATCGACAGCAAAAAAAAAGCACAGAATTTGCTTCAAAAAGCAATTTCACCGGTGGATTAATTTAATAACCAGAAAGGGGTGTTTATCCTATTAGACCATACCGTCACTTTTAATACATATGTACCTATATCTTGCCTCTCGGCAATAAAAAAAGACCGGCTAACTAATTTTAACTAAGATATGGACAAAGTCAACGTCTCCCGTTGAAGAGAGGAAGCAGTAGGCGGTAATGCGCGGATCTCGACGTAGTAAATAGATGATTTATTGATGGATTGGCATTTACTGATCTGTTTAAATGTTTCGAGATCCGCTTGGAGATCGATGCCCGGATGAGAAATGAGTAAAGATCTCTAATTTTGAAGATATTTAGGCAATCATTAATTTTGTAAATAACACAAATAAAAAAATTCATGGTTTCTACTAAAAATAGATCTGCCCTGTTGGCTCATTGGGTAGTGTGTCTGCTTCAAGAGCTGGCATAGGTTCGATTCCCACTAAGAACAAACATTTGTGTGACAAGGTTAAATGTTTGTTCTGTGTTTGTTGTAAGTATGTATTTACTAAAAAAGTATTTCTATTATTTTTTATAGTTATTTCTATTTCGTAGTACAAGATTTGCTTAGTTTGGAGCTAGATGGCGCTGTGTGAAAAGCCCAAGGATATTTATTTACAGGTCCTTTTATTTTAATAAGATCATCTCTACCTGTTGTAATTTTTGCTTTTTAATTTATGTACCAACTTTTTGACTCCTGTACTTAGCAAATAAACACTTTTTTTTTTAAATATTTTTAACTAGAGTAAAAAGTACTGAAATCTACATCCAAGACGTTCAGTTCAGATATAATTAGTGGAGACTTAAAACACCCTTTCTCTTTCCTTCTAATTACTAAAAATATCCCTAACAATAAAGAACAATTGGCCCACAAAGTCTTACCTTTACGACTGCAAGCTTAACTCTAATCCCATTCGGACAGCATGAATATTTTACACTGTTTAGTAAGGCAACTGGGCCACTTGAATTGGGAACACCTTTGGCCTGGCTTTAGCCGAGTTTGCATAACATTTTAAAGATTCCTTTTAAAATGTTACTTCACGTGTATTTATTATTTACTAGCTGCGCCCCGCGGTGTTACCCGCTGATAAAGAGTGACCTATGTGTTAAGCTACCTCCACACCAGATTTCATCAAAATTGGTGCAGCCGTTTAAGCATGAAGAAGTAAAAAACATACAAATACACTCACAAACTTTCGCGTGTCACAATAGACTGCAAATATTTTTATTTCAGACTCAATGATCAATAATAACATAAAAAGAGCAAACAGTATAAAACTGAAATAAAAAGAAAAAAAAAACCTCAGAAAACCTCCAAATATATGTACATACAAATATTGATTGTTTAATAGTATTGGATAAAATTGTCTTGTAAAAACATGCTTATAATACATACAAAACATTTAGACGCTGAACAAATAGATATCGTGCATATTCTATAGTTTAGTCAGTCATATGGGTGACAATGAATGCGCCGCCTAACGGTTGAACACAACTCTACTACACGCTGACTATACTATAGATTACTAAATGTATTTTATAAGTATGCAATTTCTATAGCAATACAAAGCTTTTCGAACCGCATAGAACTAAGTACCTGATTATGTTCTGTTCTATTAAGTCAGACAATTGTAAAACAGATAGGCTTGTGTCAACTGCTAACAAAACGGATAAATTAGAGTTTCTAATGATTAATCATCATCCAGCCAGCCTCATTTCAGCCAGTTCCATTTCAGACTGTGCTGTACCATCTTCAATCACACCGTCACTTAACATCCAGTGAGCTGTGGTCAAGCACCTAGCTTGTCAAGCATTGAAAAAGAAATCATAAGTCGGTAACAAAAAACAAATTAGATAAAGATTAAAATTATAACAATTTTTGTAAAATAAATTCGGAAAAATTAGGCGTACTGTGGTAAACACTAAACAAAGTATTACGTCACGCCGTGCAAAACGTCATTGCTGTTGAGGACATTTTCATAAAACAACTGCCATACAAATATGATTGTTTCATACGGCGTGATTACAGATTCAGATGCAATGACAGTCCTGCCCCCGTATTTGAGCTACTTATTGCGATTCCTGTTTGGTACTCAAATAGCTACGCGACCTTATATCGTATGACTACGCAATAAGGTTGGCAGTCGCATAACTTTTTTGTACATCACAATAAGAAGCTAGAGTACAGGAGCTGACAGTTTTGCGGTTAATTTGAATTTATTTTTGAAATCGCAAAACTCATAATTTGAATTTACGAATTAAAAAAACAAACACAATTACTAGATATCAAGGCACAAAATTAAGTTTTATTTAATTTACTCCACTAGCTTATTGTTAAGGCTGTTGGCAAGAAAGATTGAAAAGCGAATGAAATTACGGTCCTACTTTTTATAGATTAGTCTTAGGGAGTAGATATTGAAGGTAGACAATGTCTAATATACTTGTAATACGAGAATGAAGCTTCAGCAAGGTTGTTCAAATTGCTATTGGCTTGGGACTTAGGGACGGGATGTCGAATTTTGTACATAAAGGAAGATAGTGATTCTAGATAGCAGTTTGTATTTATTTACGAACAAATTGATATTTATGTACCTATTTTATTTGAATTACTTGATTATATTGCCGCATCTTCTGGAATTCATTAATTATTAATTTATTGCTTATACATGTTTAGTAGCGATGATAACTCAGTGGTTATCGCGGTCGGTTCGCATGCCGAAGGGCGTGGGTTCAAACCCCTACAATGAGCTTGAGCTACCGGTGAAGGAAAACATCGTGAGGAAACTATGGCGTGGTGGTAAGGTACTTTCTAGTACTCGGCTGGCTAGCTACCACCCTCAAGTTGAAAATCTGCCGCCAATCATTCGTTCTTTTTAATTTTTCTAATCCAAAACATTAACGCAATGTTTTATATTAAACTGAAATGAGGCGATCTTCTACTGGTAAGAGATAATGCATATATTTCCATGGCAATTGCAGTAGCAACCAGAACTTTGACATTGGACATCGTTGCTTTGACACATTATATGGCTTCCTTCAAACTAAAATATCTAGTATTTTGCGGAAAACACTGCTATTTTACTTATAGATTGACTACTTTTTGCACAGGAAATTAGCCATATTATATTCAATAACGCGTCCGTAATCCACCATTCTCTTAAAAGAAGTAACGAAGTTTGTTTAGAACGAAAAAAAAACATTCACTGAATTATAAACGTTTTCCTTAAAGCTTTTATTTTCTTCAAAGAGTCTCAGATTTATTCTGCTAAGTGAAAGCCTTAACGCTAAACACTTCACCTCACTTTGCGATCGACTATCGTTCACAACATTCTCATTTGCTAGATAAAAAGATTATGCTCCATTTTGCGGAAAATGAAAAAAGGAATTCCATCACTGGAGACGTTAACAGTCCAACGGTTTATCGGACGAGATAAATCTTTTTTCTTAGGCTTTACTATCTGAATGTTTTAAAACAACTTAAATCTTTTTATGGCAGGATACTGATACTTATCAAAAGCCTTTTGATTTGGAAGACACTTGGACAAATTAAGCAAAGATCTAAAGTGTTGTAAAGACCACAAGATCGCAAAGCAAAAACAACAGTCTACGTCAAATAATAAACTTTTTAATAGCAAATTTCATCATACTTACGATATCAAAATGCAACGCGTTCAATTATATTATTACAAATAGGTTTTTTTTTTGTTGACAGGCTAGGTGTTTGACCACAGCTCACCTGATGTTAAGTCACGGTGTGTTCGAAGATGGTAAAGCACACCTAGCCTGGAATAGAACTGGCTCTCAAGTGAGGCTGCTGGAACACACCGTTAAATGCTTGGCGGCAGATTTATAACTTGAGGGTGTTAGCTAGCCAGCCGAGTACTAGAAAGTACCCTACCACCACGCTATGGTTTCCTCACGATGTTTTCCTTCACCGGCAGCTCAAGCTCATTGTTGGGGTTTGAACCCACGCCCTTCGGCATGCGAACCGACCGCGCTAACCACTGAGCTATCATCTCTATATGATGTACTGCCGTTGGCCGTGTCTAGAAAATAATCAACCCAAAAATCCCAGTACCGTATCTCTATACATAGCAACAGTGGAAATTCGATTCCGAAAATTAATAATAAATAATACTAAATTAGAAAATTTATAATAAAATAGGTGTGCTTTACCATCTTCGACCACATCGTCACTTAACATCAGGTGAGTTGTGGTCAAACACCTAGCCTGTCAGCCAATCTCGGCCTGCAAGAACGTCTATAAATTGATTGTTCGAAAGACTACATACAGAGCAGTGTTGAATCACATCAAATTTGTTTGAGCTGGGTAGTATCATATTAAATTACGTATTTACTTCTTTAACTTACACCTGGCACGCAAGTCCCAGGTAGGCATTATACGGGTTCCTGTCCGTGCAATGCGATCGACCCGGCAACCACACGGTGATAACATTGATTGATAAGAAGTTTTCGTCATCTATTATTTTGCTATTCATATTTCTAATTTATACTTGCCAGTAAATCAAATCAAGCCTCCTCAACAAACATTGCATCTCGCAGAACATAGTTTCAATCAAGCCAGATAGCTGTACCTGTTTAGTATTCCAGGGAGACGTGCCGAAAGCCCAAGTATTCGTGACCTCCCAAACAATTCCAGCATTTGACCAATATCGATACCATTGTTTGCAGTATCAAAACTTTAGACCTATGAAACATGTATAATTATTAAGCCCGGAGATTTTTTTAAATAGTATATGAAAACACCAATCCGTACCATTTAATAAAATCGGCTAATCACTCGAGTATATATATATATATATATATATATACATCTATGCGCAGCAATAAGAATTTAAAAAGCTCCTGCTAGTTTTTGCCGTATGGATTTATAAAGATACCTATATTTATCTGTTCTTAGTCAGTAATCAGTTCTCCATTCCTGGCTGTCTGGAACTGATCGCTTTTAGCAATGAGGCCACCATTTGCTCTTAAGATTATTTTTTTATTTCTCGTATGCACCATAGAGTTTTTATATACATATCTATTTTTTGTAACTTTTTTGGGGTTTTTTTGGGCTTGGTGGGTTAAAAATAAAGATTGACTTGGTAGATCAGGATGTGGCAGATATTCCGACAAGCCTTGTTTGCTACTACTGCCATACTATGGACACCTTGAGACGGTTCCGCAAGAAAAGCACTGTCCAATCCATGGAAGAGTGTGAAAGCATTCCTACAGATTCAACACAAAGCGTTGAGATATAACAATTCTGGGTTTTAGTTAGTAGGCCGGAAATATGAAAGAGTTTCAGTACACGGCGCGAGGCCGGTGAAATCCATCAAAGATTTTTTTCTAAACAAAAAAGTAGATATGTTTTAGAATGACTTTGATAACCCAATACCCAATTAACTTTCCGGATTTAAACAACAAAGATATATAAGGATTCATGAGTTAAGAGGATAAACTGGTTTGTGGTTGGTTTCATGTTTATTACGAGGTTTTTGTACAGTTCTCATTTAATTGATTTTCTTTTTTCTCTGTTGGTGGGTAGTCTGTTTTTTGAGCTGCAGGTTGATTAATATCTGGAACAAACAATTATACAAATACAGAAATATTTATTTACCAAAAAATTTACAAACATAATAGTATTATAATAGTCCCCGCACTAGGGCTAACCTGTATCGCAGGAGACTGGAACCGATTGCAAGACAATTATGTAAATAATGTAGAGTCTGTCCTGTGTCTGGATGTTCTAAAATGGAATCAACGGAAACTCTCATTCCTTGCAATATAAGATGGTTATTTGTGTAGATGTTTATGCTTGGATACAGTGGCACCATCGCATCTTCCAGAAACGTCGGAACATGTTGTTGTTGCGCCTTTTATGATAGAATTCCTCAAACGGCCTAAATATTTTCATTTTAAAAGAGGTTTTAATATATTTGTGTCGTTTGGGGCAGAGACACTAGGGCCACAATGGTCGGGTGCTTTGGTGCCTTCAATAATTTCTTGAGAAGCTTAAAGAGTCTACTCAATATATAAAAAGCTGGCTGTTATTTCGCGCAAAAACTAAATCTTGTAAACCCGGACAGCCCGGTTCCCATTGTACATTTGCTTAATATACTACTAGAAGGCGTTATTTCAAATGTCTACCAATATTAAGTAAATCATTTTCTTTATAAACTTGTCATAACGTTTTCACCAAATTCTAGCAAATTATTATGCAAGCAACTCGTACGAAAAGCGAATGGACGTCGGATGCTAATAAAATCTCGTTCCACTTGGCACCAACACAAATATCCACAAATGCCACGAGTATTACAATAACGACCCGAACAATAGCTACAATGGGAACATAATGAATCTTCTACACTTTTTATGGAGTAAAATGAACGAGATAAAAATTAGGACGCGAGAGTTAATTTTCTCTTGTAATCGGTTTGCAAAAAATGAAATTTTCTTAATGTATCACCGCTACTAATTCTAAGCGTCGTAAACAAACTAATCAGGAAACAATTAATCATAGATATTTATAAAAAAACTATACTCCAGTCAAGGCTGATTCAAAAACGTGATATTTCTCAAGTTGTGACAAGATTATGTGTTGTGGAACTGTTTGTTAGAGCCTGTCAAAAGGTACAATATTTGATTGCACTATGAACAGTGGAATGCGCTCTATTAGTGAGTGTTTCTCGATGGATAAAACCTAACTGTCTTGCGGGTCTCTAGTCTGCTCGCAATATATACACAAACTAGTACTTTAACCTTAGATTAAGATTAATTAAACTAATTTGTCTGTATGGTATTTAAAGTAAAAATTCAGTAATTAAAAAAAATACAAAGGTCATGGACTCCGCTATTTGTAGAGCGTAAATATTAAATTTATAAAAAAAGTATCTTCCGGTCGAGAGTGAATCGGTAGGTAAGCGTACTTCTAGGTAAGCGTGCTCCATCGTATCCGACCGCATCTTCACTTAACATCAGATGAAATGACGGTCAAACGCAAGCCAATTTATTAAACACAATTATAGGTTCCTTAAAGTTAAGTGTGCTTCATCCTAGACCAACCATACTTCTATTTAACGTCTGTCTGAATGGAATCAATCACAAGCTTATTCAGGATAAAAAAAAAAACTGTTAACCTGTTAACCATCAAATCCATCAGTTTTCTTTCTTTAAAAATTCCTTTCACGTTGTCGGTTATCGGATTTCTGACAATCAAAATAATATCTACCTAAAAGTTATATCGAAATTCTAATTAGAAATTGATAACATCTGAATGAAAGACCCTTCAGCCCGCATATTCCTTTGTCATAACTTTGAATTTAAGCTTGTGTCTACTTACTTTTAGGCATAACCTATATGCATATCAATTCAATGAGAAATGGTGTTTATAGAAATGGAATTTACCTATTCTGGATAAAAAATGGAGGTCCGAGGAGTCTTCACACATTTTGACGCAATATTATCTGTTATTGTTTTTTTCTAATCGGTGTCATTAAGTATAGACTTAATTTTTTTAATGGTTTACAGGCTATGTGTTTGACCACAGCTGCTCACGTGGTGATAAATGATGGTGTGTTCGAAGATGGTAGACACACCTATTCTGCAATGGACCTGGCTCTAAAGTGAGGCATCCGGAACACGTCGTTGTTGTACATATGTTTTAAAACATATATATGTACTCGTATATACAACTAAAATACATACGCATTTTTAAATTATTCATCGAACTAGAAAATGTTTTACTCAATAAGAATTCACTAGAAAAAAGATCAAGAGACTGAATACGTCTGAATAGGTATAGAACTAAAGCAATAGTGAAGTAGATATTGAACTTTTCAAGTACATAAAAGCAGGCCCTGGAACTTTCTAAGCAAGTAAGTCTTCGACTTCCGGAGTTGGTACAAGTTTACTATTCACTCGTCTCTTCGCAATTTGATTACGTCTTGTTGAATTTTAAATGCTGAACTTTAACATTGGAGCTTAAACTCTACTACAGTTATGAATAGAATTAGCACCAATAATAGATTGAACTTAAACATACGAATAAGTCTAGTACTATGTGATTAATTACTAACTTTATTGTGACTACCTTCAATTTTATGTTTTTATGATTATTCTAATAATTTGTTTAGCTCTAAGTTTTAAAAGGCGCTCCTAGCCTATAAAACGACATATAAGTAAGATAAGTTGTTACTTACCGCTTATCACAAACACTGAGTTTTCATATTTATTTGTTTATGATAATACAATAAACAAATAAACAATTTTAATAATAGATGATATATCAATAATAGATGCTATATCAATAATAGATGCTATATCTATAATAGATGCTATATCAATAGACATATGATTTATCAATATATGATCCTATTTTGTAGCAAAGATAATATAAGGAATTTACTTTGGCATGTACTAACTGATAATAAAAGAATTAATTTAATTTTTTAATTAAGATAAACAATAAAATCTTGATAAACACAATCAATTTATTATTATTAATGAGTAGATGTTTTGGCAGCCTTGTTGGGAGACCACCTGGCTTCCAATCTGGAGGTTCTGGGTTCGAATCCCACGGCAGGCACTCTCTTTTCTAAGTGTTGCGTTGTGCGTGCGCGTATTGTATTGCTGACTTCAAACGGAGAAAGAAAACATCGTGGGGCAACTTATACACATAACCAAAAGTTCGAATTAAAAAAAAAGTTCTCGAAGATGTGTAAAGTCTGCCAACCCGCGCTTGGCCAGCTTACCCTTCTCACAATGATAAGAGACCTGCACCCAGCAGTGGCGCAATTTATAAAATAGGCTGATTCTGAATCTAGCATGCGCCAAAAGCAAATCCTAACACATCTAGTAGATACAGTGCCCGCAAATTATAATCTGTATTATCAAATCTCGTTCCCTTAAACAAACTTACGAGATAACGGTTCACACAAACCTAACTCAATTTCCGCTTGAGACCACTTTAATTAATCTTCAGAGACAAATTCGTAGACTTTCTGGTAAATATTCCCGCTTTGAAGTATATGAAATGTTAGACTTTTCATCAATATCTATTCTGAAGTTTTAATTAGCTTTTAGTTTTTTTTTTAAATTAATTGTTTTCCACCACGTGATTTAGATGATATAGCTTATCATTCTTTAACATATCATATATTTAGGTGACTATATAGACCACAGCATAGTAGTAGCGTATTTTTTAGACCTACTACACCACAGGGTAGGTATTTGACCACAGCTCACCTGATGTTAAGTGATTTTGTTTTGTTAGATGCTTGGCGGCAGATTTTCAACTTGAGGGTGGTAGCTACCCAGCCGAGTAATAGAAAGTACCCTATCACCACGCTATGGTTTCCTCACGACGTTTTTCTTCACCGGCAGCTCAAGCTCATTGTTGGGGTTTTAACCCACGCCCTTCGGCATGCGAACCGACCGCGCTAACCACTGAGCTATCATCGCTACAATATGGTTATATGTATAAGATTCCCCACGATGTTTTCTTTCTCCGTTTGAATTCAGCGACAATATGCGCACGCACAAAACTTAGAAAAGAGAGTGCGGGCCGTGTGATTCGAACCCAGAACCTCCAGATTGGAAGCCGGGTGGCTTCCAATCTGGAGGTTCTGGGTTCTCCGAACAAGGTTGCCTAAACTTCTACTCATTATGAAATAATAAATTGACTGTCTTTATCAAGATTTAGGTTCAAAATCCAACAATGAGCTTGCGCTATCGGTAAAGGAAAAAAAACATCGTAATGAAACCATAGCATGGTGGTAGGGTACTTTCTAATACTCGGCTGGCTGGCTAGTGAAAATGCCGCGAAGCATCTAACGGTGTGTTCCGGCTGCCTCACTTGAGAGCCAGTTCCATTCCAGGCTAGGTCTGTTTATTATCTTCAACCATACCGTCACTTAACAAAAGGTGAGCTGTTGTCAAACACCCAGCCATTCAAACATTAAAAAAAGAAAATACAAGTATTCGCGTAAATAAATAACAAAGTGAAATTTTAAAGCTGCCCAAAAGCCATCGACGCGGATTAACTTCAAAATTTAACCCTATTACTCTTACGCAACTTTCAAATTTAACCGTATTATAGTAACTTGATATGTGAACAACAGGCCGCTGTCCAAACTTTGGCTATTGATGAGTCATTATACTAAGTAATTAGTTTGTCCGGCCTGAAATAGCTTATAGGTAAGCAATAAAGATAGCCCTTTGCTAATGAATTCTATTAGTAAACGTATTAGAGTTATTGTTGTGTAATTTAACTCATATT
This sequence comes from Biston stratarius, assembly GCA_950106695.1. Lineage (NCBI taxonomy): Eukaryota > Metazoa > Arthropoda > Insecta > Lepidoptera > Geometridae > Biston > Biston stratarius. The sequence goes on along the minus strand of OX467115.1, from coordinate 11,564,386 downwards.
GTGGTAGGCATATACTTGTTCTGAAAGTACACGATGAATAACCCTGTGCAAATAGATAGCACCTCATATATATGTGTATTGGCACAGGCTTACACGGAACAGTTGGGCAGTTGGGCAGGGTAACATTCGAAAAACGACACATCTTCTCATCACTCATCCTGCATTTTCGAGACAAAATTATTTAGCCAATGCGTTGTACCTGTTATTACCTATGCCAATACGTGGACACTCACAGTATATAGGAATGCCATACAAGTTGGAAATTGCTCAGCGAGCTATGAATAGAGCTATGCGTGGCATTTTGCGTGCTCCATCTTAGACCGCATCATCACTTCGCATTAGGTGAGATGGCGGTCAAACGTAAGCCTATTTATTATATTGAAATAAAAACCGGCCAAGTGCGAGTCGGACTCGCGCACGAATGGTTCCGTACCATTATCTATAAAAACGGCAAAAAAATCATGTCTGATGTATGGGAGCCCCCTTAAATATTTATTTTATTCTGTTTTTTAGTATTTGTTGTTATAGCGGCAATAGAAATACATCATCTGTGAAAATTTCAACTGTCAATTATCACGGTTCATGAGATACAGCCTGGTGACAGACGGACAGAGTCTTAGTAAAAAAGAATCATATTCAGAAAGAAGTAATCCGGCAGAGATCTAAAGTCATCAAGTAGTAGTGGGCTGGACATAATGTATCTGCCACAGAACTAATAACCACTGGGGTATACATATTCCAGAGCGGAGATCAAATTGCCAAACATAGCGTAGGACGACTTGAGACACGATAGAGTGACGATATACGAGTATGTATGTACGATGGTCAGCTGGTGACTGGTAGTGAAGATCTGGCCGAGTAGCATGTCTTGGGAGAGGTTTATGTCCAGCAGTTGACTACAATAGGATGATGATGATGACGATGACGCAGAACAATATCTTGTACTAAGATAAAATGACCTTATTGTACCTATCATAGGAACAATTTTACTAGAACACTAACCTTGAACTAACAAAATTGCTATTCCAAGAAAAGTGACACAGACTATCGATATAATGTATGGAACAGCTGTTGTAATTGGTCTAATAGTGAAAGGTGACCGTTACATTTCTGCATAACTCTGTTTCTTATTAATAATGTCGATTACTTGTTCCGTTCCATGGAAGAAAGATAATGAAACCTACAAACACTTTTTCGTATTAACACGTATAATATTTGAAAATAACTATATCAAATTGCTGAAAAAGTTGTGTGCAACAGTTAGCTCGGAATAAATTTGTAATTTCAACTGAGCACAATTTCATTAAAAATACTCCTGCTTCGTCTTTTCTAATCACTCAGTGCCAAACTTCTTTTAATCTCTTCCCACAGACTTGGTAACTTTGCGAAGGAAATTCATTCCACTCTAAATAAGCCCCATACATTTCTTGACAAAAAGTGTTCCAAAGGGAGGAAACATTACATAAAAACGTGGGAACTTACAGATGTAAGTCTTGGAGCAATTCCGTAGATTTATGCGCAAAATACGGAATTCGACCATTGCGTCACATGCTTTTTCGGTATTTATGGTCTGCGAATTTCATGCAGTGGTATTATCCAAGTCTTGGAAAAACGTAAATAATTTATAACGATGATAATGTTTGTATAACAATCTATAGTTTGCCGTGGTGGTGCCGGTGTAAGAATAGTATCCCACCCTCTCTACCCGTGGTTGCCGTAAGAGTCGGCTAAGGGATGTAATCCGGAAGATGGGCAACAGCGTCTTTCTTGAACAATCACACCTAACTGCGCTCGCCAACCCACCGGCCAAGCGTGGCGAGTATTGGCAAACAATGATAAAAAATATACAAAAAAAAAACAATGATAAGTTTTAAAGTAATTAGCTATTCAAATGTTTCTATAGCATTTTCTTACAATTTAAAGTATACATTTTTAAAATTTATAAAGCTATTTTGTAATTGTAGCTGTTATTCCGCGTTAAAGAAAATAAAAAACAAAGTGCATAACATAAAGTCAACTAATTCTCATTAAAAGCAATAATTCCTTAAGCTATTAAAAGCTAACCGCACGCGACCATTTATAAGGGGTCATTCACACTTGCATCATATTTTTAATACATTTGACACACTTTACAGTGACGATCCGATAACCGCTGGTAACGTGTTCTACACGAGGTCCAGCAACCCTGGGAAGCAGCAGTAACGACCACTCTGCCAAGAGTGTCCAACTAAGAAGATCGTGTTCTAGAGTGGAGACCACGAATCGGTAAACGCTGAATTATGACGCTTTGATACTTTATAAAGTGAGAAGAAGAATAGAACCCCACCCTCTCTACCCGTGGTTGCCGTAAGAGTCGGCTAAGAGATGTTATCCGGAAGATGGGCAGCAGCGTCTTCATTGAACAATCACACCTAACTGCCCTCGCCAACCCGCCTGCTAAGCGTGGCGAGTATTGGCAAAACCCCCCAGGAGGAGGCCTATGTCCAGCAGTGGACGACCTATGACTGATGATGTGATGTGATGTGAAAGTGGCGATATACGCAAGACAGCTGTCAGTTGTTGGAAGCGCAATGCCGATGAATTGGTGTCTTCAGAGAGGCCTAAAATACTACAAGTGAGACACATTTCTACGTGGGATTTTCAAATATTAAAGTGAGAGTGATAAGGTTTGACATCTGCGATTATCTCTATATTAAACATTTTTGCACATTTGACACATTGCCATCGAAAAAAAACTGTGTTTGAGTCGATGGGAACCAGATAACTGAAAGAATATATATGATATATATATATATATCTATATCTTTAAACGAACAATTCTTGTATATATATATATATATATTCTGATCGCGGAAACGGCTCGAACGATTTTCATGACATTTAGTATGCAGGGGGTTTTGGGGGTTTCATTTTCAGAAAACGTCGTTTTATACATGTTTTCAGCCGAGCAATGCTCGGTCAACCAGGTACTACATATTTATATATGCACATATTTATGATACATACGGTACACTCTGATATAGAAAAAAAAAACATTAATTGTGTTCGATACACAAATGTTTGTCCTGGGTGGGAATCGAACCCATATCACGTAAAAATCAGGAAGCAGAAATATGTACCTAATACCAAACGAACAGGACAGTCATCTTGGTCTGGTCTATCTATAAGGCAGCCGCTAACGCTTGCCGTGTAGCAATATATTTACTTATAGGTATTCGCTCCATACATAAAACTAGATAACATTAGACATACACAAACGAACAAAACATTAGAAAAACATTTTTCAAAAAAGCAAGTCGAAGTAAATTTCTGTCTAATTTTACCGCTGCATACAAACATGTTCTAACAACTGCATGCAGAAGTCACCAACACGGAGTCTTTGAGCCTCCCTATAAAAATATCATCTGTGTAAACATATCTACAACTCTACAACTAATAGAATATTAACTAATGGTCAATACGGTGTTTTGTATCATTCTAAGTTGTGAACAATAACTTAGTTTACGAGTGGGTAGCAGATAATTAGGGTTTATGATTACGTTGTAGCTTAACTTAGTTTGTTTGTAAAATGTAATTAGTTGGCTTTAATTGCAAGTTAACGACGTTTATACACAAAGTTAGTACGAAATCAACCTCTTTTAGGGCCCATTAATGTTTTCGTACCCATCACACGACAACAAAGTATATTTAACAGTGCAAAAATTAATTATTGGTTTCTTTGTTCTTCTTTCACAAAGAAACAAAATTGGCACAAATACACACGTATATCAAGGGAAGGATTTATATAACAAAACATCGCTACTAGACATTATTAAGCTAAGTCGAAAAAATATTGCAAACCTAGAAAAGACAGAAGTGCGTGGCATGGGATTCGAACGCAGGACCTCCAGATTGTAAGTCAGACGGTCTCTCAAGTAGGCTGCCGCAACTTCAAATGTTCTCGAAGATGTGTGAAGTCTGCCGACCCGCACTTGGCCAGCGTGATGGACTATGGCCTTATCCTTCTCACAATGAGAAGAGACGCTCAACAGTGCAGCTTATAAAAATAATAGGGCTGGCGCGAAAGTACTTAGGAGAAATCACACAATACATAATTATGCATGCATACTAAAATAACAACCCTTCTTTTTTCATTGTCGGGTAAGCGACTCGTTCGTCTCATTACTGTTACATAAAAAAAAAAAAAAAAAACGTGTTCGAAACGTTGGAATGTAGGTCCCTAAATTTAAAAAGCTATACAGTGTATACGATAAGAAATGTCCCATATATATTCGTTTATTTATTTGATAAGATGTAAGAGGTATATCTATCGAACGCCTTAATTTCCGTAACAGCTATCTTAAATGACGCGATGAAACCATAAACGGTGACAAGTCGATTCGGAAAAATGAAATCATGGTACTTTGCACAAACGATCGAATGTTATACACTACGCGCTATCAGCATTCAAAATATCTAATATACCTATATGTACATATTATGAGATGGACCGAGTGTATTGATTTAAGTATTAGAAAATTATGATGATTTTTTTTATTTTTTTTTATGGCTGACGTGCTAGGTGTTTTACCACAACTCACCTGATGTTATGTGACGGTGTGGTCGAAGATGGTAAAGCACACCTAGCCTGGAATCGAACTGGCTCTCAAGTGAGGCTGCCGGAACACACCGTTAGATGCTTGGCGGCCGATTTTCAACTTGAGGGTGGTAGCTAGCCAGCCGAGTACTAGAAAGTAATCTACCACCATGCTATGGCTTCCTCACGACGTTTTCCTTCACCGACAGCTCAAGCTTATTGTTGGGGTTTAAACCCACGCCCTACTTAAATGTATGTGACTAATTTAAATTGCGTTTTATATCAATTATTATTTATCATTACTTTTGGATCACCACTCGTAAATATGACATATACATTTACATGCAAACATTCACATTTATAATATTAGTTATGATATGCCACGTGGGAAAAATATTTGCGATCCTGTGCCAAAAAAACTTTTAAACCGTGAATATTTTATTCATAGAGACGTGTTTAACAAAAGGCAGATGAAGATAATGGCTCAACGGATGTTTTTTTATTATTTCCCGAGGTATAAATATGTGAGTACCGCCCTTTCTCATTTAATGTCTCTGGAAACCGTGTTTCACCGTTTTGGGGTTGTTATTCTTCGTGAATTGGTACCGGAGGTTCATGGGATTCATATTGGTTGGACTAGATTAATTTTGATTAAAATGATTAATTTTTCGATAAAAACACGTTTTTTTTTATTTATTGACAGGCTAGGTGTTTGACTACAGCTCACCTGATGTTGAGTGACGCTGTGGTCGAAGATGGTGAACACATCTAGCCTAGAATGGAACTAGCACTCAAGTGAGGCTGTCGGAACACACTGTTAGGTGCTTGGCGACAACCACCATGGTAGGGTACGGAACCCTTCGTGCGTGAGTCCGACTTGCACTTGGCCGGTTCGTTTCTGTTTGCCACCGAATCTGGTAGAAACTATAGTTAGCACATCCGATATACATAAACGTGAGTAAACCTGCATAAGTAAAACAAAGAACATACATTTTAAAAAAAAACATACAGTTTAACATAGAACCTCCTCCTTTTTTGAACTCGGTTAATAAGGAGTTTGCAAGATTTTTTTCAACTATTTTGCTGTTTAATCTTATTTTTCTTGGTTTTTATTACACGTGTTAATATCTATTTACATCTATAGAATTTACAATTATCTATAGGAAGAATATAACAGTGTGGTGTGGGTACGTCATTAGGTTCATATATAATCTATTTAGTGTAATCAGTTCCGCTAGAATGGATGATCTAATTAAGTAGTCGGAACGCGGAACGATAAATAATTAATTAGACGGTCTGTGATTGATAAACAGATAGGCTATATACGGTCAAACCATTGAGCGTCTATAGTACATAAAATAGGTATTAAGTTTATTACACGACTGCCAAAAAAGGAGTTTAATGTTATCAGAGTACATGACTGTATCTGAGTGTCTTCATTCCACCTAAACTTTGAAATGCCTGTACAGATTTGGTCGTATGGGGTATTTGGAATCCTTACATGACCCAAGCGAAAGGGTTATAATTAAAAAAAAAAAACGTATTTTTGTAAGATAATTGTGATAAGTTTTTTTGTATATTTTAGTACATAATTTAAGTCAGTCAGCTTACCAGGATAGAAACCTTAGTTTTCAAAATAAATTACAATTATCTGTTTTTTTTTTTCATATATTTACGGAACTGTATCATAATGGAATTGATAGGAGAACACTGTTACAATAGTATTTTAGTAACAATTTTGAACAAATTACATTTTGTTACTGGCTTCTTCTAATTATGGGCTAGAGTCCACCTATGTTCTCCAAAAGTGTTTTAGCAGACTTTAAAAAAAAATCGAAAACATTTTCTTTTAAGAATACTCTGACATAAAGGTTACCTCATGATCTTTTCCTTTACCGTTAAAAGTCGCAATACGCATATAACTTAGAAAAAGACTGAGGTGCGTAACGTGCCCTGCAAAAGGCCCACGCACAACAGTGGGCTAGTTTATTAAAAAAAAAAACAGGGCTGATTCAGAAATGTTAATTATTTATTTTCGCCTTAAAATATGTATATCGTAGGACATTTCACACAGCGCCATCTAGCCACAAAATAAGCAAACTTGTACTGTGGGACCCAGATAACTGAGATAACTGTTAAATATATACAGAACAAACAACACCCTGGCACATAACAAACATTTATCGTCACATAAATGTTTATCCTGATGGGAATCGAACCTACGCCCTACTTCACTTGAAGTAGATAACCTACTAAACGAGCTACCAGACCACCCTAAGGTTTCGAAACATTAAATGCGTTAAATCGGATAATTACCCATAAAGTTTGTTACCAATTCAAGAGTTACTGTTTATATATTTAGCTCAAATTAAAATGCTTAATGTTGAACCGTTTAAGTTGTAATAAGGTCTAAATACTTAATTACGCCCTAAACGACGTTTAAGTCTGGAGGCCGAAACTTTTCTGCTCAGCCTAATGAGATTTTTTCATGGAATTTCGTAACGTTTGTGCTATAAATTAAGTTATTTCTAGAAGTTTTAGCTCAAAATAATTCATATTTATATTCTATGTACCTATTTCAAAACATTCCTCTTTCACTCCGCCCACGCTATTCCCTAATCATTAAAAAAATAAGGATGAAAATAGAATCTACCGCTTGACTGGATTGTTGCTCATAAGTACGCAGTACCTGGATGACCGAGCTTTGCTCGGCTGAAAACACGGATAAAACGACGTTTTCTTAAAATGAAACCTAGCTAGATCGATTTATCGCCCCCGAAACCCCCTGCATACTAAATTTCATGAAAATCGTTGGAGCCGTTTCCGAGATCCAGATTATATATATATATATATACAAGAATTGCTCGTTAAAAGGTATAAGATATGCCTTGCAAAAAAAAATAACGGATAATGAATGGTATATACCTATTATTTTCCTGCGTATTTTTTTTGTAACTTATGTTTTTTAAAGAAAAAACTAAAATATCTGAAAAATACACTATTTTTAAATAGAAAAAGTATAATATGTGTTTTAGCTTGTCAATGGACAGAAAAAGGTTTGAAAAATAACATGATAGATAGATAGAATTATTGTGAACACTAGAGAAATAATAAAAATTAAACTTAGAGCTAGTTTCACAAATGGCAGCCTTATCTTTAAAAGCGATCTCGTCCAGGCAACCATAGAATGGAATGAAACAAATCATATTTAAATATACAGGGGTACTGGTAATCAATCAGCATTCTTAAAAGGGCATATTTTGTACATTAAAACAAACAACTTTTGCCCTACAACCTTTGCAAAAACACAATATATATACCAAAAAAAAAATTGGTACTTTCTAACACTCTTTAGTTCCCTATTGCGTAGATGCTTTCATTCATCGTAGTATCGTGCGAGTAGCCTCCCCGCGCGCCGTAACCCCTTTCTTTGGCCTTGGTTGACGTCATCGCGTTTGCTGCCGGCACGCGTCACAGAGTGCGCGCGCGCTTTTTGCATAGAGTTAATTTTGTTTCGACCGGACAGATATAATTTTTAACATTGTATGGTAGAAAAAAAATACGAATTATCAACATAAGGAGAACAAAAGTTGTTAGATTTAATGTACTGAACATGCCATTTAAAGGATGCTGACTGATTTTAAGTGACCCTGTATGTATATGGATAGTAAATGCCGTGCTCTACTGTACTGGCATTCAACTAGTTATACACATATATATGTTATATTTATAGGGCATATTTATGTTATAGTACAGTATACTAGTAATTAAGGGTATAAACTATCTACGTTCCGAGTTTCAACATCCATTTAGTCTTTACAGCGTGAATAAATAACAAATATACCTACAAATAGACAATTTTTGCTTGTATAATCTTAGTGTGATTTAAAAATAAAAGTACGAGTTTAGATATGCACAAAAAAATATGGCAAAAATCTTTTTATGTATAATTTACAGTACGTGGTATGTGGAATATTAAGATAATAAATATTACCTATTCTTATGTTTTTGCAATCCGTGCAAGTAGCACATGACGACCGTAGCAATTAATATTGTCGGATCTACATTTTTGCTATTTTCGTTTTATTGCATTAAAGGTCTTAGAATAAGTCTAAAAATGCCCTCGCAAATTATTAAATTCCTAACATCAACCATCTTGATTTTTCCAAGTGGAAAAATTTGTATGTGTTCAGTGCGCACGATTAATATTGTCGTATAGTACGTTGAGACGGTAACTGCGGGGCGCAGGAGCAGATAAGACGCGCGGATCTACCACTTCGGACAATGTTAACGGGAGGAGCGCACTCGTTGGTTTTGTTGATGTGCACTTCTACGTAACTCAACATTGTATTACTTAAGTCCCCGAAATAATTTAAGACTAAAACAATTATATCTTACGGGCAATAACGTATTAAGTGGTACATCCAGCATAAAAAAGATTTCAAAGTCCAGGGAATACTGTGGGTTGTACCACATCCGACCAAATTCAGAAATTGTTCGGCTAATAATAATGATGGATCTGCCATTTCCGACAAAATAATTGCATGATTTAGCGGTTAACAATGTTGCATGTGCAGTTTCTTATATTTTCGATACCTTTTTAATAAATTTGTATATACTATTATATCAGGTAATTAATATTTATATGACATACCAAATTTAGTTACGATACATTGACTATTGTTCAGTTTATACGCATTCGAAACTTTGAACGGCCGTACCCTAAAGTAGCGATTTTTCACATACGACTATGTTAATTGCTACGGTCGATGATTTGGAAAGAAAACCCGATATCAAATGTAAACGTGGATACATCTTATATGACGTGACACATTCACATCATTTTCATATAGATGGAATCTCAAACATATAAACTACCATCTAACTGTTGCAAAGTTTATTGCGATTTATCCAAGTTTAAATTTTATACTTATGACATTTTTATTGACGTTTTTAACATCGATAGGCTCGCACAAGGCACCCATTCTTTTCTATGCGTCTCTGGCAATTACAGTTCAATTACTCATTGTAGGATCGTCAATACATATTTAGCGAAAATAAATAGGTTACATCAAACACTTTGGTCATCAACCTTTCAAGCTGTTTATGTGACCGTTAAACTTATCACATAAACAAAACAGATCAGAACAGAACAGATTCTTTTGTTTTCTGTTCTTTTTATTTTTGGTGTGCACAACAAAGAGTTTCTATCTATCAATCTTTGTGAGCTAGTTCTACTGAAAATCCCGGAGCAATCCCTCAGGCACTAAGGATAGCCACCCGAGATGATTATAGTGGGTACAATCGTATATATGTATCGCTTCACCCCTACACAGATGAGCATAGCTTAAAAATTAAAAGTAAAAAAAAAAAATTTTTTTGGGTATCTGTAATTTAGTTAATACAACCTAATTATTATCACGAAATCTGTTTTTATGACACTAAGATGAGTGAATGATTGAACTGGAATTGGTATAGCACGCAAAAAATGGATTTGACGCCTTCAGCAAGACGATCCATCCTGAAATCCCATTGCTGGTCTGCCCTCAAAGGATAATTACGCTATAAATCGCCATCATCTCACCTGATGTTAAGTGAAGATGCGGTCAAGGATGGAGGACACTTGCCTAGCAAATAACGATTTATTAGTGACTTAAAAAACACCCAGATTATATTCAGAGTGGGTGTTTCTTACCCACTCAGGCAAATAACTTCACTTGGGTTTTTGGAACGTCAACCATGAAATGATGTCGCTTTTTTGAACTTTTGGCAGTCCGACAATTTTTTTTCTGTCCTTACATTTTATCAGAACCTATAAAAACTAATTTTAGATAGATTTCAACCGAGATGATTGCTTAGATATGTTTTTTGTCATCTCGACCGTAGATTTACTAAAAATCCCTGCTCCGTCTTTTTCTATAGCATCACATATTTTATCTGGAACAATTTTGGGCCGTCGTCGGAAGGGTCTGCTATATCTACGGAATGAAATCTATTTCTCACTCGAGGCTTCCTGTATTGGCTATTTTGCGAGCATTCCCACTTTGCTGTCAAAATATCAGCGAGATGGAAAAAGTGTATTGATGTTTCCAGTGTAACATATTTGTTAAGACACATTTACCCGATAACCCAAGAAGACGAGTAATGTTTTTCGCACGTTTGTATTTAGAAGAAATTCTTTATTAGCTTGGATAGGTATAGACTGAATGGTTTGAACGATTTTGCTTGCATTTTTTTTTTTTTTTTTTTTTTCCGGATAAGTTCGCGTTTGTCCACCAACTCGCCTGATGGTAAACGATGATGTGGTCGAAGATAAAGCACGCAGACTTAGAAGATACCTATTCACTCTGGCCTTGAAAAGATCAAGGTTATATCTCTCAGGAAACAAGGAAGCCGGCAGCTTGTTCCATTCCTTGGCCGTACGGATGAGAAACGTGGAGTCAAAACGTTTGGTACGTACCCAAGGAAATTCCACTATGTATGGGTGGTAGTGGGCCGTCTTTCTACTTGTCCTGTAGTAAAAAGGGGATGGAAGTACAAGGTCGTACAGCTCAGTAGCACATTCTCCGAAATGAATCCTATAGAAAATTGACAGACTTGCTACCTTCCGGCGGTGTTCAAGACTTAAAAGTTTTTGTTCTACCAACTTTTCATCACCAATAAGTCGAACAGCTCGCCGCTCCACCAAATCAAGAGCTTGAAGTTGGTACTTGGCAGAACCGTCCCAAAGGTGGCAGCAATATTCCACACACGACCTAACTTGTGCTTGATACAATGTAAGCAGCTGCCCCGGTGTGAAATATCGCCTAACCTTACGCAAGACACCCAGTTTTTTCCCAGCTAATTTAGCTCTTGACTCTAGATAGGGCCCAAAGTTAAGTGTTGGGGTAAGGGTTAACCCAAGAAGTTCAAGGTGGTCTGCCAAAGGTACAGAATCATTTCGGAATGTTGGAGATAGTGTGAACCATTTGTGTGCATCATTTTGGTGGTATTTTTTTCTACCTGTACATACGTTCTGTCTCTCTATGAGATCGAATCATTTTTTATTTATTTATTTATTAAGGTACGCCAACAGCACACATATTCCAAAAAAATATTAACACATTGCAAAGAGTTATGTTCCGATACATGCGCCAGTTATAGGCATACACAGCTTGTTAAACAAATTGCTTACAGTATGAAAGAATTAAGTAATGAAATTATAGCTAAAAAGAGTTTCTAAACTTATTCAAAACCATAACCTCATTTTCAATATTAAGGGAAAACAAAACTTATAGTAAATATAGGCACACAGAAGAAATGTTTTTTCTGAGCTTTCGATATCTACCCACATTTTACTTCACTTTTTTTTACATTTACGAGCAACAAGCACCTCAGAAACTAGCTTCTTAAATTGTGCTAAGGAACCAGAGAAATCAGAACTGAGGAGACCCGGAGACTAACTAAAGTTACCGACATAGCCCAGTGGATTAGCAAGTTGAAGTGTGGCAGTGGGCAGGGCACATAGCACACAGAAATTGATGACCGATAGCTATAAAGCTCTGGAGAGACCACGGACCGGCAAGCGACTCTTTAAGATTGAAAGAATTTCAAATAGCATTGACGTCAACTATAAAAAAAAAAAAAAAACACGAGAAAAAGACAAGTTCTGTCTTCAATATTGGGTAAATTCCAAATTCATCCATAACTCGTTTTTAAATTACTGCTTGCTAATTTAGAATTAAGCTATAGCAACATCCATGGCAAACATCTGTAAACAAACCTGATGAGGCGGTAATGGATGTACTCTTATTTAGATTGTATCTGCGTAAAGCCATTAAATGTTCTCTACCTACGTAAGAAGCCACGTGCTGACAAAGGTCAGGCTTAGGGGAGATCTTCACGAGCAGTTCCATGGCGATGATTTTTAAGATAATTATTTCCTACTAGCTTTAACCCGCAAATACATCCGCGTGGAATTAAAAAAAAAATATCACCATCACCACCACCACCAGATTTATAATTAAGTCGTCAATTCATAAATAGAATAGTCAGTACTGTTGTGTATTGTGAAACTTGACCTCTGGTGGTGGTACTGGATATTTAGTAATCCTACAGGAACATTTTTCTGATATAAAAAGTATTCTATATGTTAATCTAGGTAATAAACTATAATATGTGTGCCAAATTTCATTCAAATTCAAACATACAAACTTTTACATTTATAATATTACTCGTATATAGTAGGATTTGTTCTCGTTGTATCGTTCTTCGGGATATGATGGGAAACGCTTTTCTCTTATCTTTAGAAAATCCTTTTTTGAAGTCGGTTAAGCCTTCATTTTTTTCGGTGAAAAAAAAAATAAGAGATGTTTATGTTTTTTTTTAGTCTGTTTTAGTTTCACAAATATCCTTTTAAAAATAATTTACATTACCTATTCAAAGAAATGTCAAAAAAAACGAATTACTTTTTATAAAATTATGTACCTACAAATGTAAAAATTATATATCTAAAACAACATTTTAAAAAATGTACTTAAAAACTAATCTGCCATAGTAACGCATATATGCAAAAAAAAAAAACACAATATTTATTATTATTCGAATAATGCAGCTCAAAACAACGTCGCCAAAACCGAATAAAATAGTCATTGAAATAAAATAAAAATTGGATTGAAGCCGTATTTTAAAATTATCAGACAGATACACAGGTACACAGGCAGAAATGTCAAACTTATAACATCTTACATTAAACTTATAACACTTATATTTTAGCGTCGATGGCAAGAAAATGAAGTTTAAGTAAAGAGTTCACAAAAAAACCACAACTACAAAAAGCTAGTGAAGCTTGATGGCATCAAATTGTCTTCGCGTAAAAAAGGTAATCCAATTTCCTCGTGCCAAATTTCATAATGATAATGCTTTTTTTGGCTGATGCTGAAGTTTTTCCACCTTCTAGTTTTCTGTAGGTAGGTGATGCGTTAATAATACGCGTATAAGCTAGAACAGCTAGTAATTGAACAACGTGATATGAATTTTGTTTTTAGAAGTCGGCAACAGTATAGAAGAGAGTCGGTTAAATTGTATCACTTTTGACTAGAGCCTCGAGTTTTAGTTTGTTACAAAACGTTATGAACAAATATGTAAAATAAAGTTTAATATTTTGACTACCTTACATAAAAAGACTCTTAAAAGACTCTTACTCTTAATCATTTTTTTTATCTACTTTTTTCAAGAAAGTTTTTTTTTTTATTTTTTTTGGTATACAGGCTTGGTGATTGGGCTCAGCTCATCTGTGGTTAAACGACGTTGTGGTCGAAGATTGTAAAGACACCTAGCCTAGAATGAGACTGGTTCTCAAGTGAGGCTGCCGGAATACACCGTTTGGCGGCAGATTTTCTACTTGGGTGGAAGCTAGCCACCCGAGTACTAGAAAGTACCCTAACACCATGCTATGGTTTCCTCACGATGTTTTTCTTCACCGGCACATTACAAATTTTGTAGGGATTTAAACCCATGCCCTTCGGCGTATGAACCGGCTGCGCTAACCACTGAGCTATCTTTGCTACAAAATCATAATCTATTACAATATAAGATGAATCAAACAGTCAATTTAATTTTCAATAATCGTAAATATATCGTAAACATATGGATTTTACGTAATTTGATCATAGCTCCATGATGTTAAGTCACAGTGTGGTCGAAGATGCTAAACATATCTAACCTGGAATAGGATTTCAGTTTCAAGCCACGCTGCCGTGGCTTGACAAGTGGTTGGTGGTAGATTTTCAATTTGGGAATGGTAGCTAGCCAGACGAGTATTAGAAAGTACAGTTCATTTTTAAGATTTGAACCGCCCTAAGCACTGAACTATTATCATTACTTTTACATTTTACAATTTTACAACGTTGGACGCACACTCAGTGGAATCATGATATACGTAACATAGATGACCATAGAAAATTGAACATCAATATGTAAATTATCGCCTGAATGTGAAAAATATGTTTTCGTACTAAAAATACATTATCTGTAATATCATTTCGCATTTCATAGCACTGAATGCATATACAATGGTAGAGAGCTTTGAAATTCTGATACAAGGGGCGTACCTACTTATAAAAAAACATTCAGATACATATTTCATGCTAGAGTGGTATGGCATACCTGACCTGGCTTACTCCACATACGTGTAAGTATTAGGAAGGAATGTTTTGTAAAAAGATGCCACGTTTTTCCTAGCACTTACATACTTACTTGTAGACCGAAGTAAGGTTATTGTTTTATTACAATTACAAATATTTTATGGATAACACCAAATTTACAGGTGATTTTTCCATTCATATTCAATATTATAACATAGGTATGTCAAATATAAAATACCTATGTCAATATGATTAAATATCAAAAAAAATAAATTACTTACATATAATTCAATAATATCTTATTTTTTAATAATAGTCGAAGTCCTAAAACAAGTCTCTTGAAAAACAAGTCTCTTGTCTTCTGAAACACGTGAAAGTGCATCCCGAATTGAAATGGGTACGCGGTTGAAGACCGTGGGCTTCAAAATGTATATACTAACCTCTCTGACTTGACGAGCCGATGCGACGGCGTTACTAGTTGGTCTTTCCTTAATTTTTTTTTTATTGTAAGAGTATTTTACGTATTTATCTTGGATTGCCGTATAAATAATCTGTATTTTTTTTTTTGTAAAAACTAACGTATTGCTCTGACGCAGTTCGTTTTGTACAAATACTTATTATCTAAAATAAATGTTCACATAATTATAATTATGTGAAAATTAGATTAATACTATTTACATATTTATAAAAATAACCTACTTAATCTAAAAGTAAATAAATTGAAATAAAATAAACGGATCTAAAAGGCCGCTGCCAATGGGAAATTAATAATGTCTGATTGATCTGTAAAATAAGATGTTATACCGAAACTTTTTTTGATCAAAATAAGTTGGCGTTAGACCACATGTAAAGCATATATATATATATATATATATGTTTTCAACCTAAATTTTTGTTTTAGACCTTTTGCGACTATGAGTACATACCTTTTTTATAGAGCATGATAATTTAAAATGACAAGGCATGGAAGATAAAAGTCATTTATAGTAAAATTAGGGGAGCACACGATTAAGTATTGTGAGTGTGTTTCAAGAAGTACTTGTAAACAGTTAATCTAATTTTGTATACAAGCACTTATATTTAAGTCTGTAAAGTACAATTTTAACTTCACTTCACCGCTGATAAATTCCTACTAACATGTACATCATCCCATACACAAAATGGTGCAACAGTAAACCAGGTTATTCATTCAAGTTATTTTGTAACGACTTCACTACCTAGATGGCGAAACTTTCTGTGCGTGTTTTGCAATGATTAAACTTTACATCGGCTTCTTCATAGTAGTGAAGCTTCAAATAAATAGATGGCGCTTTTTTGTGTCAAAGTTCGTCATTATAATAAGACTCTGTGACTTCATGATATTCTTATAATTACTTAAAAAGATTTTTTATTATTTATTCTTCAACTTGCAAGTGAATCGGTTTCATCTAGGCAAACGTGCTCCATCTTAGACCGTTCTTCGCTTAACATCCATTGCCTATTCAATATTAAAAAAATACCGTTTCAAACAATCACTGTCCTATAATATCCCGTGAATAGATAGATATACATAATAATTATAATCCTGAATACAGTACCTACCGCCGGCCATCTTGTCAGTTCTTTTACAGCTAAATTTATCTTCATTCATTACAGCTGATTCATCATCTGACAAAAATGTGTACAAAATGAATAAATGAATAATTTATAATGAAATGTTATTTATTTATAAATATTATATATTTATTATTGTTTTTACTGTATATATACGTTTTTGTGTGTTTATACATATTTATATTAATGCGCGTCTACAACCTCATCTCTTACTGTTGGGATGACAGGTAGACAATGTTTTAGGATTAAGTCCTCCTTTCAAATATATTATAGTTAAAGAATCTAAAAAGGATATATTTTTTTAAATGTAATAGTAATGAGTTGCCGTAGTGGTGCCGGCGTAAGAATAGTACCCGACCCTCTTTACCCGTGGTTGCCGTAAGAGTCGGCTAAGGAATGTTATCCGAAAGATGGGCAGCAGCGTCTTCCTTGAACAATCACACCTAACTGCGCTCGCCAACCCTCCTGCCAAGCGTGGCGAGTATATAGTCAAAACCCCCCCAGGAGGAGGCCTATGTCCAGCAGTGGACGTTGATGATGATGATGATGAGTAATGAGACGAACGAAACGCCCTTCTGATGATAAGAGATAACGCTTGTCACATTGTTGATTTGTTTCTTCTTACTTATTACTAGTTACTTTAATATTCATATTTAGCAACTTTAGATACTGTTATCAAATCTGCTGGTACCGATTTAAGTATTTTAGCTCTCACTATACGAGTACGTGTAGAGACGTTATTTACGATGTTTCGAATAATCGATTCCAATCTGCTTGTGAGATTGAAGAGTACTAAAATAAGTATAGTAGGTACACACTACATACGTATACAAATAAGCTAAGAACAAAAACATCCTTTATTTCGATACGATATTTACCCGACTGCCAAGGAAGGGTTATGTTTTTCGCGCGTATCTTATCTATGTATGTATGTATGTAAATTTCTTTATTACCTCGTATCTTCCAAACAACTGAATGGATGAACAATTAATGTATCGTTATATTCGTCTTAATAACCCAACTGTACTTAGAGGGTGATTTGAAAAGTAAAAAAAAAACGGTTAAGTGCGATTCGGACTCGCGCACGAAGGGTTCCGTACCATTAACAATAAAAACGGCAAAAAAAAAATTGCGTTTGTTGTATGGGAGCCCCCCTAAAATATTTATTTTATTTTGTTTTTAGTATTTGTTGTTATAGCGGCAACAGAAATACATAATTTGTAAAAATTTCAACTGTCTAGCTATCGCGGTTCTTGAGATACAGCCTGGTGACAGACAGACGGACGGACAGACAGACAGCGAAGTCTTAGTAATAGGGTCCCGTTTTTACCCTTTGGGTCCCGAACATACATTTTTGACGCGAAATAGTAATACGTTAATATAAAAAAATAACCAAACCTATCAAGTAGGGTATCTAAATAAAGGCAATTAATGAGGATTACAAACATATATATATATATAATATTTTATATGTTTATATTTAATTAGGAATAATAAATTAATTAAAAAGTTTTTTCCTCTAATTATAGCTATTTTAATTGCAGTCGGGTTATAGATTTTTTAAACTCTTCAGATTGTTTAATTTTTTTGTATGAATATATTGAATTTGTATTTATATGTATTATATATTAATGTGGTATTCTTCTCATCTTTTGTTTACAGTTTTACAGGTTAGGGCTAGATGGCGCAGAATACAATACTCTGAATGTAATACGACGTTAATTTATTTATTTTATTTTCCGATAACTTTGGCAAACTACCCCAGTAAAATTATTTCCAATAAAGCTGCAAATAATTCATTGAACCGCATTCGACGTCGCAATTCGTTCTACGTTTCTACATTGCTCTACATTCAGTCCACACTTGAAACTGGAATCGCATCTAGCTAGAGTAAAACCGCCGAGGAATATAAAATTCAATCTAAACCATATGTCTACTACAGATAGGTATAAAATCTGTCACATGAAAGGATTCGCTAGAGCGAATGAGTACAAGTAAATTCAGTTAAGACTGACTGAACCGTGTAACTACTGCTTTATTTAGTAAGTAATCTAATCTGTGCGCTATCTAGTATTGCCAGATAATCTTCTTAAAAAAATCTGTAAATGTTGTAAAAGTGTAATATGTGTATTGTAACTCATAGTCGAATAAACATTTCGGAGATACTCGTAGGTATAATAAAAAAAACTTGGCTAAGATTTCAAATTTATTTATTTATTTATTTGTTTGTTCGTTCGTTCGTTCATTCATTAATTTATTTATTTATAGTGTAATAAAAAGCAACGTTACAGTGTATACCAAATTGTTACTTTTTCTGTCTTACAAACCAGCTACTAATTTTTTTCAAAAATAAAATATTTTTTACACGTAAGCGTAACAAATTAACAAATTAAACTTTAAATAACTATTATAACATAATTTAAACTTTAGTAAATTCTATACCTTGGTTTAGGGTCAATGGGTATACTGCTCGCAGTAGACTCGCGTTCATTACTTTGAGACTAGATGGTTAGTCTCAATAGCCCTGTAATTTCGCTAGCTGCAGTACAAACCGGAACACAGTAATGTTAACACACTACTGCTTAGCGGCAGAATATCTGGTACTGCGGTGGTACCTACCTAGACTACCTCCTGCTAAGGAAATCTACCACTAAGTAAAATATAGTTATATATTATCTGTGCTTAAAATATTGAATTGTATTATGCTTCTTTTTTAGATAGAACTATTCAACTGGCAACACTTATAGTCCACTTGGAGCTAGTTCGTACTTCCCTCGGTGAAATCTTATTTGCAGTGAATAGAACCATCTGGCAAGGTAATTATCCGTGTAAAAGGAACCAAATAAACGGTAAAACGAAAATATTCCAATGAATTTAACCCATTGATGATGAAATGATTATAAAATATATTTACATCAAAAGCAAATTACGCGAGTTGCACCGTATACGTGAAAGAGACAAAAACTTCCTTTCAATGATATCACGGTAAGGACTAAACACACTCCATCTCGTTTCAGAGGACTTGCGATCCAGATAAAGGTTCAAACCCCAACAATTAGCTTGAGCAGCCGGTGAAGGAAAACATCGTGAGGAAACCATAGCATGGTGGTAGGATACTTTCTAGTACTCGGCTGGCTAGCTACCCTCAAGTTGAATATGCCGGTAACAGATGTACATAGTTTCTACGTAAGTTTTTTTTTTTAAATTTAAAACTAGCGACCCGCCTCTGCTGCGCATGGGCTTACATGGGGCTTTTGACCTATCTCAGAGGGATTAGACAGCGTTTTCGATGACAGCTCCCAGGTGGCTTGACTTTATCCGACACTTCCAATAATTATCATCATATTTCAATCAATTTACACAAAATCTTGACAAATTATATATCTAAACCTTCTTCATGAATTATTCTATCTATTGGTCAAACTTGCATGATAATCCGTTCAGAAGTTTTTGCACGAACAGATATATGCAGTGATATACGCTCCACAGACACCAAGGTCCACCTTTGTCAACTTTGTTTTTTTTTTTTTCTTTTACTATACTAGGAGAAGAAATTTTGAAATGAATTTTAATATAGGCTTTAAGTACTAGTTTTTGTGTATAGTTTTTGAAGTCATATAACAACTTTTTTATTTAACAATTAAATATTGTCACAAGTTTGCTAGCAATAATGTTTTAAAAGTCCTTTAATTTGTAAACTTGACTTCCCTTTCCTTCAATTATACGGGAGTTAGAAACAAAACGGTTACAAACCAGTTGATGAAAAAACGGACAGCGGTTTTGAAGGTCTGTCCCCTTGTTAAAACTTTTCATGGCGGTTATTTTGTATATAAAGAAAATTGAGCGTTTTTACCTTAGAACATTTCTTTTTTATTTTTCTTGTCGGAAGGTATGTTTTATTCAGTCCCTAGGGAAAATTTAAACTGTTATTTTAAAGTTAGTACATTTGATAGCTCAGTCAGTTCAAGTTGCTAGTGAACAAAAAGATTCTAGTAGTACTCGGCTAGTTAGCTACCACCCTCAAGTTGCAAAACCTTTTTTTTTTAACTAACTGGCTTGGTGTTTGACCACGACTCACCAGATGTTACGGTGTGGTCGAAGATGATAAAGTACACCTAGCCTGGAATGGAACTGGCTCTCAACTTGGCGGCAGATTTTCAACTTGAGGGTGATAGCTAGCCAGCCGAGTACTAGAAAGTACTCTACCACCACGCAACACCTAACGGTACGTTCTTGTAGACACACTTAAGAGCCAGTTCCATTCCAGGCTAGATGTGATTACTATCTTGGACAACACTGTGTTATGTAACATCAAGTGACCTGTCAAAAGTCTAGCCTAACCAACCCAAAATATTTAAAGTTATTTTTCTAAACCACTCAATAGTTATAGACAATATTTTATCATAATGCCTTGGTGGACAACGCAACTGATAGAACACATGAAAAATAAGAAACAAGACGACCCTCATTGTGGAGAACTTGGAAATATTCATACTGACCCAAAAACAAATTTTCCGTGAAATTGAAGAGCCGCAGCCGATTGCGGTCTCAAAGGACTAACAACAAAAAATGGGCCAGATGTCCTACGTGGTGTTAAGTGTGGGACTAAAGACCCATTGTGGACAGATTCGTGACCTTTGGGCCCTCAGATTTAAGCTCAGCTTCCGAGCCTATTATGGGATTACGTGTGACAAACCTAATGTACGCTGTCAACATTAGTTTTGGAGAATTGGTGATTAGTAAGTGTTTCCTTGTTTAAGTAAAGTTTAGGCAGCCAAGTTGGAAGATCGTCTGGCTTCCAATCTGGAGGTCTTGGGGTCGAATCCCAAGGCACGCAATACTGTCTTATCTAAGTTATGTATGTACTAGATGCGCCCCGTGGTTTTACCCGCGTGGTGATGGATGATGATGACGATGAAAAGTATCCTATGTTTTATTCCAGGGCCTAAAGTATCTACATGCAAAATTCCATCCAGATCCATTCAGCCGTTCTGGTGTGATTGAGTAACAAACATCTATCCATCCATCCACCCATCCAAACTTTCACATTTATAATATTAGTGGGATTGCTGATGACTTCAAATGGTGAAGTAAAACATGGTAAGGAAATCACTTGTCCGAAAGCTTATAAAAAAATGCGTGAAGTCTTCTAACGCGCACTTGGCCAGCGTGGTGGACTAGGGCCTTACCCTTCTCACGATAAGAAGAGGCTGACTTGTAACTTTGGGCTTAACAATAAAATAACTAAAAATTAAGTTTTTTCAAGTGTTTATGTACAAAAATAGTTGTGTTTCATTGATACAGTGCCGAATTACGTGCTTAAGTATGGAAAAATTAAATAATGTGGTGAAACATGACTTTTAATGTTCCAGAACTCCTTGGTAACAAACTTACAAATACTTTAATAAGGCATGACCAAATTTGAGTATGACTTAATTTTGTATGTGGCTTCGACTAATTTTACTTGATTTATTTGTAAATAAATGAATACTCCAGTAAATACTCGAAGTGCAACGCCAAAAACAAAGAAAAAATATTAGGTACTAATAAATACAAAATAATTACTTTTCAATTTCTTTATTATCGGTTAAAGTTATAAACGAATCCTCAATTTGAAATATACCAGTGAAAGCCAATGAAGCCTAGAAACTGCTTACGTTTTTCTTGAAAACTTTTTTTCATACTCGAGTTGTACTTGGACTAGAAGTTTCACAGGTTTTTAGGTTACGTCAATGATTTGGGTTTATCTGATTATTTATTTACAATGCGATTTGGTTCCCGCCAAATTTGCGATCCAGTTAACTTATTTGTAAGTAGCTCTGCTTCCTGTGTTTTGGAGTGTAGGTTCGATTCCCACCGAGAACAACAAACATTTGTGTTTTGAACATAAATTTTTATTCTTTGCCTTGATGTCCGCATGTATTACAAGAATGTATTTTGAAAAAAAAAAAGTATTCTATCAGTTATCTGGTTCCTTGGTATATGGTCTTTACTTAATTTGGGACTAGATTGTACGATACGTATATTGTCGATGTTTAAAAAATCGAACAAAACGGTTGGAATTTTCAATAAACGTACCGCTATACAATGGAATTTGCTGCTCGAGTGGGTATTCCCCGATAGTTGCAATCAAGGTACCTTCAAGTCACAAGTAAATCAGTTTCGTCTGTATAAGCATGCTCCATTATTAACCGCATCTTCACTTAATATTAGGCAAGTTTGTGGTCAAAGGCAAGGCAAGGCAAGGCTAGTCAGTCATAAAAATATTAATATGAATAACATATTATGGAAAAAAGAAATAAATAAAAATGTTAGATGAACAACGGGACAGAGTTATCAACATATCGTAAAATCTCCGAAAACAAAAGTAGTCGAACTTCTTATAAAAAATAAATAGTTATTAAGTTTACGTTAGAGCTCAAGAAAATCTTCTTCCGACCGTTATCCTGTTTTATATCGCATCTTCGTCATAATGTATCCAAGTTGATTAATGTGCTCGAGGTTTTACGGGCTCGCAGGCTAAAAAGCGTCTCGATCACTCAACCATCGGAAAAGTTAATAATGAATGGCTTTATCTGATAAATACATTACTGGGAAGGAAATGAATCGTGGGTATATAATATAGATACAGTTGGTAAAGGTTTTCGCTGTGTCTTTGAATATAAAATACGGTTTAAATAATAATAATGTTCTTAACACTCTCACTTCCCACTTTAATTTCCACTCAGTTTCTTTTTATCAATTATGTAACACGCTTGATACACAAAAGTGATATTGGAACTCGAAAAGCTGTGACATATAATTTTAAATCAAGTAGGTAAGTTTTTTGTTTTATTTATGCGGGATTATTCACCTTTAATTTTATCGGAAACTCCGACTATAGTTCCGGCCACACCCGGTGGCCTTTATCATGGAGACAAAGCTAAGAACAGGCCTTGTCTTGCTTCGCATACAACAAAATTGTCTCAAAACCACGCCAGTTTCCATAAGTAGGTAAGTTAATAAAAAAAAAGTAAGTTAGTATATTTCGTTCCTAACAAAGCAAAGCTTGTACTACCTTGAAACCAGACACATGATAGTTTTTTTTTTATCAATACACTCGCGACCCGCCCTGACTGGTTTACATGGGGCTTTTGATCTATCTCAAAGGTATAAGACAGCATTTTTGATAAAAGCTCCCAGGTGGCTTGACTTTTTCCGACACTTCCATAAATTTTCATCATATTTCAACAAACTTACACAAAACCTTGACAAATTATATACATAATTATATATATACCTTTCTGATAAATCACTCTATCTATTTGTGAAGCTCGCATTATAATCCGTTCAGTAGTTTTTAAGTTTATCGCAAATAGACAGACAGACAGAAGCGGCGAACGACATTGTTTTATAATAAGCAGTGATAGACAAAGAACAAACATCGATGTTTATCACCTAAGTATTTTTCTTGGGTGAGAAGTGGACCCGAGCTCTACAATTTAAAAACCTACTACCAAATGTACAAATAGAAGTTATCAACTTAAAAAAAATTGTTGTGTTTGACAAATATCTATTTCGTTATTTTTAGTGCAGAAGACATCTAACTAAGCTGGTCTGATCATCTAAGAAAGGAGAAGGTGAATGAGGAAAATCATTACGTCCTACAAAAAGGTAGAGACAGCAATCTCTTTATGACAAAGCAGACCCGTAATGGTAAGCTGGCTTATTAAAATTACTGGCCAGCGTCAGCGCTTTGAAAGTATTGTGGGCTGATTATAGAGCTACGAGTATGAACATTTATAGAATCGTGCGCTTATGTCCCTCTCTCTCTTAACTAGAGTTGTTGGTGATAGAAATAACATAATTGAATTAGCTGCGTGATAGATCAGAACCCCAAGTTTATCAGACTAATGCTAAGAAAATTAATTGCCCTTCATTCATAAATAAAAATACTGAATTACAACTAAACATTCATGCATCTTATTCTATTTGGCTGTAAACATTATATAAAAATTGTGAACTACCGAAAATAATTAAAAAAACCTTTCAAACGTATAGCAAGCTATACACAATACACACAGCTACGTATAGATTTCGCTAGCAATATCTTTTTTATGTAAAAATAATGTTACGAACTAGACGCTCTTGTGGTGGTAAGAGACAATGTATGTACATGATCCAACAGAACTTTGATTGTATCGCTGCATTGGCGTTTATTTTATGTTATTTTTAATTAATCAGATTTTACAGAAAATCGTCACCAATAATTATAATATTATCTCATTTTCTTAAAAAATAAAACAGTTTAAAAAATTACAAATATTTTTTATGTCGTTTTTAAAACTTTAGTAAAGCATTCATTAAAGTTTTATTCAACATCGTTACTTCAGTTTAAAAACGTACAAGATTTTTAAAACTCTAAAGAGACATTATAAAATTGCTTGAATATTTTATTAACAAGACTAATTTTTGTTTAATGTACTTAATAAAGTTTTATATCTAGTCTTTGATATAAAAATATAACTATGAGGGGGTTTAATTTCGTGTAATTCTCTTTTTTAATGAAAATCTTTCAATTAAGTCAAAGTCCTAATGTCAAAGTCAATAGGCTACCCAAAGAATTCTGACTTGACTGGACGATCGCTGGTATTGGGCAAACCACTAGAAACAAAGCAAAAGAATACAAGTTCATTATACATACATTATAACATACAAAACTTAAAAAACATATAATGAAATAAGATAGTAACAAAACAAAAACAACATAGACTAATACATATATGGCGTATAACGGCGGCCTTATCGACTGGAGTGATTTCTTCCAGACAACCATAAAATATGACTTTTATTTAAAAACTTTTAAAAAAATGTGTAAAATTAAAATAAAATTGGTAGTACAGGTATTTTCTAAGTTTTTAATAAAGTAATGAATTCTTAACAGTCTGTTAAGAATTGTCTATCCTCCATAACTCATAACTCAGTTAAACTGAGTTTTGGACTTGACTTGTTTTTTCATGAGAATATTAAATACATTTTCAAAATTCTTGACACTGGTAGAATGCTCAAAGTGCGAAGCCAAAAATAAGAAAAAAATCGTCTTTTCAATTATTTGATCCATCTGATTCATGCCAAAGTCAATCACTTGCAACAGCAAGCTAGGTATAGAGTAGTAGTAAGGTTCTAGTACTCGGCTGGCAAGCTACCGCAAGTTGAAAATGTGCCGCCAAGCACCGATATATTCCGACAGCCTCACTTATGAGCCAGTTCCATACCACGCTAGGAGAAACCATAAAAAAAACTTGACCGTGAGTCCTGATTGTCCATAACATACCTTGCTCAAAAAAATTCAAACAATTGAAAACTGCGCATTACGCTCGTAATATGTTACGAGCGTAACAATCTAAAATAGATAATTATAATATCCAACAATAATCATAATTGCAAGAGTAAATAAATGTCGCCCATCGTATTCTTCAAAGTAATCAAATATTTATTTAGGGCGGGCGCAGAGAAGTCGCTAAATTGAGAACAAATCCTGAAAAATGGGCCTTAAAAGTTTGTCACCCGAGACCTGCCCCGGGTATTAATTTACTTTTTAACCGCAATACTTGTTCGCGAATTATATACGGGAACCAATTTGGTTTGGGACAATATTTTCGGTGGCATGGAAATGGACGAGCCAGACTTTTGTTTACAAAGTAAATTGTGATTTATTGGTAAAATCCGAACCAGACATGGTTTTAACTAAATAATTTACATGTTAAAAAAACGGACTCAGAAATTTATAAATATTGGATAGAAACACAGAAATGATCTATGCCATTAGAAAGAAAAAAATATATCAATACTAGCTGCGCCCCGCGGTTTTACCCGCGTGGTGATGGATGATGATGATGAAAAATATCCTATGTTTTAGGTTCCAGGGTATCTATTTGCAAAATTGTATCCAGATCAGATCAGCCGTTCTGGCGTGCTTGAGTAACAAACATCCATCCATCCATCCATCCATCAAATCCATCCATCCATCTATCCATCCAAACTTTCACATTTATAATATTAGTGGGATAAAAAAAGTCGTCCGCCGCGTCTGTCTGTCTGTTTGTTCGCGATAAACTTAAAAACTACTGAACAGATTATCATGCGAGTTTCACCAATAGATAGAATATTTCATGAGGAAGGTTTAAGTACATAACTTGTCAAGGTTTTTTGTAAATTGGTTGAAACATGATGATAATTGTTGGAAGCGTCGGAAAAAGTCATGCCACCTGGGAGCTTTCATCGAAAACGCTGCCTAATCCCTTTGAGATACAAAACAATGCATGTTGAGATATTCTTCCTTTTATAGATCTACGAAAAGTCCGCGGTGACCTATGTATATCTACCTTTTAAGGATAGCTTATTATAACCACTCTATCTACTAAAAATTTAAAATTAAAAAAAACCCCTACGCAAGGAAACTGGCTTTCAAATGAAAAAAACCGCATCGAAATCGGACTACAGATAGACAGATACACACACACACGGACATCGACGTCAAACATATAACACGCCACATTTTGCGTCAGGGGCTAAAAAAAATGACCCGTACAATGCGTTAATTGAAAAGCTATTTAGACGAATACCGTATTAATCCTTAAACATAATATTATTATGCTCTACTGCTCGGGGCACATGATTTTTCAGTATTCCCGCCGGAACTCCCGTATTTGTCAGATGTAACAGTTCCTTTTCACGGTAATAAAACGTGCTCACAAGGCGTGATTACTTACGCACATACTGTAACTACGTAGACATGGAACATAAGCGAACAGAACATAAGGAATGGTTAATGACTCCGCTTGTAAGGTGCGCACCGTGACTGATTGCCAACCCTTTACGTTTGTTAATTTAATTATTTATTTATAAGGAAAGTTATATCACCCGATTTTAAGAAAAAAAAAAATAAGGTAGAACATGGAAACGCTTTCCCTATGAGATACTGGTACTATGATTATAGCAGCAATACCCATAATATAAGCGATATCCAAAAAAAGGAGTAGAAAAAAGTGAACCATCTTCGACAAAATGTATAGAACAGTTGATTATATTTTCGCGATTTCAAAGTAAAAGTTGTTAATATTAATAAGTACAATCTAAGCTTAACTGTAGTTCGCAGTATAAACCAACGCATGAAAAAGTGCCGCAGCTATGTAAGCTAAACTTAACTTAGTAGTATAGCTTGCGTGTTTGATTCATCATCTTCATCATCAACCTATCACACCACTCAGCCCGATCTTCGGTTATACACTTTATCCACCGCCAACTGTTCTACGTATATCGTCACTCCATCGAGTCACAGGGCGTCCTACGCTACGTTTGCGAATTCGCGGTCTCCACTCTGACACACGTCTATCCCAGCGGTTATTGATTCTGGAATAGATATGTCCAGTCCATTGTCACTTCAGCTTGCTAAAGCGCTGAGCTATGTATGTCCTAATTACTTCGTTCCGGATACGATCACAGCATGTATAGCTCTTTCCAATGTTGGGTTACTCGATGTTAAATACTTAAATTTAACATCTGCTGCTATAGTTAACGTAAAAGGATTGCGATTGTAAGCCTAATCGTTATTCTGAAAAGGAGAGCGTCTTACAGAAGAATGTCCGTCATTTATCTCATTTCCTCAAGGAGCCTTTTAACTTTATTCAGTTATATTGATTCCTTAGACTACACTAGTAGGTTCTGTGTTTGTTTAAAACACTTAGAAATATACACGAAGGTAAGAAATATTAAGATAAAAAATGTCCACAACTGTGTTTAATAAATAAGTAAAAATAACTAAACAACTAAGCAAAGCTTGTACTATGGAAGTCAGATGACTGATATAATACATAAATACTTTTCATGTATTATATCAGTCATGGAATGGCTGACTCGTACCGGTCAGCCATTCGTACTGTGATATGCCGTGCGAAATTTTAAGTTGTAAGTGGCAAAAAAGGAGGAGGTTTTTTTAAATGTTTGTTACCTCATAACTTTCGACTGAGCGAACCGATTTTGATGATTTTTTATTATCATTTGAAAGCTGTTGCTTTCCGTGTGGTCCCATTTCAATTTGGTCCAGTTCTGATAATGGCATCCATGAGAAAACCATATCAAGTCTGTTGTTTTTTTTGTTAAAATTTTATTTTTAAATATGTACTTAATATACATACAGAGACGCAGAACAAACATTTGTTTATACTAAAAAATGTTTGTCATAGGTGGGAATAGAACCCATGCCCTGTAGCTCTTAAAGAAGAATAAATAGCTTTTAAAAACTTAATAAATTTTTTTGTGTACCGTATGAAGAGATCAGCGCCGAGAAACAGAATTCCTTTTTTTTTATATATTAAATAGGTTTGCATTTGACCACGTCCTGCCTGATGTTAAGCAGGATGCAGTCTACGATGAAGCACGCTTACCTAGAAATTACCTGTTTACCTGTTCCTTGTCCGAAGTCCGACGGATTATATGTTATAATTGTTTAAAACTGTTATTTATTTATTAGTGATCATAAATAAATTGAAAAAATTACCAGTAAGCCAACAGAGCTGTCAATGAATTGTAATTAATACGTTTTATGAAATTCAAAATTTTTTTAATAGAAAATATTGTACTTCTAAAATATTACTTTGATTCACAAGCTTGTTTTGAGCAAGAAAAAATATAGCAAAAACAGAAAAAAACTGTTTACAGCTTAAAATCACGTAGGCCCGTAAATTGAAGGGAATTAAAAATGGGGATCCATTTCTCCAATTTATTTTCATTTGACAGCTGTTATTAGAAGAGCTCAATTTCACATCCTTTCTCGAGCTTCATTT
This sequence comes from Biston stratarius, assembly GCA_950106695.1. NCBI lineage: Eukaryota > Metazoa > Arthropoda > Insecta > Lepidoptera > Geometridae > Biston > Biston stratarius. The sequence continues at coordinate 11,535,269 of OX467115.1, read as the reverse complement.
GACAGGTCCTCGATGTAAACGAGGTTTTGGTCTATAGGTCGAAACCCATCGAGATTTTTTAAAATTTAACTTCTCATTTATTTTACTGAGGCTATTAATCTACGGAAGACAAATAGCGCAGCTTGACTCGTGCCGCTGTGAAAGAAGGAAGGGAAATGTTCAGAGCTTTCCCTGAGAGTTTGGCAAAACTAGACTGCCAGTACGTTCCTATGAAGATCTTAGTGTCTCTCATAGGGCCACTGAGGGGTCTGAGCATGTACTATCCTACATAAATTGGCTTTATCCCAATCCATTCAGATAACTTCACCACAAAAGAGTAGCTGTATAAGGCAACTTTCATTGTTGACGCCTTTATCCTCAAGCCGCTGTAGTGAGAGCAGGCCTAGCCGCCGTTTAAGCCTATTAAATATTATATTTGCTTGTATTTGTAACTGATACCGCAGGCGGTATCTGTCTGGGACAGACTTCAAAAGGGGAATGATATCTCGATTTGATTTGGAATTATGCTAAACAGGATAAAAGATAGACTGCCTTAGTTGGTACGTTTAACCCACGTTTTACCCAAAGACGACAAAGCCGAGGTTTAATAGGTTTAGGCGTATAACTTTGTTGCCACCTACAACCCCAATGCTTCGATCGATTTTCACAAACGCGGTGTCAATACATTTGTGTAAATATAGGGGTATCACGGAAGTGTTACTTGGTAGGTTACGTCACTATTAATACAACATGGCGACTATAAAGTCTAGTACCTGGATGACCGAGCTTTTCTCGGCTGAAAACACGTATAAAACGACGTTTTCTAAAAATGAAACCTAGCTAGATCGATTTATCGCCCCCGAAAACCTCTGCATACTGAATTTCATGCAAATCGTTGGAGCCATTTCCGAGATTCAGATTATATATATATTTATATAATATACATACATATATACAAGAATTGCTCGTTTAAAGGTATAAGATATGGGTTATCATTGAATAGGTCTATTAAAATAAGTTTGTATTTTGATTTATAATTGCATTTATTTATTTAGCAGAAAATCTTAAAAGATGATATACGAGTACCCTGGACAGTTGGTACATCTTTGAGTCTTTTGGGGTTGAAACTTTAGGACAATGGGGACTATGCAAAAAAAATTATAATGAGCTGACATCTCGACTAGTCAACGCAACACGTGACCAACATGGTGGCCTTTATTTTATTGTTATTGTTATGGTTTCATTTTCAATTTCGTTTGATTTTAGATAGTTAAATTGATTGAAGTATGTACCTATACATTATTTTAATCAATTTAATTCTGTTCTATCTATAAACGGAAATGAAAAACAAAAACGCAAGAATCCTTTACTAATTAGTAAAAAAAAAAAAATTGAATACAACTATAACAATACTGTATCGTTGTATTGTTATTAATTTTATAAATACATAGTTATAGTTAATTACAACGTTGTGATCATTGAGATGATACCTACAAATGCATTTGTATTTTTTTTTTGATGTGATGCTCGTAGATGCCTTTGTAGTTTTGCATATAATTGGCTCAAGAGCTCGGTTTCAATCTGTCCCTTTGTAGTATATTATCTCTATGGTTGTAACTAAGACCATATATTGATTTCTTAGAATCATCTTTATTTAATTGAATTAATATATTTGACTATATCATCACTTTTTTTGAATTTTTAAAGAAAATGTGTATATAAAAATGTTCTTATCCAATATGTAATTTATACAAATGTGTGTATGTGTGGGAGTATGTGTGCGTACGCGCGTATGTAACCTTATATGTGTGTATTATAGTTCTTCACACTAACGGCTTAATAGATTTGAATGAAATTTGGTATATAGGTAGCTTAACCAAAAACTTACCCTCTATCAGTAGGTACTGCAGGTCAATATTGATTGTAATTGAAAGGATGAAAGGCTTAACAATTTACTATTTCGATTTCAGCGAAATTTTTATACCCTGGATCAACAAATTGACTACCAACTTTTTGGTATTGCCTGCTACATTTTTTCAGGATAAAAAGTAGCCTATGTGTTAATCCAGGGTCTCAGCTACTACCATATCAAATTTCATCAAAACACACTCACAAACTTTCGCCTTTATAATATCAATGAGATACGATCTCATAAGGTGACGCCTGAAACCAAAGAGCCCTTTTATTTATGAAAAATTGGATGCCTCAGAACTGATAGAATTTTCTTCCAACCAACCGTGTAATGCATGCCATGAGTTCTGACAACATCGATCAATGCTCGGAGAGCATAACGAAATAATGATGAATGGTGTGTCTCCGCCCTATCATACGATGTATTCCTAAATAATTAGGTTGCACGCGGGCTTCGCGGTGACGTAATAAATCAAAGCTTGATACAATATGTAATAGAAATGAGCTATTTTTATGTTTTACTTATGCGGGATTATTTACGTTTAATTATATCGGATACTCCGACTATAGTTTCGGCCACATCCGGTAGTCTTCTTAATGGACACAAAGGTGAGTACAACGCGCGCGGAAGTGTGTACAAGACGGAGCCGCGCGCGCGTTGTACGCAACTTTGTTTCCATGAAGAAAGCCACCGAATGTGGCCAAAACTATAGTCAATGTATCCGATAAAACAGAAACGGATCAAAACTACGTCAATTTTTATAGCAAAGCTATTTTAATATTATATATAAACAAAAAGGTTGTAAATTTAATTAAAATTTACAATCTGTAAAAATGTTTCTTGTTTTTGTACTGACCGCTTAACTCAAGATTCCAATTTATATATAACATATACTGACATAATTTAAATCGATATCCTATTTTCAAATTGATAGTTTCTTAACTAAATGGCTGGAAAAAAATTCAACAAGCTTTAATCTATTTTCTTGGTGGTTTCCTTAACAAGAGGTCATCTAGGTAGGTACAACCGCAGTACCAGATATTCTACCGCCGAGCAATAGTATGTAAACATTACTGTGTTCCGGTTTAAAGGGTAATGCAGCTAGCGAAATTACTGGGCTGTTGAGACTAATCGTCGAAAGTCTCAAAGTAATGAGCTCCAAAGCAACGATGCCCCGGACTTTGTTTTGTTACTCAAAGTTCTGTGTTTCACTGTAATGGCCATGGACATGCGTTATCTCTTACCATCAGCTGAACGTATCGTTCGTCTCATTAGTATGACATTTAAAAAAATTACTTGAAAGCCTGATGCTATTACATCCGTGTCAAATTTTAGTGATAATATTAATTATCTAATCAATATTAAAAACTTGGAAGCTTTTTCCATTTCTTGGCAGTATGGATTATAAGGGTAAAGTTTGTATTGTATTGGTATCGAAAAATCAACGACGCATAGGTTTAGTATTCTTTCCCAATACAACACACGAACAAAAATAAGCGTTCGGGTACAATCATATGTCCAGAAATGGGTTAGTATAGAATAATTTTCATGAATTTTCCCGTTTCTGAATATCTAGAAAAGGCTTCCACTAAGATCTATAACAAAACAGAAATTATTTATTATAAAAGATAATGATTATATTTTTTTAAATTAGGCACTCGGTCTCGTTCCACCAAGCAGCACTTGTTACGTAACGTCGTGCCAAACACCATAGACAGCTGTTGTTAACTTTTTTGTAGAAAAACTGCCATACTGATTTAAATGGTTCATACGACGTGTAGTCATTTAGACGCCAAGACAGTTCTGACCGTATAAAAAAAAAAATTGAATTTATTTATTCTTTGTAATCCCAAAAACGTGACGTGAATTTGAATTTTTTTCTTGTATTAATACATTTATTTAATTTTGTCCACTGTCCTATTAGACGATTTGATAGTCTGTTTATGACTCAATGGATGTTAATTAGGTACCCAGATCAAATTTGGGTGTGTTAAAATCTTAAAAATATTGATAAAAACCGCTTTCGATTTTAATATTAATATTTAAGATACTTATTATAAACTATAAAATAAAATAACTCATATTTAATTTAGTTTTTGTTTTATTTTTATATTATAGTATGCGTACAATACGACAATACGCGTGTCTTCAAATTAACAGTAAATAGATTCCTTTTAGATAATCGTGCTTCATCCTCGACCACGTTGTTGCTTAACATCTGACAGGATTTGACCAAACGCGAACCTACTAAGAGTAAAAAAAATGGCTAGAAGCTCATTAAAAAAAATTCATTATTTAATTTTATGCCAATATCTGTTATTAAAATATTTTAAGTTGCTTCAAAACTCATTATATAAGTATAAAATAATACTAAAATAATATATGTTTGAGTACATTATATTTCACTTTTACTTAAATGAAGTACCTAAGTAAGTAAACAAAAACTAAGTATACTTAGCAATAATAATGATAATAAGTTAAAGTTTTAAGTGGTCCCTTTGTAAATAAAAAATATTTTTTTAACCAAAGAACACTAATTATAATCATGGAACGCGGTTATAAAAATAATTAACGCTCTCGAATAGTTAATTAAAACGTAGAACCGTTTATAAGTCGTCAATAGTAAAGAAATTAGAATGGAATATTTGCATAGCAAAAGCCGAATAATTCGTCACATAAATAGAGTTATTAGCATAATTTATTCCATTATAGCCTGACACCATAATGATGGAATATTCAGACTGAAGCTTGGAGCATTAATACTATAATAAAAATTTCATACGCTTTCTCTAGTACACAATAAACTCCACATGTGCTCATAAAATGATATTATTAGCAAAATCAAATTACATATTAAATTGAGAGACGATAAAAAGGACGTAAAAAATTTCAAATCACAAATGGCAATGCGTAAAATCTGAAAAGAAACGGTTCAGAAGTTTTGAAACTTTTTCGAATTCCGAACACACAAACCTTCACAGTTCACGTTCACAACTCAAATCCAGTTCAATTTTTTATTCGAAATTCACCGGTTTACAAGGGTTGCAAATCCGTTGCACCCGTGATTGGTATTAACTAGTATATATCTGTGGTTTACGTAACTGAAAGCGGCTTTTTCGGCTTCGGGTCGCGTCGGCGTGCTATCCCGAAAGCGTTTACGGCGCGTCTGACAGAATTGGCCCACACTACCCCCTTACTAGAAGCTTGAGGGCTGAGCTATAACTGCATTGCGCTCGTATAAACTGAAGTACTCTATGTCCTGTAAGCTTTGAGCGAAAGTAGTTGCAAGCCGTGTATTCACTTTGTAGGAAATATTTTTTCGCGACTTTCAAGCGCGCGTGCTACTTGGTTTCATGAACCGATTCCTTTACTTTTTTCATCGCAGGTTTTCAACAAACATTTTTTCTTTGTTTGTGTTTGTGTACACTTCTAGAATTATTACCAATTATTGTAATTTCCTTTATTTATTTAAGTGATGGAAATTTGAGTACATTTTTAACTGTTGATCACTTGACCGTAAACTGTATTTATAATTGAGCGCTACTGTTGTACAGACGGTTTCATTGAATTGTTGTTTTTTTGAATCTAAGTGTGTTGGGCTATGACACTGGTAATCAATAACAATTATCTTACCAAGATCTATTGCTGACCAATTAAGTAAAATTTTAGAAAAATATATCATCATTACATCAACCTACCTCGGTGCACTGCTGGACGTATTCTTTTATAATACGCATTCAGTAAGCGACGTTGTGATCGAAGATGAAGATAAAATTTCCAATATATCGGTGGATTTGCCTTATTAACCTTTATAATATTAGTGTGATTAAAACAAAAAAAAAAACCAAGTGCAAGAGAATAAACCGAAATGTACTGTGTTGTTTAATCTGAGTAGTAGATGCGATTTTGTAAGTTAATTTTTGACTAGCTGCGCCCCGCGGTTTTACCAGCGTGGTGATGGATGGTGATGATGAAAGTATCCTATGTCTTATTCCAGAGCCTAAAATACCTACATACAAAATTTCACCCGGGTCCGTTCAGCCGTTCTGGCGTGATTGAGTAACAAACATCCATCCACCCATCCGTTCATCCAAACTTTCCCATTTATAATACTCGTATACTCGTATATAGTGGGATTGGGATTAGTTAGGATGATTGACAGGCTAGATGTTTGACCACAGCTCACCTGATGTGAAGTGGCGATTTGGTTTACAATAACAATAATATAGTAATAATAATATCTTTAATTCAGGCATAAAAATAATACCAAATAAAATAAAATAAAACTTTAATTAGATCATAGATAAAATAATTATTTTCTACTGTTTATAAGCGATTCGCACTTTCCTCCATGTAATAAAAATGGGGCTTTTAAAACAGTTACTCAGGCCTTGCAAGTGCCTAGAATAGTTTCCAAATCGGTCCCGTAACTACCAACAAAACAAAATGGCATAGTTTCAGTCTCTAGTGTCCTATTTCGTCCCATTCTTAATAGAGCGCTCATCACTTTGGCGAGATTTGAGTGGCGTCATAACAGTCCTGGTTTATTGCCACCATTCGTCTTCTCCCGCCTTTTGTGGTAATTTAATCGCTTCCTGGATTACGCCGGATTACGGGCAATCAATGACGTGCCACAACCTTTTGCTTTTTTGGGTGTTTTAGACGATATCAGAATAGGATGACGAGAATGTTTACTGGATGAAGTTGTTGATAAGAAGGTTTAATTTAGCGTGAGTGAAATTTGTATATGTTGTGTGATTTATCATAGCTTTTTTAGTTGAATAAAAATTTGTTAATCTTTTTTTTACACGACTGCCCAAAAGTAGTGTTTTCAGGGTTCATGTATGTATGTTTCTTTATTCCACCATAGCTTTTTAATGCCTGAACAGATATGGATATATGCGGTTTCTTTATGATCCTTACATCATCACGAGTGACACAAGCTAAAATTGTTTTTAAAAAAAATAGTCTTTCTCTTTTTCTTATGTTTATATTCGTGTTTTATAGTTTTCTTAAATTATCTGATAAATTGGCTAGCGTTTGACCGCCATCTTACCTAAAATTAAGTAACAAATCACACTTGCTAAAGAAGATACCGATTTTTCTGGACTTGAAGGCACCCAGATTATATCCAGCGGGGAACACACACACTTCTACATTTGACATTTAAATTACTTTGACAGCCCTGTTGGCTCATTGGGAGTATATCTGCCTGAGCTGTAGGGCGTGAGTTCGATTCACGCCAAGAACAAATGTTTGTTTGGTATAAACAAATGTTTATTCTGTGATTGTAGAAGTATTTATGTATCCTATCAGTTATCTAACTTCCATCACACAAGCTTAGTTTGGCGTCAGATGGCGCTGTGTGTAATGTGTCCTTCAATATTTATTTATATTTATTATTATTATTCTACATATTTTTTGCTGTTTAGCGATTCGCACAGTAAAAGTTGATACCAAATCGTTGCGGTCGAGTTTTTGTATCGCTTTTTTTGGTTGTCCGATTGAAGAATGGTCATTGCGGAATTAGCTCACGTAGATCCAAAGCGCAGTCTTCGAAATGAATCCGATAAAAAGCCGATAAACTAGCAATTTTGTGACGATGTTCAAAGCTATGTAACTCCCTTTAAAATACTGTTTTTAGCTGTAAGTTAGCTTCAGTAACAGAAAAATACTTTTTAATTTTTTTCTCTGGTGCGATTTTACAAATACAAAGTTTTTAGTCTGCGTAATCTTTTGTTCTAATTGAATAATAGATCGCTTACAGAATTTCAGTTTTTAGAGTTCCGTAAAAAATGAGGATCCATATTAATTAGTGTAACTATTTTCATGTCTCTGTTCTATCCACCTTTATTTCATGGTCATTTTATTCTAAGACTCAGATATAATATAACGAATAATTTGTTATAATTCTTTAATCTGAAATAAATGTAGAAAATAATCAGAGTGAATCTGTAATATGGATATAAATGTTCACTTATTGAGTGAGGAAATACATAACAAATAAATATTAGATTTTATATTATAACATTATATATATAATTATTATAATGTAACGTGAATCAAAAGACCATCTATGATTTTGTAATCGCAACACTCAAAATTAAAACCTAAGCAAAACTTTCAGCGGGAACGCCGAAAGAGTCGTGTCGCACCGTTGTATTTTTTCCAAAACTTGTGTTTTGTTGAATGTGATAAATAGTGGTGTTATATTCATAAAAAGGCTGAATTACAAGCGCAAAGGAAGGTGATATAGTGTGGTGAAACATGACTTTTAAAATTGCTTTGAAAAGTTTATTATTTTTCAATTAAGAACTACGACGACGACTACGAAGACTTGTTTCTAAAATAGCTACGGAACCCAACCACGAAAGAGTTACGACTTACACTGACATTTTTTTCTTTAGCAAGTAACCTAATACACTTTGGCCCAGTGAGTGTATACAAACAAAATTACCGAAAGCTATTAACTTTTCAGCTTATCATTTTGACTGATTAGTCTGTAAGCACAAAAAGGTATTAGGTTATCTTTACAGAGCTGAAATACAGTAAGGTAATTTGACGAATGACACGATCCTATGCTATATTGAGCGCAATGTCAACAGTTTCGACAAGACAAGACAGTTTTTTGACAGTTTAATAAAAAGTCACCATTTACTTAAAATCAGTATTAAAAATGTAAACGGCTTATATATATTAACAATTAGGTAACTAGAACTAAGGTTGTCCATACTGTTTCCTGTATAGGTTAAGAACAGTCATTCCGCCTACAATATTTCTTTGAAGATAAATATGAACACAAATTTGATTCGATGCCGAAGTTTTTGATTTTTTTATAGCGATATTATTTAGGTCGAGTTTGTTTATTTCATTATATAATGTATTGGTAAATATAGAAAAATTGAGTTTGAATCGTAATTTGCGCGAATCCCTTTTCTGCTAATAGGCTGAAAGGGAATGAAATTGCGTTACTCAATTTACTAAAATTAGTTGTAAATCCGCGACGCAAACAGAAATCAATTTAATTGGATTACGCCGATGTACTCCACATAGATTATTAACTGTCGATACATACACATTGGAGAGGATGTGGAGATAAGGTATTGAAACTTGCAAATACATACATTAATGAATTAGTTCCTTTAAGCTGTACATACACTTATTATTTACTAGCTGCGCCCCGCGGTTTTACTGATGATGATGATGATAATGAAAAGTATCCTATGCCTTATTCCAGGGCCTTATGTACCTACATGAAAATTTCAGCCAGGTACGTTGAGTAGTTTACGCGTGAAGGCGTATCAAACAAACAAACTCACATTCGTATTTAAAATACTAGTTAGGATACCGCCCGCAGTGTAACTCGCTGTTCGCACGTGAGCACTACATTTTTTAGGATAAAAGTAGCCTATGTTTTAATCCAAGATGTCAGCTACCTACATACCAAATTTCATCAAAATTGGCCCAACCATTTGAGCGTGAAGGAAGTATATTTTTACCATCTTCGACCACACCGTCACTTAATATCAAGTGATTGGTAGTCAAAGACGAATTAAAAAAAAAAACTAATATATACAGTAGCGTTACTTCAGTTAGATAAACATTAAGCTAAATATACACTATAGCAAATATCAGTGTTGCTAGTCAATGGACCGTGGGTAGAGATAAAACAAATATTATTATGCCCTAGCATCGTGGAAAAACTAGCGTGAGGCGCATAACCTGGAAAACTAGGGTGAGATATTATAAAATACTAGCTGCGCCCCGCGGTGTTACCCGTTACATATTTTATTAATAACTTCATCATCGTCATCATCATCAGCGATCATATAAGACGTCCACTGCTGGACATAGGCCTCCTCCTGGGGGTTTTGCAAATACTCGCCACGCTTGGCAGGCGGGTTAGCGAGCGCAGTTAGGTGTGACTGTTCAAGGAAGACGCTGCTGCCCATCTTCCGGATTAAGTACATCCCTTAGTAAGAGTCGGCTCTTACTGCAACCACGGGTTGAGAGGGTGGGGTACAATTCTTACGCCGGCACTACCACGGCAGATCACTTAGCGGCATGAAATATAATTTACGACATATTCTCATACCTACCAAATATATCATATATAAATATATTATATACCTACCAAATATATTATATATAAATTTCATAAAAATCAGTCGAGCCGTTTCGGAGGAGTGCATCCACGAAAACCGTGACATACACGTAATATGTCGATATGATAAAAGTTATCGCCATAACATTTGTGAGGTTTCGTTTACTTAGGCCTTATCTAAGTCTAGTCCGAATTCTGCCATGCTTCTATCGAATTCCAATCGAATATTACGATAGATTCTATGGTATTGATTATAGGTACTATGTCCTACCCGCAGGCAACGCCTGTTTATCTTGGCAACCGTACGTATCGACGGTATCTGAGAAGAGTAGGAACACAGAAGGAAGCCTTGAACTGATTTTGTATTGCAACAAAAATTCAATATGATAAAATTTCCTGCCAAGATACCCTCGGAGCAGGAAAATTGCAGTTGGCATAGTTAGTAAGTAGTAAGATATCTTATATTGGGTTTACGTTCTGTGGTAATTTAATTTAGTAGTATTTGATACTTTTTAACAGTGCTAAATTTAGCACACAAAACAATACTTTAATTAAAATATTGTTTTTTTTTTTTAATTGGATTATAATGTCTTATATTTGCTCAACGCTCCGTGATGATTTAATTTAGCTGTACTTATTACTTTTTCACTAACGCAAAAACAAACTCAAACAAATAAACTGTAGTTCATCTTCATGTTCATCTTCATTTTAATTTTCTAAGAATCAAGTAGTATACAGAAAACTTTGTATTTCTGTTTGCGGTTTAAATAATAATTTTAGTTTAATATTTTCTAATAACTTTGTTAGTTAAACTCAGCAAACATATTCTGCAAATATTATTCCAAAATATCGAATATCCCATCCTAGTTTAAGCCTACTCAATTATTATAATAATCTATATATTTATTAAATCGATTAACTCACCTTTTACATATAATTAATGCCTACCCACATTCCGCTCTGTATTTAGCCACGTCTATGTCGGATCTCCATTATCGTGGTCCGCACACGCTTGGCCGTGACAGTGATTCCTTCAACGTTTGACGGGAGCCGTGCCGCAGGCAAACGGTAGCTTGTAGGTTACAGATAAACATGCATGTGTGTGTATAGCTTTAAATCAACTGTAGAGATTTGTGTTTGAGTTACGTTTTCCCTAACAAACTTGAGCACGTAGTTGGTAAATCTAGTTTCTACTAAATTGAGCTTTTAGATAAAATTTACTTTTTTGTGCCGTTTGAGGATGAAACTTTAGGTAAATGGGGGCCTGCCAATCGTTTAGAAGAGGCATTAGGTGACTAGAATGCATCTACTTTGGTCAAAAGCTTAGCATTGCCATCCAGCAATTCAGCATTGCTTAGATTAAGTTGTTTTATGTAAATAGTGTACGTAGTATTAATTCTAAGATATTTTTGTTTGTATGTTATAGTTTTAACTAGTTTGTTTTTTAAATAGATCGTTTAATCAAATATTTAGAATTCATTTACATTCTGAATATTATAATTCAGATAGCATTATCTATAGCATTGGTCACAATAAAGTAAGTACAAAAACCTAACTAAACAACGGACGTAATGACAGTTCGGCAGCAGACTGCATTTTTGCTTTAGTTTAAATTAATTGCGAAGTTTTAATAGTAGCAATGTAAAAAAATCTGGGCTATGTTTCGCTAGTTTTATATCAAGCAGTCTTTTTTCATTCTAGTATATTTAACTATTTCAAAACAGGTGTTTCGTTTTGGAGATTCACTTACCTTGGAAAGTAAAGTATTCAGTACTTGTTTTTTTTTTTTAAATGTCTAACATGCTATGTGTTTGACAACTACTCACCTGATGTTAAGTGACGGTGTGATCGAAGATGGTAAAGCACACATAGCCTGGAATGGATCTGGCTCTCAAGTGAGGCTGCTTGAACACATCGTTAGATGCTTGGCGGCAGATTTTCAATTTAAGGGTGGTAGCTAGCCAGGCGAGTACTTGAAAATACCCTACCACCACGTTATGGTTTCCTCACAATGTTTTCCTTCACAGGCAGCTCAAGCTCATTGTTGGGGATTGAACCCACGCCCTTCGGTATGCGAACCGACCGCGCTAACCAGCTAGCTGAGCTATCATAGCTACAAAATAATACAACAAATGGTTTTCATAATTCAGAAATAATAAGGGCAAAGTAACAAAAGTTTTATTTAAAAAATGTGTCGTTACATTTTTTAAAAGCTCAGAATATTAAACAACGAAACTTTAAAAAAAAATAAGAAATTGTAAGTATTGAACTATCATCTCATTTCTCGGGATAGATTCTTCGCTTGAACAAAAACATTTACTTATTTCCTAAAGAATCTTTTAGTACCTAGAAATTAGGTTCCTATGTTTTCTTTCAATAAAGAACAGAGAAATCGAAGAAAAACTGTTTCGATGATTTAACAAATGGTATGAAAACAAAGCTTTGATGTTACTTTTAATTAAATTGCTGATTTATTTAGCGGGAATACTATTCTAATAAAAACATGTAATTCATTTATGTTTTTATTATTTGTCAATATACCTGCTTATTAATTAAAACTAGCTGTGCCCCGCGGTTTCACCCGCGCTAGATGCCTACGTCATAGTAGCTTTATGCATGCAAAGTCTCAGCCCGATCGGTTTAAAATTGACAAAGTTTCATACAAACTTTCAACCCCTATTTTATCCCTTTGGGGGTAGAATTAATCAAAATCCTTTCTTAGCGGATGCCTACGTCATAACATCTACCTGCATGCCAAATTTCAGCCCGATCCGTCCAGTGGTTTGGGCTGTGCGTTGATAGATCACTATGTCAGTCAGTCAGTTAGTCAGTCAGTCAGTCAGTCACCTTTGAGTTATATATATTTAGATGTTGCTTTTTCGGCGAGGACTGCTAGATAGGAAAACAAAAATTTAGATATTCCTGTTTTTTGTAACGGAATTTGTAGTTTAGACTAAAAAGTTTGAAAGGTAATCGATTTGTAGGTCGCTGGTCTGCTCGCGTTATGCACACTAGCTAGTTATACATAGATTACCTAATCTCTCCGTGTGTTGGATATAGATTAAGTCTGTTTAAAGTTTTAAAAAAAAATCGGTATCTGTGGAGCAGATATATAAAAAAGTTCGTATATCGATTCAGATATTACTTTTCAGAAGTATTTATGGTGTTTTGGAATTACATCTTGTGTACAAATACAAATATTTTATTGATAACACCAATGTTACAAGTCAATTCCGTACAATCATTACAATATATCATTATAAGATTAGAACACTGATTATATGTCAATAAATAAAAACAAAATGTCAAAGTATACAAACATTTAAATATAAAAAGATATTGTCCATATATTGTATATTGTCATATTGTCGGGACCCAGAATGCATATCGACCTCTTAGACTTGACAAGCCGGTGCGACGTGTTACAAGTTAGTCTCTCGTTTTATTGCAGAGAAGATCTAACGAGCTGTGGACGCCCCTGCGTTGAAATTTATCAATGTTCGTATGGGTGTATTAATGTATTTCCGTTTGTAAGTAAATAGGCCCTGAGGATGCCTTGTATAGAGGCAGAACACATATCGGTAACCGGTCACTTAAATGATAAGGGTATTTATATTACTATCTAAAATTACAATTATGTGTTAAATAATAATTAATTTAATGCAGCAGTGATCACGGCGGCGCCTTTGTTTTATAGTAGAGTAGGTTTTTTAATGAAAATTTTATCTTTGTAAATGTATTGTATAAATTTTAGTTTTTAAATTTAAAAATTACACATTTACAAATAATATAATTAGTTGTAATAAATTAGTTTACAAAATATATTAATAATATTATATATGTTTCAAGTTGAACTAAACCCTCGTCATTATTGTAACTAAAACGACTTATAATAGGATAGCTAATGGTGTACTGGGTGAACAATTGCTAGTGAATATTAGTTTTGCTATTCGCAAAGTATCTGCTCGTAGGGCTACTCGCGCGCTTTTTAGTACACAAAACAATATAATCCTCTTCATCGTATGTGTGTGACATATAATGATTTATGTAGTGATTCTGATGAGCTTCATGTTTTTCATCTTAGTCTATTCAACTTTAAAAACAGACTTAATTACACGGTTCTCTAAATTTTAATGGATGTTATTTTAGTTAGAATTGTTGCCGCTAGTTTGATGTATTAAGCAAGCAATCTTGGCAATGATGTGTGCAATGTTTGGGTTAGCAAATTTATAATGTATTATTTGTTGTTATTATGTTTTAATTGTGAATCTAGGTTTGCTAATTGTTATTGTACCAAATTTAAATAAAATAAAATAAATAAACGAAAATAGAATATATATAGCTCGAATACTAAAAAAAAAACTAAAAACTTTCACTATGAACAAAGTTTTCTTTGTCTTCAAATCGATAAAGTGTTAATGGTATTTGAATTTATCGCTCGTGAAACTATATTCCAAAAGCAGTGAATACCAAGCTTTAAACGGTAATGGTAACGATGTTAGTAATCCGTACTTACAGATCGTTATTTAGTTCGGCCAGGCTCGTCGGGCTTATTTTAATGAGAAAAGTTGTATCGAGCAAAGTTTCTTACAGCTGATGTTAGTCTGCATACTGCTTGTTAATGAAAGCTGTATTAGTTTAATTTGAGAATCATTATTACTAACTTTTAGTTTCTTGATACTATATTTCAGAACCCACGTAGGAATAAACATTAACACATTTAATGCCTGTTTAAAAAAAATTGAAACGTAATGAAACGAACGAGACGCTCTCCTGATGGTAAGAGATAACGCCTGTCTATGACCACTGCAACGATACACAGAACTCTAAATAGTAAAACAAAGTCTAAGGCATCGCTGCTTTGGCGTTCATTACTTTGAGACTTTTATGGTAAGTCTCAACAGTCCTGTAATTTCGCTAGCTACAGTACCCTTCAAACCGGAACACAGTAACGTTTACACACTACTATAAGCATTACTTATATGTATTTCATTTGTTACTATGTATATTTGTGTATTCATATGTAAGATAGATATATCAATAAATATTATTAGAGGACATTCTAGCGCCATCTAGCCCTAAACTAAACAAAGCTTGTACTATGGGAACCAGACCGCTGACAAAATACTTTTTTTTTAAATAAATACCTACATAATTTAGGTCAACCGGAAGTACCCTATAGGTTTTGGGTCGAAAACCTATATGGTAGTTCCCGTTGAACTAAAATCACGAAATTTAGCAAAAAGCAAGGTCTTACAGCTCAAGTAAAAGAAAAATTCCAAAAAATAAAAAATGTTGAAAATTAAAGGGACACCCGGACTAGTTGTAGTAGTACTAGTAGACAACTATGTACTAGTTGATGCCAATTAAGATAGTCCTCGGAATTGTATGGGCACTCATACAAATTTTTATAGATAATGGTACGGAACCCTTCGTCCGCGAATCCGACTCGCACTTGGCCAGTTTTATAGAGGGTTATCAACTTGGAGGAAAAAGGGGACGTGTTCATAAAAGAATACTTCTGCTAAGAAACCTGCATGTATTCGAAAAAAAAAACATTTGTTTCATCTTTGACCAGTAGGTACGTTAAAATAGAAAATTTCTATTTATATCCCTATTATTTTGCATTTCTGTCTTGGATATCTTAAAATCAGAAAATATACGCAGAATTCATGACTTTTTTGCCATTGAGAAATAAAAGCTAAAAGCTAAGAGCATAAAAATAATGAGATGTGTTGCTTTGTATAGGAATGAGCCAGTTGTGTCAGTTCTATGGTTATTGTGCTTTGGCATCCACAGATAATGTAATTTGGCAATGTAACTGAACATAGAGTTACATTTCCAAGGTCGACTATTACTTCGCAAAACTCAGTTCAATCCATGAACTAATTCATTGTGTTTTTTGCTACATCTTACTTGTAACTCATGTATGCTCAAATTACTCTGCCGAGCTAACATATTTGTTAATAGATTTGGTTCTTGTACTGGACATGGGGCAAATAATTTTATTTATGTGACGAAGTTATGTGTTTGTTTTAAATGTATGTATATTTACTATGCATTAAAAAAAGTGTATATGTACATATACGAGTATAAATCTCGTGTCACGGTGTTTGTGGTCGCACTCCTGCGAAACGGCTCGACCGATTTTTATGATTTTTTATGTATGGCAAGTATGATAAAAAATCGTAAAGTATATTTCATACCGCTAGGTGATTTGCTACTTTTTATCTCAAATTAAATGTAGCGGGTAACGCCGCGGGGCGCAGCTAGTAATTATTATATTAGTTATTTAGATCCCGTAATAAAAGCTTTGCTTAGTGCGGGGCTAGATGGCGTTTTGTAAAGTTTTTTTTGGCATTTTTTGGCAAAATCTCTATGTATTAATTTACACTAAAACTTAGAATTATTAAGAAAACATTCTGCTTAAATACAATGTAATTTTAACTAGCCGAAATATAAAAGGTAATAATATTTTTTATTTTATATGTATTAATATTTTACATATTATATAGGTATACTCAAAAAAAAAAATTACGCGAACAATAGTATTGTTTTTCTTCTAATTCTCTAGTAAAAAATTTTTATAGGAAAAAGTATATCATGTATTACACTATTATCTATATTTTTAAACGAGCAATTCTTGTATATATATATATATTCTGAATCTCGGAAACGGCTCCAACGATTTTCATGAAATTTTGAATCCAGGGAGTTTCGAGGGCGAAAAATCGATCTAGCTAGGTTTCATTTTCAGAACACGTCGTTATATCCATGTTTTCAGCCGAGCAATGCTCGGTCAACCAGGTACTTATTTTTAATACGTGTATGTCCGTGTTTGACCACCAATTCGCCTGATGGTAAGCGATGATGTGGTCGAAGATGAAGCACGCTGGCTTAAAAAATACCTACTCACTCTGACCTTGAAAAGATCTAGATAACATATTATCTATCACGAAACAAGGGAGCCGGCAGCTTGTTCCATTCCTTGGCCATACGGATGAGAAACGTAGAGTCAAAAAGTTTGGTACGTAAAGAAAATCCACTATGTATGGTAGTGGGCCGTCTTTCTATCTATAAATACATTTTGTCTACCAGGCGAACTCGACACCCTTAACAATATTTAAAACTCTTAGGAAAGCGAGTTTAAACCAATGAGTGAGTTAAGAAGTTTACAGTCTTGTTATATATCTTCCAGACAAGTCTTAGTGTTTATTGTTGACGTTGAGTATAATACGGGCAGAAAGTTTTTAAACTAACCTTATCGTTTTGTTTTAATTATAATGATAAATAAATATATATTTCTGTCGGTCGGATCACACGATTATCTTATTATAGATTAACTTAAACTGATACAAGTTCAAAAACCTACCACACTTGGGAGCCAGTTCCATTCCAAGCTAGGTGTGCTTTATTATCCTCGACCACATTATCGCTTAACATCAGATGAGCTGTGGTCGAAAACCTAGCTTGTCAAATATAAAAAAAACTGTCGGTGAACAAAAACATCGTAAGAATATGACAGCCTTATTTAAGAGCTAGGTGTTTACCAACTTCCACCACACTGTCACTTAAGATTAAGTGATATAAAAGATACCTACTTTGCAAAGAGGGAAAGATGGAGCATCTTTAATGATAACTACTCGATGTCGTTTGATAACGTGGGTTGTCGAATATTCTTAGTATTGAATGGTTTCAGCGTGTGGGTGCTGGGGTCATCGTATTGCAGGGATATGAACCCGTACAGTACCCAAGTCTTGGCACCCAGGTGGGCTAAAAGTGCCTCTTTATACGTACATATAATATAATATTATGTATAGGATAAACGTTCACCTCCACTACCCGTATTCCCTTACTGTCTAACCAAATTTGATATGATTGTACTAACGCCGGCGAATGAAAATACATAACGCTGTATTGGATATTCTTTTTAGTATTGAATTTATGAGTTTTTTTATAATATTTAAAATCCCTATGTAATTTCAATAAATTAGTAGTCTAGTAAAACCCGCAAGACGCATTTTTTTTCATTGGGTACTTGATGGTAGATCTCCTTAGCAGAAGGTTGTCTAATTAGATACCACCGCAGTATCAGATATTCTGCCCCCAAGCAGTATTGTGTAAGCATTATTGTGTTCCGTTTTGAAGGGTACTGTATCTAATGAAATTACAGAGCTAAGTCTAACCATTGAAAGTCTCAAAGTAATTAGCCCCAAAGCAGCGTCGTCGTGGACTTTGTGTTTCTATTCAAAGTTCTGTATATCGCTGCAATGGTCATGAACATGCGTTGTTTCTTACCATCAAGAGACCGTATTGTTCGTCGTGATTTGTCTTCGTTTTGACATTAAAAATAATGATTACTAGTATAAATATTGAGATATAAAATCAATCTGAATACCAATCAAGACAAATGACACACATGTAACTGAAATACAAAATACGTGAAATTGACATAACAATAAGTAGACACGTAACGCTGTACATTTACTATTATAGTTACGCAATTAAATTTTAAAATCCTATCTATACATGTGGTTGAAGTTATCTCATTATTTTTAGATACAAAAAAAAAACATTAATATTCAACTCGTATCACCCTATGGAAAATTCTTAAAGCTTAAAATATATCAGCTAAACATCATAAAGATAAAAGAGAATAGCAAAGTAAAGGGCTACCCGGAGCAATCTAACTCCCCAGTCGGTCAGCCCTTAATCTTTTGTCGCTAATTGGGCCCGTAATCAGAGAAACTTGTTAGATGGCGGCACTGGAATTACAGAAATTCTAGAGGCTATTATCGTATATTTCTGTTTAGGAATAGAATACGATAAGTGTGTTAAAAGCAATAAAAGCCTAAAAATATTAATAAGGCTGAGGCCATGCGCGCGTTGTACTCGACTTTGCCCCCATGATGAAGGCCACCTAATGTGGCCGAAACTATAGCAGATGTATCCGATATAACTAAACGTGAGTAATTCCGCGCGTAAGTTTTCAATAATAAAATGCCCTTAATGTTTTATTATTCGATACTTATTAATATTTCGATAACAATTTTAATAATTGGTAACAATTTTAATTTAGTTTTAACTTCAATTTAAAAATTTTACAAATAAAATTGAAAATATAAGTACTCACAGCTAAGTGTGAAAAATTTTTGAACTTAAAACTTTTAGCCTGTAAAGAAAAATTGAGATGACCGTAAAAAAGCAGGAACTGTATAACCGGATATTTAACTTATTGATTAATTTGATTTTTTTTTTTAATCCTGAAAACTTACCTTGTGACCTTACCGTGAAATCATACTTGCAAACATAATTGATTAATGTGTTTCAACGTGAAGCAGCAAGCGTACCTGTAACAATAAAATTAATTATTATAACTTGCCATTAAAATCGTATGATTTTTGTAATTCTGTATGGGCCTGTTCTAAAATAAATGTATGTATATATTAAATTATCATTGTTCATATAGATAGATTTATTGTTCATTCAGTTAGATGTATCCTTAAGGATAGAACATGCAAAGATTTTCTGCATGACGTATAGTTATTAAATAAACTATTGACTTTTTTGAGTCGTCGCTCCAACTGTTAGTAGCACTCACTCTACATTTGATTACAAGTAATGAGTAAGTAATAAGCGCTAAAACACCGATGTCCTGATCTTTTATGATTAGACTTTGACTCAAAATTCTAGATGCCACTGGTAGGCACGTCCGTGTCCCTGGCATGATCAGATAAAATAGATAATTAAAAGTTAAATACCAATAATTATTGGTAGAGGCAATAATTCCACGTGACTGCATTTTTTTAAAATAATATATTTAAATAGCTCAATGCGGCTAAAGAAGTTTACACTTTAAAAATATGTTTTAACCAACTTCTTAGAAAAATAGATTCAATAGTAGATATCGTGTTGTGTCTCGTTACCAATCTCAACCATGAGCTTGTGCTGCTGGTGACGGAAAACTTCATAAGAAAACCCGTAGCGTGGTGATAGGTTCTAGTACACGACTGGCTTAGCTTTCACCTAAAGTTAAAAATTTGCCTCCAAACACGCTACGCTAGCGCTATGTAATGGTAATCTCACTTAAGAGTCAGATCCCATTCCAGATTATGTGTGTTTCGATCACATCGTCAATTAACTTCATTAAGTCAATTAGGGCCTCTTAAATGTAAAAAAAAGTAATCATGGGGACTGCCAACAGAAGTAAAAACTTAGAACATGTCACATAAGCATGTCGGTGACGCGAACCCATAAGTATTGCCCCTACCAAAAATCGCTTAACGCGGCTAAACAAGTTTTCCCTTGAAAAAACCTGACTATTTTTAAATGCTTGTTTTATTTAATAGAGACAAACAAGCAAGTGACTCTCCTGATGGTAAAAGTTTTGTAACAACACCGCTGTATCAAGAACTGTAACAACAGAAGCATTATATTGCATTGCCTACAACTGCTGGCAAAGATTCTGTTACAAAAAATATTTTATCGATCTAAGAAAAATAAAAGTAAAAATAGACATTACCACGTAGAATACTTTGAACACAGACATTTTATCTGTGTCGAGGGGTTGAATTTATTGACTCCGAAATGTTCCAGTAGGATAGCTGAAGCTATTCCGGTTTTTACCCTTGTTTTATTTCAGCCCAGTTTCTACGGATTCACGAAAGTACGAGAAATCGCTAATCTAGTGTTGCGGAAACTTTGATGAAAGTTGCTTTATTAGTACTTTACCACGCAGTGGCCAAATTATCCATATAGTTAACTAAATGAAAGAACCAAAAATTTTATATGGGCGTCAATCAGTTTCCTTTAAATAATACGATTGTAGCTCCGTTCTTCAACTATTAATAAATTGGTAGGCCCTCAGACCCAATCAATGGTTCAGGATATTAGTAAAATCACGTATTGTATTACTTCTGGCTAATACTCTGGGGTAATGTATGGATTGTAAACGAGGTATTTTTTTATGATGAAATAGGCTTGCGTTTGATCACCATCTCACCCGATGTCAATTGAAGGTGCAATCCATGACGGAACATGCTTGCCCAGAATATACTGAGTCACTCTCGGACACCCAGATTGATTGATAACTTATCTGAGACAAAACAATTATTCGCATTCAAAACCCCTATAAAGAATGGTACCCTAAATTTTGCGACACTGATTTGTCTGGTGCAAAATTCAGAGTAAAATAGCGGTCAGAGGAGAGCTAATTTTTAAAAACGACAAAAAAATTGTCAGGGTTAACTAGATAAAAACTAGACCCAAAATATATTTAAGATTGAAAATTTCATTAACCTAGTCTAGACCCGAAAGCTGTCGATAAAAAGTACTATTTTGTCTAGAGACAGCCAGAAAATTAGAATCCTTATCGAATTTCGAAGCCTATTTTGTTTACCAATTGGCGAGGAAAGAAAAAACATACGCTTGACAATGGAATATCCTTCTTAATTCATAATATATGTGCATATACTATATAACAGGCTGGTTAAGTGGTTATCTAAATTTGAAAAATTAGCTAATACTTTTATTATGTACCTTAATATCAAGTATACACAAAAAAGTGTATTCTTTTTTATAAATTCACAAATTTACAATGTGTGTGTGATGCCACAAACCAATTAATATTTACCGTGGAGACGGCCAGGAATGTCATGGCATCTGAATGACGTCACGCCGTGTGAAACAATTACATCTGTATTTCTTCTTCAATTTACATATAGTATGGAAGAGCCGTTTTTCCCCGCAGCCAGGGTTAATAGCATAGTGGATGTAGCTTGACTACGTGTTCTGTAACGATCTCTGATGTTAAGCAATGGATAACTTTAAAGCTGATGATGATGATGATGATGATAACGGGTAGCACCTCATGGCGGAGCTAGTTCTTTATAAATGCAACAACGAATGACAATTTATTGAGTTTGAGGCCTATGTGCGCCGTATTATCTCTGACTTTAGGGCATGCCACTCAGCCTATAAGGACAAACAAATGCAATGAGCTCAGTTTTGGTTTAGTAGTGCCGTTGGGCGTAACCCAGTGTAATAGGGTTCTAAACAACATGCAGTACATATTGTACAGGAGTGTATGAATCGAACAAAGGTCGTCCGAGCGTGCCTGTTCGCTTTCCGGGCCGTTGGACGGGGCATGGCTCCAAATTCACATACAAAATACATTATTGTCTATCATTGTAATATGTGCTGAAATGATCCTTATTACTGGAGCTTATGGTTCAAATTCAGCTAGCCGTGGTTGTTAAGGTGAATCGTGAGGGTTTGTACGTTTGTTTAATACAAGAAAGTGAAGCTTCTAAGTGATTGAAAATTGTCATGGCGATCGTTAAATATTAATGGTTTTTGTGCATAGGATAAATTGATAAATAAGCGGCCTTTCGATTTGACATTGTCACCACGCAACAGATAATAGCAAAATTATAATTAATAAATTTTTATAAAATATCATAACTCATCCCAACATTTGGCACGGTACAAAGATCTTTTTTTTTAAACATCATCTCCATCTTCTTTGGTTTTGGTATCGCATTTTGTACATTTTGCCAGAGTCAAATATGTAGATAATTATGTATTTTCAATTATTTGATAACAATTCCGGTGAAATAATTCTAAGTCATACAAGTCAAATTCGAGTCCGATCATGTCATAGTCTGGCTTTACGGCAAGCTTCGAGCAACGTGAAGTCATGTTCATCATTTTATATCATTTTCCCACACTTGTAATTCTGTACTTTACGAATAATATGCGACTATGTTTATATTGAAACACAAAAAAAAAAACACAAATTGTGGAAAATAATCTAATGCAGCTTCACGACATCTTCGCATTTTTATTTTCAATTTAAAAAAAATAGATCTACGTTTGGCCACCAAGTCGCCGATAGAAAGCGACGGCAGCCGAAGATGGAGCACGTTGATCTAAAATAAATATTTTCACTTTAGCCTTAAAAAACGCTTAAACTCTAGTTCATAGGAAACAAAGAAGTGGGCAACGACTTCCATTCATAGGCTATAAGCACGTTCGTGCACTTCAAGAAAGTAGAAAATCGTTGCATACGAATACTGGAAACGTCCACGGGGAACGGATAATAGTGTGCCGTTCTTCTGGCAACCAACACTCTTTTTTATACTTACAAATTACAAATGACATTAATTACAAGGCTGTACAAGAAAAAAATGAGCACAACAACAAAATAAAAACTGCTTTATTAATTCAAACTAGAACCTCTTTGGTGGCACATAGCGAGATACCCGGACACAACTCTATACGCGAGCGGAAGCCATGTTTTTGTTCATACCAAATTCACACATGAAGCTCTTACAATCGCAATGTGGAAGTAATAGGTTAAGTCTGAAACCTGCTATAAATACATAAAAGACTCAATTTTCAGCCAAATGCGGTAAAAATTACTAAGTGTAGGGTTGTATTGATGATATTTGAATATTGAAATTTATTTTATTCATGATTTGTGCATTTGCTTGTGTCAAATATGTATTTGTACTAACGCTTATTCGATACATTAGTATAAACGTACGTTTAATGTATTGCGGGCCCGATTTTTTTAAATTAAAAATTCAACAAGTCAGTTTTGTAGCGATGATAGCTCAGTGGTTAGTGCGGTCGGTTCGCATGCCGAAGGGCGTGGGTTCAAACCCCAACAATGAGCTTAAGCTGCCGGTGATGATGCCGGCATAGCGTGGTGGTAGGATACTTTCTAGTACTCTGCTGGCTAGCTACCACACTGCCACCAAGCCTCACTTGAAAGCCAGTCCTATTCCACGCTAGACGTGTTTTACCATCTTCGACCACACCGTTACTTACCATTAGGCGAGCTGTGGTGAAACGCCTAGCTTGTCAATCGTAAAAAAATTGTCCAATTCGATCATGAGGCATTTCAGGACGGGCACGACCTTCAGTAATGAAGAGTACGAAGAAGTAGGTAACTTTATGAACTAAGATTTTATTTCAATGTAAAAGTAATAAAATGTACAAGACGTTCTCCTGTTAGTAAGAGATAAGGCCTGTCCATGATTATTGCAGCGGTACACAGAACTTTGTGCAGTAAAACAAGACCAGGGCATCGCTGCTTTGAAACTAATTACATTGAGAATTTCGATGGTTAGCCGCAACAGCCCTGTAATTACGATAGCTGCAGTACTCTTCAACCGGAACACATAATTGTGTAATGTGTAATGGAACACCTAATGGTGTAATGTTTACACAGCTTAGTGTACTTGTGGTACTTACTTAGACGACTTCCTGCTTATTCTATCCAAGAAATTTATTCTCTCCTTTTTATATAAAATGAAGTTTGCGTATATACTTTTTTAAATGAAGTTTACGTATAATTTTTTGAAATGAAGCTTGTGTTATATAGTTCATGTGAGTGTTAATTAAATATAAAATAAACTAAATTAAATATTGTTAAAGATTGTAAAAAACACTTAGGATAAAATACAAGCACGCAAAAAAGAATTGCCTCTCTAGCAGTTTTCTTCACACAAGTAAATAGAACCTAGATCAAAAAAGATGCTTTTAAATGAAAATCAAAAAACGGGTGCCGCAGATATTTACTGAAGTAGTTGCATCAAATTGAATCCTGCATTTCTGGCTCTTTTTCGATATAATATTTACTTGTACTAAACGTCTAATAATAAGAAATAAAATTCATCGCAATCCAACCTTTATTACCTAACCTTAAAGTCCACCTATAAAATATCTGCGGCACCCGTTCTTTGATTTAAAAGCAATGAAATTTTTATTCACCTATCAAACACTGGCCCCAACATAACGCTTACACAGAGAACCCCGATTTAGAGGCTATAACACTCTATTGTTCGGATTCAAATTTTTGTTCGGGAGTTTTAGGGATGACATGTTTTAACAATAAGGTGAAAGTGACCTATGAAAGGTCATCGACATGGAATATAAAAAATCCTGTTATGCTAATCACACCTTTGTGAGTATCATTTTGAGACATTGTTTTGAAAACCCGAGTTTGTAATTGGCGGGTAAAACGGGGTTTGTTTTCTATCTGTAGTTGAATCCTTTCCATACCAAGGTTGCCTGGAAGATCTTTTAGCGATATGGCGCTATTGTTACACTACATGTTTTAAAAGATTTTTGTTTTCAATACACATCTTTGGTGTGAACAATAAAGATGTTTTATATTTATCTAAATCAGCGGTTCACAACATTTGACAGGCAGGGGCCACAAAATAAAGTAAAGGCAGGCCTCAGTCGTAATAAAAACTCTAGAAAATTTATAAATGACCAAATCAATGATAAATGTATGTAATTGGACATATCCCATAGAATAGACAGAGAAAACAAAAATCTCATACTTATAATTATAATATTTTCTATCTAGTATCTATAATATTTTAGATATTTATGATTAATTTACAAAACAATCACGGGCCGCAAGTAGGACATCCGAGGGTCGCACGTGGCCCGCGGGCCGCGTGTTGCCGACCCCTGATCAAAATTATTAGATTTTCTAACTTTCAAATGAACTATGATAAATTATAAAGCAAACATGTATGTGCTTGGTGGTAGATCTCCTTAGCTGTAGTGTGTAAACATTACTGTGTTGTGGTTTGAAGGGTACTGAAGTTGCAAAATTACAGGGCTGTTGAATCTAACCATGGAAAATCTCAAAGTAATAAGCGCCAAAGCAGCGATAACCTGGAGAATGGAGCAGAAATTACGTGTCCGAAATTATGCAACTGACAACTCAAAAATTTACAATCGGTTGGATTCGTCCTAAGAGATGACCATCACAGCGATACAAGGAACTTTTGAGTAGCAAAACAAACTCCACGGCTCATTACTTTAAGACTGCCTTACCTTAGAGCGTCTTGTTTGTGTCATTACATTTACAGAGGAAAATTAAAAAAAAAAATGTAACGATCGCTCAGTGTTGAGGAACCACAGCCCTATACACGTCCGTTTCCACATTTTCACGCCTCGTTATATTGTCGATATAACGCTATTTTGTAGCCATTCTTTATTTGAAAGACTTTATGTGGGTTGAGCTAAAATACCTAACTGAAAGTATGGGCACGTTACAATCACGTGTTTTATTATGGCTACATATGTGACGTAAGTGGCTCTATAAAATATATGAGCATTAGAAATAAAGTAAATGGCCATAAAGCAAGTCTATATTAAAAAAAAGATCAGATATCGATTTCATTTGTATGAGACTAGCGACCCACCCCGGCTTCGTACGGGTGCAATGTAGATACTAATGGGGTGCGTATGCATGTATACATATAAACTTTCCTCTTGAATCACTCTGTCTATTAATGGAAATTGCAAGCTTATAAGATCTAAGCGTACAGACGGTAAACCTTAAAAGGTATATTTTTGCCACCGCGGACTTTTATGTAGATCTATATAAAAGAGGAATATCTCACAATGCATTGTTTTGTTATATCTCAAAAGGAATAGGTTCCGTTTCCAACGTAAGATCTCAGATAGTTTGACTTTATCAGACACTTCCAACAATTATTATCATATTTCAACCAATTTACACTAAACCTTGACAAATTATATACCTAAACCTTCTTCATGATTCACTCTTATCTATTGGTGAAATCGCATAATCCAATTAGTAGTTTTTAAGTTTATCGCGAACGGACAGACAGACGCGGCGGACGACTTTGTTTTATAATATGTAGTGATATAGCACCACGTCATGTTCCATACAAACGCTTTTAATTTTAAGACAAATAGCTTCTAGCTTGCGTGTGAAAAACTGCGCGACTGCAATTTATCAAAACCCATGCGTAGCCACTTGGGTATGTACCGCGCTTACTACAAAAATTAGAAATGAGGTACATTTATTGTCCGAGTGGGTGTTCCCTCATAGAGACAATCCAGGTGCCTTCAAGTCGCGAGTAAATCGGTTTCTTCTAAGCAAGGGTGCTTCATCGTAGACCGCATTTTTGCCTACCATCAAAATGGCAGTCTAACGCAAGCCTATTCTTAATAAAAATAGGGAGGTTGTTTTCCTGGATATAATTTTAGTCGAAATGTTAAATTGCAGCTAACAAGTAAAAAATATTGTAGTGGTAGGGTATCGTTGATGTCAAGTACAGATAAATAAACATAATTATGTATATTTTTATATGTAATTTTTAAACTTTCGCAGCTTTAAAACATAATTATGTTTGTCGCCGGGTCTTAATCGTGCACAAAACGAAAATAGTAAAAATGAAAATAGTTTTGTTTATTTACTTCGATTATTCGAGTTGCAATAGCCGTGGTCACGAGTTGATTGGAAAATGCGGATGGATCGTCTTGATGAAAAAGTGAAGGTGTTTCGATCACCTACCCTCAATTTAATATGAGGGTAAAACATCCATCCCTCATTACTTTTTAATGTGTTCTATTTTATGTATAAAGTTAATTATTATAAATATAAATTATATTTTTTTACATTTTGATAGTTTTATGCCAAAACGTATTTTATGCCAAATACCTTACATAAAAGTACTTATTTAATAATGAGATATTTACCTGTATTGTGCCACTGTTGTACTTTTATAAACAATTCAATTTCTTTTAGTACTTTAGGGTAGTCGGTCTGTAAGTTTTCTTTTCTTGTTACGCTGACTATAAATAAGAAAAAGGCCGTAAAGCTAAAACATACAAAGGAGTTTATGTGATGGAGGCCAACACAGTATTTTCTCAGTACAATAATACATAGGTATATGTTCTATTGTGTTGAGAAAACACTGTAACTGTTTGTCTCCTGTATTCTTAGTTGTGTGGTAAACCTTTTAGCCTTTGTTCATGCTGAAAGGTTTAGTTATTCAACACTTAAGACAAGATTTACTTCATATATACTTAATATAAGTTATATGTTTTTTTTATCACTTAGGAGTAGGCTAATTGTGTAATTTAAAGCAGGTAATTTAGCCGTGGTAGTGCCAGCGTAAGAATAGTACCCCACCCTCTCTACCCGTGGTTGCCGTAAGAGTCGGTTAAGGGATGTAATCCGGAAGATAGGCAGCAGCGTCTCCTTGAACAATCACACCTAAATGCACTCGTCAACCCGCCTGCCAAGCGTGGCGAGTATTGGCAAAACCCCCTAGGAGGAGGCCTTATGTCCAACAGTGGACGTCCTATGGCTGATGATGTGTGATGTGAGGAGTAGGTACAGGCATTAAAAATCATCCCAATTTTATGATTGATTTATATTATAATATAATTCTATTTAATTAGATTGACAGTGTACTATTTAATTTTTATGCTAATCTAAATATCTGACATTTTTTGATTTTAGATTTTAATGTAATATTATTATTTATTTTTAACATTCTAATTATATTCAATTGTATGATATGTAACTACAGAGTTATAAATGATTGTATTGCTTCTTTTTTATTAATGACTAGCGACCCGCCCCGGCTTCGCACGGGTGCAATGTAAATAGTAATGTGATGCATATGCATGTTATATACTTTTCGTAGGGATCCCTAATTTAGCTCTATTAACAATATAGCCTATGTTACTCAGTTATAAAAAAAAAATAAAAAAATCGGTGTTCATTTGATTTTTATTAAATACATTACATACAAACTATACTATATAGAACCCCATAAACATTTTCTGCGAAATGCGAAAATTTGTTATTACTCAATGGTATTTTGACGCGACATACTGCACTGTGATGGCAAACTTTATGGCACTTTTATGGTAAAAGTAATAAAGCACATAATCACGTCAAGCAGAGGTGTCATATGAAAATCTCATGGGTTATAAATGCTCAAGTGTGAGTGAGCGAACTTTATTAGATTTAGTGTATTTTGCGCTTCAAATAGCCAGTATTTACTGGCATTAAATGTTAAGGACTTAAATATAAAACTAGTTGGTTTATGATTGTATATATGCATTTATATTTTTAATGATAGATTCATTAACTTTATTAAGTCTATTTTGTATGCACATTTATCCACGAAAAGTTATTTGTCAAATAAATACTTAATATATATCAGTACATATATAATTCAGTCGTGCTCTACCAAGGAGCCAACCAAGATTATTTTGGCAGCCACAACATTTCTCAGCATTTTATAGAAAAACGCGAACAAATTGCTAGATTATCATTCTTACGCTAACATAATTTATTGTGCCCTTGAGAGATTTTTCCAATATTATTTTTTGACACCAAATTGCACTGTACATGAATTATGACCCTTATCATAAGAGTTTTGCAAAAGAAATGTATTATTTTAATAATCTTGCAAGATACGCCCCGCTGGCTAACCAGTTTTTGCCACATTTCTCAAATCGAGTAAGAAACTATTTTATGTCTTTTTCCTATTACAATTTGGTTTACTTATTCGTTGCACAGCTTTTTATTTTTTAGTCTCACTACATATTTGTAAAAGAGAAATAAATAAATATGAGTTACTTTCGCATTTTAATATTGTAAAAATTTGTTGACGTCGAGAAACTTTAAATAAAATTTTACATGTCTACAAAATTCATACGCTTTGTACCTAATGATAACGTTACAACCTAAAATTGTGCGTATAAATGAGATTACGAATGAATGAAATAAAACTAAGTGAAAGTGGACTACCTAGGTGGTAAATGAAAGAGAGTGTGGTCAAACGAGAACCTATTTAGAAAAAAAACAACAAAGAGATTTTCAATGTTGGTATTTAATATTCTGCCGCCAAGTGGTAGTGTGTAAATTTTACTTTGATCCTGTTTGAAGGATTATGTAGCTACTGAAATTATAGGGTAAATGAGACACCATTGAATGTCTCAAACTTGACTTTGTTTTGTTACTAAATTTTTTAATACCTCTATTTTTAAAGGTGGGCATTTTTTTCACTTTCAATAAAACGCTTCTACATATATATAATACATCCCTTCATAAAAAAGTCAAGGTACTATTTTTATAAAAGCAATATGTAGTCTGCATTTAGGTAACATTCGTGCTTTGAATAAACCTTAATATGAAATAGGTAATTAATGTTTTCGTAGGATAGGTGGTAATTTACTGGGCACATTTAAGGTCACATACATAATAATAACTACTGATTATTCTGCCGTTTTATTATTGTATATATCAAGGTATTTGTAAAAGGTAAGAAAAAGATGGGAGGGGAGCAAGTCAAGAGTGAATCGATATCTTCAAGGCAAGCATGCTACATCTTAGACCACGTCATCACTTTACATTAGGTGAGATGGCGGTCAAACATAAAATTATTTCTAGTAAAAAAAAAAATGAAGCATATTAAGGGTATTTATTTAAAAAAAAAAACGTATACTACGTATATACCGCGCTAACCATTGAGCTATCATCGCTAAATCGCTTTGTAAGCAAACTCACTTGAGAGCCAGTTCCAATCCAAGCTAAGTGTCTTTTCCATCTTCGAGCACATTTTCACTTAACATCAAGTGTGCTCTGGTCAAACACCTAGCCTGTCAACCATAAAAAAATAACTTAAAAAATGATAGAAATTAAATCGGTAAAGTGGTTCTTAAGTTATGACCAAGAGAAACAAGGATTCAATTATATATATGTATGTACATAGATGGGGGAGGCCTATGTCCAGCAGTGGACGTCCTACGGCTGAGATTATGATGATGATATAGATTTAACTATTAGCCCCACGATGGCGGGAATAGTATCCAAAATGCTGGTGGCATTGTCACATTGAATGGCAATGCTAAGTTTTTGACCTAAATAATCACAAGCATACGTATCCCTGTTACATTTTTACGCATTATGTCAATGACCCACTTTTATTACCTTAAGAACAAATTAAGATGCAATGTTAAGGAAGCAACAGGAAAACCGGTTTTCCTGAAAATTACTGCGGAAATCACGTTTCCTGTAGAGTGGTGATTTCGCTAACCGGCTGTGCTCAGGTTGAAAGTTATTTTCTACGTTAAAATTACGGTTCTCGAAGTACCAGTTCAATTCAGTACACGAGCCTCCATAGCTAGCGTCTAGGTAAGTTCTACCGCAGTATCAGATATTCTGTCGCCAAGCCGTGGTGTGCAAGCATTACTGTGTTCCGATTTAAATGGTACTGCAGCTAGCGGAATTACAGGGCTATTGAAACTAACCATCGAAAGTGTCGTAATGATCGCCAAAGCAGCGATGTCATAAGTTCTGTTTTGTTACTTAAAATTATGTGTATCGCTGCAATGGTCATGAACATGCGTTAACTTTTATTACGTTACGTTTATCGCATTACTTTTACATTAAAAAAATATGTTATACTTACAAAACAGGAAAAACTATGTTAATAACTAAAATGATGTTTTAAATATTGGTCAGCCAGATCCAGTTTTTATTTAATTAACTGATAACAGTTCGCTTGCATCTTCATGTAATTATAATTCGACATTTGTTTTATGTTACACATAATTTTTGTTTTACTTATGCGGGATTACTCACGTTTTATTGTATCAGAACTTCTGACTATAGCTTCGGCCACATTCGGTGGCCTTCATCATGGAGACAAAGCTAAGTAAAACGCACGCGCGGCCTGGTCTTGTACGTGTATCCACGCCCCTTATTTTCAGCTTTGTCTCCATGATGAAGGCCACCGGATGTGGCCGAAACTATAGTCGGTATCTATTAAACGTGAGTAATCCCGCATGACTAAAACAAAAATGTGTCAAAACCACATAGTTTCTATAGTTGAATTAAAGATATCATAATTATGGCCTTATATGTATATGTGTGGTCTCAAATAAAGAGTAAAGGCGGGATCCAGACAAAGACTTTAAACTGATTTTTACTATTTAGTAAATAAAACATTGGCTAAAAATATAATTAAAGTGTTTGATTCGAACTTCAAACAGAAGGCGACTTTACATGTCATGAAACAAAGATTATTGTTGTGTACTTAGTATCCAAAAGCTTCCCGCTGGTGACGGTCGGTTAATTACAACTGGTTCTGTAGAAATATAAGTATAAATTCGTTGTACACACAAATGCTAATACGCACGACATTTAGTCGACATGGCCTTGAGATTTCCCTAAGGACGTGTTCAGAATCCTCACGGTAGAAGCAATACGTCGGACTAAAGCCAATCTCGTTACTGAGATATGAATATGCCAAAATGGAAGTTATATTTGATGTATTAGTTTGCTTAATTTTAAGCAAATTTTGTATTTGATTTCCACTTCGTTTATTGGCTTTTGAAATATCAAAAGTTATTCAGAAACGCAAATCCAGTATGCAAAATGACTTAAGTGTAACATATCTTAGATAGGTAGGTCCAACTTCGAGAAAGAGGTCAATCGTCGAATCCAACTCGGCTGGGCAGCGTTCGGAAAACTGCGCAGCGTTTTCTCGTCCGAATTACCTCAGTGCCTCAAGTCGAAAGTCTTCGACCAGTGTGTGTTACCAGTGATGACTTATGGCGCCGAAACGTGGTCTCTGACTATGTGCCTTCTTAGTAATCTCAAAGTAGCACAACGAGCTATGGAGAGGGCTATGCTCGGAGTTTCCCTACGAGATCGAATCAGAAATGAGGAGATCCGTAGGCGAACTAAAGTAGCCGACATAGCCCAGCGGATTAGCAAGTTGAAGTGGCAGTGGGCAGGGCACATAGCACGCAGAACCGATGGCCGATGGGGCTGCAAAGTTCTAGAGTGGAGACCACGGACCGGCAAGCGCAGCGTAGGACGTCCACCCACAAGGTGGACAGACGACCTAATAAAGACCGCAGGAACGCGCTGGATGCGAGCCGCTTCCAACCGGTCTTTATGGAAGTCAATGGGGGAGGCCTATGTCCAGCAGTGGACGTCATGCGGCTGATGATGATGATGATCTTAGATAATAGTGATGTTTTTATTAACCTTAAAAGTAGCTAGCTATATAATTAACTTTTTTATGTTTGAGAGGTACTTTTTAGGTAGAGGATACTTTTTTTTATTTGACCACAGCTCTCCTGACTGTTTAGTATTGGTGTGGTTGTGTGGTTTTGTTTGGTAAATATACTGAATCAGGAATGAAACTGGCTCTCAAGTGAGGTTGCTGGAACACACCATTAGGTGCTAGATGGCAGATTTTCAACATGACATTAAAAAATATGATTTAACATTGCAGGTGAATCTAAGCCATCCAAGGACACAAACACACACAAAATTTCATCAAAATCGGTCCAGTCGTAAGGAGGAATTCAGTAACAAATACACGTACAGAAAAATTGCTGTATAAAAAGATAAAACAGTGAACTGACTACGAGACTGTACCAAAATTCGTCAGCTACGGATGTTTCGTAGCACTGTGCTACGAATGCTTTGAAGCTACACGGCGTAGCAAAGGGTGTCAAAACTGTGGGAAACGTACCAGGGTGGCATAGATGTATTGTGTTTACAAGAGAAAAGAGGGGCAATCTAAAAGAAACGGCCCTTGTTAGTGGCAAAGGTTACATTAAATCTGTCGAGAAAAAAATGACAAAAAGCAATTTCATTAGTAAACATATTTTTAGGTTTTTTTTTAAATGAATATTTCAAAACTATTATGATTGCTTATTACAGATACAAATATTTTATTGGTTCTATAATAATTATCGTTTGAAATATATCATTAAAAGAGTTTTAAATCGCTGATTAAACTGATTGACTGACTGATTTACTGATTTGGTAGCGATGATAGCTCAGTGGTTAGCGCGGTCGGTTCGCATGCCGAAGGGCGTGGGTTCAAACCCCAACAATGAGCTTGAGCTGCCGGTGAAGGAAAACATCGTGAGGAAACCATAGCGTGGTGGTAGGGTACTTTCTAGTATTCGGCTGGCTAGCTACCACCCTCAAATTTGAATATCTGCCGCCAAGCATCTAACGGTATGTTCCGATACCCTCACTTGAGAGCCAGTTCTATTGGAATAGAACTGGCTCTCAACCACCACGCCACTCGCACGCCTAGCCTGGAGGCTAGGCGTACTTTACCATCTTCGACCACAACGTCACTTAACATCAGGTGAGTTGAGGTCAAACACCTAGATTGTCAGAGTTAAAAAAAAAAAAATATTATAAGTCAAAATCTTTAAGTTCGAAATACTCATCAATATCCATAATACAAGGGATCTAGCAGCCAAGATCTTAACTCTGGTCTTATCTTAGATCTTGACAGGGATATGATTCTTAAATGGGATATTTTTCTTTTTTATGTTTTACAGGCCAGGTGTTTGATTACAGCTCACCTGATGTTAAGTAATGATGTGGTCGAAATTGGTAAACAACACAACTAGCTTGGAATCTAACTGGCTCTCAAGTGAGGCTGTTAAAACACACCGTCAGATGCTAGGCGGCAGATTTTCTACTTGATGGTTGTAGCTGGATAACCGAGTACTAGAAAGTACTTTAACACCATGCTATTGTTTCCTCACGATGTTTTCCTTCACCGGCAGCTAAAGCTCATTGTTGGGGTTTGAACCCACACCCTTCGGCGTACGAACCAACCGCGCTAATCACTACCATGATTGTGTTAAAAAATAAGCTTCAGATAAAACCATATAATTATGGACATAATTTTCCTTGGGGGCAGGCCGTCCGTAATTTACGAGTATATAGGGACTTGGTCAAACATTTGGTGGAGGCATATTGTTGACCGGAATCCAGGTTTTTATTTGAATTTATAACTTAGGATTGCCATTTAATGTTCAACTGTTTTAGCTCATTTGTTAAAATATCTGCTTTAAGAGTTGTAAGACGTGGATTCGATTCCAAGCAGGACAAACATACGTATATGTGACGATAAATGTTTGTTCTTTGTCTGCGTGTTTCGTATGTGTAATACAAAAAGTATATAATATTTCATCATTTATCTAGTTTTATAGTACATGTTTGTGGATGGCGTCGCGTGAAATGTTCTACATTTTTTTAAATTAATTTGATGTCACCACCTTTTTACATCCTCTTCTATGTGGCTTTTAGAAATGAAATGAAATTTATTCACTAAAAATAGGGTTTACAAAGGGTTATAGATATTTTACAGATTTAGTTCTCCTATTTTGCCGTGACTCGGGCTGAGGAAGGTGGCTGACTGACTTAGTGATCTATCAACGCACAGCCCAAACCACTGGACGGATCGGGCTGAAATTTGGCATGCAGGTAGTTGTTATGACGTGGGCATTTGCTAAGAAAGGATTTTGATTAATTCTACCCCCCAGGGGATAAAATAGGGGCTGAAAGTTTGTATGAAACTTTGTCAATTTTAAACCGATCGGGCTGAGACTTTGCATGCATAAAGCTACTATGACGTAGGCATCTAGCGCGGGTGAAACCGCGGGGCACAGCTAGTAAAATATAAATTAAAAAAACAATTTCAAGTTTGATACATTACATTACAATATATGTCAAAATGAAATATAATTATGAAATATCATTTACATTTTAGGATCATTGAAAAAATCTTTTAGTATAATTTTTGTGCGTATATTTATTTGTATTTAATTAATGTTTATCCTCTGATTTACTTTGTTTGAAGAACATTCAGTTTATCATTTGTAAATGAAACAAGCCTAATGCGCCTATGTTCATCAAAAAAAATCCAGAGTTGTTGTTTACTCCGTTGGTTGTCCCGTTCCAGGTGACGTAGGCAGGCTTCAGCGCTGTGGAGAAAAGTACCAGGGCAACATAAGCCAACAGCAATTCAAATAAACTTACTCTGAAAAGTTTCAAACACCTTACAGGTTTTAAACTTTTCTATTAATGTTACGTTTTTATGATTATTGCTTTTACAAATAAAAATATATTAGTCTAATTTTAAAACTTTCGCGATTTGGATACATTATTTTTATCACTTTTGGTAGCGAATTAAGCATGATTGTGTGGTGATAAAGGATGTCATTCTTTTCCCAAGTCCAGGTATGTAGTAGGTAGTCGCAACTGTGATAGTACCTACATACAAACACTATAGCCAAAATAAATAAATAGATATCCTAGACCATTTCATACAGCGCCATCTAGCTACAAACTTAGCAAAGCTTGTACTATGTCAACCAGATACATCATCATCAGCCAAAGGGTGTCTACTACTGGACATAGGCCTCCTCCTGGGGGGGTTTTGTCAATACTCGCCACGCTTAGCAGGCGGGTTGGCGAGCGAAGTTAAGTGTGATTGTTCAAGGAAGACGCTGCTGCCCATCGACATCCGGATGACATCCCTTAGCCGAATCTTACGGCAACCACGGGTAGAGAGGGTGGGGTACTATTCTTACGCCGGCACCACCACGGCACGGCAACCAGATAACTGATAGAAAACTTAGACTTTGTTTATGTAAATACAAACTTATAATACATACAGAACACTCAGACACAGGACATATAAATGATATTTATCTTCATATAAATGTTTGTCCTTGTAGGCATCGATCCCATGTCCCACTTTTGAAGCAGATATTGAGCTTACAAGGCAGTCAAAAAACAACTAATTCAATAGGACAGCGCCCTCGTTGTACCTTTTCATCTTTATTATCATTTTCGGATGTTTTCACAGGGCCAGCCTTTACTGTTCCCCTGGGTGGAATGGGCTGGAGCCAATTTGACCCGGAATCCTTGGGACCAGTCAAACCCAAGGCCATCAAGAACTGACGAACTACTTATATAGCTCCGTTTCTATAACTCTACTACCTTTAACATATTTATTTAAACAGCCAGTAGATACCTTTTATAGCTTGTATATTCTGTTGGAAACTAAATTTTTAATAGACAGTTAATTTCATTAAATGTCGATGTGGTCGAAGATGGTAAACATACCTAGCCTGAAATTGAACTGACTGTCAAATGAGGCTGCCAGAACAGAGGTTGGGTGCTTGGCGGCAGAAGCGTGAGGGGATGGTAGCAAGCCAGCCGAGTACTAGAAAGTACTCTACCATCATGCTGTAGTTTCCTTGCGATGTTTTCTTTCAAATGCAACCCAAGCTTATTGTTAGGGTTTGAACTCAAAACCTTTCTCATGTGATTTGACCGTACTACCACTGAGCTATCATCGCTACAATACTAATTAAATTACAAAGCAGTAATTTGATCAAAAGATGTAATTTCTTTTTAAGATTTAAATGTTTTTATTTATATGTAATCGGACAAACGTCATAATATTCTTTTGGTAGTAGTAAATATAGTATAATATACCTTTATTGTATACGAAAACACAAACATACGTATCTAACGCAACGCATGCTCATGACCATAACAAAACAAAGTCTAGTCCATGGCATCGCTGCTTTGGTGCTTGTTATTTTGAAACTATTATTCAATAGCCTTCTTCAGTCTCAATAGCCTTGTATTTTTTCTAGCTTGCATACTACTACTTGATGGCAGTATATGTGAAATTGTGGTGGTTGCCTATTTAGACAACCTCTTCAGCCACGGAGACCTACTACCTAGCTTTTAGCAATCAATTATCTGGCGAGTGCTGCATTATATTTATATAATTAGTAGTAGTATATATTTATATAATTTATTTCAATATTTTTAATTATTATCATAAAATAATTTGGCAACATTGTGTGAATTTTTAGGAAATTTATGCTGAAATATAAGCTAACACAAATAGTTGTAGAGCCTCGTAGCACCGTTACGAGCTAAGACGCGTAGCAAAAGGTTGCGCCGCTACGGGAATGAGTACTAGGGCAGCATAACGTCACAGAGTATGTGTGCATTCCTTCACTATGGAAACCCGTGGAATGCGGAAGAAGGAAAGCGGAAGTAGATAGCGAAGTTCTAATTCGGGGCTATCGGCTAAAATAGGATTGCTGAAAATCCCGATTAGAGCGGAAAATGTCTCCTTAGTACCAGGCGTACAGAAACGAGCTAGAGATACGTGGAATTAGAATAGAGGGTTAGATAAGGGAAGGCGTGTTAAAGGTGGAGCTTACATCCGCATGCGCAAAAGCCACTGTAATATTATCGGAACAGTAATATTATATTATATACAACATATTAGGTTATTTGATACTTCATTACACTCACATTACAATCATAACTTATTACACAAGATTTATAATTATTGTATGAAATAAGTTAAGGATTTTTTTGTTTTGTAATTCAATAGTATTGAATCAGTTCAATTTACATACGCCATCTAGTAAGCGAGACTTGAACGAGAACAAGGTAACATTTCAGTACAAATCCTTTGTAGCGCCATCTAGTAAACGTGTGCGGAACCAGAATAACAAGTAAACAGCAAAGTGACATCAGAGGTTTGTGGCCCTTGTTATTGATTCTTACTCTATTTCACAGATGGCGGTACCACTAAATGTAGCAAATAAGACTTTCTAGAGTACTGTTACTGAATACCAAAAGAAAAATACCGGCTTTTTATTAGCCTCAGTAATTTAGATTTGATAAAGAAAATGCTGTTTAGGGTTTCCTAGCGAACATTTCGATGGCATACCTAGTTCCTTTGTATTTCCCAGTAGGTAAGTAATTGAGTTTTTTAATTCTGATACATAATAAGAATTATAAAAATATATGCTATCAAAATATTGTTTTTCCAACCCAATTCTCATTGTTACGATTGTGATGTTTTTTTTTTTTTCAATTTGCCCTTTCCTGGATGCTAAAGCTTTAAGCCATACTGCCTTGTCTTCCGTTTTTGCTATTCAAGTCTTACATCAATAGTTACAGTCAAAGTCCAGTCTTGGTCACGTCTAGTTCGTGCCAGTCCAATCAAGTCGTACTTATCTTAGTAAAGTAGTGGCTTTACTACAAGCTTCGATGGAGTTTTGGAAGCAACACAAAGTCATGTTTCACCGCATTATATCACTTTCCCAAACTCGTGCTTGTAATTCGGCACTTTATAAATAAAACACCACTATTTTTATACATAAACACACGAAAAAACATTAGTATTGGAAAAAAATACAATGGGGCGTCACGACGCTTACGCTTACGTTCCCGCCAAAAACTCTGATTGTGATGAAGTTATTCGACTTATGACTTTTTCTTTGTTTTTGGCTTCGCTCTTTGTGCATTTTACCAGTGTCAAGTAAGTATTTATTATTTTCAACTATTAAAATAAGGCAAGGCCCTGCCCTATAAAAGTAGTGGCGACTTTACTACAAACATCAAAAGAGTCTTGGTAGCAACTCATGAGAAAAGTCATGTTTCACCAGATTACTCTTGGTTATAAATCGGCAATTTATGTAAAATAAACACTCGAAAAAACATAAGTTTCGGAAAATAATATAATACGGCGATACGACTTTACCGCGTTTCCGCTAAAAACACAATTTCTCGTGTTTGAAAAACTAGGAAAATATAAATTTCAACTAGTCTTTGCTTTGCTATGCTTTGCTTTTTTTAAGGCTTAACCACTTTAGTACTAATTTCCATGGATAAAATTTCCTAAAAAATAGTAAATTTTATTCATGTATTTTTATGTACAATAAAATGTATAGCATATTTCCGTAGAATGTTCTATCTATCTCTTTTCGTAATAATGGTACAGACACCCAGAACAATAGGGTAGAGAACAAAGCCGCCTCATCTGAAGGTCTGATGATATTAACCCGAATAATAGCCGAATAAATTGCTCTCTGGATGGATGGACTGGAATTCTCGAGTGTTTATGAGAAAAAAAGTTGAAATGGGCAATGAGGACTGCCGAAAGAAGTGAAAACATAAAATACGTCACAATAGCATGTCGGTAACGTGAACCCATAAATTTTACTGCTCCCAAAAATCGATACGGCTAAAGAGTTTTCACTGCAAAATACTGACTAACTTAAAAAAAAAAGTATGAAAATCTGCCGCCAAGCATCTAGCGATGTGTTCCGGCAGCCTCACTTGAGAGCCAGTACCATTCCAGGCTAGGTGTGCTTTACCATCTTCGACCACACCGTCACATAACATCAGGTGAGCTGTAGTCAAACACAAAGCCAGTCAAACATAAAAAAAAATATTTTATGGAATAAATCGTTATTATTTCATTAGTTTTTACAATACAGATAAAATGTGTATTGTGTTACAATTATTTATCATCATTAAGGATTATTTTTGCAATTTACCTGAATAGGTACTTTGTTTGACTGTTTATATTAACTTGGTCAATAAATACCATACTATTTGGAATGTAGCTCTGTGGGCTGGTTTAATAAATCGATAGCTTTACAAAAACTCTGTGGTAAATTCCGAATCAAAATTTTTACCGCGGTTAGTTTTTATAGTTTTGCTAAAGATCTACTTAAAAGTCACATAACGTTTGGGGTACCAACGGTTATAGACAAGCGTTATATCTTATCACTAGCTGTGCCCCGCGCTAGATGCCTACGTCATAGTAGCTTTATGCATGCAAAGTCTCAGCCCGATCGGTTTAAAATTGACAAAGTTCACACACACACACACACAGGTACACACTTTCATCCCCTATTTTATCCCCTTGGGGGTAGAATTAATCAAAATTCTTTCTTAGCGGATGCCTTCGTCATAACATTTACCTGCATGCCAAATTTCAGCCCGATCCGTCCAGTGGTTTGGGCTGTGCGTTGATAGATCACTATGTCAGTCAGTCAGTCACCTTTGAGTTATATATATATTTAGAAGATTATAGAGAGACATAGAAGAGCGTTTTGTTCATTTCATTATTTTTTCATTTAAAAAAATAAGAACTAAGCCTCGTATAAATAATCTAATAGAGACTTGTACATATTTTTTCAAACGCAATATCAAGCCAGCGTGGGTGCCATTTTTCATCACAGCCTGAAATTTTCTGGTTGTTGAATAATTTATGTTTTCATGCATACGTCGTACGATGCTTAGACATGCAGCCACAGGTAGAGAAATAAATAAATCAGTACCTTAGACAAAGTTATAACATAGTAGGGTGCATATACTGGAAAGAAATGGATATAACGTACTATTATTTTATTCCATACGGTTTTGCGAGCTTAATACGCAACAAATACAGGAACATTAATAGATTAGTTTCATCTCTCGTCGAAAAAGTTTACAAGAAAGCACCAAAATTACTATGGTAAAAATACAAGCAATGTTTGTCTGCCTCAAAACGATTGAGGCAAACACTTAACAGAATCTTTCTCTAGTTTCATCATCATCAGCCATAGAACGTCCACTGCTGGACATAGGCCTCCTCCTGGGAGGGGTTTTGCCAATACTCGCCACGCTTGGCAGGCGGGTTGGCGAGCGCAGTTAGGTGTGAGATTGTTCAAGGACGACGCTGCTGCCCATCTCCCGGATTACATCCCTTAGCCGACTCTTACGGCAACCACGGGTAGTGAGGGTGGGGTACAGTTCTTACGCCAGCACCACCACGGCAAGTTTACTCTCTCTAGTTTACTCACAGCGAATGGTGCATAAGCTTATCCCGCTTAGACGAGTATTAATATAGACCCATCTTCAGATTCTAAGTCTTTGATCAGTACGGGTACTAAACTATATTATGTTTGCATCACCTAAGAATTAAATGAGCTATTCATGGGGTGATTTTCCATCGCGTTAACTAATTCTATTATTTACGGAAATATAACAAGTTTACGCATTGCATGTTTTTTTTAGAAAAAACTTTTATACATGTAATCTATATTGTTCTAGTTACATGGTCTTATTTGATTGACCTGTTAGCTCATCTCTACTTCCTAAGCAGTAGGGCAAGAGTTCAGTTCCCGCCGAGGACAAACATTATTTTGTGTGACGTATATACATATATATTATGTTCTTATGTTGTAATGTAACAAAAACTATATAAATATTCTATCACCTATCTTGTTTTCATAGTTCAAAATTTTCCTGATTGTGGGTTCGAACTGTGTTAGAAAAAGCTAGAAACTGTGAAATATTTCTCATTTAATCTAAAATTTATATAATCTTTGTTTAGACAATTATTACTGTGGTTAGATTTTTCTTTTAAAGTTGTATTTTTATGAGTTGTTAATGTTGTCGAAGGTGTGTTAAAAGCTGTCAACCCGCACTTGGCTAGTGTGGTGGACAGCATGACCCTGGTCACAATGAGACGAAGTCCGCGTCTAACGGTAAGACACAATTTATACAAACTTGATCCGAATATACTCAACGTTCACGTAAATCTAAACGTCTTCAATGTTCTTTTTCTCATTCCTCTTAATCATAAATTCCTCCTAATGGTAATGAGACTAACGAGACATACTCTTTATGTTAAGAACGCATGTCCATGACCAATGCAGCGACACACAGAACCCTGAGTAACAAAACAAAGTCCAGGGCATTGCTGCTTTGGTGCTCGTTACTTTGAGACCTTCGATGGTTAGTCTTAACAGTCCTGTAATTTCGCTGGCTGTAGTATCTTTCAAACCGCAACACAGTAATATTTACACACTACTGTTTGGCGGCAGAATATCTGGTACTCGAGTAGTTTATAATATAGTATAAAAAAGTCACTTCCCGCAGTCTGTATCTACGCTTAGATCTTTTAAGTACGCAACGGATTTTAATGCGGTTTACATCAATAGACAGAGCGATCATCATGAGGAAGGTTTTTATAAATAATACATGCATATACACTACATTGCATCCGTACGCAGCGATGTACGGGGCGATTCGCTAGAATAAAATAATTTTTGACATCATTTGACATGTTATAAATTACAAAACTACCTACTACCAATTTTTATTGTGACATTAAAAGTTTTATTTTAAACTAACTGACCTGGCGACATAACAGTCAACAAACATACCGACATCAGCGCCACCTACCGGGTCTAATTGTGTTTTCAAACCATCCAGGAACCCATTAAAATTACATAAAATTGAATTCAAATCGGTCCAGCCGTTAAGTAGGAGTTAGGAGTATTTCCTTCTAGCTAACATTTTTTTTTACCTTGACTAGTATTGTTTCTCATAATGGAAACGTCACTTCAATTAAGGTTGTAATCAAGATCTATTACTGACTCACATTACATATAATCTCATGAGGGTATCTTGTCATCATTTTCCCTACATTTCCGCTTATTTCACTTTACAAATGTAAGGGCTTCCATCTGACAAGCGTTTGAAATGACGTCGGAACACATGCGGGTCGTCCCGTTTATCTTTGTGTGATTCTTTATATTTATTTGAGGTGCTTTGTCTCTGCTTCGAGACTATTCACTTGGCCAATTTGTACACAAGGCTGAGCAGGTACTCGGTGGATTGCGTGAGTTTGAAAATTTGCCAAGTTGCGTAACATTATGTCTTATGTAAATCTAGGACACAGGAAAAGCAATGAAGTTCAAGTGTTTAAAGTTAAGCATCATGAATTATTTTCTTGAGACGTTTACGAATAAATAAAGCGTTATATTTTTGGGTTTTTTTGTTTTAATTTCAGTTCTTCAGACACCAGGCTTCGCGACTTTTGTCAACTTAATACATTTTATTCATCAATAAATAAACTTGGACTATATTTACTTGCCTTATATTTATGGGGTTGCTTTTAAAATAACATAACTGAATACAATTATTATATCTGTATCCAAACACATACATCGTCATACACATACGTTATTCCATCCATTCAAATTTATTTACAAGAACTTTTAACTTAGAAATTATATACACTGCTGTACCAGACTGCCGCCAAGCAGTAGTCTGTAAATATTACTGTGTTTCCCTGTTTGAAGGGCACTGACAATGGCTAGCGAAATTACAGGGCTATTGAGACTAGCCATCGGAAGCCTCGAAGTAATGAGCGCCGAAGCAGCGATGACTTTGTTTTGCTAGGTACTCAAGTTTCTGTGTATCGCTGCAATGA
The DNA here is from genome assembly GCA_950106695.1 of Biston stratarius. Taxonomy (NCBI): domain Eukaryota; kingdom Metazoa; phylum Arthropoda; class Insecta; order Lepidoptera; family Geometridae; genus Biston; species Biston stratarius. Next base: position 11,491,546 of record OX467115.1, on the reverse strand, counting down.
TCATGGATAGGCGCTATCTATTACCATCAAGAAAGCGTCTCATTCTTCCAATTACTTATCCAGTACCTGGACGACCAAGCTTTGCTCGGTTTTTATAAAGAACTTGAAAAAAAGGGAAAAAACAATCATCTGGACTCGAACCGGGGTCTTCTGGATTCGGGAGCGCCAGATTTCATTGCTTTATAACAAAGATAAAACCATGTTTTCTAAAAATGTGTACATATAAAATAATGTAAAATGAAATAAAATGTAAAAATAAAATGTGTAAAATAATATGTATAGATATATATATATATGTGTGTGTGTATATATATACAACAATTTCTCGTTTAAAGGTATTAGATATATAATCTGAATCTCGGAAACAGCTCTAATGATTTTCATGAAATTTAGTATGCAGGGGGTTTCGGGGGCGATAAATCGATCTAGCTAGGTTTCATTTTTAGAAAACATCGTTTTATCCGTGTTATAAAGCAATGAAAAATTGCTATAGGTGGGAAATCTGGCGCTTACATACACACACATCACACATCTAGTCACAAATATTTATAAGAAAATTTAATTCAACTTTAAATCCTGGTAAATACCTAAGTGTCTATTCACTTTTATTAACTTTGTAAGTAATAATCTCTGTATAAAATCTTGTCGAGTATCTGTCAAAGGAAATTACATTGAGAATATTGAAACCGCCTAACTCAGTCCTATGATAATTTAATTCAGGAAACACGGGAAATTATTCAGATATCTCGTAAAAATAAGAAGAACATTCGATAAAGAGGATCAGTTGCATTTCTCGTTATACATTTCTCTAAGGATTTCTCTGGCTTATTTTTAACCCCGACGCAAAAAGAGGGGTGTTAAAAGTTTGACGTCGATGTCTGCGTGTGTGTGTCTGTCTGTGGCTTCGTAGCTCTCAAACGGATGGACCGATTTCGATGCGGTTTTATTCATCTGAAAGCCAGTTTCCTTGCGGTAGTTCTTAGCTACGTTGCGTACGGTTTTTTTTGTTATTATAGTATGATAAAACAAAAATCAAATAAGAAAAAAAAACATAGATACATATTACAGAGAAAGCAATAAATTAAAATAAAATAAACTATCATCATCATCAGCCTTTAGTGTAATAATTGTAACAGAAGATCCTGTCTTTCTATATCTATACTTACCAATATAGGTACTTATGTAATAACCACAGATATATACCTACCAATATGCAAATAGTAATATACTACCTACCTACATTACACTACATTTATCAGCCATAGGTCATCCACTGCTGGACATAATACTCGCCACGCTTGGCAGGCGGGTTGGCGAGCGCAGTTAGGTGTGATTGTTCAAGGAAGACGCTGCTACCCATCTTCCGGATTACATCCCTTAGCCGACTCTTACGGCAACCACGGGTAGAGAAGGTGGGGTACAATTCTTAAGCCGGCACCACCACGGCAAACTACCTACCTACTTACTTACTAATATAAATTTTGCTAAAGCTTAGTGTCATTCCGTATATACGAGTCAAAGTGATGTAAGTGTGTATATGGAATTGAAAAGAGCGACTTGTAGCTACATCTTTATTTATTACGTCTTATCTATAAAAAAAATATCACATGAAGTGTTGGGACAAGTAAATAGTTCGCATTCAGATACAAATATTGTAAGCTATTCCGAAAAACAATTTTCCATTGAAAATAAAGACTATTTTGCCCCGAAGTGTAGATATACCTCCAAGGTAAAATATCAATGGTTCGGTAATTTCTGAAGCGCGTTATGAGTAACTAATTGAGTGAAATATGCGCGAAACGCGGGGCATGTGGCGTTATTATATTCTCTGGATCTTTTTGAGCTCCCTTGCTACATTTTATGTAAGTACATATTTCGTGAATAATAAATAGGTTACATAATTAATGTTAAGGGTGCGTAAATAGCGAGTTAATTAGCATTCCGCATGAGTATGCTAATGGTGGTTACGGAAAATGGGTATTTTTTTTAAATGGCTGACAGCCTAGGTGTTTGACCACAACTCACCTGATGTAAAGTGACGGTGTGGTCGAAGATCGTAAAACACACCTAGCCTGGAATGGAACTGGCTCTCAAGTGAGGCTGCCGGAACACACCGTTCGATGCTTGGCGGCAGATTTTCAACTGGGTGGTAGCTAGCCAGCCGAGTACCTACTAGAAAGTACCTTACCACCACGCTATGGTTTCCTCACGATGTTTTCCTTCACCGGCAGCTCAAGCTCATTGTTGGGGTTTGAATCCACGCCCTTTGGCATGCGAACCGACCGTGCTAACCACTGAGCTATCATTGCTTTAATATTAGTATGATCAAATAAATAAAATGGCATCATGCATGTGTACCATTTTAATTCAAATTACAATTAATTTATTTTTAGAGTTTAAGTCCATATTAAACATCATTTATGTTACATTATCATCGAATACATCCAGAAAAAATATTTAAATATCAGTTATAATGAACCATAGATTATTATGAAATGAATATCTACAAAATTAGTTTATTTTACTATAAAAGTATTACGTTGATTTTGTAGATATTCATTTTTTAAATTATGGTTATATGATTTTCTACAACATGTAATACTTTTACAGTAAAATGTCTCCTCAAATCAAAACTATTTAATCATGTCATAAAATTATTCTCCGTTATAATTTAAAACTACAAACTACCAAGATTTAAAAAAAAAAAATTACCTTGTTACTAAATCATATTTATCCTTCTAGCGTAATCGGGCCAAATATAAAGTATATATTTATAGTTTTGTTCTATACAGTTGAGTTTTTAATTGCAATTTGTATAAACACCTCATTTAGCTTGTTCTTTTTTCACGATAGGTTTATATTTCTTCGCTAATTTCACTGGTCAATTCTATTTTATACCACGACAAAAATGAAGACAGAGTTTAATTAAAGATATCAGCTCCTCAATTAAATCAAATCCTATTGAGCGTCGTGGACAGATTTTAATAGAAACGTTATATAATACAATTTGTACTATAGATTTAAAATATCAGTGAAATTGCACTTAGTTTTTCATAAAGTTTTTTTTTTAAATAAACTTTATTTGTCATCAGAAAATTAAATTTGGCAGCTGAAGCCACTCGAAGCGATATTGTACAAGTCGTGCTTTTTTCTTACAATTAAAGTATGCGTCGCAATTATTTATCATATTATTATATAAGTAATATTTTTTTTTTAAACTTAAGTACCTGAATATAAACTGCGTAAGATTCTGAGCCCAAATTTTGAGATTGCACTAGAGACTAGAAACACTATTATTTATTCTGTGGTAGTAAAGCAAATATGTTTAAAATAGTATTATGACCTGAAGAACTTAGCAGATACTGGACTAGTTTAAAATATTGCTGTCCTTTTAACCGACTGGCCAAAAAAAAGAAGTGTAATGATTTTAGATTTCAGTATGTATGTATAATTAGGTTTCTTTATTCCACCATAACTTTTAAATGCCTAAACAGGTTTTGTTGCATGAGGTATTAAATACAAGTATTTTTATTATAACACCAAAGTTACAGGTAACTTTCCGTCGATTTTTTTTTGTGTTTTTTGCTGTTAGAATCATTACCATATCCCACTGGTTATTATTATTAATTACAAAAAAAACACTGAACATTCGTATTTTTTTTCATTGGAACAGCATTGCTATTGGCTGCAATCCCACTAATAATTATAAATGTGAAAGTTTGGATGGATGGATGGATGTTTTTTACTCAATCACGCCAGAACGGCTGAACAGATCTGGATGAAATTTTGCATGTAGATACATTAGACCCTGGAATGAAACATAGGATACTTTTCATCATCATCATCTATCACCACGCGGGTAAAACCGCGGGGCGCAGCTAGTATTGTAATAAATTTCAAACTGTCATTTTGAGCTTTTAAATTATGTCGTATTGACTCTCTATTGCGCTACGCTTTCGACGTTTTTGAGTCAAGTAATGAAAATTCCTTTATCGAAGCGCAAGGGACATTTGAAGGATACCCTCAATCGTGCTAACGCTCGAATTAATTTTCGCTATCATCTTTTGTCACCAACATTGTTTATTGTTGTACTGAATTTTGAATGGGAGATTTGCTTCAATAGAATTAAATTAATTGTTTTATTAACCGAGCAATTTTATTTATCCTTTCTTTATTATTTTATAAAAGATTTGATGAATACTCGTAAATTAAAAGTAGGAATTTCCATTTCAAAATGAATAGTAGCAGTAAATAAAGTAAGTAAATAGTAGCAGTAGTTAAAAGGTTATCTGGAAGAAATCACTCTAGGTGATAAGGCCACTGTTGTACTACCATATACGTATGCTTATGTTATTTTTGTTTTGTTATCTGTTTTAAAGTTTTGTATGTATGTTTGGTGTAGTACAATAAAGTTATATTCTATTATATTCTAAATTAGATTGTTTTAATGGCTGACAGGCTTGGTGTTTGACCACAGCTCACTTGATGTTAAGTGACGGTGTGGTCGAAGATGGTAAATACACCTAGCCTGGAATGGAACTGGCTCTCAAGTGACTGTTGGAACACACCGTTAGATGCTTGGCGGCAAATTTTCAACTTTAATTATTACTTTATTAAAGTTACGGTATATTATTATCATTCGACGCAATTAATAATTCCGTCAAGAAATAAGTAGATAGTATTTTTTATTGCTCTGACCAAAATTGTATAGGTACCTACTGAACAATAAAAAAATATTAAAACTCAAGATCTATTAAACAAAACAAGTAATGAAAACGTTTAATAATTAGTATATATGTATAAAGATATGTTACACCTAGAATAAAAAATTACTGCAAATCTATGTATGTAAGCGGTATAGATAAATAATGTACGGGGATATACATACATATAGGTAACACAACAATACATAATACATAAGTACATATACATAAGTATACATACATAGGTATACATAGGTATACATAAGTACCTACGACATTAATATTAAACAAAAAGCGAAAGTTTGTGTTACTTCTTAACGTTGTAATGGCTGAACGAATTTGGTGAAAATTTTAATTTAGATAGCTTATACTCTAGAATATAATGTATATGTTAATTTATCATCTTCACATCAATTCACGAAAATGCGAATGACGTTTTCAATTAATTGATTGGTTCATTTATTCATTCATTTATTCGTAAATCCTAGGTTAACAGTTATTGGTTGCAGTTTTGACACTAGGACTTGCCGATATATGAATGTTTGTTAGACACTACGAGTATACATTACAAGTCAAATTGATAATGTCAATAATACAAAATAAAACTTGAAAATCACAAATTACAATTAAAAACTAATAATAATAATTCAATACATCATAAGTTTATATTTTAAAAGAAAACACAATAATGACGAATTCAAATATTTCCTTGTGCGTTAAAAGGCTTTCTATAAGATAGTCTGAGACTTCGTAGAATCAGTAATCCAGCAGGTATTCAGACAATTTTCGTTTGAGCTTATAATGTGGTAGCTCTTTTATGTTTTTAGACAATTTCTTATTGTCTTTAGGCAATTAGTTTACGTTTAAAAGTGAAGGAAAAGAAAATTACATATAAAAACAGAAAAAGAAACTGACATCCCAAAAACCCGGATTATCAACTTTCAATGTTCGAACGGCTAAAGCGTGGAATACGGCACCCGAGTGGGTGTTCCCTGATACATCCCTGATACATGTGGGTGTGACAATCTGGGTGTCTTCAAGTCGAGAGTGAATTGGTATCTTATAAGCAAGCGTGCTCCATCGTAGATCGCATTTTCACTTAACATCAGGTGAGATGGCGCCCTAACGCAAGCCTATTCATCATTTAAAAAAAAAACTCTTTTTAACTTTACTAGTAATACAATTTAGTTGAGTACTGCCTCTATACATTCATTTGGTTTTTCTTTTAAATATAATCACTTCAGCTGATAGTAATAAATGCATAGTACATTTAGTCTCCCGTTATTAAACTATGAATATTTATACCCAGTCGAGTTTCAGAAAATTTTGTTTCAGAAGCAGTAATGTCAAGTGACTGCAGAGTGATGGATGGGGTTGAATATTTAGGAGCGTTTGAATGAGGAGAGTTGATATTTCTATTTAATTTCGAATGTTAAATTTAAAATACTATGTTTCAAGTAAGTCATTCGGTACAAAGTTTACTACATGAGATGAAGGGCGTTAAAGCATGTTACGAACATAGATGTTGGTTTTGTTTCTGATTATTGTAAATGTGTTATTGTTAATACCAGTTTCAAGCGTTGGAGTCCATTGTGAAACGCGTTACTCATTAGTAATGTCGTGTTTGTTCAGAAAAGGCTCCAAAGACGTGAACTTCGTCGCATCGACGTAAAAAATGAGTAACAAAGGACCACTAAGTACTTTACAAAGATTTAAATTGGACTTGACTGTGATTTATTATGGTTTGACTTTGACTTGATTTTATCATGACTCTAAAATATGAATTTTGCCACTGCTAGAATGGATAATGTACGATGTCAAAATTGAAGAAGTAAATAAAGTATGATACTGGATTAAGTTTAAACGCAGCATACACTTAGAGACAGAAGCTCCAACATACATACACACACAATATGACTGCTGCAGTAAAAATATTTTACCCTTGTCCCTTGCGATACAGCAACGCATGTCTGCAATCTTAAAATATTGCTATGAGAATGTGTATTGTCTAGCAATTTTAATACGTAGTAGATCTTTATTTAGTATATCAAGCTATAGAATCAGGTAACTTTAAATAGGTACATACTTTAGTGAATATTTTATTTGAAACTTTCATGTATCGCCAATTTATTTCTAACTAATATTTAATACATCGTGGGGAAAGCATGGCATGGTGACAGGGTACTTTCTTACACCAAGTGATGCGTTAAGTTGACCTCACTTGAGAGCCAGATGCAATTCGGGATGGGTTAAGTGTTTATTGATTCAATTAATCGCAAATTGCGTCATCTTGCATCGTAGCTTGTTGACAAAGTACCTTCGATGGTGTCACATTCCATTATTTGAAGTTAAGTCAAATAGTCAAAGTGAGAAGTCGATTGGTGAATTCTTAGATTTGAGAGCCAGTTACTATTCTAACACACCCCGTATTTGCCGTCTTCGATCACACTGTCGAAACACCTAGCCTTATGAAAAAAGATAGTTCTTTGCGTTGTAACAGCACGAAATTTGAAATACTCTAGAAGAAACAAGAAAGTATTTTTATTTATAAATATGAAAGTTTTCATGTGTGTGTTTGTTAGTTCCTTACGCAGTATTTAATGCTTAATGAATTTGGACCAAATTTAAAATATGGATACTTTGTATTCCGAAAAAGCGTAGTGCAATTATTTTTAAAGTATTAAGAAATTTTAGTCATGTTTAAAAATCTTGACGAAAGAAATTTCTTTATTCACGTTTGCTTAAATTAATTACGATCCCGCTTAATTGCCCAGTTAATGTTGCGACAGCTGTTTTAAACACGGCTATTCTGGTTTACCCTAAACATGAACGATAATTTTAAAACAAAGCTTTCTTAATAGACTTTTCATTTCAGGAATGCCCTTGTCAGCCCTCTTAACATTAAAAAAGAAATATGTTACTAAAGTTATTGTTTTTATATTGTTATTTTTATGGAAATTTAACATTTAGAAGAGGCACCGGATGACCTGAATGCATCTACTTCGTTCAAAAACTTTGCACATACCACATTTCTAGATTTAGTTTTTATTCTAGTTAATCTATGAATTAGGATATATTATTATTATAATGTAGATATATTTATGTTATAGTTTTGTATTCGTCTATACCTATGCATATCCTCTTTATTAACACACCCCGTCTTTTTCTTCCTCTGATCCTTTCCATCCTAAGGTTGCCTGGAAGTGAACGCTTTTAGCGATAAGGTCTCCAGTTGTAACACCTATTAACTACATTTATTTTTTCTATATTGTGTAATTTTTAGTGTATACAATAAAGACTTGATCAATCAATGAGTAAATTTCCCTCCAGTTGTGGATTACCATCATCATCACTACCACCTGTGTTCCAGTTTGAAGGGCAGCTAGCGAAGTTACAGGATAGCCCAGTGGTTAGCGCTATCAGTTTACATGCCGACGAGCGTGGCTTCAAACCCCAACAATGAGCCTGAGCTGTCGGTGAAGGAAAACATCGTAAGGAAACCATAGCGTGGTGGTAAGGTACTTTCTAGTACTCGACTGGCTAGCTACTACCCTCAAGATGAAAATCTGTCGCCAAGCAGCTAACGATGTGTCCTGATAGCCTCACTTGAGAGCTAGTTCCATTTCAGGCGTGTTTGCCATCGTTGACCACACTATCACTTAACAAAGGATTAGCCTGTCAACCATAAAACACAGCGTGTCGTTCATCTTATTACTTTTACATAAAACAAAAAATTGTGCACATCCAAAATGAAAATGCGCAGAAAAGAAAAGAGCCTTTTGAAGTATTGTGTGAGTGACTAGCGGCTTTATAGCTTAAGTTCAGTATACATCGTAAAACTTCATTTTGTCACCAATTTCCAGCAAGTGATAATCGATGTGATTCAATTAATCGTAAATTCCGCCGTCATTGCGTGTGAGCGTTTCATTAGCTTGTTGACGAATCAACTTTGATAGTGTCACATTCCAAATATGAAATTGAGTTGTCGAATAGTTGAAGTGGGAAATTGCCTTCTTGATTGGTGAATTCTTAGATTGTAGTAGTATTGTATTTAGTTGTTTTTTTTTTTATTACAGATAGGTACGTCAACCAAAAACTCGCTTATAATTAATGAAGTCAAAAGTAAAACGTAGACTTGAATATACCTATAGTCATGACTATTTTGAGAAATAATCATAACCGTTTGACTATGTAGCAAAAAGTAAAACGTAGACTTGAATATAACTATTGTCATGACTGTTCTGAGAAATAATCATAACCGTTTGACTATGTAGCAAAAAGTAAAACGTAGACTTGAATATACCTATTGTTATGAATGTTCTGAGGAATACTCATAGCCGTTTGACTTCTGTGATAGGTTTTCTGCTATTATAATATTTATTGTTGGTTACGAATTTTGAATTATAATTGTTTTGTGTATTCTGAGTTTTTTTTTTTTTGGTAGGATATAGATTGGTAGTATATAGATCTGCTTTAATAGCTGTAGGGCGTAGGTTCGATTCCCACCCATAACAAACATTTTGAGGTAAAAACAAATATTATTGTTCTGTGTCTGGGTGTTCTGTATGTATTATAAGTATGTACAGACTGACAGATACTTGGAAAACTGTGTTAGTAAATCTTTTATTGTATTGCGAAAATCTGACTGATCAGTGGGATAGGTGCAAGAAGCATGACAACTTAGCTCTTGACGATGGTCTTACTGACCTATGACGTATTATACTTATTAGAATATTTGAATTTGACATTGTTTCTAGATTTTGACATTATATTTGTATTTGACATTGCAGTTAAATTTAAATTTGACATTGTATTTGAGCCTGATATTTCATTTCTATTTGATATTGTATTTAAGTTTGACATAATATTTGAATTTGACATTTTATATGATTTTAAACTTGACATGCTTTCTTTTTTCTTATTAATTAATGCATAAGTCTGTGACATAAATGTAACTGTGTAACGTTTTTATGTCAATAAATAAATAATAATAATAATAATGTATAAACTAAAAAAGCATCTATGTATTTTATCAATTATCTAACTTTCATCACGCAAGTTCTGCTTAATTTGGGGTCACATGACGCTGTGTGTAATGAATAAAATAAGTGTGAAAACGCTTATTTTTAAGCAGCATATTCTTGGAATTATGGTTCTATTCAAATTATCAAGCACTTGTTTTATGCACAAGAATTTCATGGCTACCTGACTTTATCCTGTTGATTGTGAAATTTCTCTACAGTTTAATAACTGGTAACTTGGATCCTGCCACGGTCCCGACAACTCTAGCTTTAAGTTTTTATAATGCTGATTATTATGTTACATTGTAAAAATTTGAATTTAAGAAATAGATAAAATAATTGCACCTTAAGAGGCTCTTGCGAGGTGGTTGGGTCAAGGGTCAGATCCAAAAGGCAGTGATCCTTGACACGGGTCGCATTGTCAGAAAGTTCTTCACTTTGCAGCCCTAACCACCGGCAACTTGAGCTTTGTCCCTTCAAGTTTTTTTTACATTATTTATATATATATAAAATTAAAAAATACCGAAGTATTATTAATAATAAGAGCTTAATAATTCTGTTAGATGTTTCTAAATTTACTTTTTTGTGTATCCATGCCAACATGCCATTTAATCAAGCCAACATAAAACTGACAAGATCAAATATTATATGTAAATATATTTTATATACATTCATATCAAATCCGGCTTGAGCACAAGCAAGATTACAAGTGATGTTAATATTGAAGGCTTTATTTTTTAATAGAAAGATGTCAAGATAGTATATGATTTTTTATAAACTTTTGGCCACCCACTGTTTTAACATTCCATATTTCCTAAGGCCACATACTTAAATAATACGAGTATGTGTTACGTTTGACTGTGTTTAATCTACGGTGGATTAGTGTGCAATGTTTTTTATACCAATATTAAATTAAACGTGAGGAGTTGTATTAGGTATGCGTCGTTTTTAACAGTAAAAATAAATGTTGATAAAGTTATACCAATTTTTGGCAAGTAATCTCATGTGTGTTAAGGAATAAGGCCCTTTTCTACATTTCTATCTTATGAAACAGCTTACTTTGTAACTGAACGATGTATGTCGTAAAGTAGATGACAAGGAAATAAAACTCAGTGAAACCGAGCAGTTTTATTGTGGGAGTTTCATTAACTGATGTATCTACTTTACTGTTTATATCTTCCGCAAGCTGCCCGCTCGAGTAGTCATGTGCTAAACAGTAATCACTAACCATCAAACTTTGTATTTAATGGTTAGTGAACGCCCTGAAACTTTATGAAGTGACGGTTTTTTGTAGGAGAAGGGGCTAAAAACTCCTTTAGCCGCGTTGAGAGTTTTTTGGTAGAGCAAAAATTATATATTCGCATAACCGACATTCTAAAGTGACCGAGTCACCAACATGCTAATGCGACGTGTTGCACAGTTATTACAAAGTTAAAGTTTTTACTTCTGTAGGCAGTCTTAATGACTGCCTATTTTTATTATAAATAAGTTTGCGTTTGACCACTATCTCGCCTGATGTTAACTCGATTTGAACGCATCCAGATTGTATATATCGAGGAACACCCACTCGGGCAGCAAATTCCATTGTTTAGATTCATATGATGAAGGTGGAATCAAACCGTTTAGTTCGAGATTTTGGAATATCACCCATAAAGCTGTGTCACTTTTTAGAGCTTTTGGTTGTCCGATAGCAGAATAGGTAGGGTGGAAATAGGTCATGCTGTCTAAAGCGCACTCCAAATTGTATTCGGTAAAAAATCATAGACAAGCAATTTAACGCCAAACTTTGGAGCCAAACAAGAGATTGCTGATTCTTATTACAGAGTCATTATCAGGAATCAAGTAGAAACAAGTAGCCAAGTAACGTGCGTTAAGTAGTTTTATGTTTGTTTCGTTACTCAAAGATCTGGATTTTGATCCAATAGAACTTAACAATTAAAATTAAATTATGGAAGACCTTAGTAGTGACCTTGATGACAATAATTGTGATATTTTACCATCAGGAGAGCGTATCGTTCGTCTCATAAATACTTTTGCATAAAAAAAAAAAAAAAACTGTCACCTGATCACTAGTGTCCTGGTTTCCCATAGAGATCTTTTTTGACGATTTGATTACAAAACATTGAAGTTTTTGTACTTTTTATAAAATTTGTGTAAATATTCAAATGACATTGAATTAAAACCTTATTAAAATCCTTTGTGTGGTTTAGAACAAGTAAGCAGAGATTCAGACAGATGCTGACAGCGACTTTGTTTTATCTTATTTGGAAACAAGAGGAAAAATGATTCTTATTACTGAGATCAGTTCAGCAATTAGGATTACGATATAATACCATAAATAAAAAAATAAAAAAAAGTTGTACATACTACTAAATCTTCACGTCCAAACTTGCTCAGTTGTAAAAAGTCAAGTGAAAACCAAATAAAAATTACAATAAATGTGAAATAAAGCGCGAATTAAAGATATGAATTAAAGAGAGAAACTCATTTCAAAGAGCTAAAAGCTAAGCAACAGGCGAGAAAAGTTGTTCTTACACAAAATGACAAATAAACTCTGCAATAAGCCGAATAACAGAAACTAAACTAATAAAACGTCATGTTTTAGTTTGCTTACTCCCGCAAAAGATTTCCTTAAGGTGGGTTTTTATTGTGTGAAACAAAGTCGTGTTATAAATTATTGATAAAATGAAACATAATGTAATAATCTTGTAATTATAGTGTTACACATTAAATATACTCTAATATATTATTGAATGGGGCGTTTGAATAATGTTTTTATAATAGTCTGACTGCTGAACGCGGGCCGGGCCTATTGTATTTGTATTTTGTATTTAGGGTTCCGTACCTCAAAAGGAAAAAAAACGGTATCCTTATAGGATCACTTTGTTGTCCGTCTGTCTGTCTGTCAAGACCCTTTTTCTTAGGAACCCGTGAATGTATCAAGCTGAAATATCAAATACTCAGGTCTACTGTCCCATGTAGCTGTGAAAAAATCAAACTTCTAGGCTAACGCAATCAAAAGATACAGCCGTTTATGCTGCAAATTTTCACACTCGCAAGGGAATCAAAACCTGCAGGGTACATCCTGTGAACTCAGATTCTAGAAATTTGGTATGAAGCAACGTCTTATAGCACAGATAAAGAAAAAATTGCGAAAAGCATAAATTACCATTAAAAAAATACAATAACTTTCACTTATATACCTAAAGGTTTGTACGGAATTTTCGGTGCGCGAGTCTGGCTCGCTGTTAGCCGGTTTTTATTTCTTTTACCGTTTGAAGGCAGCGGCAATACGCACTTAGTATAAAAAACAGAGGTACGCACTATGGGATTCCCGGATGTATCCCAGGAACTCCAGATTAGAAAGATTAGGCTCCCGAACCTTTTTGCTGAAACTTGGGAAATGATACCGTATTTTAATTTTCTATTTTTTATGTGCAAATAAAGAGTTCCCATCTATCTATATTTCTGTATTTTTTTATAGTTATATTACAGGCTTGGGTTTCACCGCCAGATCGCCTGATGTTAAGCAAAGATGCGGTCTACGATAGAGCACTCTTACCCAGAATAAACCGATTCACGCGCGACTTGAAGGCACCCGTATTGTATCTATCAGAGAACACCCACTCGGGCAGCAAATTCCATTGCTTAGCAGTTCATATGATGAAGGTAGATTCGGTTATATGTTTAGACTTTTAAAAGAAATCGATGCTAGCAGTTACACAAGGTGTGATGTCCCACTCAGCACATATAGGCCTTTTTTTAAATCCAATCTATGTATTACATGGAAACAAGACAGACATATTGATGACTTAGCTTTATTACATTTACACTTAGATAAAAACAGGAAAGAAACGATTATGTCCCCGGAGCGTGCTAAGCCTGTAGACAGCACGAGTTGTAATAAAAGCTTTTCCATTACAGAACAAGACAGAGGAATCCACATTCTAGTTTTGTCACGTTTTCGCGCGGGGAATAACATCTTTTGTTCACGTCACGTGAAAGGTTGATAGGCTAAACATTTGATGTTACGCTGCATAAAAAATGTTAGTGGTTGAATATGGTAAGCACATCTAGTCTGGATTAGAAACTTTTTTTTTTTTTTTTTTTTTCAAAATAGTTTGAGCTTTTCAATAGGTGGAGTGTGGCGCGCCTCTCGATCGACTCCAATGCCTCAAGTTGATACTTGGCAGAGCCGTCCCATAAGTGCGAACAGTACTCCATACACGATCTCACTTGTGCTTTATACAAACCGAGTAGCTGTTCTGGTGTGTAGTACTGTCACACCTTAGAGTGGATGCCAAGCTTTTTCGCGGCTGATTGGGCCTTTAACTCGCTCTGAAGTGAAGTAGTTGGTACAAACTGTTAGATGATACGCAGCAGATCTTTAAGTTAAGGATGACTGTTACTAGAAAGTACTCTAATGTCACGCTATGGTTTCTTCACGATTTTTTTCACATCCACCTCAAGCTTGCTGGTATTTGGACGACCAGTCGACTATTTTAGCCAGCGAACTATCACTGCCACAATACAATGAAAACCCACCTTAACATTTTTGTCTGACCTCAACTTATGGAATACTCACGAGGATAATCTTTTATTTAATTTAGTGTACGAAACGACTGCGAGGGCCATTGTCGGCGTAATGAATACTTGAGAACGTGTAGAAGCCGTTGGGGAACGCTTTACAGACCCTTGTCTTGTTCCCGGTTTGTTTTTGTTTCATAATTTTAGACGGAAATGTTGTTGAAACGTTTCGTTTCTGTACTGATTTTCTTAAATTTTTATAAACAGGATATAGTTACGTACCAACGAGAGAAATAGATGTAATTATGACAAAAAACATGGCATTACATAACATACATAACATGGCATTCAGATAACAGTCATGATGTATGATTTGTAGAGTTGTATGATTTATATTATATAGTCCCGACTACAGAATTTTTTTGATGTTTGACTGGCTACCACCCAGTAATTGAATATCTGCAGCCAAACACTTCATTGTGTGTTTCGGCAGCCTCACTTGAGCGCCAGTTCCTTTCCAGGCTAGGTGCGTTTACCATCTTTGACCACGACTTAACATCATATGAGCTGTGGTCAAATACCTAGCCTGTCGACAAAAAAAAATCAATTTCATTAAATCGTTACAGTGTGAAGAAGTAACAAACATAAACAGATATAATTTAAAAAAATTGTTGTGATAAAAAAAAAACACATGGGACTAAAACGCAAGCATCTATTTTCCACAAAGATAAAAAAAAAAATATTGAAGAACATTTTACACAACGCTATCTAACCCCAAACTGAACAAAGTCTATATTTTGGGAACTAGATAGATAATAGAATACTTAAATATTACTTTAGACCATTACTTATATACATATACATTACTTATTACCCAGACACAGAACAAACATTCGTCACATACATTTTTGTTTTGGGAGATAATCCAATATAAACCCTTAGCTCATGTAGCAGAGCTGCTACCATTTGAGCCGACATATAAATACTAATAAATGTATTTCATTCAATATGAAGTCATAAGATAAGTAGACCCATTTGTAAAGGCATCTCTCGTTGAATGAGAATGTAGAAACGACGTGATTATTTCAATGGATGTCGTTATCATAAATACCTCCCGCCTCAGAATGTATTCTACACATTAGGCAGCTCATGATCGTAATGGGTCTAGATCTCAGTACATTTTGAATACCTACTCTTTCTTCTTTGTTTTTGGCATCGCATTTTGTGCATTTTGCCAGCGTGATGACGACAGTTACAAGTATTTAACAAGCGGTCGGTTCGCATGCCGAATGGCGTGGGTTCAAACCCCAACAATGATCTTGAGCTGATGGTGAAGGAAAACATCGTGAGGAAACCATAGCATGGTGGTAGGATACTTTCTAGTACTCGGCTGGCTAGCTACCACCCTTAAGTTGAAAATCTGCCGCCAAGCATCTAACGGTGTGTTCCGGCAGCCTCACTTGAGAGCCAGTTCCATTCCAGGCTAGGTGTGCTTTACCATCTTCGATCAGACCGTCACTTAACATCAGGTGAGTTGTGGTAAAACACCTAGCCTATCAACAATAAAAAAAAACTAAAAATTGACAAGGTAATTAGACTAAAAAACATTTTGTCGCCTAAAATCCGCCATTTTGCGCTGTGACATTTGTGCAATAAGAACAAAATCTAACAAAATATCATAAATCAAAATCAGCCAGAGAAAGTAGGACAGACAAAAATACATAGTGACCAAACACGTAACCCTCCTATTCTGGCTTCGCCACTGTTCGATAAAAAATATTTAGAGTTATTAATATTATTAGTGTAAACATCCTCTAAGAGATAACTTTACCTCCACCTACACAAGCAAAATCCTCACGTTACACCCTATTAAAGTAATAGACCATACATTTCCAGAACCCTCAATTTCTCTAACGCGTCGTCAGCGGATTACACGTGAAGTGTTTTTTATCTTTAACAAAATGAAAATCGTCCTCACAGAGCTCCTAAGACGACATAAGCTTAGAAAAATATAATGGAACGTCAAATTCAATTGATATTTTAAGACGTGCATTTATCTGGTACCTCTGGTAATGTTTTGGATGGTTTATGATATAAAAGGCTTATAGAGAATCTCTGCTGTAGATATCTTTAATGAGGAGCACTCATGTCGGATTACAGATGTGATTTGTGAAAAGCGTAATCAATTAACATAAAAAAACCGACTTCAAACAGGAAACTAAAAAGTAAAAGGTTCCCCTCGATTTCTCTGGGATACCATCATCAGATCCTAGTTTCATTATCGTGGTACAAATCCTTGGGATAAATCCTTTCTAATAAAAAAAAAGAATCATCAAAATCGGTCCATAAACGACGAAGTTATCCGCGAACACACATAAAAATAAATATATAGTCGAATTTAAAAACCTTCTTTTTTTGAAGTCGGTTAAATATAAATTTTTCAGTCAAAAATAAATAAATATCTTAACACATTTCACATAGCGCCATCTAGCCCCAAATTAAGCAAAGCTTGTACTGTGGGAATCAGATAACTGATAGAATATTTATATGCTTTTATTGTTGTAAATATATTAGTAGGGCCAAGTTTTGTTCTATGTTAGATGTGTTTACTACATTCTGTTGAATGTCACACACCATCATTTATCATCATGGCAACTGTAGTTAAGCATCTAGCGTAAAAAGCTTTATGTCGACAATAACACCATAAAATAACTGGCCTCCACTAATATTTTAAGTAGGTACAACTACAAAAAAGCGGTCTCTATTGCCAATATATTCCGATGTATTTGCATTCGTACCAAACCTTCGACGTCTTTCAAAGACTTTTCACTAATGGAAAATTTACTACGGAGCACAATATTGGGAAATTCCGTGGATTGCGAAGGAATTGTCTCAATTGGATGGCTCTTAAATTCACGAGTCGACCTTATTCAATTCTTAAGAAAATACTCAGGGAACATGGTGATATAATATCTGTAAGTATTAACCTGTATTGAAGATGGAAGTCAAGAAAGCAATAATATAATTAAACGAGCGCAAGCTACTTGTTTCAAAATCTTCACTAACATATTTTTAAGGTTTATAGAAAGGTAGTTATTGCTAGATCTGTTAGCTGGTACTGGTAACGTGAACTGGTGGTGGACTGGCTTCGGCACATTTTTGTTTTATTTATACGGGATTACTCTCGTTTAATGACGTCGGATGTTCCGACTGCAGTACGAAACAAGATGAGGCCGCGCGCACGTTATACTCTGCTTTGACGCCTTGAAGAAGTGTTGAAGGCGCATGTGACCAACACTATAATCGGAGTATCCAACGTTAAATCTCGTATATTATATATAAAACAAAAAAATATGTTAGCTTTTCTATGTACCAATTTGAAAAATGCTTTTAAGTGGTGAAATTACAGGGTTTATACACTTGGTGGTAATCTCCTTAACAGGAGGTCGCGTAGATGGGTACCGCCGCAGTACCAGATATTCTGCCACCAAGCGGTAGTGAGTAAACATTACTATATTCTTGTTTGAATGGTACGGCAGCTAGCAAAATTACAGTGCTGTTGAGAACAACCACCGAATGTCTTAAAGTATTTTCAAAGTTCTGTGTATAGCTGCAATTGTCATAGACATGCGTTATCTCTTACCATCAGGAGAGCGTCTCGTTCGTCTCGTTAATTTTATATAAAAAAAATACAGTGCTAACTTATTGTCGAACATTAGACACCCTGTATATTATTTTATTACTACACAAGGTATTAGGTACCACTGCTATATCCGCAGGCATTTTCTCATAACATAATGAAAGCATTTTGTTGGCTAAAAAAAAATGTAGGTATGATGTACATGGTAAATAATTTCCCTAGCTATTTTCATCCTGACATTCTTAACTTTGAACTACGAGCCACAGGCAAAATTTGCAAGCCTCTAGAGTCTAGAGGTTGAATTTAATTTGTCGACCACTGTCTGACGCCAGCGGAGCCGTGTTTGCAGAACTGAACAATTAGTGAGACAAAAGTTCGGCCACATATCACATTGTAGCTGAAAATTCTTTTGATCTAAATACTGGCTAGTGTAGAAGCATAAAGCTATTTACGATCCCGGAAAACTTTTTGAAGATCTGGATTCGGATTCGTCTACGAGTTGTGATAATTTTCGACGATATTTTAAACGCAAACTAGATTAACTTTTTTTACTACTAAATACAAATACAAAGACAAAAGATTGCTTTTGTCAGTCACCTCGTCTGATGTTAAGCGAAGATGCGGTCTACGATGGAGCGCGTTTGCCTAGAAGAAACCGATTCACTCGGAACCCAGATTGACAAAAAACGGTCGATAGTCTTTATGTATGTATATATTCATGTCAAATTGAGACTTCTAGCACGTATATTAAACATGAACTTTCTACTTTGATCGAGCGTATAAAACTAAAGTTAAGCAGATCGCTATTAAAGTAGGTATCCACTCTTGAAAGACGACAAGAAAACGACTGTATGGAAAGGAGACGATAGACTAAATCAGTGACCGTGCAAATTATCAGCCTTCTAGTCAGACGGCATTGTATAAATGGCAGAAAAATAGTCGATGAGACTGGCGCAAAGAATAACTAAAATTACTAGTAAATTTACTAGTAAGTGGAAATGAAGCAGTTAGAAAAAGCGCTTGTGATTACGGACAAACTTAAGGTTTAAAGCAGCTCGTCTTTTTATGAGTGACTCTTAGTAAAATCTTGAGTTCAGGTTTTGAATGTTTATCTTATAACTTCGATAATACAAAGAAGTAGGATAGTAATAAAAGTAACCTTTCCCAAACATCATTTATCTCTTGTTTTCATTTGTTTGAAGAAAAGAGGCCGCCATAGTAATTTGTTCTGTCTTTAATGATTTATGGCATCATACTTTGTTTATTTGTCAGTTAAAAGTGTTATGTATCTTTAGTAGTATTTTATATTTAATATTTAATTGGACCCGGTAGGTGGCGCTGCTGTATATCTGTTGACTGTTAGGCGATACAAAGTTCGACGGTTCATCTAGTGATAATATATATAACAACCTGACCCGACGAACTTCGTAACTTTGACAAACACACGTACAGAAGATTTAAATATATTAAGAAGATATACTAATAAAGAAAATCAGAATGATGAGCCAGTAAAATATGATTTCTACTCTATAGCGGAAAGCTTTGACTGCCCTGTTAGCTCATTTCGTAGTGTATCTGCTTCAAGAACTGTAGAGCGTGGGTTCGATTCCACTAATTGTAAGTAAATTATAAGTATGTATTTACAAAAAAAGAGTATATAAGTATTTTATGAGTTATCTGGTTTCCAAGCTTTGTTTAGTTTGGAGCTAAATGACGCTGTGTGAATTTTCCTAGGATATTTAAATTATATTTTTTTAATATTTAAGTTTCGTTATTGGAAAATAATTTCCTAACGTTTCCATCGTGTTGAAACGGTAACTTATCGCTGATGAAATCTTCAAAAAAGGATAAAGGAAGAGGAATTTATTATGAAAGTTTGTTCCGCCGTTCAAAATTAATAGCTGGGTTTTTCCTGTTAATTACTTATGTTTGTGTTGTGCTTCTATTTTCAGTTGAACAAGAAAAATGTGAGTAAGTTAGTTTCAAGGAGAAGAATCCTTGAACTTGACATAATTTTATCGCAATTCCGGCAAAGTATTTTGTTTTGTAAATAATAAGTAGGCTTGCGTTTGATTGCCATCTTACCCAGAGCAAGTAACATTCGATTAACGATAACTCTAATAGAAAAGCCCAAAATGTACGGGATTAAAATAAAATATCGATATGTCACGTGAACAGCTTATGTCAATTCCGTGCATTGTTGCGAAATTACAGGGCTGTTGAGACTAACCATCGAATGTCTAAAAGTAATTTGATTTGTTTTGCTACACAAAAAAAAAAACAAAATGTTCTGAGTACTGCTACAATAGTCATGGCTTTCCATGACTATTGTAGCAGTACTTGAGAGTACAGAGTGATTTGTTACCATTAGGCGAGCGTCTCGTTCGTCTCACTACATATAGAAAAAAAAGGATTCTTTTAAAAAAAATATGACCCATGTCACTTGGGATGACATAATTTCTCTAACGAAACCTTATTTAGATCTGTTCAAACATTTAAGAACATTAAAGAAACTCACATACATGCTCTGAAAACATTCCTTTTTTTGACAGTCGTAAAGCACTAAAAAAGAACAGAATCGGTCCACAAACAAAAGATACAAAAGATTTTTTTCTGTCGTTTAGTTGAAAAAGCTAGTAAAGCAAACGAAACGAAACGAAAGACGATACACTTCGCATTTACAAATTATTCAGTTACTTCTGTACTTAATATGTCAAATCCAACATTGTTAATACGTAATTCTAATCCTTGCTAAACTTGAAACCAACAGAAGAACATCTGCTTACCTGCTTAACAAATCAGAAAATAATAAGTGTTTTTACAGTACAGTAAAAGTAGCATAGATCGCTTTTAGTGATAAGACTGCGTCAGTAAAATGTTTTTGTGTTGTAAGATAGACTCTCATAAGCTCATCATCATTATTTACTGACGTTAAAAAATTGTTGTGTCTATATGTAGTTTATATCTTTTTATTTATGTGTGTTGTCTGTAGTTATTCGTTGTAGTATCAAGTGTCTTATAAAAAAATCTTTCTTTCTTTCATTATTTGACGGCATGTTTATGGCCTCATTAAACATTTCTTTATAAAATATGGCACATTGGTCCATAAAGGTTCGCCACCCCTGCACTAGTCAATGCAGCGGAGATCCTCTTACTGGCGTTTAAAATTTGATGTGTCTATATGTTACTTTAAATCTTTTTATTTGTGTGTTTTGTCTATAGTAACTCGTTGTAGTATCTAGTTCTTATAAATAAATGTTTCTTTCTTTTATTATTAATCTATATGGATCCACTGATTCTGCAGACCTTCAGCCATATACCATTGTTCCCTGTGTGTCTAAATATGACCCGCGATGGGGCTGGGAGGTCCTCAACTTATGTTTGGCGATGGTATGCTAGAATAATCATCGTATCATATCGTTTTTTATAAACTGCCCAACTGCTGGTCACGGGCCTTTTCTCATTGTGAGAAGGGTAAAGTCATAGTCCACAACACTGGCCAAGTGCGGGTTGGCAGACTTCACACTTCTTCAATTATTTTTTATGAATTCTTGGACATGTATGTTTTTTTATGTTGCCGTGGTGGTGCCAGCGTAAGAATAGTACCCCACCCCCTCTACCCGTGGTGGCCGTAAGAGTCGGCTAAGGGATGTAATCCGGAAGATGGGCAGCAGCGTCTTCCTTGAACAATCACAATTCACACCTAACTGCGCTCGCCAACCCGCCTGCCAAACTGCCAAGCGTGGCGAGTATTGGCAAAACCCCCCCAGGAGGAGGCCTATGTCCAGCAGTGGACGTCCTTTGGCTGATGATGTGATGTTTTCTCATGAAGTCAGCGACAATACCCACATAACGTAGACAAGACAGAAGTGCGTGCCATGGGATTCGAACCCAGGAAGCCAGATCGAAGCTAGACGGTCTCCCAAATAGACCATCGTATAAAGCTATTAATTTTAAAAGGAAATCTAAAAGTTACAATGTATCGATATTGGATATAAATCCGAACATCTAAACGTGTAATCTAAATGCAATGAAATTTTATACCCCGACAATGTAAGTGTTACAAATTGTAACTTAGTACGAAACCTGACAAACTAGCTAATCCTCAGTGAGTAGCGTAATCCTAGTGGTCAAAATTATATATAGAGATGTAAACAGTGTCGGTGTGCTGGTTCCAACAGATATGAATTTGGGGAATGTGAATATAAACATTATTACATGTTTTTTTTACCCGACTGCTAAGAAAGGGTTATGCTTTTCGCGCGTATCTTGTTTGTATATATGTGTGTAGCCGAATGGATTACGACAATTAATATATATTAAAGCATGGTGGTAGGGTACTTTCTAGTACTCGGCTGGCTAGCTACCTCAAGTTAAAAATCAGCCGCCAAGCATCTAACGGTGTAATCCGGCAGCCTCACTTGAGGGCCAGTTCCAATCCAGGCTAGGTGTGTTTGCCATCTTCGACCACACCGTCACTTAACATCAGGTGAGTTGTGGACAAACACTTAAGCTGCCAGCCATATAAAAAACCTAAAAAACTTGCGTATGAAAACCTACGTCCAGAAATGGAAAACCCTTAGAACGAATGCCCCTCTTTTTTATGATTGACAAGCTAGATGTACTTGGTGTTAGGTGACGTTGTGGTCGAATATGGTAAACTAACCTGCAATGGGAACTGGATTTTAAGTAAGACTCTCGGAACAAACCGAATATACAAGACAAGTGGAAGATTTTCCAAATTGAGGGTGGTAGTTAACCAGTTGAGTACTAGAAAGTTCCTTACCACCATGCTGTGGGTTCCACACGATGTTTTCCGCCACCAATAGCTTAAGCTCATTGATGGGGATTAAGCCCACGCCTTTTGGCGTGTGATCCGACGGCGCTAACCACTGTGCTATCATCGCTACAAAAACAAGTAAACAGGAAATTCAAAATTTATTATTATATTATATAAGTTAACTTCGTAAGACCTAGTCATTTATAAATTTAAATAGCGTAAAACTGTTCCTAAAATTGTTTTTCATAAAAAATAAATTTTACCTCTAATCTGTTAATTTAGACCTTTTTCCACGACGTATAACAACGTGGTTATGTTTGTTATTATACCGTCCATTGAAAATAATGAATCGAAGGCACTCGCCGCTCTATTTTCAACCTTTACTTGCAAGAAATATGATTGATGTCAGCTTGGCTAGCTTATTTATTCGAGGCACCTTTGTCATATGTGACCCACAAGGTTTATCTCCTTTTTTGCTGAAGCTTAAATTGTTTACGGTTCAGTAACTTTGAACTTGATACGGCAGCGACATAACTTTTATTAATAAACTAGGTTTCACGGGCGTGTAGCGAAATCTCTGCAAATAGATTAGATATATGAAAATATTTTTTATTTTTTTCTGAAAACTGTTCTCACTTTATTGACATTATCACCAACTGTGGTATATTTCATTTATGTTGTTTTATTTATTTATGTTTTGTGTTTGTTTCTAACAAACTTGAATAAATAACAATACTAATAACAAACGTTAATAGCTCAGTGGTTGGCGCGGTTGGTTCACACGCCGTAGGGCGTGGGTTCCAACAATAAGCTTGAGCTCCCGGTAAAGGAAACCATCGTGAGGAAACCATGGCGTAATGGTAGGGTACTTTCTAGTACTCAGCTAGCTAGCTGCCGCCAAGCATCTAACAGTGTGTTTCGGCAGCCTCACTTGAGAGCCAGTTACATTCCAGGCTAGGTATGTTTACCATCTTCGACCGCACCGCCACTTAACACCAGGTGAGCTATGACCAAACACATAGCCTGTCAGTCATTAAAAAAAAACTTGATTAATTATTTTCGTAGGAATGTTTCGTTTTACTTATGTGATTATTTTATCACCTATAGGTACAGGTCATAAGCTTTGGCTATACCAAGTCAAAAGGTAGTCATTGAATTCATCATTATAAATCGAATACCTTTAAACGAGTAATTCTTGTATACATATGTATGTATATATATAATCTAAATCTCGGAAACGGCTCCAACGATTTTCATGTAATTTTGTATGTAGGGGTTTTCGGAGGCGATAAACTGATCTAGCTAGGTTTCATTTTAAGAAAACGTCGTTATATCCGTGTTTTCAGCCGAGCAAAGCTCGGTCATCCAGATACTAACTTTTAATACGGGCACAACTGTGAAATTGTGAAAAAAATATCAGCTGGTGACACTTGACCAAGATCTCCTTTTGTAAAATAGTTATTGAGCCGGTGTTGGTCAGCAACGTATTTATAGTGCCCCTAGTATTGCAGACAGTGACTATTAGGCAACTACCAAGTTAGGCTCGTTTACCACCCACACAACCTACATAACAATATCTACCTGTAAGTACTTACACTAGTTGCTCACCATTATATGCACTCTGTGCTAAAATTGATTTATGGAAATCGCACACTATGCGATTCTCGCGTTCCTTTACAGCAAATTGTGAAATGATCTTCCTTCCTCCGTATTCCCGAGTGACAACATAGAGTTCTTCAAAAGGCGTGTTAATAGAATCTTAAAAGGTCAGCAAAGTATTTGTAGAGCTCCTGATATAGCAGATATCTATAGGCGACGGTGATGGCTTACCAATAGGTAACCCGTCTTTTTGATTGCCAGCGGGTGCATAGAAAAAAACTCCCACGTAAGCCACTGGAGTAACTGTTTGTGGTCCTAAATCTATCCGCAAATTTAAGGAGTTTGGTTGGCTCCGGTATTAACTGGCAGAATAAAAACTTGAATACCTCAAGACAAGTATTACCATTCCAAATTAGCGACATTCACTGAAGTTTTTCTAATTTAAAATACCATCAAAAAAATCAACGTTACCTATCAGATTTACAAAAAAAAATATGACTATTCTGCTTATGACTTAACGACATCAGGTGGTGGTGGTGAAATTTTTGTAAATTCGACGTGGACGAAGTCGCGGGAAACAGTAGTACATAAAGGTCAGTTAATATAGTACACAAAGGTATTCTGCAGTTGGTTTGGGCCTTCAAGTCACACACGTTTTTGTAGACTTGCAGGCTTTTCTTTTAGCAGATCCATATTTTCGTACTCTGTGACTTTGGTAGGTACTGAATACGTAACACGTATTCAGTGACCAAAGCTGTGAAGCCAGTCACAGCAGCCATTACGAGATTGGAGCCGTCCTCACCGGTTGATCCACACTGTGTCGTATGTTAGTGAACATTCGTTGATTTACTTTAGAATGAATAGGGTAGAAGCACCTTGCTTAACTTGCTCTCTGCTGTTAATCTACAGGTCTATGAAAGAATAATATTAGTCTGTGTATACTTACTTCAGTTTAAGCTATATAGATTACTAATATTTTTTATTAATTATTATATTATAGATACATGGAAGTTTCGTACCGCTCGATTTAATCGATTATTTCTTTCGTGCTCCTGTCATATGTGAATATTACTTCGGGTTTTCCACCAAATTTTGATCTCATCTTTAAACAAAGGACGAATAGGGTCCCAACGCCCTGACATTGCCCGGGAATTGTAGGTGTCCATAGACGATGGTGACCACTTACCATCAGGTGGTCCGCCAACGTTTAACACTTTTTTACATAAAAAATAATAATACAACACAATACAACATGTACAAACTTAATTATATTGAACACTCCGGCTATATTATCAGCCACATCCGGTGGCCTTCATCATGGAGTCAAAACAGAGTACAACGCGCGCGCGGCCTCGTCGTTGTGCGAACACACTTTACCTGCGGTAGAACTGGAACTTAGTATCGTTCACTAGTATTGGAGTTTGCAGTACGTAAAACTATTATTTTCTTCTGTGGCAGTAATTAGAGCATACAGCTGAAGTAAAACATTTTTTTTTTCTCTTTCTTCTTGGCATCGCACTCTGTGCATACTGCCAGTTTCAATGTTTCTATATTTTGTGAGTAGTCTTCATTTTTCAGCTTTTTTATCATCTATAGTTACAGTCAAAGTCTAGTCTTGATCAAGTCCAGTCGGTCCCAGTCAAATCAAGTCATGCCTTAGTAAAGTAGTGGCGACTTTACTATAAGGTTTTGGATGGAGATTTGGAAGCAACACGAAAAGTCATGTTTAACCACACCATATCATTCTCCCACACTCGCGCTTGTAATTCGGCACATTATAAATAAAACACCACTATTTTTATGCATAAAAACTCGAAAAAACGCTAGTTTTAGAGAAAAATACAACGGGGCGACACGACACTCACCACGTTCCCGCCAAAACTCCAAGTAAAACAATTATATTGTTCTAAAGATTATGTGTGCCAAAACTATAGTCTGAATATCTGACATAATTAAACGTAAGTGATCGCGCATAAGTAAAACAAAAAGTGCTAGTTAGCTATGAGCGTCATCAAAGCTTTATAGAATGTATCACTGCTATTTCAGTTTGTGGTATATTTTTGGGCAAACATATCCCGTTGATGTTTTGTCCATTGAAAACGAAATTGATAGAATAAATGAGGTAGATGAATTCAGAATAAATTTTCTAGAGACAGACCAGATGTTATATTCGTGTTTCAGACGAGGATATGACGGAGG
Organism: Biston stratarius; assembly: GCA_950106695.1. Lineage (NCBI taxonomy): Eukaryota > Metazoa > Arthropoda > Insecta > Lepidoptera > Geometridae > Biston > Biston stratarius. Next base: position 11,465,077 of record OX467115.1, on the reverse strand, counting down.
TTAATTAACTACTGATCGAGGCTATGAAATAACCAAAATATGACCTTTGAGCCAAGATAAAAATATTTCCACATTAATTGATACATATTGTTTTATTTATTACCAGCAGTTCGCTGTGATTTTTTTTATGGTTAAGCTAGGTGTTTGACCGCAGCTCACTTAATGTTAAGTGACGGTGTGGTTGAAAATGGTAAACATCAAGCCTGGAATAGAACTGGCTCTCAAGTAAGGCAGCCGGAACACACCGGAGCTTGGCGGCAAATTTTCAACTTGAGGGTTGAGGTTTGAGTGACAAAACAGACTTCGATCATCATCTAGACTCTGGTCATTGTTACTTTGGTGCACATAGATGTGAGACATTCTATAGTGAATCCTTTTAAGCCGAAATATGTAGATATGGTATATATGTATACTTAACTATTTATTTACTAAAATCTAATCAACAGGCAGAAGCATGCACAGTCAGTTCGTAAGCACAGCTATGGTAACATGATCCAAACATCAATATAAACAAGGTATTAAAACTAATTTAAAGTATTTTTTAGTCTCGATGATAAATATGAACATGTACAAAAACTATGGAATTCTAGTTTCTAATATGTATATCAAATCATATTAGACTTTCCACTGAGTCTTAGATTGAAACTGTCGCAAGTATATAAAAGGGATCCCAAACTTCATTATAGTTTGACTTATAGTTACTGTAAACAATAACTCTCTGAAGCAAGACAATATTCCGCAGTTAGGTACGTAATTCAGGAGCCTAACTAAAACAAAGTACACAATTTTCCTAACCATAAAGCTTTGCACACACGTAAATAAAAGGAAACGCACCCCACTACGACATGAAAATACTTTGACAGTTTTAAGATTTGTTTTTTTTTTTCAATTATTTATTATACTAAATAATATAAATGAACATCTTCGATAATTATATCTGCATATTCAAATACGATATTCTCTTGAGGTGAACTCTTTGATACGTGCCGTTGCTGCGTGTAAAAATCTTCACTCCTCTCTCATTTTTCTTATAACAATCTGCCGTATATTGCGTGAAATATATTCGCAAGTCTATTAATGGTTAGTAAATATAGTGATTGATTTATTTGTAGAATGACAATTGTTTTCACAATTTTAAAACGTATTGTATCAGTCAACGTTAAATGAAAATAAGACTCAAAAATATTGCCAAAATGTGCTCCCACTAACAGAGTTTACTGTGTTTATGCTTAATGTATATGCATGTGTAATCTCAAAGTTTAGAATTAAACAGTCACGTGATATTTTTATCCGTGCGACACGTTGCGATCTCTTTACTCTAGTGTGTGCAGGCCTCTATAACCTAATGTAAACTGTAACCATCGTTCGTATTATAACAGAAGTTTGGCACTTACATTATCATATTGCACCTTCAAACTGCTAAAGTTTGACATGTTGTAGGAGATACGATTTTGAATATGCTGGGTTTAATGATAGATGTAAGTAACGCTTTGGTTTTATGGCAGTAAAGTTGAAGTTTACAGCGGATAACTCAGAGTTTATATGTGTTTGTTTTTACCTTAAAATAATATAATCTTTATTAGATAGATTCAAGATTCAAGATTTTATTGTTAAATGTAGGTGGTAAAGATCTTATACAAAAATATATATACATGTTTCCATACAAATTACCTCTTTCAGAGGTGTACAATAATGTCATTTATATTTTACATATTTTTATCGTTTAAATATTCTGATATTGTGTAATTGATAGATTGTGATAGATTTGAACTTCCTAACAAAGTGCATGTTATTTGAAAGTAGGAGAGTACAACTATATATTTAAAAATATTGGCTGAAGTATATTTTTAATTAATAAAAAGAAACCCTGTGATCCCAAAAAAATATTCAACCTCAACTCTTGATTAATGGCTTCTGCGAAAGATTTCCACAATTTTGTCAATGTCACGCGGTAAGACAGTCCATCAAATGAGGAGGTTAGTTACGGTGTTAAATGTGTGTACATAATTATATACGGCGAATATAAACAACAGTTTTTGTGTTTATTCCTATTTGGAAGAAAAACATTTAAGCTAACAAACACAGGACACTCACAAATATATATAAGAGCATACAAGGTTAATATCATGTTTTACATATAACTATATAATAAAAATTCACAATTATATTTTTTTATATTTACGTAGTATATTTACGAATGGGATATGAATTTGGGATAATATCATACAGTGCATATTGCATTAAAGGGCATACGAAAATGTTTGTTGACATTAAAAAAACATTGGTTATCTCTTACCTACTGCAATAATAAAATGTTATTTTCAAAATCTCTTTTGTTCATTTTTGGCATAGCTCTTTGTGCGTTCTGTTAGTGTCAAGTATTTCTTAGTTTCAAGTGTCTCATGGTAAAATTAAATGAAATAAGTCTTAACCATAGTCAAAGTCACATACAGTAAGTTATGGTTAATTCCAGTCCATTCCATAATAAAGTAGTTGAACTTCATTAGAAGCTTCAACGGAGTTTACAGACGAAAACACATCACTCCTACAAACAATTATTGCCGACACTCGCGCGTATGATTTGAGGCTTTATGAATAAAATATCACTTTATTATGTCTATTCGTTTTATGTTTATATATATATTTATATATAAATATATTTTAAAACGTTTGAAGAATCACAGGCCTTAGAAAATAATGCAATGTAACGACGCCATGATTTTTCCTTGTACCCGTCAAACTTCTCCAAGATAATTACTTTCAGTAATTTCACTTATTTTATGAGCTAATAAAGAGTTTTATGTTCTCTCATTATTTTTTTCGCTGGTCAGACTTTCGGAGAGAAAATTAAAAATAAAACAATTGACAGTATTAGCAGATTATAAGCTGGATTTTGCAACTTGTTCAATAATCGAAGCTGGACGACCTTGTTAACATTTTAACCCGTTACAAACACATTTAATATCATAATTTAAAACTTTGTATGGTTGCTGATTTTTCTGTCTGTACATTTTTGTTTATGAATTGATTATAATTATTTTTTAATATGCCTGAACTTTGAGACCACACTCCTCCACGCTCGTTCCATAACATTATATTGATGGATAGATTTAAGGTGCCAGATAATAAATATACATATTTGTAGCGATGATAGCTCAGTGGTTAGCGTGGTCGGTTAAAACAATTCACGAAGTGTCCGCCTTCGCAAAAAAAAAACAATTCACATGTCCCAAAAAAAAAAACATTCACAAAAAGTCTCATGCACACTACTACTGTGATAACATTTGAAAGTTACCGCAACCTAATCATATGTACATAAAATAATATAGAAGCTTAATAACATACACAGCTAGCGAAATTGCTATTGAGACTAACCGAATTAAATGTCCCAAAGTAATGAGCATGTTGATGCTATGAATTATTTTCTTTGTTTTTTGTTACAGCTGTACTGTACCCATTACGCAAGTAATAAATTGATAAGAAATTAGAATAAATTAATAAATAAGAAATTGATTGTGATGATTATCTCTTACCATCAGCAGAGTGTTTAGCTCTTCTAATTACTTTTATATATAAAAAAGCCATATGCGTACGTACTAACATGTAAAAACAACACACCACATGGCGTTTCGTTTAGCTCGGAAGAGCGTAGACGAACTTATAATGATGACAAATTCGCGCCACGAAATATACGTTCTCCGCGAAGTTCTCGCGAAACTTCCCAATGACTTTCTTACCGAAATGTTTTTATAAGTATGATTTCTGTGCAATGCCGAAATACTGTTATATATTGGGGCCACAACGTTTTTGTTTACAGTTGAAAACGTGTGCGTAATACGCCTCATAGATACAACTTTTTTTTTAATAATTTGCCCCATCGTGCAGGCTAAAGCTCAGATAAATTATTTGGTTGTCTATTCGAAGAGGCTAAAGCTATAAAGCCATACTGCCTTGTCTTCAGTTTTTTGCAATTCATGTTTTACATCTATACTTACAATCAAAGTCCAGTCTTGGTCAAATCCAGTTCGTGCCAGTCAAATCAAGTCATGCCTTAATAAAGTAGTGGCGACTTTACTATAAGCTTCTGGGTGGAGTTTTGGAAGCTACACGAAAAGTCATGTTTCACCACAATATATGTTTTCCCCTTACTCGCGCTTGTAAATCGGCACTTTATGAATAAAACACCACTATTTTTATACACTCAAAAAAACAATAGTTTTGGAAAAAAAATATAATGGGACGGCACGACTCTTACCGCGTTCCCACCAAAACTCAAAAGTATTCGTAAACATTATTGACAAACAACTATTCTTTTTTGCTTCTGGCTTTACACTTTGTGCATTTGCCAGTGTCAAGTACAACGATATTTTTAGGTAGGTACTTTAATATAAATCAAGTCAAATAAGTGAAAGTCTTATAAAGAAGTTCAAGATCAAGTCTGGTAAAAAGCTTGTAGTAAAGTCGCCACTGTTTACCAGGGCATGGCAAAACTGTGTCGACTTTACTACAACCTTTTTTTTCTCACCGTCCACACTTGCGCTAACTTGGTCGGCACTTTAATTAATAAAAGATCGATTTTTTTTTATGCATGAACACTACAAAACACAAGTTATTAAAAATAGTATAATGCGGCGACACGACTTTTTTCTAATTCTCACTAAAACTCTTCTGACATTAGCATAGAGGACACCATTATAAGTGATTTTTGCTATTTTATTTTTGGCATTGCACTTTTTTATTCTGCCTGCATCATGTAATCCTTATTTTTATATTAGGTATATCTTAATTCTTTTTTATATTATGTATCAATTCTTAATATCAAGAAAAATAAACATTGTTTTACTTATGCGGGATAACTCACATTTAATAATATCGGATACTTCGACAAACTGGAGTACAACGCACGTGGCCTCGTCTTGCTTGTTTCTTCTTCTACAGGGCAAGAACAATGTGTCAAAACCATATTTCCAAAGTAAATCAAATCTTAGTCACAGTCAAAGTCACATAAAGTAAAAAGCAGTCATGTCGAATCTATATTTTAGTAAATTAGTGACAACTTCATTAGAAGTGTCTAAAAAGTTTTTAAGACAACTTAATATCAACATATGTATTAAGTTGTTTTCAAAACTATTATCACTTGCCCATACTGATGTATATAATTTGAATAATTTGTTTTTTAATAAAAACATTAACTGCTCCATGATATATTAAATTAGGGATTGACATTTTTTTTTTCTTTAGCGTTAATTTTCTTGCACTACCTACAGGATGACCAGCTAATTAAAAATGACCTTGCGCACTACCAAGTATAATCATATTTTTTATTTCAGCCAGTATTGTGATTAAAATTTTACGTAAGTAATAATAAAATGGATACGGTACGGTATTAAATATCTTTCAAACTATAAACTTTTATTTATTTAGCTGTTAGGCTAATTGCCATAGCATCAAACTACCTCGAGGGTCGCATCACCCAGTCGCCTAGATTACTCCAGGCTCATTAAACCTAATGACTCCTCGGTTAAGGCAATAAAATTATGTTTGAAAAATGTTAACTACCCCTGAGATTGAACGTCGTCATTATTAACCACCAACGCAGTTTCAAAGTTCATAGCGCAAGTTTCATTAAATGAAGAGTAAAGAGCAAGTTGAGCTGTAAACATAATGTTCTAGACTGTTTCCGTGGAATGGTTTAGTAACAAAATTGAAATCAAAAGTGACCGATCAAAAATTATAAAAAATGAGCTTGAAAGAAAACATTGTGAGACAACTATTGCGTGGTGGTAGGGTACTTTCTAGTACTCGACTGTCTAGCTACCAACCTCAGGTTGAAAATTTTCCGTCGAGCACCCAACAGTGTGTTCCGACAGCCTCACTTGATAGCCAGTTCTATTCCATGCTAAATGTGTTTGCCATCTTCGACCACACCGCTAGCCAGACGAGTACTTACAAGAAAGTACAAAGAAATAATAAAAGTTTGTGTTTTGACATGGTTTACTTAATAAAGAAGAAATATCGCTTTGACAGTCCTGTTGGCAGTATATCTGCTTTAAGAGCTGAGCGTGGGTTCGATTCCCACCCAAGACAAACATTGTGTGGTATAAACAACTCTTTGTTCTGTGTCTGGATGTGTTATATAATAATATATTATGTTGGAGGATATTTTCAGACAGCGCTATCTAGCCCCGAACTAAGCAAAGCTTGCACTATGGGAACAAGACATCTGACAGAATACTTAAATACTTTTTTTTAAAATACATATATTAATACATACGGAACACCCAGACACATTTATGTTAGTCATGCAAAACGCCTTTCAGCTCACAAAGGACTTTACCAAAATTAGCTAACAGGGCAGTTATCATAAGTATGTAATTAAAATTAAAAAAAGGATTCTAGCAATTTATCTGATTTCCGTAATACAAGCTTTGCTTAGTTTGGGGTCGGGTGGCGCTGTAATAACTTCCAATATAATACATAAAATTATTTAACACATCCAGACACAGAACAAAGAATTGTTTATACCACACAATGTTTGTCCTGGGTGGGAATCTTTTTTTTTTCTATTTAACAGTAATGACGAACGAGACGAACGAGACTCTCTCCTGATGTTAAGAGATAGCGCCTGTCCATGACCATTGCAGCGATACATAGAACTTTGAGTAGTAAAATAAAGTCCAGGGCATCGCTGCATTGGCGCTCATTACTTTGAGACTAGATGGGTTGTCTCAATAGCCCTGTAATTTCGCTAGCTGCAGTACCCTTCAAACGGAACACAGTAATGTTTACACACTACTGCTTGGCGGCAGAATATCTGGTACTGCGGTGGTACCTACCTAGACGACCTCCTGCTAAGGATATCTACCACCAAGTAAATTAATTTCATGGTATAAAAACTCAAGTAATATATCTCGGTCATCCCTCTTCGCTGAAGCAGTGAGACTTGACCTCACCTAATAATTGATAATGAATCAAGTGATAATGAATGTGGAGAAGATTGAGCACGTCTGGTGTCAGAAAGAATTAGTCCAATCTTGACCTAATTTCTTAGAACGCTTGGTAAATACAGGGTTAAACGAATTTGCTCTGTAAATAACAAAAGTTATCTTAAAGAAATCGTTTCAGACGATAAGACCACTATTATACTGCCCAATACTTAGAAATTTTTATAATATAATCTAGATCATATAATTAAGAATTTTTTATGAAAAATCCAACAAAAAACTCTCTTATTTGTAACTCCTTTAATTAAAAAATTTCGGTCATACATTTCACCTTTCGACTAATTATGAATTCCCGTTATTATTGTCATTAATTAGTTACTTAATTAACTTCGGCAAGGGACGAATTTGTTTGAACTTTGCAGAGTTACTCTGAAACTTACACTAATAATTTAGCGGATGGTGTCGATGAAATCTTCACTTTAAATTTTAACTGTGGAATTTGTAATGTTAGTTATTTCACAAGAATTGTTAAGTCTTTTGAGGCTTATAGTGTCCTATGTTATTCTTAAAAACTAAATCTAATGAATGAATTATAAACGAATCATATTGACCTGTTATTATTTTTACAAGAAATAGACAAGAAGAGATACAGAGATTTATAAAATAGGCCTTATGTAATAATTATACATTACTAAGTTATTCGACTCTTTATAACCTGCGCGTGACCAAAACACTGACCTAATTTCGCTCAAAAAGTTAGCCCTACCAATCCAGAAAGGCAATGCATCCAGCGCTTTACGCACATTACTTGAAACAAAATTGATTATTAAATGTATTTCATTCAATAATAATCAATCTTCTATACTGCATACATCCAAATCTATTCTGGTATTTAAAAGTTATGATGGAATAAAGCAACTTCTCTTTTGTGACACCGAACACTGAAAACAGTAGTACTTTATAGTAGTTATGTAGTCATGTAACTATAGATTTTTTTTGAGATTTAGCTAGTTTTAAATTACTTTAATCTTAGATGTTTTAGTGTAAATTTTATGGATTATTATTATTCATGGATTATGGATATTTGGAATTTATTTTGGTGTGTTTAAAATTAATAGGTACTAGGTATTAAAAGAAACTGTTTTATAATATTGGAAGACTGAAACTGACTGACTGATTGGATTGAAAGACTCAGTATTTCTTGAACTTTTAGCACAATCAAAATCTTATTGGTACTTTTACGTACATGAAAACATTATTTTTTTTACTTTCTATTTTGACTAATCGCGTAGTGCTGATGGAATGAACGTCATAGGCCACTTGTGTAAAAAAACACACATCTCGCTACTTAAAAACAGTCTTTTACGGGGAAACATTAATTCAGGAGTAACATTTTACTGTCAAAAAAAACGTCCGCACAGTAAAAGTGAAAAACTATTTTTTTGTTAAACAGACAAATATATCGAACAATAGAATCTATAAGTTGCATTTTCGTGGTGATAGGTTTTCTTTGTCAGCAAAAGTATATCATGACACAAAAAATCTGAGTAAAATCACAAATTGTAAGTGTAGCCCGAAATATGGATCTACGCACGAATGCTGGAAGGTTGAGACACGACGCATTGCAGGGAAAATATTACGGTTTAGTGTCATAAAACTGAAAGGTTTTTTATAACAGACAAGGTCAGTGTTGACGAGCGCATAATATATCTTATTATAAATGTATCGAAGGCATAGGCAATAGGTTTGCGACCTCAATAACAATAATTAATAATATTTTATTACAGAGTACATGGGTAAAATGTGTGTGTATGTTACGTGTGTGTGCGTGTATGGTTAGTTACTTGTTCACGATGGAATAGCTTTTTTACAGTTGATAGATATATTTAAAACATGTTCTACCACCATGCTAGAAGCTTCAGCTTCCTGCTTAGAAATCGCTCTAGGTGATAAGGCCGCCGTTGTACTATCACAAATTAGTCTCGATGTTGTTTTGTTTTTTTCTTTATCCATTTTTTAAGTTTTTTATGTTATAAAATGTCGATTATTGGTGTACAATAAGTTGTACTGTATTCTATTATTTACTTAAACACGTTTTTGGGATTTAAACCCACGGCCTTCGACGTATAATCCGACCGTGTTAACCACACCTCACCACAAGCAAATACAGCCACCAAAATGAAAATCTGTCGCGAAGCACCTATCAGAGTATTCCGGCACTGCAAAACAAAAAAAACTTGCCGAAAAAAAAAAAAAAAAATTATGTTAATATTATAATTATTTTGTTTTACAGAAATACTATATCTGCGTGGATATCTAGTTGATGTATAGAACCTGCGTTGTGATACCCTCGCTACCTCTTCTGATTTATTTAACAGGTACACTGAGTGGTATAGGTTACAACGGACGTTAAAGTTTCACGGCAATCCCTACCAACCGCATTGTACGCCTTTTACAAGAGCACAGTACAATGGGCTTATATTTTTCATTCTTTTTGTGAAGTGACTTATAATAATATAATGAGCTGAAAACTTAGTTACTTAAGTATTCTCAAAGAATTATAGCGCCAAAGCAGCGATGCCCTTGGACTTTGTTTTCATTCTCAAAGTTTTGTGTATCGCTGCAATGGTCATGGCCATTTGTCATCTCTTACCATCAAGAGAGCGTCTCGTTTGTCTCATATTACATTAATTTAATTTAAAAAAAAATTAAAAATGTCACAAAATAATAAAAAAAATTGTGATAGCATTGTCCGTGTGATTTTACATTAAAAAAACTTGAAATTGTTTATATTGGTTAGCGGTAGTTTGAATTATATTGTAATGTTTATATTTAATTTTGTTGTATCAATATTTTAAATTTTGTATAAATTTGGCTGATGTTGCGACATGGAACAACAACAGTTAAATATTAGCAGTTTTCTCATGAAAGTTATGTAATTGTCATATTTGTAAATATGTGTTTTAATTCTTAAATGAAACGTGTAAGTTTATCTTCTTTACAGATATAAAGGCTAAACTGATTTGGATAATTTTTTGATTGCCTGTCCAGGTAACTAACACAGGCTTTTTATCCCAGAAAATACGGACAAATCTGTGTGTCTATTTGTCTTTGTGTTTGTTTAATGTTTCTTTTGTGCTACAAAATTAAATAATTTGTTTGTTTATTTCTTTCCCTCTTTCTTTATGTAAACTAGTCTAATACCAAGTACTTTAATAATTAATTGATTGATTCAGGTATTTATGGAAGTTCATTATGAGTATTCAAGCGGCAGCAGTGACAACGATTTAATTTAAGTTAGATAGATACATTTTATAATAAATCTTCGTCACTGTTGTATCTGAAACGACTTTTAAGCGGCAATACACTAAAAATATATCTCTTGAATACCAGGTACTTTGTTTTCAGTGTATGATTGCAGCGCCACTTTACTGAGCTTAATTTTGAATGTCATCCAAGGACCCATTGAAACACACAAAATAAACATCAAAATTGGTCCAGTCACTAAAGAAGAGTTCAGTAACAAATACACGTACATATTAATTTATAGATATACATATATAAAACACGATATCACAACGCTCTGTTGGTTTATGAGCAAAATTTGTAATATATGTATATAATTATATTGAGAATTTGTAAAACGACTTTGACGAATTTAATGAAATTTGTATCTAGGAAGACGAATTTTCTTTAGACAATAAATTTTACATACACTAAGCAAAGCTAGGTCGCACCGGTACTGTATTTTATTTAAAGAAAATACACTTCAGATTGTTGACTAATTTTATAGTCATTTTTGTCTTCTGCAGATTTAAGCAAAATTAAAGATAGTTTATACTTAGGTAAACTTTTTATTCCGTTAAGTGTAGGATTTCCGTAGATTGGCGGGTAAAACCATCAGGCACTGGTTGTTTATTTAATTCTCGTGGTGGCTAACTAGTTGAACCTTTTAGCCAGATTGGCACTACCAAGCGGGGATAACTTGGATGTGCTCATTCCTCATTTGGTTGAATAATTTAGCGCAATCATTTTAGGAGCAGAAGCGTTTTACATTAGGATTACGTTAGTTAGCTACTTAACTGTAATAAAATAGTTAAAATATTATCGATAAAACTTGGTAACATTTTTTTTTATGGTTGACTGGACAGGTTAGGTATTTGGTGTAAACTTCGGTATTTTTGTAAAGTACTTCTACTAACAAAAATACTAAACGTAATTGATATTGCCATGTTAAAAAAATATGTGTAGATATTTATTTCGATACATTTAATTAATTCTAGGTATTGAACAAATTTAAAATCACTACATATTATAAAACAAAGTCGTCCGCCGCGTCTTTCTGTCTGTTTGGGATAAACTTAAAAACTACTAAACAGATTATCATGCGAGTTTCACCAATAGATAGAGTGATTCAAGAGGAACGTTTATATGTATGATACATGCATATGCACTACATTAGTGTCTACATTGCACCCGTACAAAGCCTGGGCGGGTGGCTAGTGCATTATAAATGTTATAATCTTTGTTTTTTATAGTTATTGGTGACAGGTGCTTGAGCACAGTTCACGTAATGTTAAGTGATGGTGTGATCAAAGATGGTTAACACACCTGACCTGTAATGGGAACTGGCTCTCAAGTAAGGATACCAGAACATATCGTTAGGGGCTTTTTGGTACTGAAAAGTACCCTACCACGACGCTATGGTTTTCTCACGATGTTTCCCTTTACAGGTAGTTCAAGCTCGTTATTTAGATTTGAACTTATGCCTATCTAGCTATTCATTAGCCTTGTTGACTCATTGGTAAGTATATATGCTTTAAACGTTTTTGTAGGGCGTGGGTTCGATTCCCACCCAGGTCAAACGTTTCGTAGTATAAACAAATGTTTGTCCTGTGTTTGAGTATTTATATATGTATAAGTATGTATTTACAACAAAAAGTATTTAAGTATTCTATCAGTTATCTGACCTCCATAGTACAAGCTTTGCTTAGCTTGAGTTCAGATGGCGCTGTATGTAATGTACTACAGCATTTATTTATTTTATTATTTATTTATGTATGTATGTGAGTTTCTTTATTCCATAAGTACCTAAAGGAAAGTATTTGTAACATAAAGAGAAGCAATGGAAAAGGTTCCTCAAATAGTTTCACAAGGGTACGCCGTTAATACTTCAAAACATTTTCCTTATCCTAAAAGGATACCTATAGTCCATTAAGTCTTTCTGTCCTGTTAACATTAGAGGGTTGTGTTTTTTTCCAGCTTAGAAAAATACTTTGCGTAATTTCTCTTCTCATTTCCGTCCTTTTTTAATAAAATGTAATAAGAACCATTTTTTTTGAGTTTAGGTGTTTGACCACAGCTCACCCGATGTTAAGTGACGGTGCGGTCGAAGATGGTAAAGCACACCTAGCCTGGAATGGTACTGGCTCTCAAGTGAGACTGCCGGAACACACCGTTAGATGCTTGGCGGCAGATTTTCAACTTGAGTGGTAGCTAGCCAGCCGAGTACTAGAAAATACCCTACCACCATGCTATGGTTTCCTCACGATGAATTGAATGCAATCTCACTTATGCAATCTATGAATATTGAAGTTATATAAAAGATCATGTAGATAAGTTCAGAATGTTTATTAGATGGTAGTGATCTCGTGTGATCTCCTTAGCAAGGTGTCGTCTAAGTTCCACTACAGTATTAGATATACTCACGTTAAAAACTTATGTGTAAACATTACTCTGTAAGATTTTTTATTTTAAAACTTAGGATAAAACTTACAGTAAAGTATGACACTTATAATTATTAATAAAATGACAATATTTTATGAATGTAAAACAAATACACATTAGTATTATAATTGTATTTTAAGTTATTTATATAAAATAAAAATAGGGGACAGATTGAACTAAAATAGGTATAAAAATAAAAACATAATAAATAGCAAAATGATATAAATTACAAAGGTTTAAAATAAATTGACAATATAAATTTTTGCTTCATAAATAATCTGATTATGTCAGAGGTACTTTGGCGGAGGAGGACGGCTAAGAACAATCTGTTTTTTTTTTTTTTTTAAATCTTAGGTTTGTGTTTGACCGCCATCTCGCCTGATGTTAAGCGAAGATGGTGGAGCATTTCAAGGATACTCTGCAATAAGCGAATTTACAGTACTATTGAGACTGGCCATCGAATCTTAAAGTACTGAACGCCAAAGCAGCGATACCCTCAACTTTGTTTTGAAACTCAAAGTTCAAAGAACTGCTGCAATTTTAATCGTATAGCGTGATCTTTGACCCTCAAATGAACGCTGTTCTCGTCTTATTATTTTTACTTTAAAAAATCTAACTGAACAAAACATAACCCTGCTTCATTCCGGCTCAAATTATTCAGGCTTCATAAAGCCGGTTGTATTGGGCTAAAAACATAACTGAGTTACAACTCTTTTGGCGTCAGCCCACGATTACCTTTGAATTTATTTGAATAGGCCGGTAGCCCGAAGAGTTTGTTTGCTTTCTGAATTTGAAAATTTTCATTTTTACAATAGAACAAATGAAGTACTTACAAAACAAATTTAATTGTTAAGACCTATACACACTAAAAGCACTACCTGTACATTATTGACCAGCAGGCGTATCATGAGGCGTTAGATCCATTCAATAACCCGTTTATCAAATTCGTACCATGAGATCCTTATAACGAGGCAGTTTTTTTTTTTATTTTATTTTGGCTTGCGTTTGACCACGCCCTGCCTGATGTTGAGCAGGATGTAGTCTAAGATGAAGCACGCTTACTTATAAAAAACCTATTTACTCTAGATTTGAAGACACCCAAGTTGCACTTCGCGGGAAAAACAGACGCCGGCAGAGAGTTCCACATCCTCCGCTGTACGTATTAAGAATGTGGAATCGAAGCGTTTAGTAGCGTTTACATGAGGAATATCTACCATGTAAGGATGGCACTTTGGCCGTGTCTGCCTAGCCGTCAGGTAATAAAAAGGGACAACAGACAGACACAACATATAACATAACATATTGGAGACAGAGACAACTGTCGTTCCGTCTTTGGAGAGGTTGTAGTGCTGTTGCGACCTAATTTTAACTCGTGGTAAATCGTTGCACCGGGTTAATCTTGCGCGCGTTACTCAGCGACATGTTATCGTATAGCTGCCTCAATGCATCTTTTAGTGACGTGTCATGCTATATACACAGCTAATTCTATCGCCAAATTTGTTCTGGCTTGCAAAGTTCTAAAGCTGGCATTAACCCAACGGGTTAGGTCGCCTATCTGGCGACTTTATTGTAAATGCCTTGAGACCATTCGACTATGATAAATCAAAATTTGTAATTTAACACGTAATATCCGCTGACGTCAACTTCGCATTTGCAGAGCTCACTCCATTAAGGGATCAAGTATTCAAGAAAGCATCCTTTTTTGTGCTTCACTTTCATCTTGCTCCTTACTTTTGTTATAAGCTAGCGAACTGCCCCGAATTCTTAAGTGTGTACTTTATTTTGGCGTCTTGATTGACCATTGTAATTTTCGACATTTCCCGTGAAAAGTTAACAATTTTTTAATTTTATTGAAATTTTAACCATTTTTCCCGTTAACTTTCCAAAAAAAAATTCTGTGTTTGACTACAGCTCACCTGATGTTAAATGACGATGTCGTCGTAAGATGGTAAAGCACACCTAGCTTAGATAAAACCACCTAGTCTGTTTGTCTGTGCGTTTGTGTGTGCGGTGTCGTCGAAGATGCTAAGCTCACCTACCCTGGAATGGGAATGGCTCTCAAATGAGGCTGCCAGAACACACCGTTCGGTTCGTTGGTAGATTTTCAACTTGAGGGTAGTAGCTAGCTAGCCAAGTACTAGAAAGTACCCTAACACTATGCTATGGTTTCCTCACGATGTTTTCTTTCACCGGCAGCTCAAAGTCATTGTCGGGGTTTGAACCCAAGCCCTTTGACGTAAAAACCAATCGCACTAACGACTGAGACACAATCGCTACAAAACTTGTCCAGACATTTTTTTCTTTCATGCAAACCGAACAATTACGAACATTGTGGAAAAAAAATCAACAAAGTTACTCAAAAGATGCTCCGTCACACATGTGGAAATTTATTTATATAAATGCGAAAGTTTGTTATTCATCTTGATAAAGTTTAACAAAAAAATTAATTGAATATGGAATATCGAAAACTGAAACGTTGACTTTTAATTTTGGAAAACACAAGTGAAATTGCGGCGAACAGCTAATAATACAAAAGCATGATTGTACGTCTATAACTGAAATGTCCTTGCCAATTGAGTAGGAACTCCCTGCCTATCATTATCTTCATTACGCGTCCACAAACATCGAAAGCTACGTTAATATAAACATTACATTTCCATATTCCGTCGAAAAGGAAAAGAACGCAAAACACCGCGTTTTTGTACGTCAGATTTAATTTAGCATTTTTCAACGTCATCTCAGGAAAGCTGAATCATAAATTGTGCGTAACCGATAGTCTCTACCAATATTGGAAAGGGGGTGATTTTTGACACGTCTGTCATTTTTCATATGAAAATGTTTACGAGAAAGTAGACGTCATTAGCAATTCCTGAATCGCTATCGATGATGTGTTCTTTACTTCGCTTGAATGGCAATGCAACGTGAGACTTCGAATCCAATACCAGAACCAATATGAGAACTAACCTATTTTGTCATACTGGACACTGAATAAATATGCAAATTAACCTATTTTGTCGCACTGGACACTGAACAAATATGAGAACTAGCCTATTTTGTCGTACTAGATACTGAATAAATATAAAAACTAACTTATTTTGTCGCATTGGACACTGAACAAATATGAGAACTAACCCTATTTTATGGTATTCGACACACAACAAATATGAGAACTAACCTATTTTGTCGTACTGGATACTGAACAAATATGAAAACTAACTTATTTTGTTGCACTGGACACTGAACAAATATGAGAACTAACCTATTTTATCGCACTGGACACTGAACAAATATGAGAACTAACCTATTTTGTAGTAACACGGAGCAAATTAATGTGGAAGGATGAAGTGACAATGGATCTTCAAGAGCTGTAACTTAATACTTGGCATGAAGTAGTTCAAGATTGAGAAAGAGATTTTTAGTATCGGTCACCAAGACACATTGTGGATCGCTGTGCCAGCAAAATTATTATAAACTAGCTGTAACCGCGACTGCGTCCGCGTGTCTGTTTTTGAAGGATGAAAATATTTTGATCGACCTTATTGATGAGAGTTGATTTTGATTAGTGAATGTCTATATCCCCAAAATCATCCATTATTTCTTTGTGAATTCCAAAAATGTTTTTACAAACTACATACAGTTTTAAAAGTTTTAGCTAAATAAACCATACGCGTTTCTAGAATAGCGCGTATAAATTTTTTTGCTTGTCCACCGATTTGAATAAAGCATTATACCAAATGTTACGGGAAGCTTGCCATAATACAGTTAGTAAAAACCACATTTCAATCGGCTAAGACGTTTCTGAGATTATCGTGCACAAGCGCACAGATAAACAGACTAGGTGGTTTTATCTAAGCTAGGTGTGTTTTACCATCTTACGACGACATCGTCATTTGACATCAGGTGAGCTGTGGTGAAACACAGCTTGTCAACTATAAAAAACAGACAATCTGAAAAACAAACAAATATTTTAAAAAATATATTTTTTGCCTCGTTAACATAAGTAAGTATAAAGTTTATAAATAGTTTTTTTTTTGAACAAATGTTTAATGTACAGGCACAATTCGTTTACGATTTTTTTTTGTGTATGGATTTAGCTAAAATTTGCCGCACAACAAATATTTTCACGCGCGTCGATACTCACAACATATTAAAAGCTTTCTTCAACTAATCATCCCTCACACGTCGTTTGGTCATTAGCTGGACAATTTGTCTTTGCTATCGCTCTTCCCACCTTCATATTCAAACAAACGCCTTTTCCATTTTCCCAAGCGTAAAGTTAAGTTTGTCCGCGCAGTAACAGAAGATCGTATTTCATCGTTAGATGGACCTGCTTCTCGTAAAGTGTGAAAGATTTAGTGCCTTTGTTTTATGGAGTCGAGTGCAGTTGGTGTGTTGGAGTTTTTCTGCTTCTTCAGAAATTTGTGTGAAATGACGTCATTTTTACTTTACAGTTTGATATGTTTTGGGAAAACAGTGCGTGTGCCTCACGATTTCACCACTATTTTTCAGGATAAAAATAGTCTGAGTGTTGTTAAAAACACACTTGCATTTCTAACTTATATAAGAAATAATAATCGTATTACAAATATACAGAAATGACCTAATTTCACCCTACCCAATCTGCTATCGGACAGCCAGAAACTTAAAAAAGCGACACCGCTTCGTTGTTGGAGATTCTAAACGGTTCGAATTCACTTTAATCGTACGAAGCATTAAACAATAGAGTTTGCTACCCGAGTGAACCGGTTTCTTCTCGGCAAGCGTGCCCTATCGTAGACTGCATCTGCGCTTAACATCAGGTGAGATTACGCTCAAACGCAAGCCTTGTTATATAAAAATTAGGCATTCATGGGCCAACAGAAGTGAAAATTTAAAGCAAATCACATTTGCATGTCGGCGAAGAGAACCCATATGTTTTGCCCCTAGCAAAAATCACTCACCTAGGCAAAATAAGTTTTCACTTCAAAAATAGGTGGTCAAGGGGACTGCCGACAGAAGTGAAATCTTAAAACACGTCATATTTGCATGTCGTTGACGTAAACCCATAAGTTTTTTCCCTACTAAAAGATGCTCAACGACGGTAAAGAAGTTTTTACATAAATAAAATGGCGTGAGTTTAAAGCCCAACAATGAGCTTGCGCTGTCAGTAAAGTAAAACAGCATGTAGGACTGAAGGTAGGATATTTTTTTGTATATATATCGATTTCTTTGATATAAGTGAAGTCTTAAAAATTTCTTTAATTTTAGTTTTTAAGACAGCCAATGTTTCATATATTCCAAAAATATAGATTGATGAGCGGGGAACGCTTCGATGTATACAAAATAACTCTTAATTAACTATGATGTAAACCTACGACTATATGCACTAATAGGATCCAGCTGAAAACTCTCCAAGTATAGAGTCCTCAAAAATCAACAAGTACTGGTAGATATTATTTTTCACGCTGCTATAAACTTTATGAATAAGCGTGAAAATGTTCTCAAGTAAAAGCTATCTCACGACCCTTTGACTATTTGATATTGACTTAAAATATTCACAAGGTACTTCTAAATATAACGTCTTTTACTTGCAAGTCATACTCTGAACGGAAAGGCCATCATCAGGTTATTAGATGGCCGAGATGGTAATTTTATGTTTATATTAGGGTTAGGCCATAAAATAAGCGTACAATTTTTGTTTTACTTATGCATGATTACTCAATCTGCTACTGTCTAAATCAATTTATAAAATAACACATTTTTAAATATTGGCTACAGAGATTACGAATTAATATTATACAATGAATATAATTAGTTCGTTTTCTTGATTTGTTATTGTTGTAATTTATTTTACAAATATTTCTTGTATTTCTGACATCATGAATTCATATTATACATTTGTTTTATAATATTTTATTACTATTTATAGTTTTTAAAGACGACACCCCATACAGCTCACTTCTAATAATTGTACAAAAACTTCGACAAACTCATATAGGAGCAATCATAATATTTAATTTAATTAATTTTTATGAATGTAACTTTTTGGATAATAAAGATTATTTTATTCTATTCTATTTAATTCTCACGTTTAATTACGACTATAATTTCGGCCACATTCGGCCACGTGCGACTCACGCAGCGACCCGTATTGCGAAGCAAGATGAGGCCGCGCGCGCGTTGTACCCAGCTTTTGCTCCATGAAGAAGGCCACTTTATGTGGCCGAAACTGTAGTTGGAGTATCCGATATAATTAAACGTGAATAATCCTGCGTAAATAAAACAAAAATATGTCAAAATCACGTCAGCTTTATATGACTTAAACTTGAGGAAAAAATCGCCTATTTTCTAGCCTCGCCTCTTCAGGTTAAGTGAAGAGTAAAACCTGCTGTTATGGCTCAAACAAATTGTGTTTACAACGCTTCTTGGCTCAAGTGCCCGAAATTATCTCGAGTATTATGACGGCGCTGTTTTTCCGACGGAAATTGGAGCTGCTCGTTTCAAATTATGCTTTGTTTCTAAGAATTGTGATTATAACGATTATGGTTATGTTTTAGGGACTGAAAGATTTTTAAAGACGATATAAAGGTATTTTGGTAGACGCGCAAGACAGGCATTTATGTATTTCCGTTTTTCAAGAAACTTTTTCAGCTGGTTGCTCGGAAGAGATAGCTTTTAGCGATAAGGCCGCCACTTATGGCCCTAGCTCATACAATTATTTTGTTTTCTGTACTTTTTCCGATTTTTGCTGTACCTACACAATACAGTAAAGAGTTTATATCTCTCTATTTAGGAAAAATCCCATTTATTGTAGTTTTCACCAGTATCTCCCAGAATATAGGATACCTCTAATAAATATGAAGATTAAGAATTAAATTAAATGGAGCTTCATTCAAGTAACAAAATCTGACAACGAATTTTGATTACACATCTGAAATATAACTAACAAAGATAATTTATCATATTTTTTTTTAAGTATTTGACTATGCCTTGTCAGTAAATTGAATGTTTCTTTTGCATGTTAGACAGGCTAAATATTTGACCACAGATATCAATTGACATTGTACCACCTGGGGTGGGAACTGGCTCACAAGTGAAACTGCCCACGTCGTTAGGTACATAGCGGTAGATTTTCAAATTGATGACTTTGGTGGTAACTAGCTAGCTATATACTAGAAAATATCACCCGACCGCTAAGTATCCATGTTTAACAATGAATAACGAATACATGTCTTTCATGTTTGTAGCCAAGTAGTTACTATAGTGTGTTAACATTGCTGCGTTCCAGTTTGAAGATGCTGCATCTCGCAAAATTTCAGAACTGTTAAGACTAACCAACGAATGTCTTAAAGTAATGAGTCAGAGCAACGATGCTCTGGACTTTGTTTTGTTACTCAAAGTTCTGTGTATCGCTGCAATGGTCATGGACAGGCGTTATCTCTTACCATCAGGAGAGCGTCTCGTTCGTCTCATTACTTTCACATAAAAAAATTACTGTCCCCTATGACTGCCTATATTTTTTTCTATCTTCGTTTTTATTAGCGATAAAGTGTTTTTTTTTTAAATAAAACTCAACAAAAATATTCTTATACAAGGGAAATAATAAAACTAATTTGTTAAGTCCCAATAATGAACATAATTTTGAGTATCTTATTTTGAGGGACCATTTCGTAAGATAGTTATAAAATGCATGATAATATAAAATTTAATAATTTTTTAGGGTTCCGTACCTCAAAAAGAAAAAACGGAACCCTTATACGATCACTTTGTTGTCCGTCTGTCTGTCTGTCAAGGCTCTTTTTCTCAGGAACGTGTGAAGGGTATCAAGCTGAAATTAATATCAAATACTCAAGTCTACTACCCCTTGGAGCTGTGAAAAAATCAAACTTCTAAGCAAACGCAATCAAAAGATACAGCCGTTTATGCTGCAAATTTTCGACACTCGTAAGGGAATCAAAACCTACAGGGTACTTCCCGTGAACTCAGAATCTTGAAATTTGGTACTATGCAACGTCTTATAGCACAGATAAAGAAAAAATTGCGAAAAGCATAAATTACCATTTAAAAAAACATAACTTTTACTTATATACCTACAGGTTTGTACGGAACCCTCGGTGCGCGAGTCCGACTCGCACTTGGCTTGTTTTTTAATTATTATTTCTATTTTTACTGAAAATGTATTATATATGCAAATAGGTAAGGAAGTGAACATCTGATATTGGAAAATATTTTTTTTGTAATGTACTTCATAGTTTAAATCGTACCTATTTTGTTATCATAAAACAGCATTGGTATAACTTATTTTATTTTATGTTGCCAGAGGGTACATTTTATATTCTGTCTTTCAATTCTGTGGTTGCCAATTTCACACAACTCTCTCGGTTTCATACGACCTGCAAAAGGTATCAGTCTAATTTTTTTTGGAGTTTCTCGAATATTAATTTTGCGAAGATGCGAACCGTGGTGGAGCACGCTCGCCTAGAAGAAACCGATTCACTCGCGACTTGAAGGCGCCCAGATTGTACCTATCAGGGAACACCCACTTGGGTTACAAATTTCATTGTTTAGCGGTTCGTACAGTGAAAGTAGATTCAAACCGTTTAATTTGAGTCGTTTAGTTTATGTAAATTCGGTCGTGAAAATTTTCTTCTTCTTTTTTGTCCGCATTTGACTACCAACTCTCTTGATAGTAGCTATGATATGATCGAAGATGAAACACTCAGACTTAGGAGATACCTATTAACTCTAACCTTGAAAGTATCCACGTTAAATCTCTTAGGAAACAGCGAAGCCGGCAGCTTGTTCTATTCCTTGTTCTTTTCCTTACAAATTCCAGTGGCCCTAAGCCTAACCTCGGAGTTATGAATTATTTCACGGAATCCCGGTCAGACAAGATCCGGATCTTGCCCCGTTCTGCATAAGCCCGGATATTGACGGGATTTCCTTTACCCGGGTACGCCATTTCCTAAATCGTTTATATGTGAGAAACGAAATACTATACTCGATTTTCTACAACCTAATGTTCTTCTGCTTTCATGAGAAGTGAAATTAATAGACGCTCGTATATTTTCATCACTTTTCTCCCAAAACGTTATTGTTTACTTGCGGCATTTTAGTTCAATCGTTCACTCACTCACAACAAAGACTTATTTGGCATTACACCTCCAAGGTAATTAGTAAAAAAAAAAAAACATTTCACGATTTTTATAACAATAATTAAACTAATAGATAAATGTATGAATCCGTTAAGCACATATTCTCAAATAATATAAGAATAAAGCTATATAATATTTGTGAATATGTGTATTTTTTTTAAATACTTTTAAGCGTCGTAACGGTTTACCAGATTTGAGTGAAATTTCGAAGGTAACTTATGACCTAAACACATAATTGAGGATTTCTGTGGTATATTCTGTTCATATCAGTGAAACAACAGGAAGTTACTAGTCTTTTACAATACAACAGCGATAATAGCTCAGTTGTAGCGACGATAGCTCAGTGGTTCAAAAGGTCATATCACACACTGTAGGGCGTGGCTTAAAACCCCAACAATGAAGTTCAACTGGTTCTGAGGAAAAATATCGTAAGGAAACCATAGCATGGTGGTAGGATACTTTCTAGTACTTGCCTGTCTAGCTATCACCCAAGTTGAAAAATATGCCGCCAAGCAACTAACAGTGTGTTCCAGGAGCCTCACTTGAGAGCTAGTTTAATTCCAGGCTAGATGCGCTACCATCTTTGACAATACCGTCGTTACTAAACATCAGGTGAGCTGTGCCGCAAACACCTGGCCGGTCATTCAAGCTCTATTTTACACAAAATTGACAAGAAGAATATTATACTATATGAAAACTCTATTTAAGGCAATAAGGCGTTTGTTTTAAATAAGGCTTACGTTTGACTTCCATTTCACCTGATGTTAAGTGATAATGCGATATAAGATGGAGCACGCTTGCCTAGAAGATACCGCATTCACTCTTTTTAACCGACTTCAAAAAAAGGAAGGGGTACTCAAATCGACCTGTTTTATTTTATTTTTATGTTTGTTACCTCAGAACTGGGTGAACCGATTTTAATGATCCTTTTTTTATTTGAAAGTTGGTGCTTTCCGTGTGGTCCCAGTTCGTGACAATGGCATCCGTGAGAAAACCACACGAAGTCGGTTCTTTTTTGTCAAAATTTTTCTTGTTATATTTTTATCATATCCGTTGGTTCCATAAAATTCACTTATTCCAAAGATAACATACATTTTATTTATAGTCGGGTGTCAGACAATTAGTTTCGAATTGGGTTCAGAGAAAAATGAAACATATGTAAGTAACAAAAGAACAATGGTTTAATTCATATGAAACTTACGCTACTTAAGTACCTAGATTAATATGAAGGATACCTTTTATTCTGGAATAATGTTCCATGAGACACATTTATAACAAATTTCAAGATATGTTCTGTAGTTAGTTTTTGTTCAGTTTGCAGTATAAAAAGTACTTATATGTTAATCCAGGCCATAAACTATATGTGTGCCAAATTTCATTCATCTTCCAAACACATCCATCTATCTTCAGAAACTTTTACATTTATAACATTAGTTGAATAGAATGGGATTTAACTTAATATAACGTGATAGCCTTGCCTCGCATCTTCGGTTGAGGCGAGCAAATGCAAGCCTATTCAGTAATAAAGGAATTGTCCGACAAGTCATAGCAAAGTGTGAAAAACATTTTGGGTGTACGTCTGTACGTTTATCGTAAGCATTTTAACCTTTAAGCGGTCGCGCGTAGTCGCACTTGATACATTTTCGTTCTTAATATCGTTATTTCTTATCGCATATATTTCCCATCCCTAGTAGCCTGTTATTGTTTCATTGTGCACGAAATAAACTGCTTACCTCCCCTCCTTGCACCCTCCGGAGTGCATAGATCGCATTTGTTTGAGTCACGGCGCAGTCGTCGAAAGCACTCCACGCGCCTGTCGTCGAAAATGTTAAGCACGACACTCAATGCGAGATATTATTTTTTTACAATATCGTTTTTTTTTTTATTTATATAAAAATGACTCATCGACCGCTAGCTAGTTGATCATAAGTAGGTAATTTTGATTTTTATTATACTATAAAAAATTCTATTATAGAAAGTTAGTAGAGGTATAAGAAAATGTATGATGCCAAATTACTTGCTAATCCAAAGAAAATTTGAATATTATTATGATTTTATTATTTGTTTTATATCTTAACGTAATGATAATATGATAAATAAAAAAAAAATATGATTATTAAATAATTAGTGATTTAAATTCCTGAAATATCCCATAGGTCTTTTAGGTTAGACCGTTGCCGTTACAAATGACCGCGCGCCCGCTTGAGGGTTAAACACTGTGCAAAGCCAACCGCCTAAGCAACCTTAAAATCATATATTACAATATAACCACGCGGGCTAAATACTTCTTTATTAAAGATAAAACAGCAGATGGTGCCATTACAAAAGGAATATTTTAAAATGGATCACTGGATTGGAAATGGTCCAGTTAGTTACGTCGAGGATTGAGCGCACCAGATTACCGTCTCGTGGCTATGGTTTAACTGTGCATTAAGCTGTAGTGATGGAGTGACTAGGGTTCCGTGGAAAAAAAAACGAAGCCGCCACTAAGAAACAATAAATAAGAAATATGTCATACTTTTTCATTGGTGGTAATTAATATTTTGAAATGTTTAATCATATTACCGAATTAGACTTGTAACTGTGGTGTTATCAATAAACATTGTATTTTATTGTATTGAAGTCACTTGTTTTATTAATCTAGGATGTAAATAAACATACACAGTACCTAAGTGTTTATTTACTGGAAAAAATATTACTATTATGCGACTAAGCAAAGCTTGTATTATGGGCACCAAAAAACTGAAAGAATACCTTTTTTTAATATACACTTTTAATGCCGTGGTGGTGCCGGCGTAAGAATAGTACCCCACCCTCTCTAGCCGTGGTTGCCGTAAGAGTCGGCTAAGGGATGTACTCTGGAATATGGGCAGCAGCGTCTTCCTTGAACAATCACACCTAACTGCGCTCGCCAACCCGCCTGCCAAGCGTGGCGAGTATTGGCAAACCCCCCCAGGAGGAGGCCTATGTCCAGCAGTGGACGTCCTATGGCTGATGATGATGATGATGATGATGATGATGACACTTTTAATAAATATATTTGGAATCATTTAAATACTTTTAGATTAGTTATAAGCAAATAACCAAAATAAAAGTATTTAAATTAATATAAACTTTGGCGAAATCGTAAAAAGTGAACTATTTCAAGCTGATCCGACTCAAAAGCTGTTCAAAAAACGTCATAAACTTTCATTAAATGTTTAGATTCGTGATCACATTGATGGGTAGAACAGTACACTATTACCTTTTTATTCAACTGTTTATCACGTGTATTTTCTACGTATCTAAGTAGCAATGTATGTATATTTATTACGTACTCGAATAATTATGAGTAAAGTTTTGTAGTGTCTAAAAAATAGTGCATATATACATTGATAACTATCTACTATATATCAATCTATCTATCATCGTATATCCAAACGTACATGTATAGTATGTACATACGTAGTACATTATACACGTATACAAAAGACCAACAGAACCCAATCCCTTTTCCAGACACTCTTTTGATGGAGCATTTTGAAAGAAAGCTTACTGTCAATCTTGCTTTATTCTAGGTAATCTCTCTCTTGAGTATCTTTTGATTTCCTGCTCAGTATTCTTTGTGAGTAAATATACGTATATTAAAGAACGAGTACCAAGTATTTAGCGAAAGATATTTTTAATTTAACATTAGATGGCACAAGAGCCAGGAACAGAATTCCTTGTTTAAAATTTCCTGACAATATAACGGTAAATGACCTATAAGTATTTTTTTTCTTGATGAGGCTATAAACAAATGACCCATTCTCAGAGAAATACCTCCTGTAAATCTTTAGTGTTAAGGAAGAATTTGGAATGAATAATATAAGCATCTAAGTATCTCGCAAACAATGTTAAATAAGACTGTAAGCTTGTGAAATAAAAATAGGGATTGTCTACGTTCAGTGTAGCCGAAGGCAGATATTGTTTCTTCTTTTTAATTTGGAATATGTTTTCTTATTTGCTTTTTGAGTGTTTAGGGAAATATATATATATGACAGCCCTGTTGGCTTATTGGGAGCATGTCTGCCTGAGCTGTAGGGCGTGGGTTCGATCCCCGCCAAGGACAAATGTTTGTTTGGTATAAACAAACGTTTGTTCTGTGTCTGGGTGTTCTGTATGTATTATAAGTATGTATTTACAAAAAAAAATGTATTTATGTATCCTATCAGTTATCTGACTTCCATCACACAAGCTCTGCTTAGTTTGGGGTCAGATGGCGCTGTGTGTATAGTGTCCTACAATATTTATTTTATTTATTTATTTATATCCTGATAAATGACATAATCGAAGAGATTTTTTGGCTATTTTGTTTTACTTAATCTATATTCTTTTAAAATGTATTTTTTGTAGCGATGATAGCTGAGTGATTAGCGCGGTCGGTTCACACGTCAAAAGGTGTGGGTTCGAATCCCAACAATGAGCTTGAGCTCCCACTGAAGAAAAACACTGTGAGGAAACCATAGCAGGTGGTAGGGGTCAAGTTGAAAACCTGCCGGCAGCCTCACTTGTGAGGCAGTTCCATTCCAGTCTAGGTGTGCTTTTCATATTCGACCACATCGTTACTTAACATCAGGTGAGCTGTGATCAACCTAGCTAGTAAACCATAAATAAAATAAATGCCCTCCAATATTTATTTATAATTATGTATTAGTTCGTCTTATTGATAAATAAATTTACTCTCATTCTTATAGGAACAGTTTTATTTTTCAAATAAAATATCACTGTACCGCATTCATTTAGGATTTCATCAATATCGACCCTAAATGTTTTATCTACTGATCATTTATACATAAACATTCAATAGATATATTACCTATTTGAATAACATAATAAGAGTAAATACTTTTGTTTTAAATCAAAACACCATTACAAATCCCAAGTATATGTTTCAAACATATAAGAGAAAGACTGTCGAGTCAACTAAACTAATTACGAGGGGTCCTTGTGTGGGGTAGTCCGGAAAACTCTTGTCTGCCCCCAGGGGTCATAGGCGTGGGTCGCAGACGGGAAGTTAGTTACAAATATTTTTCCTTACCCACAATTTTATTCACCGCTATTCACATATAGTTTATAAACAAACATCAAGTTTATCAAACCCGATTGGTAGAACTCTTCAAACAAGTTAAGGCAATATACACGTTTGTTTTTTATTATATTTGCCTGTTATTTATCACACCTAAGTCTAGATTGCGCCGTTTCAAGTAAATTAATATAATTATGACATTTACTAGTTTGGAAAATTGCCAACTGCTTTAAAGCTTAATTTTGATTACATATTCTACCAGCTATACTCAAACTGCGGCCCGCTGTGTATTTGTGGTTGGTCCAACTGATGTTACTCTATTTTCAACTGCTTTAAATTTTCTGCCTATCACGAAATCTGTGAACGCACTAACTAAATAGGTACTGGATAACTCTACCGCGTTGTGTTGCATCGCTTACAGACTTTTACCGGAATGATGTAAAAAGTAATGATTGAATGCTTCTCGTCATCAAAAGTGTTCGCAGTATCAAAAAGCTCATTTAACATAGGTACATTTTCAAAATTTGGTCAATATCATAACATGATAACCTTATATCATAAAGGTTACAAGATGTTGTATAGCTATAGCTACTATTGTAAAAAACCCAAATTATTTTAGTTTGCGGCCCGTACCGTACGTTACGTACGGTACGCGGTACATTTTTTAAAATACATAGCTTTGCGCTTGTCTGCCGTCTTACCTGATATTGACTGATTATGCTGTCTAAGATGGGGCACGCTTGCCTGGAAGATACCGATTCACTCTCAACTTGAAGACACCCAGATTGTATCTATCGGGGAATATCCACTCAGACAGTGCATTTCACTGTTTAGCGGTTCGCACAATGAAAGTGGAATCAAATAGTTTCGTTACAGTATCAGCGATAAGTCGCCACATTTTGATCAATGTATTCGCTAGGTTATGAATGAATTAATATATTAATGCATTATTCGATATGTACATTCAGATTTTAAAAATGTACACTGGGTATTCAGTGTTGGATATCGTACCGATGAAAACTACATTTACCTATGTAGCAGAGAAAAAATGAAATGCGCCTGTAAAAAACCAGACAACACCAAAACAATTGTTTTTTTTTTTTTTTTTATATGAAAAAGATCTACTTTTGGCTGCCAATTCGCCTGGCAGAAGACAATGCTACGACCGAGAATAGATCACGATCTAGAAAAAATCTATTCAGTCTAGCCTCAAACACGACCAAATTGTAGTTCATAAGAAACAAAGAAGCCGGCAATAAGTTCCATTAATGGGCCGTACGTATTAAGAAAGTAGAGCCGAATTATTGAGTAAGAATAATCGAAACATAGCAATATTTGGTAACTAATACGTTATCATCAATAAACCCACGATGATGATGATGATGCTGAACAAATTAAACTGACTGGCATAACAGTAAAAAAAAACCTTTCAATAAATTAATGAACCACATAATAATTATTTACCCCAGCATCGCGCCCACTTTATTTCTTAATCGAAAACACCTGCCACGTTCAATTGTTCAACGTCAGATTCCATTACGAGCCCGTGAAAAACGAGTAGCATCATACGTGCATTTCATTTTACCAATCCACTGGTTCGAATAATAAAACTACGCCGATATATTATTTCAATGCTATCAGTTATTTATCATGGTAAAAATTACTTGTCAAGATCGAAAATTATTGAACGATTTTGATTGCAACGAAATAAAAAAATATTAAAGAATATTTTTGACTTCATAAAAGATAAGTGCGTTAAAATCTACTTCTTCTTTGATTTTTATGTCTCACTTTCTGCATTTGGCCAATAAAAAGTTCAAATATTTTATAGAAAATTAAGTTGAATAAGTTGCAGTCAAAGTCACAAGTAGGTAAGTCTTAGTCGAGTCCGGTCATGCCCTAATTAAATAGTGGTGAATTTCGATGGAATTTTGGAAGCAACACGAAAACTTTTGTCTCTTCGGATTATATCATTTTTCACACTCACGCATGTAATTCGACACTTTATAAGTAAAGCACTACTATTTTTATACATGAACACTCGAAATAATACCGGTAGCCACTACTTTACCAAAGCATGACTGGACTCGTCCGTGAATTACTTTGTGTGACGATGACTGTGACTTAGACTCATTTAACTTAATTTTTAATTATATACGTGATAATATAATACATGACACTGGAAAAACGCAAACTGAAAAAATAAACTGTTGAGGAATAAATAAAACGAGTTTTACTTTGGTAACGAGACACAGGTGAGAATTTTTTGGGTATACAAGTTTTGTCTCCAATGAATACAGTTTATCCCATGGCCCGCAGCAGCAATCTCTTTGCAATATCCGTCCATATATCAGGACGAAATGCTTCCGGAACCGCCAAATGGGTTTTCAGTGATGTAAGTAAAATTGCATGCACGCGCATTTTGTAGCGATTTTTTAAAATATTTTTCCTATGTAAGCTTGATAAGGGAAAATTTGTCACAAAATGTGTATTGTACAAATCTTTGATAACTAAATTATAAAATTATTATGTTATACATATAACAGTAAGTCAGTATTTTTTTAGAGTGAAAATTACGCTTCAGAAAATTATTTAAAAATATCAATATAATCTCTCTGATAGACAATGGATTCGCTTCTATTATTACCAATTTTTTTTTTTTTTGTGTTTGATAGATTAGGCTTTTGTCCACAGGTCGAAGATGGTAAACAAACCTAGCCTAGATAGGAAATGGCTCTCAAGTGAGGCTGCCGGAACACACCGTAAAGCGCTTAACTGCAGATTTTCAACTTAAGGGTGGTACCTAGCCAGCCGAGTACTAGGAAGTACTCATGCTATGAATTCCTGACGATGTCTTCCTTCACCGGTCGGTCAATCTCATTGTTGGGACTTGAATCCACGCCCTTTGGAGTGGGAACCGTTCGCGCTTATCGCTGAGCATGGGTACTCTGTATTATGTATATTTTGTGTGTAAATCTTCAAATAAATAGTGAATCGGCGAACTACGGTCACTCTACTCTTAAATATTTAGGTACTCAATATTTGAGAGTAGAGTTTTTCAATATCTAGCGGCCCATAGGCTGCAAAGTTCGTTAAGTGAAGGTAAATAGAGCGTAAAACCGTCGAACGCTCCAGGCCACCACGGCCGGTAAATCAATTTGCGAATAGCAGATGCACTGGCTTGGAGAGTGCGATCGCTTGTGATATTAGAAGTGTAACTTATAAATGACTATAAATTTATTTCATAGATTCGACATTTAGTAGAGCAGGGTAGATTGCATTTTGCAAACTCAAACAATTGCTTTTTAACAACTAAATGTGACAGAATAAAGAAGAAACGCGAACACTTCCCAGTTTACTATAATTTTGTGAAAAGTGGATAACAGTGGGCTGCGTGATTTTTTACTGTACCATAATCGACACAAAGTTGAATTTTCCATGCATTTTGGTCACCCGAACTTTGGTTCGACTTTACAGTAAACGACAGTAAGCTATGAAATGGACATAATGGACGGAGAAACTGATTCAAATCCAATTCGAATTCAAATTCGGTACGCCTGTTATCTCAATTTCATTATTCAGTAGGTAATTGATATTCATTCAATAAAATTTATATTCTAGATCTTCGCTCCGGTATTTAAATACAAGAATTACGTTTGTACACTTTTACTTTTATATGTATTGTATAACTATTTTTCCGGTTTCTTTTTCTAGTTTTGTTTAACTACAATAAGCATATTGCGATATGTAATTTTTAAATAATAATAAATATAAGTAATATAATATAAGTTTAATTTTTGTACGTATGGGTTACCAACAAAGCATGACAATTAGTCATTGTATAGAATACCTAGTCATTCTATATAATTCCGGGTTTGCTTAGTCTATATATAGATTATTTTATCGCCACATACCATTGTTTACTATTACATACCTTACCTGGGTATTGTATGTAGTTTCTAAGTTTTGTATATAATGTCATAAGGAGGTCAGGTAAAGTAAAAAATCCTCCGCTTCGCTCCCGCTTTCTCACCTAACCTATCCGAGTCGGATCTGTCACCGAGATTTGCTCAGTCTACACAAAATTTTAAATTAAAAAAAATACGTTTTTTTAGTGATGGTTTTCTATTTTTCGCTCCTAAAACACGCATGTAGCTATGTTTTATCAAAATGTTTAAAGTCGTTTTCAAAATTGCAATAAATATACTAATATTTATTAGATATGGTGTTGCACGAGTAGTGAGCACTTCTGGGATAAAATAAAATAAAAACTTAACGAAAAGGCTAAGGTTAAGGCAGGAGCGAAGCGAAGCGCTTCGCTTCGCTCCCACTTAAACTTTGACAAAAAAATCTAATTTACTCACATTTGATTCGGCCATACTAATCAAAATTTTGCTCTATGTTAAACAAGGCGAGACCGCGCGGGAGGTCGTATTCTGCTTTGACTTCTTGAAAAAGAACACTGGGTGTGACCTAAGTAAATGTAGGTCATCCCGTATAAATGCAACAAGAATACGTCAAGTCAGCTATGGAATAGGATAAATAATTAAATATTGAAGAAATAGAAAGTTTTGCTGTATTACCATGTTACCATTCTGTGATGTTAATGTAATTTAACATGGTTATATGGAACAATAATACAAACGTTAAAGGAGCTCATTATAAATATCATTGTGAAAAAGTTTGGAATGACGAAAAAATTACGGAGAATCTGCGGTTCAGCACAATTTGTTAATTGTATGTTATACAGGGTTATTAACTCGGGGTATACTTAGACGGAAAGGGGACGTTGTACTTATCATGACACTGCAAAGTCCCGTATAATGGTGTACAAGATATTTCAGTACCTGTAACAAAAAATAAATAATTTAAAAAAAATTAAGTTTTTAATTTAAATAAAGCTTTCGTGGTGCCGGCGTAAGAATAGTACCCCACCCTCTCTATCCGTGGTTGCCGTAAGAGTCGGTTAAGGGATGTAATCCGGAAGAAGAGCAGCAACGTCTTCCTTGAACAATCACACCTAACTGCGCTCGCCAACCCGCCTGCCAAGCGTGGCGAGTATTGGCAAAACCCCCCAGGTGAGGCCTATGTCCAGCAGTGGACGTCCTATGGCTGATGATGTGATGTGTGATGTGTAACAAAAAATAAATAATTAATTAAAATTACTCGCTAGTACCTGATGCAGAGATAAGCCATTGCCATACAATGCCGCGAGTGTACCTTTATCGTATATAGGTAGGCACCAGGTACAGTTAAAGGTGGGTTATTTCGTTAGTGTAGTTTGATTCGTTTGATTGTTATTGTATAATGGACATTTTATTTTAATTGACATTATTTACATATAATATAATTAAATCGAATTTAAATTATATTTTATTGTATGTGGGTTTCAATTACATTGTGTTAAGAATATTATTGACATGTAATCAGTGTTCTAAATCTCAATGTAATGATATTACGGAATTGACTTGTAACATTCGTGTTATCAATAAAATATTTGTATTTGTATTAAACTTCTTGATACACTAGTTCGTTAAG
Source organism: Biston stratarius (assembly GCA_950106695.1). Lineage (NCBI taxonomy): Eukaryota > Metazoa > Arthropoda > Insecta > Lepidoptera > Geometridae > Biston > Biston stratarius. The sequence continues at coordinate 11,432,687 of OX467115.1, read as the reverse complement.
CACTCTAACTTTTTATTTTAAATTTTAAAGGCAGCCTCACTTAATGTGCGTTAGTTTCATTCCTGTTATTATTCTTCGACCACACTGTAACTTAACAACAGACGAGATGTGGTCAAAAATTAAAAAAAATACTTGACAAGAAGTGAGAAAATCTCAGATAAAACTGTTAACTTCGTAAACGCCTCATATAACCCTTCAAGCATACATAAAATGTATATCGTAATGTAATTTAAAACGGCTTTACTCCGTCCTAAAACAACAAATCTCTTCGCGATTTCAACGCCCGGATGAGAGGCGTGGAGTGAGAAATCCGAGACTTTGAAAGGGTTCGGACTATAGGACACCGAAGCAGCAAATATAAAACCAAGTCTACGGATAAAAGCAAATGTTAACAAAATTATTAATTAATTTTATAGAATTACCGCTTCAAACAAACTGATGAAGCACACCGATCTAGACGAAATCTATTCACTCTAGGCTTAAACACGTCCGAATTGTAGTTTAAAGGAAACAGATCAGCTGGCAATGAGTTCCATTCATGGGCTGTACGTATCAAGAAAGTAGAGCGGAATCGCTGTGTACGAATACTGGGAACGCCCGTGAGGAACGGATGATAGTGTGCCGTTCTTCTGCTTGTCCTGTGGTGGAACGGAGAGGTTAGAATAAGGTCGTGGAGCTCCTGCGCACACTCCCCGAAATGTATCCGGTAAAAAATAGACAGACATGCCACTCTGCGACGATGATCAAGACTTAGCAGTTTCTTGGTGACAAGATCGCTGTCATCGATAAGTCTCATAGCACGTCGGTCCACCGCCTCCAAAGCTTCCAGCTGGTATTTAGGTGCTCCAACAAAAAGTTGGAAACAGTACTCCATACACGACCGGACTTGTGCCTGATACAAGTGAAGCAACTGTCCCGGTGAGAAGTACCGCTTAACCTTGTTAAGAATACCGAGCTACTTGCCGCCAGTTTATCCTTAGAATCGAGGTAAGCACCGAAACTCAGCGTGGGAGTTAAAGGCCTAGAAGCTCAAGATGATCAGCCACCGGAACAGATACATCACGGAAAGTAGGAGACAGTGAGAATTGGCTCGTTTTGGTGGAGAAAAGATATGCCGTGTCTTATTGGCGTTGAATTTGACGAGATTTTCGTCGCCCCAGTCGGAAACAGTTTCGAATGCTTTATTCAAACGCATTACCATATTTTCTCTCAATGCCTGGATATCCGCTTTACTAGCCCTAGGACCGGATGTGTACCTTTCAACAATATTTATTTTGCAATCGTTCTCATATCAACGCACAGAAAGCCGTGCCCTAAAAAAATAAAAACACTTCGCTGTTTTTATGAGAAGCTTGAATGGAAAATGTAAAAACTTTGCTTGAAAGAGCTCTGTAAAAATGAATAAAACTCAGTAGCTGAATAATTTTTCAGTTAGAAATCTCAGAGGAGTGAGCTCGGTTGGTTTACGATGCTTTGCGCGTGTTCGTGCCTCGAAGCGTGTGTTGTAAAAGCGTGGAAAAAATAAAAATATTTTACAGAACACTGTTTAATTTTAGTCTATCAAAAATCTAGATAGCTTACGTTACGTTACTTTATATGATTGATAACACTAATTTATTATGTCTGTGGCCTGACTGAAATCACAGGTACACAAAATATTTATGAATTTAATTTTAGTGTAACATCATTTTGGCTGTGTTGTTAAGGAGCTACAACTGGTTTTAATTATTTTTTATAGTTTACAGGCTTGTTGTTTGACTTCAGCTCACTTGAAACACATCTAGCCTGGAATGGAGCTGGCTCTCAAGTGAGGTTGCTGGAATAACACCGTTAGATGCTTGGTGGCAGATTTTCAATTTGAGGGTGGTAGCTAGCCAGCCGAGTACTAGAAAGTAACCTACCACCGTGCTATAGTTTCCTCACGATGTTTTTCTTTTTAGGCAACGATGATCGCTACTAAAAATAAGTGAATGAGATAGCTGCAGTACCCTTGAAACCGGAACACAGTAATGTTTACACACTACTGCTTAGCGGCAGAATATCTGGTACTGCGGTGATACCTACCTAGACGACCTCCTGCTAACGAAATCTACCACCAAGCAAACTATAAACTATAGTCGGAGTTTCCGATAAAATTAAACGTGAGTAATCCCTCATAAACAAAACAAAAATGTGTTAAAACGTTAGTTTCCATAGTAAATACATACTTATAATATATACAGAACACCCGAATTCTAATTCGAATCCTAACTTGACCTAAATCCCAAGTCTTAGTACCATTTGTCAAAATTTCAAGCACAACTCTAGCTTAGTTTTAGCTGCACGCTCAAAGGGTAGACAAACATGTGGTGACAGCACGTGCCTACACTGCACAAAGACAAGCCCCCTTAAACTGTACAGGTCATTAGTACAAGCTAATTGGGATACGGGACAAGAAACGGGACTAGGCAAATAGGGACAAGAAACACTGAGTTTCGCCTTTATGTAGTGAAAGATACGTAAGCTGTGTGAACATAGCCAGTGTTTACAAAATTCTATCTACGTAGGAAAAAAATTAAAAACAAAGAAGTGTGAGCAAAATAGCCAACCAATCAGCGTGATTATTCTGTAGGTAACTTTGTCATTATAATAATAATTGATTACCAAACAAAATAGCACAAAACATTTACAGGGTTAAGTTGACCTTCATACTATACAATGTGGCCTGTGTTGTGGGGTTCAGAGCACGAGTTGCTTAAAACTATAGTATACTAGCGGCCCGCCCTGGCATCGCACGGGTAGTAAGAATAGGTACAATAAGCTAGCCCACCACCGCGGACTTTTTTTATAGATCTTTAAAAGAGGAATATCCCATCATGCATTGTTTCGTAATATCTCAAAGGGATTAGGCAGCGTTTTCGATGAAAGCTCCCAGGTGGCTTGATTTTTTCCGAAAGTTCCAAATATTATCATCATATTTCAACCAATTTGACAAATTATATACCTTTCTCATGAATCACTCTATCTATTGGTGATACTCACATGATAATCTGTTTAGTAGTTTTTAAGCTTATCGCACACAGACAGACAGACAGATAGACAGACAGACGCGGCGGACGACTTTGTTTTATAACATGTAGTTAATGATACTATTGAAAATTTTACTTAATAGGAAAAATAAACAAAAAAATCGAAAAAAGTTATGTCTGAAAAATGTCATTCGTGACGTTTCTTGTGATCGAAGTTTTTTTTACTAAATCTCAAATTGTGTGATTTTAAGAAATTATCTCCAATGTATGACTAGGTTAATCTAAAAGACACTGTTTCGTGTTTGATGCTCCAAAAACTCATATTGTTCGCTTCCGCTTTCATCGTACCGCTAAGCAATTAATTAAACTCGCTGCCCAATACAATCTGGAGTTCGTCAAGTCACGAGTTAATTGGTTTCTTCTAGGCAAGCGTGCTCCGTCATAGACCGCGTCTTCGCTTAACATCAGGCGAGATGGCGGTCAAACACAAAATTTTTTGTAAAAAAAACACTTTTTTTATGGTTGACATATTGACATACTAGGTTTTTGACAACAGCTCACCTGATGTTTAGTGACGGTGTGGTCGAAGATGGTAAAGCACACCTAGCTTGGAATGGTACTGGCTCTCAAATGAGGCTACCGGAACATACCGTTAGATGCTTGGCGGTAGATTTTCAACCTATAGCCAGCCGAGTACTGGAAAGTACCGTACCACCATGCTATGGTTTCCTCACGATGTTTTCCTTCACCGGCAGCTCAAAGCTCATTGTTGGGGTTTAAACCCACCTCCAGCCCTCCGGCATGCGAACCGACCCCGCTAACCACTGAGCTATCATCGTTACAGCTTGTACTAGGTAAAGTAAGTTCAAAGCCAAAAGTTTTAATTGAAGTACAGTATTATTCGTGCACTTTATTTATCTATGCAAAACCCGCTGTAATTTTCTTTGTGAAAATGTTTTTCACTTTAGCAAATGTTGACAACATTTTTCCTTTGTGGTTCTTGAATAGTTTTACTTTGAAAACGGACCGGTTTATGAATTTTAACGTTTTTCTCGGTAAAAATTACTACAGAAACTGATGTGGTTTTAACACATTCTTGTTAAAGTTATATAAGATTAGACATGTTTTAATTATTTCGAATGCTTCGACTACAGTTTTGGCCTCACTCCTTTTGATAGTGCGCGTGTTGCGCTCTGCTTTGACTCCTTAAAAAGGCTACCGGCTGTGGCCAAAACTATAGCCGGAGTATCTGACGTAATTGCACGTGAGTAATTTCGTATAAGTAAAACAGAAATTAACATTGTGTGCTGTTTTAGTTCGAAAGGCTCATCTTGTTTCTACTTCAAGAGCAACTAAAATGTTCAATTAAAAAATTCAGATGTATCTACTATAATATCGATGAGTAGGTGTGAAAAAATGTATATCAATCCCACTGCTGTGTAAAGGTATTTCTAATATCCTTTTACTTGTCTGGCTTAATTAAATCATTTATCTTAAAATAAAAAAGTTTTTGATCACTCACAAAATATAATTTGTGCACCAAAGCTTAGATTAAAGGCATTAAGGTATATACATATATCGCATGTTTTCATTGTCAACTACCTGCTCTCGACCTCTAGCTACCTCCATACCAAATTTCATTAAAATTGGTCGAGCCATTTGAGCGTGAAGAAGTAACAAACATACAAACACACTTACATACTTTATAATATTATCTAGTGTGATTAAAAGAGTGCTATGAGATTTTAACACTTAAACAATATTTTTGGTTATAAAATAACGTAGGTATCTCTCAATCATTGTAATATTTTATGTTACCTCAATGAAATCCCAAATATTAAACTGGTTAAGGTACCTATCTATTGCGCGTATCTTACGAAGTTAATAAAAATAGAGTCCTCTAGAAATCGCCAACACTACTTTATCAAGGATTCTTCACGGCACATTAATAGAACTGAACGGAACGTGACGGAACAGAACAGAATATAACTTTATTGTACACCAACAATCGATACATATATTACAAAAACATAAAAAAATAGAAAAAAGATAATAACAAAACAACATCGACTAATTTGTAGTAGGTATTAATGTTTCTTATGAAATACAATAGACATTTTATTTAAAAAAATATATCTTAAGCCATCATCATCATCCACAGCCTTCTTATTTCCACTTCCTGGCTATAGACGTCTCTCTTTCAATGTCGTCTTCACCGATCTGTGCTAGTCTCGTCAAGGTATACGTGTCTAAATGTGTAAGCTTCTTCAAGTCTTTTTTTTTTTCAAAAAAGCATTTAATTTTAACCTCAATTTTAATTTTAACTTAATTTTAATTTGATTTCCCTAAAAAATACTGCTACGCATAACAACAAAATATTCGACTTAAAATAGATCAATTCTTATCTTTATATTTTCTATTATACAGCCTTTCTTTACTCAACAAAGTGAGCCAAAGATTAAAACACTCCAGTTGACGCTTCCACAATTCCTTTAACCTCTTATTGTGGAATCGGTAAAAGCCATTTGGAAGAGTTCTCTTATTTATTCTGTCAATAAACGAATATTTCTGAGGGCTCAGGGCTATGAATCTGCTTGGTATTTCGTAATGAAATTTTTAGGATACTTCTACCGTCGCCGTTGAAAGGGCTACTACGTATGACAGAATTCTCTTTTTGTTTGAAATATTTACAAACTCTTCTAAAAGACTTTGATGTTTTGAACTTTGATACTTAGATTACGATACTGAGCACTATTTTTGGCTGTTCCTGAACAAATCTTTATCTAGAAGAACAAAGAAGCCATTTTATTACTTACTTCATGTAACTGTTTTATCTGCATATATGTATATACTACATACAAGAAAAAATAGCATATATTAATTGAGGCTACAAGCTATTTTAATTTCAAATTTTATTAAAATCAGTTAAGCCGTTACTGTGGGAAGACGTAACAAATATGCACATATACCTACACACGTTTTTCGAATTTATGGTATTCAATAGTAACTTTTTTATTTTATTTTATTTGCTTGCGTTGGAAGTTCGCATGTATACAGATCTTATTGATAATAAATTTAGTTGTATATTATTATTTTAATGTAAAAGTAATATGACGAACGAGACGCGTTCCTTATGGTAAGAGATAACAGCAGTCTATATCCATTAGATCGGTACACAGATTTTTGAGTAGCAAAACAAAGTCCAGGGTATCGCTGCTTTGCCGTTCAATACTTTGAGACTATCGATGATTACTCTCCACAGCCCTGTAATTTTGCTAGCTGCAATACCCTTCAAACCGGAACACAGTAATGCTTACACACTACTGCTTGGCGGCAGAATAACTGGTATTGTGGTGGTACCTACCTAGATAACCTCATGCTAAGGAGATCTACCACCAAGTGAATATACTTCCTAACCTTATAAGGGCACGGCAATAGTCTGAAGCGAGCGGTGAGATTAATTCCATGGTTAATTCTATAGTAAATTATTATCTTCAGAATATTTCTGCAAATAACTATATTTCTTTATTACAAAATGGTAACGTTTTGTGTATTTTAATAGCCATTGAGTTTGAGCCTATAGCTATGAGTTATGGTTGATTATTTGTACATTAGATAATTAAATTGTGGTTAAATTTGTTTTACCATACTATCTATACTTATATATAATATCACATCACATCATCAGCCATAGGATGTCCACTGCTGGACGTAGGGGGTTTTGCCAATACTCGCCACGCTTGGCAGGCGGGTTGGCGAGCGCAGTAGAGAGGGTGGGGTACTATTCTTACGCCGGCACCACCACGGCACTACTATATATAATATAGTAAAGTGTAAAAGTTTGTATGTTTGAACGCGCTTATCTATGAAACTACCAGTCGAATTTGTAATTATTTTGCCATTTGTTAGGTCTTTATCCTTATGGTTGACAAACTAGGTCAAATGTGGTCAAACACAGCTCCCCTGATGTTAAGTGATGGTGTGGTCGAAGATGTTAAAGCACACCTAGCCTGGAATGGAACTGGCTCCCTAGAGAGGCTACCGGAAAACACCGTTAGATGCTTGACAGCATTAGCTAGCCAGCAGATTACTAAAAAATACCCTACCACCACGCAATGGTTTCCTCTCGATGTTATCTTTCACCGGCAGCTCAAGCTCATTGTTGGGGTTTGAACCCACGCCCTTCGCCGTGTGAGCCGACTGCACTTACAACTGAGCTATCATCACTACAAAAGGTAGCTCATTCCACTAGGTCTTTTTCACAAAAACGTCAAACGTTAACATCACTATATAACGATTCTTGGAAGCCGATAGCGACACCGCCGGACATATTTTATAATGTTGGTTGTTAGTTATTTAGTAAAGAATTGAGGATACCTTTTCAGTAAGACAGTGAAAAGTGTGAAGCGTAATGACCAGATTCTGAACACTAAATATAAATAATACGTCACTACAAGTTTCTTAAACTTAAAAGCCTACATTGTATTCAAAGATAAAACAGTAATGATGAAGTCAAAAAAGTCTCCCAGGAGTTCGCTACCTCACATCTATACAAATTTTAATGACTACCGACCTCTCTAATTAGGCGAGTGCAGCTTGACTTGACTGAAAGAAAATTTGCTCGTCATTTTCATTTTCTACGGAAGTCAGAAATACTTTGTCTCAGTGAAAAACTCTCTAACTGCCTCTGAAATTTCATGAAATGACGAATCCATTTATTACGGTATAGCGCCAAAATATTTTATTAGGTCCAGATTTATGTTGTAAGATGTAAAAATTTCTCTTTTTTAATAAAAAGGCGCGAGATTACCGAATTTGTAATGAAAAATGATATTATAATTTTTGGTAGTAAAATAGCTTTAATGAAAATTTTTGGATGGTAAGCTTGGATTTAAAGTTATAGGTAATATGTAAGGTTAGGATTTATGAACACTCATAACATTAACGAGTCCAGACCTGGATAGGTGACCGCGAGTAGCAAGTACAACTATTGCCTACTATGTAATTTTTACAAAAAAACATTTTTATTCCTACTAAGTATTATTGAATTAGATACTGTGATTAAATCATACATTTTAGCAGTTTTAATTGATACTCTTAGGTTACCTTAAGCCGAAAGGATGTCGAAGTACTTATTATTATGTACTGCTTTTATTATAAGCGTACCTTTGAAAGGGGATGATATAAGTTGCTCCGTACATCTGCTATACCTATTTATGAAACCGCAGATTTTTTTTTTCGCTTCCAGGATAAAAGTAATCTAGAATGACCCCCTTTGGGCTTAGCACACCCTAAGGTTATAACCCAGTATCAACAGTAGCATGGTGGCAGGGTATTTTCTAGTACTCGACTGGCTAGCTACCTTCAAGTTGAAAATCTGCCGCCAAGCACTAAACGGTGTGTTCCGACAGCCTCAGTTAAGAGCCAGTTACATTCTAGATGTGCTTTATCATTTTCGATCACACCGTCACTTAACATCAGGTGAGCTGTGGTGAAACACCTAGCATGTCAAACATTAAAAAAAAACAAATGACGTTTTTTTTCTGAATAGCTCTCGGATCTGGTAAGCTTTCGGAACAGCAAACTTTTTGCAATTTCGGCAAGTTCAGATTCATTTAAATCCTAACTAATATTGTAAATGCGAATGTGTTTGTCTGTTACGCCTTCAGATTCAGAAGGATTTATTGTAAATCGCGTAACAGTAATATCAATAAACATAATTATGCAAAGTACATGCTAAACTACTCAAGGGATCTAGGTGAAATTTAGCATGTAAGTACTTTAGGCTCTGGAATAAGTCATAGGATACTTTCATCAACATCATCCATCACCACGCGGGTAAAACCGCGGGGCGCAGCTAGTACTTTTTATATTTATGTAGGTTATTTGCGTATCTGTTCTAAATGTATTTATTAAAAGTTAGTATTTAAAAAGTAATATAATACTAAAATATTTGACCTTCTAGTATTTAGAAAATAATTTTCTATCAATTTTAAAATAAATAAAAAATATTTGTACTAAGAAACAAACGCTAATCTCCGTAAATAAACTAATCGTGAAATACATCTCTATTTTGAGTTTTAGAGGCAAGAAGCGGTCCGAAGCCCACTCAACCATAATAACACAATTAATCAAAGTAGATCAATGAGCGACAGGCGGACGGACGGAAAGTACCTCCTTAGCGGGGACGAGGCATTAATCACGGACTTCTATTGCAACTGATGTCTAGAGATTGAATTATATAAAGTATCAGAATATTTGATATCCATAGCATTTTTAACAGGTATTGTATACCAACTCGCCCGTTGGGAACAGACATGGACACCCAGGACAAATATTTATGTGACGAGAATTTGATATAGATTTATTCTGTCTGTGTTCTTAATGTACATACATATGTAATGACAAAAAAAAAACATTTAAGTAATCTTTCATTTTACATATAGGTATGTATTTATTTATTTTTGTTTACATTTTTATATTTTTTTATAGTTATATATCTAAAATTTCAGAAAATGTCTTGTACCTGAGTGACATACTATAAATCTTTTGACTTGTCTTGTTCAGTTAAATTGTAGTACAGATACTAGAGGTAACTGTTACTAATACCATGTTGTTACTAATATGACAAATAGTATTGATACCGAGTATTATTCGAATTCTGAATATCAGGTAAAATTAAATCTCTAGCAATTCAATTGAACGTTTGATAGTCATTGTTTTTGTTTTGAATTTCTTTTCAAAGTTACGCTTTTGTTTGTACTGTATTTGTTTGCGACGCAATTCCAGCGGATTGTTTAGTTTGATTGGAGCAGAGTTTTTGTTTAGATAACTGTTTAATATTTTTTCAGCGCAATATTTGTAAATATTGATCCAAAAAAAGAACGTAATCGCCTAATACATTAAAAGATCTTCGTATAAGATTTCGTATCGTTTTCATATGATTTTGTGTCTACAGTTGACAAGAAGATACTTAATTTCAATAGTGAATACCGCCAATGTCCTTTCATTAGTTTGTTTTATCAAAAAAAGGCAAGAAAAAGTGACCCAAATTCAAGTCATTCCCTGACCCAGTATATTTCACTTTCCAGTTTTATGGGCACGTTTGGCTAGTAAAAGCTGTGTGTGAGGAACCACTCGACAAGCGTTAGCTTACGATTCGTAACAAAGTAGTTTGTAATTAATCTTAAGTAGTTTTAGTTTCTAGAAAACAATGTAATTTTTCAAGAAATTTCTTTGACTTTGACAGGCGTTTGGGACTTAAGCTGCCTGCCATCATCATCAATACCATATTCTATGTATAATCAGAAATTACTGAATGAGCTTAGCACGCGCATAGTAAAATAATAAGAATAAAAAAACATACAGTCGAACATAGAACCTCCTCCTTTTTTGAAGTCGGTTAATAAACCTAGGCGTTTCACGCAGCACCATTTAGCCCCAACTGAGTAAAGCTTGTACTATTGGAACCAAGTAACTGATAGAATCCGTATATATATCCTTTTTTTTTGTATATACATAATATACAACACGAAGACATAGAACAAACATTTATCCTCTTCTCACTAATCTCGAGTGGGAATCGAACCCACGCCCTGCAGCTACAATTATCCACTTTATTGCATAAAAATTGTTACAGACTTATACTTGAGTCCCTAAATCCCAGACTGTATGACCATTGCAGCGATACACAGGATTTTTTGAAGCAAAACAAAGTCTTGGGCTTCGTTGCTTTGGCTCTCATTACTTTGTGACTTTTGATGGTTAGTCTCAACAGCCCTAATTCGCAGGCTGCAGTACCCTACGAGTCGGAACACAGTAACGTCTGCATGTTCCAAATGTATTTATTGTATGAATTAAAAATAGTATATAAGTATTCTATCAGTTACCTAATAGTTAAATGTTTTTCTGTTATAAACCCGGTGGTTATTTTTTTTCTAAATCGTTTGTGGAATTTCCGGTTTCAAGAACGCGTAAATTGCCTCTAATTATAATAATTAGTAGAACATAACAACCCGGAATATTTTAATTACACCGTGAAATATTATTACTTGCCCGCATAAGCAGTTTGTTTTTACGACCAAAATAAATTGCATTTATATTTCTCTTATCGATTTCAAATTAGCGTCAGGCGAGTTGTTTGGTTGTTGAAATGGAATTGAAAAAGTACAAGTATTACATACTTTGACGGTACCAATCTAACTTTCTTTGTTTCACTTTTGTTTCTATTTTTACAATTATAGTATACTAGCTTACACCCGAGACTTCGTCCGCGTTAACTTGAGAATTTGGTTCAGAGAGAAATGAAACATGTCATCATCATCATCAGCCGTATGACGTCCACTACTGGACATAGGCCTCCCCCATTTATTTCCATAAAGACCGGTTAGAAGCGGCTCGCATCTAGCGCGTTCCTGCGGTCTTTATTAGGTCGTCTGTCCACCGTGTGGGTGGACGTCCTACACTGCGCTTGCCGGTCCGTGGTCTCCACTCCAGAACTTTGCAGTCCCATCGGCCACCAGTTCTGCGTGCTATGTGCCCTGCCCACTGCCACTTCAACTTGCTAATCCGCTGGGCTATGTCGGCTACTTTAGTTCGTCTACGGATCTCCTCATTTCTGATTCGATCTCGTAGGGAAACTCCGAGCATAGCCCTCTCCATAGCTCATTGTGCTACTTTAAGCTTACAAAAAGCTAGAAAAAAAATTAAAACCCACTCACTGATGAGTGAGTACATAGTCATAGTTAATGACGTCAGTAGACTTGCAGACAATTTTTGAGCAACGTTAGAACCACGGAGAAGGTAAAAAAAGGATATGGCATTATTCAATTTTTATTAATTTCTTTTCTTTACTAGGAATTCTAGTGAAGCTTGTAAAAAACATGGCGATTTTCTAGTTATAATATGTATATTATTTTATGCCATGTTATCCGCATACACTTATATAATTTTAAGTCATATACTACTGGTTTTTGCCATTTATTGTTAAGATTTTTACTACCGGCAACCATATCACTTTTAATCAAATTCTGATAAATCCATAATTTTCTTGTGTAACGATGACACTTCAGTGGTTAATGCGGTCGGCCGGGAGCCGGAAGGCATGGATATAAATCTGAACAATTAGATTAAGATGCTGGTGAAGGCTAACATCATGAGAAAACCTTTATGTGGTGGGAGGGTACTTTATAGTTCACCATCCTCAAGATGAAAATATCCTGCTTCTATCTCTGTGCTCCAACAACTTCATTAAAGAGCCAGTTACATTCCAGTCTATATGTGCTTACCGTTATCGTTACTTAACATCTGGTGAGCTGTGGTAAAACATATAGCCTGTCAAACATAAAAAATAAACTTTTCGTTTTCCAAGCTTTTATTATCGAAGTCGGAACTTTCACTTTCAAAAACAAATAGTTTTAATATTACTTACTACCTCAATAATAATATTATTCAAACTAATTCGCAATTTAATTTTAATAAAATATTTACCCACTGCTATGAAATTGAAGAAAAACTTTTTTAAATATATTTCTTTAAATTTCTTATGACATATTTTTATTTTATTTTCAAATTTAATTTAAAACCAACAATAAATATAAATTCACTTAAGAGTTCTTTTAAAAACTAACAATAAATCTAAAGTTTATAAAACATTCCTTATATTGTCATACAGTTGTGACGATTATGATAGAACAATATTAAAAACAGTCTGCCATGAGCAGCAGAGAAAATCATATAATTTTGTGAAGAAAAATATTGCTATACCATCTACTCTTAGTATCTGGTCTATGGTCAGAACGCACCAGACGGATGAGAGCAAGTAATTGCGTCCGGCTCCGCACAATAAACTTTAACAAAAGCTCCTAACTCACTCGTTAATGACGCGAAACTTACCTCTGGGTTTGTGGCAGAATTGTCTGCGACCAAATCTATTTATGTGATGGATATAAAAGGAAATACTTGGTACTATATATTACCAAGCTTTATAATGTTTATTATAGAAAATAGTAAAGATTAGTAAAATATTGTAATGATAGTAATATGAGGCAGGCTAAAATTAAGTGTACTAGTAGATCTAGCGATGATATATCAGTGGCTAGCGGGGACGGTTCGCCGAAGAGCGTGGGTTCAATTTCCATCAATGAACTTGAGCTACCGGTAAAGGAAACATCGTCAAAAAACCATAGCATGGTTGCAGTCTATCGGTTATCTGGTTCCTATAGTACAAGCTTTGCTTAATTTGGGGCTAGATAGCGTTGTGTGAATTATTCCCTGATATTTATTAATATCCGTAATGTAGTTTAGGCGAAGTAAATTATAATTTAATTGTGACTTGTATGAACTATAATTTTTGGCTTAATCACAATTACAATAGCATAAGTCAAACTGTCTTTCTCAAATCTTTAATTTTATGAATAAACTTTTAAGTGAAATGTAATAAAACCCTGCAAAACGAGAACTCAGTTCGCGCTATTAAAACTTCGGCGTTCACTCCTAAAATAGTTCCAAATACGGTTTTTTTGGTAATAAAATCCTAAAAGGATATCCAGTGGGTATTCCACTATAGTAATAAGATTAGTGTCTTTTTAAACATTTTTGTTACAATAGTCAATCATCAGCCTAATATTGTGTAAAATAGCGTTACATTTAGCGAACCTACAATATAAACTATTGAATGAATAATTCGTTTGTCTATAAAACAAAAGACATATAGATATATTTTTACAGATAACTTAGTCTGCCAGCTTCTACCCTGGAGGGGCTTACAGACATTTGGCAATTCACAAGTTGCAAAAGTTCGTGCGAGTCAAACCCTTAATTATTTTTGTGATTTACCAACTCGAAAGAAAAAAGTTAACCCAATTATGTCTAACAATTTTTAAAAATAAAACATAAAACTTATCTATTGCTATCATTCACATGTTTTTTTAGCTGGACTGGAAAACCACATTTATCAGTCTTTTGATTGAATTTTCTACTATGAAGTGTCTAATTTGAAGTGTGTTTTTTTTTTAAATTCTGATTATATGATCACGTATGACAACAGATCAACATTAAGGAGTGAACCCTACCTGATGATAAGCAGTAGTATAGTCTAAAATGAAGAACGCTTTTTGAGAAGGAACTTATATACTCAAGCTATGCCTTGAGTAAATATGTTCGTGGAACTCTCTGCCGGAATCTGTGTTCCGGCAGAGAGTTCCACAATACTGTACGAATGAAAAATATGGAATCAAAACGCTTTATTAGTACGTGGAAAATTCACTATCTTGTCATTTGTCTGGCCGTTCGGTAGTAAAAAGCTAAAGTTTTTTACACCTACAGGTGGAATCAAACTGTCCAGTTCCATGTAGGTACACTGTCCGGAATATGCCCTAGCTAGCAACTCTACGACGATGCTCAAGGATTTGAAGCCGAGACTCTGACAACCAATTAGTCTCCTAGAGCGTCACTCGATCGACTTTAATGCCTTAAGTCAGTTTGACAAAGCCATAGGTGCGAACAGTACTCCATACCCGATCTTACTTGCGCTTTGTACAAGCTGAGCAGCTGTTCTGGTGTGAAGTACCGTCTTACTTTAGAGAGGATGCCAAGCTTATTTGCAGTACATGCAGCCTTTACTTAATTTTAAATTATTTGTGATTATTGTGATTCGAAAGTTATATTTTAGTTGATAGAAACGCAAATAAAAATTGTTCATTAAAACAGACAATAGCGCCTTAAAACAAATTTCAAGTACATATTATGACAGGAACTACGTTACATCAACAGTTAGTTCTTTTAAGGTAAAAACTTTGTGATGCTGCTAACAATAACCGTGGGGTTGGCTTTTATAAAAAGCCTTTAAGGGTATCCGGTAATATTTTGACCAAACACGCAATTAATCTTGTCTTTTTCTTTACAGTTTTGAACATGACACGGGTACTAAATTACCTTTGAGTGACATGTTCTTCCACCTTTTTTTTAATATTTGACAGGCTAGGTGTTTGACCACAGCTCACCGGATGTTAAGTGACGGTGTGGTCGAAGATGGTAAAGCGCACCTAGCCTGGAATGGTACTGGCTCTCAAGTGAGGCTACATTATAAGATACCTATTCTACTTATTTCCTTGTAGTAAAAGTGATTAATTAATAGTTTATGAAAAAAAAAATGTTTTAAACAAATGTTTCAAACATTGAAAAATATCGTGAGCTTGTAGTTGGGCAAATCCAGTGATAGAGCAATAAGTTATTCTGAATGATATAGAGAGTTTCACGGCTCATGAAGATCCGACGTCACGTAGGCCACGGGAATCTCATTTTGAAATTCAGACCGCAGCCGCATAATGTGGCAATAAATGAATTTTAATAACATCACCTACCGCTGGCATTCCAGTTTTACGAATTAAAGTTTTATTCGGTCGAGTGGTACGTAAGTAGCTGCGTGCTCTTCTGAAACTGAAAATGTTTTAGTAGGAACTTAGATATTGAATTTGGTTTAAAAGCAGTGGTTGAATCGACTGAATTCGTTTTGGTTTGAGAAGAAAATTGTATTAAAATAGAGTGGTTTGTAAGTTAAAAGAATATTTTGAGAAACTTAGTGTAGGTATACCTACTTCTATTAGATTCGGTATAAAGGATTTTGTAGCGATGATAGCTCAGTTGTTAGCGCGGACGGTTCGCACGCCGAATGGCGTGGGTTCAAACCCCAACAATAAGTTTGAGCTACCGGTGAAGGAAACCATAGCGTGGTGGTAGGGTACTTTTTAGTACTCGGCTGGCTAGCTACTACTAAGTTGAAAATCTGCCGCCAAGCATCTAACGGTGTGTTCCGGCGGCCTCACTTGAGAGCCAGTACCATTCCAGGCTAGGTGTGCTTTACCATCTTCGACCACACCGTTACTTAACATCAGGTGCGCTATGGTCAAACGCTTAGCCTGTCAACCATTAAAAAAAAATATTGCAATAAAACTTTATTATTATAACAAGCCGTAATATATATGCCGTGGTGGTGCCGGCAGAAGAATAGTACCCTACCCTCTCTACCCGTGGTTGCCGTAAGAGTCGGCTAAGGCATGTAATCCGGAAGATAGGCAGCAGCGTCTTCCTTGAACCATCACACCTAACTGCGCTCGCCAACCCGCTTGCCAAGCGTGGCGAGTATTGGCAAACCAAGGAGGAGGCCTATGTCCAGCAGTGGACGACCTATGGCTGAAGATGGTGGTGGTAGATTATAACAAGTTCATAAAAAAGATCTTGAAGATATATGAAGTCATCCAACCCGCACTTGGTAAGCGAAGCTGATTCGTGATACTTTGTATAAATATTCGATAAAAAGTGTATGAAAACTGTGACAACGCTCCTATAGGACGTCAATGGATGTATTTCTGAAAAAGAGTTGATCGTAAGCACTACGAATTTTTCGATACAAACTTATTATACTAAAGTTACTGAAGTTATCTTATAATCCTGCCAATCTTACACTTGTACTTACTTACTCTTAACAGAAAAATTGTACATAAATAATTATGGCAAGCGCTTTTTATGACTTTATCATTAAACTTTTAACAGGCGTTTACATTTACAAAAAAACCATAGCTTAGTTGTATAGCGATGATAGCTCAGTGATTATCGTGGTCGGTTCACACGCTGAAGAGCGTGGGTTCAAATTCCAACGTTAAGCTGGTGCTGCCAATTAAGACAAACATCGTGAGGAAACCATGGTGTGTTGGTAGAGTATTTTATTGTATTCTATTGGCTAGCTACCGCTCTCTAGTTGAAAATCTGCCGCTAACCTAACCCAACGGTGTGTTCCGGTATCCTCGCTTGAGATCCAGTTCCATTCCAAGCTAGATGTAATTACTATTTAGGAACAAACCATCACTAAACATCAAGTGAGCTGTGGTCAAACACCTAGTCTATCAACCATAAAAAACAAAGCCACAACATGTGAGTGAATGTCAAAAAATCTTTTCATTTTCTGTTGGATTTAGGCCTCTCCAAGACACGTCACCCAGCCCGATCTTTGGTTTTCCGCTACCATCCACAGCTGTCTTACGTATATCGTCACTCTATCATGTCCTACGCTACGTAGCAAATTATAAGTAAAATAATACCCAAATAAACCTTTAGGCATCAGCAAAACGACGTTACTTGTGTGTTTTCCTAAACTATCTTAATATTCCTCCCGCATCGGGTTGTTCCAAATGGAAGGTCTATTGATTCATATTGCTGGTTTCCGTTTCAATAAACGCGGTCCAAGCTTGTGGAATAAGAAGCTTTTACAATAATAC
The DNA here is from genome assembly GCA_950106695.1 of Biston stratarius. Classification (NCBI taxonomy): domain Eukaryota; kingdom Metazoa; phylum Arthropoda; class Insecta; order Lepidoptera; family Geometridae; genus Biston; species Biston stratarius. Next base: position 11,415,406 of record OX467115.1, on the reverse strand, counting down.
ATTCCGGTACGAATTTGCCTTCCTCTTGAAATTTTAGGTTAATAAAATTATTATGTTATTTTATACTAGCTGTTACCCGCGACTTCGTCTGCGTGGAATTTAACAACACATTTTTGTTCAGTTTGCAGAATTGAAGAAAACATAATAATTTTCTGTTCCTCGTAAAGAAATACCTTAATCTTAGGTAACCTAACATTTTCTGGTATGAAAAGAATTCTAGGTATATGTTAATCCAGGTAATAAAATGTCATCCAAATCCGTTCAGCGGTTTTAGCGTGATTGAGTAACAAACATCCAATATACAAATTTTCAAATTTATAATATTAACGTGCCGTGTAATATTAATACTAACCTAATCGTAACGTGCAAATCTTAAATTCTTAAATCTTAAATTCTTTCTGTCTAGTTTGTATGTTTTGTACACATATTGCTGATAAATAAAGAACTCCCTACTAACCGGAACACAGTACAACTACTGCTAACAACATACTACTGATTGGCGGCAGAATATCTGGTACAGCAATGGTTCCTACCTACACGACATCTTGCTAAGGGAATTAGCCGGAGAATCTAATTTCACCGAAAAATAGTAGAAGAACTTTACCGATAGTTATATTACATCTGATTCACCTACTTAATTCTCTTCAAAAGCAATCTGGAACTATGAGAAGGAGCAAACTCCTAATTAATCATAAAAATGTACTACCTATCATTACTGTGTTTGGGTTTTGTACTAACTTAAACTTGTTGCCAAGTTTCGCGAGCACATTGTGCCAAAAAATATTATTTTTCAGCTTTATTAATGAACCTCGACATTTAAACCTACTTGTAATAAAAAAAGTTTCTGCTGTACATTTTTTTTTTTACAATATTTATTAATTAGAAGAATTCGATTAAAATAATGTCCTCGATAGAAATTTGGACAGCCTATTTGGAAGACCGTCTGGTTTCCAATCTGGAGGACCTGGGATCGAATTCTACGGCATCTCTGTCTTTTCTAAGTTATAGGGTATAGCCTCTGAATTCAAAAGGTGAAGGAAAACATCGAGAAGGAATCTACATAAATTCGATTGTTCTTATAAAAGTTCTCGGAGTTTTTTTTTTTATGGCTGACAGGCTAGGTGCTTGACCACAGCTCACCTGATGTTAAGTGACGGTATGGTACCCTCAAGTTAAAAATCTGCCGCCAAGCATCTAACGGTGTGTTCCGGCAGCCTCACTTGAGAGCCAGTTTCATTCCAGGCTAGGTGTGCTTTACCATCTTCGACCACACCGTCACTTAACATCAGGTGAGCTGTGGTCAAAAACCTAGCCTGTCAGCAATAAAAAAAAAGCGTTATGTTCATTCATTACCTGACAATATTCTATCGAAAAAATTATATTCCATGTTACTAGACCTTAAATCACTAAAAAAAGAACTACTAAATGTAAACTGCACATACAGTAGAATAGAAATAGCATATGAGCAAACTTTGCTCAACCAAAGCACTTAATAGTAATTACATAAATAAAGTTTTTGAGATAGAGTTAAAAATAGTTCCCTCGTTACTAAGTTTTAATTTATAATATATAAACCAGTTACGTCTTCGATACTGGACACACTAGATACTGGTCTACTTCGATCGACAAAAGAAGACGACTTATCCCTACAGTGGGCGGAATGAATAAATTAATATGGAAGGCAATTTACGCATGGCTTGGTACACCCTACTAACTAAGCAAAGCCTACTAAGTGAACCAGATATTACTCATAGAATACTTACATACTTTTTTATAAAAATGAATTTGTAATTTTTGTTATATAAAAAAGTGGCAAACAAACGATGGACCATTTGATGGTAAGTGGTCACCGCTGTTTATTGAAACCTACAATATCCGGGGCATTGTCAGTTCTTTGCCTATCTTGTTTGAATCGAGGTAGATCAAAATTTGATGGAAAAATCTAAGGTGGTAAACCATTCCACAGAAGACAAGTACGCCGAAGAAACAATCGATTAAATCAAGTGGTACAAGACTTCCACGCATTTATAACATGTAAGTGGCAGTTTTAGCGATGGCGGCAGGTTCTTATAAATAGATATAATAAACATAATATGTCCTGGGCGGGAATCGAATTTACCATTTACAACTCGTGAAGTGGTGCTGCTACCAAACAAGCTAATAGAGCAGTCAATCGATCAAAGTCGATAAGCCGCATGATGATGATGTCAAACTATCATAAAAGGTCACGTAAAATTTCCAATAAGTATAATTTGCTTTTAATGCTAGTCCCTAAGTGAAGTTCACTTCAAGGTACGTCTGGTTTACCACTGAGAACCACTAGGTACAGTCAGAAACATTAAAATTATCGTTCAAGATAAAAACCTACGATATCGAATGTACAGGTTGAAAGGTCGTCTAGGTAATCGTCTTGGTACAAAATACAAACAAAATATAAATACAAATAATCTTTATTAATGAATTACTTACTACCACTTACTTATTACTTACTTATCACTTACTTCTTAGGTACGTACCAACGCAGTACCAGATATTCTACTGTCAAGCAGCAATGTGTAAACATTTCTATGTTCCAGTTTGAAACTAACCATCTAAAGTATTTCAATGTAATATAGCGCCAAAGCAGCGACACCTTAGACTTTGTTTCGTTATTAAAAGTTCTGTGTATCGCTGCAACGGTTTCCTTCGTCTTATTACTTTCTCATTAAAAAAAAAGGTCAAATTCAACTTATCTTTTTCTGCGTTATTTTTGGCGTCACACTTTGTGTATTTGCTACTGTCAAGTGCTTCAATGTTTTTAAGTTTTCATTTCATCTAATACCTGTTAACGAGCAATTCTTGTATATATATAAGTGGGAGAAGTTTTTGTCCAGTAGTGGACTACAATAGACTGATCATGATGATGAAACTTATTTTACTTTATTGTTTAGTACCTGCATGACCGAGCTTTGAAAACACGGATAAAACGACAACCTAGCTAGATCGATTTATCGCTTTCGAAACCCCCCTGCATACTAAATTTCATGAAAATCGTTGGAAACGTTTCCGATAATCAGAATATATATATATATATATATCTTCATATAAACGAATAAGAAACAATAATTATGTCATAAATAAATGGTAGGCACTGGACGTTGTTTGCCTATTTGTTTACTAGACAATTTTGAAACAAAATATTGTTAGCGTTTTTTTTTTCTAGTAATATGATAATAGTACAGCTGATTGTACCTACGGGAGGGTACGTGTCTGGAAAACTGGATGTTATTACGTCTATAAGTTCCCATAATACGTGTGTGACTTCACGTTAGTTGTTAGTGATATAGGCGATGCATGGTAATGGCTGAGTTTGTGTGACTATTTACTGAAATAAAATATTGAATTATGTCATAACAATACGGGATTTATATTTGGTCAAAAATTGCAGGGAAGTTCTAAGCTGAATATCGGAGATGCGAGATATAATTAAAGTGATTATTAGTTTAATAGCTTGGTAATTTTACAATCGTTAACATATTTATAAATTTTCTTCTGTAGATACGTATGTCACTGAACTCATTCTAAATAGTTTGACCGATTCTGTTGTTTTTTTTTTGTATTTTTAGGCTGGATGGCTAAAATTCATAATTTGACCCTGTAGGTGGCGCTTCAATCGTCCACCGAGGAAGTACCAGACATTTAGCTGGTAAGCTGGTACATTATATAATTACAAAACTGCTATTCCATTTTTTTTCTAATCTGGTAGCTTTGAGCAATTTTTATTTGCACACTTCATACTATAAAACGAGGTCGTCCGCCGCGTCTGTCTGTTTGTCTGTTCGCGATAAACTTAAAAACTACTCAACAGATTATCATGCGTGTGTCATCAAAAGATAGAGTGATTTTTATAAGTAAGATTAAGGTATATAATTTGTCAAGGTTTTGTGTAAATCGGTTGAGATATGATGATAATTGTTGGAAGTGTTGGAAAAGTCAAACCACCTGGGAGCTTTCATCGGAAAAACAACCTAATCCATTTGAGATATTTTGTTAAATTTTAAGCGGACGAAGTTATAAATATAAATAGAAAACGTGTGTGTATAGCTGCCCAATCTAGTAAATACCAAAAGTGTCCACCAGTCCAAAAGTGACCATAATACTTGCGGCGTTGCCACGATATGTAGATATATATTACTACATTAAATCATAAGGGGTTTGTTAAAGGATGATAATGGACAACAAATCCATAGTCAAAAAAGCCCCCACGTAAATACCCTTGTCCAACATTATTTATTGTAAGGAACGCAACGAATGTGCGATAAAAAGTACTTCATCATCATCATCATCATCCACATCCTTCTTAATCCCACTGTTGGGTAAAGGCCATCTTGCTGTGCCATCTGTCGCAGTCCTGTGCCAATCTGGTCTAGGTTCGACCCGCGACATATCGTCGACCCATCTTGCGGTTGGACGACCAAGTAAAAGAAAAAAGTACTTATGTATAATTAAGCAAATATATATTAAGCAATGATGACAAATGTATTTGTAAATTGTATATACATATATAATACTTTTGTGTATAGCGCAATATGGTAGTACTAATTATGGTATTGATGAATTCTCCCAAAAGGATATCGTGATAGTGTTTCATGGTAAGTTGCTAATACATAAACATGTGATGGAACCTACATAATCACATCATTTGGTTACTTTACATTTTGGCGTCGACTCGCAAACTTCGGCTTCAGCTATGATTAATGATCATCGAAATGGCTTGCCGAGCTATCTTTCCCATCTTGAGTCCAATAAAGGTTGATTCCCGATTTTGAACTTGGTCGTAACTATTGATTGGTTGTATAAACTTAAAGGCTTCTGACAACAATGTAGTAATAATTACATCATGTTTCTGTTAGAAAAGAAAAGGATTTAAAGTTAAGCAGAATAAATTCATTTAAACGATAAGTTTAGAGTGCTAAGCTAAAGATAGGTAAGTATGAGCATTAAAGTATATTACGTAAACAATCATAATAATAATAAAAAAACACCCAGTTCCCATACCAAAAAGCGACTAAAGATTTTGTTTGATAATTTTTTTTTTTTAAATGAAGCAGAGATATATTTTGTTTTAAAAATATATATAGCCATTTCTTTCGAGATGTTGTAGGGATTATAACGATACTGTTCAGTTATTTAAAAGTTATGGAGGAATAAACAAACTCACATACATACATATTGTTATCTACATGTGCAAGGGTTTTGTGTATTGAAAAATGGCGTCCCTCCTAATTAATTCTCTTTATTATTCTTCCTCTTTCACACATAACTGAAACTATTTACACTATCCCTTTCACACGTTATCTAAATAGGCTTTTTCTTTCATACTTACAATTATCTTCAAATCATCTCTGCATCTAAGTATCTCTTTCATATTGACGTTACGTTCCATTCATAGCTTCATATACTTTAGATTTTTCAAACATGTTAATTGCTCATTAATTCTTTCTCATTCTCGCTACCTTACGTTACATTTTGCGCAGTGCCTAAAAGTACAGCTTACACATGAACCCTGAAAACATTATACTCCTTTTTTGGGCAGACGTATAAAAAATTATGTAAAAACTTTTTGTAATATATTTTTTGTATATGTCTTTCGGCATTTTTTTACTATGTTATATGGATGCTCCAAGATTTTCAGTAACTTAATCCATAAGTGTTTTGTTGAAATTTATAATAAGCGTTGTTATTCTTAACGATAGAGTTTTGAGGTTCGCAAATATATGTACCTACATATGTAAAATTTCCACAGTAAAAAGTAAATCAATACAGACCATAATTAGTCTAATCTAGTATCTAAGGCCAAGGAGTATATTCTCGTACAAAATGGTCTGTGCCTCAATCAAATATTTCTCTCACAGCTTAAATAAACAGTGCCTGGTATTTGTCTACTAAAGTCTATTTATAGCAGCGTCTCCCTCTGGACTTCTCTGCAACTTGACACTGTTTCCACAGCTGTTTGTTTGGACACTCGATATCAAAGAATACTCGTATATATATATGTAGATACTGACTATATTCCTAATGCTATCGAAGAATACTCATATATGTAGATACTAACTATATTCCTAATCCTATGCTTATTAGGTACTGCTTAATGTATTTATCTGATTTTATCATCAAATCACCACGGGCAGTGGTGTTTAGCACTGCCATAAAGTAAGTTCTTGAGAAATGTTAGTTCATTTTATCAGAAAGAATATTTATAGTAATTTGCAAGTACCTTTCTTAGAATACGGTTTTTTTTATAATTTATTTCTGCGACATCTAGTTTTATATAGCATCTAGTTTTCTAGAAGATAACTAAAGTGTCTAAAATGGTCTACCAATCTGCGTTATATACAGAAGTTAGTTAGTTAGTGTCTGTAAATCGTGACTGTCTTGGTGATTGTATAAAATTACTTTAAATATAAGTATTTTAGATTTCCTTCTTTTTTATTTCATAATGCTTTTATTTAGGACGTTTGTAAATAATAAGTATGTATGTATTATATTAATGTAAGTTTTAGATTACGACAAATTAATTTTAATGTAACGGTCTTGGGTTCAAATCCCTATAATGAGCTTGAGCTACCGGTGTAGGAAAACATCGTGAGGAAACCATAGCATATTGGTAGGGTACTTTCTTGTAATTGGCGGGCTAGCTACCACATTCAATTTGAAAATCTGCCACTAAGCACATGGCGGCTGTTCACTGTTTCGGTAGCATTTGAGAGCCAGTTCCTAGCCCAGGCTAGACGTGCTTATCATCTTCAACCACACCGTTACTTAACATCATATGAGTTGTGGTCAAACACCTAGTCTGTCAAGAGTTAAAAAAAGTTATTTTGACTAGATCACTTTCGTATTGTGACATGTTACGAAACGTGTGTGTGTGTTTTTGTGGAGTACTGAACAAGGTGTATACACTGCTCTGCAGCTGAGCAGAGCAAGATGTGAATTCGGACCACATCATCTAGGTACGTAAGTGTAATTCTTCGTTATGTAGTTACGTTGTATCAAAGTAACCGCCTACAATAAACATTTAAATCACTCTCATGGATATCATAGGCAATTGACGAAATTTAGACAGTGTAGACTCAAAAAAACCATCTAAAGACAAATGCGCAGAATCTCTGAGAAGAAAACTCAGCCAAAAATCCGCTCTGAAACAAACTATCAATTTCAGTCAGTCCAGTCTCAACAGTATTGTAAGAAACATATTTTTCGAAACAAACAGCAGACCGTAAAACTATCTCATTGCAATATAACAAGTAGATTTACACTTCAATTTGCGGGCACGCACGTTTTGGCACAATCGAATCCCTAGTTGGTTGCACAATAGGAAAATATGGGTCTCAGAATAGACAAGATAGTCTGGGGTAGGCAGGCCAATACGTGCTCGGATCGTATGTCGCGATTGCCAGCGAGGGAAGGCCACGGATAAAATGAACCTCACTGGAATTTTAAAAAATAAGAGAAAATATTTGTACTTTTGTGTGACTTTGAATTATTTTTTGTTTCATAATAATAAATTATGATTCACTTAAAATAAGAATAAGCGAAATATTAAAATAAAAAAAACCATAATTAAAGGAAAACATTTAGCCTATGTCAGAGCAAAATGACGAATCTATTTATCAAATGAGCAGTTTCGGATTTTACGGCGTAACACATATCGTATAAACATACATACAAACAAATCTACATACATAATTTATACACACATACATACATATATACATACATAAGTACATACATACATACATTCATACATACATAAATACATATATAAATACATACACATATACCATACAAATGTCTTTCATCAAGAGAAGCCGAACCTTGTTCACATGAAAAAAAAATCAGTAGCTAGAGGGGAGGCTCTAGAGCTATTATCCGCAAAGTAATGGCTAGCAGCAGTTCCACGGGGGAAAAAGAGGTTGATGCCAGAGGAGGTTTTTAGTCGGAATGGATGTTATCACTAATCGAGTCCGATATACCCAGGCAAGACCTGATGATACGTAAAGAGTATTTTTCAAACCTCTGAATAACAACAAAACACATACCATACACAAACTAGCACACAGATAAATTTTGGCTTTGCCGTAGTCGGATAAAAGTATACAGCTGCAGCTTTATAATGATACTTAATCAATGACATTGAAACTTTTTTTATAGATGGGAGAAAATTGTTTATCTATAAAAAACACAAACATGATAGTGTTTAGTGGAACTGACTTTCAAGTTTGGTTGCAAGAGTAGTCCTTTAGATACGTGCTAAAAGATTGCATAAAATAGTAAACTGTAGGATATATTGTATATTCATTGGGGTATAAGCTGGGGTTTAGGTACAAATCCAAAAGGAGTTGTACTCGTCGTTGTGAAAAACTTTTACTATATTCACTACTCTTAAATCGTAAATAAAATATTAATATAAAATGTTTTATAAAAAAAGTTCGTTGTTCGTTCCCTTAATCAAATATTATCAAAAAAGCGCAGCCGATTTGGTTCGTTAATTCAAAGTCTTGTTCATAGTAAATGTTAACATAATGACCGCTTTTTTTCTTACTTAACCCTAAGCTTACAACCTTATAAATATTTTTTGATAAAATTATATAACTAGCAACTTTACTTGGTGGGAAATCTCCTTCGGACTAAAGGACTAGTACCCATAGCCAAGAATATTTTTTTTAAAAAAGTAGATCTCTTTAGGAGGAGGTCGTCTAGGTAGGTATCAAGATATTATGCCGCCAAGCAGTAGTGTGTAAATATTACTGTGTTCGGGTTTGAAAAGTACTGCCGCTAGCGAAATTACAGGACTGTTGAGAATAACGATCGAAAGTCTCAAAGTAATGAGCGCCAAAGTCACCATGCTCTGGACTTTGTTTTATTTCTCGAAAACTCTTTGTAAGACTACATTGGTCAAATGCATACATTTATCTCTTACCATCAGGAGAACGTCACTATCGTTTCATTACTTTAACATTAAGAAAAAGTTGATATAGTTCTCACTTAGATAACCGCAATATTATGCGTTTATTAATATCAATAATCTACACACAAGCCATAATATTAAGAGCAAGTTCAAGAAATGAATATAATCGTTTTGTCAATTCTTCCGTGTCAGTAAGTATTACGAAACAAATAAAATATCTGACCCCAGTGAGCACCACTCAAATAACAGTCTTGAAGTACACACTACACCCCACTCGACGCTGCAACCCGGCCCTCAAAGCTGGCACTCCAAGCCTTCAGAGGTCAGATATTGGATATTTCTATTTCAGTATCGTCCTATTTATTTCTGATCGCGTTGTTATGCTCAACCGATTGGAAAATTTAAGGTTGTTTAGCTGATACTTTAAATATAAAGTTTAAGTAGGTTTTGTAGCCAGCTACATCAAGTCACACTGTCGCGTTGTGCTTATGTTTTAAAACTATGTTGCGTGCAGTGAAGGAAAGTATAGATGAAATTAGGCCTTACGTAAAGCCTTGACGGGATCAATTGAATTCGACTATGTTAGAACGACTAGAACAAATGACGATTGTCATTTGTTCTACTAATATTATAAATGTGAAAGTTTGAATGTTTAGATATTTGGATATTTGTTACTTAGTCACGCAAAAACGGCTATACGGATTTGGATGAAATTTGACAAACATATAGTTAGTTTGTTAACCTAGATTATCATATAGAGTACTTTTTATATCAGAAAATTTTTAGGTACTTGTGAGGTATTTGAGTAGTTTCACAATACACAATAGTACCTAATGACTATTTTAATTATGACTTGATGACATCGGGTGGTGGTGGTGACTTTTTTTGTTAAATTCCACGCGGATGAAGACGCAAGAAACAGTATTATAAAAAAATAGTATTAAAAAACTTGATACTAGCAAATGATAAATGCATAACGTACATTATGATTACATCTGAAATGCATATAATATCTGGAGAACATAAGTTATTAGGTCATGTAACAAGTTATTTAAAAAAAATCGTATTCAAAATAATTTATTTTTACATTTTTAGTCCATTACAAGCAAATTATATCATATTATCCAGATAAGAATAATAATATTCAAAATGTCAGTCAGTAACAAAAACAAAACCTATCTGTAAAATAAGAACATCCGGAATAAAATCTAAATTTTAAAACATCACATTATCAGGACTGCATCCACCACTGCTGGACATAGGCCTATTCCTGGGGGGGTTTTGCCAATACTCGCCACACTTGGCAGGCGGGTTGGCGAGCGCAGTTAAGTGTAATTGTTCAAGGAAGGCGCTGCTGCCCATCTTCCGGATTACATCCCTTAGCCGACTCTTACGGCAACCACGGGTAGAGAGTGTGGGGTAATAATCTTACGCCGGCACCACCACGGCTAATAACAATAACAATAATGAAAAATATCAAAACTAATTTTTTTTAACTATACGAATCTCTTCATCATCATAAAATGTATGTAGAATTGATATTGGCAGTTTTCCTAAAGAAGATTTAAATTAAGTATTTGACTATTTAAATTCCGTGAAAGTTTTATTGCTATTTTCACAACACCGGATATTGTCTGCCAATGGCAAATTGAAATTTTGTAGTCGTAAACTCATAGCTAAGTTGTTTTCAGAAAGTTCCATTATGGATCCAAAGGTCAAAATAAAAACTGCAGCATCACAACATATTATAAAACAAAGTCGTTCGCCGCGTCTATCTGCCCGCGACACAATTTTCTACTCAAACTACGAATGCTTTACAAAAAACTGTTCACAAGGAAACTTTTTATTTATCAGCTCGAACTGGCAATATTGTCTCGGGCCGTAAACGTCGAAGGGTGCTTGAGGAGAAACTTTGCTCTGCCACCGTATACTACCGTTTACGAATAGGGTCTGGGGCGAAGGACGGATATTTCATTCATCATAGAGTGAGTAAGAAATTTCTATCATTTGCCAGTTTATTAATACTTACTTTTAGATGTTTGTTAGTATGTAGATTTTTATTACTTTTATACGAGTACGTAGGTAATAGAAAGAAATGCACGAGCCTGAACTTGATATCTAGTAAAGGTTTAGTTTACGATGAAAGTTACATTTTAGATACCGTCGTCCATATAATTACGTTGATTTAGCATTAGCGTTGTTTTAATTAAAAGTATCTGTTATTTATTTATATCAGAATAAAACCTTCAAACGAAATATGATTTAAAAAAAAACTGCTTCCTGCTTATTCTAGATATGTATATTTTGTCGTATAAATGGTGTGTAATTGTGAAATACGGCATCATTCTTATTGCATTAGCCGACGTAGTCGCAGTAACAACAAATCTAACAAAATGTTTGCGAAGGTATTTAATTAAAATGTGTCGTAAAACAAATACCGTCTAAATCTATTCGGAACATTGATCAAATAAAGCAATTCAATCGATGTTGTAAATTACTGAACAGTCTCCCTTCAGTGGTGTGAATGTATTGAAATAAGCCAATTGAATCTGAATAACCTACTAATTATTTATTTGTATATAATTTCAGTTCGTCGCTTTCCTCGCGCTGGTCGCCGTGGCGTCAGCTAGTAACTTCAACAGCTTCTCATACAGCGTGGCGGATCCCTACACCGGCGACTTCAAGAACCAGATCGAGGCTCGTGCTGGTGATAACGTCCAGGGCCAGTACTCTCTGCTGGAGGCGGACGGCACGCGCCGCACCGTCGACTACGACGCGGGTGCTGAGGGATTCAACGCTGTTGTCCGCAAGGATCCCGCTCTCATCGCTGCCGCACCTGTCGTCACTCCGCTCGCTGCTTCGCTCGCCGCTCCACTCTCCTACGCCACTCCTATCGCCACTCCGCTCTCCTACGCTACTCCCATCGCGAAACTCGGTGCTTTCCCCTACGCTGCTCCGCTAGCTGCTTCTTTCCCCTACTTTCGCTACCTCTACTGAACGGAATGATCATTTAACTATTAATACTGGCTTTAATAAATACTTATAGTTCCTAAAATTACTAAGCATGTTTTACTTAGAGTTAGATTAATGAGGATCGATTGGAATTGAGATGATGTTTAATTGTCATTTCAAATCGGATGGGTTCTTAGTGCTAAAAAACTTATTCTGCCAACCAGACAAAACTAGTTCCAATATCACAGGTCAAAAATTTGTGTGACGAACACAAATGATCAGTCTGTGGCAGGGTGTTCTGTTTGAATTATAAGTATGTATTTACAACATAATAGTATAAAAGTATTTTATCAGTTATCTGGTTCTCTTAGCACGACGCTATGTAAAATGTCCTGCGATATTCATTTTTATCACAGTAGACAGGGGCATATACCTTGAGGAGTAGATACTAAGCCAAAGTCATTGAACACATCGAGCTGTTTTTCGTGTTTTTTTATGAACACTAGTCTAATACTGTAAAAACAGACCTGTAGCAAAACCTAACGCTATACTACCTTGGGTAGCTGATTTTCTTTTTGGCGATTTAAGAATTTATTAGTATTTCAAATAATATTAACGCACTGGTTAAACACAAAAGTCTTTCACCAATGCGTTCTACAATCATAACCAGAGTCTACGGAGCCGAAACGTGGATACTTACAGCGGGAATAGTTCACAAGTTCGAAGTCACTCAGCGAGCTATATAAAGAGCTATGCTTGGTATTTCTCTGAGGGATCGTATCCAGAACGAAGTAATTCGCCAGAGAACTAAAGTCACAGACATAGCTCAGCGTATTAGCAAGCTGAAGTGGCAATGGACTGGACAGTGGACATATCTGTAGCAGAATCGATAACCGCAGGAGTTGACGTGCTCTAGAGTGAGGACCGTAAATAGGTAAACGTAGCGTAGGACGCTCTGGACCTTAATGGACAGACGATTTACGTAGGACAGCTGGCGGTGGATGGAAGCAAAAAACTGAAAATCGGTCTTGGGAGAGGCCTATGTCTAACAGTAGACTGATGATGATAATGGGTACAATGTTATATTTTAATAGTATTATATGGGTACCTTTTTGTTTACTATACTTCAGGCCTAAAATAACCCTATATATTATTTTTGTACAAAGTTAGGAAAATATCAAGGCAAACAAATGAAGCACATTAAAGTAACTTAATATACCTTGAAGATCCTTTTGGAGTTTACGGAGGAAGTAAAAGTTGTCAGTATTTATGTGTAAAATTGTTTGATTATGTTTGTGATGATTTGTAGCATTACTTCAGACGTCTTGAAAGTATTTACCGCATTTTGCCTGTACTTATATTGAACCTGAAACTTTGTTTATAGGAAAATTTTATGCAGAGACTAATATTTTATGAGTTGCTTAATTATATTAAAATCTTGTTACGAAACTTTTTTTTTTATATTGTTTTGATCTTTATAGATTTCAATGATGTGGAACAAAAATTATATTTGAACTTAACATTTTACATTTTTATGTAAAATTAATTAGACAAACTAGATGCTCTCCTAATGGTAAGAAATAATGCATGTCGATGATTATTCAGAACTTTGAGTAGCAAAATTAGTAAAACCGTAAAAACCGTACCCTGCCTAACCCTGCCCTTTAAACAGTAATATATTAATGATCATACACTTCCGCTTGGCGATAGAATGTCTAGTATTGCGATGGTACATAGACGATCTCCTACCAAAGTGATTTACCACCAAGTGAACTAAAGTTTGGGACTAGATAACTGATAAAATACTTACCAGTTTTAGTAAGATTTTGATTGAAAGAGACATAGAGAGATATTTATTGACGGTTCACCTGATAATAGACTCACCGTCGCTTTTGGCCACATTGGGGATGTTGACGATGCGATGACGATCTTCGCAAAGAAGAAATTCCACATCTATATAATGTAGTGCGTGGGTTCGATTCCCACCAGAATAAATATTTATGTGACGATAAATGCCTGTGTGTTCTGTACATTTTTAGAAATAAACAAAAAAGTATATAAGTATTCTATCAGTTAGCTGGTGTCCATAGTACAAGTTTCGATTAGTTTGGGGCTAGAAGGAGCTGCATGAAACATCTTCCAAAAAAATGTATATGTTTCAAATTTATTTGACATTTATTATAACACCAAACATTATAAAAATACATACAAAAATTTAAAAAAGAGAAAGAAAGTAACAAAACAAAAATACAACTAGAAACAACAAATAAACGGTGTACAAGGGCGGCGATTTCTTCCAGACAACCTTAACTTAATGGTTAGTTCCTTATTCTTAATTAAATTTAGTTTACTCGCTATAATATTGTGTTAAATACATATCCGTACCCGTCTATTAATGCTTATTAATCCACCAATTACTACCATGTCAAGTTTATGCGTAAATTATTTAAACAATGATACTGATATAATTCCGGGTGGGTTAATAACATAGTTAATTGGCCTATTTATTAGCTTCAAAGCAATGTGAATAAATCTCACACTATTATTTTAGGCTTATTTGGTAACAGCAGCGCTTTCATCTTTTTGTTTTACCAAATTACATTCAAACTTGTTTCACACTTTAAGGTGACTGGAATTTAACATATCTCCATGCACATAATCTGTATTTGAAATGATGTCCTTGTTTAAACTTCACTTATTACTCTATTGACTACATTGCTCATCGGAAGACCAGCGCTGGTCATATCACTTAGTATGATGAGCATTATGCTGCGGTAAGCCACTACTTTGAACCTGTCTCTTATTTGTCTCTGTTTATTTGTTTTTGTGTTTTGTGCTACAAAATAAAAACATTATTTCTTTTTTTCTTATTGAAACAGTACAAAAGTAAGATCGCGTAACATTATCGTGATTTAACACTGTACAACATTAAGAAGTTAGTTAAGTTAAGTTTAGTTAAGTTTTAATTTAAAATACCCTCAAATTACCCAAATTACCCTCAAATGTAAAATATACATACCTACATATAAGCTCGTTTAACGCATTTAGTAAGCATTTAGCTCAACATATTACTATAATACAACGAGAAATAGGTAATATCCTGGATAAATTCATAAGGTACTTACTCTTATGGTTAAATGAGTGCGTTGAACGGGCCTAGTAAATATTAATTTTAACTTCAGTATTTGTATACCAATCTCGTAATGTTAATTTATATTGTATCATATTTATACGTAATTATGACTGTGAAATTTTTTTTTTCAGTCCTTCTATGTTATCACATAAGTGTCAAAATTATCTTTAATGATAATAAAGTTCATAAAACCTAAACTTAACCTAATTTCAGAATCTTCGCTCATGAATTTGACAGTCCTATAAAACGTGATTAAAAAAAAATGCATAATAAGGAACTAAAAACATTTATTTACAATGAAGTGATCATTCTGTTCAGTAGAGATAGCGAGAGTAGGGGAAAGAAGCAGCCAAGGGAGCAGCATAAGGGAAAGCGCCGATTTTCGCGATAGGAGCGGCGTAGGAAAGCGGAGAGGCGATAGGAGCGGCGTAGGAGAGTGGAGCGGCGAGCGAGGCAGCGAGCGGAGTGACGATAGGAGCGGCAGCGATGAGAGCGGGATCCTTGCGGACAACAGCGTTGAATCCCTCAGCACCCGCGGCGTAGTCGACGGTGCGGCGCGTGCCGTCCGCCTCCAGCAGAGAGTACTGGCCTTGGACGTTGTCGCCAACGCGAGCCTCAATCTGGTTCTTGAAATCGCCAGTATAGGGATCCGCCACGCTGTAGGAGAAGCTGTTGAAGTTACTAGCTGACGCCACGGCGACCAGCGCAAAGAAAGCGACGAACTGGAAATTAAAATTAAACAATAATATATTACTTCACTAATGTAGTAGAGATAAAAGAATAGTTTTTAATAATAGATAGAAAAATACAATTTTAATATTTGCATAAAATAAGTAAGTACATAATTGATGACTTGTTTAGTTAACAAGTGAATTATTTATAACGATGATGATAGTTTTACATAAACGAAAATTCTCAAATATTATTTACATATTAGTAGAAACAAATTAATATATCAATAAATAAGATTATAAGAAACTGTACCTTCGCAACCATATTGATTCTTTTTACTGTTGCGACTACGACGGCTGATGCAATAAGAATGATGTCGAATTTCACAATTACACACCTTTTATATGATAAAACATGGACCTCTGTCGAGAATATCAGGAAACATGAAATGTCATCGAATTAATGCTTCAATCTGGTTTTGCACGTGTAAATAGTACGAGCACTTTCATTATTAAGTATAGATATTGATATAAATAGATCCTTGAATTATTATGCAAATTACCTTACTGATGAATTGATTAATATATTTGCCTACTGCTTTTTGTCATAATTCTACCGGGCACATTGTGTTTATTTCAATAGATTGTCGTTGTTATCATCTGCAAATATAATACATCAATTTAAAGCATGCATGTCAAAAGTTCATAAAAAAGTTCTTGAAGATTTGTGAAGCCTGCAAAACGTATTTGGCTAGATTAGTGGACTATAGCCTTACCCTTCTCACAATGAGAAAAAGCCCACGCCCAGAAGTGGGAAAATTTATAAAAACAGGGCTGATTCGGTTTCCTACAGCAATTATACAAACATCTTCGACACACTTGTGTACCACCGAGTGAAGTGTGTGACTAAGGAAATGATGCTAACATCGTCTCCTTAGTCGTCTAGATAGGTACCACCGCAGTACCAGATATTCTGCCGCCAAGTAGTAGTGAATAAACATTACTGTGTTCCATTTTGAAGAGTACTGCAGCTTACAAAATTACAGGGCCATCGAAACTAACCATCAAAAGTCTCAAATTAATGGGTGCCAAAGCAGCGATGCTCTAGAGGCCTAAGTCTTGTTTCGTCACTCAAAGTCCTGTGTATCGCTGCAATGGGCATGAACAGGTGTTATCTCTTAATATCAGGAGAGCATCTCGTTCGTCTCGTTACGTTTAAAAAAGAAAATATTATAATCAGTATAGAAATAAAGTAAATTGAGAACGGAAACGATTATGTTGCTACAATACCTAATTATGAAAAAAAAAAATGGAACAAAAAAGAGTAGATTATTTATATCGTAAGTCACGTAATGTAAGCTCAATTTTATTTCCAAAATAAAATATTTAAAAATAGAAGTTGGAAATCACGCCCATACACCAAAGCTTTAAATCCGAAAGCTTGAAAAAGCTCTAAAACAAGAGATTAAAATGCCAACAAACTTTTATCTTGTTAGCGTTTGGAATAATAAATGGGGACAAAGATCATTTATAAATAAAGCGACATTTTGATACAGTCTCGGGACTAAGAAATAAGTTAATTCTTGGGAATGAAAAACATCAGCAAAAGATGAAATTATTTTTACTAAGTTACTCTGTTACACCAGAACAAAGTTGTAATAAACAAAGTTTTTCAGACCAAACTTGACTTTATTCGATTACCTGTAACAGCTTTTTTATTTCTATAAATAAACATGTGGTTGGAAAAAAAAATTGGCACTTAATGATACAAGAATATAGAAGAAATCAAGGATAATACCGATCTCACTTAGCTAAAACTCATTGGCTTTGGCATTTACAGCATTAAAAACAAAGGTTTTCGTTTAAAGCCAAAGTCTAAGTCATTAAACAAACATTAAAAAAAACATTAAAAACATTAGGTATAAATAATAAATAGAGTATAAAGCATTTTTTTTTAAGTCGCTGGATGAGATCACTCTAAACTAAACGATAAGGCCGCCACTGTGGCACAAGCTCACAAGATTATTTTATTTTCTGTACTTTTTTTTCTATTCTTGGTGTGCACAATAAAGAATTTCTATCCATCTATCTATCTACTCGTATCTATTACAAAAAAAAAATCTTATTGTATAAAATATTGCCTTCATATAAAAGCTTCGGTCTGTACCTTATGTTACCACTTTGTTTTCTTCGATACGGGTTTCAGTCAATAAATTACGACACACCGCCGCATGATGTGTTCCCCGTTTTATTTGATTGATTCAATTGTATTCGTTTACAAATTTAGGATTGCTTACAATAAAAGAAGAAAAAAGTGTCAAGTGAGCATTATACAAGTAAAAAAACCAACACGATTTTCAGAATACTAACATGTGAAAGATGCTCAGATCCGTTCACTCACTAGATTAGATTTAATAATCTTATAATCTTAATACCTTTAAACGAGCAATTCTTGTATATATATATTTTTTTTAATGCCTGACAGGCTATGTATTTGACCACATCTCATCTGATGTTGACGGTATGGTCGAAGATGGTAAAGCACACTTAGCCTGGAATGGGACTGGCTCTCAAGTGATGCTGCCGGAACACACACTTAGATGCTTGGCAACAGATTTTCAGATTGAGGGTGGTAGCTAGCCAGCCGAGTACTCGAAAGTACCCTACCACCACGCTAAGGTTTTTTCAAAATGTTTTTATTCACCGGCAGCGCCAAGTTCATTGTTGGGCTTCGAACCCACGCTTTTCGGCGTGCGAATCGTCCACGTTAACCACTGCGCTATTATCGCTACAATATAAAAGCAAATCAACAGAAAATATAAATAGAGATATATATAGCAAGCATATCTACTTACAAAATATGTCTGTGAATATATTTTTTTTCTATCGAATGTTACTTTGCTTGCTAAAATAGATAGCGATTTATATTTTTGATTAACCTGGTTGAAGCTTCCAAAAGAAATAGATTACTCTTTCATGTGCTGTGTCATCAGTGGCTTTAGGCTACACTTTATGTACGAAGATAATAGAAAGAACTTTATAGCTTCTGACACGAAACCTCAAGTGTCTAGAACGAGTGTCGAGCTATAAAAATGTCAACTAACATCGCTTTAGACGAAGGAAATTCAAGTGAAAAATTGCAAAGGTTTCTTGTATTACTCGGGTGTCTGAAAAGTTTTTGAATTTGGCATGATTGAATAGAAATACATCACTATTGGAAATGTGAAAATTGTACGAAGTATTTTTCGAGCTACTTGAATACGAGTTATTTAAAATGGAAATGAACTATTTCTCTTTCTCAAAAAAATTATTTGAATGTGATGACGCGATTGAAACTTTCTTCTTATGGCAAAAAGGGAGCCCATGAGTGAGAATAGCAGTGTAGATATCACTTCATTAGCCCTTTAATTTCACTTCCTAATAGTCACACATTAATTTTTGGCGAGACAATAGCTGTTACTAATAGCTTGCCGTGGTGATGCCGGCGTAAGAATTGTACCCTACCCTCTCTACCAGTGGTTGCCGTAAGAGTCGGCCAAGGGATGTAGCCCGGAAGATGGGCAGCAGCGTCTTCCTTGAACAATCACACTTAACTGCGCTCGCCAACCCGCCTGCCAAACGTAGCGAGTATTGGCAAAACCCTCCCAGAAGGAGGCCTATGTCCAGCAGTGGATGTCCTATGGCTGATGATGTGATGATGTGAAAAGCTCTTACTGAAACTACTGAACAAAAATAAAAAATAAAAATGTTCCGTTCACGTACTGATTCTGTCAAAATAAACATATTAAAAACAATATTCGTTAAAATACTGCCATACAGTTGAATGTTTTCTAAGTTTGTGCGTTCTGTAATTACATTTATATATATTTAGTCAGAAACCATAAAAATAAAACAGTTTCAAAAAAATATTTAAATTAATTACTTAACTAAATTCAAACCCAAGCGTAGAACCAACGAGTATATGTGCAAATATTTGTGCCAATTAATTAAAAGCGTGTGTATGTGTGCTACAAACTTAGAACCGTCTTTTTTTTTTAATTACGAGGGTTAAGGATCTTGAATGATGAATATTGTTACTGAGGTGTTATTATGTTAATCTAAAATCTAAAAAAAATGATGATAACTCAATTATCGATTTTTTTGAATTGTGTCGTTTTCGTTCATAGGTGCGATATATATTTTTTTAATTTATTAGGAAAGCTATGCGTGTTATTATTTACATGCCATAACGGTAATTTTAGTTGTACTTACATGGTACATAAGTAAAGTTCCAATACTTAAGTCATAGCGTACCAAAATTTACTGCCCCGTAAAGACATTTTGGCGAAATCTTTAGTACGCATAAATTTTATGTCTTTATACGCCGATTTAATTTGATATTAATGGGTCCAATAGTTGGATCAAAAGAGACGAAGAATTAACTAATCTTGGCTCCAAGGTCAGTCTAGTAAGGAATTACTATTAAACTCTTTCGCGCGTTTTATCGCATGCGACAAACCAAAACGTGGTCGTAAAAATGTTTAAGATAGTCTGGGGTAATCAATTTGCCAGCACTTATATTTATAGTGGGGTCGTTATATGACTTTTATGGGGATGACTGTATGGCGTATCATTACGTCTTTCTCTATTCATCTTTAAATAATTTATCTACTAATTAGGTTTATCAAGGGTTGATATATTGAAGTTTTCATCTGTCTATAAAATAGAGATAGTTCTCAATTCCGTTGTATTTTTTTTCTGTCATTGTTACCTCAGAAGTATGTTTATAAACCGATTTGAAAAACTTTTTTAATTTATTTGGAAGAATATAGACTCTATTATTGGTCTCATAGAAATTTAATGATAAACGGTTAAGTAGTTCGATTTTTAAACCAAAATACCTAAAACCTAGCCGTGTTTGGGCTTAGAGCTAAGAAATAGTTCTTTTTAATTGTAAGTATATACTTATATTAATATTTATATAATAAAACTATTTAAAAAATATTACTTGAGTACTGGTGGTTGTAAGGCACCATAAGAAGTGGGGACGAAGAAATACACAGGAAGGCCAGTAGAAACGGTGCAGGGACTCACCTGCTCGGCGTGGTCGCTGTCTTTCCTTTTTTGCGTGCACGTGGTGCCGGCCGGCCTGGCTACGATCGTCTCTTATGTATTGACGAGCCACAGGGAATGGAGCAGCACAGTAATAGCACAGTAACAGCACAGTAATAGCACAGTAATAGTACAAAAAGATGTCTGCTTGCTTCGCCTCTCAAGCTCACACGTATTCTCAACAAAATGGCGCTAGTGCTGCCAGCAGCGTACCGCACACCTTGCCATTCATCCCTGTCTTTTTCTAACTGGCAATGAAGAAGGAAAGGGAAACAGGGATAGCATAATGCCGGAACAAATTATATGCGGTTAAGCGCATGAGGGCGCGAACAAGTACTAAATCAAAGTCCAGGTTACCTACCGTTACTACTTTTTTGGACTGTCGTATAAGAAAGATTACCTATTTTATTATGGAAACTGACGTGGTCTTGACACATTTTTGTATTATTTATGCGGGATTACTCACGTTTAATTTTATCGGAAACTCCGACTATACTTTCGGCCACATCCGGTGGCCTTCATCATGGGGACAAAGCTGAGGCGGCCCGCAGTGCGAAGCAAGACGAGGCCGCGCGCGCGTTGTCTCAGCTTTGTCTCCATGATGAAGGCCACCGGATGTGGCCGAAACTATAGTCGGAGTTTCCGATTTAATTAAACGTGAGTAATCCCGCATAATTAAAACAAAAAAGATTACCTATTTTATTATAAAATCTAATTAAAGCTATAAAATTAACAATAGCGCCTTTCACTAAAGTTGAATTGTTCTTTTGATAAATAAATTATTTGTATTTAATTTTGTATTGGAATAGCATTTTAACTAAATTGTTAGTCAATGTCCTAATATAATATTTACGTCATAGCATTTTAGAACACTGGCGTTTGATCATAACAAAACAATTTGCCTGTTATTTTGCTTAACATCGCCATGTAATGTTTTGATAATAATATAATTTATAAACAAACCATGTTTAATTTCTTCAGCAAAAACATTTTAATGAACGTTAAATTTCTTTTGATCTTTTGTGTAAAATAAACATGGACCAATGTAATCTTCAATGAACGGACTTTCCTGAAATTAGATTACTTTTAATTGATTTTCAAAGATGTTTTTCGAGATATATGACTGAATTGTGCAATAAAGGTTTTAACATATTTTCCGCGTGTTTTCTTATCCAAAAGCAAGAAGACCAACCTGAGTATCTCTTGTTATGACTATGCAAATTTTTCTTTAATATTTTTTTTTATATTCTTGACTGGCTGAGCTGTTTGACTACAGCTCATCTGAAGAAAAGTGTTGGTGCGGCCGTCGAAACACACCTAGGTACCTTTTTTTATGTAACTGTAATGAGACGAACGAGACGCTCTCCTGATGTTAAGAGATAGCGTCTGTCCATGACCATTGCAGCGATACACAGAACTTTGAGTAGTAAAACAAAGTCCAGGGCATCGCTGCCTTGGCGCTCCTTACTTTGAGACTAGATGGTTAATCTCAATAGCCCTGTAATTTGGCTAGCTGCTGTACCCTTCAAACCGGAACACAGTAATATTTACACACTACTGCTTGGCGGCAGAATATCTGAATATCTGATACTGCGTTGGTACCTACCTAGACGACCTCCTGCTAAGGAAATCTACCACCATGTAAAAGTCTTGAGACCTATGTCATGAGACCCAACTACTAGTATGCAAATTTTTCTTCTATATTTTTTTATATACTTGGTAGGCTGAGCTATTTGACAACAGCTCATTTGAAGAAAGGTGATGGTGTAGCCGTCGAAACACACTTTTGATATACCTTGAGACCCAACTATGCCCCCCACTCAGGCTCGCGCAGCAACCGCTCCGCTGCGCGTCTTCACATGTGAGGTGCGCAGCAGCCCGTATTGCGAAGCAAGACGAGGCCGCGCGCGCGTTGTACTCAGCTTTCTCTCCATGAAAAAGGCCACCGGATGTGGCCAAAAGTATAGTATCCGGTATAATTAAATGTGAGTTATCCCGCTTAAGTTAACAAAAATGTGTCAAAACTACGCCAGTTTCAATAATCAAATAACACCGTTTGGTTCTTACCGGCAATTTTTTTCAATTTGAGGCTAGCTAGCTAGACAGCCGAGTACCTACTGAAAAGTACCCTGCCATCATACAATGGTCTCCTCATGATGTTTTCCTCGCCAACAGCTCAAGCTCATTGTTGCGACCGCGCATACCACTGAGCTATCGCTACAATTTATCACAAACTTTTTGTTTAGTTATAGTTTATATGTCTCAAAGTCTTGAATACATAAAATTTTACCAAAAAAACAGACTACATTTGATTTTCTTATGGATGACATTGTCAAAACTGGACCAAATTGGAACCACACGGAAAGCACCAGCTTTCAAATAAAAAAAGAATCATCATAATCGGTTCATCCAGTCGAAAGTTCTAAGGTAACAAACGTTTAAAAAAAACGGTCGAATTGAGTACATCCTCCTTTTTTGCCTGATTCCTCCTGACAATAAAACTTTCTACAAAAGATTAGGTACTCAAAAGACTTACCCTTTATTTCTTGAAAAATTTATACATAAACACTTATAAAAGAAAAAGAGCACAAAACGGTGGCAAACTAAGTAAAAAATCTTTTATATTTTCATCCCATCTCTGCACCAGTCTAGATAGCGTGCCATCGGAGATCCAGATCATTACACAGAATCCGTGTAAATGTCCACTGCCCGGAGCTGATAGCTTCTAATACCGTCGATAAATTGAAAACAAATTTTTCATTTTCGCTAAGGAAAATAAGTTAAGTTTTCATTATTAGACTAAGGCTATAATTTTTAATGCAAATACAGAATCACGTAATAACAACAGTTTTTTTTTTATTGTAAATTTATAATTGTTTATTTATTTTTAGGGGCATTATGTACTTACCGAAATCGCAACATAATTAGAGGTATGTACATCACAAATTCAATGGAAAATAAACACAAAAGCCATCAATTTATGAAAACAAATACTTACATAACAGAAGTTAACGTTTATGAACCCTGACAATATCGCTTAATACTAAAACAAACACCATTCCTGTGTTAAAATAACAGCCCTTTGAACAGGTGACCGTCGCGACACACAGTCGTCATCGTCATTAGTTTTACTTCGAAATAACACTTCGTTTACTTTAGCGTTCAAACTGCGATGAAGCTGTTCATTTTCTAATAAAAGACATACCATATGCCTTGTCATTATTAATATAACAATTGACTATTATTATTATTTTCAAACTACAGATTGAAACTATTTAAGCTTAAAATATTAGTTTCATTTTTACAAAAAAAGATACTTTAACATTGTCACCACTTGTATGGATAATTATTTACTGATGCGATAGCTCAGCTCAGTTCAGACCGCACGCCGAATGACATGGGTTCAAATTCCAACAATGAGTTCGAGCTACCGGTAAAACAAAAACATCGTGAGGAAACTATAGCATGGTGGTAGAGTACTTCGAAGTATCGCATCGGCGCGTCAAGTTGGAGAGGTCGGTATACATTATTTATGGGGCTCGAGGTCTACCACCGCGTAGGTACCGGCCGTCCGGGATCCACCTTCCACCGCGTGCTTTAGAACTAAGCTAAGATCATAGTTGCTAGAGACCTTGTTTTATGACACTGACAAATATTTTAAACTAAAATATTATTAAATTACTAGTAAGTAATTGTGATATTTTTTGATATTTTAATATATTGACAATATTTTTTATATTGATATATTTTTTGATATTGACATATTTTTTTGATATTGACATATTTTTTGATATTGACAAATTTTATATTGACAATATTTTTATATTACCATTGTTTTTTTTTTTTTTTCATTAACATGCAACCAGCATATTAAATGATATATCGGAAATTATATCACGGAATTTGATTTGTAACTTTGGTGTTATCAATAAAATATTTGTATTTAGCTGAGTAGCTACTACCCTCAAGTTGAAAACCTGCCGCCAAGCACATAACAGTATGTTCCGGCAGCTTTACTTAAGAGCCAGTTCTATTTCAGGATAGATGTTGGACTTCAACTACACTGCCACTTAACATCAGGTAAACTGTGGTAAAAAACATCTAGCCTATTATACATACGTATCTGAATGACCGAGCTTTGCTCGGCTGAAAACACGAATAAAATGACGTTTTCTAAAAATGAAACCTAGCTAGATCGATTTACCGCCCCGAAACCCCTGCATACTAAATTTCATGAAAATCATTGGAGCCGTTTCCGAGATTCAAATTATATATATACATATATACAAAAATTGCTCGTTTAAAGGTATTGGGTTAGATATTGGGATACTCACAATAGTCGTATCTATGTCTAAAATATCGCTATTAAGTTAAATATTTGCAGGTTTTTGTACAGTAAAAATTTGCTAATGGAAACGGTGCTTAAGCTGTAAAAGAGAGACCTACTCAAACACTGTCGCTCCAAGGCAAATAGACCTCGACCGTTGGCTTTTATAAAGTTATTTAATTACTACGCCTGTATATCAAATTGTTAGCAAACTTGGCTACGGTAGTTGGAGAGGTGCTCCAATATTGCAGCATAGTTTTGACGTCCGCCAATATTTGGCAGGTTTGGTTATAAAACTTAATATAATGAGAACCGAATTTTTGGTTTTGAATAAATATTTTTTCGTGAATACTTCTTTAAATTTGCTTCCATATTGGTGATAGTGATATAAACTAATACATATTTTGTAGCAACGATAACTCAGTCAGCGTGGTCGGTTCACACGCCGGAGGGCGTGGGTTCATACCCCAACAATGAGCTTGAGCTACCGGTGAAGGAAAACATCCTGAGGAATCCATAGCGTGGTGGTAGAGTACGTTCTAGTACTCGGCTGGCTAGCTACCACTCTCAAGTTGAAAATCTGCCGCCAAGCATCTAACGGTATGTTCCGTCAGCCTCACTTGAGAGCCAGTTCCATTCCAGGCTAGGTGTGCTTTACCATCTTCAACCACACCGTCACTTAACATCAGATGAGTTGTGGTCAAACACCAAGCCTGACAGCTATAAAAAAAATATATCTTTTTTAGCATAAGTATTTTTTTTTCAAGAACTTTTTAAGTCTTTTTGTTTATAATCGAACCGATAAAATTTATGTGTATAATCGATAATTTCGATTCATATGTGTTTCCACTAATTAAAATTAGTTTTTAATCACACATACATAAACTAACCAACAAGTACCCTCATATCTTGCAATTGGATTTCAATTCCCAATAGTTCAATACTCCGTGTAATTCCAACCCGATTGGACAGATTAGCCTCTGTCCGGTGTTGGATTCAAATCCGATTGAATGAAAGTTCCCTTATTATCAACTTTCAGAGTAGGTGCTTATACGACGTCAAACGGGAGCGTGTTTCAGGATTACATCTCAAAGGTATAGAGCTGAAGTTTACTAATCCATCTGTCAGGATTCTGAAGCTGGTAATTCGGAAGTTGGGTGACAGACAGTTTCACGAGTTGACGTTGGAGCTTTGACACATTTAATATGTACATTAGAAACCTCTTTAGAATATATTACTGCAACCCAAGGGTTTTTCTGTGATATGTTTAATACCGGATACTTGTGGGAACTAAACTTGACTCTGAAACGTGTTCTCTAACTACGGGCCTTATTATAGTAAGTGAGCTATGGAAAGGGCTATGAAGATCCTTAGGAGGGCTAAAGTTACCGACATGGCCCAGCGAATTGGCAAGTTAAAGTGGCAGTGGGCAGGGCATACACAGAACTGATGGCCGACGGGGCTGTAAAGTTCTGGAGTGAAGACCACGGACCGACAAGAGCAGCGTAGGACGTCCACTCACAAAGTGAACAGACGACCTAATAAATACCGTAGGAACGCGCTGGATGCGAGCCGCTTTCCACCGGTCTTCATGAAAATGTTATACCACCTTGAGAAATATAACGCAAGCTACATGATAGTACTTCTTGCATATATTTTTACCAGCCTGTTCAAGAGAGAGAAAAATATATGTTATAGAACATGAAGGTACAATACAAATAGGTATCGCATATGTAAGTGCTCTATTTTAAACCATATCATTACCATCAAGTGGTAAGTGATTGTTTGGTCATTTATTTCTTTAAATAAAATACAATACGGTACGACACGATATGATAAGATACAATAACTCCATTAAAAAAAAAAAAAAAATTTTATGGTCACTAATTGTACGTAGCTATTAATTTCCCTAATATTAATAAAATAAAATAAACAAATATTGGAGAATTTCATTGCGCCATCTATCTCTAAACTAAGCAAAGGTTGTACTATGTTGATAGAATACAGTACTATTTTTCAAGCTCATGTTACATACAGAATACCCAGACACAGGATAAACATATATCTCATACGAATTTCAGTCCTACATAAGGGGAATCAAACTCACGCTCTTCAGGTCTCGAAGCAAAACTACTACCTATCAAATAAGCTAACAAGAACTTTGTTAGCTTTGTAAGGAACTTTGTTTGTACCTAATCTAAAATGCTTTACAGATTTTACAGTAAGAACCTATATACGAGTACATGTATAAGTTGTAAGATTTTTTTTTAATCCGGCCAAAACTAGAAATACCTCAATTATTGATGTACAACCTGTACTTACGATTTACACATAATTTTCGGTATCATCGGACTTTCTTATCTTTGATTTTTTAATCCATGATAAATATTCTCTCGGTTAGAAAATAATTTGTAATTTTAAAAATGTTGATACACTATTTGCTAAAGACACGCACTGGTACCAAAAAATCTTTATAACAAAAAATTTACACGTCATAAACAATTTATACTAGCAAGCAGCAAGTTATTTTTCTTGTCAACTAATAAATAAATAATCAATATAAATTCTATTACCGATTCACTTATGTCAATTCATAAAGGACATCTAATCGACAGTTTACAAAGTAGACGTCAATTGAAATTTAAATTCGCTGTCAAGTTGAACTGAAAAGTTTTATTACTTTGTTAATTATTTTAACGGAATTCAAACGAGCTTGGTGGAACTGTTTCTCTCTTGCATGAAGATAGAAAATTAACTAAAACTCGATGTTTTTTAATTCTTGCATTAAGAAGGTAATTAAAATAAACAGTAATTAATTAATTGCCCAGGATTATTTCAATTAATCGCCCACCGCATCGGTAGTTTTGTTCTATGACTTTATATACCTATATTGATTATAATCAAAGTAATACATAATTATTTTGTTTTACTTATACGGGATTACTCGTACTGAAGTTTAATTATATCGGAAACTCCGACTATAGTTTCGGCCACATCCGGTAGCTGAAACTATAGTCCGCAAAAACACGCAAAACCACTTCATTTCCCATAGTATAATATAAAATCATTAGTAACCATAAAATACTTCGATTAACTCCTATACCAATTACAAAATTAAAGTTGTTTGATGTCTAAAACTTAAATTTCCTCAAGTCACAGATAATTTGAAAACTTAGATCCACCCCTGGTAAATTAATACAGTTATTTAGTCAAATTGTTTCAATTTTGAAGAAGGAGAAATAACTGCCTTGTACCTAAATTATGAATTGAAATCCTTGACATCAATTTCTCTATATTTTTTTTTAATATTCATATTTGGTTTGGACGGTTGTAATTTCACGTCATTTATCTATAAACGGTTCGTTAGTCAACCTTTTTTATCTATATCAAAGAATCAGCTCACACCTTGTGGTAGAATACGTAGTAATTTTCAACTCAGTCTTGATCAGAGCGAATGGCTTGAGGGAGCAAGCTGTTTCTTTATAATCGTCATTATCAGCCTATCGAAGTCCACTGCTGGATATAGGCCTCTTCCAAGACACGCCACTCAACCTTCGGCTTTTCGCTTCTATTCATCGCCAGCTATCCCACGTATATCGTCACTCCATCGAGTCTCATGAGGAGGAGGATCATATAGGCACAAAACCGAGAGCTGCCGAGTACAAAATACCGAACTTTCAGCTAGTACGAAAAATATGAGCAGTCAAAATAGTTTGATGGAATAAAGACTTAACGAACTATCCATTATCAAACAACGTAGTTTGTAAGGTCATCAGTGTAATTATTTGGTCATACAGCCCTAGTTGCATGCAATCTACTCGATCATGATAGATGGCGCACAGTGCATCAATCATCCGATGTATTCGGGCCGTACTAATCTTTTGTTTTGGAACTTGTATTGTTCATTCCATATTTTTTTACATTGATTAATTGTTTTAAGCAATGTTCAATTTGTTATAATAATGAAGTAATAAAGATACGAATAATATGATCTGTTTATACACACTATAATATAAAGCCGAAATTTTGTAAGTGTGTTTTTGTTTGTTACGCTTTGTTTACCGAGGCGTCACCCGTACATGGTGGACGTTCCCCATGTGCGCACTAAGCGCTTCGAATGCACATTCTTTATTCGCACAGCGAGGATGTGGTACTCTTTGCCGGAGTCTGTGTTCCCGAAAAGTTCAATATGAGTGTCTACAAATCAAGAGTAAACAGGTTCCTTCTAGGTAAGCGTGTTCCATCCTAGACCGTATGCTTATCATCAGACAGGTTGTGGTCAGACGAGAACCTATTCCGTATTTTTAAAAAATCGTCGGTGAAATCTTCCAAAATCCAGATCTGTCTCATGCGAGAATAGCTATAAGTATCATATCTAAAATACCAGAAATTATTAAAAAACTCTATTTAATGTTAGTTGTAGAAAATGTGTGAACCTTACACATTTTCTACAATCAAATTATTAAAAGTAATTTAAAATTGTCATTGCAGCACGATACTCTTCCGAATCAGCCCTGTTATGTGGTCCCACTACTGGGCGCGGTTCCATTGTGGGAAAGGTAAGGCCGTAGTCCATCACGCTGGCCAAATACAGGTTGACAGAATACTCATATTATCTTTGAGAACTTTTAAAAGAAATCTCTGACATATTGATTTTCTCACGATATTTTCGTTTGAAGTCATCGACATGACTTAGAAAAGTTAAAGTTGCGTTCCGTAGGATTTGAACCCAGGACGGTCTCCTAACCAGGTTACCGAAACTTCCTGGTCCTAAATTCTAATTATTTCACTCTAGTAATAAAAATGCATGGCTTCAATAAACTAAATTCTGTAGTCGCGCCAAGTTAAACAAGTAGCGATATAGCTCATGGGCAATTGAAAATTTTAGTATGTTAGCTATGAACTTTGCTTCAGGCGCCGATGTTTGCCGTCTACTCTACGGTTGCATATTAAACTCGGGTCTAGGGACCTCACGGGCGCTTCAATTAATATTAACTTAATTTAGGGTCGAGACCGAGTAAGGAATGGCGTTCTTTGACCATCGGATATAACCTAATAGACTTGGATTCCGAAATTCTAACTTCAACTAAAATAGCTACGAATATATTCATCAATACGTAAGTTAAAACTAAGTTTGATATTGATGTAATAAAAGATTGATAGACTATCTCATGGTCGTATTCATTATATGTAAATTATGATAAAAATTATTATTGAATGTGTATTAGTGATTGTTTGATTATTATTATAAGGAATTGTAAAGTTAAAATATTATTAGTAGATAGTTTTTTATGTTAGTTAACTAACTTGATTTAATTTGAAGTAATACATATACTTATTTCAAATTAAATCAAGATCTAACTATCAAGACTCAAATTAAATCAAGATCTAACTATCAAGACTCAAATTAAATCAAGATCTAACTATCAAGACTAACTAACTAACGGTAGTTACCAACTACCTAACTTTAAATTAGTAACTTTTTTATACAAAAAACTCATTAGCGCTTGGCTGAATGAACCTATATTATTAGCCATGCTGTAGAAAATGAATTATTAAAAAAAAATTGTTATAAAAAAACAGACAGATTATTTCAAAATGAAGTAAGTAGTTACTAAACTGTGTCAAAAAAAAAAAAAAATATCACAGAAAGTTCATAAAGGCTCCAAAACAGACTACAAGAAAGAAAAAAACTAAAGTGGTAACAGATGGCCTGTTACTATTTTTTTGGGGGTTCCTATATAAAAAGGAAAGAGAAACCCTGATTATTCGTTTTTATGTAATAATAATAAGACGAACGAGACGCTTTCCTGATGGTAAGAGATAACGCAGACCATTGCAGTGATACTTTAAGTAACAAAACGAAGTCCATGGCATCGCGTCACTGTCATCGCGTCGTTGTCTGTCCAATTCTACAAATTCTATGGTGTATTTCCTGGCCAAAAATCCTGAAATTTGGTAAGAAACAAACTCTTACAGCACAAAAGAAAATCGCAATTACAAACTTACATTTGTATTTGGCAAACAGGCCATCGATAAATGGAATTTTATATAATAATAACAGGCCATCGATAAATGGAATTTTATATAATAATATATAAATTGATTTTTTCCTCAAGTTTAAGTTTGTCCTATTCAACTTATCTTTTCAATAGAATAGTGTTTGCATTAATAGTAAAAAAAAATACGAGACTCGATTCTCGTAACGGATGATCTATCTAAATACAAATTTGCGTGGAACCTTCGGCAGTTAATGCAGACCCGCACTTACTCAGTTTATTTTTTAATATCGTATTGCCTTAAGTTAACAAAGCGTTAGACGATAATAAACCTTACCTATCTTAATTTAATGACATCCCAAAGCATTAGCATTTTCTGTGAACCTCGAAAAACGCACGATGACAATATTATGAAAGGGTTTCATAAATTTCAAATGATACACCTGTCCAGGTAAAAAGGTTTTGGTGGGACATATTACTAAAATAAAGTGTTTATTTTCAGTATTCTTACCTACGTTCTTGTAAGCGCGACGCAGAAAATACTGCTTGTAACATTGTATCTATACATCATTGTATTGTATCATTTGTTACATTTTTCATTTTGTTCAACATTTGTTGAACATCAAAGTGAACAACAAACAAAATTTAAATTAGCCAAGCCAGAAAAACATTGCTTTAGATTAAGATAGATAAAAACTCTTTATTATGAACACAAGAACAGTAACTTATAAAATCAGAAGAATTAATAACATAGGTAACAAAAATAGGAGCTAGTGTCACAAATGGATTGCGATCTCTTCCAGGCAAAATGATCTATCAAGTGATCCCTCAGTAAATTTTTCTAGTATTTGGCAAAGTAGTACTGTAAAAATCTTCAAAAATAAGTTTCTTGTGTAGTCTTTGATTAGTAGATAAACTCCTAAATTTCGATGTACTTCGATATTCGAAACATATTGAATAATTTATTTCTAATGTCTCCATACTATATTATATAAGTTTGAGTTTTTTTTGTGACCCTTGTACATTATTTATTTGTTATTTCTATGTTGTATTTTTGTTTTGTTACTTTCTTTCTTTTTTTAAAAATGTTT
The DNA here is from genome assembly GCA_950106695.1 of Biston stratarius. NCBI lineage: Eukaryota > Metazoa > Arthropoda > Insecta > Lepidoptera > Geometridae > Biston > Biston stratarius. The sequence goes on along the minus strand of OX467115.1, from coordinate 11,383,192 downwards.
TTAGTTTTTGTATGTTATAATATGTTTGGTGTATAATAAAGTTGTATTGTATTGTATTGTATAAATAGAAGGTTCATGACGGTTGCGCTATTTTATTACCTAGATAAAGATAAATGATACCTTTTATCCCGAAATAATGTTCTGTGCGACACATCTATACTAAATTTCAAGTGGATACGTCCAGTAGTTCGTTTTTTTTATAATTCTCAGGAACCTAACATTTTTCTGATATAGATAGTATCCATGTTATCCAGGTAATAAACTATCGGTGTAACTAATTTCATCCAAATCCGTTCAGCCTTTTTTGCGTGATTGACTAACAAATATCCAATCATACGAACGTCCAAACATGCAAACAAACATTCACATTTATAATGTTTACCAAAAATAATTTTCATATCAAAATACACTGATTTGATACATGCGAAATTTAATTTTGAAAATATGTGTTGTCACACACCTCTCCGTATTATCTAAAAAGATTTGGTTAAACTAAGAATTTCACGCGCACTTCATTTTATCTTAAAAGAATATTCTGCTGCTGGGAATAAGGAACAAATGTGTAAATTTTCCTAAAATTATAAATTAGTTAATTATTAACGAAAGATATTTTAGTTACAAAAAAATATACATGTTGAAACAAAAATTAACATAATTATAAATATTTTTACATTGATTATTTTATTTATGTCGGATTTTAGTTTTAAATATTAAGAAATATTTTGGAGATTTAAGAAATTATAAATTTAAAATTTGTCGTCAAGTTAGATAAATATTTAAATTAAATCCTTGTCACGTTTAAGCGGAAATACACTAAAAAATAATATTGAACACTCAAAATAAACTTTCATAAAGTAACGCCTGAAGCAGTTAATTAAATAAAGTCTGAAAGATAACTTATAAGTCAGTTTAATTAATGGCATCATTTTCCAAACTATATCAAAATAATGTTTAAGTTTCAGTAACTTATCAGACTCTAACCTGGTAGTGAAGTATATCTTCTCATTGTAGAATCAGGGCAGAAACTCAGGATCAGAAGCTCATCAGCAGACCAGGAACCTGCGACACAAACACTCACCACCAATGAACACCAAATTAAAACACGACTAGAGCTAACTTTAATATATAATGGGACTGAGGACGACACAGGAATAGATCAGGCAAGGAAAGGATCCTAGGAAGAAAGGAAATGACATTAAAACATAATTGGAATTTCGCGCGAAAGTCATACACGTGTGCGGGTATTTCCGCTCAAGTCAAGAACGGACCGTTCGCGGGCGGGCGGCTTTGCTTCTGGGCGGGCAGCTGTTGTGTTGCCAGCATTAGTACTTCAAAAGTAACGTACGTCACAAACACTTTGGAATAAAGTAACGCATAATTTTTATTAAGACATTTTAAATAGTTTTTGCGAACCGATTTTATATTACTTATTATCATTACAAGTCAGGTTTGGAATTTAAGCAATAGTAAGTTTTTTAAGGTATTGCTTCGTTTTTAGAACAATAGAAAACAAACATCGTAGTAGTTTTTTATTTGCAATCTATCACTCAAAATATACATTTACTAAAAAAAAGTTTTTTTTTTCCTACTGTTCAGAAAACAAATATGATAAAAGTAAGTAACAATTTTACAAATGAAGTAACTGCAAAGTTTTAAAATGGTAAAAAAAACGTTGTAAGGGTTACTTGCTGGCAACACTGGACGGCCGCTAGGGCGGCCCGTGCATGGGCGGCGGCGGCGCGGCGTGGCCGCCCTCGGCGCGCCTGATACCAGGCATACAGAACTAATCAGGAATAATTCCACCACGTGCATTGCGACGCTTTGCGCATGCGTGGGGAAAGTCGGAGAAAAGCTCAGGTGCGAGCGGGATGGCCATATCCCAAAAATAGAAGAGCGAACGTGAGGTCATGAAACTAAATCGGGAAGCGCCAAGCAGTCTGAAAAGTTGGCAGTGATTTCACTGGGCATGTGTGTGTGGTTTAGAAGCACACTAGTACAACTGATTTAGTTGCAAACGTAAGATGAAAAGTAATTTTATCGTAAACTATAGTTTGTATCATTGACTTTAAATATTTAAAAAGTGTTTCAACATTTTAATTTAAAATGTAATAGTGCTACTGTAAAGCTTGGAAAAACGATAAGTACGGCAATTATTTCAATAATTAAGTGGTCAATTTGAACCCGCAAAACCTATCAACCCGGTTCCCAGTTGAATGCGAACTCGAAATGTCCAAAGTACAATCGCTAATGGGGCTTTAATGGAATTCATTTACATTTTAAACCGAACATTTGCATTTTCAACACAAAGTTTTCTCGCAAAAGCGAGTGGAATTCATTACATTCGCTACGATTTGAAAAAAAAAAGAAACATTCTATGACATGCTCTCCCTGTGACAGTAAAAGCACCCCATACAAGCATGAAGTTTTATCAGTAGAAAATTATGATTTTTTTCTCTCATTTCTTGGCATCGCACTCTGTGTAATCTGTCAGTTTCAATGTTTCTGTATTTTGTATGAAGTCTTCAGTTTTAAGCTTCTTTATCTTAATAGTCAAAGTTCAGTACGTGCCTGTCAAATCTATTTATGCTTTAGTAAAGTAGTTTACTATAAAATTCGATGGAGTTTTGGAAGCAACATGAAAAGTCATGTTTCACCACATTATATCACTTTCCCATACTGGCGCTTGTAATTTCGCACTTTATGAATAAAACACCAAAATTATAGTTTTGGAAAAAATATAATGGAGGGACACGACACTCTCTGCGTTCCCGCCAAAACTCCAAAAAATATTCTTTATATATTTAGAGGCGGAGAATGAAAACAAACATAGATACTAGCGCTACTATCGACAGGTGGCGGTAAGCGTAGATACTGCTATCGCTCTTCGATAATAGTGATTGTTTATAGTAATAGGTACTTCTGATATAAAGATACCAATCCGAACGAAATAAAATTAATATCAATAGTGTATCCGAGGCAGACTTCACACATGCTCTAGAACTTTTTTTTTAAATCTCAGAAATGTAGGTTTCCTTCAATGTTTGAAGTTTTCGGCAATACGCACATAGATACAAAGGTGCGTACCATGGGATTCGAACCCAGGACATCCAGATTGGAAGACAGACAGTCCCTGACAGTAGGCTGCCAAAACTTCACAATAGTGTATACATTGCACAAATTATACGTATAACTATGAAACTACTATACTACTACTATTGTAGTATGAAACTTCTAGTATTAGAAGTAGAATACTACAATCGAGCCGTTATTGTCTTATTGATTATTAAAAACAAATTTAACGAATAACTATTTGTTATTATTCCAGTTAATAAATAAAATTTATGATTATCATAGTGATATTTTTAAATCAAAATAGTAATATTTTTATGTAAGTATACTTTTTACTCTTAGGCTTAGACCTATATGCTTAGATTTATATTTTAAATATTGAATAACGGCTTTACTTATAAACATTATTTAAAGCTAATATACTCGTATGCTTAAAGAAGCCTCTCTCGTTTCCAGGCGTGACATTTCACATCGGCGGACAGATAACAGAGTATTTAAGCACTAGTTAATCTTAAGCATTATTTGTAAGTAATTATCTTACAATAAATATATATATACTTCACTTTGAAATCGAAATTTTTTGTTATCTTGTCATCATCATCATCATCATCTCAGCCGTAGGACGTCCACTGCTGGACATAGGCCTCCCCCATTGACTTCCAAGACCGGTTGGAAGCGGCTCGCATCCAGCGCATTCCTGCGGTCTTTATGAGGTCGTCTGTCTACCTTGCGGGTGGACGTCCTACGCTGCGCTTGCCGGTCCGTGGTATCCACTCTAGAACATTGCAGCCATCGGCCATCAATTCTGCGTGCTATGTGCCCTGCCCACTGCCACTTCAACTTGCTAATCCGCTGGGCTATGTCGGTTACTTTAGTTTGTCTACGGATCTCGTCATCGGATATTATCTTGTAAATACTTATTAATTATATTATATGTTTTTTAAGTTTAACCTCATTTATATAGAAAGCATCGAAAATATTATTGTTAGTCGGTAATTTACACTAATTTTAAATAACTTTACTAATAAACATTGTTTTCTCTTTGCGAAGTTCTAAATACAAATTGTTAATTAAAGTTCAATTCAGGACAAAGTTAATTAAGCGGTTACTCAACTAACTTAGCGTAACTTAGAGTGTGTAATTGTCAAGGGTGGTTTCGTCAATCTTACAGGTGGCAGCACACATACGCAATACGCACACAAACGCATATTTCATGCGTAAGTACGTAGCTATAGAGAAATCGTAACCTTCTTACAGTACCTGATGTCCTGGTATTTCTAACCTTATTCCTGAAGTTTCAAGGAAATTCTGAGCTTTATGAAATTTTCATGATTCCTGACAACGCAACTAAATACAGTTTTTTATATATTTTTAATACATAATTAAAATTTAAATATTACCTTAAAAGTCTTCAAATCCCTCAGCTATTTAAGAAAAGTGTTTTTTAATGATTAAATTTGACTTCAGTAAATAGATTTTAATTTTAATTTTAATAATAGATTTAAGAAATTAAGAACAAAAAATAAATGAGTATTCATTATCATGAAAGCTTTGATGATTACTTACTATCTACTCAACCGTACTGAGCAATTTCATAAACAGACTCAACTGTCTATCAACTGTATTACAGTCTTTTCAAACTACCCTGTTACATTTTTCAGGTGACGTGTCATTGACAGGCGCATGTCTGCTACGTCACCGGCTCGATCTCACTCCCGAAGTACCAGGCGAACATAATACGTGAAGAATACTACAGTAAAATCGTAGACAGGAGTACAGGTGCAAAAATAGAACATGCTCCCACGATGTGGTCGGAAATAGCGTGGCGCAGCGCTTAGCTTTTTTTAGTTCGGCGCCGAGCGGGTAAAGCGTTCTTAATTTGACTTTGACAGGGCGTCGCCGCCGATTAGGGTAATTTAATTTCAATAGATAACACAGTAAATTACCTTTTAAATTTGATCTGACATTAATAAATAAACCTCTATAGAATAATGACAAGAAAGTAATAAATGAGATGAGATATGAGAATTTTTTTCCATTAAAAAATGTCATAGCACCAAGATTAACTGGTAATGGATAGTAAACTATTCTTTAAATCTTATATTGTAAAGTAAGTACATACACACTGTATACTGTAAGCCTTTAGTTGGTAGATCTAAACTTATCAAAAAATTTGCTGCTTTTTATTCCAGTTTATTAGACAGCAACATAAAGATCTGTCAACCTTCAAAATGGTCTTACTAGAGAATTAAAAATGAAACTACAAAGCAGGTTTTAATTTACGTACAGTTTTTTACTTAGACTTTTATTTAATCGAACATCATAAATCCCACATTCAACGCTAAAATTTTCTATTTTCGCGCAACAAATTTATTTGAAAATATGTACAATGAAATCAAAATAGGTATAGATTGTAATAAAAACCAGTAGAGCATTGATTTAATTATTTATTTAAAAAGACGATAGTTATTCTTCGTCGGCTTGCAATATTTGACCTGAATAAACTAACATACAAACATTGCAACTTAAAGCTTGAAAAATTAACTTTTTTATACATTAAAACTAAAAAAACACAAGTTTTGGAAATTTGGCATGCAGGTAGGTGTTATGACGATTTTGATTAATTCTACCCCCAAGGGGATAAAATAGGGGATGAAAGTTTGTATGAAACTTTGTCAATTTTAAACCGATCGGGCCGAGACTTTGCATGCATAAAGCTACTATGACGTAGGCATCTAGCGCGGGTGAAACCGCGGGGCACAGCTAGTTCTTTATAATTTCGTTTTGTATATGTTTAAATTTAATTAGGATAAATAAATTTGTTTAAAAAGATGTTTCCTTTGACTATAGCTATTTTAATCGCTATCGGGTTATAGATTTTTAAACTCTTCAACTTGTGTTACAATTTTCATATGCAACGCGGTACATTACTTTATTTATATATGCGCGTTAATTATTTCTGGTGAGCAAGTTAATATATCCAGTTTAATTGTAAATTAATGACACGTAGTGACGCGTTGCCCTTTCTCCCACTAGGAAGTCAGTGCAAGGTCAGCGGCGCCGTATGAAATGTCACACAGTGTAGGTGATAAGTAGAATAACGAGAATAGGCTGTCAGAGCACAATACATATTTTTACATGATGCTTAACTAGATTATGTAGTCTAAACACTCACTGCGTTGAGCGGAACTGCAAAGCGGTTTATACTGTTGTTCAATACTTCGGTATATATTTCGTATTATAGGTTTAGACGATTGTATTACTGTCAAAAAACTAATCTACAGTGATCTGCAGTATCATCACGGTGATGGGCTGTTTTGTAAACACTTCTTTGTTTGAAGTTCTTTTCTAGAATTTTCAACTTTCATTTTTTTTGTAAATATATGTATGTAAATTGGATCGATTGCATGAAGCAGCTTAGATTGCATGATCAGCTTCCTCATTATCCACATCTAAATCACCGCAACAGACAGACTGCTTTTTACTATCATATATAACTCCTTCTCACCCACTGGAGCCCTTAAATATTTATTTTATTTAGTTTTTAGTATTTGTTGTTATAGCGGCAATAGAAATAAATAATTTGTGAAAATTTCAACTAAACTAATTTCAACTTTCAGCGAAGTCTTAGTAATAGGGTCCCGTTTTTACCCTTTGGGTACGGAACCCTAAAAATCAACTTGTACTTAGTACATAGAGACACACTTATAAGGTTTGTATCTGTATTTTATTTTCTGCTTTGTATTTTGGTTCACAATAAAATGTTTCTTTGGTTGGACAAACATCTATGTTTGTCACATAAATGTTTGTCGTAGGCGGGAATTGAACCCACGCCATGCAGATCTCAAAGCAGAATTACCAACTGAACTATAAGACAGTTATATCTGTATCTCGTTGACATTTTATAATCATTTTCTAATTCGAGTACATTGCAAACAACCTTGAACTCAAACTAGTTTGTTTCAAATAACTCTGTAATAAATAAACCTAAGTACTAAATAACTGAAGTAACTTCAATAAATGATTTAATAGCTCAATATAATATAATTAAAAAAGCAATCAGTTTAAATGCCACTTGCCTCGTAGTTTTAGAACTTGATGTTACCTACTTTTATTTATCAGCTAAAAACGAATTATTTATTTGAGGGGTGTAAAGTAGTTTTACCAGAAATATAAAATGTTTCAATTATGTGTGAAGTGCTTGTAATAAAGATTGCTTTTTATAGTTAAATTATGTTCGTCTCTAGTAAGTTTGTAGTTGGGACAAAACATTTTTACCGTAGGTGCTCTTTTTAAGATGAAGTTCCTTATCGTCCGTTATCGTTCTCATTTGTTTGCGGACTTAGGGGCTAGACCGAAAAATATGTAACCATGAAAAACGACACCAAACACCAACTTTTTCGCAGTGATTTTTGAGGCACTTCCCTATTACCTAGGAAGCTAAAACTTTTTCAGTCGATTTCATGCATATGTTCCAAGCAAGGCAAGCTGTGCCTTGCTTGGAACATATGCAAAATAATGTGGTATCCTTAAGACACCTCTAAATTGTTTTGTTTTTATTATACGGGATATATCACGTTAAATTGGGTTAAATACTCCGAATATAGTTTTGATAACATCCTGTAACCCTTTTCAAGAAGTTTTAAGTTACAAAATTATACTAGCAAAATGTTTATATCCTCCACTGACGATTTCTAGTCAGAAAAATGTTTCTTTTTACAGTTGACAGGCTTAGTGTTTGACCACAGCACGTCTAATTTTAAGTGGTGTGGTTGTGGATTATAAACACATCTAGCCTGGAATGAAACTGGCTATTAAGTGAGGCTGTCGGAACACATTGTTAGGTGCTTGGCAGCAGATTTTGAACTTGAAGGTGGTAGCTAGCCAGCCGAGTTCTAAAAAGTACCCTACCACCTTGCTATAATTTCCTCACAATGTTTTCCTTCACCGTCAGCTCAAACCTAATGTCGGTATTTGAATCCACGCACTCCGATATGTGAACCAACCACGCTAACCACTGAGTTAAATAACACTCGCTTCCAATCTAACAAAAATCTAGATGCTTTATAGTAAAACAAATACAGCGAAACAATATTTATTACAATATATGTACATAATATCTGATTCATAAGTATACTTACATTGCGTACACGGAGCTTGTCTTTATGCCGGATATAACGACCTTGATAGACCTTGTTACTAACTCTTGTGTTAAAATATAGTACGGTTAGCAAAAAAGTTTTAGTTACCATACGTTTCCGTAGTGATGGATTGTTTGTCAAAATTGTGAAAACATTTTTTTTTTTAAATAATTTTATCATATTTTTTTACACAATTACCTAAGAAAGAAGTGTAATGGTTTCGTGGTTCATGTGTTTGTGAATACATGAAGAGATTTCGATGTATGGAGTATCGTTAAAATTTTAACATCATCCTGACTGTTAGTTTAGTAATATACGAGGTTTTTAATTTTCTAAATAACACATGCAATCACTTATTCTTTAATAACTTACAGTCACAAATCTCCGCCACAAAACTTTATTGAAAGATCAACTATTCCAAGGTGCTTTCTTTCTCTCTCTTACACAAGGTGTACTAAGCCAAAAGGAGGTCATTATACTTACGATAATAAGCTACTTTTATACTTTGAAAATAGGAAAAAAATCTTTTGTTTTATATATTTTGTCGAGGATGATGAATTTTTCAAGAAAACAGCTGTTTTTGTTTACGACATTTAAGTTTTCTCCGTATTAAAAGTTGTTCACGATATTGAGTACAATGACCCACCACAGTACACCCAGTATATTGTTAGTGACTAGAACACACGCAGTTAAATTGTTAAGTTCGAAATTATTTGTCGGGGGCACGTGCATCAGCAGAAATAAGAATTAAACTTTCTGCTCGCTTGAAAAAATTAGACATTTGCCATCAGTATAAAATTGTTTAGTTATAGTTTTTTTGCTATCGATACTTAACAAGTTAACCTACAATCCGCATTCCATCAAAATAGCTGAATCACTCACAACCTTCCAATGTCGTCGAGCATCTACTGCCAACTTTAATTTGCAGCTACTTTTTTTAGTATAACAGACCCAATTCAACTTTTGCTTAAAACCGTAGTTTTGTAAATAACTTTTTGCTACTAAATTGCATTAAAATACCTAAACAAATTTTAATTTTGATTACTACTCACAAATCGATTGGTGCATTCAAGACCTGCTACTGGTTTGGAAACAAGGTACTTAGCTAGTTTTTATGTAAACCTTAGTATTTTCCTGTTGGTACTTAACTTTTTATCATACCTACTGTTCCAGAGGAATCCCAGGAATTTTCATAACTCATAATAATGATCTACTCTGGTCCTATTATAGTTCGTACAATAGTTGAGGGCAATAATATCGTGCCTTTTCGAGCTCGAGGGCTAGGAATTTGGGGGTGCTATTTTTATGGGCATGCATTGTTTTCTGCGCATCATTTTCCTAAACAAAAGACTTACATTTACCGTATCTTTATTTCTTTTCCTTACATTAAAAGTTATTATTGAATTTTTCCTCTATCGTAACTGGTTACAAAGCTTCGGTGTTGTACGACTCGTACGTGGCCTAAGGGGATTTATCAATCATCATTTAGAACTAATGGCTCTATTTTTTTAATGTCAAACTTTGAATATATTGTTCACATTAAAAATAAAATAACTGCTTACACATAATATAACATATGTTTGTTCTTCAGACTGTGACGGATTTGGATTGAATTCAAAATGCAGATAATGTATTCCCTGAATTACCACATAAACTTTTATCCCGAAAAACACTAATTGTTATACATAAAAAACGGGATGTGTCCGTGTAGTGGACTCGTGTGTACGTGAATACGCATACATTTTTAAACAGCTAGAAGATTTCCATTTTTCAAGTCCTCACTTAACGTAACAACTTCTGTGATCCTTTAGCTATGGAGTGGTGTGATTACATATTGGAGTAAATAATAGATATGTAGAAGCAAGATCAAATTCAATTCTTTTATGTAACAGTAATGAGACGAACGACATCTCCTGATGGTAAAAGATAACTCATGTTCACGACCATTGCAGCGATGCACAGAACTTTGAGCAACAAAACAAATGATTGTCGAAGCATCGCTGCTTTGGCGCTCATTACTTTGAAATATTCGATGGTAAGTCTCAGCAGCCCCGTAGAGGCCCTTTGTCTCCCGATTTTGATATTATCAGTTTTCTGAATTGCCTTCCTTTGCTATGGTCGCAAGTTTGAGGTCGTATTCACGTCAATAAAACTTAGATTAAACCTGGCTTACTATGCTAATCGTTTTTGACACGCATACAAATGATAATAAAAATGTAAATAACCCCTACGCAATTAACCAAACATAGCTAAGAACCACCGCAAGGAAACTGGCTTCCAAATGAAAAAAACCGCATCGAAATCTGTACATCCGTTTAAGAGCTACGATGCCACAGATAGACAAACACACACACAGACAGACAGAATCGACGTCAAACTTATAACACCCCTCTTTTTGCGTCGGGGGTTAAAAAAGAAAATTAACATCGCGTTAATTCGCGTCGTCATCGTCGTAATTTTTTTTCTTGACATATAATCATATTGACACATTTTATATTTGACATATTATTATAATATATTGACCTTTTCATTATATTGACGTGTGCTATGATTTTGTCATTTCTAATGTTATTTTTAAATATGAATCGAAAATGACCTGTAACTTTTGGTGTTATCTATAAAATATTTGTATTTGTAACATGAATCTTCTAAATCGTAGTAATTTTTTTCTAAATGCAAATACAACTTTGTATTCTCACGTGATCGAGATGAGTCGTTCGTTCACTCGTGCGCATCGGGTGTTTGTGTCAGTGACCTATGATGAGTCTGTTGTATAATAGTAGAACATTAATTTTATTTCCGATGTTGGAACAATATTAAATATAATTCTCCATTCACGATTTGTGGTGTATTTTTAGAACGATTTATTTTATTGTTTGAGTTTTAAAATAAAATGTTCATCTTGTAGAATATAGTTACGTATGGTTTTTTTTTATGGTTAACAGTCCAGGTTTAACCACAACTCACCTGATTTTAAGTGATGGTGTGGTCGATGATGGTCACATATTTTATACTTAAAAATAAAACACTGTGTTCAGTCAGTCTGAGTTGATCTCAAAATATATATATACAAATATTGCTCGTTTAATGGTAATAGATAAGATCTTTATTTGAAATGTATTTGTTCTTGTCATAATAGCAAAATGCCACTTGTGTATGAGTCAACTTAGTGATCCAATTTGGTAATTGAATCAAAGTAGCTGCTAAACAATATTTTGATTTAAATAACTTGAGATAAGTATATAAAATTGTAGATACATATACCTATTTGACATAGGAAAATATTACCTGGTCTACGTAACAGATCTTGTCTAATATAAATGACTAGATCGCAAAGTATTTGTTTAAATTGTTGTATAAATAAATCGAACAAAAGCAAAATGGGTACGCGAAATTAATACCTTTGTTAGTTGGAGAGCCATACACAGAGCTTATAAGAACTTCAGAAAACTATTTTTTATGAAAAAATTAAATTTTAACCCTTAGAAACTATTGATATAATATCTTCACAAACATAATTTTGAACGACCAGATGAACACGGTACTGTTATCATTTAGACAGAGAAATGTTAGACTAAGTAACATTCTATTAGCGTTATCGCTAATCGAATGTTATTAGGCACTCTGATCGTTCACCTGATGGCAAACAGTCAAAACTACAATACGCTGCATCTTCAGATGCATTTAAAAATTTACTGTAAATATTTAAAATAAAGCGCTCATAAGCCCGAAAACTAAACAGTAAAAAAAACATTCAGCTACTAATTTATTAAATAGTCTAAATGGACGATTTTATGCATTATAGGTGTTACAAAAACCAAGATCATTGACGTGTCTGAAAAAGGTGCCATGCTAAAGTGGGACTGGGCTGGACACGTCTGCCGAATGCCAGCGGAGTTATGGGCGAAAACCACCACCGACTGAACTCCGGAGCTTAAACGGCCACCAGGCCGGCCTAGAAGACGGTAGGAAGATAAGCTTCGTGCTGCAATAAGGATTGGACCTCAATAGCCCCAAACAGACAGGAATGGAAAGGAGGAAGAGAGGCTTTTGCCCAGCAATGGGACAAAATAGGTGTTATATTTCCAAAGGCACGATTAAAAAAACATGTTTTTGTTTGTGACTAGAAATAAATAAAGAAAAAACATTTCTTGGAGACAATATAAACAGACAAACAACATAAAACAAATGCAAAAAAGAACTTATGCCTAATGCTTATGCTAGATGAGGCGTTATGCGAAAATATTTTACACAATTTAAATTATTTATGAATCTAAGCCTATTAGATATTATCCGCTAATCAGGAATGAGGCTTTAACTAACAAGTATGTATTTATATATATTCGGCCAAAAGCAATGAAAGTTGAACCATCTTATTTTTCAGGTGTGATTGCTCTCCGCCTACTAGCCTTGTTCAAGTTTCAAACGACCTTAATGGTCCGAGAGCCTGCCAATTTTGCTATCGCTATTGGTATTCGTAAATTAGATTCAAGTAAATTAGCACTAGGTATCAATTTTGTGAGTAATAAATAATTGCGTTTATAGACTCCGTTTATCGAATCTGTTTCCTCAATTTTATTCCTATTGCACAATCTTTATTTGACCTGTAACATTCTCCAGATTTCATGGTTGTAAATTTTTAGGGTTCCGTAATCCACGCCACGAGACTTATTTTTTCAAGTCTATGAATTTACTTTTCTAGCTGTTCAAACACCAATCGCTCGCATTTTTAACAGAAGTTTGTTGCTGGTTGTTTGTACTGGCCACGTGCTTACGTTATACTTAAACTTTTGTTTAAGTATAACGTAAGCACGTGGGGTCTTTGCTATCTGAATGGTGATAACGTCAGCAATGTCATATAAATATAGCTATTTTTTTTTTGTGTTTAGCTTACCTCGTTTTCTTTTAGTTCTTGCATTTCTCTAGATACTTAGTATACTTTAGTGACATAACTGCTAATTAAACCAATGTTGACGTAAGCATATGGCTAAGAGCTTTGCTTACTTTTGCTGACAAAAGGGAATGAGAGGTAAATTACTAAAATTCTGAATGGTAACTAGTAGTGAAGAATAATACAAATATGTATACTTTATGTTAGAAGCCACTGAAGAGTTCCACTACCCACCTCCTGGTTCCATCTTCAGATCAGCTCCGGAATACCAAATTACAGCATTGTCACCCAAACTACTTAGACATGTAACAAGTTTCATTTCGATACAATTAGAAGTTGGTTAAAATTGACCTCCGAGATTTTATTACATTGTTATACGTGACAATGTAATCAAATTATTTAAATTACATTGTGACTTATATAGTTACTTAGTTACAAATGAAGCTATTAAAAGCGTGTCTTAATGCTTTGTACAAAAAAATGTCAGTGTGTCGATATTTTTCAATATTGTACGGACCCCTCTGCTCGCATGTCCGACATCAACCGCTCGGCTAGTTTTTTTATGATTAAATAAACAAGCGTTTCCTTTAAAAATCACATTTGTTTCATGTGTCTATTTTTGTTTTATTATGTATCTACAAGAGTCAGGTTCTCGACATTTCAGCTGGCAAGTTAATGTTTTTCAATTTCGAGGGTTTTCATGGTTAACAGGATAAACTAGTTGTTCAATTCAAACTGTGGTCTCATAGTTAACTCGCAAACCATTGATCAACTTGGATCACATTGAAATAACAGGACTGTTGAGACTAACCATCGAGTCTCAAAGTAATGAGCGCCAAAGCAGCGATGTCCTGGACATTATTTTGCTACTAAAAGTTCTGTGTATCACTGCAAATGTTCATGGACAAGCGTAATCTTTTACCATCAGGAGAGCGACTCGTTACTTTTACATTAAAAAAAACATCAAGTGAGCTGTGGTAATAACAACAAGCCTGTCAACCATTAAAAAAAAACACAACGTTACGGTAACTGAATGATGATACTTTATTGGTTGTAATTATATCGCATTCGTGTCCGAACTCGGCCGTGACTGGAATACGTACTTTCGATACAAGGTTCAATGTCACGGCCGTAACGGATGCGCTCGTTAAAAGTTACGTAAGTATTGCCAAGTATCGAAGTTCAACTTAATTATAAACTTGAAATTTTACGCATCCATACAACTACTGGTGGTATTTTTTTTTAATACTTTATTTCACGCTTACAAAATAATATGTACAAAAGGAGGATTTAATGCTAAAGCATTTTCTTCCAGCCATCCCCACAGTGTATGAGATGTGGTTGAGAGGCACAAATCAAAACGAATATATGTTTAAATATTAATAGGTAAAGCAAACTAATAAATATGATCTCGTACTACTTAGTCTATCTAATCTAATCTAATACCTTTTATCTAATCTATTACGAACAATTCTTTTGTATATAATGTGAATCTCGGAAACAGCTTCAACGATTTTCATGAAATTTAGTATGCAGAGGGTTTCGGGGGCGATAAATCGATCTAGCTAGGTTTCATTTTTAGAAAACCTTTTTATAATTTCCAAAAACACGATTTAACAAAAAACCTTCATCCGGGTACTATTAATAAACTATTATAAAATATACACATAAATATACATATATTAACTAGCTGCGCCCCGCGGTTTTACCAGCGAGATGATGGATGATGATGATGATGAAAAGTATCCTATGTTTTATTTCAGGGCCTACAGTATCTACATGCAAAATTTCATCCAGATCTGTTCAGCCGTTCTGGCGTGATTGAGTAACAAACTAACATCCATCCATCCATCCATCCAAACTTTTACATTTATAATATTAGTGGAATTAGTGGGATTTATATAAATACTAGCTGTGGCCCGCGGTTTTACCCGCGTGGTGGTGGATGATTATGATGATGACGAAAAGTATCCTATGTTTTATTCCAGGGCCTAAAGTATCAACATGCTAAATTTCATCCAGATCCGTTCAGCCGTTCTGGCATGATTGAGTAACAAACAAACATCCATCCAAACTTTTACATTTATAATATTAAAGAGATGATGATGAATATGTTTTTTTTTTAATGGTGAGTACAATCACCCTTTGGACCTAATACGCCCGAAGCCCTATTACGCTTATAGTCAATCTATAGGTACGAATCATGTTCTTCCTAAAGATGTTCAATATTTTTTAATTCAATTGTAACTCTTTCCACAATTATTTTTTTCAAAGAGGTACATATATCAATACAGAAATTTTAAAACGTATAAATTTCAAATAAATTATGCGTCAATTATTTATGTGCACGTATGAACCGGATTCAAAATACTCGAATAAATAGCGTAGGTGAGTTATTTATGGTCTTCCCAAGTGTACATAAATTATAAAAAAATGCGTGCAGTTTATGGAAAATACGATAATATCCAACTATTTTTCTGTCAATATTGGATAAAAGGATTAATTGTAATAATTTATTATCACCATCTTATTACTGAAGATATTCTTTATTTACCTTGCACCGACGTGATTAAGGTAAAAAGCACTCATCACAGTCTTGAGGTGTGGCCGGATCTGTACCAATGAGTTTTTATAATGACTTTTCGGTGTAGGTTTTTTTTTAAATTACTAAGCAGAAACTTATGAATGACTACTACAGACAACACAGTCACACAGTCACAGTCAGTATGACAGTCTTGACAATTGTAGCAATCAAAACTGACGGCTAAATACTTACTCAGACGGCAATTGTTTTTTTATTACAAATTTGTGCGTTCGACCGCCAATCACCCGATGTAAAGCGAAGATGCGGTCTTCGATGGAGTACGCTTACCTAGAAGATACCGATTCACTCGCGACTTGAAGGTGTCCAGATTGTTACATCGGGGAACACCCATTCGGCCAGCAAATACCTAATAATATAATATAATTGTTCGGTTCGTATTATGAAAGTGGATTTCACCTGAATTGTTCACGTTTTAGAAACATTGATGAATGGTGTTGCTTTTTAGTTGTCCTGGTTGTTAATAGAATGGAGAATCGAATTAGATCAAGCAAAACTGGACTGCACTCTCCAAAATGTATCCAATAGAAAACTGACAGATTAGCATTTTTGCGCCGATGCTCGAGGCTTTGAAGCTGAGTTTGAACAAGGAAATCACTTGACTATTGATGAGTTACTTGGCTAGCTTACAATAGACTCCAACGGCTCAAACTGACAATAGTACTCCACGTATCGAGTATCTTGCTTATGCTCATGATATCACCAATGTCAATATCAAATTTCACTTAAGTCTGTTGAACTTTTACAACGTAAATAAGTAATTAGTACTCAAAAAATATAAATAAATAATATAAATAAATGTTGTAGAACATTTTACAAAGCATCATTCTAGCGCGTCTTTGCTTTGCTTATTCCTGATGACATGAGAGATGACATGATCTGAATGGTGATAAGCATTGTAATATATAGGTATTATGCTGATTGTTTATTTGCCTTGTTATTAGCACACCTCGTCCTCTACTTGCTCTTGAATCCTATCAATACTTAGCTTGCCTGCTAAGTACAAGTAAGTAAGTAAGTTGTTAGCTTAGCTTAGGACGCTTGAACCACTATTTATGTTAGCATAGTAAGAGCTTTGCTTACTTTTGCTGACAAGGGGTGGGTGGGGTTAAGAGTTACTAAAATTATGTTTACATAATACTTGAATGGTATTTTTCATAGTGCAACTAAAGTTATGTACTTTCTGTTGTTATGAACAATCAAAAAATAAAACCAAAAATACACCTAGTTTCAGCTGGTAGCATGAAATGTATCTGTTAACATTCTAAGCGAAATGAACTGTAAATCTAGCTCGAATGGCATTTGGATAACGCTCCAGTTATTTTTGAAACTCGATACTATTACACATTAGGGATTAGTTTTCATTTTAGTTGCATATAAATTGAGACAGTTCTGTCACCTTATCATACTTCACTCGATTGTGTCAGCGAATTCATTAAAATACCTGAAAGCAACTTATTCGAATCACCATGATGAAGGTAATTAAAACTTAAGTATATTATTTTTAAGCTATTAGTTTCTGCTGTTTTTTTTATTATTTACCTATTTTATAAGGCGAGCTAAAGTTTCTTTACTAAAATAAATTGAATCCAAATATTTTAATTATTCTTTACTAATTTAAAACATGTCCTTACTTGGTTGAGTAATTTTTTTTTCCAAGATTTACGACGCATGTGAACTTTGTAATAACATTTGTGGTAATTAAAACATTTTCTATTATTAGCTTAAAATATCTGCTTACTTTGTTGAAGTTGAAATTAACCTTGACAACTTTATAATTCTCATGATTACCTTCCAACCGCTCCAAATACAGCGCACATTATCATAAACTTGTTTATTTACAGTTGACTATTTTGTCCTGCCTGGTTCTGTCAGCCAGTTGCATGGTATTGCATCAACCTCAGATACCTCTGAACTATGGACTTCAGTACCACGATACCCCGAACTACAACTTTGCTTATGAAGTCAATGATGCACACACGGGAGACATCAAGAGCCAGCACGAAAGCAGGCGAGGCGAAACTGTCTTAGGACAGTATTCTCTTCTGCAGCCTGATGGCATCCGAAGAACTGTTGATTACAGAGCTGACGAGCACGCTGGGTTCCGCGCTACTGTTAATAATGACGGTAGGCCAGCTCAGCATCAAGCTCAAGTACAAGCTAATGACGCTCAGAGATTGGTAGCGCCTGATAACCTTGCGTCTTACTGGCCCGCTCCCTCGCCCAGCCCCACTCCAGCACCAGCTGTGGCGATTTCAAGATCATCCATCGTTCAAACCTTTTCTCATGGGAACCACAATCCTTGGGCCTAAATAGTAAAAAATAGTTTAAAATCTGCTATAGCAGAGGTAACGCTACGAATACGGACACTGATCTAGTTTGCATTTATATTTTAAGATATTTAATAATATCTATTACTAGGAGGAGATTGTGCGTAATTGCCAATCCGACTCGCCGGCCTTGTTACTTGTGCGCGACCACTAAAGGAAATCGGTTTATAAATACCTATACAATAAAGTTATAAGATATTTAACTCATATTTTAAGTTGTCGTTTATTTTTGTGATAGTTATTATGTGAAAATAATTTATGTATGTAAATCTATATGAATAAAATTATTGTGCAATTAACATTTCTTTTTTATTATAAAAATCTAGATACATACTGTGTACCGGTTTGAAAGGTACTGCCAAATTACAGGGCTGTTGGGACTAACCATTGAAAGTCACAAAGTAATGAGTGCCAAAGCGGCGATGCTCTGTACTTTGTTTTGCTACTCAAAATTCTGTGTATCACTGCAATGGTTATAGACAGGCGCTATCTCTTACCATCAGAAGAGCATTCATTTCATTACGTTTACATTTTAAAAAAACTTTTGATTTTTTCATAGATTACAATCCCAATTAAATACATTCAAATTCAACATATAATTATATGTCAAACTATGTCATCTTGCGATGAATATTTCAGCTCCTTTCAATATTTCTCCTCTGACTAAGACAAGGTTGCAAAAGATATATCTAGTTGGTAGAGAGAACGAGTTCTCAGCCACAGTTTTTACAAATAAAGGGCAAAGATACAAAAATTTAGATGTATTTGGTCAAATATAATGCGTAAAATTTCAAATTTTGTGTTGAAAATTATTTAGAAACAGTACACAGATGAAGTTTAAATATATATTTTATTTTTATTGTTTCAAGGGCTTATATTGTAAATTACGTGGCAACTCTAAAGTAGAATCGCCAATATAGTTAAGCAGAACTAGTTCTGTCGTACACTTTTTACCGTGGTAGTAAACCTTCCATACATCGGTGCATCGCCCTGATTCGAACTTGACTTTTATTGTATTTCCTGATTATTTTTCCAATAAGTGGATTAAGAATAAAACTGGAACAACTCCTTGATGATATAAAACAGAGCGAAGCCCTGTAAGGAGCATCACAATCACAGGATTTACCCACGTAGTTACAACAACACGCATCTTAAGCAAAATGGTTGTAAAGGTAAGTTTAACTTTACCAACAAATCCATTGTAGATAAGTTTAATGATCGATAAGTCTTTGACATTGGTATAAGAATAAGTTTTTTAACCATTTCACAGACTCTAAATTTGTCTTCAAGGACAAACATTAGTTCAATGAAACTCTGTTCCTTAAAATCATTGTTAATCGATTCTTCCAATTCAATTCTATTGTATTTCTGATTTACCTTTATGTGTACCTATATTATTTTTTTGGGTTTTATGTGTTACAAAATTAAAATTTTCTTTCTTTTTTATCGGCATTTTGGCGACGTTTATTTTTTGTTAATTAATATTTAAGCACTCTTTTTCTTTATGATATTATAATAGCGTGCGTTTGACCACTACCTCGCCTAATATTAAATGTAGATAAGATGCAATCTATGATGCAGTACATATTAGCTTTAATAATGCATTAATATCTAGCAGATATTGATAAAACTATCGACTTGAAGACACCCTGACTATATGTATTGGGGAATACCTATTCAGCGTGTGGTTTTACATACATTGTTTCGTTAAATTTTTTTGTTTATTTCTTAAGCAATAGATTTTTCAACATGAAGTAGCTAGCCAGTAGAGTACTATAAAGTATCCTGGCACCACGCTAAAGTTTCCTCACGATGGTTTCCTTCATCAGCAGCTCAAGCTCATTGTGGGGGTTAGAACTCACGCCCTTTGGCGTGTGAATCGACCTAACCACTGTGCTATCATCGCTACTAAAATAATTTAATGGTTTCTTTGTTTTTTAGTTCGTCGCTTTCCTCGCGCTGGTCGCCGTGGCGTCAGGTAGCAATTTTAACAGCTTCTCATACAGCGTGGCGGATCCCTATACCGGCGACTTCAAGAACCAGATCGAGGCTCGCGCTGGTGACAACGTCCAGGGCCAGTACTCGCTGCTGGAGGCAGACGGCACGCGCCGTACCGTCGACTACGCCGCGGGTGCTGAGGGATTCAACGCTGTTGTCCACAAGGACCCCGCTCTGATTCCCGCCCTTCCTCTTTCCTACTCTGCTCCTATTATCGCTCCCATCACGAAAGTCGGTTCCATCGGCTTGACCGTCCCTTTCCCCTATGCCCGCTACTGGTAATAAACGAACCGATCACTTGGCTTCACTGTAAATACTAGAAATGGAAATAAAAATATAACAATAATGTTTATGTTTGATTCTTTTTGCATGAGAATGTTGGGTGTTTTTACCATTTTAGACCGGACTGCTATATACCAGATGAGTTGCGATCACACATTCATTTAATTTAAAATAAACTTAACAAAAGTGTAACCTAAAAAATATATAAAGGAAAAATGCTCTGAGTAAGATAGGGTCTTACTCGGAGCTTAATAAAAAATCGATTGACACCTCATTTATCAAGATCGGATGAGTAATTGAGTAGTTGGATGCTAAAATACATATAGGTATAGTCTGTTAAAAACATAACCATTCCTTTTGACTTTGCCGTAGTCCGGCAATAGTAGAACACTAAAATATTGCCAGCAAGATATAGAATTGTGTCGGTACTTAAATATACTCATTTTTTCTCAAAGCACGCAACTCTGTCTTTTCTAAATTATGTGTGTTGTCGATGACTTCAAACGGTGAAGGAAAACATCGTGAGAAAACCTACAAGATAGATTTCTTAAAAAAAGTCTCGAAAATGCGTTAAGTCTGCCAATGCCAATGGTACGCCCAGCAATAAGACATTATAAAAACAGAACTGATTCGGATCTTTTACATGGAAACTGACGTAGTTTTAACACGTTTTTGTTTTGCGTTCGTAATCCCGCATAATTATTAAGTACCTGTTAATAATCGAATACCTCTAAACGAGCAATTCTTGTATATATGTATGTATGTATGTATATATATATAATCTGAATCTCGGAAACGGCTCCAATGATTACCATGAAATGTAGTATGCATGGGGTTTCGGGGGCGATAAATCGATCTAGCTAGGTTTCATTTTTAAAAAAACGTCGTTTTATCCGTGTTTTCAGCCGAGCAAAGCTCGGTCATCCAGCCGAGCAATGCTCGGTCATCCAGATGCTAACAATTAACTAACTATAGTACCAAAATAAGACATATCCTAAAGGAATGACATGTATTAGCAAAAATATAAATAGAAATGAACTAATTAATAACTTTTTTTTTTATGTTATTATTATATCACCGTCGCGGATTGTAACCTGGACGAGATTGGCACAGGACGAAGGCAGATGGCATACCTAGGGAGAGACCTTTACCCAGCAGTGGGATAAAGAAGGCTGAGGACGATGATGATGATGCTACATTTTTTAAGTTTTAAATCTATTAATCATCATCATCATCATCATCAACCATAGGACGTCCACTGCTGGACATAGGCCTCCTCCTGGGGGGGTTTTACCAATACTCGCCACGCTTGTCAGGCGGGTTGGCGAGCGCAGTTAAGTGTGATTGTTCAAGGAAGACGCTGCTGCCCATCTTCCGGATTACATCCCTTAGCCGACTCTTACGGCAACCACGGGTAGAGGGGGTGGGGTACTATTCTTACGCCGGCGCTACCACAGCAAAATATCTATTAATATATTTCTATTATAACACAAGCAATTGGCAAAGAGCATGTACATCATAATGTTTACACATTAGCACCAGTAAGTCATTTACATTGTATAATCTCTTAATTCACATTCGCCAACAGATTACATCTCATTTTTGATTCAGAAAGCTTAATTAAAACGTGAATTTACTGAATTTGCAAATTACGTAGTTCAGAAATGTTATCTGAATTCTCAAGGCTCTTAGAGCCGGATAGTTTTATGATCGTATCTCTAAAGATAAACTTAGTTGATTGTTTCAAATACTTTGTGGTATTCACACAACATTGTAAATGTCTTACGACTTATTCAACAAAATTGTACACGTATAAATCTACAGCTAATTGTGATATATTTAAATAAATATAACTAAAAACTATTAAATATTAAACTTAATATTTACAAAATTTAAAAGGGATGTCTTTCTTGTCTGTGCCGTGGTGGTGCCGGCGTAAGAATTGTACCCCACCCTCTCTACCCGTGGTTGCCGTATGAGTCGGCTAAGGGATGTATGTAATCCGTAAGATGAGCAGCAGCGTCTTCCTTGAACAATCACACTTAACTGCGCTCGCCAACCCGTTACCCGCCTGCCAAGCGTGGCGAGTATTGGCAAACCCCCCCAGGAGGAGGCCTATGTCCAGCAGTGGACGTTTTATGGCTGATGATGTGATGATGTCTTGCAAAAAAGCAATAGTGATATTTTTTTCTCTTTCTTCTTGACATCGCACTCTGTGCATTCTGCCAGTTTCAATATTTCTGTATTTTGTGTGTAGTCTTTAGTTGTCTGCTTCTTTATCTTTATAGTCAAAGTCCAGTCTTGGTCAAGTCTAGTCCGTGCCAGTCAAATCTAGTCATGCTTTAGTAAAGTAGTGGCGACTTTACTATAAGCTTCGATGGAGTTTTGAAAGCAACACGAAAAATCATGTTTCACCACATTTTCCCACACTCGTGCTTGTAATTCGGCACTTTATGAATAAAACACCACTATTTTTATACATAAATACTCGAAAAATCACTAGTTTTGGAAAAAAATACAATGGGGCGATACGACTCTTTCCGCGTACCCGCCAAAACTCGATAGTGATTTGCGCGATTAGCTTCATCTAAATATATATAACTCACAGGTGACTGACTGACTGACTGACTGACTGACTGACTGACATAGTGATCTATCAACGCACAGCCCAAACCACTGGACGGATCGGGCTGAAATTTGGCATGCAGGTAGATGTTATGACGTAGGCATCCGCTAAGAAAGGATTTTGATTAATTCTATATAATATATAATTTATCTTTGAACTCAATTCTAAAGTCAGCGCGTACGAAGTCGCGGGCGTAAGCTAGTAGCTTATACATTCCGTCTGTTTGTTTATATGTACGTAATTCAACGTTTTTAATTTATATATAGTCTGTGTCACTCTATTTGCACTATCTATATGCTTCTGATTTATAATGTTCTTTATTTATACACATTTATGTAGAAATATACTTTTTGTCAATTACATAAAGCTGATGTAAAAATTGTGTTCTGTTGATTGCCTCATATGATTAAAAGTACATTTTACAGATAAAACTAAGCGAATAAGATAATATCGTATAGATATTTATATGGATACATGGATAAGCGACTAATTAGGAATATAATTTAGATACTGAGTTTGCTAAACGTTGCAGAAGATCAGGATTTGGAAGGAAACAAAGAAGATTTTTCTAATCAAAATGTTTAATGCTTGCTTGTGAGTTCATTTATTTTCTCTTTTTATGTTTGTGTATGTGACAAAGCTTCTTGGTATGTGTATTTTGTTGTCGTATTTAAAATTGTATCTTTATTCTTTTGATAGGTTATTTTTTATGGTTAACAAACTAGGTGTTTGATCACAGCTCATCTGATGTCAAGTGATAATGTGGTCGAAGGTGGTAAAGTACACCTATAGCCTGGCATGGAACAGGCTTTCCAGTGAGAATGCTGGAACACACAGTTAGGTCTTTTGCGGCAGATTTTAACTTGAGGGTGATAGCTAGCCAGCCGAGTACTAGAGTACCAAACCACCATGCTATGATTTCTTCATGATGTTTTCCTCACGAGGTTTGCAGGTGGACAGGGTGGGTAGGTTATAAATGTCACTGATCAAGTAATCGTGTCTGTTAAGTTTATTTAAATAGGTATATCAAAGTATAGTATGATTATTACACGAAATTTAAAATCTGGTGATATAATGCTCTTTAATTGATGGCATAACAAGAGAGAGGCCTATTACTCAGCTGTGGGATAAAGAAGGCTGTGGATTATGATGATATATTAACTATATATTCTTATCAACTTTTTACTGCACTTTAAATATAGGTCCTCCAGGCTCTCTTCCGTATGCTTTTATTTATTATTATTTATTTATTTACAACATTTTCACACAGTTCAACAGTTTTTCATTTTCTTTCTTTAATTCGTATTACTATTGTTAATATTAATGTGGTATTTTATTATGTATGTCTTAATGTGTTTTTGTTGTAGTATTTTGTGTGATAAAATAAAAGTTTTTCTTTTCTTTTCATTGTTATGATCCTTATTAAATGAGAAATTTTATCCACTCAGTTAATTGCTTTTTCCATAACTATATGCTGTTTATATAATATTATCATACGTGTTATTCAATATAGAACCGAATTTTAATTGTGGTCAGTGGTCAAGCGTTGGCTGGTTCCGTGTCGCCTTTGACGAAATTGAACTCTTAAAAAACCCTCGCTCGGCGTGACCTAGAGTCTGAACATGTCTTTTACTTCCTATTATTAGTACAAAACGATTGTACTCGACTTGTATAAATAGTCCAGTTAAAACAAGGAGTAATCATTCGCAGTCAACTGTGCAATAAAACATAACATATCAAAATGGCAGCTAAGGTAAATTAATAAATCAATTTAAAGTGCAGTGGTGCGGGAATTACAACGGGATAAAGTGATTAAATTCAAGTGACTTGACATAGATGTCAAAGGAACGCTTGACATAAGCTTCTTCAACTAAATGTCATTAAATTAAACTTCCAAATGTATCTTCAAAGGATTTTTCCTTATAAACGTAGAGCTTAATTCGTTACGTTTTCTAATACTGGTTTAAATGTCAAATAAAAACAATATAGTGTAGTGCGTACATTAACGTTAACTACCTACTAGATTAATTGTACCAGGAAGTAAATTTTTTAATGGAACATGTGCAAAATTAACAACGTTACTTTATGGCGACCGGTTATTTTGACCCACCCACTATCTAAAAAAATAGATTCATTACTCGTTTGTCCAAAAATGTAATACAAATCTAATGTGTACTTGTAATAAAATTAAATTTAATCATGGACTTTATTTTGGGGTTAAAATCAAAATATTCGAAAAAAAAATTATTTAAAAAGCGTTTTGAATTTATTTTATAGCACAATCAACATATATCTAATATATAAACTGAAAAGGTTGAACAAACATTCTATTTTTTATCAATATAATATGCCCATGTGGTTTCATCCGCGTTTTCCAGGATAGAAAGTGTTACGGGTAACAATGTCCTAATCCAAAATATAAACTATCTGCATTACAAATTCCAAATTCGTACGGTCGTTTCAGCGTGAAGAAGAAATGAACCAATTGAGCTATAATATTTATGCGAAATATATATAGTTTTGAGAAATAAAGTGACAGTTACATTAAACATTTTAGTTCTCTTATAAAAAAAAATATAAAATTTGAAAAAATTGTTAACATAACGAATATATACTTATATACAACTAACTTCTCAGTCCAATTTTGAATGTCTCATCTTTTAATCATAAATAAGTTAGCAGTTTAATTTGAATACTACTATATCACTACTACTTTACATGTTTCTAAAGCTCTCTTTCGTCCTTCAGTTCGTCGTAGTCGCTCTCCTGGTGGCTGCCGCCCAAGGCAGTGCGATCCATGGTGGAGACTTCACCAGTTTCTCTTACGGCGTGTCTGACCCCCACACCGGTGACGTCAAGAGCCAGCACGAGACGCGCCATGGAGACACCGTGGTCGGCCAGTACTCGTTGCTAGAGTCTGACGGAACCAAGAGGACCGTAGACTACGCCGCTGATGCTCATTCCGGATTCAACGCGGTCGTGCACAAGGACCCCGCTCTTATTCACGCTCCCGTAGTAGCCGCTCCCGTCGTAGCCCACGCTGCTCCCCTAGCTTACGCTAGCCATGGAGTTGCTCCTCTCGCCTACGCCGGTCACGGAGCTTCCCTGGCCTACGCCGGTCACGCTGCTCCCCTGGCCTACAGCCATGGAGTTTCTCCCCTGGCCTACAACCACGGTGTTGCTCCCCTGGCTTACAGCCATGGAGTCGCTCCCTTGGCCTACTCCACATCCGTCGCTCATGGAGCCGTCGGTTACGGCGCTCACGGTCTCTACGGCTCTCACCTCGGCTACTCCAAATATTACTAGATAAAACTATTTAGATATATTTATATTGTCTGTGAACGATGAAAGTGCTGCTGTGATCGAATAAATGTACATACTGCGAAACTGTTTTATCATTTTTATTTCGTCCTATAATTTGACATTGATACAATATATACTTAAAAACAAATCATACAATTTTATGCATTACAAAATATTACTAGTAGAATATAGTTCTATGTACGGCAAGTTGAATCATAATTATGTACCATAGTTTATAACAACAATTTCACTATAGAATTATTATCTCCACACATAATCCCACGCACATGACTAAACATAACATCGTCTATTACCTGAAATAGTTTTTTTTGTAAATAATATTGTTTCAAATTTAACTACCTAAATTTTAATAAGTAGTATAATGTATGCGGTGATCCAAAATTACCACGAAGTGAGGGAACGGCCTTTGTCAAGATTCATTTTGTTATCAAGTAGAACATCAGTTGTTTTATGCATTTATTAAGTTTCGTAATTTAAACATGACACAAAAGTATTACTTTATGTATTACCTTTGTAACATTTTAAGTGATTTACGCTCTCGTCTCATATTATGATTTTGAATTCTAGTAATATGACTTTTTATAAAATATATCGTTTATTTTAATATGTATTGCGGGATTAGAACAAAACAAAATTGATATTCATATATTTTATTTCGATTTATCTAATTAAGCACATCGTCAGTCACGTTTAACTTTACCAGCCTAAAGGAGCATTATGTCCTAACTGTCCAAGAGGCGATGCTAGAGCTCCATGAGGAAAACCTGCCTGAGACCAACCACCTTGGCCCAAACCTAGCCCACCGTAACCGCCATACGGACGAGGACCATTATGAAGAATGGAGTTGGAGTAAGAAGAAACGACTGGGGCACTATGTCCACTGTAACCCAATCCAAAAGATCCAGCCAAAGCACCGTGGATACCAGCTAAATTGGCTGGACCAGCCAAACCAGCGTGAGGACCCACTATTCCAGAAGGACCAGCTAAGCCAACTTGGGGAGCAGTCCACCCAGACTGAGTAGCTTGAGCGAAACGAGCTGCATTTGCAGCCTGCGCTGCTTGAATAGCATTTGCAGCTTGTGCAGCATGAGCTTCATGAGTGGCTTGAGCAGCGTGAGCAGCATGAGCAGCTTGAGCAGCGTTTGCAGCTTGAGCGGCTTGAGCAGCATGAGCAGTGTTTGCTACCTGAGCTGCATGAGCAGCATTTGCAGCTTCGGCAGCATGAGCGGCTTTTGCTGCTTCCGTTTGTGCTATTTGTGCAGCAGCGTTAGCGGCTTGAACTCTATGTGCAGCATCAGCAGCTTGAGCGAGTTGTGCAACACTCGCGGCATGAGCTAGTTGCGCCTTCTTAGCGTTATTTAGGTGGGCGCTCGCAACTTGAGCTAAATGAGCGTTTGCAGATTGAGCAATGTGCGCAGCATTTGCTGCCTGAGCTAGCTGTGCGGCATGTGCAGCGCTAGGTCCAAGGTTCAAAGGAGAGTGGGCCAGAGCTCCAGGAAGAGAGAGGGATCCGGTATGAGCCAATCCACTGCTGGCGCCAGGAGGAATTATTCCATGACCCAAAGGTGCGATAGCACCAGCGTGCCCGAGAGGAGCAATGGGGGCTACAGGTGCATGGCCAGCTGCAGGTTCTTTCCGTACAACAGCGTTAAATCCAGAGGCGGAGTTAGCAGCATACTCAACCACGCGTTTGGTTCCATCAGATTCCAAGAGGGAGTATTTGCCGACAACGCTGTCACCGACTCGTTTTTCATGCTGATCCTTGATATCTCCAGTGCTAGGATCTGAGACTCCGTATGAGAAGCTTGAGTAACCGCCGCTGGCTCTGACCGTCGCTACCGCAAGGGCCAAGACGATGAACTGTAAAGAAATAATAGTTATATCAACTAAATTGTAGATTCATTCAGTCGAACTGTCCTAAGTAAATTGTAGAATTCTAAGTTGGATGGACCTTTCCTATTTTTAGGAATTTGCATTTAGGATATTTTAAAAAAATTTAAATTACATAAAATTTTTGGAAAAACAAAAAACACTTTTTCACCTTTGCTGCCATGGTATGTGATCTTTCTCGGGTTCGTATCTCAACTGACTTGACCCCTCTGTTCTCCACATTTTATATTCACACGAAATCATCGCATTGTATTTTTGGGGGTCAAAATAGGAAATCTGCACTAGATTTGCTCTTCTGTCGAAACTTGTGCTTTCAGAGGTTAATTAGAATCTAAAATGTCTATTATGTAAATTGATTACACTTAATTATTATGTTTTACTATCAACAATGAATGCGATGCGGTAGGTTTCTTTGTTCGCTAAAACAGCTTGTAATTCATATATGCTTTAGTATTGTGTGATTTGAAAATTAAAGACAAAATAAATTGAACAACAATTCCAAAATTTTAACACTTTTACATACAGCTGTGTGCTTGTATAGTTTATATTAATTTTACCGTCTATATAAAGTTATCTCAAAAACGTTTTTACAAAGTGCCATTGAAATCATCAGCTTGTCTAAATTATCATTGTATAAGTTTTGCACATTTTTATCAACAACGGGAAAAATAATGATGTAACCTACAATATATCAAACATTTTCAAGAATGATTGTTTTAATTTTAAAATTTATTCATGTGTATGCGTTATGCGTAATGCAATTTAAAAGATCTAATGATAGTGACTTTGAAATTCCGTAGAGTCAAAAGGATATCCTGACAACATAAAGTATATTCATCATTTTTTTTACTTCAAGGAATTTTACTATTGCACGTTCTGTTGGGATTGCTCAATATAAATAGCCAAGTGGATTATTGTAATTCATCAGTTTTGTGGTAAACAACGAACAATACAAAATGTTCTCAAAGGTATTGTTTGCGTCTTACCTAATTGTGAACGTACTTTTAGTTTTATTAATTACTACAACTTGGAAGCATTCGTCTAGTGGAATTTGTGATACAAAGTCGTACAATTTTGGTTGTGAATTATTTTTAAGAGATTTAATTATTATTTTTTTATCTGCAGTGTAACTCAGTATTCATGAATAGCATCAAAGCATTTTTTAGCATTTCGTTCATGTCGTTTGAGCTTTTTATGGGGTCATTTCTTGATAATTTTACGTAAAAGGCAACTATTATACTCAAAACATAGAGTATAATGTTGTTCTTCGCAAAAAAAATTGCAAAATTATTGATGTGATTTGTGCCACGTCATTAAATTATTTCAAATATATCAAACCATAATAGCATAACCACGAAACAGTAACATAGCTTTCATATTAATTAAAAGCACTTTCAAAAATTTTTTTTTATGGTAGCAATTAATAAGATGAAAGTGATAATAAAAAATTAAAAAAAATCTCATTATTAATCGATTTTTTTTACATTCTCAGGTCTTCGCGTTCTCCCTTCTTGTGGCAGCAGCGACTGCTAGCGGTGGCTATTCCAGCTTCTCATACGGCGTGAACGACCCTAATACTGGTGACATCAAGAGCCAGGACGAAAAACGTGTCGGCGACAGCGTTGTAGGCCAGTACTCGCTCTTGGAATCAGATGGAACCAAACGTGTCGTTGAATACTCCGCGCATCCAATCACTGGTTTTAACGCTGTAGTAAGAAAAGACCCTGCGTATGGATACGCTCAGAACGCTCTTGGATATGGAGTCCCTGGATATGGATATGGACCTCATTCTGCTCTTGGATACAGTGGACTCGCTTCGGTCAGCCATGCTCCACTCATCACTGCTCCACTGGCGACTTCTCTGCCTTACGCGTCTTACGGAAATTCTTTGGGCTACAATGGATTAGCAGGTTACCATGGTCTAGCCACACCTTTATCATATTCCCATGGTTACAATAGCTACGGATCCAACCTGGGACATTATGGTTCCCATCTGGGTTACGGAGCATATGGGTCGAATAAGTACGGCTCCAAGCTGGGATGGTACTAATCAATGAACTTTTACTATACCCATGTTTGTGTAAAGTAGTAAGATTACGACAAGCTTGAAATAATTAGGAATTACTTACTACATTTTGAAAAAATACCAAACATAATATACCTATAAATATATGTAATGACAGCTTTGAAGATATACAATAAATATAAATAAAAGAAAACTTCCAAAGAGTTCCCGAAAAATTCCAAAGAGTTATCAATCAAATTTGGACTTGAGTATACTTCGTTTACACTTTACTATTATAACAGCAATTCTTGTAGATAAAACTCAAACACAAATAGTTACATTCAGATGAACCTTTTCCTTAGAAAGGTAGCCTTGAATCATCTAGAGCAAAAGCATTTCTGATAACAATCTTACTTATAATCATAACTGTATACTAATTACCATTATATTTAATTAATTTAATTATATTTAGCTAGTAAATGTGGGAAAGTGGGAAAAGATTTTGTACCGATGATAGCTCAGTGGTTAGCGCGGTTGGTTCGCATGCTGAAGGGCGTGGGTTCAAACTCCAACAATGAGCTTAGTTCAAGCTGAAGGAAAACACCGTGAGTAAACCATAGCGTGGTAGTAGGGTAATTTCTAGGACTCGGCTGGCTAGCTACCACCCTCAAGTTGAAAATCTGCCGCCAAGTATCTAACGGTGTGTTCCGGCAGCCTCACTTAAGAGCCAGTACCATTCCAGGCTAGGTGTGCTTCACCATCTTCGACCACACCGTCACTTAACATTAGGTGAGTTGTCATAAAAAAAAATGTGACTCATAATATTTGTGAGGTTGAGAGATCGATACCGTTAATGCAATTGTGACAGCAAAGGAAAACATCAGAAAGCATAGTATAATATAGTAATGATAGCTCAGCGGTTAGCGCGGTCGGATCACACACCGAAAGGTGTGGGTTTAAGCCCCAACAATGATTTTGAGCTGCCGGTGAAGGAAAACATCTTGAGGAAACCACAGCACGGTCAGTACTTTCTAGTATTCGACAGGGTAGCTACCTGCCACCAAGCACCTTATATTGCGGAAGCCACACTTGAGAGCCCATTCCATTAGGCTAGGTGTGTTTACCATCTTCGACCACACCGTCACTTAACATCAGGTGAGCTGTGGTCAAACAACTAGCTTGTCAGATATAAAAATAAGGTATGACCATGCGTTCTTCTTTTTTTTAAATTATTGTTTATCACACACAACGCCATTTGACCCCAAACTAAGCAAAGCTTGTACTATGGAAGTCAGATAACTGATAAAATACCTAAATAGTTTTTTATGTAAATACATACAGTACACAATTTTAGAACAAACATTTGTTTTTATTTAAAAAAAACATATCCTGGGTGGGAATCGAACCCAAACCTTGCTCTTGAAGGAGACATACTACCGATGAGCCAACAGGGCTGTCAAACGTCAAAGTCTTTACTTTTGCCATCGCACTCTGTTTGTCATCTGCCAGTGCTAAGTAAGCAGTTAATATTTTTCAATGTCTCAATATAAAATCAAGTAAGTCAAAGTCAGATAAAGTAAGTCATGGCCTAGTCCATGCCCTAGTGCAGTAATTGTGACTTAATTTTATTAGCTTTTGTGGAACTTTACAAACAATGACAAAAAGACATGTTTCACCACATTACAACACTTGCCCACACTCTTACGTATAATTCGGCACTTAGTGAATAAGACACTGCTATTTCTATACACGAATACTCAAAAAATCTCTTATGCAGGTGTTACGACTAGCCATCACGAGATTTAAGTTATTTTGGTAACTTCACATTTTGTGCATTTTACCAGTGCAATTACATACAGCGCCATCTGACCCCAAACTAAGCATAGCTTATACTATGGAAGTCAGTTAACTGATAGAATACATACATAAATACTTTTTTTTTGTAAATACATACGGAACACCCAGACTCAAAACAAACATTTGTTTATACCGCAAAATATTTGTTCTGGATGAGAATCGAACCCACGCACTACAGCTCTTAAAGCAGATGTATTACCAATGAGCCAACAGGGCTGTCAAGTATATTATCAAGAAATTGTTGAAAAGTCAAATAAAACAAGTCTGAATGAGTCAAAGTCAAACAAAATAAGTCAGATTCAAGTCCAGTCAAGCTCTAGGAAGGTATTGAAAATTTCACTAGAAGCATCGACAGAGTATTAGCATGCATGCAGCATGCTGGTCCTCATTTGCCACGTGTTCTGGCAATGTTTTTCACTTTCTGTATGCGGCACTCGTATTTACCGCAAGATTGTTTAAAAACGGTGGTTGTGCCTATAGTCAAGAACAAAACGGGTGACCCAACTGACAAGAGCAACTATAGGCCCATCTCGTTGGCTGTCACCGTGGCAAAAGTGCTGGACAGTTTGCTTGATCGCATACTGAGCAAACATTTGAAACTTCACGATGCCCAGTTTGGTTTCAGACCTGGGTTATCGACAGAGACTGCGATCTTATGCCTCAAGCATACTGTCCGTTACTACACCGATCGGAAGACGCCGGTCTATGCCTGTTTTCTCGATCTTTCGAAGGCTTTCGATTTGGTGTCTTACGATGTGCTGTGGAGCAAGATGAGAATGCAAACAAGTCTTCCGGATGAGGTCATTCGGGTTTTTGATTATTGGTACAACAATCAAACTAACGTTGTAAGATGGGCGGGCGAGTTTTCTGAAGCGTACGGGTTGAGGTGTGGGGTAAGGCAGGGTGGGTTGTCTTCTCCGCGTCTTTTTAACTTGTATGTCAATGGGCTTATCGAGGAGTTGAGCAGCGCTGGAGTCGGCTGTTCTATTGACGGCACGTTTGTTAACAATATTAGCTACGCTGACGATATGGTGTTGCTCGGCCCCTCGATAAGCGCGCTCAGGAAGCTCCTCAGTATTTGTGAGGCTTACGCCGGGGCTCACGGCCTCAGGTATAATGGAAAGAAGAGTGAACTTGTCGTTTTCCAATCGCGTGGTTTCAAAACAACTAGAGTACCGCAATTAGTACTAAATGGAGTTCCGGTAGACCGAGTCTCACGTTTTAAGTATTTAGGTCACTGGGTCACGGAGAGCCTCACGGATAATGATGATATCGAGAGGGAGCGTAGAGCGTTGGCTGTTAGAGGCAATATGTTGGTCCGCAGATTTGCCCGCTGCACTACTCCAGTGAAAATAAGTTTATTTAAAGCATTCTGCCAGTCTTTTTATACCTGCAGTTTGTGGACCGACTATACTCTGAAGACAGTTAACGCCTTGCGAGTACAGTACAACAATACGCTCAGGATGCTGTTAGGGCTGCCTTGGCGCTGCAGTGCATCGGGGATGTTTGCGGACAGTCATGTGGATGGTTTCCACGCCATACTCCGCAAACGGGCCGCCTCGATGCTCTCCCGCGTCCGAGGCAGCACTAATGGCATCCTGTGTGCTGTGGCTGCCCGACTCGACTGCCCCATCATCACGCATGCCACGCAACTTCACATGTGTTACGGCACTTATTTATATTGACATTATGATGAATTCAAAATTTTATTTTATTTTTATTTTTTCTTGACATTCAATCGCACGTTTTTAATTATTATTATTATGTTAAGAATTTAATTGAATTTTTCTGTATTTAAATTTTTGTATTTAGTTACATATGGGTCATAGTAACCTGAAATAAATGTTTATTATTATTATTATTATTATTATTAGAAGCAACGCTAAAAGGGTGTTTCATCATATTAAGTTAATTAAAGTTAAATTTTTTAAGGGTTTTTAACAAATTATTCCAAAATATACCTAAACATCTAAAAATAAATATTCATTTTAAATAAATGGCTCTAGCATTCATGTTCACCATCGAAGGCTCCTTCTTGCGGCGGCGTCGTGTGTTGGGCGCTCTCTTCACTCAGATATGGTTGA
Source organism: Biston stratarius (assembly GCA_950106695.1). NCBI lineage: Eukaryota > Metazoa > Arthropoda > Insecta > Lepidoptera > Geometridae > Biston > Biston stratarius. Next base: position 11,349,093 of record OX467115.1, on the reverse strand, counting down.
GGAGGGCGATGGCTGGCACATGCGTCATACTCGTGACCGGGTGCTGCTTGCGGGTCGCGGCTCTACTCGTGGCATACACAGAAACTAGTACTTTAACCTTAGATTAAGATTAATCAAATTAATTCCCTCTCCCTGTATAGAAAATAAATTGTAATTAAAAAGTTGACAAAGGTCATAGACCCCGGTGTCAGTGATGAATATATCTTGAACTAAAAAAACTATTGTCGCCAAAAGTCCAAGAATATCACCTAACAATTAATGCCTGCACAACAACTAGTTTATTCTTAGAGATGTCCTCACGATCATTTTTTTTTTTAATGAAATGAGTCGAACAGGGCGGTCTCCTGATGGTAAGTGATAACGCCTGTCCATGACCATTGCAGCAATGCACAGAACTTTGAGTAGTAAAACAAAGTCCAAAAGCATCGCTGCTTTAGCGCTCATTACTTTGAGACTTTTGAGGGTTAGTCTCAAAACAGCTCAGTAATTTCGCTAGCTACAATACCTTTCAAACCGGTACACAGTAATATTTACACATTACAGCTTGGCGGCAGAATATCTGGTACTGCGGTGGTACCTACCTAGACGACCTCCTGCTAAAGAGATCTACCACCAAGTGCAAAATAAGTATTTGTACATGAAACCCAATTCCTGGCAATTTTGTTCAAAATAACGATAGTGGCTCCCACAATTTAACTCTACGGAGTCATACAATAGTTTATTTGTATATATAATAATAGTACAGTAACAGTTGTCTGCCACCTACATGGAGTTGCATTACCAATTTGGACACATAGAATCACTTAGTCTACATTTTAGTATTTTGTTTTACTCATTATGTTATAACAGGCGAAAATAATTTATGCAAAACTGACAAGTAGACTGACCAGTCAATTTTGAAATTCCTTGACAGTTAGTGTCTTTTCGCAAAAATGTGAATCATATCTATTACGTTAAGTAGTTTATCTTTTACCCGTGGTTTCACTTGCTGATATATAGGATTAAAGCAAGCTGAAGAGTTTAAAAAATCTATAACCCGACTGCAATTAAAATAGCTATATTAAAGTAAAAATTAAACAAAACTAATTCCTAATAAAACTTAAACATATAATTTACATATATTTTTGTAATGCTCTTTTAATTTCCTTTATTTTGATACCTACTCGATAGGTTTTGGTTATTTTTTTTAAATTAACATACTTCAAACACCTTGAACCTAAGAACACTTGAGTTTTTAAGACGAATATAACGTTATTTAATAATAAATCCATCCAGCTGTTTGGAAGATACGAGGTAATAAAGAAATTTACATACAAGAAACGCGCAAAAAACATAACCCTTCCTTGGCAGTCGGGTAATTATAAAAAATGGGTGATTCAGATTTACACAATGTATAATCTTCTTGCCTATTTTACTGTCTAACGAGTAGAAACTCGAAAAAGCGACATATTTTCGACGAAAACTCGTACAAAACGGTTTAATTCTACTTATTTCTACCAATCAGCAAATAATAGTAGAAAGCACTGCCCGAATGAGTGTTTCCCGACAGATACAATAGCAATAATTGTTCATCATCATCATCATCATCATCATCATCTCAGCCGTAGGACGTCCACTACTGGACATAGGCCTCCCCCATTGACTTGCATAAAGACCGGTTGGAAGCGGCTCGCATCTAGCGCGTTCCTGCGGTCTTTATGAGGTCGTCTGTCCCCCTTGTGGGTGGACGTCCTACGCTGCGCTTACCAGTCCGTGGTCTCCGATCCAGAACTATGCAGCCCCATCGGCCATCAGTTCTGACTGCTATGTGCCCTGCTCACTGCCACTTTAACTTGCTAATCCGCTGGGCTATGTCGGCTACTTTAGTTCGTCTACGGATCTCTTCATTTCTGATTCGATCTCGTAGGGAAACTCCGAGCATAGCCCTCTCCATAACTCGTTGTGCGACTTTGAACTTATCAAAAAGGCATAATTATTGATAGTATTATTCATTGATTTCAGCAAAAAATATTACTCCAGCGAAGTTAGTAGGCACTTAAGCTATTACTACGAAGTTTTATGCAGGATTTCATATACATAGCAAAAGCATTTAAAATGTTATACTATAGGTGCACTTAACGACTAACTTCTCGCTGTTGAGCCTGAATCTCACATTAGTGAGTTTTTCAATTTCCACCGTGCTCCAACGTAGACCGCACATTAGGTGACATGGCAAAAAAAAACGCAAGCCTATTTCATAATAAAAAAAATAAAGTAGGTAAAAAAATATAAAACAGGAATATTCTGAACTTTGCTTTGTAACTTAATGTTCTGGAAACCGCGGCAATTGATAAGGCTAGGCTTTATAAGCTGGAAAATAAATATTTTGTACCTATTAAATTTGTTTGAGGTGTGTATCATCTAAATCTGGTTTTGAAGTTTAGTCAAACTAAACAAACACATTTACAAACATTCGCAGTTATGATGTCAGTTTTACCAAAATTCGTTTTCATTATTAGAACTAAAATTGGTATTAGAATTCTCCGGGTAACTTTATTACTTCCAAAAATTATACCTTTTTTTTCTCGAATCGTCCAAAGCCGCTTACAAAACAAGAAGGTAAAGGTGCTATCTGCTATCTGACCTTTGAAGTACTCGTAGATTAGTATGAACTTTAAGAGCAATCTCATTTCTTTTCTTTTACTTCGCATCATCAACATTCGGCCTTGCTCTTCCGGATCCGTCATTACAAATTACGCATGTATACTTTGCTGCATTTTAGGGATCAATGGGTTGATATGAAAATCACTGAGCGTATAAACCTTCGCGTAGATGCGATAGGCCAATAATAGAGCACCAAGCAAGGTAAATCTGTGTCTGTAGAGATGCTTTGTATAATGTAACCTGAGAGAATATTAAATTTTAAGTAGTGAAGCCATACACCATGCTCAAACTTGGTGGTAGATCTTTGGACGAGGTCGTCTGGGTAAGTACCACCGCAGTACCAGAAATTCTGCCGCCAAGCAGAAGTGTGTAAATATTACTGTGTACCGATTTCAAGAATACTTGCAACTAGTAAAATTACAGGGCTGTTGAGACTAACCATCTAATGCCTCATAATATTCAACACCAAAAAGCGACATCCTGGTCTTTTTTCACTCAAAATTTTGTGTATGGACATGCGTTATCTCTTACCATCACGAGAGCATCTCGTTCGTATTATTATTATGTTAAAAAAATATCATGATGTATACATTTCACATTAAGTTTAATTGATAATAATAATTTTGCCGGCATAGATTGTAGTTTTTTTTTACTAATATTTATTTTTCTTCGTAAACATAATAACGTTTTTTACTAGAAGTCATACAAATATTACATTATCATTATCATTCTGTCTCTATCTATCTGATCTATTTAATGTTTAAATTACTTTTTATAAATAATAATTTGTAAGCTGTGCGAAGTTAGTCTAAAATAAAAACTACTCAAATATAATTGAACTTGTAAAATTTTATTAGACTTTATAATATTTTTTTTTTTTAAATTAGCCGATGAAGACAGGAAAATTTAAATATATATAGAAAGAATAGAAGGAATATTTGTTTTATGCGGAACCCATGTTCCGCATCATGCTTACTCCCGACATATTTTTTAAAGATCACCGCGCGACCATGTTGCCACGCCCTCGCGTAGTGACTATTATTTATTCTGTAGCCGTACCCCATATAAATACTGATGCAGGGCGTCATCCGTACTCACTCAAGTGGAACTCCTCAATCTAACGCAATGGCAGCTAAGGTGATCTATTTAATTAACTTGTAGCAAGTGAAGTGCTTACGCAGTGAAAACTGGAAACAAGTTTGAATACAAATTGATTTACCGGGAGTTTTAAATACTAATACAAAATGTTTTGTGATTATCAATTTGAGATTAGAAATGTTGCTATATCGAGAAAACAGTTTTCAATTTTTGAAGATATCTTATATTATGTCTTTATTTTTTTCTACTATATGTTAGCATCATACTTAACTACATGTCCATAGATAGTAACTTGTCTACAATGATAGGTAACTTTGTTAAAACATTCAACTCACATATTAATATGAAGCAGTATGGAATTGTAGGGGGTTATAAAATTAGGGTGTAATCAGCCGTAAGGCAATATAATTATTTTTATAGACAACTTTTACTATAGGCACAACTCTGAAATCACGAACAAAAGTTGATCGCTTCGATCAAGGGTCAACAAACTTGTACCTATTTTTTCAAGATTTCAGAGTTGCGCTCATATTTTCGGCTTAATATGCCCCTTGACTTATAACCCTATATTTATTAGAATCCCTATATTAATTAATTATTAATTTTTATTTAATTTTAAGTTAGTTTAGTTTTCTCTAGATGTTTTAATATATAGTAATTGTTTCATTAGAATCCTCATCAATTCACGCAATAGTAGTACTAGTGCTTTGAGAATCCAGCTATTATCTGAATATATCATAAGCCCATAACAAATGCCGTCGACGTAATTGCCTTTCCCGCGCAGAAACTTGATACAGCTAGAAATTAAGAGTGTTTTTGTCTTCTATTTCAGTTCGTTGTAGTGCTCTGCGCGCTGGCAGCCGCCGGCCAGTGCTCGGTGGTGCCTGTGGCGCGAGTAGACAACGACTACACCAGCTTTTCTTACGACGTTGCTGACCCAAGCACCGGCGACTACAAGAGCCAAGTAGAGACTCGCGTCGGCGGCACCGTTGCCGGACAGTATTCCCTACTTGACGCCGACGGCACCAAGCGAACCGTCGACTACACCGCCGATGACGTCAACGGATTCAACGCTGTCGTCCGCAAGGACGCCGCTGTCATCTCTGCCCCCGTAGTTGCTGCCGCCCCCGCTGTTGTCGCCGCGCGTACTGTCGCTGCCCCTGTAGTCGCTAATACCGTTGTATCTTCCCCCCTTGTGGCTTCTCCCGCTGTAGTAGCAGCTCGTTCTTACGCTCCCGCCGTATACGCTGCGGGTGCCCCTATTGTAGCTGCCCGCACCGTAGCTTCTCCCTTCTACACCGGATACACCGGATACACTGGATACACCGGCTATGCCCCCAGTGTGTACGCGGCTTCTCCCTACACTGTAGGCTCTCCGATATACTCTCGTGCTGCCGTATACGGCTCTCCCCTGAGCTACGCCGCCTACTCCGCCCCTGTATCATACTGGTAAACTCGAACAAAGCCTTGCCGCAAGGCTTTTAACCACGACGTGATTCATTCGATATGTAAATATTGTTACTAGTTTGTACATACTCGTATGTGTGAAATAAACGAATTTTATTAATTTATTTATTGGTATTCTTACTACTTTTTTACGGTAGACAGACTAAGTGTTCGGCTACAGTTCATCTGATGTTATTTAGAAACTTTCACGGTTTTAATATAACAACTCAACTGTTGTTTGTGTCAACTCGACATGACCAAAACGTCGAGGTAAATAAACAAACTATTTTAATAGTTTTTGTACGCTATTAAAACCCGGTGTTGATGAAGATGGTAATCTGGAATATGTACTGGCTCTCAAGTGAGGCTGCTGGAACATACAATTAGGTGCTTGGAGCCAGATTTTCAACTTTAGGGTGAAAGCTAGCCATTGGATTACTATAAAATACCCCACCACGCAAAAGCTACTACAAATAATAATACTTAGGCGCAAAATCATTAAATTGCCTTACTTTGTTCATGTCGATGTATAGCATGATACTCTACATTTTACACAACATATAAGTTAATTAAGGTCGATACCACATTTAGTAACTAATTAGAGAAAATATATGCTTAATAGATTATTGTTACCAGCTCTCTACAGACATATACTATCCCAACGTCTATAAACTATCCCACAACGGGGCCTCTTCTCGTTGTGAACTTCTGTTCTATTCTCAAAAATGTATGAAATTTACAAAAACCGATGAATAGATAGGTAATCCAAATACAAACCTATATATCAATGAACAAAAAGAAATTAATAAACACACCAGCAATAAAAACCAATAGTTTTGTATCAAACTACTAACTATAAATTTAGCTTACAGTAATAAGCATGATCAAGATTTCTTCTTTATATTTTAAAGTCCAATAAATATTTATGATGTAGATTGCTGGTTTTGAACGCGTGACTCCAATAGACAAGCCACATGCAATGAGTTCACAGAGCATCACATGGTAATTAATAGTGGTAGCAAGCAGCCTACGTTTGACATACAATTTCCTGTCTGGGTAGATCAATTCGTTACAATCATTGCTGAAGATCGACCCGGAGCGTGATTAACATCCGATGAAAATGTATACACAGTATACGTGATGAAATCATAATGTTATCTTGTAAGTGAGATACAGAGGAAATTATATTTTTTCTCATGATTTACTAATCAGAAGTAAATTGGGTGTCGACGAATTTTGAAAATTTCTTGAAAAAGACCTATGACTACAGCCATAGTTTAAATTTATAATGTCATTTTGATCAATTTTGTTTTGCAGTTTTGACGCATTAGGGGCTGAGATGTGAAAAAAATTACGAGAAATTTTACTGAGGAGTGGAATGGAAGATAATAAAAAAATCGTAATTGAATGTTTGAAAAATTTATTATACTGGAATGGAATTAGACTAATAATAATAATAATAATAAAGCCTTATTTATTTCCTTAACAAAATTTCAATTTTCTTATTTACATATAAAATGGTCATCATGTTTAAATTTAAAGAATAGTTCAATGATGACTAATAAATAATTATAAAATTTGATTAATATAAAAATAATAATAATAACAACAATAATCAATTTAATTTATACACATTATTCAATTAATTATTTTTTACATGCACTATACCTACATAATATATATATTTATGTTATTTTATATTTAACTATTTTTTTTAATTTTTATTTTATTCATCTTTATTTTTTCATGCAACACAATTTATATTCATCTTTTTTTATGCAACATATTTATTAAGGACCTCCCTGGAGAGTAAAGGCCTCCTCCATTTTTCTCCACCTAGTTCTGTCCTTCGCCTTGTCTGACCAATTTACTCCTGCTGTTTTTATAATTTCATCGAGCCATCTCTCCGCCGGTCTACCTCTGTGTCTCTTGCCAACTGGTCCGTTCCATGCAGTTATCTTTTTTGTCCACTTTTCATTACTCATTCGCGCGATATGGCCGGCCCATTTCCATTTAAGTTTTTTGCAGTGTTGTAGAGCATCAATAACATTAGTTTTCTTTCTGATAAATTCGTTTTTCTTTTTATGTCTTAATTTTAAGTTGAGAATGCTTCGTTCCATAGCTCTTTGGGTTGTTAATATTTTGGTTTTAGTTTGTTTATTGAAAATCCATGTTTGAGACGCATAGGAGAGAGATGGCAAGATGCACGAGTCTAGTATCGTTTTCTTCAATTTCACCGAAATATTAGATTTTAAAATTTCTTTAAAACTCCAAAATTTGTTCCAAGCCATATTTACTCGTCTCTTCAATTCGTCTTGATGTTTGGATTTTCTAAACGACACTTCTTTGCCCAGATATATGTATTTTTTAACATATTCTAATGTACCACCGTCAATGTGTATAGGGAATTCATTACTGTTTGTCATAACTTTTGTTTTTGACGTTTTTAATTGTAGGCCGATTTCATTGCTAACAACATTTATTTCATTCACCATTTTTTCCAATTGTGATGACGTTTCTGCGAAGAGTATGATGTCATCAGCAAATCTTAGGTTACTTAGAAATTGGCCGTTTATGTTTAGACCTTTGTTTTTCCATTGCAGTGTTTTCATGATGTTTTGAAGAACGGTTATGAAAATCCTAGGAGAGAGAGGGTCTCCCTGCCGGACGCCTCTATATATTTTTATTTCAGAGCCTGTTTTGTCTAATATTACTCTGCTTGTGCTTTTCTTATATATATCTTGAATGAGTTCTATGGTCTCTGATGGCACACCACATTCTTGCAAAGCTCTCCAGATGCTAGTGTGCGATATAGAGTCAATTGCTTTCGCGTAATCAGTAAACGCAAGATATAGTGGGCGTTTCATTTCTTCGTATTTTTCTATCACTGGCCCTAGCGAGTGTACGTGGTCTATAGTTGAATAGTTTTTTCTAAAACCCGCCTGCTCTACCGGTTGGTGCTCTTCGGTGTATTTTGCAAGGCGTTCTTCAAGGCAAGATGCGAATAGCTTGTAGAGGTTTGATTGCAAGCTAAATTATTGGTTATATGGAATTAGACTACTTATTGGTAGATATAGCGTGATGTTTGACGTATTACACCTGATAAGATTTAGCCAACATCATCAGCCATAGGACGTCCACTGCTGGACATAGGCCTCCTCCTGGGGGGTTTTGCCAATACTCGCCACGCTTGGCAGGCGGGTTGACGAACGCACGCAGTTAGGTGTGATTGTTCAAGGAAGACGCTGCTACCCATCTTCCGAATTACATCCCTTAGCTGACTATTGCGGCAACCACGGGTAGAGAGGGTGGGGTACTATTATTACGCCGGCGCCACCACGGCAGCCATAATTTAGCACGGCAGGATTTAGCCATATTAAGGGGTTATTAAGCTGAACACAGAACAAACATTTATCGTCACATAAATGTTTGTCCTGGGTAGAAATCAGCCTCAGCCTCAGTTCTCAGCCTACAGCTCTTGAAGCAGATATACTTGCTAGTATATCTGCTTCAAGAGCAACTAACAGGGCAGTCTTAAAGAAATTGCTTTTGAATATTTAAATCGCTAGGTTTTTTTGTGTAAAATTAATAAACCAAATAAGACGCTCGATAGTAAGAGATAACCTTCATGACCATTGCAGCGATACATAGAACTTAAGGAATGTGCACACAATGGAGCTGATTTAGATATAGGTTTAAAAAAAAGAAATCCTACCATACACACTTTTAATATGTCTGTTTCTAATCTATTTTTGCTAGGTATCGAATAAAAATCAGACATTAGGTAGTTTCACTTTTAATTATTACGTATACATGTGTACTTAGGAACAAGTATTTACAAACAAGAACAAAACATGAGAGAGGAACAGGAAGGAACTGTTTAGTATTTACTTGTGGTAAACGGAAGAAATGGGAGCCGCATAGGGGTAGGCAGAGTAGACGGAAGGATAACCAGCAGAATAGACCGAAGGATAACCAGCGGAATAGACCGAAGGGTAACCAGCGGAATAGACGGAAGGATAACCAGCAGAATAGACGGAAGGATAACCAGCAGAATAGACGGAAGGATAGGCGGAGTAGGGGAATGCACGAGCGGCTAAAACACTGGGAGCAGCGGCAACAGCAGGAGCGACAATCGGAGCTTTGCGGACGAATGCGTTGAATCCATTGACATCATCAGCGGTATAGTCGACAACTCTCTTGGTACCGTCGGGGTCAACCAGTGAGTATTGTCCGGCGACAGTGCCTCCGTTGCGGGTCTCGACCTGGCTCTTGTAGTCGCCTGTGATGGGATCCGCAACATCGTACGCAAAACTGGAGCTGTCACTGGCTGGAGCCACAGGAACCACCACTGAGCAGTGACCAGCGACTGCCAGCGCGCAGAGAACAACGAAGAACTGCAACAAAACATAGGCAAAACATGACACAGTAAGCCAGTAACATGTGCCACAATTGTGGCGAAGTTATTTGTCTTATTGATTCGTTGACTATGCATATACTTCCTGATATTGTTTATCATATACTAGTAAGATTAGAACCGATTATTTATAGGTAATTAAAATGATATTTTTTTACACAACTCCCCATAAAAGGAGTGTAATGTTTTCAGGGTATACCTATTGTTGCGTTAGTGTATCCAAAATGATACTTTAGTTTAAAATAGATGGCGCTGTCCGCTCTTAACACGCGGTGACGTTTGTCGCTCAATTTTTGTAAGCTGAGAGCGGCGGCATAATAATATAGATTCCTACTCAACACTATCGTGTTTTATTTTGAACAAGGAATTCTCAAACCCGCACATTTCGAGCCGGATACAGCGATAGTACTGTTCGTGGCATTTTGAGGAGATATACCGGTACTAGTGGCCAGGCACTATAGTGCACGCCGGAAGATTTCCAGCCTCTTACACCGGAGGCATATTGGAGAATCAACAGGACAAGTAGTTTCACTACTCGCCGCCTGAGGGCGCCAGTAGAAGATCCTACTCAACGGCGGAGCAAGAAATCAACCGGACATCTACTTTGGAACGGAAATGTTGTTGGCGCTAGGGGGCGCTGCAATCGAAAAATTCAAAATTGGTCAAGTGAAATAAAATCGTAAGTACAATTTAATTATCTACAGTGAAGTGTTCGTTCGGTCAAGAGTGAAGTGATTTGAGCTAGTTAGTAATTTGGGACTTGTAAAATTTGCATGTTAGATTAGAAAGACTTAGAATAATTTAGCAATAAGTTGTAAACACGGGGAACCTACCGCCAATTTTAAAAATTTCTTACTTCGACAAGGTTCCATACACTTGTAATATTTTTGCTTGAGTTTTGGACTTAGAAAATTTCGTTGTAAAAGTTTAGTAAAAATTTATCTTAAAAATGGATCCTTTGTATAAATTGCAGTTTAACAAGAAAAATATTATAGAAAAAGCCGTAGTTAATTATCGAAAGTCGCCAAAGGAACGCATCACACGTTCTTATATACAAACTAGACTAGAACAACTAGAAACTGTGTGGAATGGGTTCATGTCAACGCATAGTTCTATTATTCAAGCTGTTTCAAATGAAAGAGATCCATATTTCACAGAAAATGTATATGATGTAACTGAAGATTTGTATCTAAATTATAAGAGTGAATTAAGAGAAGTTTTAGATAAGTTAAAATCTGTACAAGTGGAAATTGACCAGTTTGTTAAGCGTGATAATAGTGTTAAATTACCTAAAATCGGAATACCAAAATTTTCTGGGCATTATTCAGAATGGCCAACATTTAAAGATTTGTTTAATTCTTTGATTCACAGCAATAAATCATTAGATGATGTGCAGCGAATGCATTACCTAAAAGCTTCGTTGACCGGTGAAGCCGAGCAACTTGTTCGTCATATTCCTGTCACGTCAACCAATTATACAGAATGTTGGGCATTATTGATGAGTAGGTATAATAATAAGAGATTTTTGTCAAACTGTTTGTTAAAACGTCTTATGAGTCAAACGGATGTATTAGAGAGTTCGAATGCAGTCAAATGTTTGTTGGATACTACCATGGAATGTCTCAATGGTCTTAAAAATCTTGGAATTGATGTGAGTTCTTGGGATGTCATCATCATTTACATAGTGAGCGCTAAATTGGATACAGAATCACGCAAACTATGGGAAACTCAAATAAGCACTAACGATGAAATTCCCTCACTCGCACAATTCGAGGAATTTTTAGAAGCTAGATTTAGAGCACTCGAATTTTTAAATGAAACCAAATCCATCAAGCCCAGAGCTCTTGTTGGAAAACCATTGTCCTCTCGGCACCATGTGCATCATGTTGTTAATGCCGAAAATAATATCACTAATATTTGTCAATTTTGTAACCAGAATCATAAGATTGCATATTGTAAACTGTTTGCAAGAGAGAGTCACGACTCGCGCCAGAATTTTGTACAGAAAAGAGGTTTGTGCTTTAATTGTTTAGGTTCAAACCACTCCGTCAAACATTGCCGCCAGAGTACATCATGCCATATTTGCAAAAGACGTCATCATTCGTTGCTACATCCAAAATCTGCATCAGCAGTAGAAGGCACTGTCAACTTCAATGAATCTGCTATCGTAAACTCAGCAGTGTCTAATAATCAAGCAACGTTATCAGAAGGTCAACAATCAACGTTAAATGTAACGTCACATTTTTCAAAGGAGTCGTCAGTAGGTACTCAAGTTTTGTTAGCCACGGCACTTGTCAAAGCAAAGACAAAGCATGGCTCGACACAACTGCTGAGAGTTTTATTGGATCAAGGATCCCAGGCATCATTCATAACAGAATCAGCAGTACAGCTCCTTGGGCTTAAGAAAAAGCCAATTAAGTCAATAATATCAGGAATAGGTGGTGAGAAGAGCGCTTTAGCCTCTGAGTATACAGTCACAGTGACCATTCACTCACGCCTAGATCCCAACTTTAGTATGGAAGTACACGCGTATGTACTTACTAACATAACGTCACTTTTGCCATCAGCAAAGGTCGTTCCTTTCAACTGGCCGGAGTTAGCAGTAGTCAGCCTAGCTGACCCAGATTATCACACGCCAAACAAAATTAATATTTTGCTTGGTGCTGAAGCTTACGGTCAAGTTTTGAAGGAAGGTTTAATTCAAGGTCCGCCAGGGTTACCAGTAGCTCAAAATACAACCTTTGGCTGGATTTTATCAGGAAAGGTTTCCTCAGATAGTGACACAATCAATTGTCATCACGTTTCTATTAGCGTACAAAGTCAAACTGATGACAACGAACTCCTAAAGAAATTTTGGGAAGTAGAGACTATCATTCCCGGAGTTCAGAAGAAGACTTTTACAGAAGACGAACTACGATGTGAAGATATTTATGCACAAACTACTCACCGTGATGAAGATGGTCGCTACGTAGTCAAACTTCCATTTCGAGATGAAGATCCGCAATGTCAATACGGCAACAGTAGAGAACTCGCAATCAAGAGATTCCAGCTTCTTGAAAATAAATTTAAGAAGAATAGAGATTTCGCGGAACGTTATTCTGAAGTATTTCACGAATACATCGATCTTGGCCATGTAGAACGCGTACCAGAACAAGATGCTAAAGTATCCACAGCTGTTTACTTACCCCACCATGCTGTTGTACGCGAAGACAAGAGAACTAGCAAGGTTAGAATTGTGTTTGACGCTTCAATGAAGAGCTCGAGTTCACCGTCACTCAATGACGATCTATTGGTCGGTCCTACATTGCAACAACCGTTACGTCATATCATTATGAGGTGGAGAATGCACCCCATAAGTATCTGTGCTGATATAGTTAAGATGTATAGGCAGATAAAGGTGGCTCCTGAAGACGCTGATTTTCAGAGAGTAGTGTGGCGCGACGATCCCGGATCTGAAATAGAAGAATACAAATTAGTACGAGTTACTTTTGGTACAGCATCAGCACCTTACCTCGCAGTGAAGACTCTACAGCAGGTTGCAGTTGATGAAGGTGCACGTTGTCCTGAAGTAGCTGAAAAAATAAAAAATGATTTTTTTGTGGACGATCTCATGACAGGGTGTCAGTCAGTTGAAGAAGGAAAGAACATGCATAGAAAAATAACAGAGTTACTTACCAAAGGAGGCTTCCATCTGCAGAAGTGGGTGAGTAGCTGTAAAGAGTTAAATGAGGAAATTTCGGAGGAAGGAAAGGATAGGACAATTGGCGAAGATCAGAATAGTGGAAGTAAGGATATAAAAACAGACGGAATCATGAAAATTCTAGGAATTTGTTGGAATCGTCAACGAGATGAATTCCAATATTCAGTCAACCTTCCGCCGCAGCAATCTCCAATCACTAAAAGAAAGGTCATTTCAGACATCTCACGGTTCTTCGATCCACTGGGATGGGCCTCACCTTGTGTGGTCACATCAAAAATATTCATCCAAAAGCTTTGGCTTTCAGGTCTAAATTGGGACGAGGAGCTGACATCAGAACTGTTAACAGAATGGCAAACTTACCGCAGCAACTTAACAGAGACATGTAGCTTCAGCGTACCTAGATGGGTTCATACTTACGAAACTATTGATTCTGTAGAACTGCACGGCTTCTCCGACGCGTCACTTTCAGCATACGCGGCGGTGGTGTATCTGCGAACAAAAACAAAGAACGGAAAAATCAAAGTAAGTTTGATCACATCTCGCACAAGAGTCGCTCCAGTTAAGCAGCAGTCAGTACCTCGATTGGAGTTGATGGGAGCAGTGTTGTTGGCTGAGTTGACAGCAGAAGTCGCTGAAGTCATGAAGATTCCAAAGGATAGTATTCATCTGTGGACAGATTCCACGGTAGTTTTGGCGTGGCTTAGCAGTCACCCAAGCCGCTGGAATACCTTCGTAGGGAATAGAGTGTCCACAATATTATCCTACTTCGAAAATAACCACTGGGCTCATGTCCAGTCCTCTGAAAATCCAGGAGATATTGCATCACGAGGATTAATATCTCGAGAGCTATGCAGCAATTCATTGTGGAATCAAGGTCCATCGTGGCTAAAGGATGACAACATCAATTACGCCAGACCCAAATCAATAGCCACGACCATGGAGCAACGATCAATCAAATCTTACGTTCTTACTGAAACAGGAAACACGCCAGAAGATTCGATTTGGACAAAATATTCCACACTAAAAAGGCTGATTCGTGTGATAGCATATTGTTTAAGAGTGCTACAATGGAAAACAGAAGGAACAAGAAGAGAAAGGTATTTACAAAGTGAAGAATTAGAGAAAGCCACAAGAGTGTGCATAAAGTATATACAAGGAAGGGAATTTAGTGAAGACATAAAAGAAATAAAATTGACAGGACACGTGAAGTCTAGAAGTAAATTAAAATCTCTTTGCCCCGTGATAGATAAGGATGGGATCCTACGCGTAAGTGGTCGCATAGGAAGAGCTGATTTGGATGAGGATTCCAAACATCCCATTATTTTGCCACACGGTAGTCACTTCACCAATCTAGTCATCGATGAAGCGCACAAGAAGACCTTACATGGAGGTCCATCGTTAATGCTCAGACATTTGCGTACCAAGTACTGGATCATTTCAGCCAAACCATTGGTTAGGGCTCACGTACGCAAATGCATCACGTGCAAGCGATATTCCGCAGCTACTCAAACGCAGTTGATGGGTCAGCTTCCGTCTTGTAGAGTGAAACCAGCAAGACCTTTCAAACACAGCGGTGTGGACTTTGCAGGACCAATCAACATTAGAGCCTCCAAAGGTCGCGGGCATCAGTCCTATAAGGGCTATATTTGTATTTTCGTGTGTATGGTCACCAAAGGTATACACTTGGAGGCAATCAGCGATCTAACGTCACAAGGCTTCATAGCTGGTTTCAAGAGATTCGTGTCACGACGAGGTTATGTTAGTGACATGTGGAGTGATAACGGCACCAATTTCGTAGGTGCAGCAAAGGAGCTTCGCAATTTAGTAGCGGTAGAGCAGTCTTCTGTCGCTATTGAGATCCGCGAATGGTTAAGTGACAAAGGCACTTCTTGGCACCTGATTCCTCCCCACGCTCCAAATTTTGGAGGTTTATGGGAGGCTGGCGTAAAGTCGACAAAGTACCATTTGCGACGTGTCATAGGCGACTCGACTCTCACCTATGAAGAGATATCGACTGTCTTAACACAAGTCGAAGCATGCCTAAATTCTAGGCCGCTATCAATGATGCCTGGAAGTCCAGACGAACCTACTCCATTAACCCCGGGTCATTTTTTGATTGGGGAGCCTCTAGTAACGGTGCCAGATAGAAATTACGAAGAAGTTACTCATATCAGTTGCTTAAAACGATGGCAGCTGACGCAACGTATGGTTCAGGATTTTTGGCGAAGATGGTCTGAGGAGTATCTGACACATCTTCTGCAACGACACAAGTGGACCAAACAACTCCCAGAACCAAATATAGGAGATGTCGTTCTAGTAAAGGAGGACGGTCTACCTCCTGCGCGATGGCTTTTAGGCAGAGTAATTTTGAAACATCCTGGTACTGACAAAATCACACGAGTCGTTACTCTCAAATGCAACGGTTCAGTAATGAAACGCCCGTTATCAAAGTTGTGCATTCTACCTGTGACAGACTAATTATTGTATATTATTCACCTTCCCACTGATTATTCTCACTTTACATGTATTAAGGACATAAACAGATGTCCTTGGTGGGCGATATGTTGCGTTAGTGTATCCAAAATGATACTTTAGTTTAAAATAGATGGCGCTGTCCGCTCTTAACACGCGGTGACGTTTGTCGCTCAATTTTTGTAAGCTGAGAGCGGCGGCATAATAATATAGATTCCTACTCAACACTATCGTGTTTTATTTTGAACAAGGAATTCTCAAACCCGCACACCTATGTATGTATGAGTTTCTTTATTATACCATAACTTTTGAATGCCTAAACATATTTTGTTGTATGAGGTATCGTTAGAATTATTATATCATCCAGAATATCATCATATTGATAACGCAGCCGTGTTTGTGAAAAAAAAAACATCGGTTGTAAATTAAAGTAGAAATTTACTATTGGCCGTATAGTATATAGCTGTATACTGTTTATTAAAACCTTTGAAACCCCTTTGTAGTATAGTATATCTGTCTAGTTTTAGTAGAATATTTTAGACGATATCAAAATATTTAAATCTAATATTTGTTTAAATTATAAGTGTTGATTCGAGAAGATGGCACTGATAGTTGTTTTTTTTTAAACGATCGAGTCAGCCTATTCATGTATCGTATCTATTGTATCATTCCAAAATGATACTGTCCGGGACGGACAGTTGGCAGATTATGCCGTGAATTTTAAGCACATGTTCATGGCCATTCATAAACCCCGCAATGTCTGCATTCTCTTTCATAATAATTATTTTTCTGATCACGTTAATACAAGGATTTATCAACATTACAATTTAAAATATTCCAATGTTGGGAATCCCCAAAAAAAAAAAACATTTCTAAAAACTGAATAAAATCTGATAAAAAAGAAAAGACATGATTTACTAAAAACACAAAATATAAAAGAAAAAGTTTAAAATTATATTCACTAAAAATAAAATGTTTACAATAGAAAAAGAAGTTTAAAAAAACTAAATAAAGTGATGAGGAAAGATAAATTAAGACAACGATATCGTTATTGCGGAACTTTCTCAATAGAATAACTTTCCGAAGTTTCTGGTACCTACCTTAGCTGCCATTGTCGATACTAGAGATATTCACTGACTGAATGCTCAGTACAAACCGTCCGAGACTTATATAGGTGACCATAGTCCTGGTAATCTCTCATACGTATGATGATGTGAGCTACAACATTTTACAACTTAAAATATCACACATAACCATTAAATGACTCTGTCGTTTTAAATAATTTTAAATTACAACGAGTTTAAAGTGAGAATGTAATGAATCTCTATTAATATGACAAAGTCACAAATTGACAATAATTGTAATATTACATCGAATAGAAGTTCACTGGTATAACTTGAATTATAGGCTGGATTCTCTGTACGGAAAATATATTTAAGTATCTACAAGTAACTATTATTATTTTATTAGATTTAATTTGTTTGTCTGTATGTATTACTTTTAATTAAAATAAAATGATTCAAGATTACAAGGTAAGTACAGTTGTAGTACACTTCAGTGGATACAATAGGTACTTCGCCATGTTCTTTTGTACCTTAGTGTCAAATCAACTTTATTTTTAATCCATTGTTCTAAATATATTTTTTTTAGAAATGGGCTTACGTTTTACCGCCATCTCACCTGATGATAAGTGATGATGCAGTCTAAGATGGAGCACGCTTGCCTAGAAGATACCGATTCACTCTCGATTTGAAGACACTCAGATTATTTCCAACGGGGAAACCCACTCAGGCAGCGCATTCCACTGTCTAGCAGTCCGCACAATGAACGTGGAATCAAGTCGTTTCGTTCGAGTTTTTGGAACGTTGACAATGAAACGATGTCGCTTTTTTTGAGCTTCTGGCTATCCGATAGAAAAATGGGCATGGGGGAATTAGACCATGTAGTTCTGAAGCACACTCTCCGTAATGAATTCGATAAAAAAAAACTGATAAACTAGTAACTTTGCGACGATGTTCTAAGCATTTTAATTTAGCTTAAATAATGGAGTCGTCGCACATGATACTGGCATATGTCTACCATACGTCTATTTGACCGCCATCTTGTCTGATGTTAAGCGAAGTTGCGGTCTACAATGAAGTACGCTTGCCTAGACTAGAAGAAACTGATTTACTCGCTACTTGAAGACACCCAGATTATATCTATCGGAGACACCCATTCGGATAACAAATTCCACTGTTTAGCAGTTCGTATGATAAAAGTGAAATCAGATCATTTTGGAATATCGATTACGGGTATGCTTTTTAGAGCTCCTAGGGCAAGATATAGGTATATCGTCACTCCAACGAGTTTCAGGATTTTCAAGAAATATCTGTAATCATTAGCATGAAACCCTTATTAAACACATCTGAGGAACATCCAACGGCAGTAACTAGTATTGTATTAGATTAAATTAATATAATGTACTTACGTAAACCAGATAATTGCTAGAAAAGATTTATGATGTTAACCTGTTGAAGTCTTATCCAAATTCTCGAATTGGTCTAGTTTTTTTTCAATAAGTATCAATTGGATATTTAAAAATAAGTAAGTATTTTAAATTAAAATTTACATTTGATGATAATGTCATCCTTGATGCTAAATTAGATGCAAATAGTTATAAGGAAAGGAATAATTACAAAATAATGTTGTGCCTTTGATTGTGTCGACAAGTTGGTAGATAATATAATCGATAGGTGGAATCAATCGGTAGGTTGTAGCGATGATAGTTCAGTGATTCAAGAGTGTTTGTTTATGAGTGAGTGTTGTAGTTTATGAGCTTGAGCAAAAAAGCTTTGAGTGAAGGTAATATCGTGAGGAAACTATAGGATTCAAGATATTTATTGCTTCCATATAGTACAATATGTTATTAATACAAAGTAGTATATGGCACACAGTCAAATATGGACCGTGTCGGGCACACTAACGCTTAGAAGAGAGGAGAGAGCATCATTTTAAAAGTCAAAGTTTATTAATAATTTTGTATTTATATGTCATATTTTATAAACTAGCTGCGCCCTGCGGTTTTACCCGCGTGGTGATGAATAATGATGATGATGGTGATGAATTCTATATCTTATTCCAGGGCCTAAAGTAGCTACATACAAAATTTCACCCAGATCCGTTGAGTAGTTTACGCGTCAAGGCGTAACAAGCAAACAAACTCGCATTCGCATTTATAATAATGTTAGGATAAGATAGCATAATGGTAGGGTACTCTGTAGTACCTACTCAATTGGCTAACTACCATCCTGAAGTTGAAAATCTGCCGCCAAGCACCTGTGTGTTCCGGCAGCCTCACTTGAGAGCCAGTTCCATTTCAGGTAGGTGTGTGTACTATCACGACAGTGACTTAACATCTGTGGTCAAACCATTAAAAAAAAAATGGGCCTCAGGCAAAGCCAGTATCTTGGTAGGTCAAAGCAGTAGTAGAGAATGCTACAAATGCTTACGTACATATGCTTTATATGCTTTACGTATAGCCGTTTCGAAGGAATGCGACCACAAACATTGTGACACGAGATTTTTATATACTACTAGCTGACCCGGCGAACTTCGTATCGCCTAACATTCAACAGACATACCGACAGCAGCGCCACCTAAAGGGTCCTTTTACATTTTCAAACCATCCAGGAACCTATTGTAATATACACACAAAATTTCATTCAAATCGGTCCAGCCGTTTACGAGAAGACAAACATACAGACAGAAGATTTATATATTTTATTAACAAGATATAGATAAGATTAGATTATAGATTGCCGTGCTGGTGCCGTCGTAAGAATAGTACCCCACCTTCTCTACCCGTGGTTGCCGTAAGAGTCGGCTAAGGGATATAATCGGGAAGATGGGCAGCAGCGTCTTCCTTGAACAATCACACCTAACTGCGCTCGCCAACCCACCTGCCAAGCGTGATGACGAATATTGGCAAAACCCCTCCCCAGGAGGAGCCTTATGTCCAGCAGTGGACATCCTATGGCTGATGATGTGTGTGTGTGTGATAGAAATATATCTAAGTATATAGTAGTAGTATATGCGGCGAAGTAACTTTGATGCTATCAATAAAATATTTGTGTTTGTATTTTGTATCAAAGGATCATAATATATTCTTCCTACTAAATTATATAACGCTAAAAGGCGCCATCTGTCAAACTGTTCACTAACTACGGCGTATCGTTCTTTACTAATTATTCATTATCAGGACAACAAAAAATCCACAATGTCGGTGTGCAATTAAATTTCCACGGGAAAAAAATACCCGTGCATGTCACATTTTCGATAATTGGGGGCCGTTCGAGTATTACGTAATCACCAAGGGATGATGGTCTTTGCTTTTCTTATTTTTAATTTCCATTGGGGATGGGAATCTTCTATTTATTTTGCTTGTTATTGGCACACCTCGTTTTTTACTTGTTTTTACTTAGGTATCCCTTATCCGTCTTCGTGAATCATCTTACAATTGTTTTAATATTCTTCAAGATCTATTTAGCTAGTCTAATTTAGTCATAAAAAAGTAAAAAACAGAAATAAAGTCAGAGATATAGAGTTGATCACTTTGCTTTTATAATATCAGTTAGAAGTAAGATTTTATAAATGAATAAAATGATTGATTGGATAAATTAAACTTTGATTTCTAGCGCCTTTTACTAATCGCCGAGCAATGATACTTGATTAGGCATTGCAATTGTTTCTACGTATTCTTCTTACAAACTTATCTGTAACCAAAAAGTATCAAATTCTGTTTCAATGTTTTTTTTATTTATTGAATTAGCATTTTTATTTTCTGACATTTATCTATAGTAATATTGACATATAATTACATTTTACTTGACATTTTGTTAAAAGCTGACATATATTAATGTTAATGTCAAATTTTATTAAGCCGAATGTTTTAGTTGATGTTTTATTATTTTTGACATGGTCTGTATGAAGTGGCTGCAGACTTGTGATTTGTTTTTGTGATTGTTTTTAGACAAGCCCAGTTGTAGCCAGTTTAAAATCCTCGACATTTAGGCCATATTGCAATAGCCGTAGTCACGTATTGATTGGAAAGTGCGAGTCATCTGCTTGAAAAATTAGAGTGTTGCACATTTAGTTCTTATAAAAACTTAAGGTTCCACCACGGCACGCTGTACTAATCATCAAGAGACTGTTCTGAAACTTCACCGTACCTATGTACTTATATCTGAAATCCACGATGCCGACAACCTAAATCTATTTCCCGGTCGAAATTAACTTAATTAAATGTATAGTATTTTGTGCACGATTAATTCCCTGTGATAAACATAATTACAAATTGCGAAAGCTTAAACAATTACAACTGAAGTATTTAGGTATCTAGAAAGAGGTTGATCTTATTTCTACCTGTGGAAACATATTATAAGTAAGAATAAAACAATATTATTTTATTTATTTTAGCAACATTTTTTTATTAAGAATTCCACAATGGAACAAATTTTTTCAATATAATATCTAGACCTAGTCAGATTGTATTTAGGATGTGTGAGATTATAGGTACTGTTCGTTTTTATCCTATTTATTTACGTTTTTTTAGTGCACAAATGGACAATTAATTACGAATACCTGTATTAAAATTCTAAAGCCCACTTCGAAAAGTGACATACCGCATTTAATTCTTACTTAAACAGGTACCGTTTTTCAACCTCCGTTTTTCCGGTCTTAGCTATGAAACAGAACCCTTTTCAGTATGGTTTGGCTAAAATCTAGACACATCATTAGCAAAATATTACTATGGATATTCTTGAAAAATCATTCAATATTTTCTTCTTCGACAACACTTATTTTACCAAGTAATAAATTAATTATCATCGTTATGGTATTTAAATTACATTAGTTTGTGATTTTTAAAAGAATTTTGTATAATATCGGCACACTTATTACAAATATATCATTTTAAGGAATAAAGATGCCATAATATGTCCAGATTTGCTGTTCTGTGATGAAACTCAAAATTTAATACTGAGGAATTCACCACGTAGAGACCGGAATTTATCTTAGCAACATATTAAAACTTAGTGGCCTATTGATATATACATGATACTTTGGACAATTAAGGTTTATATACATACAAGATGCTTTAGGAGGTTGGATACATATCCTTAGAAACGGATCTTTTCTATGACTCAATGGCGCATAATTGCTCCAATCTATAACAAAAATGCGGTAAAATCCTCAGCAATTTTAAGCTTTCAAAAGCAAACATAACAGTTATCAACTACGTTTACCACATAACTAACAGAATACGACATAAAGTTACCACACTAAAAAATTCGCTATAGATACCAGTAATTTTAATACCGGTTATAATTAACGCACAAAATAATTTTAGCTAAATACCGTAAATTACCATAAAAGTCACGGGCCCCCAAATATTCCTATTAATTCGTATAAGCCGTAGAGAGGCGGTTTGGAGTGACCGCGACGAAACAAACAAGCATTTTGTGGTCTAACCATTAAATCCGCCTGACGTCAAAGACATCCAACCCTCATAGAAATTGAACTCTACAACTGAACTGTTTGAACGAAAACAAAAGTTGATAGGATAAAAAGGTATTTTACATAACGCGGCAATTTCAGCAAAACGTTTCTAGGGCATTCCACCAAAATCGGTATGACGTCCTCAAAGAGCGCTACCGATTTAGTATTTGTTATCTTACCGTTTTGTGATAGCATTATTGTGCAACAGATCATATTTTTGCTCAATATCTATGAGGGCATCATGGCATGCGCCAATTAAATTAATTTATACACAATACAAAGTGTTATGTACATTCAACCCGCATTCTCTACATTCGCTACATTTTATATTTTATAGTACAAAAAAATGAAGTCAAATTATAAATATCTAATGTAAATCACAAGTAGTGCTATTCTTACTGTTAAAGAATTATATATTCTTCCATTATAATATATATAAAAAAGTCGCTTAAAAAAATCACAGACAATCACTTTCCTTTACAGACATAGACCACCGAACCGACCTTTTCATCTAAGCTTTATCTTGCTACGTACAAAATCCTACTTACTTAGTTTTACAACCATCCAGGTTTACACTTGCCTAACTCTGCCTCTTCGACCACTTACTGATGTTCACATTTACACATACACTCGCTTTGAAAAGAAAACAAACTTATCGTGTTTTCAAAACTAATAACATTTTAGCCCATCCGCTCATCCAACACGGGCTGTTGTACATACAGTTTCGACATTATCAGATTTATTATTTGTACTTCCCACGTAACCTACTCTAAATTAATTTAACTGATGCCTCAAAATATACGATTTGGCAACACCACATAAAAACATATTTTTTTATTTATTTTTTTCATCTTTATTTTTCTTTAATTAATTTGTACTGGCAGTAACTCTTTAAGACTTCAGAAATTTGTACTTTAGTTCTTGTCCTACAGAGTGCTCGTTGTTTTAAATTTTATGCGTAATTATTTAAGTTACACTTATACAAAGATGACACCGAAAATATTTTTACGCGACATCGAGACTTACCTCTTTGAACTTAACGAGATGAGAGAGAAGATTAAACATTTAGGTGTAATATTTTTAGTGAAATAATGTTTTATATACAGTCGTGTACGACCTCAAAAAATGGCACCCTGACTTTAAAACATCAAATTTTAGCCAGTATTACAACGAGAATTTAAAAACTTACAGCGTGACCGAATCAAACTCAGCTCCGTTATCATACCAGACGCCCTCGACATTTCCCTTTCAGTTCGAGTCCTGTGATATAATCTAGTGTAGAAGTGAGCATATTTTATATTTACGTAACATTAAACGCGAAAAAACATTAAATTTGTTTTATCAAATTCGTAAAGATTCGAGGCAATCTCGTGATCGGCTCAATTTACGTGCATTCTTAAAATAACACATTCAATTAATTATTAAGTATGTACTTACATATTTCCTGTCCAGATAAGTGCAACTATTATACGGTACGAATAATTAGGTACTTAAACGTCAATTCCTTAAATAATGTACTTAAATTTAATACAATAAACATTAAACACGATGGACGGGTGTAACTTTTCGAATGAAAAATAAAAAGAGGAATAAAAAAAGAGGAAACAAAAATAAAATAACCAAAAAAATGATTTTGTTACAATTTTTAATTCGCAGAAACCTAACAAACAATATTCATCAATTTTTTTTTTATCTCCTTAAAACATAGTAACATCTATGCAAAACAAAAAAAAAGTAACTGGGAAAAAGTAATAATAATAAAATTATGATTAAAAAGGTTTTATACTCCGGAGAGTGAAGGGAGGTACAATTAGATTACGTTGTGGCGACGCTTGAGACCGATCTCCTAGAGTTGTGCTTAAAATGAGGTACATCAATGAGATTGTTAAACTAGCCTAATAACAACTTACGAACTAAGTTTTAGACCGTCAACTCAGCTCGATAGAGCTCGCAGAGTTCGAAGTTGTCGATGTATAATCCTCTTTTGAGCATAAACTGAGTTGAAAGCACAAACTACCTTGCAGAGATTCAATAACTTGCTACAGATTACGTTATTCCAAAATCGGAACTGAACTTAAACTTCGAATAACATAAGTGGCACATAATATAACACAGAAACAATATAACAAAATAATACAGTTTTGTCTTAGGTTTTGTTGATTTATACAGGATACAATTAATTGCTGTAAAATGGAAGCAACAAATAGTGAAGGAGGTATACTTGTCAGATACCATTATAATCTAGACTGAATTTACTACAGTTGAACCCTGAGGTAGCGTATTTGTACTTGTTTTTATTAACGCATAAACTTATAGTCTAAAAGTATTTAAAATTTTTTCTTCATATAAAAATCTACTTAGAAAGCGTACTTATATCTAGTTTTTTATTCCTCGAGGTAGATAAACTTACGCTAAGAAGGCTATGTGGTATATTACTTTGACATAGTTGTTGCAAAATTATATACAAACAGCCACGAAAGAAGTGAGACTTGAAGGTAAAGGGTTTTAATTTTAATACAGTGCCATCTATGCACAGACTTAAAATTTTAATCTTTTAATTTCAAGATGTATATCTTTTGACAAATTGTAGTTATTGTCAAATAAGATATCCACATAGCCTATGTGACGGCAGAGGGTCACCATACCCGTAATAATCTTTGGCTTTACCATCACGACATATCGCGATTTATTTACATTACAATTAAATCTTACAACTATACTTAACATAAAAATTGCCTGTCAGTACATAGAAAAATGACGTAAATGCATGTTGTATCGAAATGAAAAGCTTCATAACACAGATGCTGTAACTTTTATCAGTATCAAAAACTGAAGAAATTCTGTAATGAAGTAATTTGCTGACAGGTTAAACACGAAAATGTTATACGTCGCAAGGTTAAACGTAATGTAGACCAGAAATGTAAATATTCTGTAAAACCATACGATGCAAACAAAACAGAAATAGCTACAACTGTATCGGAGATCGGTCCAAACAATAAAGGGATTGCAATACACCGACTAAATTGTGATTTCACCTAACACATCAAATGTAATATTACGACTAATAGGGACCACTAGTCATTATGTCCACTAATTAGCTATAACAATGCCATAACTTAACTTAGACACGTTATCCAATATTCCGAATCATACAGTAAAGTTTTTTACGATCAAAACATTTTCACAAACAATTTAGAATGCTCGACATATTCTCATCAAATTTAAATTGACCAAACTCTGTTAACTGTAATCTACGTACCTTATTTAGTATAGAAAGAAGCAAATCATTATAATCGATTCAAAAATCCAGCGAACCAAGTGCCATTGCGTACGTTATGCAACCTTCAATAAACAAACACGTAACCCTCATACCTAACGAAAGAAAGTTCAAATAAAAAGCTATTTTAAAAACATGATGCATTAATGCAATTTCTCAAATACGTATCACAAATTAAACATTTTATGTCGAAAGAAATCACAACTATGAATTTTGAATTCATAAGAACAAACCGAAAAGACAAAAAAATAGAACATTCTACGATAATAAAACAAAATGTTAACAATTTTGTTATTGAAATAGCAAAAACTTTTGTCCTAACAATAATACACTTACTAAAAATAATGCCAATAAAATGAAAAGTAAAATTTTAACATTAACTTACAGTCGCTTCAGTCAACTGAACATTTCGAATAAGAAGAGGTCTCTCTTATATTTTCTTAAACTCCTGACCTACATTAATTTAGATGTCAATGCATCGCACTTCGATTTTAATGCAATGGATACACTTATAACAAACTTCTACATCACTTTCCACCGTGAACCACCCCAAAACATTCCTGTCTATCATAAAGCATGAAATCTTAAAACGTAAGATGACAAAATAGCCACTCTGCAAATTTGTGAAGTTAATTTTCCTTGTAAGTCAATTTTGTTATGTTTGACATTTTGTACTGATTTCACTACAATGATTATAAATTTATTTGCACAGAATTTTCTCTTATATATCGTGTTGCTTTAAATTTATTGTACAGTATATACTCTCGCCACTTTGTACTAGCTTTTCTTGATCCATCTCAGAATGATTTTTCAAATCAATAAAGATTTACTCTAAAATAGTATTTGGGAAAGATTTTTTTTGGACATATTCATAAGGAGATTTAAAAAATATCAATTAGAATAGTGTACAAAATGCAGGTTTTAAAAAACCTGACCTTTCAAAATCTAAATAAATACATCTGGTAAATTCACTGTTTTAGCTTCTATTTGGTCTATGGATACTATAGAATGGGACGTTTAAATATTACCCGCGTCATTTTTAAAACTGTTTTTTTTTTTATTTATTGGAAGTTAGGTCATACTTGTTATCATCTATGTATTAACGAATAAGTACAGTAGCTTGAAAAACTCGGTTATGATGAATTATGTGATTAATACGCCATTTTTAAATTAATTTGTTTAGTAAACTTATTTAGTGAAGGCAATGAACAGATTTTTTGTTTTGTAACAAATGTTGAAAAAATGACGAAGTTAATATTTTTTAAAATACCGTTTGTTGTTTTAACAAACGGCATAACCACTCAAAGATAACTAAAACGCTGTCTTTTAAATGGCAATAACAGAAACTAAAAATATGTCACTGAGCCTTTAGTGAAGCATTCCTCATCATAAATATAAATTTAATCACTGTACCCTTAAAATATAAATATAATAATAAATATGAATGCAACTAATTCCTAAATATCAGGAATAATACACACAGTCGCTACATTCACACTTAACAAAAATGAAATAAATAATACAAATTAATGTGAACTTAAAATTGAGGATATTTGGCACTGGATCATGCGCTGTAACTAAACCATGTATTGCAGCTGAACTGGTGACCACCGCCGTTCACCAACAAAATATAATACAGAGACTCCGACGGAGGTACCTACAACTACCATTTAAATAATATTCTTCTTAAAAAATCTCAACTGGTTGCACTCGAAATGACTAGGAATATAGAAGTAGTAAGTGGCCTTCATCTAAATGCACTACGATAGAAAAAAAAATAAACGGAATGTTAAAATCGATACCACTCCTGAAACATATAATATTTGGTCTCAATAGTAACATCCGTGCAGGCGAACCTGTTACGAACGACAGAAATTGATTTGAAACACATTCACGCATCGAACCTTACATGCAAAAATTTTAACACGATTTTTTACCTAACTACTTATGAGTCTAGGGCAAATTGTACTTTGTACAAAACTAAAACCGTCCATTATTCACTGTACAGTAAAAAACTGCTGAAATTCTACTTTCGTATATTCTCGCACTTTATCCCTTTGCAGTTATTACGACAATGTGGCAAAATGGGAAACCATAAAATCATAAAGCCCGTTCGCTATTGTATCACAGATATGTTGAATGGTGTAACTTAAAATTGTTATCTTTAGTCTATTGTCATAATTGTGTAAAAATAGAAATGCAAGCTTAAAATTATGCAGTAATAGAAATAAACAGAGGTAGTTTTGCCACAGTGCGCTATACGCGTGTTTCAACCTAGGCCAAGGCGATTTACAACATTCTCCTATTATTTACATACACTTAGCCTATGACCATCAGTCTCAACATCATTTCTAAGATCCCTAGCTCAGATTATTTTTTATAAGCTATGTCATACTCGACCGAGAGCTCAAATTAAATCGACAAGGTAACTTTCGTTTCACAGTCACTGGATACAACTAAAGGTTTGCAAAATAACTAAGGTACTTTGTCGCGATAATGAGGATGCAACGAGGTACGATGTTCTCAACACGTACCCGCCCGACAGACGAGGACTGAGCAACCATTCATAGTCACACGCGAATATTAAATTAAGTAACAATTATCGCACAATTTCAAAACCTTAAAAAATCTTAAGATCAAATCTGAGGTAGATACTGTTACATAATATGCATCGACGAGGTATTTTATTGTTCGCACGTTTCACGCGGCCAGCACGGCGCGGGCGACTAAAATTTAAAATATCGACGACGAGACGTCAATCGAGGTTTAAAAAGTATACGGATAGAGGTAGATAGACAGTCGCTCGCGCCGGCCCGAATGAGCAGAGGTAGTTGTGTTGAAGATAGAACTAAGAAGAGTTCGTGCGGAACACGGAGCAGATTCAAAGAGCTGGCACACCAAGAACATCTGACGTAACGTGGGATGACAAAACCACCCTGTCCCGTTTACTATTCCAATATAAATGGAGAACAAATGGCTCAACGATCCATATGCATCCATATTTCATAGATTAGTAAAATGGGACAAGGACGTCAGGCCTTGTTATGACGGTACAAAACTGCATCACCCTTCTCAATAAAAGGTAGACCTGAATTGATCAGAGGTGTTTTAGAATGATCTCAATCACTTTCCCAGTCATGACATTTCTACTGAGAGATAATCTTAATCAGATGATCAAGAACGCGTTAAGAAATATTCCATCAAAGAGAGGTTAATAAGTTGGCGAAATGGGAAGTACTTCGGCTCCTGGAATCTGTTCCTAGTGCTCCTTTAGTGTAGTGTGTAGTGTGGCTTGTTACTGTGTGTGGTTAGGCAGCGGACCAGCGATGTGCTGGCTCGCCACCTGATGGCGATGCTCGCGGGCGATGTGCCGGCGCACGGTGTTGTTACGCGTGAAGGTACGGCTGCAATGCGGACACGGCACGCGGATGCCCTGGTGCCGCTGTCGGATGTGCGCGCGAAGATTGGTCTCGTATCCGTACAGTCTCTCGCAGTATGGACATTTTAGTTTCTTACCTGAAACATTTTTGTAACGAACATCTTTTTATATTCTGCCCCCAAGCAGCAATGCGTAAATATTACCGTGTTTAAATTTAAAGGGTACTGCAGCTAGCGAAATGTACAGGTCTGTTGAGAGTAACCAACGAAAGCATCAAAGTAATAAGTACCAAAGCAGCGATGCCGTAGACTTTGTATTGCTACTCAAAGTTTTGTGTATCGCTGCAATCGTCATGCGTTATCTCGTACCATTAGGAGAGTCTCATTCGTCTTATTACATTTATATTTAAAAAATTATATGAGTTTTTTTTTAATCGACTAAATAGTTAAATACAAAAGAAAAAAAGGTTCCATGCTGATTTTAACTAGGTTACAAGAGATCAAGTATGTACCTTCGAGGTTCTCTGTCCCCCGCACTAGGATCTGTCACCTCACAATACAGGTCTGTATTGTAAGGTGACAGTTTGCTCTCCAGATAAATTGAACGTAATGTATTGGATTACATATGCAGTGTAGTATGCACTGATTTTCGTAAGTAACATACATTACTAGAGACTATTTAGGGCTTCCAAAATATATATAATAAAACAGGTTTGTCAGTTCAGGTCAGGTCAGTTAATTTTTTCCCTATACAGATCACAATAATAAAATCAGAATTAGTCTTTAGAACCTACGTTTTCTTCTATGTCAATAACAATACCAGAAACCTAAATTCAGCCCTATTTCTTACCGTCGGGCGTAGCTATTCCTCCAGACTTGCTTGTAATGATCTTGGCAGGCCATATATCGGGCTTGGTTGGCTGTGGTGACGTTTTGATAGGTTTCTCGTGGTAGTTAGTTGCTGGCATAGACGTGGCGGGCGGCGGAGACGTATTGTAAGGAGGCGCGTGGTAATCATTCTCAGTCTTTACCCGTAAATCTGAAAATATTTACCGAAATTTGAACTACTTAGAATTGACACCATTAATGAAAATGAACATGTCTTCAGCCGTTCGATGCTAACCTAATGGCTTTGGATGAAACAAATATTAAAAATGACCTTTTCTTTAAATTAGAATCATAAATGAATGCGATTGTAACGAGTTTTCAAAACATTCAATAGAGCTCTGTGGCTCGTGGTATTGTGTTCGGCTAGTTTAAAAGAACCTCGGTTCCCGAAATATGTTAGTGATGGTATGAGTGCAAGCCCAGCTGACTTTGATAGCATGGTTAGTGCTTGCAAATAACTATCCTTGCCCCTTTAATGGGCCGTTACAAACCTTCGGCACCTTGGTCGTTAGAGATCCGTTCCATCATTTCGTCATTAGCCGAGGCGCTGCGTTCGTATCCGTTGTTCTTGATTGGGTTGTTGAGAGTCGAGGTGCAATCCGGGTTTTCGTCGTACCGCTGGGAGGCGCCGGGAGATGACCGCGTGTCGGGCTCGTCAGCCACGCTGCCGCAATGAGACGATGATGAACTTTGTCTGGAATACCCATTAACAACTTGTCAAGTAAAGGCAAAATGTTATGAACAATCTTTATCGGTTTCTGTATTAGCTACCCAGTCATAAAATATATTTTGGACGACATATCACACAGCGCCATGTAGTCCAAATCTAAGCAAAGCTTTTACAAAGGGAATCAGATAACTGATAGTGTTTCAAAATTTACTAGTTTAACACTATTTTTTAGTTATATGTGGTGTCAGCACCAGATTAAATTGAACGCATGAAATGTCTCTTCAGTTTAAGGTGGAAGAAATTTTACCTTACTTTATAAAGGTACCACCAGGAACGTGAGTCCATATTATGTGTAAATGGTAAGATCTTGTTATTTCTGTTCACCTCATAACAGAGCTACTGGCTGCCACATTTTGTTCCAACAATTTGGAAGGTCTGGGTATATAGGTATGTACATAGGAATGAATTTGGTGTTTTATTTCGAAAATGTACACCGTTTCTAAAGAATTATCCTCGCGGAACCACTCCACGTGAACCAATTATAACTAAAAAAAAAGTTGACATATATTTTTACAATTATTTTGTCACTACATACTACTTTGACGTGGTGGTGCCGGCGTAAGAATACCCCACCCTCTTCTACCCGTGGTTGCCGTAAGAGTCGGCTAAGGGATGTAATCCGGAAGATGGGCAGCAGCGTCTTCCTTAAACAATCACACCTAACTGCGCTCGCCAACCCGCCGCCAAGCGTGGCGAGTATTGGCAAAACCCCCCCAGGAGGAGGCCTATGTCCAGCAGTGGACGACCTATGGCTGATGATGTACTACTTTGACTTTGTCATTATTATTTTTGACATGTTACGAACAAAAATACTTTATAGATAATATTGGTGGTATCTATAAATCCATTACCTATAATTCCTTGGATGCGGACTCGCAGCAGGCGATGGCTTGGGCGGTGCAGGTCTACGGTGTGGTGGATGCGGCAAGTGTAGCGGTGGAGGATACCGGCCCATACTGGCACCACCTCCATGCATCGGTATATACGACGGCATGATTGGTGTGAAGCTCGCATTATGCTGGGGTGGTCCAGAATCTTGGACCTCGCAGTTCCCAGATCCAGACACCGGGCTCGTCTTTATGCGCGTCTGGTGACGTTCGCCAGACTGCTGGGTCTGTTGCTTCACCCAAGCGTCTTGGGACATCTCCATTGAAAGGCCTTTGACCTGGAATTAATTAATTAACTATTGAATCGCGTGTTCTTGTGGCTCTAACCTCAAAACTAATAAATCTTAATCGGTATGATTGTGTTGAGATTCAAAATAAAAACCTTGACTTAGTTAAAAAAAAAAATATTTTATACGGTGTGCAAATTTATTTTTTGTATAAAATTTGAGCAACAGAAATGTGGTCTAAGTTGACTTATAGATTTGCATGATCAAATGTAGGTATGTTTGTTTCTTCATGCTGAAATGCAGTTAGATTTGGATGAAATCTAGAATGTAGATAGCTCTTACCATGGATTAATTAAAAAAAAACCCAAAAAAACGCGATTGAAACTGCAGGGTACAGCTAGTATACTGTACTCGTATATAAAAATCAAGATGCGTCTGCTCCCTGTTTACATGTTATACAAGTATATGGTCTCTAAATTGGCGTAACCGATTTTGATGAAATTTTCAGGCAATCTTCAGATTTTCCTGTGAAGTTTGGTAGCGATGGGATCGACTGTTTTTTTCTAAGGTAACTAGTGGCCTGCGTCTGAATAGCACAGTAATTCTTACACACTACAGAATATCTGGTACGGTAACTAGTTTATCATAGACCTCTGAAGAATTAAAAATTACAGAATTACCTGTAAATTTTCTCCGCTCTTAAGAAAGCTGGACAGGGCATCCTGGCTGACGTGGACTTCTCCCTTGTACATGAATTCGAGGAGGGCCTGCATGTTGT
Organism: Biston stratarius; assembly: GCA_950106695.1. NCBI lineage: Eukaryota > Metazoa > Arthropoda > Insecta > Lepidoptera > Geometridae > Biston > Biston stratarius. The sequence continues at coordinate 11,316,615 of OX467115.1, read as the reverse complement.
CAGCCGAGGTGGCTTCCAGGATGACGTAACAAGCGCCGGCATGGCTCGGCGGTGCTGTGTCGAACAGCTCCTGGAAATGCTTGCTACATGCTGCCAGGATCACCTTGTGAGCTTTGAATTGGCGACCTGGAATAAAAAAAAAGTATATTTTTAAACAATTGTTTTTAAATATAATATGAAAGATATTTTAAATTATTAAAATAAATCGTCGTTTTCTTATAATTGGACCTTCTTTCATGCGCTCTAATGTAGCCAGATATGCTGAGATTACTTTTAATTTTTTGCCATAGAAACCGCAATAACGGAAGACTTCAAAATTTAGAAAATGGCAATTTTTTTTTTTTGTATAAAAGTAATGAAAGATTCCCGGGACGGCAAGAACTAGTGTTACCCAGAACTTTGAGTAACAAAAGAAAGTCAAATCAAATCGTACTAACAACTAACTTACACCCGCGAGTTCGTCCGCGTCAACTTTAGAGTTAGGTTCAGATAGAAATGAAACATGTTAGGTACGTACACGTACAGGAACATATGAAACATGAAACAAATAAGCAAAAGTCTTAAAACTTGCGCTATTTTATTGTTAGATTAAGGATACCTTTTATCCTTGAATGATGTTCCATAAGACGCATCTACGCTAAACAATATCCAGTAGTTCGTTTTTTAGCCCACAGCAACCTAACATTTTCTGATATAAAAAGTATCCTATAGTTAATACAGGCAATAAACTTGTATTGCATTAAATGTAAACTTTTTAGTACCATCTTCTATAATATATTCTTTTGATTTCCTTTTTAACTCATTTGGTAGTGTAGGTATCTGCTTCAAGAGCTGTAGGGCGTCGGTTCGATTCTCACTCAAGATATTTTTTTGTGACGAACATAAATGTTTGTCCTTGTCTGGGTGTTCTGTATGTATTTACAAAAAAATATCAGTTATCTGGTTCCAATAGCTTTGCTTGGTTTGGGTTTTATAGCGTCCTAAGAATATGTATTTCTCTATCTAAAATTTAATACAATATGTTCAACAAACAAATAAGACCAATAGGCAACCACTTTGCCTAGTTGAAAATCTGCCGCCAAGCATCTAACGGTGTGTTCCGGTAGCCTCACTTGAGAGCCAGTTCTATTCCAGGCTAGGTGTGCTTTACCATTTTCGACCACACCGTCACTTAACATCAGGTGAGTAGTTGACAAACACCTAAGCAGTTAGCCATAAAAAGATTGTTAACAATTTCCGTGCATCAACATTTTGCTGGATTTTATTCTTATTTCATCATAATTTTGTATCAGTAGAAGTAAAAACTAAAAAAAAAACTCCGAACTAATCTAATCTCGTTGACCCCATTGTCTATTTTTATTTCAGTTGATTATGTTAACATCGTAAGTCTTCAGTCTTCTCCCCACGCAATGCAATAAACCATAAACAAAAAGTCAAGGCAACTCTCGGCGGTAGCAAAACAATTTCGTGAAATTAATTCCTATTGAATGGGTCTTGAAGTGACATTAGTGATAAGTTGTACCTATATTAGAGCGAAGGAATGCCACCCATGTTGAGTTGTTGCGATGTAGTAATCTAATTTAATTGTCTTATCTTAAACCTTACGTATTTTCATTCAGCTTATCTTTCAAATAATGCGCCGCTAAAACTCTTCCTAACAAATATTTGTATCAAAGATTATTTTTTCACGCTTTACGGTAAAATTTTTAATCAATAGTTTAGTGACATTATGCCGCCCTCTTTGAAGGGTACGCAGCTAGCGAAGTAACAGAGCTGTTGAGACACACATCGAAATTCTCAAAGTAATCAGCGCCAAAGCAGCGATACCCTGGACTTTGTTTTACTACTCAAAGTGCTGTGTATTATTTTAATGGTCATGGACAGGCGTTATCTCTTACCATCAGAAGACCGTTTCGTTTGTCTTAGTACTTTTACATAAGTAAAACTTTTGTGGCAATCAATAAAAATCCATATAATTTACCTACAATAATAGTCATTGCATATAAAAACACATTAACAAGTTTAATTTATAGCGTATGTACATATTTTAAAGCCTGTTTTATATTTACGAATGAGACGAATTATTCCAACAAAAAATTTACGTTCCCTTCAACTATTATTAGCGTGTAGCCCTAACTTGCTATATCAAACGTAGCCCTGGCTACCGTATTAATATCGGTAGGTACATCGTAGTCTAGCGAGTAGCGAGTACTATCCTACAAAGCGAGGCTCCTATAGATAGCAGTGAAGTACTCGCACAATTACGTCACGACGAACAGTGCGGAACAAAATACGTTTGGCCTTGAGATTGCTGCCGTATGCGCTGGGGAAGGCTGCCCACACACGTGACGACTGTACGATGCGACACGTGACTCGATGGATATAGGCGATACATGTTGTTAGCATTTTTGGGTTCCGTACGAGAAGTGACAAGATAACTTTAATATACCTCCGTGGGTTTGTCTGAAGTTAAATTTTGTGAACCAAAATACTCGATTGCCTGATTAGTATTTGGCCGTTACTGGCTCTTTACTACTTTTGTTTAATGTCAATGTTAAATGTCTACAGCCTTGTTGGCACATTAGGAGTATATCTGCTTTAAGAGCTATAGGGCATGGATTCGATTCCTACCCGGGACAAACATTTTGTGGTATAAACAAACGTTTGTTCTGTCTGTATGTATTTAAAAAAAGTATTTTTGTATTCTATCAGTTATCTGACTTACATACTACATGCTTTGCTTAGTTGAGGGTCGGATGGCACTGTATGTAATGTCCTCAGATATTTATTTATTATTATTTATGTACACAATATTAGTAATTATTGCTTGATTTGCTCTAAATCAGTAGGAAAAAGATCATATTTAGCATATTTATTCTTTAAATTAAACTTTAGTTCATTTCAAAGCAATTTAGTAATTTATAAAATATATAATATATATCCTGGTACGTAATTGATGCTTAAACAAAAATATGCTAAACAATATCATCATCTAATTAATTAGAAATATACGTATATTATTAATAAGGTCAATGCACTCGATCATGTTATTGAATATTTTTTCCGGTTTTCCTCAGTTGCACATCACGTGTAACTTCCTCTACGCTTGGAAGAATTGAAATCAATATGTGTAAAATGTATTTTAAGTAGGATTTATAGACTTTTATAGGCAGCTTTAAAATAATAAACAAAATATTATGCGACAATTTAAAATATAATTTGTATAACATCTACAAACGTGTAGTTCTATTCAACTTTATGTTCGCTGTACAAAACAATTATCACGAGCCAATATTTAAAAAAAAACAACGTTGGTTGTACGGCTTCCTGCAAATGATTGTTGTCGCTACGGACTAAATCGATGCGTATAGAGATGGGACAAACAAGTTGTAATGATTTAAAAAAAATTACGCTATGACAAATTTTACTAAATGAGTGATAGATTGAGATAATACGAGAAGAATGATGGACATCTTGTTTTGAAACTAATTGAGTAATTTTTATGTAATAAATGTGAACTTGTAGAAGTAACTTTTACAATGTCATCAGGTTGGACACTAAGAAAGTCGTAACTCTGTACCCAGCCTAAACTAGAGGCACAGCGTTGCACGACCGTTCCGCTCCTATAGACTCCGCCTACAGACTTGTTCTAAACACTTCCTCGTGCGTATTTTTTCACATTTTCTTTAAAATCAATCGTTGCATATAAATAAAATATTTTATTTGTTTTAATTTGAAATATTTCAACAGTTTATTTGCAGATCTAACTCGTGGAGGTCGATAGCACAATAGATTCTTTGCGTAAATGTTTTCGTACACTTTGATGTCTGGTTTTTGATTCTGAAAATAGCTTTTGTACATTACGCAGAACTCTATAACATCGTTATGGAAATGCTCCTAGCATTAAACTTTCACATGAAAATCGAACTAGATAGATATTCTTGCCGTAGTTTCAATTAGAATAAATTCATTTAAAATTAGTTGGTGGTAGATCTACTTAGCAGGAGGTCGTCTAGGTAGGTACCAACGCAGTACCATATTTTCTGCCGCCAAGCAGTAGTGTGTAAACATTACTGTGGTCCGGTTTGAAGGGATCTGCAACTAGCGAAATTACTGAGCTGTTGAGACTAACAAATAACAATCTAATGTCTCAAAGCAATGAGTGCCAAATCAGCGTTGCCATGGACTGTGTTTTGTTACTCAAAGTTTTGTATATCGCTGCAATGGTCATGGACAGGCGTTATATCTTACTATCAGAAGAGCATTAAAAAAAAGTTAAACTTTGTAAAATTCTTAAATAAAAATGTAAAATTAAGTAAAACCTACATATATGCATTGTCATTCTAAGTAGCAATCAAATGATTGTGCTTTTGAGAAACTGTTGTGAAATTTCATCAGTCTGTTATCTTTCGGTTGCACTTTAAATAGGTATAAAAGATAAAGCAGGATAAATAAGTAACATTAACTACGTCTACGTTTCATAAATATCATTCAAAGTTATCGTTTTCACTAAAAATTAACCAAGGAAACGAATATGCTTTTTGCGTTAAACATGACCCACTATGCCACTACATCTAATCTTTACGCGTATTTTTGATAGTTTTATCTACGAAACTATCCATCTAACTAATCCAATACGGGCATAATCTTTATCTTTTACCTTCAAGCCCTTTGCAAGCTGATAGTACGCTAAAGTCCCTTTGCCAGTTACATTATTTCTTGATTTTATTACAATATAGCTATATAGCGCAATATAGCACAGCGCTATTTGACTGGCCTATTAGCTCATTCGGTAATGTTCTGCTTCAAGAGCTGAAGGGTGTGGATTCGATTCCCACCGGGACAAACATTTGTGACGATAAATGTTTGTCTTTTGTTTTTTTTTTAGTTTGGGGCTGAGTGGCGCTTTTTGAAATGTATTCCAATATTTATTTTTTATTTATTATTGCATCTTCTACGCTAGCAAAGCTTGTACTATAGGACCTAGATAACAGATAGAATACTTACATATTTTTTTTTTGTAAATACTTACTTATAATACATATAGAACACACAGACACAGAACAAACATTAATCGTCGTGTAAATATTTGTTCTGAATGGGAATCGAACCCACACTCTACAGTTGTTAAAGCAGATATTCTATCAATTGAGATAATAGGTTAACAGTTTAATAATTATTACTATAATAGCACAGTATAAACACTTCGGTGATTTACACGAACGCATTCTTCTGTTTTGTCCATCCATCCTTGTATTAACAAGGAACAAGGAAACCGTACAAGTTTTGTTATTGTATATTTAAAAATAAGTGGGTCACAGTTAAAGCTATGATTTCAAACTACATAGCAAGTACCAGAATGACGTAATTTGACAAAAACAAATGAAAAAGAAAAATACTAAATAATTCAATAGAAATGAGACAAACACGGCGACCGAGGCTTTTCTTAAAATAATATGATGATAAATCGACTTTCAACGATTACAACGCTTCGTCACTAATCTGTTTTAAGAAATTTCAATTGAAGGTATTTTAGCTACCTACTTATAATAATTCTGTCAATTATTAGACTAGTCTTTTGGCTATAATAGGATATAATACCTATAAGATTTATATTTAACTAGCGGCTAAAAACAAAGTCGCTTTCTCTGTCCCTATATCCCTATGTATGCTTAAATCTTTAAAACTACGTAACGGATTTTGATGCGGTTTTTTTAATAGATAGAGTGATTGAAAAGGAAGGTTTATATGTATAACAACATCCATTAAATAGTGGAGAAATACTGTTATTTTTGAGGTTTATACCCGGGCCGCTAGTTTAAAATAAAATAAAGTTTCAATTAATTATTTTGTTGACTAACAGTAACTATTATTGTTATACTAAATATATTTGTATTAGATCACATCCTGCCTGACGCTTTGAAATAAAACATAATTGTGTTAAATATAATGTACTAGCGACCCGCCCCGGCTTCGCATGGGTGCAATGTAGATACTAATGTGGTGCATATATATGGATGTATTATACATATAAACCTTCCCTTTGAATCACTGTGCCTATTGATTGAAACCGCTATAAAATCCGTTGCATAGTTTAAAAGATCTAAGCGTACAGATGGCGGGAAGCGACTTTGTTTTATACTATGCAGAGTTAAGAACTAAATTTTTGACTGTTTTACCACGTTTTATCATCATATTCTTACTAATATCAATTGAAAATATAGAAATGATTAAATACAGACAAATTAGTTCAGTTCAGTGAATGGTACCTTAAAATCGACGTCACTATTTTCAATCGTTCCTGATTCATACAAAACACTAGACAAAAACTCAAACCAACAACCAATTGAACCACTTCTCGATCTATTCTCGATTGAATCTATTCACCAGTCTGGCATACGTTGACTATTATAATAATCTGTAGCGTGCTCTATATACTCTCACTAAAATATAAACGCTATTATATTAGTATTGATTTTTTATTTTCACTTGCCGTATCCATTGATTTGAGCAGCTATACCTCTAAAAATGTTCCCACACCACACGCTTCAGTTAATATACCTTACTATCCATCATTCAATAATTTTCACTCAAAGTGAAATGTAGCATGGAGTAAATCAGAAGTGATGATTTTTTCGGGTGATAACTGTCATTCACTCGATTGAGCAATGTGATGTCATAAGTGAAAACTATGTATAGTCGAAATTTGGACATGTCGTGAAGAAACCATAACGTAGTGGTAGGGTACATTCTGGTACTCGACTGGCTAGCTAACACCCTCAAGTTACAAATCTGTCGCTAAGCACGTATCGTGTTCCGATAGCCTCACTTGAGAGCCAGTTCCATTCCAGGCTAGGTGTGTTTACCATCTTCAAACACACCGTCACTTAACATCAGGTGAGAGGTCAAACACTTAGACTGTTAACAAAAAAAAAATTGTTAATTGTGCTAACACTTCACAGATGCACGTAATACAGAAGCCGATGCCACAAAAAATGTTTCTATGACAATGAAACTCACAGATACAACCTTTACTCGTTCAGCTGAAGGCCGCGCAGAATTGCATGCAGAATTACGGAGGCCTATGCCCAAATCTAAATGACCTAAAAATAATTTCGTAATGTTTAGTACTGCCCAAACATTCATAAATTTAATTTGATATCATTATACTAAAAAGGTAACAGAAGGTAAAGGTATCTACATAAGTGTATTTATGTCGAGATTGGTCCGGTATGTGTACTAGGCAAGCGTGGACCTTGTCTTCACTCAACATCAGGTGAGATGATAGACAAAAATTGTAATATACTACCTGCGCCCCGTGGTTACCCACTATATTTTTTCGAGATAAAATGCCTATATTTTAATCCTGGGTGTCAGCTCCATACCAATTGATCCAGCCGTTTGAGAGTGAAGAAGTAACAAACATACAAACACACTCACAAACTTTCGCCTTTATAATATTATTGTGATAATAAAAAGTTACGTAAGTGGAAGCAAAGATTGTATCTTTTTACTTACAACGATTTGTTACTTTTACTTGCATATGTTACCGGCAATCTGTATAATCCGGTATTGTATACAATACCTAGGCAATGTATAGAATACCTAAAATGTGTAGGTAATGTTGAAATATTATTTATTTTATACTTTGCCTAGGTATTCTATATAGTACCGAATTCGCAGCCGGTAATGTATGTAAAAGACGAGAGCATGGTAGGTTAGGTTAGGTTAAACATTGATAAATATGACTAAAATTAATTTATTTTACACATTGCCGGTGGAACAGCAGGTGTTCTATACAATCCCTAGGTATTTATTACCTAGGTAAAGCATGTAATGGACAATGATATTCATAATATTTGATACATTGCCTAGACGACCCAGGTCTTATTTACATTGCCTAGGTATTGTCTACAATACCTGAATTATACAGATTTCCGGTAACACATACACCTAATCGGAAAAAGTGTACATAAGTTAGCGTGTTAGTAATTTTAAAACAGTACATAATAATGTACGCTTTTATTAAAATACATTTCTACAAATTATTTAACGGCACACAAAATCTATATGTCGCAGTGACTATCGACTGTTCAGTACAGCTGCCCCAAAAAAATCTATAGCAACTGATATCTATTCTACGATGCAGTATAAATAAAACTGCGTAAAGCCACCGCGGCTGTGCACACAAGATAGCGCTAGTAGGTCTCCAAATGGGGCCAATGTCAAATATGTTGCAAGCGCGGGCGCAGCGTTGCCGGCTTCCTCTTTATTAGCACGTTTTGTTCAACTGAAGCTTCAAGCTTTGAATAAAGGACTTATGACCCGCTCTGGTTTCGCACTAGGATATATACTTTCCAGATGAAATTATCAGATAGTGAAAATCTTATTGCGTAGGTCAGAAAAACTAAGCGAAGAAACAAAAACAATCGAAATGAGGTTTCATTATACAATATTTAGTAATTGTCGAATATGTATCGTTAATTAGGTACTTGGTGGTAGATCTCCTTAGCAAGCAAGCAGTAGTGAGAGAAGCAGCTAGCGAAATTACAGGGCTGTTGAGAGTAACCATCGAAATTCTCGAAATAATGAGCGCATAAGCAGCGATGCCCTGAACTTTGTTTTGCTACTCAAAGTTATGTGTATAGCTGCATTTTTTTTTAATAATATGATCAGTAAAACGTCCAGTTCGTCTCATTACTGTCACATAAAAAAAAAAAACATTTATAATCATGTCATTTTCAAATTTTGAACTAAAGACGAGACGGAACTTCTCAGCATTTGATGGTATCACCGTGCAAATCCAGGAACCCATACAGTGCATACGACTTAGTGGGGTGTCTCTTTAAATACATACAAACGCTCACCTCCACTGCCTGGGTTCCCACCACTACCCAACTAAATTTGATATAATCCTACCAACTATACAAAAATCTTATCTAAAAGCTCACACGTGAAGGGATATGTTCCTAGAATGCAGTGTTGCCACTCTGGTTGGCGATGCTAATTTTATGGCCAAAGTAGGTGCCAATATTTTGGTCAAACTTAATAAAATATAGTATGCATTAATACTGTAAAACTAAAAAAACCAAAAACACTCTTTCAAAATTCAAAATCAACATTTTGCAGAAGAAACCACGCCTGCCTAAATTATGCACTCGCGAAACTACTTTCGCAACCGTCCTCGAGTGCAACCCACTTTAGTATTTAAAACTCGTTTTGTTCATAGGCATAGTGAATAAAAAATACATTTAATTTCTAATTCCTCCGATACGTTGCACATTGACCCAGTTTGTATTAATTTATCGTCACTAGAGCGTCTACGAACCCCGGTCTTGCATTCGACCCGCGCGTCGGAAATGGGTCACAGAGCCACAGATGACGTACACAATTGTACAATGTTTAATTTTTAAAGCAGTTACTGAAGTACGCTTGTTGATTGTTTTATGTTTTAACTGAACCCGGCTTTATATAAACATACTAAATACAGTCTATCTACCTAATCCATAGGGTCTATCGCACAAAACAAAAGATATATGTATAAAAACTTTTCTCATTTTCAATGACAGATTGAGATTATTTTAGATTTTAATTTATACTAAGATTTAGTTTCTAGTCTTTAATTAATCAAGAACGCTCCATGTAGATTGTAATGCAATCAAAATGACTACTTACAAAAATACTTACCAAATTCACAAATTTAAAAAAATAACCTAATCTAAAAGGATGGGAATGTGACCAGAATGCTGGCAGCATCCTCCTCCTCAAAACGTTTGGCCAGGTCTCCAAAATAAATCCTACCTAAAACTATAATCCGAAATAAACTGAACTTCCGCATGGTAACGCCTGAATAAATCAATTAGTTATTAGGTATTTATTATATATTTTTCAATTCGGGAAACTTCTGAATATTTAATTATTATTTTTCTTATCAAAAACTAAAATATTTTCAATTACTCAAAATTGCCGTAATATATCTCAAACGAAAAGGAATGTTGACCCGAAAAAAATTACTATGCACTTCCAGAAATTTAAAATTAAAATCTTTTATCAACTTCTTTTTTGACAAAAGCATGATACGAGAAGTCATTAGAGATATCAATATGCAAATGAGTTCAAAATACGCTTAAGTTAGTTTGTAATAATATAAATAGTTATCTAATCCTACAAAAACCTAAGTTGAATCATCAAACATAGCAATACAATAACTGATCTCTGACTTATTCAATCTGTTTGAACTGGACTCTCATCATGAGTCTTCTATTACGTCTTCCCTTTTAAATAAGAATAGGGCCATACAGGTTCTAAAACGGTCAGTTGTCGTATTCTATTCTCCTGTGACCCATTTAAACGGCGCACGCTGGGGTCTGCACTGGAGCTAATTCTTGTCGAATGCAAGAATTTGGATCAGTGCGTGAAATAAAAAAGTTAAGTTTTTTTTAATCTTTAGCCATGAAGCGTGGCAATGCTGCCAACATTCTGACCACATTTAGCTCATCTAATGAACTCTTAGATTTGGTTATTTTAAAAAACTTGTAAAAAAAATAGGATAAAATATAAACAAAAAATAAAAATATTCATTTTAATTTTAAAAAAATTAGATGATGTTTGTTATAATTTTATGTTCTTTTTTTATATGATATATGTATACTTAAATTTGTTTTAAGATACGTTATTATTTTTTAATTAAAATTATGTAGGTACAAATTATAAATTCTCATCATTGTGGCAACGACTAAAACGAAGCGGAAATACACTAAAACCTTTAGGCTTAAAATTGAAATAGAGTTTCTAGAGTCTCAGCTAAAAGTCTAAAGTCTTAGCCTTGTGCAACTTCGTAGAATATAACTAGCTTGTCGAATTTTTAACGGATACACGCCCCAGAACTGCACAGATTAATTTCACTTATGTCCTTTTACTATTGGACGGCCAGACAACGCAACCAAAACGTTATCAGTATATAGTGTATATTCCACTTAAGTGTATTGATTCCACATTTTTATTCGCACAGCATGATTGTGGTACTCTTTGCTGGAACCTTATTCCCTGAAAGGTACAATATTGGTATCTTCAAATCAAGAGTAAATAGATTCCTTTAGGAAAGCGTGCTTAATTATACACCACTTAAGATCAGGTAAGGAATCAAATGCCAACTTCATCATCATCATCAAGAACCTTTCATTGTCCACTGCTGGACATAGGTCTCTCCCAGGACAAGCCACTCAGCCCGATCTTCGGCCTTTCGCTACCAGCCACTGCTAGCTGTCTTACGTATATCGTCACTCCATCTATTCTCAGGGCGTCCTACACTACGTTTGCCGTATCGCGGTCTCCACTCTAGAACACGTCTACCGTCTGGCCGGACCACTGCCACTTCAACTTGTTAATACGCTGAGCTATGTCGATGACTTTTGTTCTCTGGCGAATGCGAAATGCCAACTTATTCTGAATAAAAAAATAAGACACGGAGATGTAAATTACAATAGTGCAATATGTTAGTATCAGGTACCCCGCCGCCACTTTGAAGTTATAGCTAGTAAAAGTACAGGAATGAGACTTCACTATCTAACGTCTCAACACGAACGATCTAGACCTCGTTTTGTTACTCAAAGATGTTGGTACCGCTGCAATGCTCATGGACACCTTATCTCGAAGCGTCGTGTTCATGGCAATAAATTGTTTATCGCAAAATGCAGTCCTCTACGAAAATGCTCAAAGTGCTCTACGAAAAAAGGAGGGCCTCGGAACTTCAATAGTATCGATTCGTCGTAGTATCGTCTAACGTCCTTTATGAATAATGATAATTACTTACTTCTGTCGAGCCACGTGTTTTATTGTAATGCAAAGTAAAGGCAAGGGCGACTGTTTACTTCAACGCGTACAGTGTTCATAGTGAGATTTACGAGCGTAATAACTTACTGGTACCGTGTCGTAAAATGTACGAAGTTAATAAAATGTAAAAGTTTTTTGGAAAGATTTCAATGATGATTAAATACTTACAAATAAACACAAATATTTTATTGATAACACCAAAGTTACAGGTCATATTTCCATTCAAATTTAAAAATAAAACATTAAAAATGTCAATATACAAAATATCAATATAATAATATGTCAAATGTAAGTTATGTCAATATGATTTCAGACAGCTTTAGCTTCAGCTGACTTCAGGCCATTTGTGACAAAAAAAAATCGATTTTAGCGATAAGGCACTTGTGGCACTAGCTCAAAAAAATCCTTTGTTTTGTGTAAAAAAAAAAACATGTTTTCTTTTTCTGGTTAGCACAATGAAGAGTTTTTATCTATCTATCTAAACGATACTAAAGATTGTGATTAAACTCAGAGAACTGCCAATGAGGAAATTTGAGCAGCATCATCCTTATCCGAACAAATCTCTATATTTGCACTCTCAGAGTGGGCATAAAAAGGATATTCAATTCCATCCTCCCAAAAAGCATAAATCAAAAATTCGCAACCGCCGCCCAACATCCCCTACCACGCGTCCGGGGCAAATTCGAATCCGAAATCAAATTGAAAATCGAGTTGCCCACCTACGCCGTGCCCGGATGCAGGCAAGAACGACGTTAGGGGGTCGACTCGACTCTCACTAACCCCATTTCCATTCCCCACCCACGCACGCGATCCGTGTACATGACAACGCATCCCCGCATCCCCAGACGGGTGGTTGTGTTTCAAGGTCGCTGAAAGCCTCCCCCGGGCCTGCTAGAGCGAGACGGCAACACGCGCCGCTGTCGAGTGCAAGCGAATGCGCAAGAGAAAATCGATCTTGCAAGGGGTAGGGGAAACTAGGTGAAACGCCGTAACGTGCGCTGGGTATTGAATAGTGACTGCAATTAAAATTTAACGACACTTTTTGGTTTTCTCTGTGCGAAATTGGGAGCTTAGAAGCAACTTTGGTTTTTATGATGCCATAGATTCAATCGCTCTACGTGAGCTTGGCTTCAATTACCTAATTTATTAATATTTTATTTGTTTATATTTAAGATTAAATAATTGTTACTTGTGTGCATTTATACCTTAAAAACTCCGGTTTTGGTTGTCTAAGCAATACAAATGAAAATGTTGATGAACAATCTCGGTTTCATTTCAGAAACATATCTGTTTATCTTTAACAATATTTTGTATCTATTAAATCAGAAGCCAGTTCCAATCTTTGTCAATATGGAAGTTAATTTCAAAACAAATTAAGATCCCTTTAATCATGTTCCACACCTCTCGCTACACATGTCTACCTGGCGTAGAAACGAATAATTAACTTCCCACTCTGACACTGCATAAGATCGATTTTCGCATCTCCCTTAACGAGTCAATCATCCCCCGAGGGGATGTGAAGGTAAACTCAACCCTTCCGCATCCCTCATTAACGTCAATCGATACTTGCACACTCCCCTCTTTCGTAATTAGTCGGCACACTAAACATGCACAACTACGAAATTCCCCGGGCCTAGCTAGCCTCTACGTGTACGTATAATGCACTTAATATAGACAAAAGGGGGTAGTGGGTTTGAGCCGACCCCCTTGGAGGGCGCCCGACGGGTGGCTCGCTTTACCCCACAACACCTTGATTTTTCAAACTATGTGCGTGATGTTTTCAAATAATTTCAGTACTTGCAGCCTGAATAAAGGGCCTTGTTAGTTTTTAGTAGCTCGTTTAGGAATATGAGCCTCGTTGTGGTGAATATGACTAAAATTTTCGGCTACATTTCTATATTAAGCCTTTGTAAACTATAGTTTTTGTATGGACTTTGAAACACACTATAGAAATTTATGTTCGGGTCTTTTGAATGGTTTGCAGATAAGTAATTGTAACTTAACTATTAGTATTATTACTTGACTGCCCTGTTAACCTCATTTGGTAGTCTATCTACCAAGAGCTGTAGGCCGTGGGTTTGATTCCCACTCAGAACAAAAATTTGTGTGACGAGCATATAAATGTTTGTTCTGTATCCGGGTGTTCTGTAAGTATTATGAGTATATATTTACAAAAAAAAGATATAATTATTCTTTCAATTATCTGGTTTCCATAGTACAAGCTTTGCTTAGTTTAGGGCTAGATAACACTGTGTGAAATGACTTTTAATATTTTTTCATTATTGACTAGTGCCCCGGCATCGCACGTAGCAATGTAGATATTACTACAAAACCTTAACAAATTATATACCTAAACCTTTTATAATCTATTGGTGACTCGCGTGATAATCCGTTCAGTAGTTTTTAAGTTTATCTGGAACAGACAGACAGACGCGGTGGACAAGTTTGTTTTATATGCAATGATTAGAAAAAAACCTTTCGCGTATAAATTAGTGTTAGATTTTTATTATTTTATTATGTTCGTACTGAATGTTTTTGGATTCTAATAAGGGCAGATATTATACTTGTGATCTATTTATTAGTTTTCAGACATGACTTGACCTTACCAATAATACATGTATGTCAGTTCCAGAAACCTTTAGTATAGGTAAGTTCTAAGTACCAACTTCGAATCTTTATAGTTAGACTTGCCTTGTAATATTTAATGAGATCAATAACTGCGTGGACAAGGCGGTGATACTTTGTCGAACATTTGAAAAATTGTTTTCCTTATTGTTTCGTCAACTTTTAGTGCCTATCATACAAGCTACTATATGTCGTAGTCTAAGCGTTAAGGCCGCCAATTGTTGGACTTCATTTAAATGTTTGTGTTATTTTCGTTCTGTAATCTTTGTGTGAACAATAAAAGTTATCTATCTATCCAACATATTAAATATTTTCTGTCAATATATAATTCATTTGGAATAATTCTCTTATAATTGTGTTCAGTATTTTTTATTGTCAAAATCCGAAATTCATTTAAAATAATTTCATTCCAATGGCGCAGCTAAAAAAACAAAATTAAATTCAATCCCTCATTATTACAGTTGCGAAACAGAGTACATATTTTATTATTTAAAGTACGATGACGTAAATGATATAAATTTAAAATATCTAAACGTAATTTTATAAGTACTAGCCATCTGTATATTAACTGCCTTCCCAAACAAGCAGCCAGCTATGTAAATTCAGATTTCATTATAAAATTCAATTCTGAACTCGATTTTATCGATCGTAACTGATATAAAGCTGTAAATATGTCGTAAAAGCCTTTTACAACACGTTAAACTAAGCGTTAGTACTTATCAGCGATCTGGGATCTTATGACAAGCTGAATTAAACGAAGAGTTATAACCAACATCAGATACAATTTGGCGAACTGTTGGTAGAAACCGAAGATTTCTTTGATTTCAATGCCTCTGTGTAGTTGTTTCATTTGTGTCTGATGTTAGTGTTCAAATCAGCCGAAACTTTATAATATTCTTTGCCTGATTTTTGAACTAAAAATACACTGTTAAGGTAATCAAATGTTCAGTAATTTTTTTTATTAAACAATTTATGTTGACAAAAACAACAATATTTTTCTACAATTTCTACCCGTAAACAAACAAACAACATAACACAACCTCATGTTTCAATATCCAATGTAAATCACGCTTCCTTCATTTGAATAACTGCACAGGATTCACAGAAGGGGGTGTTACTGCGGAAACGGTGCAAAAATAATACCATTTTTGTTCCGTTCCCGTTTTTGACTGAAATTCTGAAACAAAGGATATCTATGTAACTGTTTTATACGACAAAAATTGTGTGTAATTTTTGACAACGTTTTAGTCTGGAAATTGAAGTTATTGTGAAACGTTGAATGTTTATAGCGGGATAAAAAATCAAAGCAAGATTTTTGATGACCAATTTCTAAGGGTGAGTTAACTCAAAATAGCGTAATGAAAATAGGTATAAGTGTTTCCGGCTACATTGAAGACATGATACTATTGAAAATGTTGTAAAGCTATCCTTAAGAGAATAAAGTGTGGATAACTTGCTACAATAAAGACTGTTAACTACAACTACTATAAAATAGAGTAAAAAATAACTTCTTGGTGTTTTTCCCGATCTACTAGAAAAATAATAATCTATAGAAATTATATCCCATTCCCTATAAAAAAAACTATCACTCTCAGCAAAAAAAACATCGTCATATCATATCCATTACATCCCCAATAACCGTTACAAAAGTCTAGGCAACATCCTAGTTCTATGTCGATAGCAGAAACGCGTCTGAAGCGGGTGGCGGGCGGTTTTTTGGGGGGGTGCCCTCCTCGGGGGGTCAGGTGGGAGGCATTGGGGGGCCGAGTGGTGTTGCTGCGCGACACATATAGAAGGCGGTCGATAACGAGGCTGCGCTGTGATGCGCTCACCGGTACCGAGTCGAAAATTGGGAATTAATCTCGCTTCGATAGGTAGAGGGAGTATTTGGAGCGCTCCGTGGATGAAAGTGAAACTAGAGTCCTTTGTAGTCGACACGAAATGCTGTGACGTTTGGAAGGTGTTTGAGCAATTCGGAATGTGTGCTTTAAAACATTCCGCACCATAACTGTAATATTACACTTTGTTTTTGATTGCTTAAATGTTTTACGTATTATATGGCATTACAAAATTCTATAGTAAGGTTAGGTGATAAACACATAGAATGGGAACTGGTTCTCAAGTGAGATATGTTTAAAGATAGATTTTTAAAATTTAGAATACGCTAGCATGATTAATGGTAGCCATCATTATTTGATATCCTAATGTTTTTTTTTTTACGACGATTTTGACCTACAGGATGCAGCGTGCTAACCAAATCCGCTAACTACCAAGTTAGTAATTTGAGACATATATCGGACCAGGCTATTTTTCATTAGACTACCATTAGTATTATTAGTGACGGCCATTGTACAGCCTAAATCGACAATGATGACACTTAACAGGATCTTTTTATAAACCGTAAGTGAGCCTTAAAACAATTGTATAAATCTCGAAGCTGCACGCGAGCATTTTTTAGCACATATAAGTTCGCGTTTGAGCACTAACATCTATTAATAAGCGACGTCGTGGCTGAAGGTGAAACACACAAACATAGTTTTTTTTATTTTTTATTGATAGCACCATAGTTACATTTCATTTCTCCATTCATATTTAAAAATAACAAATTCATAATATATGTCAATATACTATAATATGTCAAATATACAAAAAACAAAAATACAAGATCCTTTACAAGATTCACTCGAACATTGTAAAGGTTTAGATTACAACTTAGGAAAGAAAAAAAAAAAACAACCCGTGTTTTTTATTCCTTGCCTATACGAAATATAAAAGGTAGTCAACATAAATGCGAAAGTTTTTGCGTGTGCAATTTAGAAACGCGCATACATATGCTGTGGTATTTATTCCAAACTAGTTCTTGAATTGAGATAATTAAACTATGATGAATGGGACAGCTATTTTACTCGTAGCACGTCACTAGGCGGTTTTAGTAAAGTTCACTGTCCTAATTTGGTCGTTTACCTACCTATACATTTATTCATCTAGAATACGAAGAGTTGAAACGTCCACTTGTATGATTTCTACGCACTTAAGAACTGCTTATCTCACTGTAAGTGATGGTGAAGTCAAAACTGGAAAACATGTCTAGCATAAAGATAAAAAACTGACAAAACACGCTGTTTTACATATGTTCAACATGAGCCAGCTACGTAACTAGCTAGCTAGCCAAGCACTAGTAGCTATTCTATTCTTTAGCTTCCTCACAATGTTACGCTTCATTGACAGCTCTAGCTCATTATAGGAATTTAATCCGTATCCTATGGTTTGGAATCCGAGTTTGAGTATTACGTTTGGGTTTTTACCCCATATTGTTTAAAATAAGGAAATCCATTTAAGAACAATGGATTTATAATACCACCGTAGATTATAACTGTTGAGACAAAATAAAATATAATATTCTTCCTTATTGTTATTTCGTAACTATACAGTAAACCTAGTAAATCTTATAAATTAATTATACTTGTAAACAATGTATAGTGGTAATTAGTTTAGACGCTAAGTTATATCGATCGACAGCATAAAGATGGCTTGTATCTTAAAACTAGAATAAAGGTAGCAGGTGAAAATGTAGAAAAAAATCATCGAGTTAGAATCATTTAACTTTCACTCATTTACAACCTTTTCACGTTACTTGCTAATATTATATAGACAATGTAATCAGTCCTGAACCTACGTATTTTTCAAAGATTCCAAAAAACTCACAAAATTTTACTGGAAGAAAATTTGTGACCGGGAAATAAATAAAAACCTTTAAGTTAAAATTTGAAGTTTTTCTTTTCAATCGTATGAATTTGGTGCCAAGTATCGCAAAGTAGCTTTTCTGTCGGTTTTCTACCGGATAGGTACCTACACTTTGAAGATCGCGCTTCAAATCTGCATGACTTAATTCCACCGTGCCCATTCAACTATCGAACAGCCAGCTCTAACAAACGACATCGCTTCATGATCGATATTCCAAAAACTCGAACCAAACGGTTGGATTTTACCTTCGTTGTACGAACCGCTGTACAATGGAATTTGCTGCCCTGGGTATTCCTAGATAGATACAATGTGGGTGTCTTCACCCACAAGTGTGAAGTGCATATGTAAATTACATTTTAGAATTTAGTAATGTGTTGTCTCAAGTATCGCAAATGTTATTCAAAGAACCAGTGTTATCAAGAAAGCAAGCATCGTCATGTTGAATCTGGACTCATAGGTTGAAAATAATAACTGAACGGAAAAGTTAAGTGGCCATGTCAGAGGCGTATCAGCGCCGTAATGAGGATCGGATGCGGTCATGCGGGAAACAAGATTCTACCAAAGAAGTGTATGGGTTGAAGGCATCGGAGGCAGTGGGGCCCTTAAAGGCATTTTTGGTACTTTGGTACTTTTTGGCGTATACGATTGTGTGAGTTTCAAAGAAACTCCTTGTCTCAAATTTCGCGATTGTTTAGCGATGATAGCTCAGTGGTTAGCGCGGTCAGTTCGCATGCTGAAGGGCGTGGGTTCAAATCCCAACAATGAGCTTGAGCTGCCGGTGAAGAAAAACATCGTGAGGAAACTTCTTACTCTTACTTAGGGTACTTTCTAGTACTCAACTGGCTAGCTACCACCCTCTAGTTGAAAATCTTCCGCCAAACATCTAACGGTGTGTTCCGGCAGCCTCACTTGAGAGCCAGTTCCATTCCAGGCTAGGTGTGCTTTACCATCTTCGACCACACCGTCACTTAACATCAGGTGAGTTGTGGTCAAACACCTAGCCTGACAGCGATAAAAAAAACCGATCACTTCAAAAGGCATTATCAATAATATTAAAAAACAATTAATATTATTATTATTGATTATTTATTATTAACAAAAGTTAGTTCATTTATTAATCCCTGCACTTTATTCGGAATAAAAAAATCAAACACATTTTAAGTGCTAAGAAATTACCTATCAAAAGTTTGACTGGTATATTGATTTAGGAATTATAAAGTTACAAGTTTTATTACTGATGATACCAAGAATAAAAGCATATTTTATGAAACAGGTTTTAGTAACCGGTTCCCGAGTTTTTCTCTACATTGCTGTGGCTCTAATATAAAAAAATACTTGATTTTACTTTTCCAGTATTATGTGAGTTTCATTGTTTTTTATGGAAAAGTAATGAGATGAATGAGACGCTCTCCTCATAGTAAGAGATAACGCCTGTCTATGACCATTGCAGCGATACACAGAAATTTCAGTAGTAAAACAAAGTTCGGGGCATCAGTGTTCTGGCGCTCCTTAATTTGAGACTTTCGATGGTTAGTCTCAATAGCCCAGTAATTTCGCTTGGTGCAGTACTCTTCAAACCGGAACACAGTAATGTTTACACACTACTGCTTGGCGGCAAAATATCTGGTACTGCGGTGGTACCTACCAAGACGATCTCTTGCTAAGTAGACCAATTAAAGTTGTTCTTTCATGTTCTAGATTTACTAAAAAAAAAAAACATGCAACGAAATTTTCATACAAAATTTTATAAAAATCAAATCCTTGACGAAATTATTATAAGTAAGGCAAAATTTGAGAAATAATGTACTTTTCTTCCTAATTTTCTACAAAGTCATTTACTACTGTGACTTAATTTTTATCCCAATTATGCAAGTCGTCAATCAGTTTTCTGGTTTTTTACTAGCTTCTGCGATTTCGTCCGCGTTGATTTTTTGAATTGTGTCCAGAGAGAAATAAAACATGTAAAAAACCAATCGTTTTTAACACTTGCACTTTTTTATTAAGTAAATAAGATAAAGTATACCTTTTATCCCAGAATAATTTTCCAAAAGCCATGTTTACTGCGTCCTGCAGTTCGTTTTTTGATAACCCCACAGGAACCTAAATTTTTTCCGGGATAAATAGTATTCTATAAGTTTATCCAGATAAAAAGCTATCAGTGTGGCAAATTCCATCCAAATTCGTTCTACTGTTTTTGCGTGAATGAGTAACAAACATCCAAAACAAACAATCATCCAAACATACAAACTTTCACATTTATAAAATGAGCAGGGAGTAGAATAAAAGACTGCTCACGCAAAACTCGTACCCGAGCTTATTTTGACAAATTAAATTTTTAATACGCTTTTGCCTTAAGCAATTTTTTTTTTTTTTTATGTAACTGTAATGAGACGGACGTGACGCTCTCCTGATGTTAAGAGATATGAAGTACGAGGCAAAACATAAAACTATTCTTTATTTATATTATCTATATCTTTAAACGAGCAATTCTTGTATATATATATATATATATTTTGATTCTCGGAAACGGCTCCACCGATTTTCATGAAATTTTGTATCCAGGGGGTTTCGGAGGCGAAAAATCGATCTAGCTAGGTTTCATTTTCAGAAAACGTCGTTTTATCCATGTTTTCAGCCGAGCAATGCTCGGTCAACCAGGTACTTATCTATATCTTTAAACGAGCAATTCTTGTATATATATATATATATATATATTCTGAATCTCGGAAGCGGCTCCAACGATTTTTATGAAACTTTGTATCCAGGGGGTTTCGGGGGCGAAAAATCGATCTAGCTAGGTTTCATTTTCAGAAAACGTCGTTTTATCCATGTTTTCAGCCGAGCAATGCTCGGTCAACCAGGTACTATTTATAATATGATATATTATATTACGACGTCAAATTCTGATGCCCGATCAAACAAAAATCACCTTTTTCAATCGAAATTTAAAATCGAAAAATATTAATTTTTGCTGTAACGAGGTAGTTGCTTTGAATTTAATAACAGGGGTTAAACACTCGATTTCCGACCGTGCGCTTTGAAAGATAAAGCTTATTCTGTTTTAGATGTAAATATTAATAGTCTTGTATCTTTGTGTGTATTTCTGACTGCTCTATTAGCTCATTTAATAGTAGCTCTGTTTCATGAATTGGTAGTGCGTGATTTCGATTCCCACCCAGGACAAATATTTTTATGTAACAAATTTTAAATATTTTTTTCTTTGTTTGAGTATTCTGCATGTATTATAATAAATAAATAAATTAAAAAACCCCCTACGGTATTAACCAATCATAGGTAAGAACCGTGAGCTGGCTTTCAAATGAAAAAAAAACGCATCGAAATCGGTCCATCCGTTTGAGACCTATGATGCCACAGACAGACAGACACACACACACACACACACACACACACACACAGACAGACAGGCATTGACGTCAAACTTATAACATCCCTTTTTTTGCGTCGGGGTTTAAAAATGAAGATGTAAAAAAATGAATAAAAAAGTAATTTAAAGTTATCTGATTTTCATAGTACAAACTTTTCTTAGTAAGGGACTATATGGCACTGTATGAATTAAATGTCGTACGATATTTACCTATTATGTATTCCAAAACATCTTTGATACAAGGATTCTTAGTTAATAGCTATCTGTGTGAAACTTTATTTGTTTTAATTGTATGGGTCAATTTCAAACCTCGCACTTTGAATAGTTTCAACTAATACGACAAATAGCACTCGTGAGCCGGGTACAAACTAAAATTGTTTTCTGTCTCGGAGGCCTTAACTATAAGCCTATTCGAGAAGCCTCCACAAGTGCAAACTTCCTTACCCCTCCCAGGTCTCACGGAGCGCTGGGAGCCCCCCCACAGCCCCCTTCTTACAGCCCAAGGGTGGAAACCCCACTCCAAACGCACCCTTGCGTCTAGCACTTGTACTGAACGACCTCGAAAACTCCGGACCAGAGAAAAACTCGACATTAAGAAACAGTTAACGAATGAGCTGCAATTAAATGCCATTGTGAGGTTTAAGGTCAAATTATTGTTAGCGGCCTGATGATTTTTTTTTTGCCTTTTCCTTTCAGTTGAACTGTTATAAAAGTACGAAATTTTACATTGTGCGCTTGGGAATGTTCCTGTGGAGTTTTTCGTTTTGTTATACAATTGAAACTCAAACTTTGAAGGCAAGTGAAGAGCTTCGTTTTCAATTGAGGTTTAGGGGAAAAACAGAATTATTTAAGGAAACCGCGTCGTTTAAGTAATATGCCTACTTGTTATTTGTATTGTTACAAGAGACTTTTTACTAGACGCTCTTGGTTGCTATGTTAGAGAATAAAACATTTTAAGTATATTAAGAAAACTAACAAACTTGAATTTTTGCTTTACACGCAAACATACATTTTTATATGTTTGACAGGCTAGGTGTTTGATTACAGCTCATCTGATGTTACGTAGCGGTACGTATTCATAATCTAGTTTATTCCCTGTTGAGGTAGGTTAAGACCAAAACTGTATATGTAACTAGTTAAAATATCTGCCATTGCGGATTATTAAACCTAAGCCTGCCTTACAATAATCTTGAATAAAAATTAAACAATAAACGTTTCTTTTTAACAATTTTAGTTACGCCACAGATATAATGTTGCTCAGAAAAGTCCTACGATTTTCGCTTGTCACGCGCATACAAACACGTCAATGACTAAGGACGCAGCGCTTCCTGCACTCTGCCTATATGCCTGCTATTGATTGTCCTGTTAGATAATTTGGTAGTAGCTCTACGTCCTAAGCTATGGAGCGTGGGTTCGATTGCCAACCAAGACAAATATAATATTTAAGTGACTATGTTTATTCTGACTCTAGTTGATACGATACGTATGATTTGAAAAAAAAAACTGTTATCTGGTTTTCATAATGCAATTATAAGCTTTGCTTTTTTTGAGCTAGATGGCGCTGTGTGAATTGTCTTTCAATATTTTTTTTCTTTTATTTTTGTTATACGGCAATATATATTCACTTTTAATTAACCTGGTCTCTTATAGTTACACACGGTGACTTTTAAAATAGTTGAAATTAAAGATTATATTTAAATCAATAGTACATTTTATACTCAAATTAAACTTTATTATTCGTAATTGAATAATAACAAAACAAATTATGACGCATTTAATGACTCGACCTTAACTTTGACCATGAATCGTCAAGTACATCGTCGCGTTGGAACTCTGTAGGTTTATTTCAAACAAAAACGCGTGTGAATAATGTAAATGCAATAAATAAAACAAATTTTATGCGAAAAATATAATACTAAATACGGAAAAATAATATGGCAATTACAATAAGATGAAAAAAAGTAGGTAGCTGGTAGGTATCTTAGTTTAATTCTAATAATCAAACTAATTTATTGTCATTTATCAACTAATAGCCAGTGATAATTTTATTCAATTATTTATTTGTATTTACGAGTGTTAACAATATTTCAAGTATAATATAGAGTTTTATTTTATGCATTGACACTTACGATGAAATATTAATTGTTTACTAAGATGGCTGGTAGCTATCTTAGTTTAATTCTAATAATCAAACTAATTTAATGTCATTTATCAACTAATAGCCAGTGATAATTTTATTCAACTATTTGTATAATATAGAGTTTTATTTTATGCATTGACACTTACGATGAAATATTAATTGTTTGTGTAATTAAACAAAAAAAAATCTTCCCACGTTTCAAATTCACAATAATACCTCGCGAAATTTTGTGCAAAACAAGCTGATGCGCAAAAAAACAATAAGCTGCGTAAAACTGAGGCAAATAAACAGCTTTTGAATGCGGAATTGATAAAAAAATGCATTCGTCATATGTTTTGAGCTGAGTTTCAACGAAAAATAGATAGCCTCGCTTTCATTATTGCATATGTACAGTTTTATCTCGACGGCACGTGTAAGTTTAAGTATTTGAGTAAAGTATCGACGTACGAGTCATTTTGCATTGATAATAATAACGTTTTATACTGTGGGGTGTTTGTACTCTACTGTTTGTGTTACGGCGGATAAATTTTAAATTTTATAACTATCTAGGTACTTTATATCTAGAAACTGGATATTACGACTTATCTCTTTCTTCTTGGAATCGCATTCTGCCCGTTTCAATGTTTTTGTATTTTGTGAGTCTTCAGCTTCTTTATATTTATTTTCTCGTCTTCGGTTTTTGCAATTTATAACTAACATCTATAGTTACAGTCAAAGTCTTGGTCAAGTCCAGTCAAATCCAGTCATGCCTTAGTAAAGTAGTGGCGAGTTTACTATAGGTAAGCTTCGATAGAGTTTTGGAAGCAACACGAAAAGTCATGTTTCACCACATTATATCACCTTCCCACACCCGCGCTCTTAATTAGGCACTTTATGAATAAAACACAATTATTTTTATACATAAATACTCGAAAAAACACTAGTTTTGGTAAAAAATACAATTAGGCGACACGACTTTTTCCACGTTCCCGCCATAAACCATATTACTATTTAAGGTTTTATTATATTTCAATTGTCAATAACAAAATAAATATAGTATCAATTTCAATTTAAATAAATATCATAGGACATTTCACACAGCGCCATCTAGCCCCAAGGTAAATCTAGCAAAGCTAGTACTATAAGAACCAGACAACTGATATAATACTTACATACTCATTTTTGTGAATACATACATTTATACACATAGAACACCCAGATAGAGAACAAACATAGATATGTATAATGTATATGCTCGTTACACTTCATAAAACAGATCTTTTCATAATTGCTATAAGTTATAATGAAATGACAGGAAAACATTAAAATAGTTCAAGAAAAGATACTATTAAAATCCCATAAATAATGTATGACTATATTTAGTGAATTATATGTTTATTAATTTTTAAACCAAGGTCAAAAGAAGGCCAAACTATTAATAACACTTCTTAATGTTAAGGTTATAAAATTTATTATGCATTGATGATAAAAACAGCGGTATTATATTAATTAATAGCAAATAAAAAAAATTGCTCGAGGACTTTTTTAGTCTGAAATAAAAAAGAGACCAGATCAGTTTATTTTAATTTCCATGGAACTGCTTAGTTGTTAATAAGATACAAAGCCTTGAACAGTTGTTACTAATAGATTGAAAGTGTAAGTTAAAAGTGATTTATTGCATAACTTTGAATTATTACAATTATTGTCATTTTAAAATAGATCTGTTATTACAGCTTGATGCAATCTATAACATGGCAAATTTACTTATATATAATACTTAAAGACATTTATATTCGACTCAAAATCTGTTTCTTTCAGGAAACCGTGTTCCTTCGTAGACCGCATCTTGTTTAAAAATGGTGGACGCAAGCAAGTCTCTTTTTATATAAAAAAAAATGGAATTTTAATAAATTATTGTAGGTACTTCAATAATGTTACAAAACCCGAGTATGATTACATCAAACCTCGAAATATGCATTCAATGAACCTCGATCCCCGATAACCAGTATCGCAAATATCATGAGCACTAAAAAACGTATAGTGCCAAAATTATCAGCGGCCAGGTTCAACGACCTTTTTATCAATTTAGCAAGATTTCACGGACATGCATGCATGCTATATTATATGCGCAGTGCGATAACTCGTGATAAATAAATGGTTATGAAATAAGTACCGTCGAGGAAAAAATATTCATAAAAATTAGAAGGCATATTTGAGCCTTTTAGGGCTGAAACTTTGGGACCGTGGGGATCGAGAGCAAAGAAAATATTCAAAGAGTTGTCATCTTTTACCACCAGGAGAGCTTCTCGTTCAACTTCATACATAATCTTAAAAAATAAATCAAAAAAAACTCGGCTGGTCGACGCCACATGTGTTCAAAACGCTGGCCTCTATTTTGCCCAACGTTTGAGTATTGCCACACAACGCGGCAATTGGACCATCGTTTTGGGAACTATTATTCCCATTGATAGCGGTCTTTTAGATTAGTTTATTTCAAATTGTTTTTTTTTCTGTAGTTTGTATGTTATCTACAATTTGTAAATATTTTTATTTTCTTTCTTTTATTTTGAAATATTTATGTCCCTATATTGTATTACTAGTAAAAGGCAAATGAAAAACGTACCTGCTATATATAATTATTTACATACCCATTCAAAACAAGGCCAAGATACTTTTTTTCTGATAAAAATTGGCATGGCACATTTATTTTGTTTAAAAAAAAAGACTTTACTTTTGCATCAAATGTATAAGATTACCCATTAAATTGTTGTTGTATATTCGTTCATATTGAAAATTGTAGAATGTACAATTAAAATGTAGAATTACAATAGTTTGAAGAGCGCATATCGAACGAATACCTAAATTTATAGGCTAGTAATCTATAGTCGCCGTTGTCTATGTGCACCTGCAGCACCAGAGGGCCTAGATAAAGTCACATTCGTTTAGCGATAACGCTTATAGATAAGTTAAAAGTGTATGGAATTGACATAAGCTGTTGATATGTCACGTGGCAACTTATGTCACTCCCGAACATTTTTGTACTTTTCTTACTTTCTTTTTATCGAATGTTACTTTATCTAAGCCTTCAGACCTATTGAGGATGCTTTGCTCTAGGTGGAGATATATTTATTACCTAGATTAACATATTGTAAACTTTGGATCAGAATAATGTTAGAATAAGGGATAACCAAAAATGTTTAAGGGTACTGCCACTACCCACCACCATATCTTCAAATTTCACAATATACAATTAGTACTTACTAATTATTCTACTTATGTCTTGACAAAATTTGGTGGTGCTGGTGACTTTTTTTGGAAATATTCACTACGTCCGTGTATTCACACGGACGTAGTGAATATTCGCGGGTATATAATAAAACCATATTTTTGTATAAAGATAATTTAACAATTTTTGACTTAGAAACTACGCATAGAATTTGCATGAAATCTAATTAGTCGCAACTACGAGGCCTATAAAATACGATATGCTTCACTATAGCAATTATACTTGCAAACGTTTAATACATAAGAACGCATTGTATTTCTGAAGGTTGAATTTAGTGCTAAGCAATTTTGTTTTACAAAGTTTTCTGCGTTTTCCTAATGCGAGTTTTGTGCTCATTTTTCAAACTAATTTGTCGTTAAATATATTATAGGTTTTTAATGTTTACGCAAAAATTACAATAATCGAAAAAAAATAGACAGCTTTGTCGTTTATAGCAATCTCTTTTATACAATCTTAGTACCAACTTAGCAGATGTATAAATTTAAATCTCGAAGCACCCCTAATAAAGGGCCGCTAAGGCATAATTTCTGTGATTAAAATAAAAACTGACAAATCAAGAAAACATCCTTATGTATTTTCAGTTCATTCAAAAATTTGCTTATGTATATCCTTCTCATAAATATATAAAATTTTAAAAAATAAAAAATTATTAACATATATTGAAGATGAATATAAAAGTCGTCATTCAGCCCTTATCTCTTTAGATGGGACCATATTTTCTTTTTTAACACCACTTATCAGCCATCGTCGCTCCCAGCATACTTGTACACTTTTCACACATTTCACCCACACCTTCTTAAGATGAAAAGAAGTTGAACATAAGAAAGTAGCGATAGTAACTCACCCTCGCAGTAGAGTGTGACGTCCGCGAGGCTCTCCGAGTTCCAGAGGTTTGCGAACGAAGTGGCCAAGTTGGAGCCGAAGCTGTTCCATTTCAAGCAGTACTGCTGCTGCTGGGAATCCATGCCCGGGCCGCCTCGTATACCTGCCCTGTAACAAGCAGATTTGGACGTCAGAATATCTTTGAAGGAAATCATATAGATTTAGAAATGGAACAAGAAATAGAAAAGTTTACGTGAAATGACGTTGTACCGTTGTTAAATATTATTTATGCATAGAACAGAATGAAGTAGCTTGAAGTTATATCTCCTCACTTGAGAACCAGTTTCATTCCAGGCTAGATGTGCTTTACCATCTTCGACCACACCATCACTTAACATCAGTTGAGTTGTGGTCAAACACCTAGCCTGTCAGCAATTTAAAAAAAGTATATTCTACCTGAAAAATTGCTTTGTTAAAATTTAAATTATTGAATGATACTGCAAGAGCTTTTGGCAAAGAGTATTACTAAGTATATTTAAAAGAAAACAAGATAACCCATACTTCCAATGCATTAGAATATGATGCTTTACGATAATTATTATACTGCGTCGAGAGAAACAAAAAAATGAATAAGTAAATTATTCTGTTACATTTCTATACTTAAAAACTATTTTGAAAATGCCGCTTGAAGTAAAATGACTTTTTTTTATTGAAGCAATGTTTTTAAATAAATCTTTTAGGGTCTTTTTAGGTTTTGTTTTCACGCGAGAAATTTTACCTCAAGACGAAGTTGACAGAGCATTGGTGTTTCTAAGTTATTTAACCGACTTCAAAAAAGGAGGAGGTTCTATGTTCGACTGAATGTATTTTTTTAGCGTCCAAGTTCTACATTTTGTTTTATAAATTTAAGCACGTTTTAATTAAATAAATAAAATAATACAAATCCTTTCTATTGTTTGTGAAAATCGGCTATATGTGAGCCGCCAGATCGGCATTCAACCACCCTTAGCACGAAGGCTATTTCTATAATTTTATCGGCTCGCGCGGAAGGTCGGCCCTCCGCAAGGTCGGGTTAACAACCTACACTCCACAAACTTATTTATCCAACCATAAAACCGTAGTAGGAAGGAAACTAAAGAAAATACGGATGAGAATGAGAAAGTTAGGGAATCAGCGGAGCGCAAAGTTAACTTTGTTAGGTTGTATGCATGATCGATGCTTCCTCAGCCGGCTCGACTGATGAATTCGTAATGTTGGCGGCACTGGACATCGTTCCCACGCGTTTTCAGGTGTGAGGGTGATATCATTATTGATAAAGGCGGTTTGAGGGTTTGAAATTTTAAAGCGAACCTATTTTCTGGGACTTTAGAAGCGTTGGCTGATATAAACCACATTGTAAAGGTTGTATGGCAGAGTGCTGTTTTAAACTCAGGTTTACTAATTGACGAGTTTTTGAGTTTTAATCATGAAGATCATGTTACTGTTTTAATTTGTGTTTTAGAGTGGAGACCGCGAATTGGAGTAATGAAATTAGGACGCCCTGAGACTCGATGGAGTGACGATATACGTAGAACAGCTGGCAGTTGATGAAAGTAAAAAGCCGAATCGGTCTGAATGCGTGTCTTAGAAGAGGCCTTTATCTTGCAGTGGACTTCGATAGACTAATGATTATGATAAATCATCTAGAGCCTAGACTTATATTATAATCATCATATCATAATCTGTCTAGATTCTAGACAGATTCAAAAAGCTATGCTACAAAGTTCTGAAATACTGTAATACGATATCCAATTAGGATATTACAATAAGTACCGATCTGCTGTTTTTTTTTTTGTAAGAATTGGGCTCGGGCAACAGCCACTCAGGCAGCAGATTTCATTTTCATTGTTCGAACCGCCAGCGGTTGAAAATGGAATCGAATCGTTTCGTTCGAGTTATTGGAACGTCAACGATAAATCTATGTCGTTTATTCGAGCTTCTGGTCGTCCGATAGAAGAATAGGGCATAGGGGAATCACACCATGTAGATCTGAAGCACAGCCCGAAATTAATATATATATTTTTTTGTTTTTTTTTTTTTAATCTGTAGCCTGTTTGTCAAGCTAAAACTGTAAAGTTCTTAGATTCCTTCAGAATAAGATATTTCTAATCCTAAGAGCAAAATAATCAAATTGCCCCTTTCAGATATTGTTGATATCATTTTTACACTTTTTATAGAAATGTTTTCTAAAAAATGGCGGTATTTTCTTACAAAACGAGCTATTTCAAGTTATTATAGAATATTCACGTAGTATTTTGCTTTAGTTTAAAATGTTCCCACTGGTAAAAAAAATTCACTTCTGGCTCTTTTAAACAGTTCTTCTCCTTTTTAAAGAAAATTAGTAGAAAAACACGAAAGCCACCCAACTATTTTTGTTTCGAAAAAAAAATATAGGCAGTGTCACCCAGAATGCTATAAGGATTCATCCAAATGTGTTCAAGTATTTAAAAGTTACGATGGAATAAAGAAACTCACATACATAAATACCTATATTTATGTATACATGAGCCCTGAAAACATTACATGAATGTCCAAAAGGAGTGTAATGACATTATTCGTGGCTGTCATAATCGGACACCGTTGTTCGCTATGTGTAACTATATGTATATTGAAAACTACAGGGGCAAAGTGCAAATGCAAGCCACCAGGCGGCGCTGCGAGCTGCAAGTGGTCGATCGATAGTGATTGACCTGTTAACCTGTTTCCTCTATGACACTACTTTAATGGAACAGGGCCTCTTAATTGGCTGACGACCTATACTAGATATAATTATTATGTGAACGCAGGCGACGGAATAAATTAGTATTTTGTTAGTCTGTTTATACCACTTCAATTACGTTTTTATTTATAAGTAAACAAGCATATAATTTTATATTCATGATTTTTTTTAAGTAAATGAGATGTGAAAGAAAATCGTAGAAGGCAATGAATTAAAATATAATACAATATTTAATCAAAACTTATCTGTCATTAAATAGGTTGCGTGTAAATTACAATATCAACTTTTTTTTATATATTTGACATGCTAAGTGACACCACAGCTCACCTGATGGTCAAAGATGGTAAACACACCTAGCCTGGAATGGAATTGGCTCTCAAGTTAGAATGCCGGAACACACCAGATTTTCAACTTGACGGTGGTAGCTAGCCAGTCGCGTACGAGAAAATATCCTACCACTATACTTTGGTTTCCTCACGATGTTTTCCTTCACCGACAGCTCAAGCTCATTGTTGGGGTTTGAACCCACGCCCTTCGGCGTGTGAACCAACCGCGCTAACCACTAAGCTATGATCGCTATAAACTCCCACTTTCACGAAAATTGGAACAATTGACATTGAAATACCGCATCAACTTACTTCTTCCTCTTCATTGTCAAACTTTTGACCTCGTTAAGCTGTTGAATTTCACTAAAACGTTGTACAATAACAAAGAACTTTCAGATTCGCACTTTTTATATTAACTTTCAGGAGATATTTTTCTTTTTACTTATTTATTATGCAAGAGACGATCCTCAAAAGCCTCCCGTTAGATGCACCGCGATCCAATGCCGTATTGATTGCTCCGACAAGCCTAACTGTATATTTTGCATGCATGCGCGTACTATCCAACTTAACAAGACCTCTGGAACGCACACACCGATAATATCTAAAAGGTATACTAGTGTGAAGTACAGTTAATACAGGCGACATAGAATAGGTTATGAAGGTAATATTAAATCAAAATGAGTTCGTAAAACTCACCAATATGAATTAATTAAGAACAAATAAACCTAAAGAAAAAAAAAGTGATTCAAAATAGTGAACTATTATTGTCTTATATTAATAGTTAAATTTGTTGTAAATATTTGATGTCTCTTATTCGTTTCGACAATTATCGTCATACATATTTTTTTAATAATAATATAAGAAAAGAAAATCACAAATCAAAGAGCGGAACGTTGCTATCATAGTTGTTCATAGAAGATCTTGTTTCGCTGGTAGTGCGTGCAAGTAATAACCAATTCAATGAGACTTCTTGATTCATATACGATACTTACAACGATAGTCCAAGTTATACTGGCGGTTGGCATTTTGGACGGCCTGATTCCGCTATGCAGTACGCAGGCGCACTAACGATGCCCCGGGGGGAGAAGGAGAGGCGAGAAGGGGACGAAAGAGGGCTAAAGAGGGGGGAAGTGCAGCGAGTTGCGCAAAGCACCGGTCACTTGCAAGTGCGTACAGTAGAAAGTAACAGTTTCTTTGTTTAGGAGTAGTTGTTGTGGAAGGTATCAATGCATTGTACTATAGCAGTAGTTAGCCAGCTCATAAGACTTAACTAGGCGGTGATATGAAAAGTAGAATAAATATCATGATCATAGTTATAATCTTTAAAAAGAAATCTAAGATGCGAACATATTATACATAATTTTATATCATAACATCGTAAAAAGTATACTAACGCAAAATTAATAAGATTCAGTTTTTTTCTTTTACAATCTCTTTTATATGAGTTTAATTTAAAGAACATTTTTATTTAAATCATAATCAGACATAGACAATCATAATAGTATCTATGACAGAAGCGTCGAACGACGAGTTCTGTTCAATATAACCTACATATAATATCTTAAAACAAGTTTACTCTAAATTTAAATCTGCCACTCAATATCACTCCAAATTTGATCACTGAAAGTAGATTTTGTAGTGTGCGTTCACCTAATGGTCCAAACAAAGGTTTGCATCGACCGCTTTACCATGAGTCTGTCTACTCATCTACCTACAGATTCACTGCACTCTATATCATGTTCCCCCACCGCCCCGTTCCACTCTCCTCCCGGGCTTCGAATATACCTGCATAGATACAAGTAAGTACCTATATAATAGTTATAGAGATATGGAGATTGATAGAGTTCGGTATAGGTAGAGGTTTAAACAAAGAACAGGGTTTGATGACGAATTTTAGTTCTACGGGCGTTTGTATTTATTATCTTTGAATTACGTAAGAGCATGTAGGTTTGTTGAAAGAATAATACACAATTAGGAGGATAAAATAGTGAACTATTTTGGTAGGTAATAAAAAACGTTTTTACCACTGACGATATTATGAGAAAAATAAAGCGCTGATACCTAAATATAAAATTAAATTTCCAGCGATGTAATCGTGAAATCATTATAGTGTCACTGTCATGTGGCTAAACAATAGAAATATGAGTCTCATTTTACGTGTCCATTTTTTTTCTGTTATTTAAACAACGTAACGAATATTGAAATGATTTTCCCTGTCATTTAGATAACTTTCAATTTTTTTTACTGATTAAAAGTTAAAGAAATTTAGAAAAATACGTTACAGTATATTAGTTAGCAATGGGTCAGGGGTTAGCGCGGTCGGTTCCCACGCTGAAGGGCGTAGGTTCAAACCCAAAGAGCTTGAGCTGCCGGTGAAAGAAAACATCGTGAGGAAACCAAAGCATGGTGGTAGGGTACTTTATCGTACTTGGCTGATTAGCTACTACCATCAAGTTGAAAATCTGCCGCCAAGCATCTAACGGGTGTGTTCCGGCAGCCTCATTTGAAAGCCAGTTTCATTCCAGGCTAGATGTGCTTAGCATCTTCGGCTACACAGGAAAGCTGTGGTCAAACACTTAGCCTGACAACCATTTAAAAAAAAGTTTATTATCTTTAAAGTCAGTTTTATATTTATGTGACAGACAAATTTATGTAACTAAATCGATAAAAATTAAAAAAAATCTTATTAAATATTTCAAACACGACTAAGACCCTTCACAACATTTTTTTCTGTCCCTCAAAATAGCAACAATTAGATACTCAAATCATTGTCATTCATAACTAGGTCAACTCGAAATGCATTCTGCTCTACTACTCAAATCTCTCTTTCTTCCCTCTCGCTTCCTCTGTATTCTAATCTCTATGATAGAAAGAGACGGCGGCAGGTAATGATTATGTCGCACGCACGTTGCGGTTACGTAGAAAGGTGCGCCGAATGCGGTTGTGTTTGTAAAATTTGACTATCGATTTCTTTTTGAGTAAAACTAGTTTTATGTATTTAAAACTAGAAAAGGCAGATTCGTACATTCAACTTTCATAATAATGTACAATACTATAACAGAACTTATAAAATAATAAATTTATTTTAAAATGTTCATATTATTATTTTTTTGTTATGATTTTTATTCGGCCAAGTCAGATTGAGATTATTGTTTTTTCTACGTAATATTATATGTTTAAAATCATAAATGTAAATGTCCCGTTGTTTTTAAGCACAGATCATCTGATGGTAAGTGACGATGTAGTCTAAGATGGTAAACACACCTAGCCTGGAATGGAACTGGCTCTCAAATGAGGCTGCTGGAACACACTGTTAGGTGCTTGGCGACAAATTTACAAGTTCAGGGTGGAAGATTGCCACCCGAGTACTAGAAATTAACTTATCATTATGCTATGATTTCCTCACGATGTTTTCTTTTACATTGTAAAGAGTCTACATCTGGTAGCTGGAGGTCATTGTAAAGAGTCTACATGTGAGTTAAATACTAACCTTTTTTGTGCAAAAAGTTAGCCTTACAATCCATTTTGGGCATTATGCCTTAAACTAGAGATCGCTTATACTATATATAGATACTTTAAACGATCTCTTTTAAGGCCTATGTTAGTTCTGTTTACTTTAGGTCTATTTTGGCTTAATATTACTTAATTTAAGATAGGATATAGATAAAAAAGTGGACCAAAACAATTTCAATTTGTGCAATAAGGTTATATTTGTGGGAAAGCCTATTTGTAATGACGATAGATTTTTTTAAATTTTTTATTGTTTGTTCGATAGTAAGAAACTGATTCAGGAGAGTTTCAAGCAATACTTTTTTTTATTTAATTTCTTTGAAAATCCAGTTAATCATTTTTGACATATTTTCAAATTATATTTTTTTGATATTTTGACAAAATATTTCACATTAACATTAACAAAGAAAAAAAACTATTTACAAATTATAGATAACATACGAGTATAAACTACAGAAAAACAATTTTAAATAGTTTAATCTAAAATGCCTCTATCAATGGGAATAGTTTAGAATATGTTTTTGTAGCGATGATAGCTCAGTGGTTAGCGCGGTCGGTTCGCATACCGAAGGGCGTGGGTTCAAAATGAGCTTGAGTTGCTGGTGAAGAAAAACATCGTGAGGAAACCATAGCGTGGTGGTAGGGTACTTTCTAGAACACGGCTGGCTAGCTAGCCTCAAGTTGAAAATCTGCCGCCAAGCTTCTAACGGTGTGCATCACTTGAGAACCAGTTCCATTCCAGGCTAGGTGAGCTTTACCATCTTCGACCACACCGTCACTTAACATCAGGTGAACTGTGGTCAAACACCTAGCCTGTCTGCCATAAAAAAAAGTATTTGTCATATTTGTAAGCGCAAAAAGTATTTATTACAATAGTTTTATTTCTTCGTCAGTTAAAATTTGAGTGGAACAAAACACAACAAATAAGACCACAATAGCAAAGTAAGTACAACGTTCCTACGTCACCGTGCGCCGCTGGGCGATGCGCGTAAGGCTTGCGCAAGCGCATTTAGAAATGCGCACGTATTGTAGACCGGTCCACGATCCCACGCTTATCAGATGCATTCCTACTGATCCTACTGTTGTTTTGAATGCAAAAAGAATTATTCAAAATCAAAATCTAAAAGTAGTCTATTCAGTTTAGGCCCTGGTAAAGGCACTTATGAACGTTAAGTTAAATTTTTTAATCTACCACCGGCTCGTAATTACGCTTCAACTGAGAAGACTCTGGCGAGAAACTCAGCAAGGCAATTTTTTTTTGTGGATCTTTCTTTTCATATTTGGTAGATACAGATATAGATATTAATACATTATGCTTACTTATACAATTGTTACTTAGCCAAAGGATGCAAGTGCAGAGAGAAGCTACTACAACCATATATTCCTGTCTTCCACGTAATGAGCCACCTTATAGTAGTAGGCTTTGTCAATATTTGTAGTTGTAAATGGAAACGTCCAAAACAAATCTGATAACTTGCCTAATACCTTAATAAACAACTTGACAATTATAATAGTGCAAGAACTATTGATACTAACCATCGAATGTCTCAAAGATAAGCCTAAGCCTGATTTACCCTGGACTTGGTTTCTATACCGCTGCAATGGTCAGGTGTTAGCTCTTGCCATCAGGAGAGCGTCTTGTTCGTCTCATTACTTTTACATTAAATGTGACCTTATTGTAATGGTGACTTGCATCACAATGGACCGTCACACATGTTCACCAAATTTTATAAAGATCTGATTAACGTCGGACAAATTAATATTCCCACTTATTTAACCACTAATTTATTTCAGATTACCTAGAAAAGTTGCTTCGTACGGTCAAAAAAGAAGTGATAGATATCGATCACTGAATGGATTATCTTGCTATCATTGTCGTAGCCGTAAGAATATTTGCGCAGTGCTACGCGATATTGCATTGCAAAACTGCATTGTCTACGAAGATGCTACGAGCTGCCTACGGTGCTACGAAGCTACGTTGCGAATTATTGCAAATTATAGCAATTCGATTTGATTGCATTCAAGCTAGGATCGTATCCAATAGGTTACAAACCTAATCAAACGTTTAGTTCTGACGTCGAATTATAATAAGAGTTCTTCAAACAAAAAGTCTTCAACAATTGACAGCTCAGTAGTAATGCCAAGAGTATTAAAAACAACAAAACATTGTCTCAAATCCTGATATGTTGTATTTGGATTTGTATTATAAGTACAGTTCCTTGAAATTTATCCACAACACAAACACCATTGCTATATACACTGTATATACTGTTGCTATATGCTTTATACACCATACTCTTCTAGATACTATCTGTGAATACTTTTAATTGGCTTTCTACTCTCTTTTATTTTAACTATCTGTGTGCCTAGCTGTAAGTTTTCCTCATATAACAAAAAAAAATTTATGTTTTAATTTAATTATTAGTACCATAAAATTTCCAGTCAGACGATTACAATTATATATTTAATATCGGATTCAAACCTCTACACGCAGATTTTATCAACACAAAGGCACGTTGTAAAATGCCTTAGCAACAATCGCTAGCTAATAGCAAAGCAAAACGCGATTTCAAAACCCGAATTTCAACGACGACAACTGCATAAAACCCATTCATTATGCAGACATCTAGGCCTATGCGTACTTATAGAATAAAACATGTACCTACGTGTAGTTTGCATTGCAAACAAAGAACTTTCTATTGCAACGCATTTCTGGCACACGAAAACTCAATGGGCTTGCTGACGTCCGCCTTTAACTAGCACTTACTCTATGGCAAAACCATAGTTACTATAAGATAAGCTGTGTCATGTTATAGTAACTAGAACATAAGCTGTGACTTATTGTAGTATCAACAACTCGTAGAAACTAACGAAATTGAAGCTATAGTAACTATAATTTTAGCTATGACATCATCATACTTCGTGGCAGATCTCCATAGAAGGAGGTCATCTAGGTAGGTACCACCGTAGTACCAGATAATCTGCCGCCAAGCAGTAGTGTGTAAACATTACCGTGTTCCGATTTGAAGGGTACTGCCTAACCATCGAAAGTCTCAAAGTATTGAAAGCAGCGATGCCTTGGACTTTGTTTTGCTACTCAATGTTCTGTATATCGCTATAATGGTCATGGACGGGCGGCATCTTACCATCAGGAAAGCGTCACGTTCGTCTCATTACTTTTCCATTAAAAAAAACATCAGTCCTTTCAGGCCATATAGCACATAGGCCAATCAACCCGATCTTCGTTTTTCGCTTCACACCACCTCCATTTGTCCTTCGTGTATCTTCACTACACCGAGTCTCAGGGCGTCTCAAGTCGACAGAGAATCAGTATTTTCTGGGTAAGTGCAATCCATCTTCGACCACATCGTCACTTAACATCAGGTGAACTGTATCAAACACACAGCCTGTCAAATTTTTAAAAAAAATTGTTTCTCTTACCACAGGCTGTATTGTATAACTTTTGCATTTACTTAAAACTATGCCAGACGAAAGTACCTACACTTATAAATATTGATTTCACATCTATAAAGCCTAAATGGCAAAAGATAGTCTCGATTTATCAAGTTAACATTTCTGATTGATGATATATAGCACTAGAACTCGTTCTTACGTGGTTAGACACTGCAACGCACCTTGCAACTTTCTATTTTGACTTCGTACAGCTTATTTAATAGCCACTACAACGCACGACACAGTTTATTTGATACTTAATATGTCATAGCGATAACCGCTGGAATAGATGTGTTCTAGTCGAGACCGTGAATTGGTAAGCATAGTGTAGTAAGCATACTTTTTTTAATAAGAACATGAGGTTTTCCATGTGGAGTAACATTCCATTCACCAACACTCCATTTTTTTCTTCATTGTTTGAATTCAAACAAGTCGTGGTGGTGGTGGTGCCGGCGTAAGAATTGTACCCCACCCTCTCTAACCGTGGTTGCCGTAAGAGTCGGCTAAGGGATTTAATCAGAAAGATGGGCAGCAGCGCCTTCCTTGAACAATCACACCTAACTGCGCTCGCCAACCCGCCTGCCAAGCGTGGCGCGTATTGGCAAAAACCCCCCCAGGAGGAGGCCTATGTCCAGCAGTGGACGTTCTATGGCTGATGATGTAATGATGTCAGCGACAATACGCACATAATTTAGAATAGGCAGAGGTGGGTGGTTCGGTAGAAGCAGATACTCAATAATATTTAGCAGTACAAAAGCAGCTTTGTCAACTGTAGTAAATATTATAAAATTCATATTATGTGTCATACATAAAGTCCAGGATAACAGGAGAAACCGTATAATTAATATAAGTAACAAATTTTACTGTTATTTTATTTTATTATGGAAACTGGCGTGGTCTTGACACATTTTTGTTTTATTTAAACGTGAGTTATCCCGCATAAATAAAACAAAAATGTTATTTAATGTTTGTTCTAAAATAAATACAATAGTTTTAAATAATTTTCCTCAAACTTTTTACTACACCATGATGATCACGATGATGAATTTGTAATTTCCGATATTTTAAATAGAAAATGAGATAAAATTCAATAGCATGCCGATTTTTATTTTTGAGCACATAATATGAGTAATAACAATCGCAACTAAAAATAGAAGTAATCGGGCATTGTTTTCAAGTTTACAATCAAGTTTTAGTTTTTTTTTTATGTTAAATGTTGTACTTGTAAAACTTACTGACTAAAAAGTAAGCAAACATCATCAAAAACCTCACAACTAAACCTGACCTTGTTTTTTGTTATTCCAATTTAATTGAAGGACTTTTGTGACATCCACATGGTAGTCCCATCGTATTTTCTACCATGATTTATTACAACTAAAATAAAAAATTGTACCTACACGCAACACACTTATGCACACTCTCTCATACACACATTCACTTC
The DNA here is from genome assembly GCA_950106695.1 of Biston stratarius. Classification (NCBI taxonomy): domain Eukaryota; kingdom Metazoa; phylum Arthropoda; class Insecta; order Lepidoptera; family Geometridae; genus Biston; species Biston stratarius. The sequence continues at coordinate 11,277,314 of OX467115.1, read as the reverse complement.
CCTGCATACACACTAACTAATCAAGGTGGGTCACTTGAGGCGACTCACACAACTGGCTGCTTCAGAACAGGGCTCGGACAGCAGCCTGTTGTAGCTACGAACGTCCAGTCTGTTCATATGGTAAGCCACCTCAAGCGACCGTCTCTCCCGCTGAAGGCGAACATTCCTCTAGGAGTTGGTACACATCCTCTTCAACTCCGCTATTATGACCTAACTAATCAATTGACAGTAAAAGTATCAACAAAAAGAAGCGAGAGGAATCAACAAAATATTTTTAAGTATATGTATTGACATGTTTTATGATTTTGCTATTTCAATGTTATTTTTAGATATCAATGGAAATATGACCTGTAGTTAGTTATCCATCAAACAATTGTATTTGTATCTAACCTGTTTATGGCTGTTTGGCCGGCCAGGCAAAACCATCTTTTTTTATGATTGACAGGCTAGGCTTTTCACCACATCTCACCTACTGTCACTTAACATTACTGATGCTTGCAAGAATATCCAATGCAGCATTGGTACGATCATATAAAATTTGGTAAATAATTGAGAGCACTAAAGGTCCGTACTACACCCTTTCAGATCAATCTGTTAGCCTAGTCAAAGAACAATAATAATATTTGATATATTATTATTGTTCTTTGACTAATGAAGCCCGGTTTAGTAAACGGTAATATAGTAATTAAATTCAATGCAAACCAGAAATAACTATAAGTTATAAATCACGTATTTTATAAGCAAATAGCACCAAATATGTCAGGTAACCACCAAGTATTCACGGCTAACTAGATATCATAAAACACTCTTGACCATTAAAACTCTATGGCACCTGCTTCATTTTTAGAGTTCACAAACAATCTGGAGTCAAGGGGACCTTATTACTAAGTATTGCCTTGAAGATTTAATAAGCGATAATAGCTCAGTGGTTGGTGCAGTCAGTTCACACACTGAAGGGTATCGGTTCAAACCTCAAAAACACAGACATGTGCGAGTCAGAATCGTCCAACGAGGGTACAGTACAAACTAGTTGGTGTGATAAATAGTTCGGCAATCGAGTGTTGAAGTTTAAGGTTTAAATTAAAAATGTACATTTATCGTTTTTTTTTTCTTGGTGTGTATTATTACTAGGTATGTATGGTGTGTATTGGTATTAGGTATTATAAGACAATGCTTACAACAAATTTCATAGTTCTAAATCAACGGGAAGTTTCCTATGGGTATTGATTCCCTTGAGAGTGTCGAAATATGCGGTTTTCTGTGACATAAATGGCTGTAACTTTTTTTACGATAGCTCAGAAGTTTGATTATTTCACAGCTGCAAGGGACTACAGATCTACGTATATAGTTTTTTTTTTGACTCGATACCTGCACGCGTTCCCAAGATAGAAGGTCCTGACAAACGCACAGAAGTATAGACGAACAACAAAGTGACAAGGGTTCTGTTTTTTTCCTTTTGAGCTACGGAACGCTAAAAATTAGCTTGAACTGCCAGTAAACGAAAAGATCGTAAGAAACCTCAAGTGATCTGTGGTCAAGCACAAAGGCCGACAGCCTTAAGAATAAGATTTTGAAATGCCGTTTAGTACTCATGAAAGGTTAAAGTGGCAGTAATATTAATATCTTAGAAAAACAAATATCAAAAAAAAAAATATAATAAATAAGGTTACGTTTGACAGCCATCTCACCTGATAAATGATAATAAATTTAACAAAGTATTTTAAGGAAATATAAAACTGAATCAACTTAAACACAAATATTTATTTATTATAAATTACTTGAATGTACGAAACCCTTAGCGCGCAAGCCCAACTCGCAGTTAGCTATATTTATTTTATTGCCTCACTGGCCATAGCGGGTAATAAATGCACTACAGCTTAAATAGGTCGAAATCGTAAAGCTAAATTTTAATACATAATATGGTAATAGTTTAACAGTACTGCTGTTAGTGACATTAAAATTTAGTTTTGATTATGTATGGGCTGAATAGACTCAGTTGGTAGTTTTTTATTTGGTGTTTTGGAATAGAGAAAAACTGAAAACACCAACGGAATATGGTGTCAAAGAACTATAAAACACAGATAATATTATAACTAGAAAGTAGTTTAAAGTAAGCGTGCTCCACCATAAAACGCTATAAGCAAGGTGTGGAATGCTTATAAAAAAAACTAGCTGCTCCCCGCGGTGTTACCCGCTACATTTTACCATACCAAATTTCATCAAAATTGGTCCAGCCGTTCGAGCGTGAAGAAGTAACAAATATGCAAACTTTCGCCTTTATAATATTATTGTGATTTAATCATTCGATTTAGTTTTTTATTTTTTTGTTTGGCTCATTATGTGTTTGACCACAGCTTACTTGTTGTTAAGTGACGGTGTAGTTGAAGACGGCACACCTACCCTGGAATGGAACTGGCTCTTATGTGAGGCTGCCGGAACACACCGTTAGATGCTTGCGACAGATTTCCAACTTGAGAGTGGTAGCTAGTCAGCCGAGTGCTATATAATTGGTTTGCGTTTTGGCATCGTGGAAGAGCGTCTCATCTCAACAAGCCATCAGAGTACAAATTGTTTTAAATCTAAAAAACTCGAAAACAAAAGATGTAAACGCACGAAACAGAGTGTAGATCTCGTAAAAGCTAATTACTTGATGAGAGACCCCGATCCGTTATATAAGAGAGAGGCAAGACAAAGCGCTTTCATGGTGCATGAGTGAAAGGCATAGCGCACGCACCGACGCTGCGTGCGCGCATGCAAGTACGGATGCGGGGATATTGTTTGGGCGGTTCAATCATGGAGAAATGTAGTTGGGTTAAGCTTCTCTCTGTATACATATAAAAGTCAAAATGATAGTCTACCAGTTGTTAAAAAATGATAAAATAAAATATTGGTTACATTTATTTTTGTAGCGTTGATAGCTAAGTGGTTAATGCGGTCGGTTCACACGGCGTGGGTTCCAATCCCTACAATAAGTTTGAGATGCCGGTGGAGGAAAACATAGCATGATGGTAGGGTACTTTTTAGTACTCGGCTGGCTACCACCCTCAAGTTGAAAATCTGTCGCCAAGCACCTAGCGGTGTGTTCCGGCAGCCTCATTTGAAAGATATCCTTTCCAGGTTAGATGTGTTTACCATCTTCGACCACACCGTCACTTAACATCAGATGAGCTGTGCTCAAACACCTGGCTTGTCAACAAAAATAAAACTATCGTAATACCAGTACTACTTTAATAAGAACATCCTATCTTCTACCAATGAATTTTAAAAACATTAAAAACATTTAATATACACAAATAAAAAGTCTGGTATGGCTGTGTTGTAGACACACCAAGAATAACACCAAGAAGCCTTTCAGATTTCCATTTATTTCAAATCCTCACGCAACGTAATTCTTTGATCCCTTACCTATCGAGTGGTTTAATCACATTTTGGAATTAGATGCAACACCAAACTGTATCCCCGATTGTGATCATCAATTTTCTGAGTTGCCTCCCACTACGAAAACAAATTTAAAGACGCACATTCACGACAAAAGGCAAATTCTATCTCGCAATCCTCTACTTACCTAAACTAATTAGTAATGTACTTTATATCAACAGTACTGCGATGTGCACATACTTCGACCTCACAAACATCAGTCTTAGTTTGAATGGGCCTTGTTATAATAAAGCAGCCACATTTATATCCAAAACGGCTATAAACATGATTAATACTTTTCCTAAGTCTTAATTATAATCATTTGAAATTGTCGGTGAAGTCAATTAACGTCTAAACGTACGTATTTAGCAACTTCTAACCTGTGATTTTAAAAAATCGTTCATCGACTTCTAGTTACGAAAGTATCCATAATTTACACGCGGTCACAGGAAGTAGTCATGTTCTCAATTAATAAATAAATGCCATTAAATTTCCAGGAGTAATAAAATTGTTGCGTTAAACTTGATTAGTCTTAAAGTACTTTTCATGGATGACGACTTTCGTACGATTCCGTAATATTACCTTTATGGAGTGAACTCAAATCTTTCATTAAAAGCAATAAAATTTATTTTATTTGATCTAATCAATATTTGTAACCTTCTTGTAAAGCTGTAAGGGAATCTTGAATCATGACAACGATGCAATTTACCTATGGCTGATATCTTGGCAGCAAGAGACCTTGTTTTATGACTTATTTAAAACTAAAAGGTTATTCAAAATACTATATTATCAACCTGTAGGTACCATCCCACTGCAGGCCAAAGGTCTCCGTTCCCTTCTTCTATCTTTCTATATTTTTTGCAACCTGAGTCCAGTCTTTCAAATAAGAGTCAAGTTCGTATCTCCATCTCCGTCTGGGTCGCTCCAAGTCCAGAGAATCGCTGCTTTGGCGCATATAACTTTGAGACTTTCGATGGTTTGTCTAATCTTATTTCGCTAGCTGCAAGTACCCTTCAAACCGGAACATAGTAATGTTTACATATTAGTGCTTTGCGACAGAATATCTGGTAATGCGGTGGTCCACTGCTAGATAAAGGTAAAGTCAAAGTCAAAAGATTCATTTGTATGACAACAGAATAGATGTACAATGTCTTAAATTATTTGCGTCTATTCTCAACCATCAAGGTGTGCAAATTTATCTAAGAATTTTTAGATATGAGGTGAATAGTGAAAAAGAAACCAATTCCAATGAGTATGTATTTTATTTATGTTATTTACATGTTTGTTCCCATACATTGATTCTTTTCCAAATTATTATACCAAATGCTTGGCCGATTTAAAACGTCTATCTCACCCACCGTACGTTAAATTGAAACCCCACTTGCCAATGTATTGACCATCTTCCCTTACAACAATCGGACACACGGTTCCGCGTAGGGTAGCCAAAATAATGCAACACTCAGACTTATAAGAAATATTTCAAAGAGAATAAATCCTTGACCCAAATCTGTGCTTCGGTTTTGAATGGGACCAGTTTTGGAAGTATAGTAGAATGTACCCGTTTCAGTATTGTCCCACACAGGTTAAATTACTTATTGTTATTTTTTCGACATTAAGTTTTTTTTACAATATTTTTCATCTGTAAATGACGTTAGTTATAACTTTATAAACACATAAATGGTACCTTCCATCAAATGACAAATAATTTACGAGGAATCTTTAATCGATGTATATGTATGTATGTATGTTTTTATAAATAAATAAAGCTCATACACAATTTAGACAATTATTTAAAACTAAAAGAATATTAAATAAGTTATTTTTTTTTTTATCTTTACATATTTTTTCATTGAAATTTTTTTTAATTGAATTACCACAAGTTGCAGCCTTATCGTAATTAAAAACAAAATTAGTAAAATTTGCATGTAACCAAACAAACGCGGCCTGAGGTAACGGCCCAGAAAGTGATCATTAAAAACTTAGACCTGATATTATGGTGGCATAAGTGTCAATGCTTAGTAAAGCCAGTTCCACACAAACATGATCTGCGGTAGCGTTTAAATTCGAGTCCGTTACCTAGGCAGCTACCGCTGGAGGCGCCAGTCTGACACTGAATGTAATAAATGTTAATGTACTGAATGTTTAATTAAAGCTATAGTAACTCGAATTACATTAAAACAATAATAGATTTTTCTATTGGTTTATTGGAGCGTTCTAATCTGAATAATGTAAGTATGTAATTATAGTAACTTAATAAGTTAAAATGCTATAAAATTTTCAGAAAGACGTTACGCTTTTGCTATCTTTACAACACATTATAATATATGTGGAACAATTTATGTAAGTGTGCGTGAAATTTTTAGCACACTAATGAACGAAATAACAAAAGTTTTTTTCAGTTACAAGAATCAGATGTTAGGTTTGTCAAGGTCACGAATTTAGCATTAATTTATATGCTACGCTTCTAGTTGTTGGCAAAGATTATGAAACTGCTATTGTGTTCAAATATAACAATTGATATGTTAGGCATACTTTACACTTCCTCTTTTTTAGCTTAATATTAATTCATCTTATTATTTTTAACGACCATCTTTGACGTAAGTAACTGAAGTTTTTTCTAAGATTTAATACTTTAACATTTTGAAAAATAAATAATATAATAACTTTATTTATTATCGTATAACTTTATTGATGCTTAAGTATTTTACCACTAAAATGCATCCTACAGAAAATTCATCATCATCATTAACCTGTCATATAGTCCACTACTGGACGTTGGTTCCATCCTCTTAGCTCCATATTGGGTTTTCCGTTTCTAGCCGCTGTCACATTGTCGATGTATACCGTCGTATACATCGACTTATTCTCATTCTAAGACGTTCTGTGTTATTGTTACCTCATAATGATATTATTTTCAAATATTTGCAGGAGTCTTACAAACAATTTACCGAAAAAGTCAGAGATCATGAGCGACATTGCACGCGCAACGCATTGGCCTTGGCTGTTACGTAACCGTCTGGAAAGGCCTCCACAGAGGGCGTCCTTGATACCCTCCCCCTCCCATCCCTTCTCATATAACACTCCATCACGAGAACCGGGCACAAGGACGTTTGGAAATGAATATAATATTCGGTTTGGTGAAAATTAACGTTATGTACGCTGTTGTTGAAAGGTTATATCGTTGAATTGAAAGCACTTGATACGATTATCAAAATAAAATATACCGAACATCAATAATTAGGTACTACAATGATTATTTACTCAATTCTTTATTATTTTATCAAGCACAGGAGCGTCGTTAATTAATGTAATTCTATGCACGCTACGGTACATTTAATTTACCACCAGTCATTTCGGTATGAAACAAGTTTAAAGTTTAATGGCATTATTATTCTCATATAAAATATTAAATCACTTCTATAAGAACATTACTAATATAATGTGTATAACTTGTCGTCACAAAGAACAGATCAAAATACTCAAAAGTATTTAGAATCACTATCAGCAAAAAAATTAACATAAATCACTCATAACATTATTTTAACCCGTCCAATATATTTACTTGCATTATTGTAAGAGTCGTTGATCGGCAAAAAGTTGCTCAGCAAGTCGGTTTTTAAAAACGTTGAACGACATACGGTACGGAACGACGGTAGTATTTTATGTCAGAGGGTATTTTTTTTATAAAGGCGCGACCTTAAATACCTTCAAAAGTAATAATTATTCTGCCATAGTTAGTTCGGATCTTTGACAAGACAGTGAAGCTATCGCGGCGAGTACAGAGGTACGAAACATTTTGTTTCCGTTTCTTGAAAAGTAAGTTTGTGTGGACGTTTTTATCATTTACATATTTAATGTTGTATTAAAATATCGTTTAATAGTTGTTTAATGTTCTTCAATGTTATTTGTTTATTTACTTTTTTAGTTTGTGTAAGGTAATAATAGTTAAAGATCATTTCATAATTTTATTTTGTAGTATTTTTGAATGTGAAGTACATACCCAGACTTCAACAATGTTTAACAGATATGGTTTTACGAGTGCAACATAAATTGTGAAACGTACCTTACGAGGGATATAATAATATTATGGTACGGTACTGATTGCTCACTTCAGCAATTTAAATGAAATTGATTTCTTGTGTACTACAATATTGACCAAAATAGTTTATATTAATTATGTCTCGATATAAAAATCTTCAAGACGTTTGTCAACATTAATATATAATTATGTATTTATACGGTAAGTTATGAAAAAAATATGATCTAAACAAATAAAGTGGCACTTTATCTATTGAATATTAATGATTTTGAATTATAAGTTGATAATGTAAAAGTGACTGTGAGTTAACTTTCTGATTTATTTGTATTTAATCAATTAGTATGGCTTGTAATAAATATTAAAACATATAAACAGAAAACTTTTTCTTTACTCGCTAGTCAACAATATTCTCTGTAATTATATATTATATATTATTGACATATAACAGGAAAACTTATGATGGTTGATACTTCTTTTAAGGAGTAACCGCTGGACAATTTGCACAGAGATAGCTTAAGGGTCAAGAAATGACATGAGTCATGAGCATTTTTACCATTACGCGGGTAAAATCGTAACCAGTCTATGAAAAATATATCATCGTGTATAACCCCATTGCTTTTATCATAATACGCTAATACACTGTCATTACTTCGCCTTGCAACTGCGATAAAGATTTTTTGTTATTTTTATAGTCTAATCACGCAATAGCTTGCTGTAGGCCTAATATAAGGTTATCACTATCAACAGTGCAAAGATATGAACACGGTTCTATAATTGTTTCGTAAAACATGATTTAAAATGTTTTTGCAATAAAAAGGTAGGTAATCATATTTTTGATGGAAAACCAAATTACCTACCTGGTTTCATTAAATGTTTGAAATCTGTTAAAAACTGGGCCAGTGATAAAAGAAACAGCTGATGTAGATAACTATACGTAAAGTTTGAATCTAATCAGCTGACCGATTTACAATGTGGGTAACGTTAGAACTTTTTGTGTATACTTAAACAATTGTAGGCACTCGAGTCGTTTTAGTATATAAATTGAGACAGAAATAGGTATCTGATAAACATCATACTGAATAAGTTTTAAAGAAATACATTTTCTTGACAACATAATTATCCGATCAACATATTCACAAAGTAAATGAATCTGTTTGATGTTACATATTGGATGAGCACGAAAAAAATTAATTATTCATGTAGATGATTTTATATACAAGAGGTAACCTCGCATCTGCGGTAAATAATCTATGACCAAATAATGGAGCACGGAATTTAAAAGTGTGTTCTGTCAACTGTCTCGCGCCCTGATTGGTCGGTGACGGCGTGACGTACTCGGAAACGTAGGTCGTAGGTCCAATCGAAGCATCGGCCTTCGACAGCACACGTATGTCTGTTACTGGCTTCTCCATGCCTAATTATATGCCATAATAATATTCGAACAATAACTTAATATTCTGGTAGGTCCTTCTGTTTCTAATATTGGTACTTACCAGGCTTATAAGTTTAAAATTTTGTTACGTATTTAGAAATTAAGAATCGTTATTTGTTACAAAGTTTTATTGATACTTAATGTCTTGCTTTTATATAATATGCAGTTTGAATTGTAATTATATCGATAAAACATTCAAGGGTACAATGGATGGTGCACAATATTTCCATAGATATTAAAATAATAATAAACACTAAACTATAAAATCGAAATAAGCGCAATTAATAACATATTTATTTATGATCAAAACAGGAACGAATCCAGAATTAGAAATACCTATGTAATTACGTAGCATTTGCATTTCATATAAACAATAGCAATGACATTTTGTTCTAGGAAGTTAAAAGTCTACATTCAAAAGTACTGCCGGGGTCTTTGAACCCTAGACTTGGCAGTTGAAAACAAAGACCTAGCTCGGAACTTTGGCCATGAAAAATCATGAATCAAACATGAATGAAGTAGTGCCTCAGAACTCAAGCGGCGATAAAATTGAAACGTTAGAAAAGTGGGTAAAATTCTATGTTCAAAGTAACATGAGTAATTACTGTACATCTTTATAATATGTTTTGTTACTACGTAAGTACCTAGCACTTAGGTATATTACGATATTTTACTCGCTCGTAAGGTTTTAGTTCTTTCGTCTAAATCTCCATGAGATACCTATATATTTTTTCCTATTATGCATCGTTTTCAAATTGCTTAAGTAAAACTAGCTGTAGAGCTGTAGGCCTCGTTAAATTATACATTTATTTATTTTTTACAAATTACAAATATAAGTTATTTTATTGTTACAAAAAATAGTGGCTATATAAAATTTAAATTTTGTCTATTGCTTTAGCTTTAGAATTGGGAGCTGCATTATAACTATAGATATCTATAGACATAGGTAATGCAGCACCCAATTCTCTCCCTTAACTAGTACGAGTAAAGTAACAATAAAATAATTACATTACGTTAACGTAATAATAATAATTACTCAATACCAGGTATGTGTGTTTGTTGATTAAGTATCTCTAAACTTGAAGCAAAAACATTATTGTTACGAATGTTAAGCTTGTGACGTTAGTATAATAGAATTCAATAATGTCACTAAATAGCGTTAGTAGCGGTACGAAAATCGCATAATTACCGAATAATAGGCAAGAGCGTGAAATAACTATATTTAGAACTGAGAACCATCTGATGGAATATTATTTAAATCTATCTACGAGTTCGTATGTTTAAAGACTGAGTGAATAAACTCTATCACAGATATTGTCAAAGAGGATATGTAAGAAGTTTACACTGTTTTATTTAATTGAAGTTCATTGAAGACATAGTAAGTTTTGTAACAAAAATCATCTTAATGTAACGGAAGAAGTCGACAATCTATTCGAAACAATTCTAAGAATGGAAGATTTACATGCACTATGTCAACATCCAATTTAAGATGAGTGTTAAAATCGTTGAACAGAATTGAATAATATGCCTCGAATGATGACAAGTACCGACAATACAAAGCCCGGAGTTGTTTAGCAGGCGACACTATGGATACTCATAACGAGACCAGCGCAATGTTTACATTACAATTGACTCAGCAGTCTCGGAGATACAGCGATTATGAAAGTAAATTAGATAAGCAAATTCTCGTTTCGAAATGTCGCTGCATCAACCGCCACAACCGATATTCAAATCAGTAGATTCGGTAACGCACAGTAACCTCGGACGTCGAACGAGCTGTCCGCGAATCGAACCGTGTCTAAAGGGCGTAAGGTCGAGTATCGCGGAAGTGCGAAGCAAGCTTCAGAATAGATGCGGAGCACCGTCCTGCGCAGAAGCGCGCACTCAATAGGAGGCGGTTGGCGATGACCGCGAGCCGCGCTCGCGCGCTAGGTGCTAATAGCGCGGCCATGGGCGGCGCGGGGCCACTTTGACAGTTTCTATGCAAATGTCAATGCGTTGCGAGACCAGTTTTCGCCACTCGAAGCGGTTCCGGGCCTGCTCTTGCGCACGATCCACGCACATATTCATGATCCCTAAGCAGAATGTTGCCAAACGTGATTTTTCCACAGATTCATTATGAATGTTTGCCGACATCGCCGCGTGGACGTTCCATAGTTCTACGAGCGTAGGCCGCCTATAGCGGACGATTCTCTCGTGAATCATCGAGATAACTCTCGTAGCTCGTAGTTACAAGGAAACGTCGGCGACCGGTCCGCCGAGATCGCGCAGAATGTACTTACCTACAAGTGATGCAATATAACTCTTACAAAAAGCCAGAGATACCTACGTTCGTCTCATTATCAAGTTCAATAGCCCCGAAACGACAACACGTGTATGCAAAATTTTGGGCACGGCTAGCAACTGCGCAAAAACGTCCTCTTGAGCGAGCAATATAAGGTGTAAACTGCCTTACTCCCTCGCATCATTAAAATGTATCGAATTCCGTCGAGTGTCACCACGTATTTATCAATGACTCGATAGCTCCATGTATGCCTATTTTAAAGCAGTTCAGATTGAATAACAAATAAGGTTACGCACGACGCAGTTTTGCTATAACCTAATAAGACTTCCTGGTGAGGTCCCGTCGGGTTCCGAGGCGAACACGGTACGCGGTCACTAATCGAATAAAAGAAAATTGAACGATACTTTCCTCGTATTTTCCATTTCGTATATTCCAAGAGTCCTCGTTCGATCAGAAAACCATCAGCGCTCTTATGAGCTATGCACAATTTTCATAGTTTAGTAACACTGAATGTGCGTGCGTTGCGTTCACTGTACACACTGGGTTCACTCGAGTGGCGCTCGTGTGCGCACGATCACTTCCGCATATTGCAGCGCGCGCGCGCGCTCGGATCTGTTGCTCTCGGTCCGCGTGCGCTCCTAGCCGCGGGGAGCCTCGCTCGCGAATGCGACCGCCGAAAACTCTTCACACCGCCCGAATGCAGAAAATTCGGACGTGAGTGGGGGACGCTCTGCGACTATCCGAAACTTGCGCGCGTATACATGCAGCGCTTCGCTATGAAAAAGTCCAAGGTTAACGCGCTGCCGAAAAAAGACGCACGCGAATGAAAAAAGACGGCTAGAGCGGCGCTCCTCTCGGGCCCTCGGTGCACCTCTGCACGCGCACGCGAGGCCGCACTCCGCGGCCGGCCAGCCCGCCTAGATAACGTGCCGCTGTCGGCCGCTGGTGCTACTGCCTACTACTCGCTTTAATCATATGCTCTAGTAAGACTCGTATTGTTGCTGTCGAGCTACAAAAGTCGCGATGGGCGTGATAACATGAGTACCAAGCTACATAACATTGCATCTCTATTGTGCCAGATCTTTATTTACTGTGGCATACATTCAAATTATTCAAATTAATTAATACTTAGGTAGGTATGTTATGGCAACTAATCACTTTTTGAATAGTACCTAATTATATGTATGAATATTTTGTAAATAGATAATAATAATAAAAAAAATACATTTTATATTTAAACTGCTTTTACTCGCTCATTGGGACATCATGATCAAAAATGTCTCTAATGATAATTTGGACACTTCAATCATTCAACGACAGAAAAGAAAGGCTAAATACTCAAAGCATTATAAATAAATAATGTTTCCTATATTATAGCCACATATTATTCTATATTATGAATTTGTATGATGTTTATTTTTAAAATGTTTATTCTTCAGTACCTGGATGACCGAGCTTTCCTCGTCTGAAAACACGGATAAAATGACGTTTTCTAAAAATGAAACCTAGCTAGATCGATTTATCGCCCCCGAAACCCCCTACACACTAAATTTCATGAAAATCGGTGGAGCCGTTTCCGAGATTCAGATTATATATAAGTATATAATATATACATAATACAAGAATTGCTCGTATGAAGGTATGATATTAGATATTCATTTATTTTTATGTAGAGCGTTGTTTCTATATTACTGACTATTATAGCTATATTCTGAAAAATGTATAAATCTGGCCAAGTGATACTTAATAGTGCATTTTTGAAACCTATATAAGTAAAGAGCCTGCAAAATGCAACCTAAGAGATTGAGAATTAGGTAGGTAACTGAGTCTCTAAATACATTCAACAAACCATAATATCATTATGTACTATAGTTACAAACAGTACATAAAAAATTGCTTGACAAGCTGGGCGCTTGACCTCAGCTTACCTAAGTGACAGTGTGGTCGTAGATGGAAAAGGAAAAACATTTTTTTAAACGCGCTTCTTTACCGCATCTTATATGTTTGCGGAGATGATATTATATTTTTTTTATTATTAATGGGCTTAAGTATGACCGCCAACTCGCCTGATGTTAAGCAAAGAAGCGGTCTACGGTGGAGCACGCTTGCCTAGAAAAAACCGATTGCGATTTTTCAGCTATCTTAGGTAAATGTTGCTCTCCTTGCTGTGGGCCGTCATTAGGACGGAGAGTCCCACATAACCACTGTGCCCGCCCCAGGCCGGTGGTATACATTAAGTATTTTAAATGGACAAAAAAAAAGTTTAATGTTGCCCTGTTATGGCGGGTATGGCATCTGTAAAAGCTACGTAAAGGTTATAGCAGATTAAACGGAAGACCTAACCTTAACTACTTAAGATGCATGTGCTGCCGTTGCGTCACTGTCAAAAATAAATTAAATATTTATTTATGTCTACAATTGAAGGTGTCGTCGCAAGTTGGCGCCGTTAGATAATAAAGTGTTATTATGCGTTCTGGAACACGACTCTTATATTGAATTATCGACATAGCGCCTCTACGATAATATCCACAGCAAATTGTACAAACAGTAACACTGCGACCTCGAATACTTACACTACCTACTAACTGTACACGCTTCCGTATAGATATAAATATATTTTTTATTACTTAAACCTTTTTGGTTTTATAAAACTTTATAGTTATTTATGAAATGCGAAATGAAATGGTGAAATGCGTTTTATCTCTTTTTTTGACTCTCTAAACTAATTGCAATCAATCGGTGTTCCGTCATTTTCAGTTTGTGGAAATTATAAACTGTAATATTTTTTGATTCGTCAGGTTAAATTTAATTTCGTAAAAAACACAACAGAATTAACGTCTGTCGACAAAATTGAACTAAAAGCTAAACATAACATATTATGTTAAATAATAATGTCGTAACTAAATATAATTTAAATATTTAATCCATAATGTATACAAGTTTTTTATGGTTTACAGGCTAGATGTTTGACCAAAGTGACGGTGAAGTCGAAGATGGTAAAGCACACCTAGCCTGGAATGGTACTGGCTCTCAAGTGAGGCTGCCGGAACACAACGTTAGAGGCTTGGCGGCAGATTTTCAACTTGAGGGTGGTAGCTAGCGAGCCGAGTACTAGAAAGTATCCTACCATCATGCTATGGTTTCCTCACGATGTTTTCCTTCACCGGCAGCTCAAGCTTGAGTTGGGTTTGAACCCACGCCCTTCAGCATGTGAACCGACCGCGCTAACCACATCATCGCTTTAGGGATTAATCCCATAGGGATTCCGATTACCTAGTCCTAGATTCTATACGTAAGTGGCTATACGTTTTTCGCCAATCTTTATGCATAGTTTTTATGTAGATAGATAAATACCAATTTGTACGTCAATAATACGCAATCATAATCTAGAATACTCGCACCAGCGCTTATAGAAAATGACGTATGCAATTTTTCTAGGGCCTCTTTTATCAAACAAATCGATCTATTTTCGACCAATATGCAACAAAAAGAACAAAAACAATAGCAGTTATACATGGCGTTTCGTTATCATCGAAGCAAGGCCACGTGAATTGTGATAACCGATGAATTAGGATACAGGATGTTCGATTTGCTCGTATCGTTGGGTACTAGAAAAATCTGTGGTAAGGTTGCGGTTGTCAGTTTCGATATGGTCAACTGGTTTTTTGCGCAAAAACACGTTTCCTAGTGCGTTTCAATGCAAGCTTCTAGTAAATAAATACTTCACGAATTTTTGCTACAAAAACCTTTGCTAATTATCGTTTCAACAAAGTATCCTACTATACTAAGGATTCACGTCTATATCACGTCCGGCGTACATATATCTTGGAAATCAAATAATATAAATATTTATGTAATACATAATTATGTATTATGGAATTTATCGACCAGTCAAATCATCGGAGGAGTAGAAGAAGTATTTTATAGTAAATCTAAATTTAGCGCATATTTGAAATA
The DNA here is from genome assembly GCA_950106695.1 of Biston stratarius. Taxonomy (NCBI): domain Eukaryota; kingdom Metazoa; phylum Arthropoda; class Insecta; order Lepidoptera; family Geometridae; genus Biston; species Biston stratarius. The sequence continues at coordinate 11,262,185 of OX467115.1, read as the reverse complement.
ATAAACTCATATTTAAAAAAAATCTGATGTGAACTGTTTAGGTTATGTATCATCATCATAATCAACCTATCATTGTCCACTACTGGACATAGGAATACAGTCCCGAAGACACACCGCTCGTCTGTCGCAGGACCAACAACCACTGGGGTAGACTTGTTCTAGAGTGGAGACCACGAATCGGCCAACGTAGTGTAGGACGCCCTGTGACTCGATGGAGTGACGATTAACGTAGGACTTCTGGCAGAATTTTGAAACTAAAAGGCTAGGTCAAAAAATTCTAAAATAGGTATATTTCATAAAACTTAAATTAATTTTTATGGTAAGTAAGTTAATAACTTTCATGATTAATATTTCTACTTTATTTTCCCACGTTTCGGGTACGTTTACTGCAGTGGATTATCAGTCGAGCGCAATATATGATAGAGTCGCATTTAGCGGAGCAAAAATATGGCGGTTACGCAGGTTCGTGCGTGTCACACTTCGAATATTGAGGTTCTTCTCACAATTCTTGGAAAGAGAAAAATGTAAACCAGATTTTATCGTATGAAATCCTAGAACACAAAAATACTTACCTATCTATTGCTTATTCTACAATATCTACTGAGAGGCAAGGCGGTGTCGTGGACCACGGCCCTCAAGCTCAAACCAAGCAAGCCGAACTTGCTATAATTCCTCCCACATTCAAGATATAATTGGTTGCAACACAACTATAATCTTAATGAGTTTAAAATGGGTTTTAACTGAGATGCCATATCTCAGTTAAAACCCATTAAAACTTGTAGGGAATTCCCCTAAATTCTTCCTGTTGTTTGCACAGTGTAAGTATAGTCTATAAGTAAAGTTGGTAAACTTTACTTGTTGAAAATTTATGTTAGTAACTAGCGACCCGACCCGGCTTCGCACGGGTGCAATGTAGATACTAATGTGGTGCGTATGCATGTATTATACATAATTATAAACCTTCCTCTTAAATCACTCCGTCTATTGATGGAAACCGCATTAAAATCCGTTGCGTAGTTTAAAAGATCTAAGCGTACAGACGGTGCAAAGCGACTTTCTTTTATTCATATTTCAACCAATTTACACAAAACCTTGACAAATTATATGCCAAAACCTTTCTCATGAATCACTCTACCTATTGGTGAAACTCATATAACTCGCATGATAATCCGTTCAGTAGATTTTTAAGTTTATCGCGAACAGACAGACAGACGCGGCGAACGACTTTGTTTTATAATATATAGTGATGTAACAATAATTTTTCTAACTTGATAAAAGCTAACCAATTTAGATAGAGCCTTATTTTCTTTGGCACCAGGGCCTTTTGATACTTAGCTACGCTACTGCTCTTACCTGGTATCTAAAGATCTCTCTTTAATTTATACGTCTATCGAATCAAACATTCTAAATTACGTTTCTACCTTTTTAAATAAAGGTAAATAGATAGAAATGCTTTATTGTGTACACCAAAAATAGAAAAATGTACAGAAAACTAGTGCCACAAGTAGTGGCCTTATTGCTAAAAGCAATCTCTTCCAGGCAACAAAGAAAGAACTGTTACTGATAAAAAAAATAGGTTTTTTTTTTTTGACCACACACTGCCTGGTGTTAAGCAGTAGTGCGGTCTAAGATAGAGCACGCTTATTTAGAAGAAACCATTTAAAAAAAAAAAAAAACGCTAAAAGACGAAAAGGTCAGTTAAGCCTTGATGTTATAATAACATCCCACTTTTAGGTAGGTAGTAGGTACCTCTACATCCACTACAACAAATAACTGTGATTTACATTGTAATTATAAATTAAGTAACTTTATACTCAAGTTATTGGTAATTAGTATTTCATAAGGATAACTTACAATATACATTTCCAAGCGACCTTGCCCCGTTTCAGTGAACAAGCCAAACTCGACAATGCCTTGGGTAACTAAGTAACCATACGACAATGGGAGGCGTCAAATAACCACCCTGCCTAGATGCGGGGATGTAAGAGGCATCTTACAGTACTTTTGCTACTAATTTTAACCAGAAAACATTATCTTCCATGTACTTTTTAGGATACCGTACATGAACGGTGTATAACGGACCCTATTGTTTTACTTAACGTGTTAATCTATCTGTCTTTCTGCTTCACTGTCCAATCCAATTTTAACTGTGGTACTGTGTGTGTGTATGTGTGTGAGTGAGGGTGTGTGTGTGTGTGTGTTTGTGCGTGTCAAAAAGGAGGAAAGTTTTAACCTATAATTTTTTGGAAGCGTAATAGCGTCACCGATTGAACTTTCAGCAAAATGTGAATTACTTCGTCATATCAAGTGATAAATAATTAAAAATAAATATTTATGAACTGTATCATACTTATTTTGTCCACAGTTCTGGATACTCTACCCTCAGTCCACGAGCCCAACTCGCATTTGATTGATTTTTTTAAACACTAATATTTTATCCATAATATTTTATATTCATACCAAAGTCACAAAACATAATTATTATAATCTACTTATAATAATAATAATAATAACAATGTCAAATTTTCTTTGCCAAAAATAAAGTAAAGTATGAAATGTATTAAAATTTAAAATTTATATTTAAAATCAATAAACAAAACAAAATAGTCTTAATAATTTATGTCAATATAAGAATTAATAATCGCTTACTGTATTTTTAAATGTTAGTACACTTGGCTTTAAAACTTTTCACAGTAGGTATATGTATCCACAATCTACCTACTATACGTATACTAGGTCGAATCTGCACAAAAAGAAAGGAAACAAACGACGCCACTTGCTCATACAAAACTATCCATTGTCTTTTATATAAAAACATTTCGCGCAGTTTTTGTGTTCTGTAAATGATCGTTACCTTACTTTATTAAATAATTTCAATACTATCTATTAACTAATATATTAAGTACCTATATAAGATTTTAAAAAAAGCATGACTATTTAAATACATAATACTAGCTTGCGCCCATGACTTCTTCGGCGTTGATTTAAGAACTGGGTTCAGAGAAAAATGATACATGTGTAAGTAACAAAAGGGCAATAGATGGACATAGATTAATATGAAGGATACCGTTTCTTCCGGAATGATGTTCCATAAGACACATCTATACTAAATTTCAAGTGAATACGTCCTGTATTTAGTTTTTGAAAATCCCACAGGAACCTAACATTTTCCCGGAATAAAAAAGTATCCTATATGTTTATCTAGGTAATAAACTATATGTGTGCCAAATTTCATTCGAATTCGTTCAGCTGATTTTGCGTGATGGAGTAACAAACATCCAAACATACAAACTTTCATTTCACATTTATAATATTTTAGGATAGTAGGTTTGGTAGGATATTATGTCCAAATTGTTATTTTCGTGACCTTGATAAGAGTAAATTACTCAGTGTTCTCAATATATTTTTTTATAACACAAATAATGTATTGTATGTTACTATTCAGTGATGTAGTTAGGTATACAAATATCTTGGAAAAAAGAAAATACGGACCTTATCTACACTGTTAATGTTTTATTAAGTTAATTACTTTTGCTTGATAGAACATTTTTTTCTACTAACATAACTTTTCAATAAATAAAATTGGGAACACTTGACAAACTTTTTACTTGATGGTAGATTTCTTTAGTAGGAAGTCGCCTAGGTAGGTACCACTGCAGTACCAGATTTTCTACCGCTAAGCAGTATTGTGTAAACATTACAGTGTTCCGACTCGAAGGGTACTGCTAGCAAAATTACAGGGCTGTTGAGACTAACCATCGAAAGTCTCAAAGTAATGAGCGCCAAAGCAGCGATGGTCCGTACTTTGTTTTGCTACTCAAAGTTTTGTATATTGATGCAATGGTCATGGACATGCGCCATCTCTTACCATCAAGAGAGAGTTGAAAAGTTGAGTTACTACAATTATAATTATGTTACAACCTGTTATATTTATATCTTATAGGTGGGATAAAATATAATAGCCAGTTCCATTTGCTTGGTCGTCAGGGTCCGACAGACCTTCTGAGTTTAAACACGGCTCCGCCAATCCCCTGAGTAGCTAAGCCATTGTTACCATTCTTGAAATCGTATTATACTTAAAGTTTTAGCGACAGTAACTTGCAGTCATGTTCCGATACCAAAATGTATGAAAAAAAAAACAATTATTACACTATCCTATTAGCTCATTTGGTAGAATATCTGCTTTAAGAGCTGTAGGGCGTGGGATCGGATCCCACCAGTACAAACATTTATATGAAGATAAATAAATGTTCCTTCGGCCCATTTAATGAACCGGTTTTTCGGCCGATAACTCTTGAAATATTAGAAAAAACGGTTAATTAAATGGGCCATAAATCGTAAACACTAAGTGTTACAAAAAAGTTTACAGCAAATAAATGATGCAAAATTTCATTCTCTACAATAATGGTATATTTTTGCCCTAAAGTGCATAGTTTCCGAGATATCGGCCAAAATTTTTTTCAAGGTGGCGCTTGGAGCTCGACCTGGATCTGTCAGCATTTTGTGATTTTAGAACTATTTGACTTCCAGCTCCTGGAGATTTTTAGCCACTTCATATTTCCTTTTAAGCATGTAGGTACATTTGGGGGACTGCCGACGGTCCTTCTATCCTTCTGAACTGCCAAGTCCATAATAATCCCTATTAACAGGGCAATTTTCTAATTCTTCCAGATGTCCAAGTCAATTTTTTAAAAGATTTTATCTCACCAATGATGAATCTCTTAAAATTAAGAAACAAACACAAAAAATTTAATCAGGTACGAAATTTTGCTAAAACATCATCATAGTAAGCATTAACTGCTAACCGTGGGCAGGTGAATTCTTTTAGCGGCTCTACGCACAATTTTTGTGTCGCTTTACGCACAAAATATCAGCACGATGTATATTTGCAGGGCTTACAAAATTCTTGCAGGGTTATCTTATCAGCATTAGGTACGCACGCTGATTAGATGGCTGCACCGTTGTGCGTCGATTTGGGGCGTATACCTATCATCATCATCATCAATATTGGAATCTTAGCGTCTATAGAAACTTTTTAACAGACAGATCTTGGACAGGCAAATAAATATGCAACACCAAAGATTCTCTACCGCAATACAGTTTTTTAAGCAGTATTTTCCAATACTTGTACTTAAGAATTTTCATTTTTGATGAGTTTTTTTAATGAAATTGTAATGAGACGAACGAGACGCTCACCTGATGGTAAGAGATAAATCATGTCCATTACCATTGCAGCGATACACAGAACTTTGAGTAATAAACTAGCATCGCTGCTTTGGCGCTCGTTAGTTTGAGACGTTCGCTGCCCAAGTCAACAAGTCAAGTTAGTCTCAACAGCCCTGTAATTTCGCTAGCTGCAGTACCCTTCACACCCTATCACTTACCTAGAGGACCTCTTCCTTAGCAGATCTACTACCAAGTAAAATCATATACCAATAATCGTATTACCATTTATAATTTTATACACTTATTTATACTTGTGGAACCAGCTCATAAGATTCTTCTATTTTCTGTAATTTTTTTATATTGCTAGTGTGTACAATAAAGAGTTTCTAGTTATTTATTACTGTACTTTTTATTATTATATTCTAGCACTAGTAATTTTATACATAATTATGAAGTTACTAATGCCATTATGTTTTAGACGTCATAAAAACTAATATCAGATGGATTGATTATATTATTTATTATTGTATACCGATAATATCAAATGCACTCAACTAAAGGTATACGAATTGACAATGGGTGCGAATATATTCAAATTAGCAACAATATATTTTTTAAATAAAATCTGGATATTTTATTACATGATTATGCTGTACGTTGTTGCATGTCTAAGAGAGGCAAGAAGCGCGTTATTCTAAAGGTAACAACAGTTGTAGGTTATTTTGTGTAAAAGTAATGAGATGAACAAAATGCTTTCTTGATGGTAAGATATAATATCTGTCCATAATCACTGCAGCAGTAGCCAGAAGTTCAAGTAAATAACAAAACAAACTTCAAAGCAACCAATGCTTACACACTACTTCTTGGAGACAGAGTATCTATTATTGCGGTAGTATATACCTAGCAACGTCCCATTAAGGAGATCTAGTAGGTAGTTAGGTAGTGTACGATATATTTTTTAATAGTTAGTTGAGGTTAATTTACACGAGTTTGTGTTGAAACATAATGTGCCCATTTCCAAAAATCAATTTTCCCCGGCCTATAGCTGTCTGGAAGGGGCAGTGGCTCATTGCGCATGCTCGAATTGCAAGCCTCCGAGCCTAGGACTGGGTAATTCTAGGTGCGACTTAGTGAATCTAGGTTAGCTAGTTTGAAAACAGATCGATCGAGCGGTAGAGACCTACTTAGGTCATTACTAGAGGCTATGTTGATAAATGCGTAGGAAACGTGGCAGGTTTTTCAGGTTTTTTTTTCTATTCGATATGTTCGTCAGTGTTAGATGAAGGATTTAGAATACGTAAAAGTGTCTTAAAAATAAACGATGAAATATTGAGTCTGTCATATTTTTCATTATTTTTTTATCTTAACGTATATGCATTAGCTATACAGATATTATTCAGTTTTGGCGCCAACATTTTATCAACGATTTTAGTTCTATCTGATTATAGATTAGGTTCTACGTGTAGTCATATTATTGAGGAAGTGATAAAATTAGTATCAATACGCGATATGATGTCACGAAAGTCTCGTAAACAACTTTATCTCTGCATAATTTCGAAAAACAAAACAAGTTCAAGCTTTTCCTTTTCTAATTTGACAATGTTAACAACGGCTATCTATAATCCACAAAACTTAAAACTAATTGACCGTTTTCAACTTATTTTTGATTCCTTCCCATACTAAGGTTGCCTGGAAGAGACCGCTTTTAGCGATAACGCCATCAATATTTTTTATATTGTATTATATAAACAATGTTTGGTGTGAATAATAAAGAGTTTATCTATTTATTCTTAAAGTCTGCACAAAATTTCAAGTAAAATAAATACATAAAAATACGAATGAATACAATACCAGGGTTTCATTACACATAATTATAAAATTATAGACGTAAAGAAGTCACAGCCAAATTCAAAAAAGGAATCAATAATACAAATATGACAATGCGTAACATGAAAAAAACTTATAATTCATAAATCGAAACAAATTTTGTAACCAGCCAGTGCGTTCTGAAAATTAACTTTTTCCCTCAACCTTTTCAGACAGTACATCTGTACAAACAACGGCGCATGCGTAATACCTAGTTACTCACACATACACCATTCAATGTCAAACTCTTGGATCTCGTTTGACAATAATAATTAGGTTAACTGTCAGTGATGTCTGAAAGCTGACGGAAAACTTTTTTTTAGTGCGAAACAGTTCCCTATTAAGATAGTAAGCAAAGTTTCGGATAAGTTTTTTGAATTATTGTCTAGTCATTTAAATATAAAATCCTCATCGTTGTTGTAACTATAGCGACTGTTAAGCGAATTAAACTAAATATATACCTTGAACACTCAAAATGAACTTCCGCAAAGTAACTCCTGAATCAATCAATTAATTTTTATTATTTCGTAGAACATCTGCTTACAGAGCTGTGGGGAGTCGATTTCCACCAGGACAAACATTTGGGTGACGAACATAGATTATTGTCTTAGCGTTCCTTATGTATTACAAGTCTGTATTTACAATGAAAAGTATTTATGTATTCTATCAGTTGCCTGGTTCCCATTGTACAATCTCTGTTTATTTGGAGCTAAATAGCTCTATGTGAAATGTCCCCTATATTTATTTATTGTATTCATAGATAGTTTAAACGATCTCTATTCCATTTGAATTAGGTTAGATTATTTTTTGTTTTTAATGAAATTTGTTTTATGTAATTAAACGAATTTTAATAGCGCCTTCTTCTGCGGGAAATAAATAGTTGTACAGTAATGGAGTATTAAAACTAATAAGTTTTAATTTATCTATATATAAACTAAAATAGATTAAAATTAAACAAAAGCAGTAAAAATCCTAAGGTCTACAAACTTAATTCGAATATGTCATTTAAATATTGTTTTTATTCTGATACTCTAAGGTCAAAGTTCGCTTGCGTTTGTCGAATTGCAGATAATACAATGATGACATGTTGTATCTAAGCAATAGATATAAGGAAATCAGTATTTTTAAAGCACTGGGTTTTTTCGGATGGTATACCTAAGTGCAGTTTAAATAAAAATTGAAGAAATATAATGTTGCGTAGAAAATGTATGAAGACATCTTGGTCCAATAATTTTTACAATTCGTTTGTCATACATTAATTCCATGCATAGTCAGGGTATGTGTTTATATGCGTGTAGTTCACATGTGGTTTTATCTGATGTGTATTCCTTTTTAGGGTTCCGTACCTCAAAAGGTAAAAAAGGAACTCTTCACACTTATCACTCTCTTGTCCGTCTGTCCGTCTGTCTGTCCGTTGGTCACCACCGATTTTCTCGAGAACGGGTAGACCTATCAAGTTAAAAATTATACCAGATACTGAGGTCTATAGTCCCTGTTAGGTGTATAAAAATGAAAGTACCGAGTTAACACAATAAAAAGATATGGGCAAATTTAGATTTTTTTATTTTTAGGAATATTCCCTTTACTTGTGCTAAAAGACCTTGCTTTTAACTAAAATTGTCAATTCTAGGTCAATCAGAAGTATCCTATAGGTTTTGGTCCGGAAACCTGTATGGTAGTTCCCGTTGACCTTCGATTAAACCAGACGTCCTACCACTGAGCCATCGAAGTTATAAATTCATGTCAAAATAAATTTGCTGTGTAGGATCTATCATGACTACTTATGTATTTAACTCTTCAGATTCCGGAGTATTCAAAGCATTGTTTTCATTGTCTTCTGAGTAGCTATGTCAGTGAAATTTGCTGGACAAGTCAGTGTTCTCCAATAGATACAGCCTGGGTGTATGTATACTTCTGTTTGTCAGTTTCTTCTTAACTCAGGAGTGAATTGGTTTATTTTTGTTAAATGTGTTCCATCGTAGACTGCATCGTCGTTGAACATTAGGCCTGAAGGTGATCAAGCGAAAGCCTATTTAATAAAATAAAATAAAAACTACTAGATATATAATTTCTTGATATAAAAACTGACCCCAAACTAAGCAAAGCTTGTACTATAGGAATCAAATAACTGATACAATACTTAAATACTTCTTTTTATAAATACATACAGAACATCCAGACACAGAACATCCAATTTGTTTAAAGCACAATATGCATGTCCTGGTGGGAATCGAACCCACGCCCTACAGTTCATAAAGCAGATATACTACTAATGAATAAGATAATACATTGTACATACAGGGGTACATTTATCAGTATATAATAAATTACTTCTTCATTCTTGGTTGCCTGGAAGAGATCGCCTTTATCTATAAGACCACCACTTGTGGCACAAGCTCATAAGATTATTTTGTTTTCTGTATATTGTTTCTTTTTCTGGTGTGCACAATAAAGTTTCTCTCTATCTATCAATCTAATAAATTAAGTAGGTACTACTTACTGCCTTCTTATCTTACACAAAGATTATGTTTACGCTTACTTACGATTAACATACCCACTCTGTTATTAAGTACCTGATTTTTTTTCATGTAAAATTTAATAAAATATCGATTCATATACCTACTTATTCAATATTAATCCAGACTAATGCTATCGTTTAACATTTTTTAGTGTTTGTTACTCTGTCAATCTGACTGTTTGTTTACTTTTCACACCTAAGCAGCTGATCTGATCTTACATACTAAAATATAACAAGAAGATATTTTATGCCATGAGGATTAACATAGACTACTTTTTGTAATTTTATAAATATTATGTATATACAATGTCTACGCGAGCGGAGCCGCGGGCAACCCTATAAATAAGCAAATTACAAATATGATGAAAATGGATAAATAACTGAGAAAGAATTTTATTTTTAGTTTCTCGGTCCATAAAGTGCAAAATACGATAAACTTTTCGTTGGTAAACTTGAATTATAATTAAAACAAGTTGATGAAGTTAGTATTTCTTAGATCGTAACTTTCAAAAAGTTTCTATATTTAAAATTACTGTTTTCATAATTTTTACCTCTTTTCAACATCGACATAATCTATTTTTATGTTTATTGCAGTAATACTTTTTAACTAATATTAATAACAAAAGCAATATTTTATTTGCAAAACAATTTAAACCTATCATTTCACTTATAGTAATCGAGTGCGTTTCCGAAACATTATAGCTATTCGTATGACCATATTATTATACAAATACCGAATCATATGGTATAATAATAGCATTAGATATGTCAAAACGAATTCAAAACACGTGTAACTAAAATATTTCTATAGCCAACGATCCGGTTTTCTTCATCAAAATTCGCATTTATTTTATTTATTGACCACGTAGGTATCTCGTCGAGAACTTCGATGCTAATACAAAGTTTATGTCGATTTATTCATTGTGTAGTTCAATGATAATAAACACTAATACAAACAGAAAACACTACTGCTTAGTTATTAATACAATCGTTAAGAACTATTATATAAAGAAAGTCGTGTGCCAATTTAATTGAATTGATAAAATTACACTGAAAAAGCAATACTCAAGTTCTTTACCAAATAATTTGCACGAATATAAAACAAGCAACCCAAATGAACCAAAAACGGATGTAAAAGTAAGCCTTAATAAATTAAGACGCCACATGCAAATCAACTTTCAACTTTATGCAAAAATACTTCATACTTCGTAGTCGTTCGTAGCAACCATTTGTAGCATGCGATATAACAAACGAAACACAATCCTATTTGTAAGTTAGACAAAGAACTGCTAGGTACTATTTTAACTATATTCTTTTAATTCATTCAACATTTAATGCAAGCGACAATTAATTTAGTCTTGCTAATATACATCAATAAAGTTTTCATTGTCGATTGAAGTGAAATCTTACCGTTTCACGAATTATGATCGAGTTTTCATCAAAAGTGAATAGTTGATTGGTGACGTTGTAATGCAAGGTAGCTGCAAAGCACTAATGGGATGAGCGGCGTCGCCGGCCGGCGAGTACTCACGTGATGACAAACTCAGGCGGCCATCTCCGAGGAACAAGTGTCTAGCGAGCGGACGCGGCAGAGGCTCGAAGCGAGCGAGGCCGGAGCGGAGCGCTACGCGGGGCTTACTCGGCGCTTGGGCCTGATGCAGCGGCGCCGAGGACGCGCGTATCGAGGAAGGAAGTCCCGGCAAACTGTCAACGGCGCGGAAATCGGGCGGCGGTGAGCGCAGCGCGCATGCGTCGCGCGCCCGTCAACAGCCGCCCTGCAGCCACTCCCGCCGCGGCGGGCGCGGGGGCCTCTGCCCCACCGGCCTACCCTTTAAATCGAACGTCATATCCCACCACGCGCCACCCCGCTGTAATTTCTGAAAAGCGCTGACTACCCCCCGCCGGCCGACCCTAAAAAATGCATTGCGTAACGGTTTTATAAATTTTGTTGGAGAATGTTTGCCCTATCAATTATACACCGACGTTCGAGTTATAGTAGGGATCGAAACTGGTTGAGCCTGCAATCTGTGCTTGCTTCAGGTTTTACTTTTTCAGGTGAACGGAAAACTCGCACTACCTCATATAATAAATAAATAAATAAATAAATATCATAGGACACGTTACTCACAGCGCCATCTGACCCCAAACTAAGCAGAGCTTGTGTGATGGAAGTCAGATAACTGATATAATACATAAATTCTTTTTTTTTGTAAATACATACTTATAATACATACAGAACACCCAGACACAGAACAAACATTTGTTTATAACATAAAATGTTTGTCTTTGGTGGGAATCGAACCCACGCCCTACAGCTCAGGCAGACATACTAGCAATAAGCCAAAAGGGCTGTCAACAATATTATCAACGCTAACAATAAGTAAAAAAGAGTAGTATAGTGCCACCAACTTAACTGTTCAGGTGGCCAACATTGGAACTACAGCCGCGTTAACCGTCATTTTGATATCGTCATTCCGCTGTCAGTTTCTGTCCAGTGTGAGTGCCTCCGTGTTTATTGTTCTTTGTGAATAGTGCAAATAAAATGCAGATAACTCTCAAAAGTGAAGCGCGATAAGTTATATTAAAAGTTTTATCTTATATGAAAGAAGAGAAGCGTTTCCGAGCTCCAATAATACCATTCGAAAAGCTGAATCAAATGGTCAGTGTTGCCAGAAACGGGAAAATAAAACCGCCTAGTATGAAGAAAATAACATATTATTATTTCATAAAAAAAAGAGGCGAACTTATTTAAATGTTATATTAAAAAAGCTGTAGGTACATATTTAAATAAAACCACCATTGAAATTAACTACTTTTATTAATAAATTATCGTGAATAATCTGAAAAATTAAAAATGAATATAGACAAAAAGATGCATATTTAGACGAACCTTTTATCATTCAGTTACAGAGTGACAGAAAAAGCGATTCAAATGACTCCGAAGATCAATTATTTTGGGAAACAACAGATAGTTCAGAGATATAAATTATGACCGAAATTTCTGGAGGCTACTTGAACTATGACCACAATTATTTTTATAAAATATAAATAAAACTGTATTATTCCGCATTTTTTTTAAATTTAATTTTTTAGTTTCATTATATTATATCTTATAAGTGTAGATTAAAGATTGCTCTGAAAGCCTCCCCTATGTTTTGATTTTCCTTTTTTCTTAGTAAATTTCTTAGGTGGCAATACCCAATTCTCCACTAGCGCCGCTGTCAACTAACAAGATAAGATGGTGGAACTATATGATCATTTGAATGTATAAAAAGTAACCTACGGAAGAAATACAATCCTATATATTTTGACTATTAGGATATTATATTGTGTATGGGCTAAATACAAGCTATGGTTTGTTCAGTCGCTCAAAGCCACGGGGTGAAAACTAGTACCTTTTTCTTTAAATATACCTAAACTACAAATCTGCCCAATTTTTATAAACAACCCCATTGCTGGGCGCGGGCCACCACGCTGGCCAAGTGCGAGTCGACATACTTCAATCGTCTTCGAAAACTTTTGTTTTTAAACCTCTCACAACAAACACATCGCGAGGAAACCATAGCTTGGTGGTAGGGTATTTTCTAGTACTCGGCTGGCTAGCTAGCTCAAGTTAAAAATCTGCCGCCAAGCATCTAACGGTGTGTTCCGGTAGCCTCACTTGAGAGCCAGTACTATTCCTGGCTAGGTGTGCTTTACCATCTTCGACCACACCGTCACTAACATCAGGTGAGCTGTGGTCAAAAAACTAGCCTGTCAACTATGAAAAAAAACTCTCTGACACAGGTTCTTCACGATGTTTTCCTTCACCGTTTGAAGTCAGCGACAATACGGACTTAACATCGAAAAACAGAGGAGCGTACCGTAGGATTTGAACCCAGGACCTCCAGATTCGAAATCAGACGGTTTCCCACCTAGGCTACCGAAACATAAACTTAAAACGGAATATTGAATGACAAACAATTACAGCATCTGAAATTATTCATTTTCCAATAAAATTACGGCATTTTAGCCGTAAATAACTTGTTTATATTTTCATTACTTGTTTATAAAACTACCCGTATTGTAAAAACAACCTGTTCAACTTCATGAATGATATTCACAAACTCTAATGTACGTCCGTGACATTTTGGAGTGATTCAAGGTAAAAAAATTAATTTGAATTCAGTGTCTTTCAAACTACATGAAAACTAACAGGTCTGGGCAGTGCGGTGAAGGGAAAACCGCTAAACACGTTTCTATTAGCATTCAATAACTAGGTATGTGGTAAAACGTCTTTGATTTTAGAACTATACGGGCAACTGAGTTTTATTTCTTCCATCCAGCTTCGAACGCGAGTTGTGATAAAAACTTACTATTATTATTCTTCATTTATACTTGTAACGAGAAGCTTTCCGGAGGGTAAGAGAAAACGCATGTCCATGATTATTACAGCGATGCACAGAACTTTGAGCAACAAAGTCCAGGCCATCGCTACTTTGGTGTTCTTTACTTTAAGACTTTCGATGGTTAATTTCAACCTATTATTTCGCTAGCTTCAAACCGAAACACATTTTAAAATAGTCTTACAATATTAAAATATTTAAAAATTATTTTTGTTTGTCTCTGTTACCACACACTGCGCTGACAAAAAAGTATTACTACATAACATGCAATATAAATTAAATTAAGAAACTATCTACTTACAGCATTCTAAATTAAATTTTTTTTATTATGGAAACTGACGTGGTCTTGACACATTTTTGTTTTATTTATGCGGGATTACTCACGTATAATTTTATCGGAAACTCCGACTATAGTTTCGGCCACATCCGGTGGCCTTCATCATGGAGACAAAGCTGAGACAACGCGCGCGCGGCCTCGTCTTGCTTCGCACTGAATTCAACGTGAAGCCACACAAAAGCGTTTTTACTTTGGATCTGTATTTACTCTCTGAATTTTATAATTCAGAATCAAATCGAATCAAAACCTAGAATTTAAAGACTTACATAAATTCAAATTGACAGCCCTGTTTGGTAGTATATCTGTTTTGGAGATGGAGTGACGATATAAGCTAGACAACGGGCAGTGGCTGGAATTGAAAAACCGAAGATCGGGCTGAGTGGAGTGTCCTGAACATCTGTGATCCTATGTCCAGCAGTGGGTTAATAGTATTTACAAAAAAAAGTATTTATGTATTTTATCAGCTATCTGCCTGCCATGGTACAAGCTTTGCTTAGTTTGGAAACAGACGGCGCTGTGTGTAAGGTCCAAGAAAAATTGTAACAGTTTTTTTGACACTTTTTTTAATACGCTCTCTTTTCCGGAGATACTTAAACAGATATATCTATCGTGGTTCTAGCTTGGTCATTCTTTTATGCGGGCATATGCCAGTACCTAGCACCCAGGGAAGTAGCTTGCCCTAGACGGGCCCTATATCAAAATATGTCGGGGCCCTTCTAGCCGACTTTTATTTGATACCTCCACGGGGATTATGCCTATGATTGTTTCACAAACTTGTTCACAAACATATAATAGTACAAAGTCTAACCTAAGTACACTGAGAAAAGTAGTTCATCTTAGGCCGGTCGGCGAGTTAATAGCTTACTCTTGCGTGGATGCTTAGGGTTGCCATTTTTATTTTTAGTTAAATATTATTTGCGTGTTATGAGCAGCGCTATAAAACTGTGCTAAATAATATGGCTGGTAAAGTGTAAACAAAAAAGTAGCCGGTGAGAGCAGGCAAACGCGCGCGACCAAACGCACAGCAAGGCCCCGACTGCCGGCACCCGAGTCTCCCCGAGATTACGCTAATGTGTGCGTGGCAGTGTGTACGTACACGGCGCCTGGTACGCACGTACACATTCAAAACCGCTACCGCTTCGAATGTGTACCAATTTCCATGAAGATGACCTACTGTTCTTAGTGTACCATGGTCTAACCCTGGACATCTATTGTTACCGCGGTCTAAGAGGCTTACGAATTTTTGCTTACACATGTTGGGGCCCCTGTAGCGCGGGCCCCGCATTGTTGGTACGACTGATACGACGGTTGCTACGCCCCTGCTAGTACCCGACGTGTGGAAGCTTGCAATCAGCGTTTTACATTCTATAGCGCTGTTCTAAGCCTAGCTAATGAACATAGCCCTTCCCTTTTTTACACGACTGCCACAAAAATAGTGTAATGTTTTAAGGGTTAATGTATGTATCTATGTATGTCAGTTTCTTTATCCAATTATAACTTTTTGTCTAAACAGATTTGGATGTATATCGTTAGAATCCTTATATCATCCTGAGTGAAGCACTAACTTTTTGAAAAGGTATCATTTATTCAGGTAATATTTTTTTGTTAGATTATGCTTGTTTATAGCTGCAATAGCCATGGACAGGCGTTCTCTCTTACCATAAGAAGAGCGTCTCCTTCGTCTTAAAAAATAAATTAAAAAAAAAACAGACATTCGATAGCCTATATATTCGATATATTCCCTGTAATTTCGGTAACAGCACACCAGAACACAGTATTTTTTACCGCTTGCAGAATGTCTGATAATGCGCTAGTATCAACCTAGACAAAATCCTGCAAAATCGAAATTTGCAATCCAGTGGGAAATACCGACATAATATTCAAATAAACTACAATACATGTCAGATAAACGGTATCGAGAAACTCTTGCTCCGATTTTATCACAACAATAACGTCAAGGTGTGCGAGTAGCTATAGAAAGTGACTAATATCTTTTCAATATAGCCCTGTCCAGCCCTTCAGCAAACAAAGAATGGCCCATCGGGAATGGGGTCACACCGGCTGGCCAAAAAATAATGCACCGGGTGTGCTCTTTCCGAAATAGAAGTACAAATGTAGGTCAAGCCATGCGTTGTACATTGGCAGGTACGGCACGGCCTAATTGAGCAGACGATTCACAGTAAGCTGTACATGAGTGACTATATTTTACACGACTACACAAAACAAATAATTTCGTGTTCACAATAAAAAAAATTTTTTTAGCACGTTTCACACAACGCCATCTAGCCCATAACTAATTAAAGCTGGGAACTAGATATTCGATAGAATACTTTACTTTTTTTTTAAATATATACTTGAATGCCCTGTTACCTTATCTGGTAGAATACCTGCTTCAAGAGACACGAGACACGGGACGAGGGTTCGATTCCCACTAGGACAAACATTTATGTGACGATAAATGTTTAGTCTGTGTCTGGGTGTTCTGTAAGTATCATAAGTATGTACCTATTTACACAAAATAGTATACTATAAGTATTCCATTAGCTATCTGGTTCCCTTAGTACAAGCTTTGCTGGGTTTGGGGCTAGATAGCACTGTGCTTACGTTTTTTTTTTTTTAATTATTATTATTCATACGAGACAACCACTCACAAAACAAACACCTATTTTTGTAACATAAATGTTTGTCCAGAGTGGGTTTTGAACTCACTCTCACTTAATCTGGGGTATAAGGTAACTGCTATTGGAATTTCACCCTTATATGTTTAACCATTACAACATGAAGAAGTAACAAGTATACATACAGAACTTTAAACAGAAAAACTTTCGCTACTACTCGAAATAACTATTACGTGCGACTTCGTCCGCGTGGAATTTAAAATAAAGTTTGTTCAGTTTGCAGTATAAAAAGTATCCAATATGTTAATCCAGACCATAAACTATATGTGTGCCATATTTTATCCAAATTTGGTTAGTAATTTATGCGTGAAATAGTAACAAACATCCACCCATCCTCACAAATATTCACATATATAATACTAGCTGCGTCCCGCGGTTTTTTTTTTTTTTTTTTTTACACAGCGCCATCTGACCCCAAACTAAGCAGAGCTTGTGTGATGGAAGTCAGATAACTGATAGAATACATAAATACTTTTTTTTTGTAAATACATACTTATAATACATACAGAACACCCAGACACAGAACAAACATTTGTTTATACCAAACAAACATTTTGTCCTTAGCGGGAATCGAACCCACGCCCCACAGCTCAGGCAGACATACTCCCAATGAGCCAACAGGGCTGTCAAACCCGCGTGATAATGGATGATGATGATGATGAAAAGTATCCTATGTTTTCAGGGCCTAAAGTATCTACACGCAAAATTTCATCCAGATCCGTTCAGCTGTTCTGGCGTGATTGAGTAACAAACATCCATTCATCCATCCATCCAAACTTTCACATTTATAATATTAGTGGGATAAAAGTAGGATTGTTCCATCGTAGCTTCACTAGATTACTAAAGTCATAACCCACTTTCTTTACGTAGTTGGGTAAAATAAAGGAACATCCTATTATAATGGTTACGGCGACACAGATACGTCACAAAGAATGCATCGACCGCTTCTTTAATAGTACGAATAGAAAGTGGGACGCATGGCCCGAATCTCTTATATCTGTATTTCATACCGTGGCCCACATCGCTGCTATCCGAAGCATAGCATTTCTGCAATGAGGCCACAAGTAGCTTGCGGTCGACCACTCGTGGACTCACGTACCCGGACTAGATACTCGTCAGGAAATGTGTCAGGGGATCGCGGATTTTTCACGAAATAGTCTTTTAGATTCTAAGCACGCTGTCTTGAAACTCTAAGCTTGTTACACTTCACGCTTCTCATTCAAGACTTTTTGAGATTTCTCGTGTCGGGCAGGCTATTTGATGTGATATATACTGACACATACACAACCCAGATTTCCCCTTTTTTTAGTTTTTTTAATGTTTGTAAATATAGGTGTTTTCCGTTAGATGTTTGGCGATATATTTTCAACTCGAGGGTGGTAGCTACCCAGCCGAGTACTAAAAGTATTACCACCAACTATAGTTACCTCACGATGTTTTCCTTCACTCAGCTCAGCGTGCGAACCGAACGCGCTAATCACTGAGCTACGAGTATAAATCTTAACGCGTTAACGTTGTGTACAGTCTGAAAATTTACGAAAATACAGGGTTAAGTTTTGAAATTAATGAGCGCCAGAGCAGCGATGTCTTGCCCCTATACTCTGAGCTTCTTGTTATGTATTTAGGCGCTCACGGAAAAGCTATGCGAACCTTATTGCGCAGGCATTATAATAATCAAGACTATTAAATCATTTTAAACAAGACATGTTTAAAATAATTCATTCATTTATTAAAACCTAATATGTATTTAGCACTGAATTAAATAAATAAATCAAAACTTTCTAAACTATCTACGTATCTAGGTGATTTCCTGTTAAGGATATTTACCACCTAGTAAAAACACTAAATTTTTTTTAATTTTTTTTTTATTATCATAGGAAAACTTACTGCTAGGATCACAGACAAATACAATAAATAAGAATGGAAGGCCAATTAAAAGTTTTTACAGGTAAATAAAGAAGAATTAATACCAATTAATACATTATAGTCTTATAGTTCCGGAATATAGAACGTCAAACATAAAAAGGAACATAGCGAAACTAAAGGGTTCCTAGTTTGCCACGGAACTCTAAAAAGACGGAAGATCACCAGCATAAAGTGAAACCTAATGCGCTTAACAACGATATTCCTATTTAAATAGCTTATATATAGCAGTCACAACGACGATGTTGGTTTTTACGCCACTTGAACTGTAGGAGGTAGGAATTACAAATAAAATCAGATGGTTCGAACTAGTGCTGCCATTTTAGCTCTTTTAGCGCAAGGTCTAGTTTTTTTGGTGAAGTTGGGGCGCAATTGAAAATGGTAGTCCTTTTTTATTTTTGTCGTGGCAACACTTTTTATATAAGGTATTTTTTAGCGACTTAATGTAATGGCCCTTTATTTAATACTATATAATAATATGGTAACACTTAATAATATCTTGTCTTTATTGTATGATTAAAACTTAAATTCTTATACATGTGTATATTACAATCAAGTCATGTGACGTATAAGATTGAATAAAGTTTAAGCATTTGCGATTTGAACACAGTCGTGATTATGTTTATCACCGTGTTTTAATCGCGTAAACTGTATTTATATTGCCCTTCTTAATTGAATTGCAATCCAGACCAGATCTACGGCTTTTTGGTAATCCAGTCGGATCATTTGCAATGTAACTTGTTTTGTGTGTTAAATAAAATAAAATAAAAGTTAAAAAAACAAAGTATTTTATTAAACATTTACCAAAACTACCTTATAGCCTATACCATACACGAAACTTCATTCTCTAACAAACAAATTGAATATAATCATCGATTAGATTTATGTTTATAGAAGTTTGTATTTGATAAGCGTATTACTTCAATACAATTTGTATGGTTTTATAGTGTGTAATTTGTCACTTTTGATGCGACTTTGTTATGATATATATCTTAGATATATAAGATTTCCTATTTATTATTTATATGATCGGTAAATTATCTGCATGGTAGCTGTGGTTAAATCATCACCTAGGTACGGTTTTGCTAGTTGCATTTAGGCGATATTTTTGCGGAATAATTATTATTGTAGTGCTTTGTTAACTTCGGGCAATATCTACTGCATGTCGATAATTCCGAGTTTTGGCGGGAACGTGAAAAGAATCGTGTCGCCTCTTTCGGTGAGGCGATTTTCTAAGCGATGAGGCGGTCTACGTTGGAGCACGCCTCGTAAAAACCGATTCACTCACGACTGACTATCAGGGAATACCCACTCGAGCAGAAATTTTTATTGTTTAGTGGTTCGTACAATGAAGGTAGAAAAGAACCGTTTAGGTAGCTCAAGTTTTAGAGCTCCTGGCTGTCCGATAGCGGAATGGGAAACTTATAGTACCTAATATCACCACTACTGTACTAAGGTATGACTGGACTCGACAAGCACGGACTTGACTTGGTAACTAAATTATGATAGACATAAATCAAAATCCATTTGAAATTAGGCATCAAGGAATCAGAATATAAAATATATATCATCATCATCATCATCAGCCGTATGACGTCCACTGCTGGACATAGGCCTCTCCCGTTGATTTCCATAAAAACCGGTTGGAAACGGCTCGCATCCAGCGCGTTCCTGCGGTCTTTATTAGGTTGTCTGTCCACCTTGTGGGTGGATGTCCTACGCTGCGCTTGCCGGTCCGTGGTCTCCACTCCAGAACTTTGCAGCCCCATCGGCCATCAGTTCTGCGTGCTATGTGCCCTGCCCACTGCCACTTAAATGGTTTTTTTATTAACTCGCTAATCCGCTGGGCTATGTCGGCTACTTTAGTTCGTCTACGGATCTCCTCATTTCTGATTCGATGTCGTAGGGAAACTCCGAGCATAGCCCTCTCTATAGCTCGTTGTGCGTTTTTTGAGCTTACAAAGAAGGCACATAGTCAGAGACCACGTTTCAGCACCATAAGTCATCACTGGTAACACACACTAGTCGAAGACTTTTGACTTGATATATTATATCAGAATTATAAAAAAGCGATAGTTCCGCCTTCGTGCAACTAAAAGCAGCGCGAGGACCCAAAGCATCCTCGATGTAAAATATTACCGCCACCTACACACTCCTCCTGCATTCGCAATATTGCCAGGATGTATAAGTATTCATTGACAGTATTTTTAAAATGCTCTATTTCGTAGCTCAGCAGATAGACTCTTTAGGACATTTTATTTTGCAGGCGCATGGAAGAAAAGGTAACAATAGCTGTTAGACAACTGAAATATAAATGCATACGTACAAAAAATTTATTGTAATTTATACTTTCACTTGATGGTAGATTTCCTTAGCAGGAGGTCGTCTAGGTAGGTACCACCGAAGTACCAGATATTCTGCCGCCAAGCAATATTATGTAAACAATTACTGTGTTCTGGTTTGAAGAAGCGGCTAGCGAAATTACAGGGCTGTTGAGACCAACCATCGAAAGTCTCAAAGTAATGAGCGCCAAAGCAGCGATGCCCTGGTCTTTGTTTTGCTATTCAAAGTTCTGTGTATCGTTGAAATACTGATGGACAACCATTATATGTTACCATCAGGGGAGCGTCTCTTTCGTATCGATATATTTCAAATAAAAAATAAAAATAAAATCGTAGCTCAGTAGGTAGACTATTTAGGGGAAGGACATTTTATTTTGCAGGCCCGTGAATTAAAAAGTAACAACTGAAAAGACAACTGAATATTAAATTCATACATACAAAAAATCGATCGATATTAATTTATATTTTATAATAGTCAATTATGATTAGTAACCAAATGCATTATTTGAGTAGCCAAAATTATAAGATCCGTCATATATTATCTAAAAAAATATAGGTATCTAAATATGTCTATCCGTGATGCCACCTTTCTTCTACTGTTGAAATTTTGGAGAGGTTTCATAGGTTTGAGCATATCATTAAAATTACTACCTAATAATAATGGGTGCTTGTTCATATACAAATTTACGGCCTTGCAATAGTGTAAGGACAAAATCAAGCAGATAATAAACATTGCAAATCGAAAATAGTAATGTCCTTGCTGAGTTCATGTTTGAGAATGAATATAATGAATGTTTGTTTATGTTGTAAGTATTTAAGCAAATCAAATATTCCATACGTGAGTGCCTCTATATGTATGCGGTCATTAATTTTGTGGTTTTGCATGTATGTTGTGTGCTAGGTTTCACGGAACAATATGAGTATAGTTTGACCACGATGAGCTCTATCTTAACATAATTTTATGTACATTGTGTTAATGGCAGATACCGTTTTCAAACGTAATTAGTTGCTCTCTCTTGGCATTCACATTATAGGAATCCTTACTCTCAATGATTATTTTAGGTGTCTTATATCTAAAACCATTTTTTTAACCAATAAAGATATTAAACGTTAAGTCAATATAATTGTCCTGTAACCAATTGACTACCGTTTAGCTCAGTTAGTACTAAACATGTTTAGGGATCTGTAGAGTAGGGGTTCGATTCCCACTAAGAACAAACATATCATTGTGATAAACACAAATATTTATTTTGTACTGTGTTTGGATATTTAAAATGTATGTATCGTAAGTAAAAAAAAGTATAAAACTATTTTAGTATATTTGAGATCGAAATTAAATAAAAACAGCTCGTACGTGTGTAAAATTTTACTTTAATAATAAAACAAACTTTCAAAAAAACATAAACAATAGCTAGAATTACTTTACTTATTATATACTATAGGAAATTTATTTAAAAAAAAAAAAAAAAAAAACGAAGCAATATCTAACCACGGTCATACTATAAAACGTTATCTATGCTGCTATTGCGTGCATGTTTAAAATAATGCCCGGGGGCAAGCACAGGCGCGCGGGGCGCGGCAGCTCTAGTAGAGCCGCGCTTGCATACAACGCCGGGCCGCATCCCGGCCAAGCACCGCGGCACGTGTACACCAGGGCCGAACTTGCGAAAACAGTATGCAGTTTTGTAAATGCTACGTAGAAAATTGATTGACAACTTTTTGCTTACACTGAATTTTTACTTAAAAGTAATGACACGAATAAAAACACTCTCCTGATGGAAAGATTTACGCCTATTCAATTACAAACTTTGGTCATTAAGAGTTGTTGTTTAAACACTATAATACACGATGCTTTTAAGTATGGCATAATTAAGTTACTTGTAATCGTACTACATTTCTTTGTTTAACAACAAGCGAAATGATCGTAAAAGCCCAGTGTATGGAAAAAATGCACAATAGTACTGCTGTGCCCTAATAAGAAAGAAAAACAAAGCTGTCATAGAATATATCTGTCAATTACCATGACACGTGTAGTTCTACTTCTTCTTCTTCTTCGTTATTGGCGTCGCAGCTTATGCATTTGTCAGTGTCAAGTATTTCGATACTTTTACGTATATAATGAATAATCAAATTGTATAAGTCGCAAACAAAGCTAGTAGATTCGACTTCAGTCATGCCTTAGTAAATTAGCGGTGACTTTAGCTTCGATTGAGTTTTGGAAGTAACACGAGAAGTCATGTTTCTCGTTATATCACTCGAAAAAACACAAGTTTTGGAAAAAAATACAATAAGGCAACATGGTTTTTTTATTCCCGCCAAAACTCATCCGTGTTGTATATCATAACCAAAGAAAAAGGAATAATTTTTTTAACGGAAACGTGAAAAGGTCGTGTTGCCGCATTATATTATTTTCCAAATATGTGTATTTTTCGAGAGTTTATTCATAAACAAATTAATTTGAAGGTTGTAATAAAGTCGCCACTACTTAAACGGGGCATGGCCAGACTTGACCTTAGCTTACTTTGTGTGACTTAGGCTTGTTTTACTAGATTTATCTTAAAATATTTAAATATATCGAAATAGTTGACATTGGAAATTATCTAAAAGATTATAATTTTTTTTTGTATCTATTAGAAAAATTAGCAGCCCGAAATAATATGTAGGTGTTTGTTTGGCATTGACATTGACTTCATGGGAAGGTTTCGCGGAAGACCCGACCGTGACCATGACGGGTTGCAGACGTATTATAGCGCATAAATTACTCATAATATACAGTTTGTACTTTTTATGACGATGGTAAACAAAACTTTATAACTGGGGCAAACGTACGTGTTACAAAGTTAAAACTTCTGTAATTATTTTACAAATTTTGTAAACACTTTTAACCTGCAAATAAGTTGTAATTTGGCTATTTATAAAGACGACATCATTATCTGTAAAATCCTATCAAATATCATGGCACGTGTAACCGGCAAACCTTTATGCAGTTTCATCAGAAAGCCTTTGAAAATCGCCCTCGTTTTATAATCGTCAAGGGCGGATGGTGTGGGGCGGGCGGGAGTGGGTGCGACTCGTGCAAACCTCTGCCCGCTCCCCGGGCAAATGTCGGCACGTGTAACGGAGCTGCATAAACTAAACTATACCTATTGAAACTAGAATTAAAAAAATTTAGTTTATCGCATTAATTGAATATTATGTAACTATTTCGTGATTTTATGTCATTTATGTAATAACAATTAAGTTTCCGCAGCCTAGTTAGGAAACCGTCTGGCTTCCAATCTGGAGGTTCTGGGTTTGAATCTCATAACATGCACGTCTATCTTTTCTAAATTATGTGCGTATTGCTGCTGACTTCAAACGGTGAAGGGAAACTTTATGAGGAAATATGTTCCTACATACATAGTACATGTTCGTAAATTTATAATAAAAAGTTCTCATAGATGTGTGAAGTCTGGTAACCTTGTCTTGGCCAGTATGGTGGGCTATGGCCTTACCCTTCTGCTAATGAGAAGAGACCCACGTCCAGCAGTGGGACAGTTTATTAAAAGAAGGCTGATTCGGATTCTATAACATACAAAACAGAATGATTATGACACAGGATTGTTTATTGCAGATTATAGTTCCTGAAAAGTCTATTGGTACTGTCAGTGCAATTTTGGTATCTAGTTGTTTTACAATACCTGATAATCGTAGGTAACCACAATATATTATTTTTTGTCGCTGGAACTTTACGAGTACTTTTAAGTCAACTAGTGACCACGTCTGCTGTAATTGTATAAATTAAAGTATTTTATTAAGCATTTAAATCCCAGTGATAACCAATTATGATCTAGTGTAATCAAATCAAGATATAGCCTGTATTTACAAAATTATTTGTATCGATTTGTGATATAAAATGTATTTCTTTCTTTCTTAATTTTTGTTCTTTGTGTTTAGTTTTTTATCTGTGTTTGTTATTTATTTTTGTATAGGTATATTGTTAATGTAATAGATTTTTTTTATGTCATAATTAAAGTGTTGTCTATTGTCTATTTGTTGAGACATAAATTACATGACTGCAGCTTAACTTATAGCAGTGAGGTCTACTCTAGCATTAGATACTCATTTATAAGGTTCAAATCCTCCGAGTTAATTTTTGTATTCTGTAAACACTCTTTAAGTGTTAGCAAAGAATATTGCGTGTCTGCGTAGATTAATGTAATAGAAAGTATATTATTTTTAGTAGGTAGCCTCGAGGGGTTTTCTGGATTTAGTTAACAAGAATTCTTGGGAAAATAAGTTGCCATTTTCTCGTACTAAAAATTGTACGTCTGCCAAAGGTATCATTTACAGCTATCATTCTAGGACGTAATTGCGGTGTATAATGTATATAATCATAAACCAATTGAAATTGTGGGCCCGGCAATACTTAAACTCCTTAATGGTTTAATAAGGAATAGTGTTTTAACACCAAAAAGAAGATAAACAGTTTAAAAAAATTACCATCTAGCTTACCCGCAAAAATTACGTAGGTAGGTATATCGTATTGTAGGGAATTACACACAAAACCATCTAACACCAAACTAAGCAAAGTTGTACTATGTGAGCCAGATAACTGATGGGTTCCGTAAACACTTTTTTGTAAAACACACGGAACAAAAATTTATTTATCCCCACATATTTTTAAAAATGTAAATGTTATGAGTCTAACGAAACGCTTTACTGATGGTAAGATATCAAGCATGTTCATGAACACTGCAGCAATTCACAGAACTTTGTGTCCAGGCCCAAGTCCAGGTCATCGCCGCTTTGAGGCTCATTACTTTGAGACATTTGATGGTTAGACTCTACAGCCCTGTAATTTTGCTAGCTGCAGTACCCTTCGAACCGGAACACAGTAATGTTTACACTACTGCTTAGCGGCCGAATATCTGGTACTTCGGTGGCACCTACCTAGACGACCTATAGCTATATACCATCAAGTAAAATGATCTGTCCTGGGTGGGAATTGAACCTACAGCTCTTAAAGCAGATATACCAAGCAGGTATCTAATGAACTAACAGGGGTGTAATTATGAGTATAAATAAGAATTTATGTTCACAAACATAATTATCCAAATTAAAACGCGAGGCGTACACCATACGAATGCCATATTTTTTGCTAATCGAATTCAAGTCATGGCACATCTGAGCACGAGCGTCAAGGTCATTCACGGGAACACGTCGAAAACAGAAAAATAATTTTATTTACTGCGCAGTAAAGCCAGCTTACAATACGGACCTGTAATCGCATTGTACGATAACGTCATTCACCCACACACTAAAGCGCATAGCCGAATTTCGTGGATGTATTTTCCTATTTTGCGTCTATGTGTGCAACGCAACGCCTGTGGCGGCGAGACGGCGATATCGGCACACGATGCAGTGCGAGCGAGACGTACAAGGCTTATATAACGCATTATTTTTATAATTAACAGACAAAAATTGAGAGATACGGCGGCGCGACCCTGAGTGAGGCCAGTGATCCCGAGAAACGAAAATTTGCACAGATCGAATGTGGGCGGCCTCGAACGCTGCACGCTACACACACAGCGGCGACCACGCACACATGCGACGTGAGGGAAAATTCTCGACTTCCGCGTGTGAACCTATCAGGCTCTACAAGCCAGCCAACATGCATCCTCCGCTCGATCGATCGTTGCAACCCCTGTGCCCTGTTCATTTTAAACTAGATTGAAACCAAAACGGAGCATCTTTAATATTTATTACAGAGACATGAAACGGCAATCCACTCGAAAGGCACATACTCGATCCACCACAGGTTCGATTCTACCTTCTTCGTACAAACCGCTAAACATTGGGATTTACTGCCAGAGTGGGTTTTCCCCAATAGATACATTCTGGGTGCCTTGAATTCGCGAGTGAATCGGATTCTTGTAGGCAAGCATGCTCCATCGTAGACCGCATCTTCGCTTAACATATGTTATAAAACATCAATGTACCAAAGTAACAAGTCAATATTTCACCAAGTTGCAAGTAGCAAATTAATATTAATAGGCGAATAGGTGCGTTAACTACCCGTTTTAGTAAAGCGTCACTTCTTGTCGCTGAATCGGGTTTTCCCGGTTTTACATCTTCGTTTTCTGTAACTATTTCTATGGGAACAAGATTTTTTAACATACTGTCGTGGACATAACACGCTATTTTTTATCAGAATTAATTATAAATAGAATATCTACATAAATATATACTTGTATGAAATCACCATGCCATTACTATGCAAGTTTTTATGAGCTATAATTTCAATCAACTGGTTCACTTACTTATATATTTGATAATCTTGATTTTAAAGTATCTAGTAGACAATACTGAAATATCAACGAAAACAAAATTAAGTACTTTTTAGGTGTCAAACTTTGGCTCTCTTCCTACTTAATAAAATGATCTAAACGTAAATATTTCTCACATCACACACACACATCATCAGGATCAAAGGACGTCCACTGCTGGACATAGGCCTCCTCCTGGGGGGGTTTTGCCAATACTCGCCACGCTTGGCAGGCGGGTTGGCGAGCGCAGTTAGGTGTGATTGTTCAAGGAAGACGCTGCTACACATCTTCCGGATGACATCCCTTAGCCGACTCTTACGGCAACCACGGGTAGAGAAGGTGGGGTACTATTCTTACGCCGGCATCAAATATTTCTCATTATCCCGCTAATATTATAAATGTGAAAGTTTGGATGGATGGATGTTTGTTCCTCAATCACGCCAGAATAGCTAACGGATCTGGATGAAATTTTGCAAGTAGATACTTTAGGCCCTAGAATAAAACATAAGATACTTTTCATCATCATCATCATCATCCATCACCACGCGGGTAAAACCGCGGCGCGCAGCAAGTATATTATAATTATCATTTTCAGCCCGAAATCGCGCACTGCTAAGCAAAGGCTTCTCTTGTATACCACTTATCCCAATCCTGTGTCAGTCTAGTCCAGATCCAACCCGCGATTTTTATTATATCGTCGACCCGAGTTGGCGGACGACCAACGCTATAGCAGTTCAAACCAAATTCCAAATCCTACTTATATTATGAATGTGAAAGTTTGTATGTTTAGATGATTGGATGTAGGTGTAAAAACGGCTGAAGCAATTTGTATGAAATTTGCCATGTTGACAATTTTTTACACATAGATTACTTTTTATCCTGAAAAAATGGCAAGTTCCTGTGGGATTGTCAAAAAATTTAATGTACCACTTGAAATTTTGTATAGATGTGTCTTGTGGGACATTATTCCGGAGTAGCCCAAACTTGATAAAGGTACCCTGTATCTTAATCCACATAAATGAATACTCACAAATGTTTGATTTCTCTCTGACTTAAAAGCCGTAGGGCGAGGGTTCGATTCCCGCCCAGGACAAACATTTTATGGTTATTATTTACAAATGTTTGTTCTGTGTCTAGATGCTCTGTATGTACTTACAAAAAAAAAATGTATTCTATCAGTTATCTGACTTCCATCACACAAGCTCTGCTTAGTTTGGGGACAGATGGTGCTGTATGTAATGACCTACGATTATTTTTTTGTCTATTTACTGAAAAATTCAATATTTTATTTTCTGATATTCAACATTTTAACTAAATCAAACTTAATACTAAATACGAAATATTAAGAAACTTTATATACAATTTATTTATTGTAGTACATTTTTCGTAATATATACAATTATACATACATATTTATTTATTTAAAGTCGACGCGGACGAAGTCGCGGGCAAAAGTAATATGATATAATTTAAATAACATTGAAAAAAATAAGCGAACAACACAGATAAACGAATAACTAAAAATGAATCGATATTCACACTATCTACTTTATCAATTCTACAATTTAATGGGCGTCAAAAGTTATCTCACGATTAAAAATATGCGTATTGCAAATTAAAACATTTTCATGCAAACATCTCTATCACGCTGAAATACTACAGATATAAGAGTTAGGTAGGCAATTATAAAATTATTTTAAAGGTTATAAGTTCGTTCAACTTTGTGCATTTAGTGTTTGTTTTAAAAGGTTATCACATATTTACAACGCGGATGTAGTTTTTGATGGAATACAATTATTAAACAACATATCTAATCTCGTATATCAACATCCAATTTTTCTCAGAACATTAGGTATAACGATTTAAAAAATATTTTAGACGTGAAGCTCTCCTGATGCTGAGAGAAAACACGTTTCCATGACCATTGTTCGATACACAGAACTAACAGTAATAAAACCAAGTTCAGGGCATCGCTACTTTGGCGCTCATTACTTTGACATTCGATGATTAGTCTCAACAGCCCTGTACTTTCGCTAGCTGCAGTACCCTTCAAACCAGAACACAGTAATGTTTACACGCTATTGCTTGGTGGCAGAATATTTGGTACTGCGATGGTACCTACCTTGACCTCCAGCTACCACCAAAGCTTTTTTCGCAATTTTATTTCTTACATGTGAAATAATTTTGATTAACGATTTATAAAAATAGTATTTTGTACAGTAATAGTTCTACCGCTATTGTAGCACTCCTACAGATACCTAATTCAAAAGCCCAGCTTGATAATTTAAAAAGAAAACAGTACGAAGAAACTTCTTTTGAAAATAGTTCATAATAACAAAATGTTAGGATTTCTATGGGATCACCATATCCTAACGTGATGACAATGGGACCATCTCACGAGTAATCCCTTTCAAATAAAATAAAGAACAATTCCCGGAGAAATTGGTGAACATAAATAAAACACACGCAGTCGAACATAGAGCCTCCTCCTTTTGAAGTTGGTAAACAAATCTTTCTCAATAAAAGTAACTGTAATGTTGTTCCATAATGTAGTGTTACATTCACGTGAATCAAACCCACAAATCACTTATTATTAGGTAAACCCGTTTAACAGTGCTGAATAATTGTTAATTAATACGCCAGATTTCAATCAAAACATGTTTGATTTCATTTTCAAATAACATTTAAAGATAAACATTTTAAGTGCTGCTAGATAAATATTTATAAATAAGACACTCAAATTTATTAGTGGCATTGTTTTGGAGTATTTTACAACATACATAATTAACAGTGTCAAAATACTTCATCATCCACAGCATTCTTTATCCCACTGCTGGTTATAGGTTTCTCTTTTGTTATGACATCTGACATGGTCCTGTGCCAATCTGGTCCAGGTTCGACCCGCGACATTGTCGTCGACACATCTTGCGGCTGGAAGTCCAACGCTCCGCTTACCTTGCCTAGGCCACCACTTTGTTGCAACTCCACCTGTCATCACTTCGCCCAGCAACTTGTCCTGACCAGCTTCACTTCAGATTCATAGCTGCAATACCGACGTCTTGAATTTTCGTTCATCGCCGGATATCGGCATAGCAAACTCGGCCCTGGAGTTTGATGCCGAACATGGACCTCTCTATGGCTCTCTGTGCGACTCCAATTTTGCGCACAGCCTCATGTGTGAGCGTCCACGTCGTGGTGGGCAGAACACACTGATGCTTAATAGTTGAAAAATAATTACGCAGACAGAAAAGCAACCCTACAATATAACTTTGTTGTACCGTATTTAAAATTTTATCGTTGGAAAGCCTTATCGCATAAAGGTTTATAGAAAGAAAAACTAGGGTTCATACCCGAATCTCGGTGCAGTTTTGAATCCTTCCGATTTATTTTAGAATTATCTACAACAATATAAAAATAATATAATAAAATAAATATCAGAAGCCATTTCAAACTAAAAAAAAATTGTACTGTGAGAACTAAATAATCGACAGAATACTTATATATTATTTTATAATTAATTAAATTACCACAACTATTTTTTTATGGCTCACAAGCCTAGAATGGAGCTAGCTCTCAAGTGAGGCTGCCAAAACACATCGTTAGGTGCTTGGCAGAAGATTTTTAACTTGAAGGTGGTAGCTAGCCAGTCGAGTACTAGAAAATACCCTACCATCATACTATAGTTTCCTCACGATGTTTTCCTTCACCAGCAGCTCAAGCTTTGAACCTACGCCCTTCGGCGTGTAAACCGACCGCGCTAACTATTAAACTATCATCGCTACAAACAATGAAAATATTAAAAAAATATGTCCATTTATGAAACTCAAAAGTAAAGAGAATACGGGCATTATTTCCAACACACTGAAGTAAATTACACGGGCATTCATTTTATATCAATATCCTCAAATAAAAGGGTCGTAGCTTCGATGATAATTTGCGATCCTTATGTAATTAGTAACCCACCCTATTGGAACTACTAAATTGGTAGTTTCAGATTGTTTCAAGTTCGTGGTTGTCGATCGAACTATCGTGCCAATGAATAATATATTTCTCTAGCCTGAGGTATCGATCGAGCCTTGAATGGAGGTTGATGAGGACGAAGAAAGACATTATATTTATGTCAATTCAATTAATGACAGGTCGGGTATACTGTCTTCGACTGCGATTAGACGAATATTGGCTATTAGAAACGTATGTTGACCGGATGGATATTGTCCTGTCCTAAT
Organism: Biston stratarius; assembly: GCA_950106695.1. NCBI lineage: Eukaryota > Metazoa > Arthropoda > Insecta > Lepidoptera > Geometridae > Biston > Biston stratarius. The sequence continues at coordinate 11,230,436 of OX467115.1, read as the reverse complement.
TTTAATATTTTTTCTTTGTTTTGTATTACAAAAAAAATTTAAAGAAAAATCTTTTAGATATTGCCGTATTATCCGAATTTTCGGTCAATGTTTTTCAGGTAAAAAAATGATGATAAAATAAAGCGCTGATAGGTAGATATAAAGCAAAGAAGATTACAATTGCAATTACTCAAACAAAATGTTAAAAGCATTAGCCAGAATAAAGCGCTATTTTGGCAACCAAAACCGCGATTCTCAACGCAAAAAAGTCGTTTAGAGATGTGAGTGACATCTTCTAATACCAGCTGCAAAACAAGAATAGAACCATAATAGTGGCACACATACACGAGAACAAAGAACGACACACACACACTAGCAAACAATTCTGCCTATTCGATGCGACCTCCCAGATTGCAAACAGCCTAACGATATGCATAACCTAGCATACCTACATATTCTTCACACACACGAATAGACGTTGAAAACGCTTCTAAAAATAGGGCCCCACACATGCACGTCTAGGCCACACATGCAAAGTTAGGGCCCCTTACATGCATAGTCACATTCCGAATCCCAAGGTATCATCGATAAAAAACTCATGAACTTGAGACTTGGCCGTGAACTTAGCACGTTGGCTGACGTCATCGCGCGGCAAAACAACGAACAATTGCATAACACTAACAATAATTACACTTCCTCGTTGAGCTTTAATTCGATTAGCATGTCAAAAAGAAGCTTGCGAAACTAGCTTCAAAAACACATAATTTTATAAGTTTTAATTATCACTTACTGGGTACTCTTTAACAGATGGTCGTCCAGATAGTTACCATTACCAACTATTATGCGGCCAAACAGTTGTGTGTAAACATTGCTGTATTCCGGATTAAAGGGTCCTGCAATTAAAGTAATTACACGACCATTAAGACTAACCATCGAATTTCTCAATGTAATGAATGCCGAAGCGACACCCTGGACTTTGTTTTGTTACTCAAAGTTTTGGGTATCGCTGCAATGATCATATGGACATATTGTGTTATCTCTTACCATCAAGGATGCGTTACATCTTATCACTTTTGCATTAAAAACAATTACATCCTAAATATAGAAAGGCTACCCACCAGCACTGATTATTGAGGTTTCAGCTGCCGGCAGTGATTTTTCATCTTCAACAGGGTTACGCGGAAAGGTAGAATGAAGCTGAAAGGATAATCATTGCGAACAATGTTTACTGTAGTACCCCACCCTCTCTACCCGTGGTTGCCGTAAGAGTCGGCTAAGGGATGTAATACGGAAGACGGGCAGCATCGTCTTCTTTGAACAATCACACCCAACTGCGCTCGCCAACCCGCCTGCCAAACGTGGCGAGTATTGGCAAAACTTTTTTTTCCATGTATAAATTTTTTAGCTATTTTAGTGTTGGTCCCCTTGTAAAAGTTATTTATAATAAGTTACGAGCACAAAGACATCACTTCTTAGTACTATGCGTAATCTTACTCGTATATGTGTATGTGTTTTGAAGACATTTTCTACTACAGATTACCCCAGCGGTTTCTGATATGATCAAAATCGTTAAAGAAGATGTACATACATGGGTGACGCACGGCAGCAGTTCGGTGAGAAACACAAAAATAATGATGACCTCATGCAATGTGCAATGAACAAGCGTCATCATTACAACGCATTAGAAGTCTCACAATTTTTGGGGTTCTATAGCCTACCAGGAACCCTTATAATTTGCAGCGATAATAGCTCTTTGGTTAGAGCGGTTCACATGCTGCAGGGCGTGGGTTCAAGCCCCAACAATGAGCTTGAGCTGCCGGTGAAGGAAAACATCGTGAGGAAGCCATAGGCTGGTGGTAGGGTACTTTCTGGTACTCGGCTGGCTAGCTACCATCCGCAAGTTGAAAATCTGCCGCCATGCATCTAACGGTGTGTTCCGGCAGCCTCACTTGAGAGCCAGTTCCATTCCAGGCTAGGTGTGCTTTACCATCTTCGACCACACCGTTACTTAAGATCAGGTGAGTTGTGGTCAAACAGCTGGCATGTCAGCCATAAAAAAAAACTGCCTGCCTGTCTGTCCGTCCCTATACACAGATGGGCGTTTTAAATTTAACGTGTAGGTATCTGTGTGTTTGTGTTGGTGGCATCGTAACACTCAACATTGTTAATGATTATGGTTTAGTTTTTTTTTTTTTTTTATTGGTAGGTGACTTTCAAAAAAATATGTTTAACCGTTTGACGAACCCGATTGTGGCTTGTAACCATTGATTAATAATAAATGAGTATATGTGCGTAAATTCGACGACCAAAGTGGAAAACATTGTGTGCATTTCCAAACTATACTATTTAGAAATCTTTTTGCCGTAGAAATAAACCAAATTTTAAAAATTAACCTAAAAATGTCAGAATATAAATAATAAATGTATATAAATAAATATCGGACACATTACACACAGCGCCATCTGACTCCAAACTAAGTAGAGCTTGTGTGATGGAAGTCAGATAACTGATATAATACATAAATACTTTTTTGTAAATACATACTTATAATACATACAGAACACCCAGACACAGTACAAACATTTGTTTAAAATGTTTGTCCTTGGCGGGAATCGAACCCATGCCCTGCAGCTCAGGCAAACATACTACCAATGAGCCAACAGGGCTGTGAACTTTAATTCTGCAAACGCAATATTTTATTTTATTTCAAAAACAAATTTGTTAGCTAATGGTGACTATGCAGATTACACTTTTGAGTCAACTAGTCTTGAAACATCAAGTTCTTCTTGTCTACGGAACCCAATAAATACCAGCTGGAAGCTAGGGCCGACGTGCTAGAAGGCTTATTGGTGATAGCGATCTAGTCGCCAAAAAATTGCTAATTCCTGAGTGGCATGTCTGTCTATTTTTTACCGGATTACATTTCGGGGAGCGGGCTTCATAGCCTTATCGCACCCTCTCCGTTCCACCACAGGACAAGCAGAAGAACGGCACACTATCATCCGTTCCTCGTGGACGTTCCCAGTGTTCGTACGCAGCGATTCGGCTCTACTTGATGCATACAGCCCGTGAATGGAACTCATTGCCGGCTTCTCTGTTTCCTTTAAACTACATTTTTTAATATAAAATAATGAGACGTATGAGACGCTCTCCTGATGGTAAGAGATAACGCCTGTCCATGACCATTGCAGCGATACACAGAATTTTGAGTAACAAAACATTCTAGGGCATAGTTTATTTGGCGCTCATTACTTTTAGACATTAGATGATTAGTCCCAACGCCCGGTAATTTCACTAGCTGCAGTACCCTTCAAACCGAAACACAGTAATGTTTACACACTACTGCGTGTCGGCTGAATATCTGTTACTGCGGTGGTACCTACGTAGACGACCTCTCGCTAAGGAGATCTACCACCAAGTGCACCAATTTGAACGTTTTTGAGGCAAGGTTAAATAAATTTCTTTTAGATTAGCGTGCTTCATCCTCGGCACCGTCGCTTACCATCAAGCCGGTTGGTGGCCAAACGTAAATCTATTTATAATTAAAATAATAATATGCGTAATCTAACACATCGAACACACGCCAGTTATTTTAACTTATACTTGTACAGATTTTAGGTACCTACCCAGCTATTCAATATATATTTGCGTCACTTGCAACGCAAATCTATTATGTATTTGCAGCGAAAAGAAACGAACGCTTCTTTTTTACTATTGTGTACCCACCTATTCATGTTTTTGTCGCTTTATTGTTCACTCTTCTCCATTGCTAATATGGTATTCGATACCTATTCAGTATAACAGTGCTAAAGCCTATATCCGAGTCAGTCCTGTTTTTTGTAAACTGGCCCACTGCTGGGCGTGGGTCTCTTCTCAATGTGTGTAGGATAAGGCCATAGTCCACCACGCTGGCCAAGTGCGGGTTAACAGACTTCACACATCTTCGAGATCTTTCTTTTCGAACTCATACATGTAGACAGAGGTGCATGGGATTCGAAAACAAGACCTCCAGATTGGAAGTCAGACGGTCTCCCAACTAGAAAGCCTATTATGCAACAAAGTCCAGCCCCCGTAAGCTTTTCATTGCAGTTTTTGTTACGTATTTACAAAAAGCCACACAACCACATATCGTATGCCCAGTCAATAAGGTTTCCCGGTTTTATCGTTAGCGCCTCAGAAATCGCATTTAGAAGCTCACAGCACGGCGGCAGGGGATCGCTGCTTTTGTGATTAATTAGTTTGTGTACATCTCTATAATTTTGTTAGCTAATATACCCTCGAAACCAGAACACAGTCAGTCACATTTTGTGTGAGTAAATTTTATGTGTTTTGTTATTTACAGTATTTTGACATTTTTATTTTATTGTAAATATACTGATATTAGAATTAATTATACAGCCATGTATGTAAACCCCTCCAGGGTAGATGCTACCGAACTAATTAACTGTGATAAAATCTAAGTATATAATTGTATATAGTTTCATAGACAATTAAATCATTCATTCGTTCGTTCGTTCCTTCATTCATTCGTTCGTTCCTTCATTCATTCATTCTAGTTAGCAATACGTACTCCATTGAAACTTTGTTGCTACCACTGATAAAATTTGATAACACTATATCAATAAGGAACAACCATAACCCTAAAATGACGATGCAACAAGTAGCGAGCATATCAAATTAGCGGGCGAAATGTCAAGCTAATTCAAACCTTAGCGCTCTGTTTTAAAGTTTAACTTGAGATCCGATGACGATAAGGAAAGATTGATGCTCAGATTACGTAATGGACTTGAATCAACACTCACGGTCATGGTGTTTTTAAAGGTCAACCAGTGATTCTTAAAGTAGATACAGTATCTAAGAACCGAGAATGCGAGAAGCTTAAAAAGATGTAATTTTTGTTTGTGTCTACGATAGTGACAACTCTTGCAAGCAATTTACTCACTTGTATTCAGTTGCAAGTTTTTGTAACTAGTTAAGTTTCTATAGATTTTTAAAACATTGAATAGGGATGTTACTCAACGTAGCTGAATTAAAATTGTGCGCAAAAAACTTATCATATTCACTTTCGGATCAACCCTAGTTTTTATAAACTGTCTCAAAGCTGGACGCGGGTCTTTCATATCATAAATTAATTAATAATTGAGGGTATTTCACGAGATGCCATCTAGCCCCTTTGGCTCATTGGTAGCATGTCTGTTTCAAAAGCCGCCACGTAGAGCGTGGGTTCGATTCCCTCTCAGGACAAGCATTTTGTGGTATAATCATGTTTGTTCTGTGTCACTGCAGTACAGCAATCTGACTTCTATGTAATATGGAAGTATGGGTTCGAATCCCACGGCACGTACGCCTATTTTTTTTAGCTAGCGGTGAAGGATAACACCGTGAAGAAACCTGTGAAAAATGCTGAAAGTTATTAATGATCTAACTAGCTGTTACCCGCGACTTCGGGTGGAATTTAACAAAAAGTTTGTTCTGTTTGTAGTATAACAAGTATTCTATATGTTAATCCAAGCCATAAAAACTATGTGTGCCAAATTTCATTCAATTCCGTTCAGCCGTTTTTGCCATCGTAGCATTTTTTGTAGATCTATAAAAGAGGAATATGCATTGTTTTGTTATATCTGAAAGGGATTAGGCAGCGTTTTCGATGAAAGCTTCCAGGTGGCTTGAGTTTTTCCGACACTACCTACAATTATCATCATATTTCAACCAATTTACACAATACCTCGACAAATTATATACTTAAACCTTTCTCGTGAATCACTATCTATTGGTGAAACTCGCATGATAATCCGTTCAGTAATTATCACGAACAAACAGACAGACAGAAGCGGTGGACGACTTTGTTTAATAATACTCGTATGTAGTGATTATACAACAAGCGACCATACCATTACAAGCTAGTAAATAAAAACAAATTTCAGAGATATTATGGCATGACATGAAATTAGTATTCTAAATCTATGTTTCTTAGATAAAACATTTAACATATCATTAGGTATTACAACATAAACAACTTACTAATTTAGCTACTTTCTCAATCCAAATCATGTACCAATTACGTGTCTAGTTAATACAAAACAGTTTTCATTGTACGACATCTTACAAATGCTATGTAATACAATACAATTTTACAAAGTCAGTTACCTACATTTACAATTGTTGCTGAAAACAAACTTAATATAAACGGTCTAGCAATTAGAACTACACAAAGAAAATGAAGAAGGTACCTTGAGCCTGGACGCAGGAGTAATGTCAGAGCGGAGAAAGGTCGACATTACTGAAGCTTTTCAAACAAGAGTTCACGTTTCAGCATTAAATTGTAAGATTTTTACTCTAAATTCTACCATCATTTGCAAAATATAAATTGTCCATCAATCTAAAATTTCTTTCGTCCAATTTGTATCTTCTGTTTGTTATTATATTTTTGCCATAATGAAAAGCGGCAGTTTGATTGGTCGTATCTCAGTAATTTCAAATTTATGACAATGCATGGTTGTAGGGTATTTTCTAGTACTCGGCTGGCTAGCTACAACCCTCAAGTTAGAAATCTGCCGCCAAGAACCGAACAGTGTGTTCCGGCAGCCTCACTTGAGTCAGTTTTGTAAATACATACTTAAAATACTTACAGAACACGCAGACACAGAACAAACATCCATGTTAGTCACACAAATATTAGTCCTGAACGGGAATCGAACCCACGCCCTTCAGCTCTCGAAGCAGAACTTTGCCAAATGAGCTAATAGGGCAGTGAAACACTCAGCTAGACAACCATAAAAAAATGTTTTTGGTTGCCATATATAAAAAGTGTTCAACGAGAACGTGCTACACTATCAGTCTTTCCAACTATCCCTACTTTTATGTATTTTTTTTTTAAATCAAAAAAGGTCAATCACTCGCTTTTGATCACAGGTACACAGATATTTTACTAAGAACAGATTACAGATTCTTCATTAAGAAACCTAATGTTTACACGTAAACTTATGTAAAGTACTTGAATTTCTTTTTAGATTTCGTATTATATTAAGAAAATATTCACGATTAAAGGAAGCTTTTATAGTAGAAGTCAATTAAGAAACACTCATTATAAAAGAACTTACTAATTAAGTCAAGATGCCGATTTAAATAAAATATATATTTTCCCTAGTCCGTAACATAAATACGTAGTATATTATACGGTATAAGGCAATTTATATTGATAATCATATGGAACAGTAGCATTAAAAATTAGACTCTCCATTTTGTTAATTTTTAACTAATATTTTAAATGCCAGAGTTTGGTACGCTTTCACGCCATAACTAACATAAAACTTGAGTAGTTTGTTACAATGATAGCTCAGTGATTAGCGCGGTAGGTTCACATACCGAAGGGCGTGGGTTCAAATCCCAACAATGAGCTTGAGCTGTCGGTAAAGAAAAACATCGTGAGGAAACCATAGCGTGGTTGTGAGGTGGTTTCCAGTACTCGGCTGGCTAAGTACCACCCTCAAGATAAAAATCTGCCGCCAAGCACCTAACGGTGTGTTCCGGCAGCCTCACTTGAGAGCCAGTTCTATTCTAGGCTAGGTGAGATTTATCATCTTCCACCACGCCGTCACTTAACTCCAGGTGTGCTGCTGTCAACACCTAACCTGTCAACAGTAAAACCGTGTACTTGATAAAATTAAATTTTGTTTTTAATGTGAAAGCAATGAAAAGAAGGAGACGCTCTCTCGATGGCAAGAAATAACGCCTGTCCATGACCATTGTAGCGGCAGACAGAACTTTGAGTAGCAAAATAAAGTCCAGGGCTTCGCTTGCTTTGGCGCTCATTACTTTGAGACTGTCGATGGTTAGTCTCAACAGCCCTGTAATTTCGCTAGCTGCAGTACCCTTCACACCGGAACAAATTAATGTTTACACACCACTGCTTGGCGACAATATCTGGTACTACTGATCACAGCAGTATATCAACCTACCTAGACGTAACTAAGGAGATCTACCACCAAGTTGTTACTATTTTGTTTTGACGTACATAATTCATCAGCTTGACACTCAATAGCAATAGTAAAATTTACGGCCGATTAAGTAAATTTTTCATGGCAGATTTTCTAAGGTGTAACGAGTGTAATATTTTTCCGAATCCCAGGTTGAGTCCGGGCCCTAGCGCTAAAATAATATTTCCCTATCACTTATCATTGAACAAACACACCCGGCAAATATTGCCGAATGGAATATTTTGATGGCAACAATCAATAACGGCTCTGGGAGCTGTGAAGCCTCGTTGTTATAGCAACCATCCCTTTGACGGATTTCCCAGGGTTGCTCCGAGCTCAGATACTAAATTTATCTAAATTCACGTGATATCTGGGTTTTAATCAGCAAAATATCAAAATTTTTAACAAAGGCTGCGGTAGAGGGGTTATTTTGGACTCTTTTTTAACCTACTTCAAGGAGGAGGTACTACTCAATTCGACTGGTTTTTTTAAAATGTTTTTGCCTCAGTACTTTCGACTGGGTGAACCGATTTTGATGATTCTTTTTTTATTTGAAAGCTGATGCTTCCCGTGTTCCATTTCAATTTAGTGCAGTTCTGATAATGGCATCCAAGAGAAAAGCATATGAAGTCGGTTTTTTAATCGACTTTATTTACTACAATTTTACTTGTATTTTAAAAAAAACGGTACTTTATTCTTTTTTTCTGCTTTGTTTAGAGTTAAAAGGGTTCTGCCTTTATTCACTAAATAAATAAACAAATGTCAGGACGATTCAATCGAGTCCAAACTCGATGGGCTTATCTTGTTCAGTTCAGAAATTCCTATGCCCATCTTCCGTCTCCATCATCAGACCAGCTCCGTGGTACCATGTAATTCTATTGTCACCGAAGATACATAAGTACACTAAATTTGAGTGCAATCGGACTTCGGAAAGTGGGTCAAATTCAACTTGCAAGATTTTACCCCAACAAACATACCTAACTAACTACATTACATTGCAAGTTAAATAAAAGCTTGTAAAAACAAAAGAATCTTATGAGCTAATGCCACAATAGACGGCCTCGACCGCGAAAGGCTTGATACTTATGAATAAAGGGCGTCAGTTAGCAACAAGAACCGAAGGTAATGAGTTATCTGACTACGGTAGTAGAAGCGCTGTGTTAAATGCTGCTCGCGGTCACTCGTCGAAAACAATTGAATAATGGCTCTGTGACACTAATCACATCGATATTATAAATATAAAAGTTTCTATTATACTTACGTAATTTTTAACATGAACATATGTTTATCAGCAGGTTTTAATCGCGCAAAAAACTTAGTTTTGTTTATTTACCTCGATGTTTCGGCCATGTTGCAATAGCGCCGTGTTCGTGAGTTGACTGGAGAGTGCGGGTCATCTCGATGAAAAAATGAGGGGGTTGTGATTTCTTACCCTCATTTTGGTCTTATAAAAACGTAAGGTTCTGGATTCGTGCGCGATTAAGACCCGGTGATAAACAAAATTATTTCTATTATGTTTGTTCCTTCACGCTGTAACGACTTGACAGATTTGGATGAAATTTGAAACGTATTTAAACACTGTATCACAATAACAATAATATAGGATTGATATTCCGTAACTCGGAAGAACCAGGGTGCAGCTAATATTAACAGAAAAGCGAGATACGAAAATTGATTCCAAAAATAGCGCCATCTATCAATTTGACGCGTCACTACTACAAAATAGTCCGAAACATACACAGAGAGTGGTGGCATCTAGACCTCCGGCATGACAATACAAAATAGCTCAAGGAATAGCTTGATTTACTGTTGTAGCATGTTTTATAAGATAATGTATACGTTGCCATGTAATGTATATGTTGCCGTGGTGGTGCCGGCGTAAGAATAGTACCCCACCCTCTCTACCCGTGGTTGCCGTAAGAGTCGGCTAAGGGATGTAATCAGGAAAATGGGCGGCAGCGTCTTCCTTGAACAATCACACCTCAAGCTGCGCTCGCCAACCCGCCTGCCAAGCGTGGCGAGTATTGGCAAAACCCCCCCCAGGAGGAGGCCTATGTCCAGCAGTGGACGACCTATAGCTGATGATGTGATGGTTTTATTCCAGAAAGAAGAGGTAAGTGGGCCATCGTATCGTAGTGTCCTATGATATTTATTTATTTAATTAAATTGCATGCTTCGTGTTTTCTTAAGCGGACAAAGACCCTGTTACACGTGTCAAATAAGCGTTGACGTGTTTTTTGTTTGGTATAGAACAGGATCTGCATTATTCATTGTATTCAGTGTGCTTGAACTGCATAGCTTATAAAACAAGTACCTACATAGAAACAATGCTCAAAATGTATTTTCAATTTATAGAAACAGAAATAAACGTATATTTAAATAGCTTAAAATGTAGTTTTAATATTACGTTTATAGGTATATCCGCTGATCCCACGTTTAGACTACGTTTGTTTAGACGTGTTTTTTTCGGGATAAAAAGTAGCCTATGTTAATGCAGGGTATCAGCTACCTCTATACCAAATGTCATAAAATTCGTTCCGCCGCTTGAGCGTGAAGAAGTAACAAACATACAAACACACTTACACTTCACACTGACAAATTTTCGCCTTTATAATATTAGTGTAATAGGAGTTTTTTTTTTTTTAAATTGACAGGCACCTAGCATGTAGAGATAGAAACATAACATTAAAACTTTTCAAGTAATTATGCACCTACGTAAAAAAACAATTACTTAGTAAAAATGTTAAAATAGGTATTCTTGGAAACGAAAAAGGAAACAATATAAAACGTAATTTATGTGTGGCTATCCTTCAATGCTAACAAAAATCGATTTTATAGTGTAAGTAGGCCAAAATAAATTACGGACTTTACGGAATTCAAACAGATATCTGTTTAGTAAATTTTGTGCGTGCACGTAATAATTTACAATAATTTATCGTGTACGAAATTTCAAAATCTACGCGGAACTGGAAGTAGTGACAATAATTTTCTTTATTCAACACTAGATTTGCATAATTGTGAATTTATGTATATTCATATATAAAGAAGTCATCGTTTCAGAATTTTAACCTATTTTTAGACATAGCACAAATAATTTCCCGATATTTTGAGAACTTTCCATTTTCGGTTTCTACCTGAAAAAAAAAAGAATATTTTCATCCCATGATACTACGTATAAAATTTTGTCAAATGTTAATTTAACCATTTAGTTGAAAGAACGTAAGTAGCAAATATGCATACTATTAAATTTATAATTGTAATGTTCGGATTACAGTAATAGAATACAAAACTCCCAATTACAAACAACCTAGGACATTTTCAATAGACAATAAATTAAAACCTGCTTGTCATTACCTTATATCTTTTAGGTTTTCGTACCTCAAAAGGAAAAAAGGTACCCTTATAGGCTCACTTTGTCCGTTGTCCGTTTGTCTGTCATTAAGTTACAATAATATTAAATACTTCAGTCTGAAATCCTTTGGAGCTGTTTAAACAAATCAAACTTCTCAGTCAACGCTGTCAAAAGATACGGCCATTATGTCGTATATTTTGACACTCCCAAGACAATCAACCGACATAGCCCAGCGGATCAGCAAGTTGAAGTGGCAGTGGGCAGGGCACATAGCACGCGGAACTGATGGCCGATGGGGCTGCAAAGTTCTGGAGTGGAGACCACGGACCGGCAAGCGCAGCGTAGGACGTCCACCCACAAGGTGGACAGACGATCTCATAAAGACCGCAGGAACGCGCTGGATGCAAGCCGCTTCCAACCGGTCTTTATGGAAGTCAATGGGGGAGCCCTATATCCAGCAGTGGACGTCGTAAGGCTGGGATGATGATGAAGACAATCAAAACATATAGGGTACTTCTCACTTCTCGTTGACTTAGAATTATAAAATTTGCCAAGAAACAATGTCATATTGGACAAGTAAAGGAAAAAAATCCGAAAACCTTAAATTTGTAATTACATCACAATTTATTAGCGATTATTATCTTATATGCAGTTGGTAAATTGACCACGACCTATGTTGATGTATGAGGACAACAGTTTTGCAACGGTAAAATTAATTATGTCCCTCCATATCAGTTATAAGTATATAAGTTTATCTTTTCCTTAAGGCAATGTTCGGTGCTTTCATAGTTCCCGAGATGGAAGGTGGAACTATTTACAATACGTACCAACAAGTTTGCACGGGACCCTCGGTGCACGAGTGCCATCCACACTTGGTCGGCTTTTCTTTTTACAAAAAATCGAACAGGTAGTACTAAACATTATATCGGTAAGTAACTATTGTGCACCGCGAATACCGCGATCTCAATCATCACAAACCAAAAACAGAATGTAAAAACATTATTTCAACCATTATTTCCACACATTCCGATTACCGACTCGGGACGAAACAATATTTTATCAGAGGCACCCAGTGTTTTCAGCAATTATTACCTACGTAGGTAGGTAGGGACAACGCTAATATTTATTCAGGTTTTTATGCCTTCAATAAGGTTGAACAATTATAAGACTTTATTTATTAAGCTGTCTCTTTTCATTCGTCCGATTATTAGGTAGAAAGAGGCTTAGATACAAAATAAATTATTTAAATGAATAGTAATCTAACCTTGAAATGCAATTATTTTTAAATATATTGAAAAAATATATTTGCCGTGGTGGTGCCGGCGTAAGAATATTACCCCACCCTCTCTACCCGTGGTTGCCGTAAGAGTCGGCTAAGAGATGTAATCCGGAAGATGGGCAGCAGCGTCTTTCTTGAACAACTACGCCTAACTGCGCTCGCCAAGTCGCCAACCCGCCTGCCAAACGTGGCGAGTATTGGCGAAACCCCCCCAGGAGGAAGCCTATGTCCAGCAGTGGACGTTCTATTGTCTGATGATGAGTGATGTGATATTATAAAAAAGGCTTTTTGGCCTGCAGCCCAGGGCCCAGAGGATATAACGGGCCTCCAGCCCCCATTGAAGGTAAAATGCAGTAAAATGTTTATACTATATTAGGAAAATAAACGCTATACATCAGGATGTCGTAAATAGAAAACAAATATAAATATACAAAAATATTGCTGTATAATTATTATAACGAATTTAACTATCAACACATAACCTGTTGATTCCATTTGCGATAATATCTTGCTGTTGCTGTTTATGTGTCTAAAGCATACTAAACAAAGAAACTATTTCAGTTCTGAAGCAGCCAGGCAGCTTTTCATTTGTGTGAGTCGCTTCAAGTGACTTACCGTGAATTTTTAGTGTGTATGCAGGGGAGTGAATGTCTGTATGAGAGAGTGTGTATAAGTATGTGTTGTGTGTAGGTATTATTTTATTATTATTTTACTTGTAAAAAACATTGTAGAAAATACGATGGTACTGCCATGTGGATGTCACAAAAGTCCCTTAACTAAATTGGAAATAAAATAAAAAAACTATTTGACTGTTCTCTTTTTTTCCTAAACCGTGTACCTATTACATATTATCGAAAACAGATTTTTGACATAATGACATTGGTAGAATATTTAGGCAGACCCTTAAGTAGTGGCCTAAGTAGTAGTCCACACAAACTCATGGTCGTCTCGTCCTGTAACTTGTTTCCATACGATAATCAGAATGCATTTGTTCCTTTATAGCTTCCTTAGCTAGAAACATTAATTTTCCCACGCGCGATACTACCATAACAACAACACACTTGGATAGATACATACGAGTAACTATAAATAGGATATATACCAAAGGTCAAGGATAAAGTTTTTGCTTTACAAAGTCCTTAGTAACAGTGGTAATAAAATATTTTATCAGACAGTATGAAAAATGTCATGCACCTATAAATTAAACAAGAAATTGTTGTGGGATTTCAATCAGCTAATGGCCATTTTAAATTGACCCATGAGCATAAGTAAAGAAGAATGATTAAAATCTTTTTTCTTCTTGTTACTTTCATTTAATTTGCAATGTACATATGTATATGTATGTATGCTACCTAATTCGACCTACTTCCCGATGTCCGATTGCGCTCAAATTTGGTGTACTTATGTATTTTCGGTGACAATATAATGATATGGTACCGTGGAGCTGGTCTAAACAAGATAAACCTATCGAGTTTGGTCTCGATTGATTCGTCTTGAGAAACCATCTCCATACTTATCTACTAAAAAGTTAAAAATAAATTAAAAGTAATAAAAATATTTTTAAAAACAAGCTTGTATCTGGGACAACGAACTAAAAATTTAAAAAATGAATTCTTTTAAGTATTTGGCGTGTAGGTAAAAAAAGCGTAAAAGCTTGAGGCAGGCAGGTTACAGGTTAGGTACTTAATATACTTCTGTGCCTCAAGCTTTTAAGGATACACTTCAAATATTTTTTTTTATTTTTAGTTCATTGTCCCAGATAAAAGCTTGTTTTTGAAATATATTTTTTTACTTTTAATTTATTAGATTTAGGTTAACGGTATTTACAAAATTGTACCGTAATCAAAATCTGTTTACTAGGTATCATTACCATACTAACTTATGACGGCATTTTTTTGTGCGACATTCTAGATAAGCTTGTAACAAGAATTGTGGTCCTACTTACATACTGAACATTTGATAGAATGCGTTTTATTTGTCGAGATTTCGGGCTGACAATTGCAATCCGATACGATTTTCAATCCGATATTAACCGGATTTTTTCTAATATAGTTGAATTAGTACTTTTTACCATGTCCGAAAAGTACATGTAATTAGTTAGGAGTATATTTTCGCAGAATCCGTTTAGTGAGAAAGTAACGTATACGTGTCAACTCTCTTGTATGATACGGATCTTGTCTATTCAACTAAAACTCAGCATCTTTAATATACTCATACTTGGGCAATTCATATATGTATAAATCAATATATAGGTACTTGCTTTAATCATTGCTTAATAATATCAGGCGAACTGACGCAAGTTTCTTTATAAATTTTAAATAAATCACGCCGATTGCAATCTGTCCGAAGTTGGAGTGAGTAGCTAGCCGCTCCGGCTTTGCATGGATTGCAACTCGATCCACCGGGCCTGATTGCAAACCTTATTCCGGATTCATGACATGATCAAGCTTCAAAGTTTTTTTTTACTTTTTACTTTCTTCTTTGCAGGAGGTCGTTTAAGTAGCTACCACCGCAGTATCGGATATTCTGCTGCCAAACAGTAGTACGAAATCATTATTGTGTACCGGTTTGAAGGGTACTGCAGCTAACGAAATTACAAGGTTTTTAAGACTAACTACATCAAATGAGCGCCGATGCAGCGATGCCCTGGACTTTGTTTTGCTTCTCAAAGTTCTGGGTACCGCTGGTCATGTAATGTAATTAATGGGGATGGACAGACGTTATCTCTTTCTATTTCATCGTTATTCATAAAAAGACAAAAATAAACAACATATACTAGAAGATTGTAAATAAAATACCCATATCACTTCTTTTTTAGCAAAATTCATTCGGCCTCGTTGATCAGATTTATCGTTTGATTCAAGACGCAGTAAAAACTGCGAAAATCTTACCTATTAGTGATGATGATATAATGCACGATAATTTTAAAATTATTTCTTTGAAATCAGCAGTACTCGATGATGAATAACATTGCAGTTGTTAGTTTCGCACTACAATTTAAAACTGCGAAGAAGGAAGAAGTTGAATCACTGTCGTTTCAGTAGTGGAGGCGGAGATAGGTACCTATGAATACAAAGTTCGGGGGCCCCGCGCTCCGCACTCACAAATAGCAAACTGCGACTTGGCATACTATACTTCCCTGCCAGGAGCGCAGCGAGGTGTTGTTTTTTATCGAACGAGCGACAATATTTTATTTATGATATATCGCATCTATGATAGACAAATGACTGAAAATGGGGATATAAATATTATAGATATGCATACGATGTTTCCAGTGATATTTCTGAATATGATTTTTAGGTCAGTTATGATACATTTAGTAATTAATCAAAACTATAAAATACATTATCACAATCTAAGATAGTAATAAAATAATTAATCTCAAATAAAAAAAACACAGAAATAGGTAGGATTTTTTATGCAACTAATAGAAGAAAAAGTCGTCAATTTACATTAAATATGCTAACTGACATTTAATTAGTGGTAACACCAAATACACTGATCGACTTGAATTACCAAATTTCTTTCTAGGAAAGTTGTCTTGTTTTTGCTCAATACCCACTGGTAACAGAGGTAAAAAATAGTTACGTTTTATTACCTAAAATAGTTTTAATGTTTTGTAAATTGGCATTGGCGTCAAATGGTCATATACATCATAAAATCAAACAATTATGTTTATTTAAAAGTTTTGTTTTTGTATTACACTTCAATCTTGATTTTAATTATTAGCAGCTTCTAAAGTCTGTTTTACCACAAAGCTATAATAATTTCGACAGAAGTGACAAATTCGGAATTGTATTTCATTGCCTACGTAGAAACTTCTCTACGAGACAACAGTTCATTAATATCTGTTTCATAATCCTTTTATTATTTAGCTACTTTATTCAACAGTATCAACTTCCTTTCAGCCCGAAGCACAAATAACATCGAACAAACTCCAAACCTAGTTAAAATATGTCGGAATAACATTTTGATATCAAAGTTAGGGCTCATCTGGGGCGCAAGTAAAGCAAATTAAGTTCACGTGGAAACTACGCAATATTACTTTATATGTATTTGAATATATTTTCCTTCCCGTTTGCTACGCACTTTTACAGGTATTGATAGCACATATTCATTTTATTCAGTAATTATAATAAACTAGCGACCCGCCCGGGCTTCTCATGGATGCAATGTAGATGTGGCATATGCATGTATTATACATATCCAACAGTTATTATCATATTTCAACCATTTTACATAAAACTTTGACAAATTATATACCTAAACCTTTCTCAGGAATCGCTCTATCTTTTGGTGAAACTCGTATGATAATCCGTTCAGTACTTTTAAATTTATCGCGAACAGACAGACACGGGTTTTTTTCCGTAATCTAGGAATACGATATATATTTTTACTGATAAAAGTTATGTGTAATTCAGAGTATACTACTTCAGAGTATTAGTCCATTCTATATTCTACTCAATTTTATTGAGCTGTAACAAGTAACAAACTACAAACTCACACACAAATGTTATCTTTGTTTAACAAGTAACATCAGCCTAAATTCCAGTCAAACGCAGGCGTAAGCGTATTGCCTACACGTTTACATGAAAAAAATATGTTAGCTGTCACGGGACGCCCGACAGATGCAAAGCAGTACGCACCTCACACATAAAAGCAATGAAGTATATAGTATAGGTGCACGCACACACAAGGGCATAAGAGAGCGTCATGCCGATCGCCGTCACGGCATACGAATCGGTTTTAATGCCAAGCCGCGCTAATAGCTGTTTCACATAACAAACACTTTCGATTTTATATTTTTAGCGTGATATTAAAATATGAGCTGTAAGATCGCAGCTAGCTGATATATTCATCGGCCTTGAGGTAAACATTTAGCCGCTATTGAGGTAACTTGAAAAGCTTATAATAAGCGGAGTGGAGGAGAGGAGAGGAGAGGTAGCGTCACTATCGCGACGGCCGGGTGGGTCGGTAGCCTGCCAGGCCCGGCTGTCGCCATAGCTACGCGCCAAATACGGCCCTGGGTGGCCTTGCAATGGAATGGGGAGGGCAATAGCCCCGTCTTGCAAGCCGCTATCAATCCGCGCACGCCGACGCTCGCTCGCTCTAATGTACACTCTAATAGCGCAGAATAGTGAATTTTTCAAGGTCGCCACGGATTTTTATTTGCATTGCATTTTTGTCGGTATTTACGTGACCAACGAGTTGCGCGGTTTTTTTTGCTTTCGTTTTATTATCGAACTCGTGAGCTTCTACTATTTGCTTTGATAAATACTTACCTATAGGCTTGTTTCTTATTAAAAGTATTATGAAGCATAAGTATAGCCCTAAACTAGAGAAATGATTAGTTTCCCACGCTAAGTTTCATCCCCTATTTTACCCCCGTTACATTATTTTACTTTGAGCCTTGTCTTTTTCTAAGGTCCCGTCTATCTCAGTACCAAAACTCATCAAAGTTGGTTTAACGATTCAGGCGTGAAAACATAACAGACAGATAAATAGAATTACTTTCGAATTTACAATATAAGGATAAAAGACTTATTTATTTTTCAAGTACATATATAAAATTTGTGTTACCTAGTTGTTTAGTATGTATGTATTATTTTAAATGATTGGTTTATGTTCTTTATCAGCATATTTCTTAAAACAATTATGATTGTCGTTAAATTTATAACGAAGTTTTGTTATCTAAATTCATAACTCTATCTATACAATGTATATAATATATATATGTAGGTATATATACTTAGTTAAAAGTTTAATTGCTTAAAGGTGTAACCTATTTCAGATCTACAGAAACTCTCGATAGGAAACTTTAAACGACTTATCTAACGGTTACCATTACATTTTCAACCGTCACTACCTACATTCAGGGTGCACTTTTCTCATGATTGTCACCAAAATTTGAAAGGCTAAAGTTGTACGAAAGGAAAACGGTAAACAAAATACATTGAAGTCTGTTCTGGCGCTCTAAAACGTTATGTATTTGGAAACTCTAATAGAAACAGCAATGTAACCTGGTTATGAATTATAACCGTTTGTGTCAAGTACCAAAGGCTATATAGAAGGTTCTTTTGAAGTCTGGTCTGGCGTGAGCTTCCGTGCGTGTTTTCAGCTAGTTTTTCCGAAATTCAGACGACACGACCTCGATTTTCAGTCACCATGCTTTCGTAAGTTATTCTGCCCTACACACAGAGTGTAGGCTTTGAAATTATTATTAAAAAAAGGCACAAAGTGTATATTTATTCTCAACGAATGACAATTTTTTGGTTGAACACATAGTATAAGTAATATTGAAGAGTTTATTTGTAGTGATCAGAAAATTATGAATACATCTATATAATATAGAACAGTGCCGTGTAGGTGCCGTGGTGGTGGCGGCGTAAGAATAGTACCCCACCCTCACTACCCGCGCCTTAGTCGTCCTTAACCTTTAGCACTCCGCGCTCGCCACAGTCCGGTGACGCTGTAGAGGCCAACTGCTCAACAGCAAGTCATTCAAAAAAAAAAAAAAGCCGCGCTTGCCGTAAGTGTCGGCTAAGGGATGTAATCCGGAAGATGGGGAGCAGCATCTTCCTTGAACAATCACACCTAACTGCGCTCGCCAACCCGCCTGCTAAGCGTGGCGAGTATTGGCAAAACCCTCCCAGGAGGAGGCCTATGTCCAGCAGTGGACGTCTTATGGCTGATGATGATGATGTTAGAACAGAAATGTATGTAATATGTTTGTAGCGATGATAGCTCAGTGGTTAGCGCGGTCGGTTTGCCTACCATCCTCAAGTTGAAAATTTGCCGCCAAGCATCTAACGATGTGTTCCGGCAGCCTCACTTGAGAGCCAGTTCCATTCCAGGCTAGGTGTGCTTTACCATCTTCGACCACACCGTCACTTATCAACAGATGAGCTGTGGTTAAACACCTAGCCTGTCAACCATTTTAAAAAAACCTATTAATTTAATGTTACCTATAATTTACTTGGTGGTAAATCTCACTATAGAAACAGACGTTTAATTATATCGGATACTCCGACTATAGTTTCGGCCACATCCGGTCTACATCCATTCAACCTTCTTCATGGAGACAAAGCTAAGTACAACGCGCGCGCGGCCTCGTCTTGCTTCGCGCACTAAGAGTTTGCACTTGAGGGTGTAGGTATTATTAGATACATTTCTGTTCTATATTATATATGTATACATAGTTTTCTGATTACTGCAAATAAACTAATATTATTATTAGTTATACTATGTGTTCAACCAAAAAATCATTCGCTGCCATTTACCACCCTCAAGTGCCAACCCCTTTGTTTGTGAAGCAAGACAAGGCCGCGCGCGCGTTGTCTCCATGAAGAAGGCTGAATAGATGTGGACCGAATGTGACCGAAACTATAGTCGGAGTATGCATCAGTTTCCATAGTAATATCTACCACCAAGTAAATTATAGTGAAAATCTGCCGCCAAGCAACTAACAGTGTATTCTAACAACCTTACTTGGGAGCTAGTTCCATTCCAGACTAGTTGTGTTAACCATCTTCTACTTAACACCAGGTGAGCTGTCCAAGCACAAAAAATTGCCACAAACACAATTAATCAGTTTAATTACTTATGAGAAAACCTAAGTCAACCATAGAAATAATATGGCTTGTGTTAAGTAGGCCTAAACAATTAATTATTCATACGTAAGGTCCAATATTCAATTACGAAAAGGTTAAGCATTTATTTTAGTGTAAATTTTACGTAATTAATTAAGCCAAATTGAAAGCACAGCTCGTCCGTAAGAGAAAAACCAATCGCACAAGCAAAAATCGTCGACATTTTTTTAACGACCTGTTAATAGAAATACATTCTCCATTCAAGTAAAAAATCTTAACAGAAATGTGCCCTTCGTTTCGCTTTTTTTTTTCAGAAAGAAAATTCCTTTTCAATAGTCGAAAATAGCGTCCCTGACAAAATACGAATTCTGTCGAAAAACTTCGACCGAAAAAATCAGTTGATGTTTTCTGACGGCCTGCTTTAGGGAGACCCATTTCACGAACACGAGATGAGTGTAGTTTATATTAGAAAAACAGATATTTTTTAGTACCTACCCCCAGTAAATATATTATAGTACCTGGATGACCGAGCTTCGCTCGGTTTTTTTGAACTAAAGAACTTGACAAAAAAAGGGGGAAAAATAAACATCTGGACTCGAACCAGGGTCTTCTGGATATGTGACCGCCCATTTCCGATTTCTCGTCTGAGCTATTATAACCTTGTAAAAGATGGCGAAATTTCCCTTTGTATTGTAATGATATTGTAGCAGTTTTAATTGCCTGAAAACATGTTTTAAGATAGAATCCCTACATTATATCGAGTGCTTTTCCGTGGTGGTTGGGTACTTCCCAGTACTCGACTGGCTAGCTATTATTTATCAAGTTGAAAATCTGCCACCAAGCATCTAACGGTGTGTTCCGGCAGCCTCACTTGTGAGCCAGTTCCATTCCAGGCTAGGTGTGTTTACCACCGTCTTCGACCACACCGTCACTTAACATCAGGTTAGCTATGGTCAAACGCCTAGCCTGTCAGCCATAAAAAAAAATCACTGGCTATTTTTAACCCCCGACGCAAAAACGACGGGGTGTTATAAGTTTGACGTGTCTATGTGTGTTTTTGCGAGTGTGTGAGTGTGTGTGTATGTGTGTGCGTGTGTGTGTATGTGTGTTTGTGTGTCTGCTGCGGCATCGTAGCTCCCGAACGGGTGAACCGATAATGATTTTGTTTTTTTTTTAGTTTGAAAAGTTAGTCGGGGGTTTTTTTAATTTTTAATAATTTATTGGACTTTTCTGTTGGCGTTGTTTTTACGCAGGCGTATTTCTTGTTTGTTTCAATAAATTATTGTTTCATTATTGGGTTGAATTTGTCGACGTAGAAAGGACCCACTGTTTAAAAATCTGCCGTCAAGCACCTAAATTAAAGTGTATTCCGGCAACTCCACTTGAAATCCAATTACTATTTCAGGCTAGAAGTGTTCACCATCTTCGACCACGCCGTCACTTAATACTTATTCTTGCTCCTGAGATGTATTCTTTTTTTTATTATTACACAAACATAAAAACTTTCTTCATATCGCACGATTGCTACGCTGGTAACTGGTAACTGGTCTACCATCACTATTTTCTCATTACTGTACCAAACTTCGAAAACTTATCTGCGAGACCAATTCAACTAGTGACTGATTTCCTAGCTACACAAGAGTAGTAAATTATAGCTAAAAGAAAGTGTAATTTTTAAGAATTTGTAAACCTTTAATGATTCTGATTTTGACAAAATACTGTAGCAGCTATAATCCCACAAAGTTACAGAAATTACAGAGGGACCTTTGACCTTTACTCTCGGCCCTATTCAGGCACAAATTTTTTGTCTGTTCTACATTAAAATGACAAGTTGCCCCGAGGAATTATCAAAGAAACTGGCTTTGGAAATGCTAAATTGTAGGCTTTGAAAGTGAAAATTAAATGTAGATTTTGATTAAATACTAGGTCGTTACAGCGTCAGGAACATTTTAGTATTCAAGTCGAATACCTACGTAAAAAGGTTACTGTACCGTAGTTTGCTTGAATTTATCACTCCTCAAAGGGAAATCGGATGATATTTTAATAAGTACACGTGTTTATTTAAATAAATATTAGCCGCTTTTGGTGGTATCATTCGTTATTCTCTGGGAACTGTTTATTATTCCAGACAAACATAGTCTATGTATTAATCCAGGGTAAAAATTAACTCTTTTTTCGCCTGACCTCTTCCCGTTTAGTTTTGTCCTCCAGGTCATTTTAGGCGGGTCATTTGGTCAAGATTGTTTGACTATTTATAGTCCACACTGAAAATTAAACAATACAGAATAAAAAGAAAATAAACAAGGTGTAACAACTAGCGACCTTATCGCTAAAAGTAATCTCTTCCAGACTGCCTTAGAATGGAAAGGATTAGAGGAAGAAAAAGACGGTATGTTTTAATAACGAGGATATATTTACATATAGTAGAGTACATAACTATAGCATAAATATATCAACATTCCAATAATAACATAACTATCAGATTAGCTTGAATTTAATTATCACTACATATTATAAAACAAGGTCGTCCGCCGCGTCTGTCTGTCTGTTCGCGTTAAACCTAAAAACTACGACAGGATTATCATGTGAGTATCATTAATAGATATAGAGTGATTCATAAGGAAGGTTTAGGTATATAATTTGTCAAGGTTTTGTGTAAATTGGTTGAAATATAAACAAACCATCCCTGCGACACACAAAACATGTAGGCAAAATACGAACTGCCAACCCATGCGAAGCCGGGGCGGGTCGCCAGTATAGTAATAACTAAAAATATACAAATATATGTATATATATATTAATATTCTATTCTATTCTATTCAATGAGTTTGCGCTTAAGCGCGACTTGTTGTTAAGTAGTGATTCGGTCTAGGATAGAGCACAATCACCTAAAAGAAACCTGTTTCCTCTGGATGAAGTAGGTAATACAGACTCTAACAGAGAGTTCCACATCCTCGCCGTCTGTACAGAAAACGTAAAATGAAAGCGTTTATTACGTAGGTACTTGGAGAATGTTCAACATGTACGGATGATGCTTTGGCGCTGACTGTCTAGCCGTAAGTTAGTAGAAAAAGAGAGACGAAATCGAGTATATAGATAGATAAATAAATAAAAATTGTGGTGCAGAAAAACAAAAATGTATAGTAAGTAACAAAGAATCTTATGAGCTAGTGCCACAAGTGGCGGTCTTATCAACCAAGAATGCAAAACATGTCACTGATGAATCAGACGGGAGATGTGTAACACTATGTTCTAAAATTTTATTACTAATAAGCAATATAATAATAATTATATTTATTATATTTTTAGCACGTGAAATATTTATGTATTTCAATAAAAATAATCATATTTATGTACTCGTATGTGTATATATATAATAGGTCTTTGTCTACCTATGAAATTGCCGTTCTGCAGTACTGACCATTTCAAATCAAAATATTTTTTGTTTTGCTAAGAAGTCTAATTTCAAATTAATTTCTTTTTTAAAACATTGAATTCTGTTTCCAAATGTAGTCATTTGTTTATTGATTAGTGTTATGTTTTCATCGCATTTGAATCTTTTTCGTCATCATGGATACGTTAATTCGGATAATAATGGAATATGAGTCCGTCGTGGCAGCTACAAACAAAAAATACTTAGACTCCAAGGCGTCGTTGTCTTGGCGTTTATTACTTTAAAACATTCGATGTCTGAGTAGCCCTGTAATTTAGCTAATCCTTCAGACAATTTTTCACACTACGACTTAGCAGCAGAATATCTGATACATATCCTAACTTTATGAATAAATAATTATTTTTATTTCCCAGATTTATCAAAGCGATGGTAGTTTAATGATTAGCACGGTCGAATCACACGCTGAAACGTATGGGTTCAAACCCTAACAAAGAGTTTGAGCTGACAAAGGTAAACATTTTGAGAAAACCATAGCATGGTGGTAGCACTTTTTTTATTTTTTATTTTGATGGCTGACAGGCTGGGTGTTTGACCACAACTCACCTGATGTTAAGTGATGTTATGTTAAGTGACGGTGTGGTCGAAGGTAGTAAAGCACACCTAGCCTGGAACGGAACTGGATCTCAAGTGAGGCTGCCGGAACACACCGTTAGATGCTTGGCGGCAGATTTTCAGCTTGAGGGTGGTAGCTAGTCAGCCGAGTACTAGAAAGTATCCTACCACCACGCTATGGTTTCCTCTCGATGTTTTCCTTCACCGGCAGCTCAAGCTCATTGTTGGGGTTTGAACCCACGGCAACCACCCCCTTCGGCATGAGAACCGACCGCGCTAACCACTGAGCTATCATCGCTACAAGACTTTCTAATACTCGGCTGAAAGTACAAGTTGATCATCTGCCGCCAAGCATCTAACAGTTTGTTCTGGCAGCTTCAAAGTCAGTTCCATTCCAAGCTAGGTGTGCTTGCCATTTTCGACTACATCGTCACTTAACATCAGCTGAGCTGTGGTCAAATACCTAGCCTGGCAACTATAAAAAATAATTACATCCTTTATACAACGCTTCCTAACATTTATCGATACTAAAAACTGAAAAACTGACACCACGAACCAATCCCAAGGTTCACCAAACAAAGCGTTCCTAGATCAATAAAGTATTTTAATAATTCGCCAAATTTGAGCAGTTTTGATTCGAATCTGTATATTGGCTTTGCTAGCGCTCTTACTTCGTATTTGCTTACCATTCATATTCGATCTAAATGTTGGAGTTAAATTGAAGTGTTGAAATGAACAGGCATAAACGCTAGCAGTACCCTTTATATTCTGCGATATAGCTCTCATAATTAACTTCTGATTATTATACTAGTTCAATATTAACTAATAGGTACAAACAGCTTACTTACAAATTAGTTTTTTTTTAATGTTTGACAGACTAGTTGTTTTACTGATGTTAAGAGAAGGTGTGGTAGAAGATTGTTAACACACCTAGCCTGGAATGGAACTGGTTCTCAAATAAGGCTGCCAGAACACACCGTTTGATGCTTGGCGGCAGATTTTCAACTTGAGAACGGTAGCTAGCCAGCTGAGTACCTACTAGAAAGTACCCTACCACCACGTTATGGTTTCCTCACGATGTTTTCCTTCACCGACAGCTCAAGCTCATTGTTGGGGTTTGAACCCACGCCCTTCGGCATGCGAACCGACCGCGCTAACCACTGGACTATCATAGCTACAATTTTTTTTTTTAAATTTTAATTCAAACCTTTAGTATATATCAATTAGCTAAATAATTTTACACACAATACAATACAATCTGGGTGCCTTAAAATCGCGAGTGAATCGATTTCTTCTAGGCGAACGTGCTCCACCTTAGACCGCATCTTCGCTTAACATCAGGCGAGTTGGCGGTCAAACGCAAGTCTATTAGTAATAAAAAATGCTTTTTCTTTCTTTTTTAATAATTAATTGTCCAAAAAGCATGCATGTTTGTGGTGCACCAAGCAACTCAAGTTTATTTCTCAGGTAACAAAAATCGGGTTTTGTATTTCATTTTAAGCATCATTAATAGTCACAACTATAAATCACATGGGTTACATTCAGTGGAAACGCTTTCTGTAACAAAAACATACATACACATATATTCTATATAACAAACTTAGTATGGCACAGCTGTAACCTTCAATATAATTTGTCGAGTGTACTCGTAAGAATTAGGCATAGTTATATATACCGTGCATATTCAAGCTGTAATACTCATGAACGCCACACGCACCAAAACAAAATAGCATTGAACTACGCGTTGAAATTAGCAATGCCATACTATATTCCAAAAGCTTTACAATACTATTTTAGTTTACATAAAGAATTTATCATACTTTCACGTCAATATAATCCTAATCAAATTTTATTGAAAACAATATATTACAGGTCAGAATAATAGAAAAAAAACCATTGATCGCACCTATTACAAACAATTATCGCTATTTAATTACATAACACTAGTGGAACAATTGATGGCCTTATCGCTAAAAGCGATCTCTTCCAGGCAACCTCCGTGCTGAAAGTATCATAGACAGTTAAGGACGGGGTGTGCTGACAAGAGGGAAAAAAACATTAATATGCATAATGTTCTATAATAATTATAATTTAAATAAAAAGTACAGTTAAAATAATTTTATACGTTTCAATAATTAGAAGTTAACAATGTCGGTGGTAGTAAAAAAGCGCCATCTAGCTTCAAACTAAGCAAAGCTTGTAATATGGGTACCAGTTTAGTGATAGAATAGTTATATAGGTACTTTTTTTTGTAAATACATACTTATAATACATACAGAACACCTAGACACAGAAGAAATACTTATCGTCATGTAAATGCTACATTAAAATTAAAGTTCTTATTGCAAGTGAGGCCTGCGGTTACGCACGTTCAGCGCATCCTGATTCCAAACAATGGCAGTCGAATTCTTAACCTATTGTAATTTTATCTATTAGGATTCCCAACCGACAATCTAACTGTACCCTAGGAGATACCCGGAGAATAATTAATTTATCGATAACATTTCTATGCCTTCCTAAGCTCGATGAAAATCGGTATTAATTGAGAGAGACTAAACTAATAAAGGTCGAATTCAATCAAAATCACAGAAAGCCAGTTTAATTATTGTCAAGGATCTATTTGTTACAAACTTCACGGACGAAATTAAAGTCACGAGACGCCATTTGTCTTGAAACGGAGACTAAAAAACGGTAAGAAAATTGATCAAATTATATTCGAAAAAAACTGAAAATGAAATTCGTAAGTAATTGATCTGAAATCTAAAGGGTTGGAGGTGTGAATCCGTCTAGACGGAGCAAAAGGACGGGTCTTGATAAGGGTGCCTTGGACGACCCTGACCTTTACTACCCCTAAACAAATGAGGCATTCCCCGCAGTCACACATTTCCATGTGCTGCCGTGCTCGACACGGTTATGGAAAAACCTCGACAATAGTATGATCGCCCACACCGAAGGAAATTATAGTATGTGTGAAGAATACGTCGTACCACTCGAAATAAATAATATTGAATCGGAATCGAACGTTCGAACTCAAATGTATTTTATCATGAAACCAACCCAAAAACATTATATTTACCCACCGTAACGAACAAATTCACGGGCTGGTGATCGACATTCAAGCAAAATACGTCCAATTACTTATCGCCAAAGGAACGCTTCTATGTAGCGGCGCCTTTGAACACTGTATAATTGATATCGAACCGAAAGCAGGTGAGAGTGGCCGTGGGTGCCCACAAAGTCCTTTGTGATCGACATATCAATTCGCCAACGGACACTACAAAAACAAGCGAGTTAGACCCCGGCCGGGTTCAGACGTACGAAAATAAGTTCAGCGAGTTCCTAAACAAAAAGAAACTGAAATAAACAAGGTCGGGAATCAACGCCGCCGTCGCCGCCGCCATAAAGACCGACGGCCGTCCTTGAAAATGGGGGGTTCTTACAAATTGGGTTATTACGGGGCGTGGGGCGAGCGGCGGGATGGGGGAGCGAGAGGGCGGTAGCGGAGGGGCCGCAGTAGGAAGAGGACGGAGTGCGCGTAGGCGTGCTACCGCTGCGCCACCCGGCGCCCGGCACGCCCCTCCAGGAAGGATCCCGCTCCAGTCTGGAGTTCCGGCGCCGATCATTATAATTACTCTCCAAGGTGAGCCTCCTGCAGCCCACGAGCGGCCTAATCCTGGCCCGCCGGGACGCGATACCGCCCGAACAACGAGCGCCAAACATTAAAAGCACTTAAACATCATCTGCCTATCCGGACGGTGCCAATTATGGACCAAATTGAAAGCCTCTCACACTTTCGCGAGCACTGAGCTTTATTAAGCTTTTAAATTAGGTACGTAGCAAAACGTACAGAACTATAATTGAGAGTTTTCATTACATTTGAAGTGACTGTTTCGTTGAACCTGAGTGACACTAGAAAATTATTATAAAGACGTCTTTATAACTATAAATACAATTTAAGTTATATACTTGTACTTGTAGCTTTATTTCAGGTACGCATCTATTGCAAAAATAATGTAGCGATGATAGCTCAGTGGCTAGCGCTATCGGTTCACACGCCAAAGCGCATGGGTTCAAATCCCAACAATTAACTTGCGCTACCGGTAAAGGAAAACATCGTGAGGAAACCATAACATGGTGTTTAGGTACTTTCTGGTACTGCTAGCTACCTTACGGTGTGTTTGAGAGCTAGTTACATTCCAGGCTAGGTGTGCTTAACACAGACCACAACGTCACTAAATGTCAGATTAGCTGTATCAAACACCTAGCCTTTCAAAAATAAAAATAAAAAAGTATAAACTACAGTTAAATTTGTGGATGCTTCTATCCACATATGTTTCATAGCTATTCCTAGGCTGTACTCTAAGTTATTGGTCTAGTTTATTACAATTAGCCGCTGGATTACAAAAGATTATTTGCAGATGTTCGGGCAGATGTACGGAACCCTGCAATAGGGTGCTTACAAAACTTAAACAAACAACTAGTATCTATAACCCTTAGCACCTGTGAAGAATGCACGCACGTGACTATTAAATGTATACAATTCTACTAATTCCCATCCTATCCTACTAATATTACAAATCGTCCACTTGCGACGACAGTGTGACATCTCTATAACTATAATTTTACAGAAAACGGCTTTTAAACTTTTAAACGAGCAAAACTCTTAAATTGTTCTCAAGATAGCTTTATTATGTAGGAAGTGATTGAGTATAAATAATATTGAAATGAAACACAGAAATAAAAAATACATTGGAAGTAAATTAACATCATTTTAGAGTTTAAAAAAAAAAAGGATAACTTATCACGATGTTTAAAAAATAAAGGAAGTATACAAGGTGGTAAGTTTAGTTGTCTCGTTGAAGGTGATGTGGGAATTGACATTTAATACGTGGCATTCTCGTGATGGCACATGCCATGAAAACCGAGAGTACTTCATACCTCGAAGCTTGAGTGGTAACTGAACTATCAGACTGTCAATATGTTGAAGCCAACTAGATCACCAAACGAGACAACGCTATATCGTGATAGTTTGTTTTTCTTTATTTTCTTTGCTGTTTATTGTGCACGCGATCGCGATTCAGAATATCAGTAAAACAATAAATCGTATAATTCGAGATGTAACGCTGTCGTCGCAAGTGGACAAAATGTGAAAGTTTGTGAGGATGGATGGATGGATATTAGTTACTCTTTCACGCAAAAACTACTAAACGGATTTGGATGAAATTTGGCATACATATAGTTTGTGGCCCGGATTAACTTTTTATACTGCAAACTGAACAAACTTTTTGTTAAATTCCACGCAGACGAAATCGCGGTTAACAGCTAGTTATTGATATATTAATACAAGTAGCTACGGAGTGGCAACATATTGCAGTTTGCTTAGAGGTAACCAGCTAAACTGCTGGTTTGTCCTTCTAAAGGAACTATTTTTATACTTAACATACCAGCCATTCCGCTTGTTCCGATAACATGACGTAAGCCTGCGACCAGCCGGGGACCAATTTATGCGTGAGCAAAGCGCCTAGCAACATAGTGCGTCAAAACTTGAATACGACAACATGCAAAGTGACCATTTAATTGAGACCTTTGAAACGCACGTACGCCCTTTACTCTTCAAAGATATGTAATGAAACGGGGAGGTCTGGCTTGGGTGGATACTAGTGAAACAGTTAACTCAAAGTCAATTTTATTAGGTAATCT
Organism: Biston stratarius; assembly: GCA_950106695.1. Classification (NCBI taxonomy): domain Eukaryota; kingdom Metazoa; phylum Arthropoda; class Insecta; order Lepidoptera; family Geometridae; genus Biston; species Biston stratarius. The sequence continues at coordinate 11,200,555 of OX467115.1, read as the reverse complement.
TTGGCTTACCATACTGATATGGTATAATTACTCGACCAAGTAGAATTAGCAAAAAGTCTGACAATACAATTTTGATGCTACTACAGTCAACAAATAGACTTTGTAAAATACATATGAATCCGTGTACTCGATAAATTCCTTTTTTTTTTAAGTAATGAGAATAACGCCTGTCATTGACCATTGCAGCGATACAAAGAACTTTGTGTAACAAACCAAAGTCCAGGGCATCGCTGCATTGGCCCTTACCCTACTTCATTACTTTGAGACCCTGGATAGTTTGTCTCAACAGCCCTGTAATTTCGATAGTTGCAGTACCTACCCTTCACACCGGAACACAGTAATGTTTACACACTACTGCTTGAATGGCGGCTAGCTAGCTTGCTAGACGACCTCCTGCAAAGGAGATCTACCACCAAGAAAAAAATTACTAGATTCGTCGAAACAAATTAGATGCCTCAGCTGGAATGGTATATAAGTACTCAGCTTTTGAATAGATCCACTAATCATGTCATTGTCATATCAACTTGATGTTATCGAATTATTCAATGTTCTTGTTACAATTATAATATTTTTTTTGGCATTTCACATTGCGCCGTCTAGCCCCAAACTAAGCATAGCTTATAAATTAGTTATATTTTTTTTGTAATTACGTACTTGTACAGAACAGTACAAACCTCTATGATCGTCACACAAATATTGGTTCTGAGTGGGAATTGAACCCACACCCTTCAACTCACGAAGTAGGACTACTACCAAATGTTCTAAAAGGGCTATAAAAACACATAAAAGCGCGAGAATCACACCTAACCTGTAAACCTTAAAGAAATCGATCGAATGCAGTGTTTCCCTAAAATAGTGGCGTTTTTTTAACGCTTGCAAATCTCAGTGTGTCGCCGCAATGGGTAAGATAGATGAAGTAGGTTCATTGACTCTGGTACATCTGTTTGCTGACAACACGTGTGCGGCATCATTCGCCTGGGGGCACTAAGCACTAAGCCTGTGGACACATTGTCACGCTACCAATTTAATTTGACCAAAAATTTTATTCAGTCGCCAACAAGTTTTACATTTTAGCCTAAAGTTTGCCTTATTAAAACTTTTTGATCTGAATGTTAAATTACGTTTTTTATATGATGAGCGAATATCAAGCAGCTTGCTCGCCAGTTTGCCTGATGGTAAGGTCACCGTCGCTTATGGGCACGTGCAACATTTACGATGATGTTGATGCGTGGCCAATCCAGAGATATGTTTATATAATTATATAATTATGTGTATATGGTTTTGTATTACGCTTTATGTCGTAACTCCGCGGGAAAACCGTCGTAGGATGGACATTCCACATTTTGCAAGAGCGAGGAAGAAATGAGCACCAAAACCACATGATACGGGATTTCCAGATTTGCAAAATGTAGGGATGAGCATTTTGACGATGACGGGATATGCGGTAGTGGACCTTAATGCAGGAATTAAGTCAACAAGCTCAATAGAGTATTCTCCGAAGAACAAGCAGTAAATTATACGGATTGAACACACGTCTATACGAATGCTAAGTGTATCCAGCTTGTTGGTGAGTTTGGGATTCAACAATTATTTTCCAAACATCATCATGATATAACGATATCTGTGATTGGATAAGCGGATATGTTGACATGTTTGAGGTACTTTGAGAGTTTTGCCTGAATGAATAAAGCGTGATTGAATATTTTTAATTTTATATGCATTAATTATTTCATTGTGCGAGCTATATCTTTGATATTTAAAATAATTGTAATTTATGTATTTCAGTAGCTATAATTTTAACGTTCTGATTTAGTTAATGTAATGAGTTATAGTGTTTTAATAAAATAAAATAAATACAAATATAAATAACTGGATTTTTTTTTCAGTTAAAATATTAAGATATCTTAAAGAAGGATTGATGAGTCACGACTATAACTTGTTCGATTTATTATTCGTGTGAACACAGGGTAAGGCGCAGTTCCTAAAAAAATGGCCATTGATAATCGGGGCCAGTATGCTGTAATTTTAGGTATTAAGCGCTTCTAATGCTATGTTGCGAAGAAATGAGTGGTTTAAATTATTGGTCCAAATAAGGAGTTTCGATAAACGCAATTTATAATCCTAAACGAGACTTGGTGTTTCACGATCAGGTTATGAATTCATCAATCTGTTAACGCGAAAGTTTTTAAACAGATACCATAAAATATAATAAGTTAAAATGCCAGATGGGATTTTTAATAGAATAGACACTGTTACAGCAAAAAAAAAAATATTTGCATAGGATTATCCACGTTTGATTAGGTCGGCTACTCAAACTAGAACTTTGTTTAAACCACGTGGAAAAGTTGGTAAGACTATAAGTAAAAGTTTTTCAATATGCTATCTAAATAAAAGTTTTTCGGTATTTTTCACTATGCATTACAACATTAAGTCTTACTTTTAAGTGTTATTCAAAGTTAATCAATGCTTAAAACGCTTATCAAGTTTACTTTAAACATAGATTAAATTTTAATAACGTATTTGTCTACTTAGTGGTAGATCTCCAAAACAGGAGGCCGTCCAAGTACTAATACCAGATATTGTATGCCAAGCGTATTGTGTAACCATTACTGTATACAGGTTTAAAGGGTACTGCAGCTAGCGAAAATACGTAGCTATGGACACTAACGATTGAATGTCTAAAAGTATTGAGGGTCAAAGCTGCGATGCCGTGGATTTTGTTATGTTAATCAATGTTCTGAGTACCAATGCCATGGTCGTAGACAACGTTATATGTAGAACACAAACAAACAAGCCACGACATAACGTTTAAAAAGGTCATCCAAAAATATTCTTTTAACAATGACAATATTGTAAATAAAACACTTCATCACTACATATTATAAAAATAAGTCTTCCACCGCGTCTGTCTGTCTGTTGGCGATAAACTTAAAAACTACTGAACGGATTATCATGCGAGTTTCACCAAAAGATAGAGTGATTCGTGAGGAAGGTTTAGGTATATAATTTGTCAAGATTTTGTGTAAATTGGTTGAAATATGATGATAATTGTTGGAAGTGTCGGAAAAAGTCAAGCTACCCAAAAGCTTTCATCGAAACGCTGCCTAATCCCTTTGAGATATTTTGGCGAACGAAGTCACGGGTAACAGCCAGTTCATTATAAAAAGAACAACGTTGAGAACGTGTTCCGATAGAGTCTCAGAGGATCGGTTTCTTTTATGAAAGCGTGCTCCACGTGCGTAGACTGCATCCTTCTACTTCATCATCATCTAGGACGTCCACTGCTGGACATAGGCCTCCTCCTGGGGGGGTTTTACCAATACTCGCCACGCTTGGCAGGCGGGTTGGCGGGACGCTGCTGCCCATCTTCCGGATAACATCCCTTAGCCGACTCTTACGGCAACCACGGGTAGAGAGGGTGGGGTACTACCTATTCTTACGCCGGCACCACCACGGCATCCTTCTACTTAGCGCAAGCTTATTAGAAAAAAAAACATTACTTATTTAAGTGCATTTTATTCGAACTATTATCTACTGAATTATAAAATAATTATTCTTCTCCTGCCGCTGTCACTTTAGGTTGTCAATACTGGCAAGCCCAAAATCCACACGCTGTTATCCACCAGGGTAAATAAGGGGCTCCCTCTGCATAGGTTTTACTTTAAAAAAATTGAGTGTCTTCAAATCCAGGTTAAACAGGTTTTTTTCTAAGTAGCCGTGCTTCTTCTTAGACTGCATCCTGCTTAGCATCAAGCAGGGCATGGACAAACACAAACTTATTTCGAATAAAAATAAAATGAATACAAAAAATATTCAACTTTTAATTGTTTCCCTACTTAAAAGGCTATTTTAAGAAAACATGAACACACCGAAACATTATCCGTTCCACGTGTTTCCCGGTAATACTAGATTTTACCTTATTGCAAGGCCCCTTGTAATATAAGCATTTTCCTTTAAGGTAACGTTTCTAATAATAAACCACTGTAATAAATTATGTAATTATCAAGTATGTAAGTTCATAAAAAAGTATCCCGGTTTATTAAAGTTACGGACCGACAGCCAAATTCGAGACCTCAATACAATACATATAAGCTCATCGAGCCCAAGTCCTACCTCGCCATGTATAATTGTATAGTTCCTCAAAACATTTTTTCAACATGGGAATTCGCCCAAAAAAAACTGTCATTCTTCTTAATAAAAAAAACCGGCCAAGTGCGAGTCGGACTCGCGCACGAAAGGTTCCGTACCATTATCTATAAAAACGGCAAAAAAAAATATGTCTGTTGTATGGGAGCCCCCTTAAATATTTATTTTATTCTATTTTTTTAGTATTTGTTGTTATAGCGACAACATACATGAATACATCATCTGTGAAAATTTCAATTCTCGAACTATTACGGTTCATGAGATACAGCCTGGTGACAAACGGATAGACAGACAGACGGACGGGCAGCGGAGTCTTAGTAATAGGGTCCCGTTTTACCCTTTGGGTACGGAACCCTAAAATTAATAAGTTCCTTCCATTAAGTTGATGTATCATTCGCCGCAAAGTTTAAAGACTTAAGTTGTTTTTATTTCCCTTCATTATGAAACTGATCAGAAATTTCATTAAAGCCAAAAGTGAATCGAATGGTCGACCTAGCAGAGGCCTAGAATGGGCAACCGAGGAAGCGTTGACCGCGCTATGGCATGCGCAAAATCGTTGACCGAAGTTGACCGACTTTGGGAAAGACCGACTGCTTAGTCTTTAAGATGAATAGTCTACGATAAAAAGTGACTAAAATGACTGATTGATCTGCTTGAATTTGTGCTATGACAATCACTCGTTAAGTCTGGAGGTGTAAGTTTTTGGATGTATAGAATTAGGCGATTCATGGATGTCATAAACAAAGAAAATAGATAGAGTTCTATACAAACAGAATAGATATAAGTCATACTCGTATAACAAACTTAAGTTATCGGATTATCTCAATATATTAGCAGATTTATTTACTATGTAGCCATAGGAAATGTTTAGACGTGTTTTGTGTTCACGAATGCAATTTAAGCGCTTCAGATTTTATATTCTTACGGCCTTTTTCGACCTTTTTTCTTACGCCGTTTGTAGCTGTTAGGACTTTTTTAGATTCTTATATAAGTAGTTATGTAATTAACAACGCGTTCGTAACATAGTCATTGCATGAAAACCAAAATAGCAAACGTGTCCTATTCACAATTTAGGTATTTTTTAAGAGATGTAGCGCGTGGGTTCGATTCCCACCCAGGACAAACATTTTGTGGTAAAACAAATGTTTGTTCTGTATCTGGGTGTTCTATATGTATTTACAAAAAGTATTTAAGTATTGTATCAGTTATCTGACTTCCATAGTACTACAAGCTTTGCTTAGTTTGGGGTCAGATGGCGCTGTGTGTCCTACAATATTTATTTATAATTATTATTATATGACCATCGTCGCATAAACATCACATTTTGAGAAACGTACCACACGCAAAGATGTATTCGTCCAAAAGCAGTAGGCAATTAGTTTTCAAATGTGGGCTACCCACTCAAAGTTCAGTGCACCCTAAATACATTAAATATGCATGCGATAGGAACACTTGCCGCTTTGTCTCATTAATAGCTACCTACCAGTTTATAAATACAAGTGGGCAAGTTTTTTTTATCTTTTCACTATTTTTATTCTTTTTTATAGGGACAATATATGAAATTTCAATTGAGTAGTCAAATGTAATTTTTTTGCAATTTTAACATTAAATTACTAAATTAGTACCTACATATAAGTACATACTGTCAGCCCTGTTTTTTTTATAAACTGGCCCACTGCTGCGTGCGGGTTTCTTTTCTTTGTGAGAAGGATAAGGTCATACCACGCTAGCCAAATGCGGGTTGGCAGAATTCACACATCTTCTATAGCGTTACCAAGGTAATCACGGATAGCCCGCGGAATGAGGAGGTAGGTGGGGCTGCGTGACGTTCAGGTGTTGCAGAGTAGAAAAGCGCGGGCGGGGCCAGGGCACCGCTGTCACGTTTGGTAGTTCCTCGTCAGAGTAATAGTTCTATTCTGTGGGTAGTTCTAGTTCGCTCGCGGCTCTCGCGGCGAACAGTCGACTTAGTGGTATCGGACCCTTAGAAGGAAGATACACACGACAAGCTCAAACAAACGATCGTTCCCAAGATGAATCGTTCTAAATTTTTTGGGAATAAAATTGGTAACCAAGCTAAACAAATAGCTTACAATGTTTATTCCTTTTTTAAAGATCAAAAAGAGATCCAAGTTTTTCAGAGTATAAAAAAAGACAATAAGTACATCTAGTTTGTTACCTCATAACTGTATCATTATAACAATCTATATGATTTTTAAAATCAATAATTTTTAATATCAGCAGTTCATAAATGCATTGGTTATTGCGTTTAGTGAGGTTTTTTTTTATAAATATTTGAATATACCTATAAGTTTCGGTGCATAATAAAGTTATATTCTCTAGTTTTAGATCTAACTTAATTATAATTTTAGAACTATTAATAATAAAATAAAAACATTTAACATGTAATTTAAGACGGTAAACACATAATAGGTGTGGTAACAATTAAACTAGTTTTGTTTTTGCAACAAAAACATTGATGAAAATAGACTGTACTGAGTGCAAAGAATTCACAACTAACGACATTAAGAGATGACGTAGTGACATAACAAGTTAGACTATTTATTCATTCATGAAAATATCGGATCGTAGTCGTATCGAAAATGTCGTAGATTTTTTTTACACACACAGCGCCTTTTTTTCCCAAACTAGGTAAAGCTTGTATGATAGAAGTCAGATAACTGATAGAATAATTAAATTCTTTATTTTTTAACGTTAATACATACTGTCATAGTTTGTCATTTGTTTATACCATAAAATGTTTGTTCTGGAAATCGAACCCACGGCCTAACAGCTCTTAAAGCAGATTCTGATAAGTCTACCAATTAGCTAACAGTGCTGGGTTGTTAACAATGACTTCGCACGATCTGTAAATAGTTTTTTTTAGATCTGAATGATTTTATTTAAGTTCTGAATTACTAGTAAGTAATTTTATTTTTGTTGACATTTAATCAATTTAATCATATTGACATATTTCATATTTGACATGTTTATTATATTGACATTTCAGTATATTGATGTTAGAGTTTTGCCATAAATAGAAGCGATGAATTATGTTAATGATAGATTAGAACTGACTTTTTTTAATGTAAAGCAATGAGACGAACGAGACCCTCTCCTAATGCTAAGAGATAACGCCTGTCCATGACCATTGCAACGATATACAAAACTTAAATAAAGTCCAGGGCATCGCTGATTTGGCGCTCATTACTTTGAGACATTAGATAGTCTCAACAGCCCAGTAATTTCGCTAGCTTCAGTACCCTTTTTACAGTTGTAATTACGTTAGACGTGTCGCTTGTTGTAAACAAGTTCCCGAGTTCGTTACCCGCACATTCTCACGCGCATCTAATATCACGCCAAATGCGCCGGCGCACGGTACAAGAATGCCAGACTATAATTATAGGCTCTTGTATTATCCGCTAACACTATTTAACATTGTACAAAAGCACCTTTGTTATCGTTGAAGCCAATTTATGGACTCTATACCTAAACGTTATGATGTGTTAATTGCAATCTTTATCTGCGCTTTCTAGTAGTAACAAGTGAAGACATAAAATTAAAAACATGTTTTAATTTTAGTGCTGGGTGTTTTGGATCTATTCTTTAGTATTTTTATGTGTTATTTTTTTTAATTGTTGACAGGTGTTTGGCCACAGATCACCTGACTACGTGACAGTGTGGTCGAAGATGGTAAGCATTTTAAAACTGGAATGGAACTGGCTCAAGTGATGCTGCCGGAACACACCGTTAGATGCTTAGGGGCAGATTCTCAAATTAAGGGTGGTAGCTAGCCAGTCGAGTACTAGAAAGTACCGTACCACCATGCTAAAGTTTCCTCACGATGTTTTCCTTCGCCGACCGAAAAACTAACTACTACTAAGATGTAAGGACTGCCTTGTACTATTGGTTGGGGCTTTACCAGAGTTAATAGGTACTTTCTAGATAAGCTTGTTTCATCTTTCACCATACTGTTACGTAAGATTAGAAAGGGTAATCAGAGTAAATCAGATTATAATTTAAAAAGTGTGTAAAATTAATACAGCAGTTCGATCGAAGTTAATATTTTTTGTGACAACATCAATAGTTAAATAAGAAGTCTTTGAGATCACACATCATCACATCACATCATCAGCCATAGGACGTCCACTGCTGGCCTCCTCCTGGGGCGGTTTTGCCAATACTCGCCACGCTTGGCAGGCGGGTTGGCGAGCACAGTTAAGTGTCATTGTTCAAGGAAGACGCTGCTGCCCATCTTCCGGATTACATACCTTAGCCGACTCTTACGGCAACCACGGGTAAAGATGGTGGAGTACTATTTTTACGCCAGCACCAACACGGCAAATTTCATTCCATTGAAAATTTCAAGTTGTATAAGTGCATTTATCTGTAGACATGTCTACGCAAAAGCTACGGTATGCATCGATGCACCGTAGCTATGCAGCTACGGCTACGTCGTAGCAATGCTACGAAATTGCATGCGCAAAAATATATTTGCAATGCTCTAATCTTATTTTATATAATCATTTAATATTAAGTGGACATTTTTAAGTACAGTAACAGGAGATCACTTCAGACTACAAGCTTGTGCTACTTTTTCTATCTAATCGGCTCAATTAAAAAACAGAAATTGCATTTGTAAATAAAAACTGCCAACGAGATTTCATAAACATCAAGTCAATACAGCCAATACAGCTCAAGGCACGCGTATAGACAAACATGCAAACACTTAGGATCATCAGCAAAATTGGAAGCAATTTCAAGACGAGTCGTGACCGATTTGTGACGACTATGAAATTGTGCACTTTTATTGTTTACTTTTTTTGTGTTCGTTTCATGTTTACTTTGTATCTGTTTTTTACAAATAATTATTATACTAGTTTAACCGCGCCGCGCTTGCAGTTCCACTAACCGGGTTCCATTGTGCATATAAATTAAACCATCAAGGTATGTAGGAGAAAACACTTACAAAAACGATTATCAAAATCGATCGAGCCATTTTTGAGTTTGTGCAAGACATGGTAATATTTTGTATAGACATAAATAGTATATACTAGCGGACACGGCAAACATTATCCTACCTTGGAAATAAGAAATATACCAAGAACCCTATTGCAGAATCACCTACCGGGTCCAATAGTAAACCTAAACCATCCAAGGAATCATTTTAACACACAATTAATTTCATCAAAATCGGTTCAGCCGTTTAGGATGAGTTCAATGACAAAAAACATGTACGAGTATAGGATTGTATGTATAAAACCCTACTAAAAATCTTTTAATTCACTAAATAATTTATAGTTTAGTATTTGAGATTGACCTATTCTAGGTTACATCGTTCAACTTCAACAAAACAAAAAGTAATATGCACGGCACTGTACGGGTTCCTATCCCTGCAACGCGATGAACCCAGCATCCGGACACTGATACCATTGAATGCTGAGAAATTTTCGTCGTACCAACATAAGCAATCTCTTGTAATAATATAAACATAATAACGCCTGTAATTTTTAAGCTTTCGCGACTTAAACACAACTAATTTTATGGTATTTTGTGCGCGATTAAGACCCGGTGATAAACATAATCATAGGAGTACCTATTTATTGTGTACTCGTATAAAACTTTACTAGTAATCGATTAAGAAGTTGTACAAATGTTCGGCAGGAAGTATACGGATAAAATGTGCTGAACACATGTTTAAAGATAATGACTTCTGCTTCCATCAATGGATAAACTATTCACATTTGGTTTGGAAAAACACAACCTATTTATTGTATTTATTGGTCTTTTGGTTTTATTCGGCCAAGTTTTAGTCGAACTCATGCTCTGGAGGATGCCGTGGTGGTGCCGGCGTAAGAATAGTACCCCACCGTCTCTACCCGTGGTTGCCGTAAGAGTCGGCTAAGGGATGTAATCCGGAAGATGGGCAGCAGCGTCTTCCTTGAACAATCACAATTCACACCTAACTGCGCTCGCCTGCCAAGCGTGGAGAGTATTGGCAAAACCCCCCCAGGAGGAGGCCTATGTCCAGCAGTGGACGTCCTATGGCTGTTTTTTTTTTGTTAAATATATTGCACTTAGTATAATGAAAATCAAAAATTAGTCAATCTTTTAAAGATATTTTTCATGGTTAACAAGCGAGGTGTTTAACCACAGCTCACCTGTTGTAAAGCGACGGTGTGGTCGAAGATGTTAGCAATTTTACTTTTTAATTAAATTTTTCATTGAAACCGTGAACATTGTGATATATTTCCGACGACGTGGCGACGCTTCAACATGTTCCCTTATCATTACTTATCAGCTACGTACCTTGACCCATATCTCGAGATGGCCCTCTAATTAAACCTTGAGAACACCATTATAATTTGACAGCTGATACCTTAACTTTATCTGCCGTATTTAAGTCACAGCCAGATAAATAAAATACGAAGTTTTTGAATAAAATGTATTATATTATACCTTATTTTGATAGATTTGGAAAAAAAATTATTTCGGGAAAACCTTCAACAGTAGCCGACCGAACCAATCGAACCAAAAGTAAACATAGTTGGTTTGATCGAAGTTTAATAGTGATTTTTCAATTTCAGTAATTATCTTCCTCAGCTAAATCCAACTATCATTGCAAAAACTCTAATTTATACGCGAAATGTATTTTTTGTTTTTTATAATTATACTTATAAATGTGTTTTTTATTTATTTATTTAGTTTATTATTTTGATTGAATTGTATATGTTTCATCAATTTAGAAAGTATTATTCCGAGTTGATGGCCAAACGTAGACATATTTAATACAAAAAATACATATATAATTAATTTTTTTAATTTTAAATTATATTCTAAAGTCCAAGTGCTGCTTTTTGTGATATTTTCGTAGAATTCTGTAATAATAACGTATATTAATGATTAAAAAATATATCCTAGGACATTTATAATTTTTTTTTTTAAATACATACTTATTTTACATACAGAACACCCAGACACATGATAAACATTTATGCTCGTCACACAAATGTTTGTTCATAATAAACTGTACGTGTGCCAAATTTCATCCAAATCCGTTCAACCGTTTTTGCGTGATTGAGTAACAAACATCTAAACAACAATTTTATAATTGTTAGAAAACATTTGTAGCTCTAGAAATAGTAATTTACACGCGTCAGGTAATCTTATACTTTTTTATTCAATTTATTGTTTGAAAGAAGTAACAAAAGATGCTGACGCGTGACATAACTACAGTAAGAAAAATTGGCGACAGTCCCACTATGAATAGATGTCGGAGTTGGTGCATATATAGCTCTATATAGCTGGCAAAAGCAGTTGACACGTCTCGTTCTGACATGACAGGTTGCTTTGATGTTCTAATATGGGGTCCGAATCACGTGAGAGTAGTTGAAGAAAGTATACAAGTAAGAGAAATAGGGTGGGGTCATCGATCAAAGTTGATCGAGATGTGGCATCAACAAAAATACAGAGAGCTATAGAAGACAATTTATTTATCTATACAAAGCAAAATATTCAGTCTATGCGAGTAAGTATGGCGTACAAAAGGTACCGTAATAACATTTTGTTGTAACAACGTTTTAGCAATGATAGCTCAGTGGTTGGCGCGGTCGGTTCACATGCCGAACGGCGTGGGTTGAAATCCCAGCAATGAGCTTGAGTTTCCGGTGAAGAAAACATCGTGAAAAAACCATAACATGGCGGCAGGGTGATAAAATAAATAACGTAGAACCACATAGCGCCATCTGACCCCAAACTGAGCAAAGCTTGTATGATAGAAGTCAGATGACTGATAGAATACTTTTTTTATGAACACATTCTTTTTATACATACGGAACACCCAGACACAGAATAAACATTTATTTATAACACAAAATGTTTTTCCTGGGTTTTGAATCGAACCCACGCCTTACAGCTCTTAAAGCAGATAAACTACCAATGACTCAACAGGGCTGTCGCTACCACTCTCAAGTTGAAAATCTGCCGTCAAAAAACTAGCGGTGTGTTTCTGCGAGCCACTTCTATTCCAGGCTAGGTGTGCTTTACCATTTTCAACCACACCGTCACATAACATCAGGTGAGCTGTGGTCAAACACCCAGCTTGTCAAACATATAAAAAAACATAGACAATTCAGAATTTAACTGGCGTCCGCTACCATCCAGGGCAATGATCTAAAATGAGGTACAGTCAGCGGTGGTTAGTGACAGCTAGCCAGGCTAGAAGTCAGTAATCATACCCTGCCACTAGGTGAAGTTTTTTAAGCGATCCGTTCGCCAGATCATAACTGGTCTGCTGTATAAAATTGTCTCTCCCCGTCCCTAAGCGTACGCCTAACTCATCGGCAAGGTATTATGATGGTACCGGTCCAAAACTCGTTTCCTTCTGGCCTTGGGCCCGTAAGGTATCCGTTCGCGGCCCCATCGCCTGTGATCGATGAATATTCAACCTCCTTTCAAGAAGCTTTTTTGGGCTTTTAATGATACCATGAAGGTTAAATAGATGAAAATTTAATTTCTGAGTATTTCAAAATAATGTAATGCAAGTTTGTTGGAAAACTGGATTTTGATTTTAACACATGCCTTTGTTCAATATTCAAAATGGTAAACGAAATAGTTATAAACCAGCAGATTTTAAAAATTCATGCCAAGTAAAGAACTATAATAATAAATTTTGTCACAAGTAAAAAATTAATGTAAAGAGAAAATATCTATGACGATGTTAGTGCAAAAGGGTAGAACATAGATCCTACTAATAAATGGATAGATTAATAGTAATGGATTAAAGTTAAAGGATTTTCTTACGTATAAAAACAACACTTGAAAGTTAAATTACATTAACATATCGATATGTTAGTAGCGATGATAGCTCAGTGGTTAGCGTGGTCAGTTCTCACGCCGAACGGTGTGGGTTCAAACCCCAACAATGGACTTGAGCTGCCAGTGAAGGAAAGCATCGTGAGGAAACCATAGCATGGTAGTAGGGTATTTTCTAGAACTCGGCTGGCTAGCTACCACTCTCAATGTGAAAATCTGCCGCCAAGCACCTGTCAGTGTGACTTATGATTCACTTGAAAGCTAGTTCCATTCCATGCTATACCGCCTTTGACCATATCGTCACTTAACATCATTTGAGCTATGATCAAACACAGCTTATCAATTATTAAAAAAAAACTTCATTTTGTACTTATAAGGCCCTTCATTCGAGGTCCCAAACTATCTACTTTAGATATGTAACCATTTCGAACGAAATTAATGGTCAATTTAACCATGTATATTTTACCCCCTCGACATCGACCTTTATCCAGGAAATATTGATCTTGTCTTGAGGGTAGTGGGTAAAACCAGCTGGTCTGGTAGTAGGTGCCTACTTCATCAATTGTACCTCAACTATGACACATCAAACACGCACGGTTACCGACTTCATAAGGTAAAATGAATGTGGTTTACCTAATCTTAAAAAAAAAAACTATTGTAATAATGACCATGACTTCAAAACCATATAATATTGTTATTATAACGACTACCGACTAAATAAGGTAAAAGAAAAGATTTAACTATATTGTTATATTGTTAAATCAGACGGAAATACCTGAAAAACACCATTGGCTCTAGTAAAAAGTAATTTGTAGTGATAAAATATATGACGATAGGCTAACAACTATAGGTATAGGTATAGGTATGCGTACATGAATACTTAAGTATAGATAGATAGAAAAACTCTTTATTGTTCATACCAAAGACAGTATACACTAATGCAATAGAAAATATAAACTAAAAAGTATAACACTTGGCGGCCTTATCGCTAAAAGTGATCTCTTCCAGGTAACCTATATAACATATGCAAGTACATTTTTTTGTAGTGATGATAGCTCAGTGGTTATCGCGGTTGGTTAACACACCGAAGGGCGTGGGTTCAAACCCCAACAATGACCTTGAACTGCCGGTGAAGAAAAACATCGTAAGGAACGCATGACATGGTGTTGGGATATTTTCTAGTACTCAATCCGCTAGCTACCACTGCAGAGCCAGTTCCATTTCAGACTACGTGTGCTTTACCATCTATAAATTTACATTAGGTGAGCTGTGATCAAACACCTAGGTTGTCAACCATAAAAAAAAACACCACACCTAGTCGCGCCAACCCGTCGCGCGCTGTTGCGCAAATTTACATATAATAGGTAAGTGCGGAATTGAATTTATTCTGTAGAATTTGTTAGTCTCCCCGACAAATCTTTTTAAATATACCCCGTTATTTGGGCTCCCGGTCTCCGCAGCCCAAATATCTCTACCCCAAACAGCAGAAATATGTATAGGTAATATAGCCTGTATCAAGGCTAAAGAGTTTGAGTATTTGCTCCGCTTGAGGGATTCTGCTGCAATAGCTGAAAGACACGTGACCCAAATGCTGGCTTTTATTTCACGCAGAAAACAAAGGCCATCCATCGCCACAACGTGGTCAGAATTTTGGGTCCGTTGCCAGAAACTAGTGATCGTTTTAACTATCAATATGCTGTTTTAGGGTTCCTTACCCAAAGGGTAAAAACGGGACCCTATTACTTACTAAGACTCCGCTGTCTGTCTGTCTGTCCGTCTGTCTGTCACCAGGCTGTATCTCAAGAACCGCGATAGCTAGACAATTGAAATTTTTACAAATTATGTATTTCTGTTGTCGCTATAACAACAAATACTAAAAACAAAATAAAATAAATATTTAAGGGGGGCTCCCATACAACAAACGTGATTTTTTTGCCTTTTTCATAGATCATGGTACGGAACCCTTCGTGCGCGAGTCCGACTCGCAATTGGCCGGTTTTCTGCTTTTAGACGCTTTAAACAATCTCCAATTCATTTTAAATCAGTTGAATATACATACTTTAGATTTTTCTTTTAATTTTTTTTTTAAATTGTTCTTGTTCCTTCACTAAAAAGTATACGATACCTATGATTTTTTTACCCGTACATAAATTCTTAAAAACTACTGTTACAGTCCCGAAACAGACCTCACACCTTACAAATGTGAGGCACATCTTTCCTTGAATAGAAAGATCGGTAGTTTTTTATTCATAATGTATAAGCTTGCATTTAGATAGACAGAAGTACACACTCTTTATTGTACACACCAGAAATCAAAACGTACAAAGAACAAAATAACCCTTTGAGCTAGTAGCTTGTAGCGATAAGGCCGCCACAGAAAGCCATATCTGTGAATAATTAAATAATAATGGAAAACAGATTGTACGCTAAGAATATACGAGAGAAATAGATAGATTGCATTATTACTAAGTTTACTTACTTTTGATGTTAAATAATAATATGCGTTTTAACTAATATAATAATTTTCGTATAGTACGGAATCCTCGAAACGTATAAAGGTTTTGCTGTGCAGCTACGTCCGTCCATAAGCAAACGAGCGAGCAGTCCTTGTAGCGATGATAGCTCAGTGGTTAGGATCTCACGTCGACGGGCGTGGGTTCAAAGCTTGATCTGCCGATGAAGGAAAACATCGTGAGGAAACCACAGCACGGTGGTTAGGTACTTTTAGTACTAGGCTGGCTAGCTACCGCCCTTACGTTGAAGTTCTGCCGCCAAGCACGTAAAGGTGTGTTCCGACAACCTTACTTGAGAGCCAGTTCCATTCCAGGCTAGATGTGTTTACCATCTTCGACCACACCGTAACATAAAGCGAGCTGTAGTCAAACACCTAGACTGACAACTATCTAGAAAAACATCATACTGTAGCGGATTGATAATATTCACAGCTAATAAATAATTAGGGAAAATAACCTCTGCAATGATGTAAAATATCCCTTCTTAATAAATTCCTGTTTGATCGTAGACAAAACAAATAAACAAAGACCTTGGCTAAAAATCACACAAACTTCCTACTTGTTTTTTCTTCCATTATTTTATTTACGATTAGTTTTTCACATACCTCTGCATAATTATGAACTTCATTAAAATAATATCCAGTACACACAATGCCATTGAAATAAGTCGTAAATATAACATTGAGAATGCTTCGCCCTTGCCCTTTGCCTTGAGCAGTGATATTTGTGTACCTAATCTACACCCACCTAAATATAAAACACACGGAAATGTTTCTGTCTGCAAGTACCTACCATAAAATAAGGTTTTCTGAACTTTGCAGACTGAATCCAAGACAGGTGTCGGCTGAATAGAAAAGTTGCCAAATGACCAGTCAATTTGGAAACAAGCCAATGTAAAAAAAAAAAACAAATATTACAAAAGCAATGCAGCTGAAGTGTGTATAAATTTTACATTCGAAGCCATTATCTACTCACGACCTCGTTATGTTTTTCAGTTATATAAATTTACTCAATCAGAACCAATTGTTTGAATCCGTGAAAATGTTTTAAACTCGTTTTCGCCTCTGTCGCTAATTGCTCTAACATATAGGTGAAGTTTCGACGCACCGTCGTGCAAGCATTATGACGTGTCAAATGCGACAAATGGTAATAAATTCATAGAGGAATGAACATGAGCATAGCCGTGCGCGTTCGAATTGGACCGATTACAACTCTGCCCCCTAGAGTGCCCCCGCGCATATGTAGTTATAGTTATTCAACACCACACGAAACGCATCTCCACTAGCGAATCCTAAACTTCGGTCATTCCGTGAAGTAGCGCCGTGCCACGCCATCTATTAACATTTTCTCGCAACTTTAAAATGTAGATTTTACGCACTCGGATTTAGAATAATTTTGTGTGCGTGACCAAGTATGCTGTTAGCACCACGGAAATATTCAAATGCACGATGAAGGTCGCTTAAACCATAAAAAGTTGCTTTTTATAATATGTAAGTAATATTTATGAGTGAGTAGGTATGTAGATAGATACGTTTATTTTAAGTTAATTATCTACTTATTTGATATTTTTATACAGAAATGGTAACAGAGACACTAGAATCTCTCATAAAAGGTCTTGTTATGTCAAATTAGAAATAAATGCGCGGATATTCAATCGAAACAGGATTTCAGTTTTAAAATTATGCACTTAAATTTAGAATTTTCAATATTTTTTAAAAACAAATGCTTGCTATAAAAATAATTCTACGTAGATCACGTAGTAAAAACGTTGATACGTTTTGTGATAGTGTGAGTAGAGCAGTCAAGGATAGACGTAAATTGTGTGCGTGATAGGTACATATATAATGACCACAGTTAAGTGATAAACGGTAGTTTTTTTTTTTTTAACTGTTTAGTTTTCACAAAATTCATAGTTGACGGTGCATCCAACCTGCCAGTTGACATCTCAACTACAGAACACAGTACATAACAGTCATTATCAGTCTCATCTCAGTACAGTAACGTGCAATGAAAAGCAACAGAGTACGAGTAGATCTCTCTTTCTCTCTCTCTCTCTCTCTCTCTCTCTCTCTCTCTCTCTCTCTCGCTCTCTTACATACTTACTGTAAACAATAACAAGTTTATCTATCTCGACGTCGAAGACCGATCGTGTGCTATCCTTTTTGTAATTCTCTTCATATCAGTCAATAAAAAACAATTCATACTGCCACGGCACGGCCCTTTGCCACTTGGTTTTTGGTGTCGGTCTTTGTGCATTTGCCAAATTTCTCAAGTGTTTTGTGTATCTGAGTCATCATTGCTTATCTTAAGCCGTAGATACTGTTTGTATTTGTTCATACTTAAGTAAGTATGTATATGAATATTGTTTTGTGTGAAATAAATAAAATTTAAACTCGGATTAGAAATAAATTGTTATGAAAAATCAAGTCAAAAACACAAGTTTTAGAAAATAATACAACGCGGTAACAAGATTTACATCGTGATTTTTTCGTGTGTCAATAATGTTTGTATCAGTGGGCCTACTTACTGTTTTTGGACTGTGGTGCAAATCAATGTGTGCTATTATGTACTGCGCGACTCATGGACGCAAACAGTAAGTACAAAGCGCAGCGCATAAGCCATGAAAATGTTTGGGACAGAAAGAAACTTTTTAGTTTTTTTTTTATCGAATTCATTTCGGTTAGTTTGTTTCAGATCTACGTGATCTATTTCCCTCATGCCTATTTTTCTACCGGAAAGCTCGAAACAGCGAAATCGTTTCATGATCGACGGCCCAAAAACTCTAACGAAACGATTTGATTCCACGTTTATTGTGCGGACCGCTAGACAGTGAAATGCAGTGCCTGAGTAGATGTTCCTCGGTGGATATAATCTGGATGTCTTCAAGTCGAGAATGATTCGGTATCTTCTAGGCAAGCGTGCTCCATCTTAGACTGCATCATCACCGGACAAACGTAAGCCTATTTATTAAAGGTTATGAAATTGGCTATCAGATATCTGCATATAGGAAGGCACCTAGGGCACCTACTTACTAAAAATAAAAGAATATTTCAGATAGATTATACCTATAGATGATATAGATAGAAAGATTTCAGATATGTGTATTACTACCATTGAAATATTATTACTAAGTAGTAATATTAGCCAATTATTACTACCATAATATTGTTTGAAATAAACAAAGGAACTTTTTTTTATGGCCGACAGGTTAGGTGTTTGACCACAGCTCACTTGATGCTAAGTGACGATGTGGTCGAAGATGATAAAGCACACCTAGCCTGGAATAGAACTTATAGGTCTAATCGCTTATCTGAAAGCGCTTCCTACATCAATTTAGGATCTGTCCAAATGTTGTATATCAGCAATACATTTTTTTTTAATCCAATTTATCCGCCCATAGATATTAATAGTAGGTTTAAATTAAATCTTAATTTAATAGTGATGGATCAGTATTTATGTTTATTTATTTTTTAATATTTCCAATGCCTATTGAGCAACGAAACGCACAGTGGGATAGTCTTAAATAACATTACCTAATAATTGTGCTTATATAAATATATGTACTTATAAAATTTGTATATACCTATTATGGTTGTTTTATTGTTTGCTGTTGTGTTTTTATACATTGTATGTTTATTGTACTGTATTGTACTACTACTTTTGTTTATTTTGTTTAGTCTCGGGTTGGAAGGGAGCTCTGTAAAAAAAAAAATAGAAACTCTTGTGTGCACCAAAAATTATTCGGTACACAACACACAACCACAACTAGCGGCTTTATCTCTAAAAGCGGAAAGTAAATAAAAAAAAAATATGTGCTATGCTTTTTGTTAGATCCGTAGCTAATTACATTGTTTTGACGAATTGTAATCATGAGTTTAAAAATTACTAAAATGGCATACAACTAGCGCCATCTATCCATTCTATTGCGTAACACAATGCAAGTTGTACTAATTCGCAAAAAATGGTTCGTACTAATGCAAATAGGGTTTCGAAATTGGATACGCGGCGCCTTCGAAGGCCTAGACAAAGGAAATAATAAACACAGTATTAGCAGGATAACAAATCAAGCGACGCCTGCTGGTTGAATAGGAATGGCTTGAAATGAGCCGAACTACGATACTATCACGTATTTTGAGCGCATCCGGGACCGATCGGCTGAAGGCTCCAAAGTATCTATGAACGAAATTGCTTTTCTATTCTTATTTATATCACTTACTGTGCCCCACGGTTTCACCCACGTTATCCTGGGTAAAAGATAAGTAGCATGTGATGGTTATCTGCTTTTTGGTACTCGACAGCTACCTACCAGTCTCAGGTAAAAAATCTGCCGCTAAATACCTATCTAACGGTGTTTCGACAGCAGCACTTGAGAGCCAGTTCCATTCCAAGCTAAGTGTGTTTACCACGGGCGTAGCCAGGGGGAGGGTTTGGGGGGTTCAAACCCCTCCCGAAAAACTAAGATATTAAGATTAATAATATTAAATAGTGAGAGGTGAGCGGCATAACTTAGTACTAATTATTACACTACTTAATTAATTATATGTATTTTGGATCAGACTGGAGAACTTTGGAGAATGGCTTAGCTCTCATGAATATTCACTATGGGATAGAAATTGATGCGAATGAAGCAGTGGATATAGTTAAAAAGAAAAACAGAAGATTAGTTCTGTAATGTGTACAATCAAATGAACCTGCTGTTTTTTTTATTTATTTAAATGTTACGGTTTATTTCATGCACTTTTAGTCATTTTATTTTCTTGAACGAGGTCGGTTCACACACCGAAGGGCATGGGTTCAAAACTCAGAAATGAGCATGAGCTGCCGGCGAAGGAAAACATCGTGAGGTTGTACTTTATATTTAGACCAGCTTTATATTATAGTACTAGCGACCCGCACCGGCTTCGCACGGGTGCATTGTAGATACTAATGTGGTGCACATGCAAGTATTATACTTTTCGTACGGATCCCTAATTTAATTCAGTTAAATATAGCCTAAATTACTCAGTGAGATTGTATCATTATATTAGTAAAAAAATATTTTAAATCGGTCCACTAGTTTTTGAGTTTATTCATTACACCCGGCCATGCGTTGCTGTGGCCAAATTGAACACACGCGTGTAACGTGTAATAAATTGTAGCATATGAAACGTGTAGACTTTTAACGTAGTGCCATCTATTGGATACTTACTCAATCCAGTTAATAAATTACCTTACACCGCCACCTATTACAATTTTATGGAACTCACAGATAACTCTTTGTAGTAAACAAATAGTTGGAGTTTTGGCGGGAACGCAGTGAGCGTCGTGTCGCCCCATTGTATTTTTTTCTAAAACTAGTGTTATTTCGAGTTTTTATGCATAAACATAGTGGTGTTTTATTTATAAAGTGCCGAATTACAAGCGCGAGTGTGGGAGAATGATATAATGTGGTTAAACATGACTTTTCGTGTTGCTTCCAATACTCCATCCAGAAGCTTATAGTAAAGTCGCCACTACTTTACTAAGGCATGACTTGATTTGACTGGGACCGACTGGACATGATCAAGACTAGACTTTGACTATAACTATAGATGATAAAGAAGCTGAAAAATGAAGACTACTCACAAAATATAAAAAACATTGAAACTGGCAGAATACACAGAGTGCGATGCCAAGAAGAAAGAGAAAAAAAAACCAAATAATTTGCAATAAAAAAATATTGCGATTATAAATTGAGATATAAACTATTCCATCTCTTAAGTTGGAACAAACTGCACACAGTGTGCAATATTTGGTTAAAATCGTTTTAGTAGTTAAGGAGTTCATAGAGTACAAACAACTTGACACGAAATTGTTATATATAAAGATTATATATTAGTATAGAATATTAATATTAACATACTTACCCACATTGGAGAATCTACCATTGCTAGAAACGTATCTAGTACCTGCATCAAATAGGAAATAAACACGATGACCATGAGAAAAACGTGAAGTTTAGTTTCAAACTTGCATAAGTTAAACTTAAATTTTTATTACAAACCTTGAAATGGGTTAGGTCATTGTTGTTTACGTCAACGAAAAACTTATTACGGTAGGTGGGTACCTTAACACAACTATTGTACAAACTTGCGACCTAACTTATAAGCTTGCTTGCAGTTGCTATTAAAGGATTAGGCAGTGTCATGCACCTGGGCTCTCAATCCAACTTCAGACGTCACAGGACGTAAGAATCATTTTTAAAAAAGTTCATGACCAAATACTTAGTTTGTGTGCTTTGACAGTTTGTGGTTTGACCTTAGACTTTGTCAACAATAAACTATAGCGTCTTTTGTAATAGCGTCTATCGTGCTCCCATTCATTTCCTGAGGCCCGGATAAAAAATAACACAAAATTCATCAAATCAAAGTTACGTGACGCAGCAAGGCTCGAAAGGAAAATCGATAGATCGACCTTGTGGAGCGAAAGCCACAGGACCTCGAGCGGAAATAGATGCCTTGACCTTGCCGGTGGCTTGCCGCCTGACGCGTAGCTACCCAAGAGACTCGCTTCTATGAATAATGGTGACTCATTTGGAAGATGGGGACCTTAAACTTGACTTACAAATGTATCTAAAGGCACTTTAAGTAGGTATCTAGATACATAAAATGTAAGTAGGTACCGTAGAGATTAGTTGCATGCGGTTGTCTCAAGCGTTCGGTTGTACATGGCTCTTCTAAGTACCTATAACTCTGTGATTTGAATGTTATCGTATAGTTTGGAAATCCGGAGGATCTCAAGGAATGATTGTCAAGTACGGCGAATCATATACTACAAACATTAGTTAGCTACTTCCAGCAAAAAAAAATTATAGCTAACGGAAATAATATTTTTACATCTCAAACGCATATACACCGGGGGATGGCAAATGTTCGTTGTCATAGTTTTGTTGTGACGTCACCCACCCAATGACCGTCACTGTACCTACACAAACTTGTCAACACTTCTTTTTAGGTCCAAAACCTCAGATCAAACACTACTCCAAAACCTCAGATCAAACACTTCCAAAACCCACTTACATGACGTGATGTCTGCTCTGACAAATTTACAAAATTATACAACTGTGACGAGTGCCAGCAGGTTGGCTCTAGGAAAATAATTCAATGAGGTTTTAAAGGCATATCAATTTGTGTATGAAAAATAACAAAGCGCCCCGGTGGAACTAAACGAAAACTGCTTTTTTCATACATTTTACTATCGTAATGTACTACGTAACAAGTAGGTACGTAAATTTTGCGATTTGGTATGACAACTCCTCCGAGTCTCAGGCATCTACTTCTTTAATTATCATAAGATTCTGGTGGTATTGTACTCTGAATACCTACTGACTTATGTACTTGCATTCTTTTTTCAATTTCGTGGTTACTTACTATGCGGCTATTTATGATGAATAGTTAATCTTACAATAATATTTTTGTTTTTAAATGAAACTTAAATGAAACTTGAAATTTAATTGATACATTTTAGGGTCACATTAATTTATTATCGTAAATTATGCTAAGGATATGGTTATTTGAAATACCTTGCAATGGAACAAAACTATTTCCCACTGCTTTTTTTCTCAGAGGAATAACAAGTAGCTTTTTTACATCGGGCTGCACCAAAACATAACTGTCACTGTCAGTGACATTGACACCTGACGTTTATATGACATTTTTCAATCAAACGACAAACCTCGTCAGTCGCACTTACGAAATCTAAAAAAGCAATTTTGCTGCGGATTTCGATTAGTATAGCAAAATGAATTCCGTGGTGAGAGCCGGGCACCTGTCGCCATACTTCAAAGCCACCTCCCAAGTGGTCGCCAATGGGCTGAAGCCCGCTGTTGTGGTTTACACTCCTGCGGACAAACTGGTGTCCCAGCCCCTTCCTAAAACCTCGACCGTGCACTCTTTACACGGATCCTTGCCGATTCAGGGTTTGAAGGCTACAACTGGTGTTGGTGGTAAGTTTTACACACTCATCTATTGCGTCGTAGAAGTCTTATTTCTCATAATAAAGATGAAATATTTTATTACATAACACATGCCAATATAACTTTCAGTGCCAAGTCAGGTGCGTTTCGCACACTCCGATATATCTATCCCGGATTTCTCTGCGTACCGTCGCAAAGAAACTACTGACCCAACTACGAAGAGTGCGGAGTCTGTCGATGGACGCCAGTCTTTCACCTACCTCATCGCTGGAGGTTAGTTTCATATTTTAGCTGATAAGTTGTTGAAAAAAAAAAATGCTATTTATGGTGAGTATCACTAAGAGTGCATAATATCTACAATGTGATTGGTAACAAATGCGCATAATAGTGACTGCCAAGATGTGAGATTCCTTTATCTATGATGTAGGTATTTTTCCTTGTTTATTAGTTGGAAATATTATTTGGTTACTTAATATACCAACATATAACCAATGATGATATTATACCAATTGTACTATGTGATAAACATTTTAAATAGGATTATTTAATTTCTAACCTTATAAATTACTTTTATTTAAAAAAGAGTAATTGGTAATTGTTATAACTAAATACATTTTAAGCTCTTTATAATGAAACTCAAGGGACTGAGCAGTTTTTCGTTATAGAGAGTTTTTGTTATGTGGAGTGAAGAAAGAGAAATAACCAATTACTAATAAATAAAAAAATACAAGCAATTATAGGAACTGCCTACAGAAGTGAAAACTAAACGCATTAGGATGTCAGTGACATGAACCCATGAGCTTTGCCCATACCAGAGAATCACACAACATGGCTAAAGTAAAGGCACTAAAGAAGATTTAACTTCAAATATGATTTTAAAAAATGCAACCAAATACTGATTTCGGCTCATCAAAGAATTAGTTGTAGCCTTTTGTAAGCAGTTAACATAACTTCATAACAATGTGTATCAATGTATAGGTTTTAAAGTAAACCAACTAAATGGAACTAAATTCTATGTCATAGGATGTTTTATGTTATATCAAAAAATGTTATTAAAAGTTTACACTGTATTTTGAATCTATTTTGCAGCAAATTCTAATAATTCTGAACTATAAAAATGACTACTGCTAGATTAGCATTGATTATATTGTAACACTACTGTTACTAAATTAACTTGATAAATAAACACTGAATGATGTTTGTGTATAACCTCATCCTATTTGATGTTACCTAAATAATGAATAAGAAGAAGTTGGTAACTTAAGATTTGTATATCCTCATAGAATCATGTTTAATGAACACAGATTCTGATAGAGTGCTTAATAACCTCACTGGGCATTAAAGGCTTACCTTTTTAACATTTTTGAATGTTAATCTGTCCTAAAAGAAGCCTACCACATTTGAACACATATCATTTCATGATGGCAAGAAGTCAGAGTTGAGAGAGAACATTGGTTACCTTTAAGATAAATAATAAGTGATTATAAAGCCCAAAAGTCACTGGGTGTAACTGAGAATGTCTAGCCTCCCGGGCATCCCTAATTTTATTTGTCTGTCATTTTCAGCTGGAAGCGTCGCAGGTGCCTATGCCGCTAAGTCAGTAGTGACACAATTTGTGTCATCCATGGCAGCGGCTGCCGACGTTTTGGCTCTGGCTAAGATTGAGATCAAGCTATCTGACATCCCGGAGGGCAAGTCTGTCACATTCAAGTGGCGCGGCAAGCCCTTGTTCATTCGTCATAGGTGAGATATATCAATGTATATTGCAACTTATTAAGCACGTATGGTTTCACATGTAATATTTCTATTAGTATAAACTATAAAACAAAAAACATATTTTTTTATGGTTAACAAGCTAGGTGGTTTGACCACTTAGAAATGCCGAAGAATTAATTGCTGGAAAATATATCCAAAGCAGCATTAGTAATTCATACTAAATTTGGTTAGGCTAGAATAGGAACATGAGCAGTGAGTATTAATACAATTTTAAAGGTACTCCTTGTACATACCTGGGTTGCAAGTTAGGTAGGTTTGTGGTAGGTACTGTACAAGTTCCTCTCCTCGGTGTGATGGACCTGACACCTACTCAATACCACTGAATGCTTAGAAGGTTTATCTAGCCTGAGTGTTTATCCACGTTAGAAGTAATGTCCCTACCAAATTTTAGTTGAATTTATTGAGCTGCGAAAAAAACAAACATACACTACACACATTAATTTACAAATTAGTATCATGTGATGATCTGATGGTCAAATGAATCTATTAGTTAGACAATGGAATAATACTAATCAAAAACAAGTCAAATCTGACTTTGTGTATACAAGTAGAATGTGATGTAGGCCACCAATGCATCTAATAACTATTGGAGTCAAGGTGAAAATCATATTTCAGTTCATTTTTCATTTTGGTGTCTTACATAAAATAAGTGCC
This sequence comes from Biston stratarius, assembly GCA_950106695.1. Lineage (NCBI taxonomy): Eukaryota > Metazoa > Arthropoda > Insecta > Lepidoptera > Geometridae > Biston > Biston stratarius. Next base: position 11,174,722 of record OX467115.1, on the reverse strand, counting down.
GTGGTGGTGCCGGCGTAAGAATTGTACCCCACCTTCCTACCCGTGGTTGCCGTAAGAGTCGGCTAAGGGATGTAATACGGGCAGCATATGGGCAGCAGCGTCTTCCTTCACCAATCACACCTAACTGTGCTCGCCAACCCGTCTGCCAAGCGTGGCGAGTATTGGCAAAACTCCTCCCCAGGAGGAAGCCTATGTCCAGCAGTGGATTTCCTATGGCTGATGATGCGATGATGATATGACATAAAATATAGTGAAAAACAGTGAATGAATGTTTGGTACTATTTGCACTAATTTCTTAGCACAAACTGTCGAGCACAAATTAGAATGTCCCAGTGGAGTCATGTCAATCACTGGCATACCACAAGGTGATGAACCATTTAAACCATGGGAGCCATCAGTGAGCTATGTAAAAACATCTTAGAAATATAGTACAAATACTGAAATAAAAATTTATGGAAATATGATTTTCACTTTGGCGCCAAAAACATCAAAAGCATTGTGGTCAATGAGTTCAGTTGTGTATTCAACTTATGCTGCATCAATAGATTTTGGTTTTGGATGGAAATGACTGTTCAAAATGGCTACCACATGTGAAAAATTAACCTCATTGATATTTTTTGGTGATAACAAAGATATTATTAAAACATATACATCAGGCCCACATACAGCAAGAAAATTCGCCGTTTTCTTTTGATTTTCCACTATTTTATTCGCTTCTAAGCAGTAGCAAAATCTTCCGATGTAGTTTTCCCAACATCCATGTGTCACATCAAATTCGTTAAAATGTACACCCATAGTAATGCTTTATTATTTTTAAGTTTACTACATTTCGCACTTTCCACTGTTTTTTCTCGTCGCCACTATTATATACGCGCCAATTCCCGTAAACTATCTCTGGGTAGATTGACAGCCCCAGAGTCACGTCTTACTGATTTTCGCAACTACCCTCATTCCAGGACATAATATGGAATCCTTTGTTCGAAAATGTAGTGTACCTATGGTATCGGGCATTTCATAAACATCTGTCGAAGTTGGCAATGAGTCAACAACAGCACTAATGCGGCAGATATTTTGGAAAGCAGTTTGGTTAAATGAAGATGATCGCTTACTCCTTTGTAGCTTCTTTTATCAATTGGTTGACACAGTTTCATAACATGTGCCTAGGTCCCGTATTCTCGATCATGTGATGTTGTTTCTGTCATAGTCACTATTATATCAATTAAAATTAAAATTAGAATAAGTCTTACTTGAAGAAGTAGCAGTTTCTGTACTAGCTCACCAGTTTCTGACCTATTGATGTTTACAGGACAAGCGCTGAAATCAGTACAGAGAAGGCTGTTCCAGTGGAAACCCTCCGTGACCCTGAACACGACGACGTCCGAGCAAAGAACCCTGAGTGGCTCGTCGTTATCGGAGTGTGCACTCACTTAGGCTGCGTACCAGTTGCCAACGCCGGAGATTTCGGGGGTTACTACTGCCCCTGCCACGGTTCTCACTACGATGCGTCCGGCCGCATCCGTAAAGGCCCTGCTCCCTTGAACCTCGAGGTACCGCCTCACGATTTCGTCAGCGAGAGCTTACTTGTCGTAGGCTGATTTAATAGACAATTTATTTTAAGTGTAATTTTCCATCATAGAAATCAATAAACGTGATTGTTTAATTTATTTATTTATTTTTATTGTGATCCTTCGGACAGATGTGAAGACTTGGTAAGGTCGGACTTTTATATTATTTTCCGTTTTGTTCTTTTGTTGATACGACGTGGTCGGCGCGAACCAAGTCAGCGCATCCGTTGGATATAATGTCGGCCCTCTGTCTAATCCCATAGTATTTATTATTCTTTAATAGTGTTGGTCAGAATAAATAATTGTGATATACCTATTAAACTTTTATTGCAATTTAGCAATTTATAACCTTTATTAATTAGTTCTTATGGCAGGGATTTTTGGTGGTGACCACAATTTCAGTAGTTAAGATCCTTATTACTTTGTGGGTTTCAGAAGAAAAAATGAACAAACGATTTATAATTATTTTTAATATCGTTACTATTTTCCATTTCTTTTAGTTTATATGCATTTTAGACGGTTACAATCTACGTAACATCTAATATAGACTACTAAAATTTACACACATTTACAAAAAAATACTGGGATTTCGTTCTTGCGACGCCAAAAATGAAATTGTGTAACATAATTTCATATGTCCAAATTATATAAAAACTGTTTATAGTGATCAAATTTCATAGAATTTTAGCATCAATATTTAGGCCTGATTTTCTAAATAAACCATCAAAAATATTAAAAAGAATATATAAAGTGCTTCTAGTACAGATAAATAGTAATCACATACAAAAATGGCCTAAGAATCCGAAACCCAGTTGAATGATTAGAGTATAGTTTTTTAAACATCCAAAAATAGCTAACATTTTAAGTAACTGATTTAAAAGATGATTCTAAAAATGTATATTTACAATGAACGTGGTTACATATTTGGCAAAATAATTTAGTTTTATTAAATCTAGGAAAAAAACTAATCTTAATTTCATATTTAATTACGATATCAGGTGTATAACGTTCTATTTACACTTATATTAATATAATGAATATTTAAATGGCAGATATGGGTATGTATTAAATAAATTAAAGTTGAATGGTGGCTTAAATGTTTAACAAATTAATGAATGCCTAAAAATTACGACTAATTTACTGTGTTCAATTAATTTATTTATTCAATTACGACATTTCCATTGCTCTCTCCGTTGACGTGTAAATAGAACATTTCACAAAAAAATTAATAAAATTCAAAGTCGGTTACACACTCAAAACTTAAAAAGTAAGTAAGATCTTCAAGAAAAAAAAACAGTAAAATACAATATCATCGTGAAAAAGAGTTAAAATTGAAGCCTCGTAACCGACTTTAAAGAGATTTTAAAATTGTAAATAATACCTATTGGTAGTTCGGAAAGAATAAATATAATAATATGACATTTTGACTTAAAATACTATTTGTTCAATTTTCTTTTTTATACATAGGCACGTCTTTTATACTGAATCTGATCGATTACATGCATTTTTTTTTTCTTAGATTTCTGTTGTTACTGGTTTATTATTTATACAATTTTACTATGGCACAGATACCTACTTAAATTAAAATTTCAACGGCACTAAATGTCAGGTTAATTTAAAGGAAATCATTGAAGTGATTAAGCTTGGTGTACACGACATAAAACTATTTAGATCACCTTGTGTGGGAAAATAATAACGTAACATTAGCAATAAGAAAACATATTTTAGCAGTCTCGATAATCTAAATAGTTCATGTCGGACATGTCTGCTTTAGTCGTTTTTACATGTAGCTCGTTTATAATTTCTTCAGCATTAAAACAGACAATTTTTTTTTTTTTTTTTTTTACTTAATTCAGAAACACTCATAGCACACAATAACTTTGAACACGGATGATTCTACATTTAGTTATACATTTTATTCAGAAAAATATATATGCATATGTTAGTTCTAATACCTACATATAGGTTGTGAGAAAATATGATTTTATGCATACATTTCGACTAATTTACACTACAAATAGTATGAGTATCTCTGATATACATAGGTAAATCTCTTTCAAATAACAAAAATCGAGTCGCTCTTACTTGTACAAGTATATAGCTAATAATATGTATATGTTGTGTAACTAATTTATACGTTTATGAAAAAAAAAAATAACTCCGTTAATAAACCGCACCTTTAAAACAATGCATGAATAAAAAGTGACTCGATTTTTAAGTTCTTATATGTGTATATGAATATTTTTTGTGCGACGCCATAAGATTAAAAATGTGTGTTAAATTCTGTCAAAAGGTCATTAGAGTATTGTCAAATGTTCATTTTGTCTCGTTTGAAACTTAAATTGTGGTCCTCCTACTAAACATAGCTTTGACTCTACACAACCTCGGAAGCTCATTTATTAATATAATTATTATGAATGAACAATTTTATCATTAATTAATTTAGTGCATTGAATAAAATTAAATTTTTCGGACTTGATTATAATTACTTTATACATCCAAAATATTTTTGATTAAATTCACGAATGTGGTAAATATATTTAATATAATTGTGGCATAAAAATTGATGCTCTTCGGTGAAGTATATCTTATGTCAAATTTAAATAAAGAAATCGTTAAGTATAATGAAAGTTAAATGTCAGCGCTCTATAGTATTAATAAGGAACCATTTTATTTTTCATCGTGTCCCTTAGTCCTATTTTGTACAATCGTTGTAGACATATAGGTCTAATATTCAAATGAGTAGTAATTATCATGACGTTTAAAGGTTATTTTTCTTTACAAGTGTAGGTGGGTTGAACATTGTTATAATGACACTCACAAATTTGTATAAGTCCACAAAGCTTCATTCGAGCATTTCAAAACCAGATGCCTACGGAACCCTATCTATTCGTGTCACAATACGCTTTTTACTGCTTTTAAGTGAATTGTTCGATAACATGGATACAAATTATTTACTAAAGATTTCTACAAATCGAAAGCAGATAGTCGGTTATCAATCTGATATGCCAAAACATAATATACGATATCTAAAAAAGTTTTAACTTTTAAATGTCGTACAAGCATCGAATCAAAATCGATATGAAAATCAATTAGTATCAGCAAAGAGATCGATTTTTATATCGGTTAAAATATTCATGTGGCAAGAAGGTAAATATATTTATTCGTATAATATTTCTTATTTAAATATCATTATCAAGTAAATTTTAATATTATAATTGTAAAATATTCCACTGTGGTTGTGTAGACGTCATTTAGGCTCAAAACGACTAACATACGCTAGACTTAGTATTTTAATCGAGACCTAACTGTAGATATGGCGTTAAGAACCTCAATAGTATTCTTGATCCACTAGCAAGCATTGGGGAACTTTTCAGTTAAAACTGGATGCTGTGCTGTCGGTGGTATGCGATTATATATCTACAAGGAGTCGATTGCTTTTAGCTGTTTGGTCGCCAATAGATCAAGAATTTATTTAATGCATGTTTAGAGTCGGTGGTACAGCTCACATATTTCATATTTACAAGTACGTACTACCTCCAATATTTTTTATCCTAGCCAGTTTTACTAAATCGATCTTGAGCGAACACGGTCATGCGGTACAACCCAAAGGTGGGTGATAAGTAAAAGTTGATCACAAATGGGACTTATTGTGTTCCTATTTTGAGATTAACAGCTTTTTTACACGGCTGTCCAAAACAGATGTGTAATTATTCTTATATTTGTAAATTTTGATTCCACCTGCATGCCTAGCCGTGATTAAATTGTATCTTCTCTTTATATCCCATATCCAGAAGAATATAGTACGCATCCAAAATCGAAGTTGGTTATTATCGCGCACGGTAAAAGATATTTGTGTAAAAAGTGCTAAGCTTATTGAGGTTTTTATTATCATGGCAAAAACAGTGTCTATAGCGTCAGTGTTCATAGTAGATGTTCCTTACGTTAGCAATAAGCGCTTCGGTTCCGAAAAGTACAATATAGGTTATATAATTAGCCGACATGAAAAATGAGGTTTTGTATTCGCCCGTATGTTTACGATTTTTGTTACCTAGAATTACAAAAAAATCTTACTTGTACAGCTAACCTTTAATTCAACAGTAGTGAGCGCACGTCCCTTAATATTAGGTGAGATACAAGAAAAACCTGTTTTACAATCGCTTCTGATCAATCTAGAAACAAAAACACTGGCTGGTATTACACTAGTCTGTAAGTACACAAAACGTTCAGCAGTCTGCGGTGTAAACTGGCGTGAGGTCGAGCGTGAGGTGCCTGAGCGCGCGGTCCCGTGAAGCGGAGCGTGAGGCTCGCGAAGACTTGATGATCTGAAGCACCATGGCCTTGCAGTCGTGGCACACCGCCATCTGCACACCTAGGAGACGTTCTGCCGCGCCCGCAACGGTTGCACCGCGGCTATATCGCGCTCTGAAACGAACAATACATATTATTACAGTTTAAAAAGTATTTTAATCAATAATTGTAAAAAACAATTCACATGAGCCGAATCTCCATAGTAACCATTGAAAACCATCCACGACTTGGTGCGATCACCATCTGCAAGTGCAATGTATAGGACTCCTTAAAACAAGCCGAGAAGGTAAATCCGAACTCGAAGCCACGGTCCATACTTTCTTTGGTATCTTTTCATCGACTGTAGCAAAAGTTTTGCCATAACGTCCGGTGCACCAGATTGTTAATAGCCTTAATCTCTTATTGGAGTTGCTTTTTGTTTGAATATACATTGTGTGCTGAATACGCCACTATTTGCGCATAATTACATATATCTACTGCGCGCGTTATCGTTGGATAGAACTTTAAACAAATGGTATCGATGTTTTATCTCACGAGAGCGAGTGAGCCGTACTTGTATTTGTAATGCGTACATACATGCGTTATTGTGTACGTAACTACAATACTGAGCGCTCCCGAGCTTACGCAGAGACAATGTGCATGTACTAACGCACACAAATATGGCTTACCGGCGCTCTTGAGATAAAACCACTGTAGGTCTAAAAGACTATTAAACTAGGCTAGGACTTCAGAGACGTGTTATTTTAGACAAGATTTGATTTGCGTTTGCACATGCCGCCTGATGTTAAACAGTATAAAGCACGCTTAGCTAGAAGGAACCTGTTTATTCCTGATACGAAAACAACCATATTTTACTTTTTGAGAAAGACAAATGAGAGAAGATACAGAAGAAGAACAAGAAGTCTGACAGATACTAAGAAATAAAACGTAAATTGTTACCTGCGCTCGAGCGTGGCAGGTGGCGTGTGCGTGATGACGTGTGGCGTGTCTATAGAACGCGACATGGCAGAGGGCGGCGCCGCCGACAGCTCGGTGAAGCCCAGCGCTGAGCCGCCACGCGAACCCGGCGCGCTGTGCGCCGCCAACGATAGAAACCGACGCGACGACGACGGGCTGTTCGGTGCGCTGCCCACGCTGTTCTCCACCATACTCTGCAATACAAGCTCTTCATTCAACTAGTAGCTCCCAACCAATTCTACAAGAAATGCATAATTTTTCTGGAATAAAAAGTAGCCTATGTTTTAACCCAAGGGTTATGAACTGGATCTAATGTGACCTACTAGTGCTTGGTGGATATAGCGCAACTTTTTTTAAGCTTGCGCAAGTTCGAGGCTATAGAAGCTTAAAAGAGGGGGACAAACAGGTAAGTAGGCTCCTTGCAACATCTGAACTAATGCTGGTATTTTGATTACATTTCGGAGTGAGGATTACCTCTTTAAAGATTTTCGGAGACCTTTATTTATCAGTGCAGTTTTCAAACCTTGACGCCAGGCTTTTGGTCTTTTAGTAGTTTTATAAACTTGTACCTGAGCCTTTGTAGGGCTATAGGATTTTATAGTGATTTATGATTAGTAAGTTTGTATGTAGTAAAGCCCTATTTTCACGTACCATGTGTTCGGGGCCAACAAGACGCGACATAAGACTCCGCGGGAAGGAGGAGTGCGCCTCGTCTTCCGGCGAAGGCAGCAGTGACGGGCTCAGTAGCACCACAGGTACGTGGGCGAAGTGCTCCGTTGGTATCCGCATCTGGAATGTAGCAAGGTTGAACGCTGGAGTAAGACTTTTTTATAAATTTCGGCAAAGCACTAGGTATTTTGGAAAGCGACGCTCAAGGTGAAGCTACACGCGCGTCGTAATTTGTTTTCACTCCTGGATAAAGGTCGACGGATGTGACCTAAACCAGCTATAATCTGTGAATCTGAATGTTTGAGTAAACCCGTACAAAAAAAGTTTATAACGCTATTTTAAATGCGATGATATAGTATTATTTTTGGAAACCTTAGAGATAAATATAGGTACTTTATACTCGTATTTATACGTAAGTAGATTGATAATGCAAAGATTACAAGTAATAATACAATGAAAATGAAGAACTCACCTTTGAACAACACTTTTGACAGACAGTCTTTTTACATAGTTTACATTTCTGACCCCATGGACCAAAAATGCCGAATCTTGTCTTCAAACATAAGAAGCAGACCTGAAAGAAGAAAGTAAGTATAATGTTACATATTATAGATACTTCTACTAAAGAATACTAAATTGAAATGCATTATGTGCTCTTTCGTTTCTGTAATCATATGAAAATAAAAAAAAAAATTTTTTGCTACAATGTTTATCTTTTATGGTACTTGCGTACTTCCTCCAGAAAAATACGATTAAATTAAAAAATATCGGTAAGAACCGCTCGAGTATTACAAAGAGGAACTTACCCTTCTCTTCTCGACGTCTTCTTTAACCCTGCCTTCGACAGGCAAGACCTCCAACTCGGCTTTGGTCAAAACAGATCTTATGTGGACTATTTCCTCCAATGTTAGTGACAACCGGTCGTCAGACATAATCGCATCTTGCCACTGTTTCTGAAACGAATGGAGACAACTGCTGATGATTTTGCTTTGTTTTTGTGGTCAACGTGTAATCATACTTTATACTGTCTACTCTACTTATTTACAAAGTCACGTGAGTCTTATTACAAGTCGTGTTGTCTATTTCATCATGCAAGTGAGTGGGTTAAAATCACATCATTTAATATTGAACTAGCTAAATGTCAGTTTTTGTAGCTTTCTACACAACTACTGTTGAAAATCTACAAATTATTTTTAACTTTTTCTACTTTATAGTGGAAATATAATCGTGTAGGTATATAGATAAGTGAAACGTGTAGCTAATGTGTTAGGAATAAAATTATTTAAAATTAATATTCTAACAATAGTTTTAGTCATATGCGGCGAACTTTTTCAAGGAGTTAAACCACAACATAAAGTACGCGCGGCCGAGTTTTATTCCTTGCTGACTCAGCAAGGTCACCAAATGTGACTGAAACTATAGTCTGAGTATCATACGGTGAGTACAAAAAAAATTACTTATCTAATTACTTAAATATGACGATATGAGTTCTTGACGTTGGCGTCGAACCCCATAGGTATATTTTATTACTGTGCTCTGCTGTACTTTTCAGAGACACGGTTTCATTTAGAATTATACACAAAGGATGTCTTTTGTTCCCATGTAATATCTAGCTTTCTTGTACCTTCGTGTTATGAAAGTCCACCACCTGAGGGTAGCTAGCCTACTTGCTACTCACATGCGAGGTATGCGTGGGGCTGCCACTAACCGACTTGATGAGCTCGTCCTGTAGCGAGGAGCGCGACCAGGAGAGCTCTCCGAGCGCAGCATCCGCTTCGCTACTCGCTAGCGACGCGGCGCCTGCGCACGACGCTCGGGATCCGGGTCTGAATGAAATTGATTAAAACATACATTTCGACTAAAAACATGAAAACCATCTTATCACCGTTTTCCAACCTATCTTTGTACTAAGTATAATTGGTTTGCGTTTTATGTTGCTTCATCGAAGTGTAGGTAGACAAGGATAGTAGCGATGGAGCACGCCTAAAAGATGCTTAGATCTCCCGAGAGTAGATACAAGTTTAGAAATAATGTCGCAGAATAAATGCTACCGGTTTTTTTTATTAACCACTCGATTGACCTATGGAGAAATCGTAGCGAGATTGTTCCAGAATTTTCAGTTTTTAGCAGTTTGGTTAATGTAAGTCTACTGACCTGGAGTGCGGTAGAGAGTGAGCTCCATCGGTGGGGGCACAAGGAGGGTGCGTGACGGTATGTCTCCTCATGGAAGCGCGCCGCGACGGGCACTGGGTCGCCAAGTCGTAAGCTGTCACACACAACATGAAACGATTAGCATTTGTTAAAACAAAGTGAAATGAAACCCTCAAATAAAACTGGAACAAGTCTATATTTCTTATTAATAATGTAATTATTTTTGTCCTATTAACAATAATTTCAGCAGTTTCATGATTTTTGGAAAAATGCTCTTTTTAATCATAATAGCAGTTGCTAATATCGTGGGATCTTATGAGCTATCTCTAACTATATTTAACGAAATAAAACAAAATACAAGCGATATAAGACAACACTTAATAGAAAAATACCTATGTATATAAAAAGTCTAAAGCAGTCAGCGAATGGTTGATCATCTACGTATAAACGAAGAAGTATAAACAACAATAAAAAACTGGAATACAGATAACTGAAATGGGATGTCTCTATTGCTGAACTGCTACCTACTTTAGAACCCTAGCCTGTCAATATTAATAAATACTAAGGTAGATATATAAAGACAAACATCTTAAGCTTAGTGATCAATAAGATAATATTACAGTCGTGTTAAAGAGAACATGGTGTTAGTAAATAATTAAGTTAATTCAAACGTGAATTATTCCAATAGTGTAATAGTTATTGAACAACAAACTGTGATGTAAGTGAGGTTAAGTAACGGTGGTTTAAGATTAACAAACTGTGACACACTTATACAATTATAAGTAGAGAACATAGGTACATGGATTATCGTGTAGAAAAAGTGGAGTGACAAAGATTAACGAAGATATTAAAATTACTACTGAATTAAACTAAACACTGCGAATAGAGTGTGGGATAGTAATGTTTTCAACTTGACACAAAACGAAACTTAATTATAATAAACTTTACAATGAACATGGAGTCAATTAGAACAGCATGATAGGCACGCACGAAAAATCATTCAATAAAATGGCTAGTAATTTACGAACGTCTCGTCAAACCTTGAACAACATTGAAGCAAACTATTAAAAGTAAAGATTATTTCACAAACACGGTCAAACACCCTAAGTGAACGGCAAAGCGACGCAAGTTTTTGCAAATAAATAAGCGTGGTAATATCATGCTGAACATCGTCACACGACATGCTGGCGTACATTCGAGGGTCTCGTCGCAAAACTGGTGGTATTCATCGTGGGATATGTGTGTACGTGGGGGAGCACGCGGCGCTCGCTGTGGGTCTTCTGCTGTCCAAAGCCATCGTCCCCAGCGGTCGAGGTCACGGTCATCGCCAATCAAGGTGTGCATGAAGGAAGGATTGTGTTTGTAATGCAATTTGCATTATAATAGTAGAATTAACTGTCGAAGCCGACGTTAAGCGCTTTAAGCTTATTTTTAAGTAATTTGTATTTTTAAACAGTGAGCTACTACTGATCTTTAAATTTGGAAGAATTGTATCCCTAAAAATGCAGGTGAAAGCATCTAGATTTAACTCTCAGCGAAACCTCTTGAGTTGTTAAACATCACCCCGCTAATACGCTATAGTATACGGCAAAAAGATGGCGGTTCAGTGAAATTTTGGGAATCCAAGAGTTTCAAAAGAAAAAGTTCCTTAACCCTTTCAGACCCCATGTCCACAATTGAGCACATTAAGGAATATTTCAAATAAAATTAGGAAATATGTCACGTTTGAATTTGAGAAATGAGATAATTTGTAACCCATTTTTATAGTTAGTTTCCTTTGGTTTATCTTACGATCAAATTTTTTATTTCTATTGGTTTTATACGTAATTTAGTATACCTTAACCATAATTTTTTTTGTCAAAATGACATAGACAAAAAAAAAACAGGTCGGAAAGGGTGTAAACCACCTGAACCCACATCCTTTTAGCGACTCAATAGTCTAAAAAGATATTCCTTTCAACTTCATCTCTCATCGTCTTATCCTACAAAACAAACTAATCAAGGTTATACCCCTTCTGAAAACTGTCAATTTCCATATTCTAAGTTGAAATCTAATTCTTTTTACCGGTTCTCTTCCAAGGCTTAGGAGTCTGATGCTGTTGTGGCGCCGTGTGTCTTGGGAAAGGTTGTGGTGCGCATACCACGGGGCTTGTGCACGTCTCTGTGTCATCCTCGTCTTCATCGTCCTGGAAACAAACGCAGTTCAGATTCAGATTGTTATTTATTTCATACGATATTACATATAAAGATTTTAAAAAACGTGAAAACTAATCAAAATATTCTTTTTTTTAATGGTTTACAGGCTAAGTGTTTGACCACGGCTCACATGATGTTAAGTGACGGTTTGGTCGAAGATGGTTAACACTACTAGCCTGCAATGGAACAGGTTCTCAAGTGAGACTGCCGAAAGACACCGTTAGGTGCTTGGCGACTATTTTCAAGTAAAGGGTGGTAGCTAGCCAGATGAGTACTTGAAAGTACCCTTCCACCACGCTATGATTTCCTATGGAATCTTAAAATAATGCACGCCAAAGCAGTGATGCCCTGAATTTTGTTTTATTTTAAATTTCCGTCTATCGCTGCAATAGTCATGGGTATGCGTTATCTTTTCCATCAGGAGAGCGTCTGTTTCGTCTCATTATATCTGTGACAACAGGTCATGATGGACCGAGCCATAAAATAAGTCCCCAAGTCGTCGTCTGATGTAACGAGCACTCCTGACCGCAGAAGTATCTGGTTTACGATCATCACCGAAAGCAATTGCTTGCAGAGCCTTTATCGATGTTTGTTTTATTTTAAATTTCCGTCTATCACTGCAATGGTCATGGACATGCGTTATCTTTTACCATCAGGAGAGCGTCTGTTTCGTCTCATGTGACAACAGGTCATGGTGGACCGAGCCATAAAATAAATCCCCAAATCGTCGTCTGATGTAACGAGCACTCCAGACCGCAGAAGTATCTGGTTTACGATCATCATCGAAAGCAATTGCTTGCAGAGCCTTTATCGATGGTAGTGTCGAATCGCAGGTGCGTCTTGGTTGTGGTTCAATACCTGCCGTGGATAATGTTGTGCTCGCACCATTAACTATCGATTCTTAACGCTGCCGAATAACTTTTGATAGTCACGTTTTTCATGGTTTTGTAACTATCTGTGACGGTGTTGCTAACTACGAGTACCTAGATCGTACTGGAATGCAAAATCATAAGTTGATGTCAAAGTAGTTTGAACCTTTTAAGCTCGTCTTATGTAGCTTTATATAATAACAACTATTATAATGGTAGCTGTTTTTTATAGAATACATAATTATTATTCATCAATTTTCAATAAATATACTTGCTGGTAGATCTCCTAAGCAGGAGCCTAGGTAGGTAATGTCTGGTACCACAGTACCAGACATTCTACCGCCAAGCAGTAGTGTGTAAACTTTACTATGTTCCGACTTGAAGGGTACTACAGCTAGCGAAATTACAGGGATATTGAGACTAACCATCGAAAGTCTCAAAGTAATGAGCGGTAAAGCAGCGATATCCTGGACTTTGTTTTGCTACTCAAAATTATATGTATCACTGCAATGGTCTTGAAAGGACGTTATCTCTTACCATCAGGACAACCGCCTTGTACGTTACTTTTACATTAAGAAAATATTACCTACTTTCGTTATGTTTTTTCTTTATTTTTCGTTAAAAAACGATGTATCTGGCATTAGTTAAAACACTTAAAACACGACTGCTATGCAAAAAAACAAACAAAATAAAAAAAGTTTTTTTTATCATTCTCATTTTAAAATGGAGCCTTACTATCGTCATATCGATTTTTTGCGAAAAAATTATAGCTCATTTCATTTGGGATGATGCAAGGATTTTAACGATACCCCATAATACAAAATCCAAATCTGGTCAGATATTTAAAAATTTTGGTAGAATAAATAAACCATGTGAATTATAAGACACATAAGGCTAAAAACATTACAGTCCTCTTTTTGGGCAGTCGTATAAAAACCGGTCCAATGCGAATCGAGATTATACTAAGAATTCAAATTTCATTGCAATTTTTGCATTGACACCAATCATGCTGTGTTAGAAGTTGCGATGAAGAAAAAATATCTAGTTTGCGAAATATTACCTAACAACTATCAGTACTATTAGGTACTTCTAACCTAACCTCACAGCACTTAATTGCATGCTCTAAAATATAACACAGTATAGCATATTGTAAAATAGCATGGAGAGCATTACATCGTTAATTTTAATGATGCGATATTGGCGATCTGCGGTAGAGATATATAAATCATGAGTTTAATCACAACAAGTATGATCACAGAATATATATAGTACAAAATGTTACCATTAACAACAGTACCATTTCGAATACTTCAAGTTTGACTAACAATCGTACTTTGAAATTTATTATACAAAAGTTATACGGTATCATTCTTTATTTCTCGTATTTTGATCTCTCCGCTTTGTAAAAGAAAATTCACGACCGCAAAATTAATCAGTTCGACTTTTACTGCAAAAGAAATGGTGGGTGAAGTTTGATTTGAATAGATCACGTTTCACTTTATTTCTTTCAAAAATACACGTTTTGAATCAGCTGATCGCAGACCGTTTACAAAATAATTTTGTAAACGGTCAAATAAGTTTGCTGAAAAACTTTGACCGAAAGATGAATTAGTTATAAAGTTATTAAAGTAATTATAATAAATTAGTGAAAATAGTATCATCAATTATGTCTGTTTAACGAATTTATGAAATTATTAGTTGGTTGATTATGCATAGACTGCTAAAACATCGAAAGCTATTAATATATGTATACTGAGTTTCATCATCATCAACAGCCTATCGAAGTCCACTGCCGAACATAGGCTCGCAGCCCGATTTTCGGCTTTTCGCTTCCATACTAACAGCTGTCCGTATATCGTCACTTCATCGAATGTCAGGACGTTTTCGCGGTCTTAACTATAGAACACTTGGTTCTGCGACAGATTTGTCTATTGTCCAGCCCTTTGCCACTTCAGCTTGCTAATACGCTGAGCTATGTCTGTAAGTTTAATTCTTTGGCGAATTATTTAATTTCGGATACAAATACTCAGAGAATTGCCAAGCATCATAGTACGCTGAGCAACTTTGAACTTACGGAGCTTTCCCGCTGTGAGTGTCCACGTTTCGACTCAGACAGGTAGAACGCACTGATTAAGGACTTTTGTCTTGAGACTTTGCAGGATATATAACGAGAAGATTTGACGTAATTTTCCGAACGCTGCCCAGCCCAACTATATTCTTCTGTTGGCCGAGTTTAGTTTGATATAAATATTTAAAGACAATCTAAAGAATACGAATAAAATGATTCCCCAAGACGCAAAAAATAATGCTGGTACTGTATATTAAACCCGAAGTCATAATCCGGTAACGGTACGAAGGGGCGGGCTCCCTATAAACAAGGTTTACGTGCATCAAACGCGTAATCATATCACGGCACTACAGTAATCCAATTTACGCCTGTTAGCTCACTAATGAGCTGGAACGAAGCCAAACTGTGGAAACTCTCTGATAAAAACAAAACAGTGCCAGTGATTTACGAAAATTTCATGTTTCATTTAATTTACGATTTGTAAGTTCCTATTAACTTCATCTGAGTAAAAAAAAAATATAAAATAAAGCAGCCTGTATCTATCTACCTCATTGTTAGATAACTTGGCAGAAGAAAGCCTAGGAATGTCTAATACAGGTTTTGTTTAGTTTTTCATCTTTTGTTTTTGCTAGTCGAGTCCAAAGCCAATCGATTTGGAAAGCGAAAATAAATTGGCAAACTAGTAAGTTTTAGTGTTTTTTACAATAAAATATGATAGCAAATTGATACATCGACATTTAGTATCGGCCAGATGAACTATAGCTGGAGGCTATGTGTCTATTTTACGATAAGAATCACAGTGATAGGATAGTGCTGTATTTTACTTCTAATGGTCAACCGATTTCTTACTTAGATTTTTACTAAACATTAACTAAAACAAGTACGAAACTCTACACAATCAATATAAGACGTTTTTCCACTATTTAAATTTAGTTTAGTTCGACTTTTTTATCCAATAGATATATATTTTAAATAATGAACTCATTTTACTAACATTGATTATATATTCAAAGACTTCTTAAAAGTAGAAACATAATTGCATGGTACACGAATCTTTTCGCATGCTGCAAGGCAGAATATGGCGCTCTTTGACTATATTGTAAATAATACCAATATATGCAATAAACGAATTATGATTTTATTATCATTGACTTAATAGAAAGTTTTCACACTGAAAATGTGTTTTTCGAGACTTACTCAGAAATTCGATCGTAAAAACATACAAATGTTAAAACAATAATTTAACTTATTATATTGTTCAGAAAATAAAGTCAGAATTGGTTTTTATTTACTCTAACCGATACCTATTACAAAAATCAAACTTTTCACACGAACGAACTTGCATAACTGCCATGTTTTTGCTGAGCTAAATGAAATCTTATCCAATACAGTATTAAAAGGACGATTGACTGCAGTAACAAATGTGCTTAAAACGTTGTAATACCGGGACAAAAATCTATACAACAAACAACATCAAAGAACGCTAAATATTTATAAAAGACAAGCTTCTTTAACTCTAAAAGTCTAAAACACTAAATCCTCCATTGTGAACGCGTAAAGTGCCTTCTTACTTGCTTCCTACCGACTCGGAAATTCACGACAATCCCGACAAGAAAACGTCAACCCAACTCCTACTTTACGCTATAATCCCAGCTGAGTTAAAATTTCAAGCGTTTACATCCACAAAATAAACCGTCTTAAACAACAGCCCTATTTTGTAAGCTGTAGAGTTTAGAGTTCCGTTAAATTTCACGAGTAGGCCGTGAAAAGTATGAGATATTTGCACAAGTGTACAATTTGTTTTACGTGCTGTTTTAGTAGTACAGTTATTCCATGATTAGTATGGACACTTTAATGAGTGTTGGAAAGCACTTGCACAGAGCTTGTATTTACCGCTCTCGTTTTGACTTTGAAGAGTTGATTATACCCACACATTTATTAAGTCTACCTATATTTTCTATTTATAACGTAGGTGTAAAATAACTTTAACATACTCTTATTAGCTTCGGTTATAACTAACTAACTATGTTATCTGACCTTGGAAGCCAGTTTGAACCTACTTCTAAATGTCGTATCGAAATAAAACTTTGTTTGTATATGTAGTTTGATTGACAATATTATAATTTGATATATAGGAGTTGCCGTGTTGGTGCCGGCGTAAGAATAGTACCCCACACTCTCTACCCGTGGTTGCCATAAGAGTCGGCTAAGGGATGTAATCCGGAAGATGGGCAGCAGCGTCTTCCTTGAACAATCATACCTAACTGCGCTCGCCAACCCGCCTGCCAAGCGTGGCGAGTATTGGCAAAACCCCCCCAGGAGGAGGCCTATGTCCAGCAGTGGACGTCCTATGGCTGATGATGTGATGATGTGATATAGGAGCTGATTTGATGATGAAGCCAGAAATTGGATAGTGGAACACTTCAGTGGCTAATAGTGTTAGGATTTCATGAATCCAATATACTGCACTTGGTGTCTGATGATGGATGAGATTATGCAGTGTTTTCGATTAAAGCTCCCAGGTGTCTTGACCTTTTTTTTATCTATTGGTGAAACTCGCACGATAATCCGTTCAGTAGTTTTTAAGTTTATCGCGAACAGACAGACAAACGCGGCAGACGACTTTGTTTTATAATATGTAGTGATATGTAGTGATAATGCGACTTAACTAATAAGCAACAACATTTTTATATTATTTTTACGATAAATGAAATGTAGGCGTTTAATCTGGTTATGCTTAGCAGGAATAAATATATTCTAGTACCCTTATATGGAAACTTTGCTAATTAGAGATTCCATAATTTATTGATGGCAAACTCTAGCGACATCTAGTTTTAGGCACGTTGCACAACATTAATGAACAACTAATGGCATACAACATAACAAAGCTTTTACTGATGTTTTTTTTACTGTTTACAGGCTAGTTGTTTGACCACAGCTCACCTGATGTTAAGTGATGGTGTGGGTAAACACAACTAAATGGAACTGATCTCTTATTGCAATAACGACGATAGACTTTCGATCAACATTATTTTGACATTTGGATAAATATCAGCTTTTTTTCCACGAAAAGTTTACAATGCCTGCATGATATCGGATGAAAATAGCACACGCTGTCAGGAACAGATAATAATCTATGCTTAGCACTTTTGATACGTCTCTTATGGAAACTCGTATATCATTTTCAAATTTTATAGTAACAAAAACAACTTAAGAAACTTGATATTTTTTATGGCGTGACTTGACTAATTGGCGTCACATCATTTTGTAGTAATGATAGTGGTTAACTCGGTCTGTTCACACGCCAAAGGGTGTGGGTTCAAATCCTAACAATGAACTTGAGCTGCCAGTGAAAGAAAAACGTCTTGCGGAAACCATAGCATGGTGGTAGGGTACTTTGTAGTACTCGGTTGGTTAGTTATCAACCTCAAGCTGAAAATCTGCCGCCAAGCATCTAGCGGTGTGTTCCGGCAGTCTTGAGAGCCAGTTCCATTACAGGCGAAGTGTATTTACTATCTTCGACCACGCCATCACTTAACATCAGGTGAACTATGCTACCAAATACCTAGCCTGTCAACCATAAGAAAAGAGAATAATTCTTATTAAATAAAATTAGGAGGCGGAGATACCGTTTTCACAATTAAAATTCATTTTGAAAGTGACTTTAACACCCTACTTAATCTAATTTCTCACCCACCTTTCCCAATTTATGGAGCCGAAAAGGTAGTTTGCTAGCATTTTATTTAATTAACCCTTTACCCTTTTAAAGTAAGTATTTAGCTTTATTAACAATTAGTTTCGCTTGCTTGCTTTTTATGTATGGATTTTTAGCATTATTGCATTTTTTCGCATAAAATTATAGTTCAGAATGTTATTGGCATTTGTTATAACAAAGTCTTCTTGGGTTAATTTTTATAATTAAATTAAAGAGTAAAAACTATACCAATATGGGAAAATCTGGATAACTAACTTTCTTAATTTCTGGGATTCATTCATTCTAAGGGATTGTGCCTAAAAAGGCAAGTGTAACTAATTGCGAGATTTTGACCTTTTCCTTGTCGAGACAAATTATGTAGGGGTAGTGACTCGAGGGAAACTATTTACGATCCTCCTATTGAGGAGGAAACAAGGAGAAACAAGAGGGGAGGTCTTTTCTCTCTCTCTCTCCTACTCTTATTTGCCCATTCTTGGTTTTCGTTGTAAGCCTCGTTTTTCTGAAAGAAAATTTCAACGCATCTACGTATGGTATCGAAGTACTTTAGCATTGCCTTACCTCAAGATTTTCAAAGTCCACTTTGATGAGCCTCCTCTGCGGTTGTGCATGCGGCGTGACGTCACCACCACGCCGCGGTTCTCCCCCGCCAGGGCCACTTCCCGAACCACTAGTCGCTGTAACAATAAAAAACAATCATGTTACTCATATTCATAGTGTACCTATATTCAAAATTATCGGAAGCTCATCAAACGCGCATAACTTTTTATCATATTGGACAGAAGTCCTTCAAACGTAAAAAAGCTTTAAGATTTCAAGTTCCAAAAATGTTTGGCAATACATTTTGTTAGATGTTTAAAAACAAACAATGAAACAGATTTTTTTGTTGTTCTTAATGTTCTCAAAGATGTGTGAAGTCTGCGAACCCGTACTTGGCCGACGTGGTGGACTATGAGTTTACTCTTCTTAGAACAAAATAGCAGCGAAGGCATGGATTCAAATCCCACACGTGAACCACCCACACGTTGAAAATCTGCCGCCAAGCACTTAACAGTAATTTTTGGCAGCCTCACTTGAGAACCATTTCCATTCCAGGCTTAGTGTGTTTACCATGCGTCATGTGCCGATCACACCGTCAGTTAACATCAGATAAGCTATGGTCAAACAGCTAATGTCAAATATTAAAAATAATGCGAGATTACTTATAAAAAATTGGTTGAACCGGGTAAATCTTATCGTATCTAAGTGAAATCGCATTTGCATTGTAATCACGCTATTTTGCCGGATAAAATTAAAAACTGTGAAGAAAATAGTTTATAATTCATTTATTTCTTGCAAAATAGGTAAACAAATTTTTGGTCTAAATGTCTAGCTACTTAGACACTCTATTTTTTTCCTATCAAAGCATGCAAGTATTTCGAAAATAAAAGAAAGCAATTACATTATGAATCAATTCCATACTTGGTGTTGGTGTATAAATTAATCAATATTGTGCTGTCAAAATCAGGGCACTATAAAAGGCAACTAAACCTTCGTTCAATATATCACTGGATTAATAAATATGAAACTGAAGTATAATCCTAGCAACCAACCAGGCTTTGATGAAAGCTTTAATCCCCCTGGGCCAATATTTCGACAGCTCTGAAATCCCTCAGGGAAGGGAGATATTGCCAGAACCATCCGTCAATACTAGTTTGGAAAAACTATCTGATATCAAATATACATATTTTGTTAAAGTGATTGTAACACGGAAACTCATTCAATACGACAATGACAGATCTATGCTTGTGACAAATCTATTTCTTGTAGTAGTTAGTAGACTACAATGAAAACGACAGGAAAATTTTAAGTATTTCGAATCCCACTGCTGGGCGCGGATCTTGTCTCATTGTGAGAAGGATAAGGCCATAGTCCACCACGCTGACCAAGTGCGGGAACTTTTTTTTAAGAACTCTGATGTTTGCTCACTATGTTTTCCTTTAGCGATTGAGGTCACACACATAACTTAGTAAAGACAGAGGTGCGTGCCGTGGGATTCAAATACAGGACCTTTAGATTGGAAGCTAGACGGTCTCAGAAGCTAGGCAGCCGAACCTTCAGGAAGTAACCTTTAGTAACAGTAAGTACGTTCACTAACCTTTTTTAATATAGATATCAATTTCTTAAATGATAAAAATCTTAAGCATTGATATAGGTATATTTATATTTTGACATTAAGTCTGGAACTGAATCATCGTGTAATCGTTTTCTTTTATTTTGTACTAGCAACCCGCCCCGGCTTCGCACGAGTACAATGTAGATACTAATGTGGTGCATATGCATGTATTATAGATATAAACTTTCCTCTTGAATCACTTTGTCTATAGATGGAAACCGCATTAAAGTCCGTTGCGTAGTTAAAAGATTTAAGCGTACAGACGCGTAGACGGTGGGAAGCAACTTTGTTTCATACTATGTAGAGATTTATGAATACTTGCATACTTTGAAAGCAAAGCCTATTTTGCAAGAAATAAATAAATTATGAATTAAATTAAATACATCAAAGTATTAAAAAAAGTAAGTTTAAAACTGTCAAAAAAAGCCCAAAGTCTAAAATTGCACTACTAAAAAATACTACCTACTTAATAATGATTGTAAGTCGTGGCCGTTACTTTTCGCAGAAATTTTACCAAAATGGAATCACGTGGTCTTAATTATCTTTATACAAAATCTTTCTGCTGGTACAGCATTGTTTGCTTTTATAAATATATTTACGTGAAAAGCAAATATTAATATTCGTGAACGAAGTGACAATGATAAATACGGCCGACTAAGCATCCATTCATCTCTTCCCAGGCTAATGAGTTTAAAGAGCTACTTTTCAAAAGCTGAATAACAACGAATCTGTAGCGAATAGAAATTCACGTAGGCGATTTGCACCCCACGCATAAAATGTAAATCACAGTTGCTTTTTCAACTAAATTTAATTGGCACAGATTAGGTAAAACGTTGCCTGCTCGCTTCCAAAAACACTATTTAGGTGAAACCCCCTGTAACCCAGTTTCAAGGCAACGACCCAGGTAATGGGTCATATCAGTTACATAACTACGAATCCGCGCGGTAGGACATATTTGCTTGGAAGAATCGCTCGGAAATGTGTTAAGTATCTCAAACAAAAAAATCTGCCGCCTATCTATTAAAGTGGTCTTGCAGCCTCATTTAGGAGTCAGTTCTATTCCAGGTTAGGTGTATGTTAACCATCTTGGACCACACCGTCACTTAATATCAGATAATTATATAAAAGGACTAGCTTGTCAAAAATAGAAAAAAAAAAAACATTAAAAAAAATACACAGTTAAATCTGTGGATATTTCTATCCACATACGTTTCATAGGTATAATTAGACTGTACTATAAGTTATTGATGTTACCTAAAGATATGTATCACTCACCGTCACAATAACAATAATATAAAAAAAAGTTTTTTTTTTTTTAATTGGACGACAGAAACGAGAATTACTCGCTACTAAACGTATCTATAAAAATTAAGTTTATAATTTCGATAAATTACTGTGGTTTTCGTTAAAAATCGTCTACAGCACGAATGTTATACCTACTGCTTACTATTTATATAGGTGAACTTATTTTTCAAGAAACGTTATTTTAAATTTGTTTTACTATTCATATCACTGTAAAAAAAAAAAATACACTGATCTCAAGTAAGGAGCGAGGTTATTTATTTATAGGAAAAAAAACCTACATAGAACACCCTCGCGCTTGAGGGTAAAGCCAAGCATATGCGTCAATTTGTTTCACCGAGAGAGAAGGGTGGCCATTACCTACTATTCTTTTATGGCACATAATGCGGGGGCGTCTTGAAGTATTGCACTCTCTTTCAAACACATTTGTGTACATTTTACTACTCAACATGCTTAGAAATAAATCGTAGGTAGACTACAAATGCTTATTACTTGATACAGTTGGTGGGTAGATGTACATCTGCTGATTTTGATAGAAGAAAATCCTGTGAAATTGAACCTAAAAATAGACTAGGTAAAGGTTAAAGTGGCGGAATCTGACCTTTGACAGGTGTTGCGGACGTTACGTAACTTTGTAACATTAAAAAAACTGCGTGGTTAACTTAAATAATAACAACGTGTAAAGCTGTAAAAGTTACCACGACGAAAAGCCCGTAACTTTAGGTTTACTTTTCATCGAGTAAACGTTTTACTGACGTTTGACTGATTAAATTAGGGGGCCTACCACGATATTTTGACTACGACTCTATTCAGAGTTCTTGTACTAATTAGCTTTTTAAGTAGGGCCCTAAGTAGTATCAAAACTTAAGTAGGTACCTCGAAGCACACTGGCGAATAAAATTTTCATAGAATATTTCACTAAACCATAATCAACGAGTTCGGACTCAAATTATTATAAGGGTTGCCAAGAAAGATAATGAAAAAGAAATGATTTACAATCTGTTTACCCTTACTAAACAACACTACTTACAAAAGACAATTTTTTCTGTACTAAAATCTAATCTTTTGGAAATCTTAAGTTAAATAACTTTACCTCTCAAAAGTAAGTTTTTATATTGCTATATAAAACATTCGTATCGTAATTTATAAGAAAAAGTATAAAGTAATAGAAACTTCATAATGTAAATTGTTTTTTTTTTCTTTGTCATAGAGAAGCGACTGCCATCTTTACCACCTCTGTTAAGTACAATCATTACGATTGAATTGAAAGTTAATGCATACTTTGCTTTATTACACTTACATTTTGTAGAAGCTCATTACAAAAAGTGACAACGTATGAGTTACATTGCGAAATGAGCTTTCACTGCCCTTCCAGTGTTGTTTATGGCATACCAAATGAATGATGGCCTTGCCTTTACGTAGATACGTACGCATACAAAGTAGGTAAAAATGTTGATGCGAATTGCCTTTTTAGATTTTTTTAAAGTGTCTATTTTTATACATATACTAGCGACCCGCCCCGGCTTCGCACTTGTGCAATGTAGATACTAAACAAAACATTGACAAATTGTATACCTTAACCTTCCTCATGAATTACTCTATCTATTAATATGAAACTCGCATGATAATCCGTCCAGTAGTTTTTAAGTTTATCGCAGACAGACAGACGCGGCGGACGAGTTTATTTATAATATGTAGTGATGTAAAAGCTATGAGACGAACGAAACGCTTTTCTGATGGTTTGAGATAACGTATGTCCAGGCTAGATGCTTGATGTTAGGTTGCCAAAAAAATGGGAAAGAAACTGGCTGTCAAATGACGCTAACGGATGCTGCCGTTAGATGTTTGGTTGCAGATTTTTATCACTCAGGAAAAAGGCGTGATTGCTTGTATCTACCTAATTTATTTAACCTACTATATAAACATATATTTACAATCGTCTACAAGACGTGGTTTGGCCACAGAAGTAAGATAATGTTGCGCGCACTTTGTACTCTGCTTTAGCTCCTTGAAAAAAGTTACCGAATGTGTTCAAAACTGTAGTTGGAATTTCTGAACTAATCAAATGTGAGTAATCTCGTATCATTAAAACTAAAATATCTTCAATACTTAATAGTATTGAAGATATTTTATATAAATTTCTAGTGACAATCAACAGTGTGTAATACGTGCTTTATATATGGTCCCCGCTAATCCAACTATCTACACCAAACAGCTAATACATTTAGGGTAGTCAAGGTTAGCATAATTATATTTGAGTCAATTTTACTGCTTTGGCAAATGTGACTTATAAAAAGAAATAACGAGAAATTAGAAAATATTTTCATATTTATTTCCATATAAATTACGTGATTTCAAAGTATAAGAAGTTGTTTGCGTCAGAATAAATAAGGCTATTTACATTACGTCCCAGTTGTTTATTGTTTTGATGTTTCATTACATTCCGAACTGCCCTTTGTTTTTAAAAGGCTTCGGTTTATTTTAGATAGGCAATTACGAAGTGACGTATATAGTTTGAACCCTGACATTTTCCTAGACCACAAAGCTTACGCTGAGAGCGATTAATTCCCAGCAAGTAAGCTAAGTAAGACAAATACAACTATTGTTGTTGGCAAACAAGGCAAACAACCCTTCAGGCCTTTAGGTTTTAGGTCCGTAGGGTTTGCTTTAGAAACTTAAATTAAATTAATTTCATATTACAAATAAATGTCCTACGTGAGCAACATAAAGCGATATGTCTTGCAAACATAATTTGAAAATGGTTTTACGCATGAACGAAGGTACGTTAGGTGCCTACCAATGTAATTTGTACTTAATATGTACATACTTACTACCTCGACTTACTACCGCAAATACAAGAAGTTAAAACATCATCAATTATCACCATCTACAACCTACCTTGTCTCACAACTGGTATGTTTCACACTGGTATAGGCCTAATCCCTGCTTTGGCATTTGTCTCGATTGTGTGCTAATCTAGTCTAAGTTCACCCCTGATAATGTTTTTATCGCTTGCGTTTGACCGCCACCTTGCCTGATGTTAAGTGAAGATGCGATCTACAATGGAACACGATTACCTAGAAGAAACTGATTCGCTCGCGACTCATTGCTTAATTATTAATTTATTACAATTATTAATTATTTTAAATTAATCTATATATGCCGTTTTCGGCCTTACAGGTCTAAATTAGGAACCAAAGCTTGGCTTTCTTACCTGCGTCATAAGAAACTACTTCAAGAAATTCCGTACCTCCGTGTTAGTATTTAAGCTATAATTTAGTTTATATTCTCCTATATGTACGTACATAATACACAACTCATGGGATAAAATTAAAATTGGATAAATATGACTTCATAAAGTATTTTAACACATTGTATAAAGCATTAGCAAATAGCATCGCTAAGCGTAGTATCGCTACGCGTTGACGCATATAGTCATTCAGTTAGGACAATGGATCAGAGTTGTTCCAAGCATGAAAAGTGAAATTTATTATCTCAAACCGACTGTCGCTTTCATAATTGGTTCGCTCCAGTTATATCAATTAGATGTAGTACAGTTTAATCCCGCCCTTAATTTGGCAATCACTTGAGGTGACCGAGAAGCGGCGTGGAAATCGAGTTAGACTCGTTTTCGACTGTAATCTCCATTTAAAGTGGATTACGTCCAAGGTTTATTATAAATGTTTTTATCGATATGGCTATTAAATTATCTCACATTGACTTGTGTTTATGCAAGTAGCATATGATAATTTATTGGTACAACTGTAACACATGAGCTCCAAAATTAAAGTTAGATTAGAGTTAGATATTAAGGTACAATACAATTACGCGAGTAAAATAATAATGTATTTATTTGGCTATTACATACATCGTCTATCAGAAGTTATATGTGTTGTTCGAAAGTAACATTCGTAAAGAAGCATTGTTACCCATGCTAGGAATAAACCTGTGTTATGGCATAACAATATCCTCCGCCGGACAAGAAAATCACTACATGCACGTCATAAACCAAAATAGATTAATCGAGAAAAGAGATATTTGGGGATATAATGAATGTGTGTGCACGCATATATGATAAATAGTGTATAAAAAGATGATGATGATTATTTAAGATGACTTGTTTTACTTACACAGGCTTACACACGATTTATTAGCTCAAATATTCCGACTACAGTTTTAGTCACATCCGGTTACCTCTTCTAAGGAGTCAAATTAGAGTACGACGCGCGCGCGTTAATTTGTCAAAATCACGGTAGATCCATAGGTACTAAAAGAGTCTAGGGGATTTTCAAAATGCTATATTTTAAACCTTTATGTAGTAGGCAGGCATACTAATGTTAATTATTTTTTTCACGGACTCTATTAACATAGAAAAATTGCTATTAAATACATTCTACAAATAATATACATTCTTAAAAGTGGGTTAATAAAAGCCGTTGATCGTAATGAGAATAGTGTATAACGGTCTTGTACGCCTGAGCTCTGTAGTTTCTTATTTTTCCTTTCGACGCTATCCCGTCCCTGTTTTCCACTACTCTATACTGCATATATTCGTTCGCACTGCAGTTGCTTGGGATGCATGACTCATAAACACTATATTGAGTTTTGCGAGTCATTTCTTAGTATTTGTAATTTGTAGTGTATCTGTAAAATGCTGTTGTTTATATTTTCTTTTCGTTGTATATGACAGAAACTTGTTTTGTATAATCATTTTTTTTTTTTGACCTACTGAATGTCCGGTACTTCGTACCCAGTCTTCAGCTTGTGTTCTTGCATATAAGTACATATAGATAGATAAGATTTAGAAATAAATGAAAAGACAGTTCTACCAAGATTTTCCACGACACCATAATAAATATTAAAAACTGAATCAAAGTTAGAAAATATTACATAAACAGAAACACCCATAAAAAAGTCTCTAAGGAGCACTATATTTACAAAATAAAATGTGATATGAACTATATAATCGTTTCATGGAAAAAATTACTTGACATCGCTGGTGCAACGCTGCCCCAGTAAAATTTATCAGAAGCGACGTCCAGCGCTGGTTCCTCAGGGCTTCTGACAGGTTCCAGCAGGCCTGAGACAGGCCTCGTGCCAAGCAGCAGCGCCGCTGGCGACACCCTCGACCGACGCAGCTTGACTGACCTTACGAACTCCGGGGGCACGACACGAGGTTCAATTTTGGAACGATTTTATTTTCAGCCAGTAACACAACTTTTTGATAGTAGCGCGGCAATTGTTTTTTTTTTTTTTTTTGTGGTTTAATAAAGTTTTGGTAAAAGGCTAATTAACGATCAGCTGTATCGACGCACAGCCTGAGTGACATTGACCGTAATAAACGCGCTACCTCAATCAAACACAAATACAATCTGTGCGACGTCGATATTACGCGAAATAATTCAAATCCTCGCAAAATAGGAAAATTAATAAAAGCAAAAAGCTTTCCCGGGTCTAGCCAAGAAATATTAAGTCAAAATAATTATAATTGAGCTAAAAAATGCTTTGTAAATAGCGGGCGCGTGCTAAACTTGTGGCGGTCGTCGCCATATTGGAAAACTGGGGTGGTAAAGTTACGCATGCGCGGTAGCCCTATTGGGTTCCCTTTTTAAAAGACCCCGTTCATTACACCGCAGCGGAAATTTATAACAAAACCAATGCGTGTTTATTTGAAGAAAATAAAAATCACGTGAAACTGTTGCACAACTGCTTCGAGTTTCTATCCACCCTTGTACTGTTAACTTTTTAAAGTGTACGATAAACTCAGACTGGCAATTGAATGGTTTGTTTTTGTTTTCCAATGATTCTAAATTTTAAGTTCTAGACTGTGTAATTATTACACAATCGGAATTGAGAATTGATTTAGTACGAGTATTCATGGCTCAGTGGTAGTTCACATTCCAGTAACGTACTTGAAGTCGTCATAAGAATACCAAAGTATGATGTATAGAAACACAAAATGATTTCTTAGCCAGCCCAACCAGATATCCTCAATTTGAAAATTAGTCGCCATACACCAAATATTTTCTGTCAGTCTCATCAAAGAGATCTCTCTCACTACTACCTATCTTAACGTACCAGCTTCGTAAGGTCCTATCTCGTCAATATTAGAATGGTTGATTATTTTCTTTCAATGTTCGAGTAAGTTTCATATGAGTACCTACACACAAGAGGTACGAAGTACTAAAATTCATCCAGTAATATATAATAATTATGTACAATCTACCACTTCAGTTCTACTATTTCCAAATCGTACACGGAGCAAAACAACGCATGTTGTAACCTATAAATTTCACCACTCGATCGTGTTGGAATCGAGTCGATTTAGTATCGATAAGCAGTGATACGGTAGTACCGCCTAGAGGAGAGTTGGGACAATGGTAGCGACCTTGGGGAGTCGTGAACGTACGAACCTTGGCAGCCAGTTTTGATCTATCGAAACGAGAGGGAAACAAGCAAATAAGTGGTTAGGCTAGATTTTGGCCCAGATTTCGCATACTTGCTAAGTTGTAAGGAATAAATTTGAATAACCACTGGTATATTATATAGTTACAATCGTAGCCTGTATCATATCTTGTAATACTTATAATTTATTTTGTGGTTATTGGTTAGTTATGACGAGATATTCGAATGCTTGTTTGTTTTTTGCTGCCGTGTAATATGTAAGCATTATTGAGTTACGGTTTGAAGGGTATTGCAGCTAGCGTAATTACAGGGATGTTAAGACTAACTATCGAATGTCTTAAAGTTAGGAGCGCCAAAGAAGCGATGCACTGGACTTTGTTGTGTTACTCAAAGCTCTGTGTATCGTTGCAATGATCATGGACTGGCGTTATATTTTACCTTTAGGTGAGCGTCTTGTTCATCATTACTTTTACATAGAAAAAAACTATACCTACCATTATTTTTATCAATGTATTCAGTAACGTAACTGAACGGTAGTAATAAGCGCAAAGGTGTTTTTTTCTGTGGTGGCACTTTATTATAAAATTTACAGGAGAAGCAACAAACGAGAATGAAAACAAATATTGTTTTATTTTTATTTTAGACTTATAATAGTTGATTATGACTCTTTTACGGCCAAAAGATTTGATTATCTAAGTTATTAAACGGATAAGATGAAATTAGAATTTACAGCGACTTTTGATTAAAACAATGTTTTAGAAGATAAACGATGACTGGATGGTGTGATGATATACGAAGGACAGCTAGCGCTGAATGGAAGCGAATATCTGAGGATTGGGCTGAGTGGCGTGTCTTGGGAGAGGCCTATGTCCAGCAGTGGACATAGGAAATTCTAAACAAAACTGCATCATTAAGTCATTTTCGACCAAAAGTGACTTGTATAAATATACACACAAAATGTTAGGTGCGATCTTTCAAAGTAAAAGTAGTTTTACAACACACACCTGTCCCTTAAACATGACACCTACGAATGATTATCAATGAATTACGTCTTACGTTTGCACATAATAATTAGGATACATTCTATGCACAAACGTGTATCACAAACAAACTTAAACCAGTTGGTTAGCCCACATGAGGAAAAGCTGCACCCGCTCCCTTCACTGACCCGAAGTGAAGCAAAAACATGGCTGCTCTAAAACAACTACGCTACTACTAACGATTATGATTCAAAAATAAAATTAAAAAAGCAACATCTCTTTAGAATGTACATATGTGTCTATGTTATACTTATTACACGTATGTATGTATGAGTTTCTTTATTCCACCATAACTTTTAAATACCTAAACAG
This sequence comes from Biston stratarius, assembly GCA_950106695.1. Taxonomy (NCBI): domain Eukaryota; kingdom Metazoa; phylum Arthropoda; class Insecta; order Lepidoptera; family Geometridae; genus Biston; species Biston stratarius. The sequence continues at coordinate 11,145,010 of OX467115.1, read as the reverse complement.
ATTTGGATATATAAAGTATGATTGAAATCCTTACGTGACTAACTTGAGTGACACTGACTATAAAAAACATATTTTTTTCTTTTAATTTGTATGCATGCGTATTTTTTAATTAAGCCTGCGTATGTTTACATTATGGTATTCTTAGCTTAGTTTTCGTCCTATTTATTGACACACACACATGCTCTGTTGTCTACATGCTCTTGCTTCCTAAGGTTTCCTGGAAGACATTACTTTTAGTGATAAGGCTGCCAATTGCTACACTAGCATTTTTTTCAATTTTATTAAATGCACAATTTTTGGTGTAAACAATAAAGAGTTAATCTATCTATTTTTTAAAATTTAAAATGCAATCTGCTATGGAGCATGCTTGGCTAGAAGAAACCGATTATTTTGTGACTTAACGATAACCAAATTAAATCTATTAGGAAACATCTACTCGAGTAGCGCATTTCTTATTTTAGTGGTTCGCTTAATGTATGTGCAAGAACCTTCCTTTCACGAAACCAAAATAAAGTAAAAACAGGTTGATTTTAATCAACAGCTATTCCACCAGGACGTAATTATATGGTACGTATGTATTTACAAAATAAATATGTATAAGTATTCTATCAGTTTCTAGACTTCCCATATTAGCCTCATTTAGTATGGGGCTAGAAACTGCTGTATGAAATTCCCCCAAAATTTAAAATGCATTTTTTTTTAACTATTTTATATTAATAAAGTATTATTTCTCAGGTTTAATATATCTATCAATAATAAAATGGGCAATACTAAATCGATAAAAAGATTTCAATACAGTTTTGACAGTAAAATATCAAAAACTAAAGTACATCCCTAGTTGTGGGATGACGTTTCGGACGTCATAGAATAGAATAGAGATAAGACAATGAAAAAATAAAATAGTACTACGTTTTAAAGATAGAATAAACTTACAGTAACTTGAGATTTTGTGTATTTTTCAGTGGAGTTTTGTGAAATAATTCAAGAAATGAAATTTTGCAGTGTCTACTATACTTTTTATTTTAAAGATAATTTTGAATGTTACATCAGCAAAAAGTTATTCAATTCGAAATTAGGTAGAGGCACTTAAACGCAGACAGATAAATGATAGAAAATTAAATGAAGACAAAAAAAATCAAACAGCCGTCTAAACTTATTTAAAATTTAAATTCAATAGCTAGGTTATCAAAAAAAAAAACTTGTTTCGCATAATCACCATATAGTTCGCCAAACTCGGTCATTGCATAGATTGAGCTACATTTCGTCTAGTGTAAAGGTCACAGTTCAAAAGTTATTTTCTCAACGAGAATGCAAAATTACTAGAGCGCATAGCGCAGTATAAATAAGTCGTGCTTGTCTCATTCTCGATTTAGATTCAAAGTTTCAGTGAAATACATACTCTTTTAAATTGTAAATTTTTTTCGTGTTTTTATTTCTAGTATTCTTATTAATTAATAACTTAAAAATTAATTCTCTAGTGACTTTTTAAAATGTAATTATAATGCACCTAGACAATATACATAGATAGTTTTGGAATGTGATATAAATCTGTAAAAGGTATACTGAATTGGAATTAATATTAATACATTCTGTTTTGGTATGTTATTGAACAAATGAAATTAAATAGTTGACCGGCTAGGTGTATGACCTGATGTTAAGTGACGATGTCGTCGAAGATGGTGCTGAAGCACACACCTAGCCCAAAATGGAACTGGGTCTTAAGTGAGGCTGCCGGAACTAACCGCCAGGTTCTTGGCAGCAGATTTTCAGCTAGCCAACCCAGTACTAGCTCACCGCCAGCGTTCTTCCGACCGCGCTAACCACTGAGCTAACATTGGTACAGTGGTTGTAGCGTTTAATTTCATAGGGTTAACATCAATAACAATGACACAACGCAGTAATTGTTTATTGCCGTATCTGTATTTGGAATTAACGACTTTTGCCATCACATTGTCTTACAATCTTCCCAGAGATAGATATATTAAACCTGAGAAATGTCTTTAGGTATGCGAAACAAGAAGTGACGAGGTTTTGCAAATTGCAGGAGTCACGTTAGAGAAAGCGTTGAATGAAACACTTAAACACTTGTGTTGAAGAAGTGTTGTGTTGTTGTGTGGTATTGTATTAATGTTGTGTGGAGTTGTGTGTGTAGTGTTGTGTATGTGTGAAAATAAGACACATAAGTGAAATGTGATTATTACCATTGTTATTATCACTTATGTCTCCAATCAATATATAATATGTAAAATTTAAGACATCACTTTGTATGTATTAAGATGAATACAAAATTAAACTAAACAAGTATTAACTCAGACGCCGGATATATTATAGGTACTTTGCAAATTATATTTTACGCCACTGTTGTATTTAGTAGGTATAACCGGCAATGTGAACTGGTTTTAAATTCTGCACATAGTAAAATATTTTAAAACAGAAACCTACTTTACAAATGTTACTGAAGGTCGACTTGTCGCTTAAAGATCAACTACAATTTATGATAAGCTAAAGTGCACCACAACCTTAAGCTTATATGTATAAATCTTCATATTAAAATTAAAAACTCGACTTGTTACAAACCTATCAATACTGCATTATAAATCCGCGTAATATACGAGTATATTCTCGTGACCTATCTACATATAGCCTGAAAAGCCAGAATCAGAAGGCAGTTATGCTATTTCAGTCCATTTCGGTCTATAGCATGAGCTAAATACCAGTTGACTTGCATAAGGCTATAGCACTTTTACTAAAAAGCCAGAAGGCAGTTATGTTGGTTCAGTCTATTTCGGTCTTTAACACAGACTAAATACCAGTTGATTTGTATAAGGCTATAGCGCTCTCACAGAATCCGCGACTGCTTGCTGCAAGATATTTTGAAAACAATATAACATTGTCTGATAACATTTCACTTTTATAGATTTCAGAAGCGTTTCATGTTGGATATTTGATGATATACGGAAAATTATATATAGATTGTTTGATATTCTGTGCAGTATATTGCAAGTGCAATATGTCTACAATTTGCATAATAAATATCGTAAAACATTCCACCATTAGCGCCATCTAGTCGAAGCAAAACTTGGGAACTAGATAATATTCAATTAGTTATCTATGGGAACTAGATAACTAATTGAATATTTATATAATGAATGAATATTTATGAATGGGTTGGTTTGAGATACAATCATTGATTATCAATCTACTTGTTACGCATCTTTTGTAATCATTACTTTAAAAAGGCACAGAATAAACTGTAAAAATGTAACGCAATATTTGTCGCAAATTAATTCTGAAATTGACATATCGATAGCGAAATGATTATGGTGCAAGAACTTTATGTGCGTATTGCAAAAAAAAATTAAGATTCAAGGATTTTTGATTCGTTTGTGAAAGTCGGTAATAATTTTCAAAATCTGCAAAGTCAATCCCAAATAAGATACCATTTTGGTAACTGTTCTAGATCATGTGACGAGATGGTGAAATATATAACACTAGGTATATATAATTTACGACGAAAATTTTGCAGTCAATTATCACAGTATGGGTGTCGAAACCTTCGCTTTGCAGGGACGGGAACCTATGTATATAGTGCCTAGAACTTCCGATCCAGTTGTAGGTATAAGGGGTCTCTTTACTACACGAGTTCTTTCCCCGTCTAATCAAATTTGATGTGAGCCTATCCGCTGCTTTGAATAGTCACTCCAGCAGTTAACTTATGGTGTTACGCCGAGGTGTTCATTTAGTTAGTTAATCTAGGGTTTCAGCTACCTCCATAGCAAATTTATCAAAATTGCTCCAGCCGTTTAAGCGCGAAGAAATAACAAACATACAAACACACAATCAAAAACTTTCGCCTTTATAATATTAGTGCGATTGTAACATTGATAAATATTTTCTTTAGATTTCCCTGAGCTTTTCGTATCCCATTATTATTAGTCAACCATTTTGAGAAAGCAAGACCCCGTTTGTAATAATAGATGATAAAATATTACGAATAATTTAAAGAATTATGTAAGTATTTATGCTAATATAAGTATGATTTAATTCATACTAAAATAACCGGATCAAAGCAAACCCATTTTGAAGTGTTATCAAATCCAATTTGAATCATGATTCCATGCAATCACAACACAATGGGAATACGTCAACAAAAAACATCAATAGATACTTGCCTAGTTACCTACGAGATCAATTTACTAGTTGCGAGATGAAAAGTGACGGATTTCACAATCTATGAGATGCGATTATAGCATAGTTATTTTTACTTATCGTTTGTTTATTTTAATAACAATGGCCACTTTGAAATTTTAAATTAATGATTAAGCCAGACACAAAAAAACGTTACACATTTATACAAAATGATGATACTTAAAAGTACGTCAGCGAAAGAAAGAAAACGAAAGAGAATAGATTTTTTTTTTTCTACCTCAGGACCTAATGTAACATTCTTCCCTAAAGATTCCGAACTAGCCTTTTACACAAAAATTGCAAATGCATTAAAGTTCTTTAAAAAAATATAACAGATGATCATATCAAAGCATACATTTCAATCGTACCTTACCCTATACAGACCCTGTATCAAAATTTGTTGGGGATGCCTTCTACCCAACTTTCAATTCATAGCTTTACTGGGGTAATCTCTATTTTTCTTTCACAATTTTGTTTTCACAAACTTGTTAACGTACGTATGATCGTTAAGTATACTAAGTATAATCTTGAATACGGAAAATAATAGAGTAAGATATAAAAACTAACATGTTAAATATAACTGTATTTAAACAGCTCTACGTATATAATTGCCGTGGTGGTGCCAGCGTAAGAATAGTACCCCACCCTCTCTACCCGTGGTTGCCGTAAGAATCGGCTAAGGGATGTAATCCGAAAGATGGGCAGCAGCGTCTTCCTTGAACAATCACACCTAACTGCGCTCGCCAACCCGCCTGCCAAGCGTGACGAGTATTGGCAAAACCCCCTCAGGAGGAGGCCTATGTTCAGCAGTGGACGTCCTATGGCTGATGGTGGTGGTATATAATTACTTGCTGCGCCCCGCGGTTTTACCCGTGTGGTGATGGATGATTATGATGAAAAGTAACCTATGTTTTATTCCAGGGCTTAAAGTACTACATACAAAATTTCACTTAGATCCATTGAGTAGTTACGCGTGAAGGCGTAACAGACAAACACACTCACATTCGCATTTATAATATTAGTTAGGATTAGAATAGTGTGAAATTGATAATTTCCCGCGAAATTCATTTTGTGTGTCTTCAAATGCAGAGCAAACGAGTATGTTCCGTCATTCGTACCCTGCTTAACGTCAGGTAGAGAGTGGTCAAGCGCAAATCTCTATTGAATTAAAAGTATTGCAATCGCAGGCGTTTTGATACAGAACAACAACAACTAATCGTAGCACACTCGCATGTTACTGCTTACCTGTTCACAGATTTGGATAAGAGAGTAATCAGATCTTGGGAGCAATGGATCGTGCAATGACGCAATGGGCCCCATTGTTAGTCGTGAGTAACGGTACACAACTGGAATGTTAGTCTGACACAAAATGTGCTAAATTGTAATACTGTTGGAAAAATTCCGTAACCCGGTTATCTTCCAAATAAAATCTTTGTAAAATTTTGCAAACACTAACCATATTTAAGACAGCCGGACACGGTAATAGTTGAAGTGATTGCCACATTATTATTTTGTATGTTGGTTACTTTCTAGTACTCGGCTGAGCCAGTTACCATTCCTGGCTAGGTGTGAATACCATCTTCGACCATACTGTCACTCAATATCGGGTGAGCTGAGGTCAAACACCTTGCCTGCCATCATATTTTTTTAAACCCTTTGCTTGATTTAATTTTTTATTTATTTATGCTGAGGCGAATCCCTATTTTGTAACTGTATCTTATTTGTCTGTTAGTTTTTGTGTGTTTCGTTTTGTGTTACAAAATAAAAAATATTTTTTATTTTTTTCTTAGATATTATATTAGAATACTCCTGATAATCCAATGTTAAATTTAATAGGCATTTTGGTATCAAATATGGCAAATATTTGATATAGTGCTAGTGACAAAAGTGTTCTTAGCCAAATATTGTTTATTCTATTATTACTCGTTACGGAAGTCTTTTAAAAGAAAAAGGCCACCATAGAAGTTCTTTCTGTCTTTAAATTTATTTCCCCCTTTCTATCCTAAATCTATTAGCTGATTTATTGAATTTTGAGATGTTTTTATGTCAACAGAGTAGAAAATTAACAGCATCATTCACAACTGTCAACGATCGGTGACATCCATACAATGGTTTCCTCACGATGTTTTTCCTTTACCGGCAGCTCAAGCTCATTATTGAGGGTTGAACTCACGCCCTTCGCCGTGCGAACCGACCGCGCTAACCACTGAACTATCATCGCTACAAAAATAGTAAAGTAAATAGTAGTAATACTTGTATTAATTTGTTTGTTTGTATCTGTAAAAAGTTAACTTGCATCAGAAAGACAAAAACTTAAATTTCGGTATACAATTATACAGATAATTTTTATAAAGGCATCTTAGTTCGGTTCAGTGAATAATTCACAAATACTTCCGTCAATGTACCAAACACAGCTAAAAGGCGATGTTCTGGCACCAACTTGGCAAAATCCCAAAACATTTCCTTGACCAGACCAGTTCTACAATCTACAGATGAAGAATAAAGACCTTGCTGACCTTCGGAATATAATGGAAGTTGCGTGCAATCGCTTTCATAACATTCAAGGTGTTCTTTCGGAGCTTTTGAGCAGATATTTTCGTGCATCATTCTGAGATAAGATACAAAAAGTACTGCAAGAAATCTCAAAGGTCTTTTTTCCTTTCACCTCAAATATTAAGTTTAAAGTTATAAACCTCTGTATTGTGCTGATTCTACAATTTACTTAACTACCGATCTTTAGTAGCTTTTATTTAAAGCAGATAAAATACACTAAACTAGTTGATTGCGGCGATTTTGGTCTTATCTAGTCGATAAAAAAGCATTTATAGAGTATGTTTCATGATTTTTTTTGTTAAAAAAAGAAGCATATTTGATATAGGTACAGACAAAAAGTATTTAACTAACACTGCTAAAACAAGTACCATTCCAGACTAGGTGTGCTTTACCATCTTCGGTCACACCGAACACACCGTCACTTAACATCAGGTGAGCTGTGGTCAAACACATAACCTGTCAACAATATAAAAAAACTACTATTTTTTGTCTAAATAAAAAAAAAATGAAAACTCGGAAATATTGCATTGTGCTGAAACCAAAGCATGGTGATATAATCTTTGGTACTCGACTGGCTACCTACTACCTTCAAATTGAAAATCTGCCGCCAAGCACCTAACGGTATATTCCAGCAGCCTCACTTAAGAGCCAGTTTCATTCAAGAAAAATGTGTTAAATATCTCCAACCACATCGTCAATTAACATCAGTTGAACTGTGGTTAAAAACCGAGCCAATCGACCATAAAAAAATCTTACACAAAGGTAACATCAAACAGTTGTTTGTGTTATCTCGTCTGTAAAAAAACAACACGAATAACAGTAAGAGATGTGATGATACCATCACACAGCATTGATGCAAAGACATGCCTTAAATATAAACGCCTCCTTACTGTAGTTAGCACATAAATTGTTTACAATTTAACAACACTGCAGAATTTTAAACAAGCAGCCTGATTTCTTAACCGTTGCAGCTACAGAAGTTACAGTTCAATGTCTTTTTTTTTTGCATCTGCAATAAACTTAATAGCTTTGAGGTTAGAGGTTCTAAAATTGATTGTTTTCTGTCTATCAAAATACTAATAGGTGTGTTGTCAGTTGGCCAATATGAGCAAAACAAGCAAAATGTCAATCAATTTGTTGGGAAACCTTGCATAAAGTTTATGGCCAAAACTAAACAATTTAGACACATTGTTATGTTTGGTTAAGGAAATTTTAACCGCTCGCACACCACGTTTCAATAGTACAGGAATGAATTTCTACAAAAAATATATGTTAAAAAGATTTGAGTTAAAATTTGTTTTGTGTTTATGTGACAGAAAAGTTCTAAAGAAGCTATCGTATTGCTTCATTCTATCGCTTTCCCTTACGGGGTATGAAATTAAGTATTAAAAAGATTATTTTTACCCGACTGCCAAAGAAGGGTTATGTTTTTCGCGCATATCTTGTATGTAGGTATGTAAATTTATTTATTACCTCGTTTCTTCCGAACGGCCGATGGATCACGACAATAAGGGTATAGTTAGATTCGTCTCTATATAATTATCTTCGATTATTATTATTTAACATATTTTTTGGCATTTTTATTATTAGACATTTATTTTTTTAGAATTTATTGTAATTTTTTTGACATTGTGTCCAAGTTATTAACATTTTAAGATAGCATTTAATTATTACTGATCGATTAGACTGGTTCTAATATACATTTATGAAAAAAGATAAAATAAAATATAAATTTTAAAACTTTATAATGCTATTATGTAATATTTGGGAATATGTACATTTTTTATGCGCTTTAACAATTTACACTCAGCGATTTTACAATGCTTCAAAAATATTTAAATAAACAAGACAGCTGTATATAGACGCGACGAAGGGAAGGGACTTATTCGTAAACATTTTATTACCTTTGGTTGCTGCTGATCTCAATTTACACCAACGACAATTACTTTAACGGTATATAATGATGATGACAGGTAAACGAACGGCTCAACAAAGAACTCCGACTCAAGGTAAACGATCTCATCTTTCAAAACTTAGACAGTCAGACGAAGGAAAGTTGATTATTTTTCATAATTACTCTGTTGCAACTCTCGTGACTAGATCCCTGCGTGTTTCACGCTTGCATCATTGAACCCAGTATTTATAAAAAAAAAATATAAGGCAAGGTGTACAATGTTTTGTCTTTGTCAATTTTGTAATGTATTATGTATACATTACAAAAACATATATTTATATATTTACACAACTGCCCAGAAAAAGGAGCGTAATGCTTTCAGGGTTCATGTATGCGTGTTTCTTTATTCTACTATTACTTTTAAATTCCTAACCAGATTTGTATGTACGGGTTATTGTTAGAATCCTTGCATCAACCCAATTGACAGTAGCAGTATTTTTTTAATGAGTAGGCTTTTGTGTTTTTATTTTTATTAATTAAGCTTGTTTTACAAGGTTATACTACGTATGGGTAATTCTGAGTTTTTTAGAAAAGTATACGACCTAATTCTATGACCTTAGACTGCATCATGACCCGACTTGGATAAACCTATTTTGAATATAAAAAAAGGCTTGGTAATATGGTCATATGCCTTACTCGATTAAAATTATTTCATACTTGGTAATTTACGCCCATGTTGTTTTTCCCGTGCTTTGAGTCGCGTTCTGCGAACACAGCACGCTGTCACCGAAGCAATAGGAATCACAAAATCTGCGATTATCTGGCGCTAACAACAACCGTCGAGCTATTATGATTACTATTCACCGAATTTCTTATAAATATATACTAATTTCATTTTTCATAAAAAGAAGTATCAGTCCCCAAGAAACATACTAGGTATATCCATCTTAATTTTCTTAACTAGGTATATATTTCACAAAATATTTCGCGACTAAACAGCTGAATATCCACTCAGCTGTTGTGAAAAAGTAATGCGTACACAGTATAAAATACAGTTAATTTCGCTTTTATAATAATCCTAACCGGATAACCATCCGGTAAGAGATAAAACCTGAACTTTGAGTCCGAATCGGGTCTGTGTTTTAAATAAATAACGCGAGCCACTTCTCATTGTGAAAAAGATAAGGATATAATCCACCACGGCCACCATGCGCGGGTTGGCAGTTTTCACATATCTATGAGAACTTTTTAATAGCTCTTGGACATGTAGGACATGTAGGAACTTAGAGTAACAAATCCTAATTTTGGTGGATTTTTCCGCAAGAAATATTTTGTGTCAATTTTTGTGACTTTCTACGCCAAGTTTTGTTAATTTCGTTTCAGCCCACCCAAAAGAATTGTGAGTTATTTTGTTACAGAAGATCAAAGAAATATAAAATATATATTTTTTTTTTCCTTACAATAAAATTTAATTTTAACCAAAGATGGTAACGTAAAGCTTGAAATATTGGAATATTATACGTAAAGCTCTATCTCCGAATAGGATCTAGTAATTACGACGTCTACCCATTTGCCCGGTTTCGTAACAAGACGCGGGAAAGGCTTGCGGTCGCGGAACGCAGACTAGGGCGGGAAAAAACTAGGTTATCGACTAGACTAGCGTACGCAAAAAAAGACGCCATTTTTGCATTGCAAAGTGCATCGATTTTATAAGTCACGAAATGTAGAATTCGATTTTAGTTTAGAGCAAAAGCCCAAAAAATGTGTACATAGGTTATAAAATATTACAAAAACAAATATTTTATTGACAACACTAAAGTTAAAAGGCATTTTTCTATTAATTTTTAAAAATAACATAAAAAATGTTAAAACCATGAAACATGTCAATGTAATGAAATGTCAACATAATTAAATGTCAATCAAATTATTACTAGGTTACTATTACAGTTGTTTTTAAGTCTGGATCCCCAGTAGCTTTATTGTTCTAATTTGTATGTATTGTAAGTTTATACTCGTTTAACCAAAAAATAATAATTGAAATCTGCGTTAAACATAACAATTAACTTTTATTAGACACCCGCATTAAAACCTTTATTAAATAAAATAAAAACGTCTATTAAATTAATAGATTGATAATAATGAGCTAAAATAACTTCTTTTGATACAGCACGTAGCTAGGCATTATGAAACTGTGTTTCTATAAAAACGTATACTAGTTTTTTACTTATATTACTAACTTTATCAGTGAAACTTTTTCACGGAAAAACTAACGCCTATAAATCATTTATACGCGTTTATATATAGTAATGTTTACATACTATATTGCGGACAAATAAAATTTGTTCAAAATATATATATACATATTACGTGCATTATCAAAGTTTGGCAGAATTGGATTTGAACATATTTACATTTCAAAAACATTGTCCAATAAACCTAATAATAAATGATTTATATTAAGACCGCATCGCGCATCCGAATAAATAACAATATTGTAATTTTTAAAAGAAATTTTATATCACTCTCCGACCTTTACATCTAATCCGTTTTTCCGCTGCTACCTAATGGAAAGTAGGACACACATGCCAGTAAACCAACAAACACACTTTTGCATCTAACGTAGGTACTGTTGATGTTAAGAAAAACATAATTTTGACTGGAACACCAAAATATCATATCAACGTATTGTATTATTTTAAATTTTTTCGAGTTTATTTTTTTAATAGAGATATTTTATTAACAAAGTGCCGAATTACGCACAAGTATTATTTATTAGTATAGGTACTTAATGTACTGAAACAAGTATTTTTGCGTTATTTTCAAAACTATGTCGAAGTTTCAATCATTATTTCACTGGGACAGACTGGACTAGACATTGATATACTCTGTATGGGTTTGACTGTGACTTATTATTAAGTTTGATATTTCACTTGAATTATCACCAAATAAAAAAAAAATTTTTGACTCTGACGAAACACACAAAGTGCGATGCCAAAAATAAAAATTTATTAAATAAATAAATATTGGAGGATATTTTCACAAAGCGCCATCTAGCCCCAAACTAAGCAAAGCTTGTACTATGGGAACCAGAAAGCTGACAGAATAACTAAATCCTTTTTTTTTATACATACTTTTAATACATACAGAACACCCAGACGCAGAACAAACGTCCATGTTAGTCACACAAATGTTAGTCCTGAGTGGGAATCGAACCCACGCCCTTCAGCCCTCGAAGCAGATCTTTACCAAATGAGCTAACAGGGCAGGCTGTCAATTTGAAATATATACATACATAATTACATAATATCTATTTATCAGTTCGAAAGGTAAGGTAACCCGCATCAAACCAATCTAGGAATGAACGTGAAGTGCCGACAGTTACATAAATTATTATTGGCCAAGCTGTCAATATTGTGTTTTTGATGTTATTATTTATTGCCCAACGTTTATATATGAATGGGTTTAATTGCGCCAATTTAACACAGTCCAATTGAAAACGTTGACTGACATTTTAACGGTAAGTACTTACCGTTAACAATATCAGATAAACGCGAAAATAACTGAAATTAGTTTGATTGCATGTAGGTATGTAGCAAATACTTATACTTGGTGGTAGATCTCCTGAATAAGAGGTCGTATAGGCAGGTCGACAACGGAATCTTAGTAATATGGTCCCGTTTTACCCTCTGGGTACGGAACCCTAAAAATTGCTACACCTATGAAACATCCAGTATAATGTGTGGAAATTGAAATAGTATGCGCTGTCATTATGAACTCTAGTGGTTCGTGTACCTACTATCAATCATGTAATGCCATCGCGAAACAATGGTCGATTTGTTTTAGATATTCTCACGTTGAAACCACATTCTTTAGTTATAGCGCTAATATTCTTGGAAACTTAAAAAAACAATGTTTACATTATAGTAAGTACATACAAATGTTTGTAATTTACTTCCGATTCAGCCCTGCTTTTCTAAACTGTCCCACTGCTGGGCGTGGGCCTCTTCTCCAATATGAGAAGAGTAAGGCCACCACGCTAGCCTTTTTTTAAAAACTCTTATACTTGTATTTTTCTTCACGACGTTTTCCTTCACCGTACAAAGTCATCGGCAATAAGCACACTTGGAAAAGACAGAGGTACTCTTTTCCAAGTAGTTTACTTATTTATAATTACTTCTGCATTTATACTACCTACTAACATTTAAACTTCACAAGGAGTTGATCACGATTCGGATATTTGAGAGAATATTAAAACATAACAAAGGGTTGACTAACAAGAGCGACGGCGTTAGTTAATTATTTATTTTTTTACAAAATCTCAATATTTGTAAATATTTATAAAATCGCAAAATAATAATATTTACAATAAATAAGAAATGTTTTATTGCATAATCACCCGATGAAGCGTTCTTGTGATACACCATAGAACTGACGCTTTGACGATTTATTGCGTTATTTTACAAACTAGCTTTTGGAGTAAGTAATTAAAATTGAGTGGACTCAATATCGATTTGCTAATTGCATAAAATTGTAACATATACAAAATTCATTAAAAAAAAAACATATTTATAGCGACTTGGACAATATTTATTGTCAATCAGATATGATTGACAATAAATGATTGGTAAATAAATAGAATAATAAAAATCAAGAAGTCAATAAAAATACTACTTAATAATTAAGTCGTATCAGCGGACATTTGGTCAAAAATGCCGCCCCTAACTGTGCCTGGTGCAAAGGTACCCCATGAGCCTGGCAGCATTTCCGCGCTGGGTGGCTATGGCCAGCCTGTGCACCAGGAACGAAGGTCAACACTGATCTCTTAAATATGTTACTTTGTTTTAACTGACATAAAAACAACATAAACCGTAAATTTAGGATGTCTACTAAATTTATCTTATCATAGTCGAAGCAAGTGTAAAATAGAATTATCTAGACAGACTGAGATTTCATCATAGTTCCCAACGTCAGAAGTACCTACCTAAGTCGGTAGAGTTCGTGACAGAGATTACGCTCGTTGATAAGAAAAATACTAAACTAAAAACATGCATTTTTACGTTAGTTTTCGCACTTCTAATTCTATTTGTCTTCATACAAAGTTTTGAGTATAAGAAACAATGAAGTAAGCGTAAACATCTATTTTAGTAGAACAATAACATGTAATGCATACTATGATATCAGCGCAATTGAAAACAAATGACTAAATAAACATATACAAAACTAGTCATACTTACAGAAGTGTTTTCAAATTGTTATGTCTATCTGACATTAATAAAAGTAGGTAATGCGTTAGCATATACATAAAACACTAGGCATATAAACACAATCTGTGTTCCCTGAAGGTACAATATGGGTGTCTTCAAATTCAGAGAAATAATTTCCTTCTAGGTAAGCGTGCTTAGATCGCACTACTGGGAGCAGTAAAAACATGAACCTATTAAGAATAAAAAAGTACTTACGGCTTATTTCCATAGCAAGCGTATTAGTGATACACACTCCCATCTTAAACAGTGCACAAAACAGAGACAATAACTCTTTCAATCCAAAATCAAAGTTATCTCCGTGTGTTACGAATCAAATTGGCTCACAATACAAATTGGCAGTTCACAGATGAATTTCCCGGTAACGACTGATGTGGTTGAAGGAAATCCAGTTTAAAGTCAAGTAACTTCAAGCCGGGTAGCCGGAAGCCACACAGGAACTCCACTCTTCTTCAAATCCAATTAAAGGTCACATTCCCACAATATGCTACTCATAAAATGTTTTATATAGATCGATATTTTTTAAAATTAAAAAATATAAGGCAACCGCACGTCGATATTGTCGAACGCAGACTGCGGCAAGTGCGAACATCGGAGAATGTACGGGTTGCTTTACAGACAGAGTCTCTCAAACTTTACGACGTCTGGATTTTCCTTTGAATATTATAATTGATTTTACTTACTTTGTTTCATTTGTTAGTTTAGTACTCCCGCCTGTTCTTAGTCAGTAACTTATTTTGTATTCCTGAGGGCCCAGACAAAGTAACATTCGATTAGCAATAACGCTAATAGAACAATAAAAAGTAGAACGGGATTGGAAAACTGTCGATATGTCACGTGGGCAGCTTATTTCAATCCCGTAATATTTGGACTTTTCCATTAGCGTTATCGAATATATCGAATGTTGCTTTGTCTAGGTACTCTGGTTACTTGGAAAAAATGTTATCGCTATTAGGGATAAGGCCGCTACTTGTGGCACTAGCTCATAATGTTTTATTATTTCTCTATTTCTGGTGTGCACAATAAAGAGTTTCTATCTATTCTATTAGAAAAAAATGTTACATAATAATGGTGTTTCTAATCAAGATATTGCATCTCTATCTAAACATGTTAAACTACTTATACGTTGACATAACACGTTTAGCTATTTAGAAAATTATGATTGTTTATTAGTTTGACGATTTAACTTATTTTATCAATGAAATTAGAAATATAATTAAATTTTTTCAATAGATACTATAGACTTTAAACGATTATGAACAAATGATCAATTATTATTTTAATAATTATTTTAAATGTAAATAGGTAGACACGATTACCTAACATAAAACAAGTATAAATACTTCAACAGGTTCTCAAGTAATTCTGCTTGAATAGCAGTTTTAAATTCTCGTTTCAAACTAGTTGTCTTTAATAACTTAATGTATTTTTTTATGTAAAAGTAATAAGACGAATAAGACGCTCTCCTGATGGTAAGAGATAACGACTGTCCATGACCATTGCAGCGATATACGGAACATTGAGTAACAAAACAAACTCAAGGGCATCACTGCTTTGGCGCTCATTACTCTGAGAAATCAGATGGTTAGTCTCAACAGCCCTGTAATTTCACTAGCTGCAGTACCCTCCAAACCGAAACACAGTAATGTTTACACACTACTGCTTGGCGGCAGAATATCTGGTACTGCGGTGGCACCTACCTAAACGATCTACTGCTAAAAAGATCTACCATCAAGTAAGTATATAGTATGTATGTTAAGTATGTATTTTTTAGTTGTCATTTCACTCAACATCCGGTGAACTAGGATCAAATATTTTTAGGAATAGTATTTTTTTCCTGCATAAAAACTTTTTTAGTCCTTATTTCAATTTTGTATGGTAAAGTTGTCGAGCCACAGTCCGATAGACTAGTTTTATGCAACATGCGTCTTGTTCGTTTTACAATTTACGCTCCATTGTGATCAAAAAAGCTTGTTTTTTTGCTACAATAGGCTGTGATTCGTTAAATTGGATAGCAAGTTTTTTCACCAAACCCAAAAAAGTTGAGAGGCTGTGGCGCTTTTTAATCAATGTTGCGGATCAAACGGAATATAATTCTCGCTGACGATAGCATCAAAACTATTTGACCTTTGCAATATCTAGGTCTCGAATAATAATTAAGATTTAAAAAGCTACTTATTAAAATTTAGTGGATATTATTTTTAATGGCGGCGACACGACGGCGTAGCTAAAGGAACGCATCCTGTACAAAATCATTCATTCGCCAAAAAACCAGTCACATATGTACAATTGTACATGGCTCAGCGTATTAGCAAGCTGAAGTGGAAGTGGGCTGGCCATATCTGTCTGCTGGAGTAGACGTGTTCTAGGGTCGAGACCAATCGGTAAATGTAGTGTAGGGTGACCTGTAGTGACGATATACATGAAGCGAAAAACCGTAGATTGGGCAGAGTGATGTGGATTGGGAGAGGCCTATATCTATCTGTAGGGTATATTAGGCTGATGATGATGATGATGGATATTTCACACGTACAAAGAACTTCGATTCCACTTTTTTTTTAATATTTGCGAAGCGAGGATTACTGACTCTAACGGAGTCCATGTTCCTTAAAACGTTTGCCACGGTTGTTCGTCATTTTAATTATAAAAATACAGATACCTGTTTTGTTTTAGTTTTTATGTAAAAGCAATGAGACGAACGAGACGCTCTCCTGATATTAAAAGATAAATAATTCATGCCCTTAGCCATTGCAGCCATACGCAAAGTTTTAAGTTACAAACCATAGCCCAGGGCATCGCTGCTTTGGCGCTCATTACTTTGAGACTATCGACGCGACGGTTAGTCTCGACAGCCCTGTAATTTCGCTGCCATCCAACCATCTAATGTCCGCCAAAGACCTTAAATTTGTCACTTAAAGTTCTGTGTATCGCTGCAATGGTCATGGATAGGTGTTATCTCTAGGCGTTACCATCAGGCAGCTTACGGTTACACCTCGTTCGTCTCATAACATTTACATTTAAAAAAAACTTAATGTTTTTATTATAATTTCATAGCACTTTCCCATATCATATACTTGTACTAATCGATAGTAGGGGGCTTCCAGTGACCTAGACATCCAGATTCGTGTTCAGCAGACTATCTGTCGCCTGCTCCCAAAGTTTACGACTTCCAGTTTTATAGCTCGGGAAATAGAGTTGGTAATTCTATGTAAGCGAATAGGCCAGCGCAGATGCCAAGTCCTTGGAAAGATGAACGATGCCTACTGCTGCTTATTTAATACTTGACCTATAAAACATGATGAAAAGTTACTTCATTAACGACATACATATAACAGAACTAACATGGTAGAACTATATTCGAGGAATTCTAGATCCTTGAACTGAGCAAGTTGCTAAAATGTGGCTTGGTTTTGGACATATTAGCACATTTATATTGAAAATATGCGTGTTAAATTAGCAAGAAACTGGCGATGACACAAAGAAAGCTGTGACCTTGCCTAAAGTCGAGTCATTCTCAAAAACTGTCACAGGAAAAAATGTGTCCGTTAAAAGTTGATATTGTCAGAAACTGGTATTTTGGCCGATGAGATAACTAAAATTTAAAGTTTTTCAATTGTTTTTCATTTAGATTATGCTACTTTATGCTTTAACAAGAAGACAGTTAATAAACCTTGTGAAGAATACCCGTGTCGAGATCTTACATATAAGTACAGTAATTTTTTCCACTATAAAAAAATATCTTTGCATTATTTTTAGTATTTGAAGCGATGATAACTCGGTGGTTATCACGATCGGTTCACACGCCAAAGAGCGTGGGTTCAAACCGCAACAATGAGCTTGAAGAAAAACATGGTGAGGAAAGCATAGCATAATGATAGTGTACTTTCTAGTACTCGGCTGGCTAGCTGCCACCCTCAAATTGAATATCTGTCTCCAAACACCTAACAGTGTGTTCCGGCAGTCTCATTTGATAGCCAATTCAATTGCAGTCTAAAGGTCTTAACCTATTTCGACCACACCGTCACTTAACAACAGGTGAGTTGTGGTCAAACACCAAGCCTGTCAAATATAAAAAAGGTATAAAACAGTTTTGTTTAACTACAACAGACTATTAGCAAGCCAGTTACAATATCTTTAATCTCAGCTTTGAACGCTTTGACAAGGAGCTTCCTTTAGTTAGCGCGTTCTCTGTCTGAACGTGATAAATCACCGACGCTCTTAGTTTCAAATCCTTGAGCTAAATTATATATGCGAGATCAGTTCTTTAGTTATGCCACACATAATATTATTAAACTAAACACCACGTTCCTCCGTTCTTTACTCTTGAGAAGAAAACAATCAAACTAATAATAATCATTTTACAAGCAAAAATTTGTCGGTATGTTTGTTACTTCTTCACGCTGTAACAGCTGAATGGTTTTATATAAAGTGTGAAAGAATTTAAAAAACTTACATAGCTTATCTTCTGGATTAATACATAGGCTACTTTTTATTACATTTGTCAGTAGATCTGTTTCATGAGCTTTCATCGGACATGGATTCAATTCCCACCAAGGACAAGCATTTAAGTAACGAATATGTCAGTCTAAGTATTCTAAATGTATGTAATATTAATTTGTGTTTTAAAACGCTATCCAATCCATGTTTGTGAGTGTGTTTATATGTTTGTTACTTCTTCACACACAAACGACTGGGCCAATTTTGATGAAACTCGGTATGGAGGTAGCTGACACCCTGAATTAACACATACGCTAGGCTTTTAGCGCGAAAAATTTAGTGTTCACGTGAGAACAACGCAGCTAGTTACTTATAACTGCCCTGTGTATATAATATGTATTATTTACAACAAAAAAAAAAGTACCTATTCTATTAGCTATTTGAACCCATAGTACAAATATTGCTTTAGTTTGAGGCTAGATGGCGCTGTGTGTAATTTCTTCCAACTTTTATTTATTTAATTTCAAGAGTGAAATAAATAATAATGTAAAATAATCTAATATGTGTCTGTACACAATTAGTAACTTGAGTGAAAATAAAAGTATAGAAAGTAACTTATACACAAAAATCATGTAATTCATTTATAATACAAACGCAATGTCTCTATACAGATCTCAAAGTGCCGTTTGCTATTCCTGTAACAATTCTCATAAAGATTAACTTTAATTAGATTTGTTTTGCAACTTGGAGAGACTACACGGATGTAACTTTTAAATCTAAGTGATCTAGTTTCGTTACGTTTTATAGATAATACCTTAGATAAGTTAATGCTTTATAAGAATACATGACAAAATTACATTATACTATAAGATAATGATAAAAACGTAGAGAAATTTAAATGTTACAGCTGTAGGTACGTTATTCGTGTTTTTTTTATTTTTATTAGATAAATACAGACAATACAAGACCACGATTATACTGTATGACATTTCAGCGGCAAAAAGAAATCAAAGATTTCTAATGCATTTATCTAGATTAATAAAACAAAGAAAATGTACTTACGCTTAATGTATATAGGTAGATAAATACCTAGTATTATTTATCTATATTTTTTATGTAATAAAAACGATATGAGTGAGACGTTCTCTTGATGGCAAGAGATAATGCATATCCATAACAATTGCAACGATACACAGAACTTTAAGTAGTAAAACAAAGTCCAGGGCATCGCTGCTTTGGCGCTCATTAATTTGAGACTTTCGAAGGTCAGTCGCAATCAACAGTCAGTCTGTAATTTTGCTAGCTGCAGTTCCCTTCAAACCGTAACATAATAAAGTTTGCACACTACCGCTTGGCAGCAGAATATCTGGTACTGCGATTGTATCTAACTAGACGACCTCCTGCTAAATAAATATACCACAGAGTTTCAGGACTCGAATATTTTTATAAGTTATATTTAATCATTGATAGCTATGCGTTTTTGGACAAAAATTATATCTGAGTGGTACCCCAGGGTTTTCTTTTAATTCTTATTCTCTACCATCGATGTATAAGTACTTAGCACAAATAAAACAGATCGATGCTTCAAGCACATACATTATTTTTAGTTAAACTGCTTTAGTTTTATGATATTTTTGTAGCGATGATAGCTCAGTGGTGAGCGCGGTAGGTTCGCATGCCGAAGGGCGTGGGTTCAAACCCCAACAATGAGCTTGAGCTGCCGGTGAAGGAAAACATCGCGAGGAAACCATAGCATGGTGGTAGGGTACTTTCTAGTACTTGGCCGGCTAGCTACCACCTTCAAGTTGAAAATCTGCCGCCAAACATCTAACGGTGTGTTCCGGCAGCCCCACTTGGGAGCCAGTACCATTCCAGGCAGGCTGTGCTTTACCATCTTCGATCACACCGTCACTTAACATCAAGTGAACTGTGGTCAAACACCTAGCCTGTCAACCATAAATAATAATAAGTTTTTAAATATAACTGATCTAACCTACTAGTTCAAATAGATCAACTCATGAGAAAACGGTTTTAATACTTAAATCTAAACCAAATAAGACGTCACAAAAACTTTATAAGCAGATAAAAAACAATAAAGGTAAAGTATAACATACATGTACAAAAAAAGTTACTAATTACACTGGCTTTTACTAGTTTCGAGGGGGAGGCCAAAATAAGCGTTGGAATCTGGAAAGAAGTTTAGGATTAGAGAAGGAAAGGATGCAGGATTAGGACAAAGAGTTAGATTGAAAGCCAAACTATAAATTATTTTTGTGACATCAGATTATGGATAAATTCTAATGATAACTATGGTAAGTAACGACGATTTTTTAAATTGGTTTATGGTAGCAGGGATAAAAAATTTGAAGCATCATTTCTTTGATCACATCTCGATAAAGACCAAATGGTATAAGTATGTTAAATTCACCTAAGCACACTTTAAAGAAGCTTTCGTTTGAAAGTTAGGAAAAAAAGGGATAATAGCTTAGTTAGCTTCACTTAAGGGCCAATATCCATTTCAACCTCAAAGCGCGCGCCTAAGACAAAATTGTATTTCGCCCCCGCGAAAACGTAACAAAGGTAGAAAATGAAATCTTCTAGTCAGAGTCTTGGCAGTGGAAAGACTTTTACAGCTCGCATGTCAAACGGGCTAAGTGCTTTAACAAATTTGGCAGTTAAACGTTCCAAATAAACTGGGCGTACAAAAACATAATCGATTCACTCCACGGTCCGCAAGACCCTATAAATTAAAAGTAGGTACTTGGACCCCAGAGCATGAAAACCAAGCCCAAATAAATAAATGTTTAATAATGCTATGTAATACTTACATAACCGTCTGGAATAGGGTGTGGGCCTGAGTTGTCTGCCGACTTGAATGGATGCAAGCAACTTCTCGCGAGGAGTCGCCTCTCGTCGAGCGGGCGGCAGTTTGCGTTCCGACGCCTGATGGAAAGACATTAGCTTTTAACATTACTACTATTAACGATCACCCGAGGGCGATTGCTCAGAGGTTTTTATCAGGCTGCTGTGGACAAGAACGACATCAATTGAAACTATACCGATACTATTTTTAAAACGGTCAGTTAGAAAAAGCAGTCCTACGTATTCATTGCTTTTAAATTGATATTTACCCCAGTCCGATGAATCGTAAAAAATAACAGCTAAGAGACAGCCGATTTTTTTAGAAAAATATAAGTTACGCCAATATAATCTAAGAATCTGCTGGTTTTTTTACATGATGTCGTGGGTGATTCCTTTAGTAAACTTCGTCTACGACGAACTCTTTTATTATCGTTCCGTTCTCTTATTTTGTTTGCGAATGAATGTCTTCCGGTTTTCGATATACATATTTCATAATACTTAAGTACATAGCTACTTTAATATCTAGTTTATCACTAAAAGGATTTTGCTTACCTTCTTGAGTGGCGGTCTACTTCTAATAAATTCGAGAATCATTGCGTGCGCATCTTTTTTAACGCTGAAACAAACAAGAAATATCAGTATAAATACTTACATTTAAGCAAAATATAAAATTATGTTTTTGTAGGTCAGTAAGCACAAAAAATGGTTAATGCCTTTAGTTTCTTGTTGGAGAAAAATATCGTAAGGAAACCTACAGGATTCCGGATTACGAGCTTGGGGTGTAGTAAATTTAAAGAAGGTTATTAATCATTATAAAATAAATAAATAAATATTGGACGACATTTCACACAGCGCCATCTAGCCCCAAACTAAGCAAAGCTTGTACTATGGGAATCAGACAGCTGACAGAATACTTAAATACTTTTTTTTTTGTAAATGCATACTTATAATTCATATAGAACACCCAAACACAGAACAAACATTTATCGATACATAAATGTTTGTCCCGATGGGAATCGAACTTACACCCTTCAGATCTCAAAACAGAATTTTACCTAATAAGCTAACAGGGCAATCAACCAACTTTGATTATGAACCAACTTTGCTCTGAGCACAACTCTAAAATATTGTCCATAGAAAAAGTACGTTGGTCTTGATCAAAATCAACCGGGTGATTTTTTTCTTAGATATCAGAGTCCATAGAAAAAGTTGTTTTTAGTGATGAGAACATCTAACTCCTTTCTGCTTAGTACACACCAAAGTTATAGGCCCTACTTACGTCAAAATAATAGTATAAATCATTATAAAAAAGTATACAAGTATTCCATAATTATGTTGTCTGGTTCCCACAGTCCAACCTTTGTGTAGTTTGGAACTAGATGGCGCTGTGTGAAATATCCATCGATATTATAGTTAATCTAATGACGAATTTTAACTATTAACTCGGACGGTCTTGCGAGGATACACTTAGAAATATAATATTACAAGGCAATGCAGTTAATGTTTTGCCTACCTCTGAGGAATCGCTCCGTCAACCTTCCGTAACGTATACCGCCTCGAACGGATGTCGTCCATCAGTATCTCGTACGGCGTCAGCTCGTACTCGATGGGTGTCCTTGAATAGCTGACCTTCTTTAACTTCACTCCCATCCGGAGCTCTCCTATCACTTGCATCCAAAACCGTGCCTGAAAAATTACAATAGCATTCTGTTTCTAGCTCACAAATGTAGCACAAAATAATTTAAAACTAACGTTTTTAAACAGGTGTATAAATAGACTGATAGTCATTAAAATCATAGACGAGATCGATCGTTGGAAATAAAATAAAAAATCATAAGCCCCATCTATAACACAATACAGAAGAATGTGACTATTTCAATTAATTTTATTCTAAAATATATTATATACGTTTATGAATATGAAATTGTTTACTTCAAATTAAAATCGAGTCAACAGAATGCGTGAATTAAACTGTTGTAACATTTTATAGTTAGTATCTAAAATTACTTGACGCATGTTGCTATTACAAAATTCAAGGCGTTATGCTATTATGTTTGGTACTATCAATGATTTAACTACAGATAGTGTGGCGATATAGTAATTCGCCGTATACAGGACACAAATTACATGCACATTTTTGGATGATTTGGATGATTTCAACAAAAGCAATTTCAACTTAGTCGCATCTATTACTTTTACGTACTTGCAAAGCTCTCCAAATCCTTCGGTTCGACTACAATAGACAAATTATACAATATTAGAATACACATTATACTGGGGTACCTAAATATATACCTACAGCCCAGTAGTTAGTGCGGTCAGTTCACACGCTGAAGGGCGTGGGTTCAAACCCCAACAATGAGCTTGAGCTATCAATGAAGGAAAACATCGTGAGGAAACCATTGTGTGGTGGTAGGATACTTTCCAGTACTCGACTGGCTACCTACCGGTACCACCCTCTAGTTGAAAACCTGTCACCACCGAGCCGGTATTTTTCGGCAGCCTTACTTGAGAGCCAGCTCCATTCCTGGTTAGATATTTTTACCATCTTCGATCACACCGACACTTAACATCTGTTCAGATGAGCTGAGGTCTACGACATAGACTATGCTATCAACCATAAAAACGTGACCTAAAACGAAAATTGAGCCTGAAAGAACACTGTCTTGTACAAGGGAATTCCTCAATAGAAACCTGGTAAGTACCTACTCTAGATATCATACATATTTATATTGTATAGTGTACAGTATGCTATTAATTCAGATTCCTTAGCAACATGCTACATTAATAATACATTCTTAGTTGCGTAACTTGCAATCTGCATGCGTACCTGAGGACAGTCTATTGACCCAGCTAGGCAATGGTTACACTATATCTTCTAAATATATATAACTCAAAGGTGACTGACTGACTGACTGACATAGTGATCTATCAACGCACAGCCCAAACCACTGGACGGATCGGGCTGAAATTTGGCATGCAGGTAGATGTTATGACGTAGGCATCCGCTAAGAAAGAATTTTGATTACTTCTACCCCCAAGGGGATAAAATAGGGGATGAAAGTTTGTATAAAACTTTGTCAATTTTAAACCGATCGGGCTGAGACTTTGCATGCATAAAGTTACTATGACGTAGGCATCCAGCGCGGGGCACAGCTAGTTTTAATCTAAAGGCAGATGGCAAAGTACAGGTAAGAAGATTATTGCCACATAGATCTGTTTAAATATTATCAATACATGTGTAATTGGCTTTGAGAGATATGTAGGTAGATAATACAGATAAAGAACTTAGAAAATATCGTTACGTACTTAATGCTGATAAAATTGATCTGCAGTAGGTATATGTATTGATTGATATCACATTAGATGTATTATTTAATGGTCAAGTTTAGTGAGACAAGGTCGGATAGCGTAAGCACCTACTTGCGGTGAAGGAAAACATCGTAAAGAAAACTACATGTCAGCGAGTTCTTAAGCAAATGTTTCCGAAAATTTGTGAAGTTTGCCAACCTGCACTTGGCCGGCGTAGTGGACTATGGCCTTACACTTTTCACAATGAGAAGAGACCAGCAGTGAGACAGTTTATAAAAACAGGGCTGACTCAGTAAGCATCTACTTGAGCATTAATTGATTAATTACTTAGTGAAACTATTAGTCGTTTAAAAGCATAGTAGCAATTGGTAATAGGACGAGCTTAAGCCTAACTTTACTTTAGAATATCTAAGATTCCTTCACATAAGCGTTACTGTCTTCAATTTATATCACACTAGCTGCGCCTCGCGGTTTCACCCGCGTGGTGATGGATGATGATGATGATGATGAATATCCTATCCTTATCCTATGTTTTGTCCCAGGGCCTAAAGTATCTACATGCAAAATTTCATACAGATCCGTTCAGCCGTTCTGGCTTGATTGAGTAACATACATCCATCCATCCATCCATCCATACTTTCACATTTATAATATTAGTGGAATAGTGGGATTACGTGTGTCGTTGTCGATTGATACTCTCTCCGACCTCATTGAAGTTGCGGCCACGAGTGACAGCCTCTTAATAAGTAATACGGCTAAGACTAAAGAGGAGTATTCTCGCCCACTTTTAAAAGCGCAAAATATTAATAGATATAACATATAGATAGGCTTACGTTAGACCGCCATCTCACCTGATGTTAAATGACGATGAGGTCTAATTCAGACGTTTGTCTAGAAGATACCGATTCACTGTCGACTTGAAGACACCCACATTGTAAAATAAAAACAAACATTGATGTAACAATCAATGATGTAAGAAACATTGTTGTTATGATTGTAACGTATTAATAAAATAAAAGAATTCAGGAAAGTCAAGCAATATTAATTTCACGGAACAATTGCCATGCACAGACAGTCACTAGACAACTAGGATGGAACCGTAAAATCCATAGTAGCATGTTAACGTGTCTACGATCTATGCCGGGGAGACTTCTGGTGGCACCAATGACTAACACACTGTTCAGTGCACTGACGCAAGAACTAAAACCAGTAACTAATAGAATAACAGCATTTGTGCAGTGACTTTAAAATTCACACTGCGTCTTGAATTGGTCCTCAACAAAATCCTCAAAATTACCCTATTCATCGAAATATATATGAGGTTGCTAGGCAAGAAACAAGACTACCAATTCAAAGCAGTAATATTTCTCGCTCAGTCTCAGAAATGCCAACGTCTGCCAGTTCAACTACAACCCCAACCCCTTGGCAGTGCCAAGTCCTGAACGCTACTCTAAACTTAGTCAACCCACTTAACTAACATACTTTGATTATATAATCAAAGCTAACATAGCAACTAATAACTAGACTCTAGAACACAAATGTGAAGCAATAAGATCTAAGTTCCAACTTGAGTCATTGAGGCCAACAAATACACGGCCACTAACTAGACTTGAAATTCGAAGTAGTAAGGATCTTTGACTCAGTCTAAGAACGTAGAGGCATATTACACTGCACGAACACTGTCAGAGCTCCGCCCGAAAAAGCCAGCACGACTAAGGCAATGAGGCTAGCAACTATCTAGTAATCAGACTAATGATGAAGCAGTTGTACGCACCCAGTCTGAGAAGCGCAGCGTGTCGAGGTGCGGCGCCGAGTCTTCAGCAGCGCCCAGGTCGCGGGCTCCGCCGACGCGTACTCTCGCCAGGAAAGAGGCCAGCTCGAGCGCTTCTGCCACGAGCGCGCGGCACACGGCGCGGTAGTGCGCCGCGGCAGCGTCGCGCGCGCATCGCCCGCCGCCGCCGCAGTGCCATACGCATCTCTGCGGAAGAAGAGGGTAGACGGACATTTAATAGGTACACTTAAACATTACGATCTCATTACATATTACAGATTAGCTGATGTCAATACTTTCGATACAATTGATACAATCATGCATTTTAAATATCTATCCGAAATATTCCATAATATCTAAAACTAAAATCCGACAACCTTAAAATGTAAATAAATAAAAATAACCACAAGGTTTCATATCCTCTTCTCGCTGCAGTAACTAGTTGCTACTGTCAGTTGCCGTAACCAGTTGCCAGTAACAGTAGTAACTTTTATTTGGTGGTAAGTCTTAGCAGGAGGCTGTATAGTACCACCGCAGTACCAGATATTCTGCCGCCACGCAGTATATTATTAGTAATATTAACACATATGTGTTCCGGTTTAAAGGGTGTAGCTAGCGAAAATACAGGGGCTAGCCATCGAAAGTCTCAAAGTAAGGAGCGCTAAAGCAGCGATGCCCTGGACTTTGTTTTACTATTCAAAGTTCTGTGTATCACTGCAATAGTTATGGACAGGCGTTATCCCTTACCATCAGGAAAGCGTCGCATTCATCTCATTACTTTTCCATCAAAAATAACTAGTGCAAAATATTAAAATAAATATATAATATTATGTTAAACTGAACCTTGCCTTCTTTTCTTTGTTGCCAAAAAAACAGAGACCAATTCTTTAAAAAGTTAATGTAAACTATGGTAGGCTATTTATAGTCCATGCAGAAATCCAATGAACTTATTAGAATTCTATATGTTTCTGCGGATATGCATTTAAATTCAATACCCGTTCGCTATCGTGCAAATAGTTAACATTTCGGTGGTTTATCGTGTGAATCCACCACTGGAGAACGTGGTTAAAATCATAACGAAGTATGCGGGAGCCGCAAGCCAAGAAATCTCCATAACAATACTGCCTTCTTGTATAATACGAGAATGTATTTTATTTATTAGGTAATAAATTTTCTTCAGTTAGTATTGTCTGACTTTTAGCAGACTTAGTTTGCGTTTAAGTATACGTATTAAAATAAAGCTTTTAATTAAAAATATCTCATTTCTTCTTCGTGGTATCAATCCTCTATATCATTTTAACTTGCGTTTCTTAATATTTATTGGCTTATCCGCCATAGAAATTTCTCAGTTGATTAACAATACAGTTCAAAAGATATATGTAAGTAGCCCAACATAACTCTTTAAATGTAAAACGAGCAGACAAACCGATATGCGTAGTAGTATTAATATACAACATATGCGCAATTTTTTTTTAATGGTTAACAGGCTAAGTGTTTAACCACAGCTCATGTGATGTTAAGTGATGGTATAGTCGAAAATGCTAAACGCACCTAGCCTGCAAATGAGGATGGTAGCTAGCCAGTCGAGTACTAGAAAGTACCCTACCACCATGCTATGGTTCCCTCACGATGTTTTCCTTCACCGGCAGCTTAAATTTGAATCCACGTGTGAACTGACCGCGTTAACTAATGGGCTACAAAATGTTTTTTGCTTTATGTTTTGTGAAGTTAAGTGACGGTGTGATCGAAAACAGTAAACACATGGAATAGTACTGAGTCTTATTAAAATTTAAATCAAAATATTACGTAACTAACATTTTTAACCGGGAGTTAACTCAACTTCAAATTATTTTATTAAACTTTTTATGCACAATATTATCGTTTCTCAACTACCATGTGTATGTTTGTGTTGTGTTTGTTTAGATAATAACTATTGAAAGGATACATTTTACTGATAATCAAATTAACCGCATCTGAGTTATGATTCATGTTGTTAATTTGAGCGAGTGGTGTTATATTAATATTAAAAAATTTAAATGTGTTTTCGTGATTTGCTTCCTACCTATAAACTTTATCCGTTACTTTAATAAATTTAATAATATCACTATTTACAAGATAGGGGTGTGGTACGTACCCACAAAACAATAGAATGTTTGATTAATTTTAAACTTAACTAGCTGTATTTCTGGGTTCTACTCGTATTGTCAGTTTTCTTGCATTTTCCTTTCATAAATTATTAATTAATTCATGTGAATTACTTTTATCAGTTTCGATTTACGTGTACCTATAGTTCAAAATTAATATTTTTGCGCACCGGAACATAATCGCACACAAAATATTAAAATCAGTTTCTACAAGTGTTCAAAACACAACATTTTCAAAATGGAAAAATACTTTAAAAAGTAAATATTTTTACTCCTAAAGCAGTTTTGCTAAAATTAGATTGCCATGGCTTTTGAGAGCCGAAAGGGAGATACATAAATATAAATACTAAAGGACATTTCACACATCGTTATCTAACCCCAAACTAAGCTGAGCTTGTACTATGGGAAGCAGATAGCTGATAGAATACTAAACAAACATCTATATGTTCAACACACGAACCCACGCCCTGCAGTTCCCAAAACACAACTTCTATCAAACGAGCTAACAGGGCAGTATAAAAATGTTTACAATCAGACAGACACATTTTGGACTTGTTAACATTTGTAAGGATTATGAGTCAGCTGCATGTCAAGGTCGAGAGGAGGTAGGGGCAAGCACGACTACTTTCGCAACATTCCCTTTGTTCGGTGATCGCGGACAACACAATTTCTATTATATCAGGCGCAGTCCTTCAGCATGACAAAGCTATGTTTTAACAATTTACTCATTGGGCTCTTGCAAAAGCTATGAGTTATGTATAGATACATAACATTTTCTTACCAATACGAACTCAAACTTTACTAAACGTAAAATTGATTGTAATGTGATCAAAGTTGCTCTAGATTACAGGTGTAGGGATATCATTCTTATATATTTTTTTTACTTTTAATTAATATTCGATGAGTATGGGCCTGGAATTACTTTTTTCTTGCGAATAACTAAAATAACTAAAATAACTTAAAAACTACTATACGGATTATCGTACAAGTTTCACCAATAGATAGGTAGTGATTCATGAGGAAAGTTTAAGCATATATAATTTATCAAGGTTTTGTGTAAATTGGTTGAAATTTGATGATAATTGTTGGAAGTGTCGGAAAAAGTCAAGCCACCTGAACGCTGCCTAATCCCTTTGAGATATAACAAAACAATGCATGGTGGGACATTCCTCTTTTTTTACATTGCGCCCGTGCAAAGCCGGGGCGGGTTGCTAGTTTTAGTATAAAATAACCAAGTTTTCGACAATATAATTTATTTTTTATTCTGCCTGTTTGTATTGTATTGTGTGGAATAAATGATTTTATTTCTGTTCTTTTTTCTTTCTTTTTCTTATTACTTCTACTTCTTTTAATAATCCAAAGGTTCCCGAAATAAAGTAAATAGTTGCTAGAGTGACCATACACAACCCAAGGAGCAAAAAAGACGTCATATGTTTCACGGGAATCCTTCAACAAAAGGAGACTCTTCGCAAGCATTTTATTTTTGATGAGCTCCTGCCACGACAGGTTCTAGTGACCCACTTTACCCTATCTTACTGAAAGAGATATAAATTAACCAGATGTGAAGAAAATGTTTGCAATGTTTTCAAGTTGCAATATGCATATAATGCAATATGTTTGCATAGGCATAGTTTTGCCTTTGACAGGTTTTATGACAACTTACCTGATTGTTAAGTGACGGTGTAAGTCGAATATGGTAAACACACTTAGCATAAAATAGAACTGGCTCTCAAGTGAGGCTGCCGGAACGCCGTCAGGTGTTTGGCGGCAGTTTCTCTACTTGAGTGCGGTTGCTAGCCAAAGCACTTTGTTGGGATTCAAACCCACGTCCTCCAGCGTATGAGTCGATCGTGCCAACCACTGAGATATCATGTCAACGAATATTAAACAGTAATATGGAATATATATTAAAATTGTATATCCACAAGATATACTGAGACCAATTAAAAGGCGTTAGTTGACATACAATATTTTAAATTACAAAAAATGTTGTCCATTTTTAATGGACCACAATGAAAAAGACAACTTTTTTGCAAGTTTTTATCGGTCAGCCAAACCGTTCAAAATTCGTTTTATTATTGCGACAAAAATTGCATAATAACCGGTTTCTAGTTTATCGTGGGATATAGGCCTCTCTCAAGACATGCCACTTAACCCAATCTTCGGTTTTTTTACTTCAAACCAGCTAGCTCATGTGATTGATGTTTATTACAGAAAAAAAGTAAAAAAATCACGTGTGAAATAGCAATCCAAACTAATAATGTAATATAGATAAATATTCCCACTCGATTACATGAAACATACACTTTATTTTATCCACCATTTCTGATAACACTAAAACCATATTTCACAACACCATTTACAACGTAACGGCTAATTACTTTCTTTTCCATAAACTTAAGAGGTATTTCAAAACAGGCTCACGGCTCTCTTATCTCTTAATGTTAAAATTATAACTCCGTATCAAATTCACTGCAGGTAGATTGGAGCTTCCAAAGTTGAAGGCGGTCTTCTAATCACTTCCTAATAAGTGAGTGAAAGCTATGTCATCGCCTTGTGAGTGCAAGTGATGCAATATCACATAATAAGTAAGTCGTTCCAGAATGGGCAACTTTTGGGTTGACATACCAATGAGTATTTAGTTGACACAAAATGATTAAGGATTACCAACAACGAGTACATCATTAACCTTCATCGTACGAACCGCTAAGCAATGGAATTTGCTGCCCGAGTGGGTGTTATTATCCCTGATAGAAACTTTCTAGTACTCGGCTGGCTAGCTACCACCCTCAAGTTGAAAATCAGCTGCCAAGCATCTAACGGTGTGTTTCGGCAGCCTCACTTGAGAGCCAGTTCCATTCCAGGCTAGGTGTGCTTTACCATCTTCGACCACACCGTCACTAAACATTAGGTGAGCTGTGGTCAAACACCTAGCCTGACAGCAATAAAAAAAAACTTTCAAGCATTCTCACTTTTACTTGGCTGTATTAAAGTAAGTCGAAACTTACACCATACTATTTAAAAAAATATTAAACTCGGATAAGGATCGATCTCGCCCTCAAAAGTGAAAGTAGAGCAAGTGGACGCGACTCCCAATAAATGTAATCAGTTATAGGTTCGAAGAACTATGAAAAGCTTTTAAGCCGGTCATACACAGTTGCAGTAAACATTTTTCTTTTTTTTTCATTTAAATTCGCAAGAATGATAGTGTCCCACAGTAATTCGATGAAAGCGTTATCACGCGTATAATATTTATAGAATAAACCAAAAAATACTAAAAGATGATAGATATTTAAAATTCTATAATAACCAATAATTAATTTTAACGTACGAACGGAACGAAGTAATTCGCCTGAGAACAAAAGTCACAGACATAGCTCAGCGTGTTAGCAAGCTGAAGTGACA
Organism: Biston stratarius; assembly: GCA_950106695.1. Taxonomy (NCBI): domain Eukaryota; kingdom Metazoa; phylum Arthropoda; class Insecta; order Lepidoptera; family Geometridae; genus Biston; species Biston stratarius. The sequence goes on along the minus strand of OX467115.1, from coordinate 11,113,183 downwards.
ATGGGCTGGACACATCTGTCGCAGAACCGATAACCGCTAGGGTAGACGTGTTCTGGAGTGGAGACCGCGAATTGGCAAACGTAGCGTAGGACGCCCTGAGACTCGATGGAGTGACGATATACGTAGGACAGCTGGCGGCTGAGTGGGCTGAGTGGCGTGTCTTGGGAGAGGCCTATGTCCAGCAGTGGACTTCGATAGGCTGATGATGATGATGATGAATTTTAACGTAATCTATTTTTTTTTTTCTGCTTTATTATGCACCAAATTTTGAAATATGTTGACTTACGTTATTGTTATTTGGTAGCATCTGTAATAATAGTTAGTAAATAAATATACTAGATATACTCGTATAATCGAATCGAATCAAATCGTATGTAATTATTTCAATTACATTTTTTGAAGAAATATAATTAATTTATATATGTATGTACAATTGTACATATACCGACGCGTCGTGCCACTTTTACTTCATGTATATCACTATAACTATAATGTACTTTTTTTGAGAATGGAAAAATCGAAAAAGTATAGTTAAAACATTGAACGCGCTTTTATAAAAATTACCATATTTTGAAGTGTTCTTGTATGTGTCAAGCTTTAAGAACTCCAGAATGTTCAATAATCTGCATCGTTATCTACGTTTACCTCTAATTAGTGATATCAAAAGTGGGATCGTTGATTGAAATATGGATTTTCGAAATCTTTACCATGTTGAGAACACGATTACCTCAGGGTGTGTGAGTGTCAGATTGAATGAGAGGCTTGCTGTAATGGCTTTACGCGCTCAGTCAGTTATTCGTTATTTTAACGCATGAGAGATGGAATGGGTATTTCTACATATTAAGTGTTTGTCTCATTAACCACTTCCAAAAACACTGGTAGTCAACAAAATTTAAACGTAGAGAATTTGAACTTTTACGATTTTATATTGTGGTATAATTAAATGTTTGTTCTGCGTTTGGATGTTCTGTATGTATTACGAGTATAACTATGTATTTACAAAAAAAAAAGTATTTAAGTACTCTATCAGTTATCTGACTTCAATAGTACAAGCTTTGCTTAGTTTGGGGTCAGATGGTGCAAATGTCCTACGAGATTTATATCATCACATCGATACTTAAGTCCTCGACAGAACCATTATATCCTAAACCTCTGTCGATTGCGCCCGCGTCGCGACTTTTGCAGGCTCTTAGTCTATATCGGTGCGATTGCTGTCATTGTTAATAACTAATAATAATATTACTTTTGTTCCTCACCTCTATTACGTCTCTGAGCATAAATCTCCGTCGCTTGCGCCTGCGCCGCGGCGCGGGCTCCGAGTCTCGCTCGATGCCCTCGTCGTCAGTGTCAGCTCTCCCGCCCTCTGAACACATCGAGCCTTCTGATAATGCTTCTATTTCATCCTCTTCTTCTTCTGCAATAATAAAAAGCATTTGAGTAAGTGAGATGGCGCGCTCTAGTGCTTGTGACAATGAAGGGAATAGTAAAGTGAAAATTCGTATCCTGTCACTCTTTTTATTATTAAAATCACAATTTATAGATAGATAGAAACTCTATTGTACAAATGTGCAGTAGCAAAGAATGTGATCCGGCAGCCTCACTTGAGAGCTAGTTCTATTCCACGCTAGGTGTGCATTACGATCTTCGACAACACCGTCACTTAAAATAACGTGTGCTGATTTAAATTTAAAAAAAAAGATTCTTATGAGCTAGTGCCACAAGTGGTAGCCTTATCGCTAAAACGATCTCTTCCAGGCAATCACTTTAGTAAGAAGATACTGCGCATCATAAAAATACCACACCAAATATTTGTTAATATGTACTAGTAAAATATGAAAATTAATAAAGAAGCATTCTAAGATAAACAAAAATGAATCATTATATGTACATTGTACAATGATGTTAACAAACAGTACTTACCAGCTCTATATTGGAATTACGCAATTAATAGCCCTACTTTCTAAAAATAAAAGTAATGTAATAAAACAAATGTGTTTCTATCAATCTGTATCAAAAACACAAAAGCGGTCATCAATGGTGCATAGCGTTCTTCGTAAACATGTCATCGAGTGTAGGGTTGCCAGTTTTAGTTCGCCAAAGAAGGTAAAGGATCGACCAACATAATGTTACTATTAGTAAATAGTTACCATAGAAGCTAGCAAACATTCAAATAAAAACACTGGTTTACTTTAAATATTATTATATCGATTCCAAGGTTTTTAGTGGCATAAGTATTTCATATGTGTGGACATATATGTACATAATTATGTGACATCTTCGTTCCTCATCTATCTAAAATAAACGAAAATCGATGTTCGTTGGAAAGCACATAACTGGAGAATGGCAGAACCGATTTAACTGATTATCTTTTTAAAATGTTCGTGTATGATACTTCAAATAAGGGTTTATATACGTGCGAGGGCACGTAGACGTAGGCACTGGTGGACGAGCGCTACCGTACCAGGTAAGAAATACCAGGCGTTAGCTATTATTAGATTGATTGCAATCAAAGTAATAAAACACATTATTTGTAGTAAATAATTTGGCACAATAAAAATTTCTACAAAGAAATAACATCCAAAATATTTTGCTTGCACTTTTGTCAAAAATTGACAACCCTATTTTTAAACTAGCAGACTAGGCCAATTAGAATAGAACAACGAAAGTGAGCGGCTGTGATAAATTCTAGTATTAACATTTTTATTGACAGCATTACTGACCGTATTATTGACAACGATATTGTATGTTTGGCGGCATTATTCCAGATTAATGGTCGTTAGAACAAAGGATGCGGTGGCGTTTACAAAGCCAGTTGCTTTATGAAGAACCCAATCACTTTATTGTGAATTAAGTACCATACGAACGAAATGCAAACGAGTAATCGACGACAAATATTTTTACAAATTTGAAGTTTGTAATTATTTTCATTTAAAGCAAGCAATGCAAAGACAAAAGCTCTAAAGGCATAATCACTGCATGTTAACGTTGTAGAGAAATAAAATATGTTTGAATTTTTGTCTTTCATCTATAGTAAGGTAAGTATATCTTCCTTGCTTTTATCAAATTCTGGATGCCATATATGTTTTATAGTGGAATATATTACGACGTGTGCATAAGTTTGATGGAAGGCTATTCTTTGAAAGTAATATCTTTCATATCATCGTCTACTCATCGTAGTCCATAGATTTTTTTTTTGTTTGTTCTGCTAAGTATTTGACCAAGCTCCCCTTATGTTAATGGCCAATTTATGGCTTTTCGCTTCCAACCACCATTATTTGCCTTACTCTAAGCTATATATTTACTTATGTTTTAAGTATTGAAATGTTACGGCATAAAGCGGAAGTCTCCGCAATACAACAATCATTGGCGCCAAGCTCTCTCACCATATAAATCAGCACTTGGAGTTTACATAAACTTGTGATTACAGAACAGGAGGGGACAGATAGACGAAATCAAAAAGACATCGGTTTTACTGAAAAATATTCAGTGTTAACTATTACATTGAAGTTGTAATGAACAAGGTTGGTGTAAAAAAGTTTGAATAAGATGATCCTGAAACCGACAATAGTGAACAATGGCAAGATGTAGGACAAAAGAATACATGAAGGTTAATTTAAACTTTAACAGGTAAACTTTTAATTGTTCACACCTTAAATTGTATATCAAATCTAGCTATTAAACTTTAAATTTGCTTGACAAAGAACTCCTGCATTTTCTTCTACTTGTTCCATCACGAGCACCGACTACGACAAAACCTGATCTCATTCATATTCACGTCGTCAATGTTGATAAACAAAAATAAAATATTATAAAAATTTGCCTAATTTCCGCATATTGTACGTATGCACATGTTGTACTTCTTCTTCTTGCTCGTCTATAATGCTATAGTGTGACCATAACGCCACATAATGGGCTCTAGTCGGCCGTGTCGTAAACCGTTGCGTAACCAATGTCTATTAAGTTCACTGTAACTCACTTATAGTGTCCTGGTAGCTTTGATCCTAAAAGATAAACGTTGGGTCATAAAAATCGGTTCTTTTATGCGATCCGAGAAGCATTGATCTTGAGTTAAATATTTAATATAATTTAACGGAACAAAACAGATTCCTAGACAAGTGTGCTCGATGCTTAGTTGTCTTGATAAATGATATATAAGTCTTGCGCAGTATTTAGGGGAAATACATAAAAATCATAGCGACGCTAGCCAATTACAATTAGCAAATAATGTGTGCAAAATGGACATCCGATCAATCCTTAAAATATATTCTTGTAGATTTCTCTTTTCTACTTGTAAATATTATAAATTCACATTACGCCTACATAGATACCATATCAGAATCACACTTAATCAAATCTAATAAAATCAAGCTACATAAGTCTATTAAACTGCACCCAGTCCATGTTCCCATGTCCCATAAAACATTATAATGGCTAACAATCTCAAACAGATTTCAAATTAGCTTTCTAAGCTAAATCAGTAAATCGTTAAGGACACCCTAACAAGTGCGGAACTCGCCGGACCCTATTCTAACTTACTGATGGGAAAAGCCGGAAACTTCATTCAGTGCCGACGCAGAATAAATTAGAGAGTCCCCTGCGTTGGCTAGTAGGAAAACCTAGATACAACTTTAGTGACAGTATGCTAAACAAGGTGATGACTGTTTTAGGTAACCAAATAAAATTAACAAATATCAAATATTTTAGTATTTTGTAGCGGTTAGCGTGGTCATCGTGAGGAAACCATAGTATGGTGGTAGGGTACTTTCTAGTACCCTCAAGTTGAAAATCTGTCGCCAACCACCTAACAGTGTGAATCCGGCAGCCTTCCTTAAGAGTCATGCCAATCTAGGTGTCTTTATCATCTTCGACCACACTGTCACTTAACACCAGGTGAGCTGTGGTCAAACACCTAGACTGTTATTAATTTAAAAAAAAACTAATCTAGTCTCCGACTTCCTTGGTGGTTCCTAACTTTCAGCGTTCTTGAGTACGACGACTGCTCACCAATAATGTTGGCAAACGACTGAGAATTTTCTTTACAAACTGTATAAATTTAAGAAGTAATACATATAAGTTAATAACACAACAATTTTCCGTAGGCTATTTTAGTTTGTATCTCAAAGAGTAACATTAAAAGAAAAAAGACTGGGTTGTGGTTGTGTCGAAACATAACGAATTCTTTGCGCGTTAAACTATCGAGTGGTGTAAGTAAATTGTGGTTGTAAATTATAGATATGTAGCTGCTACACCATATTGTATCCCCCGATTTTGTTATCATCAGTTTTCTTAATTGTTTCGCACTATCACGTCAAAATAACAAACAAAAATATAGCTTTTATCAATCAAAACAACTTAGGATAAGTCATCGATAAAATTGGTGTAGTTTTATAACCGGAAGAGTTAATACCCAATGAAAATACAAACAATTACATCTACTGTAATTTGTCAACGTTAACACTTAGAATACAGACATAATACAGGCCGACTAATCTTGTTATTTCACATTTCTCGTAATTTTCCACGGCCATTTATCAAATGGCACGATCCACACAATAGCGTGAACGTTGTACATTCTAGCCAATAATGTCCATCGCTGTTAATAACAATTTATTATATTGTCTGCTGCTGAGGCGCCAGACTTTCTCCTGGCCGCGCTCATCACAGAACACTAGATATAATGACACCTACGAAATAGCACAAGAAGGTTTAGACGATAATTTAGTTTGTCGTTTAGGAGGATGTTCTTACCAGTGATACACTAGGTGGTAGATTTCCTTAACAAGAGGTCGTCTAGAAACTCCGCAGTATTAGATAATCTGCCGCCAAGCAGTAGTGTACTTTACTGTGGTTCGGTTTGAAAAATACTACACAACAAACACTACTGAGACTAAATATCAAATGTCTCAAACTAATCAGCGCCATGGTTAGTTTTATTACTCAAAGTTTCGGATACCAGTGCCAATGGTCATGGACTAACGTTATCTCTTAACATCTGGAGAGCGTCTCGTTCGTCTCAATACTGTTACATAAAAAAAAAATATGTTTGACCAATGCACCTGTTGTGACGGTGTGGTCGGAGACTAGAGTCGTTTTTTTTTTAATTATTACACCTAGTTTGACCACAGCTCACCTGGTGTTAAGTGACGGTGTGGTCAAAGATTGTAAAGAAACTTAGATTGGAATGACTCTTAAGGTAGGCTGCCAAAATCACACTGATAGGTGGTTGGCGATAGATATTCAACTTGAGGGTGGTATTCTGTGAAAACTTTTACAACTTATTTGAAGGTGTTTTCTATGGCTAGGTAGGACCACAACTCACCTGATGTTAAGTGACAATGTGGTCGAAGTTGGTAAACACATCTAGCCTAGGATGGAACTGGCTCTGAAGTGAGCCTGTTACAACACACTGTTAGGTGCTTTGCAGAAGATTTTCAACTTGAGGGTGGCAGCTAGCCAACCGAATATTAGAAGTAACCTACCACCACGTTATGATTTCTTCACGATGTTTTCCTTCACCCGTAGTCTCATTGTTGTGATTTGAACCCAGACCCTATGACGCTTCTAACCACGGAGTTATCAACGCTACAAAAATTTTATCTTACCAATTTGGTCATGGTTATTTTTTCTTACTTTTTGTAATGCTTTCTTGAGTATAGTTTGTTCTAAGCGAAAAAGATTGCAAATACTTGAGTGTATTTAGATAATTTTTGACTAAGTTTTTGACAGAGATATTTTTAGGTTCAAGAGTTAACAGATCTAATGATAATTAGTAGTACCTGGTTGACCGAGCATTGCTCGGCTGAAAACATGGATAAAATGACGTTTTCTGAAAATGAAACCTAGCTAGATCGATTTTTCGCCCCCGAAACCTCCTGCATACAAAATTTCATGAAAATCGTTGGAGCCGTTTCCGAGATTCAGAATATATTTATATATATACAAGAATTGCTCGTTTAAAGATATAGATAGATAACTTTATCTCACATCAGCATTTGCATCGATGTCTCTAGATACGGAATTAATTTCGTACGGGAATACCTCATTCACTTAACCGTTCTTTAGATTTATTGCATTCATTATCTGCAGCATTAATTATCAGTTTCGAGAAAAACTGCCGACGATGCACAATCGATTCGAGTCGGGTTAATGACCCCAATTTTCACGGTTGCCACCCAGTAGCCGGTAGCGGAACGATTCCGATGAATATGTAGATTAAGAATCTCAAATAGAGATGTTGCATGCTGATGTTAAATAGACATGAGACATGACACGGTATTTGTAAACGTTTTCCGACGATTCAACAGTTCTGCAGTCAAGCACCAGTATCTAAAAGTATTTTTTTTAAAGTTCGAGGTTTTATGAAACTAGATTTTTTGTTCTTATCGCTTTTTGCTTTAAAATAATGTGATTAGCTAAGTGTTACTGCTTTACCGTCGAGTCGTTTAGTAATCACTACATATTATAAAACAAAGTCGTCCGCAGCGTCAATCTGTCTGTCTGATAAACTTAAAAATTACTGAACGGATTATCATGCGAGTTTCACCAATAGATAAAATGATTCATGAGGAAGGTTTAGGTATATAATTTGTCAAGGTTATGTGTAAATTGGTTGAAATATGATGATAATAGTTGAAAGTATCGCAAAAAGTCAAGCCACCCGGGAGATTTCGTCGTAAACGCTGCCTAATCCCCTTGAGATATAACAAGACAATGCATGGTGAGATATTATAAATATAAATATTAGTGGACATTTCACAAACCGTCTTCTAGCCCCAAACTAAGCAGAGCTACTATTGGAACCAGATAATGCTGCCGCCAAGCAGTAGTGTGGGTACTTTTGCGTGGTGGTAGGGTACTTTCTAGTACTCGGCTGGCTAGCTACCACCCTCAAGTTGAAAATCTGCCGCCAAGTGTTCCGGCAGCTTCACTTGAGAGCCAGTTCTATTCCAGGCTAGGTGTGTTTTATCATCTTCGACCACACCGTCACTCAACATCAGGTGAGTTGTCGTCAAACAAATAGCCTGTCAGCGTTAAAAAAAAAAAAAACTACTGTTTTCAAGTTTGAAGGGTACTGCAGCTAGCGAAATTACTAATATAATAATTATGTCATATCCAAACTGGTATAGTAGAGCATTTTCTAAGAGCACAGATAGGTCCAATCATTTACTTACTACGATACCGCAATAGAGCTATCTCATTCAACTCAAAAGCAATCAGACGACAGTGTTTGTAAACAATCACCTATAAATCACTGGGTTTGCTAAGGCTGTGGTTCGAAGACTAACTATTTTCGGTGGATTTGTCTGTGTTAACTAGAAATTTGTGAAATGAGATTTTCTCTTTTAAGGACGATTATAATAATTTTGGTAAAAAATGTGCAATAAGAGTAAGTTATATAAAAAGAAGTACATATACATTCCTTATAAAATAATAGTTTTACCAGTTCTAAAGCTTATAGAGAATATTGAATTACTACTAAGTAATTATATTTTTATTGACGTTTAATAATATTGACATATTCTATATTTGACGTATTATATTGACATTTTCATTATATTGACATATGTTGTGATTTTGACATTTTAAATGTTATTTCAAATATGAACGGAAAAATTACCTGTAACTTTGGTGTTATCAATAAAATATTAGTATAGCGATTATATAGAAATTTCGTTATTGTGAAGAATGTATCTGCTATAGTGGTTACTTTGATTAATTTTTATATATTTTAGTGTTTTTTTTTATGAATTTCAATATGCGAATACGAATGTGAACATGCAAGTTCTATTATGTTCATTTTCTCGTTGTTTCTAATCCTCGATGCTTATATAGGGTTTGGGATGTACTAGGCTTGCGTTTGACCCCCACTCGCCTGATGTTAAGCGAAGATGCGGTCTACGGTGGTTGTGCTCATAATTATGTTTTTTACTATGGATACGACTCGTATATCGTAAAAGTGCCAGATTTTCTACCGCCAAGTAGTAGTGCGTACACAATTCTGTACATTAAAGGGTACTGCAGCTAGCAAAATTGCAGGGCTGACGAGACTTACCATCGAAAGCGTCAAAAGCAATGAGCGCTAAAGCAGCGACGACGCCCTGGACTTTGTTTTGCTACTAAATTTTTTTAATATCGCTACAATGGGTATGCGTTATCTCCTACCATCAGAAGAGCGTCCTGTTCGTACTTTTACATAAAAAAACAGACATACAAAAAACATTTAAAATATACAAAGATATTCGGATGTTTTGGATATGGCAGGTCCACCCACTGTCACCTACGTGTTTGTGACACGTTCTAATCTTGGGCCTAATGTGGGTCGGCGTGGCTTATTATACAGCTCTTTGGGGAACGCTAATAAATTTTAGGAATCAATTGAGGCCACCCTGGTGACACACAAAAGGCAAGATAAGAAAGATACAAATAATGTAGTCGATTTTTTGTAGTAACCCTCAGATATACAGATAGAAACTCTTTATTGAGTCCACTAAAAATTACAATAAACATAGAAATAAGAACCTTTTGAACTAGTGCCACAAGTAGAGGTTCCGAAACAAAAAACGATTTATTACGGTATAGAAACTGACGTGGTATTGATACATTATTGTTTTACTTATACGGGATGGAAGCGAAAAGCCGAAGATCGGCCAGAGAGGCGTGTCGTGGGAGAGGCCTATGTCCAGCAGTGGACTACAAATGGCTGATAATTATATAATGATGATACATTATGAATGATAAATGTGCTTTCAAACCACCAAGTATCCTCTATTTTGCAGCCGATATCGTAGCTGCAAGCGACATACCAATCTTGATCTTAGACGACAGTGACGATTATGTAGCTTCTGATTTGTTTACAATGATTACTATAATGACTTCCTTTTTATTTATTCAACGTTAAGCTTATAATCCTGTACAATTCCAATTAACTCTATACCTGTGTAATACAGAAGAGAAAGGTTGGAAATTCTCGAGAAACTAGTTTTGTTACATCCTTATTGAAGTTTCGACAACGTTCGGGCGGATATCGATTAGGAATGACAATAGTCTACCGTAGCTATTAACTTACGAGTTATAACTATTAGATGATATGACTGTAGGAAATTCGTATCATCAGCTCAGTGCAGGTCATGAATCTTCTCCTCTCTCCTCTCTATTCGGCCAATCTTTCCTTTTCAGTGCCAATTTTGTTCCAAAGATTCAACAAACCTTCTGCATGCCATCATGCTGCTAGAATAGTCTTCCGGGTATGTTTATACCGAAATAAATCATCTACAACTTCTTTTCTTACTACAGATTCTGAATCAGCCCTGTTCTTATAAACTGGCCCACTGCTGGGCGTGGATCTCTTCTCGTTGTGAGAAGAGTAAGGCCATAGTCTACCACACTGGCCAAATACAAGTTCGCCAGACTTCACACACCTTCAAGAACTTTTTCTTATGTACTCTCATACATGCAGATTTCCTCACGATGTTCTCCTTTACCGATCAAAGCCAGCGGCAATAGGCATATAACTTAGGAAAGTCAGAGCTACGTGCCGTAGGATTTCGAACCCAGGACCTCCAGATTGGAAGCAAGCTGGTCGCCCAATTATGATGCCGAAACTTCTAATGATTATGTAATTTCAGTTAAGCCCCTATATTCCAACGTTTCGAGCAGATGTGTGTTAGATTGAGTCAAATTTTCGTGCTTGTCAAACATCAATTTTTAGGGTTTTTTTACCTTCCCGTTAAGTTAAAAAAAAATTAAACCCAATTGTGGTTTACGAAATCTTTAAAAATAAAACTATTTATCGATTACTAGAACTGTAATCTTTTAATATATCTCGAAGAACATATTTTCAGTATCAACTTTGATTTAAATTCCTATCGAATCCAACGTTTTAAATTACAAATAATTATACAAAGTTCTTAAATATACATATAATGAATTTAAATAAAATGGGATATTTTAAAGTTACTTATTTTAAAGTTATTTTAAGTTAAACCCCAAACTAAAAGTACTCAAAGTCAGGAAGTAACACCTTAATAAGCTAAATCTAGAATTAAAAAATAGCCCATGTATCAAGTGTATAAACTATCCCCATTCCAAATTTAGTCTAAATTCGTTACAGCGTGAAAAAGTAACAAATATTAATAGGTGTACAATATACTAGATAAATAAAAAGAACAGATAAACTAGCATAGCGCAAAACCGTTATCGAATAAATAACAATTTTAGAAGAATAAATTGCAAACGTGTTAACAATCATAAAGATCGGTCACAGCAAAAGTAGTCATACACAATAAATATTTTGATGTTACTTTCACTCAAATTGAGTTTAACACGGAGCTTAAGTCGACGATATCGATTCACTTATCGAAACACATTTTATAGGAATATAATATTGGCCACCCGCTGGGTCATATTGAGTACAAAGCCGATTTAAATTATGGACAATGCGATTGCGTTTATATTCGTGATACTTGTAAAGATAGAGTTAAAAGGTTTTCTTTTTTTAAATTTCCTTTTGACGCTTATAACATAGTTAAAAAACTAATAGTGACGAATTGTTTCACAATTAATTCTGAACTTCTGGTTTTTTCTTCCGATGCTACTTTGAGATAGTCTTTTTTTATTTAATGAAACAATGAAAATAGTAGCAAAGGAAAAGAAAGCTGAAAAATCTCTAGATCAGGGCCCTTTTTCGATATAAGCAACTGAGCACCGTAACGCGGCGCGTTTCGTAAACGCGGCGGGATTCCAGTTAAATTCGCGTGGAATGGTACTCTCTGTACCAAAGTCAAATAAAAGAAAATTCTTATAAACGTTTCGGCAAAGAATTTCAAGTGAGTTAAACAATCAGGGCTCAGGAGCGCAATCACGGCAAGCTCGAAATTGTCTAGGTAACTTACGTGATATGTCTATCGACAGAAACGGTGATAGCAATTATGCCAAGTCCACTGAAGACGTTAACCAGTTTATAAGTTGTATAGTTTATAATGTATTTAATCTTCATCTTTCGAACTAATAATAAGGCTTACGGGAATATACTTCTCGTATACGTAAACCAAACATAATTAAGTGGTCATCAAGTTTTAATACTTATATATTATAAACAAAGTTGCATCTACTCAATCAACTGGTAAATAACATCCCATTACATCGTACCATGCACTATCAATGCAGATCAAAAGTGCAATTACCAAGAAAAGTCTTCTCTTATCCAGCCATAGTTATTATCATACCCCACGTGGGAACTCGAGTTCCCAAGATGTGAATATAAAAGATAAGATAAAAGAAGAATAATTTACTTTTCACTCTTTTTGCTCCGACCTTGCAATGCGACTATCAAAACGCGTTTTTAATGCCAAATAAAAAATTATGGGTTAATTTTACAAAAGTTGTTTACGACGACAGTTTACAGATTACAGCGCAAGTGAAAAAGAAAGTGCGACAAAAACACGATAAACGATGCGATGTAGAGTCGACATTGAGTTCGAACGATTTCAATCGATCACCGAATGTCAGATCGATCGCGATAATGTCAATGTACGGGCGATAATGCGCCTAAAATAGTCGGCAATCTCCAAACAATAGGATCGTCAGTGCAGTCACAGCATCCATTGTGCCCGCGCTTTATTCACCTGTCCGATGCGACCCACTGACCGGTATTCTCGCGCATCTCTCGATACGATCGATACTTTCGTTGGGATCCCAATCGATCGCCCACTGCTAAACAGTTACATGTCAAACAAAATGGCCGTGAACTTCATGATCGGAATCGTTCCAACGAGATTTACGATAGCCACCTCGATGCGATCCCCAAACATAGACACAAACGGTTCTCGATAGTTAACCGATTCATGTTTATGTATTTTTATCGAACATCTTCACAAATTTTATGACCATATGGAAATTTCTCCGTAAACAACAATCTAACCGCAATTGCGCGCAATTTGATTGGCGTAAAGTTACAAGAAACATAAACGACATATTATCCGGTGCGACCGATTAAAACGCAATAAATTCATCTTTGAATCGCATAGGAAATTTCTTCGGCACTCGAGGAAGCAGTAAATGTGTAACCGGAGAAATTACAACTCGATTATGAATCGAGCTTGCGTCAGGCGGCGCGGGAGCAAAAACTGCCGTCTCGAGGGAAAAGCAGAAAATATGACAAGTTAATTTAGATCAAGTGAGCCTGTGAGAGTTGGAAAGGGAGGTGAAAGACAGCCGAGGCGGAACGGATTGTCTCGTTGTTCTAGGTATGCGAGGCGTTTCTGACGGTGTAAGAGCAAAGGTTACTAACGTCTGCGCCAAGCTGTAAATGTCACCTGGCAGACAGGCCGTCTGCCGCGCCAACCGCGTGTATTGGAGCCTGACAAACGACAGTGTTTGCTTCTAGAAAGCTAGAATAAATAAACTTTGGGTAGTGTACAATACTTCCTTATGCAAATCTATTGGAGTAACAGCTAATACTGTAACTAACTCCAAACACTACTGTCTTATTCTGACAGCCCTGTTGGCTCATTGGGAGTATGTCTGCCTGAGCTGTGGGGCGTGGGTTCGATTCCCGCTAAGGACAAATGTTTGTTTGGTATAAACAAATGTTTGTTCTGTGTCTGGGTGTTCTGTATGTATTATAAGTATGTATTTACAATAAAAAAAAGTATTTATGTATTCTATCAGTTATCTGACTTCCATCACACAAGCTCTGCTTAGTTTGGGGTCAGATGGCGCTGTGTGTAATGTGTCCTACAATATTTATTTATATATTTCCTACAATATTTATTAGAATTTGTAATATCGATTTCTCGATCAAAACTTAACATCTGTAGTTAATCTGAGAGTAAGTTAAAATCAATAGCTATAACAGCTCAGTCGTTAGTGCTGTCGGTTCATATGAAGGGCGTGGGTTCAAACCCACAGCCCTACCATGAACTTGAGCTGCCGATGAAGGAAAACATCGTGAGGAAACCATAGCATGGTGGTAGGATACATTCTAGTTCTTGGCTGGTTACCTACCAAACTCAAGTTGAAAATCTGTCGCCAAACACCTAACAGTATCTTCCGACAGCCTCGCATTTGCCCACACCGTCACTTAACATCAGGTAAGCTGTGGTCACATACCAAAAAAACATTGTTGAAATCAATACCGGTGTATATATGTACATACAAAGTTGAGTTCAAATTAAATAAAAACTCGAAACGAATGACCTGTACCACCATCAGTATACTCGACCTCCATTCCAATAAAGTATTTAGTGAACAGTGTCGTTGAGATTTAATCTCCTCGCCACGGTGAGAAGTCGGAAGTGGTATCAGTGGCGACTTGCCTTTCTTCCGCTCTGGAATGCGCTGTGAATATGTAAATACGAGATTTTTCCCGCTATTGTTATACTAAAACCATGTTTACTTAATAGAGATGTCAGTTTGTTGAAATAGCACTAAAATGTCTTATGAAATATTATAATTGTTTTTTTTTTTAATGCAAAAGTAATGAGAAGAATGGGACGCTCTCTTGGTGGTAAGATATAACGCCTGTCCATGGCCATTGCAGCGACACACGGAACTTTGAGTAGCAAAATAGAGTAAAATATATGAATAATTTTAATCAAAATTTTGAAATATAAATGAGAAGAGAAATGTGTCAAGGGCATGCTTTTTTCCCAGCAACAATGCTCCAAAGACAACATATATCACTTTTACGATATAAAGAAAGGCAAAAATAACACAGAGAAATTACAATAAGCATTCGTTAAAACTTTTACATTGTACCAGCTATAACTCACAAGGAACAAGTGCAAGAGTCACGCACAACATAAATCAAGCAAAAACTTAATTATCCCGACCCGGATTCGAATCCACGGTTCTCGCTACCGCTGCAATGACAGCGCCGTACCACACGTATCGTAGAAACAAAGCAATTGAAGAAAGTTCCCATGCTCGGTGATCCAACAGTAATGAGCTTGATAACGGCAACCCTGATGCTACTATAGTAATTAATGGAATTAATGAAAGCTATTAGATTAACAAGTGATAAAGGTACTTTAGATAATTGAAGGAATAGTAAGAAATAGAACTGCGAATATGCCAAAATACTACCTAGTATTAAGAACTTTTTTTAAGGCTGTTAGGCTAGGTGTTGACCTCAACTCACCTGATGTTAAGTGACGGTATGGTCGAAGATGGTAAAGCACACCTAGCCTGGAATGGAACTGGATTTCAAGTGAGGCTGCTGGAACACACCGTTAGATACTTGGCGACAGATTTTCAACTTGAGGTTGGTAGCTAGTCAGCCGAGTACTAAAAAGTACCCTACCACCACGCAAACTACTACGCTACTTTTGTTCAAGTAGCTAGAACTTTACATCATATCTATATTGCATGTTATACAGGTTGATTGGTAATAATGTAATATTACCGAAGTGTGTCATCAATTTCATGATTACCTATGTAAATAATTTTTATTATAAGCTGATACTTAGTCGCGAATTCAGACTCGATTTTTCTGTGTTCTATAGAAAAACCGACTAACAAGAAAATGTATCCATACAGCGCAATTTTTTTCACTCCCCTGGCGTCTTTTATATAACCACGTCACTAAATCACCCTGTGAAAAATTGTCACCAAATGCGTAACGGTATTATTTATTATTTACTAGCATATTTACAAATTGCACGCACGTTGTCAATCAGGTTCCCAGCGGGAAAGATATCAAAAAATTCGACATGATAGCAATATCGCTTTAGCCCAAACGGCGATGCTTATCCAAAACAAATTGACCATAAAAGAAGGTCTAATACCCTATTAAGTAACTTTAAGATAATAAAAACGACTATTACTGTCTACTACCGAAATTATTGTGTATTGTGAATCTTGAGCCACTTAAATGTTCACGAGTTCCAAAGTGTCATTGAGTAAATATTTGAGTATAGAAATCAATGAACATTATTCTAACGAGGCACAGTCCCGCGCCTAGACAACATTGTTGGTGACATTATCTGAACAGCAGTCAGAAAGCTAACATTACGATGCGATACTCAGTTTGTATTTAAATTTATCTTCACATCTCAAAATTGATTCTTATTGAAATTACTTGCTAACGATATTGAGCTTGAGCTGCCGGGGAATGAATCGTAAGGAAACCATAACATGGTAGTAGGGTATTTTCTAATACTCGGGTGGCTAGCTACTACCCTCAAGTTGAAAATCTACCGCCAAGCACCTAACGGAGTGTTCCAGCCTTACTCGAGAACCAATTCCATTCCAGGCTATGTGTGCCATCTTTGACCACCTTGTCAACCATAAAAATAAAGTAAGTTGTAACGTCACGAGTAACAAGGGAACAATATTGTTGTATTTTGATTCATTTTTTCTAGAAAAAAAAAAATGTAATGAAACGAACTAGACGCTCTCGTAATGGTTACAGATATCGCATGCCCATGACCATTGCAGCTTTAAACAGAACTTTGAGTAACAAAACCATGTCCAGAGTATCGCTGATTTAAAGCTCATTACTTTGAGACATTCGACGGTTAGTGTCAACAGCCCTGTAATTTCGCGTTTTGCTATTACAATAGCTATAAGGATAACAATTTGCTAAAGATCCGTGTGATGAAATTTAAAAGAAATGACACTCGTCTTGCCATCGAATTGAAAGATTAGCAAGCCCTTAAAGTGTGTTCCAATCTGACATGAAGGCGATATTTTAAACAATTTAATTTTATAACATTAAACATTATCTATTTAGAATGTACTGTCATTTAACATCAAAAAAGTTGTCGTTAATCATTTATCTAATCAAATAAAAGAAAATTGTAGGAAAGTCAAAGCTCGTACAAGTGTAAAGCAATCACCAAAATAAATTCCTAACAAATTTTGCAATTTGCCATCAATTTAGTAAATAGCCGCTCTTATTTAGGCCCAAGACGTGACGGTACAAGAAGGTCGATCGGGTGAAAGTTCAGCTACCGACAGCAACCTGGGGAAAACTGAGCAAGCAAGGTGAATAGCAGTCAATGGGATACCAGCCTTTGTTGAGAAGGCATTGTTGCTCGCAATGAAAGTCAAGATTAGCGGTAATTGCTCTTAGCCGCTTTGAATGTCGAGGAATATAATAGTTCTGATCTAAAATAGAGCTACGAGCTAGCGAAATAATCCAAGTATGAAAGTGATACTAATGTTATGCTTACGCTTGGAAACACTATGGTATTAGAAACTTGTTATTCATATAGCAAGTTCCAAGTGTATTAATTTTTCTGTTACATAAAAAGTTTCTAACACCTGTATATATGGTTACATCAAGTTTAAAAAATGCGTACTACGCAGACGCCTCCCTCCTAACTTTGTTTGCAACAGCATAGAGATGCGTAAAACTAGAATAGTCTTGAAAAGTACTAGCTTTGTATAATATTTTATATTATAAGTGATTACGATATTTTGATTACGTGATGTAAGTGTATTATTTTACGAGCAATTTTAATCAACAAGTAATTAACGGCGCAAATAAAAAAAAACTGAAGTTTACATAAAACTTTTAGGCAATCATATACAAAAAAAATAGACGCTTTAAGTTAACTTTACGCCATTCAAATAAACAGCAATTTACAGCTGATAGCGATCATTTGGTGTTACACAATCTCTCGCCTTAATATACCAGTGGTATCAGAAGTCCAGTGGACTCCATCTTCCAAGGGTCAAGATAAGAAAAGTAATCACCTGCGGCACATGACGTCATCTCTGTGATGAGACCTTCTAGGTCTGGTGATATTAGCCGCTCCTCATCTTCCGAGTGCGTGTAGTCCAGCGCGTGGTATATCACCAAGGCCAAGTTCACAACCATCTGTAACAATTACAAGTTTACAATTAGGAGCAAATCATTAGAACTCATAACGGGGACTTTGGATATACTAAATAACCTTTATATTGATTACAATTTAAAAAAATGTCTTAGTTTTACCAGGTGGTAGATCTCACTAACAGAAGGACGTTTAGATAGGTACCAACGCAGTACCATGTATTCTGCTGCCAAGCGTTAGTTTAAGGTAATTGAGTTCTTTAAAGGTTTCTGCAGCTAAAAAAATTATAGTGCTATTGAGACTAACCATCGAATGTCTCAAAGTAATAGGCGCTGAAGCCGAGATGCCTTGGCCTTTTGTTTGTTGCTCTAAGTTCTGGGTGCCGCTGCAATGGTCGTGGACTGGCTTCATCTCTTATCAGTAGGAGAGCATTTCGTTTGTCTCATTACTTTTTCTTAAAATGTTTACCACGTTTAGCAACTAGACAAGTGGCGGCTTAATCGTTAAAAGCGATCTCTTTTCTAGATAATTTTAAGATTTATGAATTTGGTAAAGATCCATTGAAGCTGTTGCCCATAAAGATGGATCAGTAGGTTAATCTCATTGACAAGTCAGACATATTTTAGCTTATTGCTTAAAATATAATTAAATACACGAAAAAAACATATGAACAATGAAAAACAATGCCATTTACGTAGGTACCAATAACTAACTGGAAACCTAAATTCCCCACAAAGCTTTATCAGCACCTCGCAGTCACTCAAACTGATTCATACAATATGCGTGATCTCCAAACGTCCCCAATAATAACGGAGATAAGAATGTGCGTAATTGTAGTAGGTGTATGATCTATATGAAAGCAACAAGCAATAAGAACCATAAACAGGCAAGAAAATAAAATAAAAATCATATACTCTTAAGTTTACATTTTACTTTTACATTCTGGACATTATCTTACAGATGAACCCAGTTTAATAAAAATGACCAACAGCTGAGCGTGGGTCTCTTCCCATTACGTCTCTCAAAGGTGAGACCATGCGATCATCCACCCTGGTCAAATGCGATATCATAGATTTTACACATCTTCGATAACATTATGGAGCTATGGAGAGGGCTATGCTCGGAGTTTCCCTACGAGAACGAATCAGAAATAAGGAGATCCGTAGGCGAACTAAAGTAGCCGACATAGCCCAGCGGATTAGCAAGTTGAAGTGGCAGTGGGCAGGGCACATAGCACGCAGAACCGATGGCCGATGGGGCTGCAAAGTTCTGGAGTGGAGACCACGGACCGGCAAGCGCAGCGTAGGACGCCCACCCACAAGGTGGACAGACGACCTAATAAAGACCGCAGGAACGCGCTGGATGCGAGCCGCTTCCAACCGGTCTTTGTGGAAGTCAATGGGGGAGGCCTATGTCCAGAAGTGGACGTCCTACGGCTGAGATGATGATGATGATGATGATGAACAATTATTACTATTGTATCTGTCGGGAAACACTCATTCGGGTAGTGCTTTCTACTATGATTTGCCGAATGGTAGAAAATAAGTAGAGTTAAACCGTTTTGTACGAGTTTTCGTCGAAAATATGTCGCTTTTTCGAGTTTCTCATCAATGGGAGAGGCCTATGTCCAGCAGTGGACGTCATACGGCTGATGATGACGATAACATTAAGAACTCTCAGATAAGAAACGTTGTGATCCCTCACGACATTTTCTTATACGTTTGAAATAAGCAACTTTTTTCTATCTTAATGTTTGTTCTTTAAGTATGTCCCGTGAGAGTTAAAGCCAAGAATTCCCGATGTACTGTAGCTTATGACAAAGGAATACAAAGAAAAACACAAACTAAAGAAAAATTGCTCAATAGAAGTCCAAAAAAAATTCAAATGAAAATACCTAAGAAAGAGAGATGAAACTTGCAATACGGAACATAAAACTTGTATTATCTAAGCAGCATAATTTTAGTAAGTCAATGAACCAGATATCTGTAATGCCGATCTGAATGGATATAAGTCTTTAGTGTCATTATCCGAACCACTAGGCCTACTCTTGCGTATCGAGACACACCTAAAACGCACGTTCAATACAGTATGAACGAAGAGCGATTTTACCTACTACAAAAATTAGTTGAGAAATTTAGCGCAGAAAGGTACTGTAAAGGTTAAGGTAAGTAAGTTAAGGTAAAGGTTAAAGGTTTATGATTTTTTTCGGGAATAGTTTAAAAATATTTTATAAGAAACTTTTCACTGCGATACGTAGTGGAGCTTATGTTGATCTTACTTTGGATATAGAATTAAAGATCAATTTAGGTTATCATACTCAAAATGATCTATGTGTTTAAGTTTCGGAGATTTGAGAAGTATGTACGTACTTTGTACCAACATTCAAACAAAAAATATCTATGTTCATCAGCGGGTCTTAATCGCGCACAAAATACTATGAAATTAGTTTCGTTTATTTACCTCGATGTTTCGGCCATGCAATAGACGTGGTCAAGAGTTGGCTTTGAAAATTACAAAAAATATCTTCGATCCAATCAAATTCATTGAGTTAATAGTATACTTACTATGTAGTTATATCGACTAACGTACAAGACTATTTATGAATATTTTTTTTGTCATATTAAGTAAGTTTCCTTGTAAGCTTGACGAAAGTAAGTACGTTCCTATACATGCGTAAACTCGTAGTCAAGAAGCGCAGTCCTAAAAAGTTTATCTTTTATATTTCAGATTGGACTCGTCAATTTGTAGCGATGTTAGCACGGACAGATCACACGCCAAAGGTCGTGGATTCAAACTGACGGTGTCCTCTAGCAGCCGTACTAGCCTGTTACCTATAAAAACATTGAATACTTGAAAGCCATACAAAAGTCTTCAGAGCCCTTGCTAGCACCCCTCACCAACACCACACACGCACGAAGCATGACTATCAGACGCACGGACCGTGTCGGCCAGCGCAGGCGTCTATTGTGCCGTGTTGGGCAACGCTCTCAATGCAACCGCTCCCGTGCACTGCACACTCCATTAACCCAGGTTTGGTAATAAGATCGATGGGGTTACTCATGTGCGAAGACCTGAGGTAACGTTGAAAGATGACTAAAACTGATAAGGATAGAATTAAGCTGGAACATTATGCAACTATTCTATTGGCGATATCGGTTAGATTCGTCTAAAAATAATGTACTGTGGCCTGATTTTTATAAGCTTTTTTGTAAAATTATAATATTCCTAGAAAATTTCACACCGCACTATCTAGCGTCAAACTAATTAAAGCTTGTAGAATGGGATCCAGATAACTGATAGTATTCTTTTTTTTTTTTGTTAATACATACAGAACAACCCAGACTCACAACAAACGTGGTTTGCGTGGTGGTAGGGTACTTTCTAGTACTCGGCTGGCTAGCTACCACCCTCAAATTAAAAATCTGTCGCCAAGCATCTAACGGCGTGTTCCGGCAGCCTCACTTGAGAGCCAGTACCATTCCAGGCTAAGTGTGTTTACCATCTTCGACCACACCGTCACTTAACATCAGGTGAGCTATGGTCAAACACCAAGCCTGTCAACCATATAAAAATTAAAAAATAAACATTTATCGTCATATAAATGTTTGTTCTGGGAAGGAATCAAACCCACGCCCTTCAGCTCTTGATGTAGATACTATCAAATGAGCTAAGAGTGTAGTCAAATAGTCTTCCGATTCTATGGTTTGATAGTCTGCGATATAACTTTATATCATGTTCTTCGACTCAATCTCGAGTGTTATTCTATATTGTGTCAATTTTAATCAGAAATGCGAACATTTAGCATGCATAGGTTAACTGTATATTATAACAAGATTGCTTCATAGCAGATTACTGAGAGACTCTAAGATTTAAAGCCCGCTACTAGGCCTTAAAGTTAGCTATAGAAACAGAGTTCTATAACGTTAATCATTTCACGTTCCCGTATTCTACATAATACAAATTGAATCAGCAAACACAGAATACAAATCACGGCTGTCCATTATTTTAGAACAGCGTTAGAATCGACAGTGCATCGCTTATCGGGGCATTGTATGCAAATCTGGTGCACAATGATGGCAATATGGTTGTATGTAATGTTACGCAAACCAACGCAACCAGCTATTTATATTATGATCCTGTCAAAATAGACATTGCAAGCAATTAGAAAGGTTAATAGCTTTAAAAAACTGTTTTAGGTCAATTAGAATTTGCTATATCGATGTGTCCTATGTATATAAGGGCCAATGTGCAAATTGTCAACTTTTCAATAGAGGCTCTCAAAGTTTCAA
Organism: Biston stratarius; assembly: GCA_950106695.1. Taxonomy (NCBI): domain Eukaryota; kingdom Metazoa; phylum Arthropoda; class Insecta; order Lepidoptera; family Geometridae; genus Biston; species Biston stratarius. The sequence goes on along the minus strand of OX467115.1, from coordinate 11,091,114 downwards.
TTTAATATATTTTTTACTGATGTTTGTGAAACTTTGCATAGACACTTATGTATGATCGTTATTCTAGCTACATATATACGTGATTTATTTTATTTTGAAAAAACTAGTAAAAAAAGCCAAAGTTTCACTTTGGACGATTTACTTTTAAAAAGCTAATTTTGAAAAAAATAAGTGTCATTATCTTTTTTTCGCAGCATATTATGCTGCGTTATATCACAATAGATTATATTATTGAAAGGAAACAACTGCTAATTTCAAAAATATACTAAGCGAAAGGTTGTCTGTATGCTTGTATGTATGGATGTTACTCCTATACGCTTTAAAGGCTGAATTGGTTTTGATGACATTTAAAACGGAGATAGCATATACCCTGGATTAACACATAAGCTTTTTTAGAAATAAGGCCGCCATTTGTGGCTCTAACTAATTTTTTTTTCTTTTATATTTTTGGTGTGTACAATAACGAGTCTATCTATAAGTTACTTTTTATCCCTGGATACGTGGGTAAAACCGCTAGGCATAGCTAGTTATTACATAAAATTGAGAAGTTATAAAGATATATTGCTTCACAAAGGGACATAATATATGAAACTATGGAAACCAATTAGTTCACGATTCTCATATAACAATTTTTCATTTCCATTACGTATTTTTCACGGTACAATTAGGCACCCAAAAGCGTGACTTTAAACTAATTTATGGATCTCTAATCGAATAATATAAATCTCTAATTGAGAAATCAACAAAACCTTGTAACAATAACAACATAAGCAATAACAATATTTTATTGTGTTGCGTATTTAACACTCACGCGGAGAACAAAACGTCTTTGGGGCATGCTTAACAACAAAACAACAATAAAAATGATTGCAAGTAATTATGATTATAGTTTTAATTTCCAACTAATATATATCAAGTTTGCCAGCGAGTGATGGGGCGTAGTATCCTGGGAGTCAAATTATAAATAAATAATAAATGATTCGTGATTTTCACGCTGATTCCGTGGCAAAGAGGTCGTTGCCTCATATGGGATGCTACGTGCGTCAGCACGTACGCATCCTGTCACCTCCACGCCACTCAGCGGGTCGCTAGTTCAGGTGCAGAAACAGCTGCAAAAGGCAAGCACCTGAAATATGCGACACTTGAGTCAGCGTACGAGTTCGTCCCTTTAGCTGTCGAGACGGCAGGTCCGTGGGCCTCCGAGGCGAAGAAGTTTGTCGCGGAACTTGGGCGGCGCCTAAGGGATAGGGGATCCACTTTCGGGCCTCTACTTAACCCAACACATCTCGCTGGCCATCCAGCGAGGTAACGCGGCCAGCCTCATGGGAACATTTGGGCGTGTGGGTGCGGAGCGCGAGTGATTTCGCTTTTAGTTTAGTTTTTCCTTGATTTAATAGAGTGATTATATTTGTTTTATTGATATTTTATGATATTGACTTATTTTATATTTGACATTTATAATTATTGTGTTAATTATGTTGTATCTTATAAAAAATAATAAATATAAGTAAAAAATCCAAAACCAAAATCGGTGACGCCAGCCACTAAGCCGGACACCTGAAGTGGGACTGGGCGGGCCACGTTTGTCGCATGTCAAACGACCGCTGGTGGGTAAAGGTCACCACAGTTTGGACGCCAAAATTTAAGCGACCTCAGTTTTGTCCCAGAGCAAGGTAGTGACGAACTAAATCATCACGGTAGTCACTGGACCACCAAAGCTGAATTCCGGGCAGTCTGGAAGGAGGAGAGGCCCAGCAAGCCACTTATGTAAATATAAAAAGGAACTAATAAATAATTACTATAAATAAAGCAAAGATACCGTCGAGATCGCTGCCGTGCGGTAGGGTTCCCAGTACACTGGCGACATTGCCCCGTTGTATTACTAAGTACTTTTAATTTTCATTATGGTTTTGATTTTGAATTAAATTTTAGTTTTGATTTATTTTAACTATTTAATCATTTTTGAATTTAAAATGTTATGCTTCCTTGAAAAAGCAACGTATTTAGCATTACTTAAGTTAACTGGTGTATTCATTATGATAATTGCTATCGAGAAGCCTCAATAAATAATAAAAAAAAAAAAAAAAAAAAAAAACCTTTTAACCTTTCTTATAAAGCTATAATTAATTGAGATGGATACTATAAATAAGTTATTACGGCGAAGTAAGCCAACGCAAATACAGGTACCTATCAGTAAACAATAGCTGTTAAAACAATACGAGTAATTTAATCATCATTCATTGTTTTCAAGGTCGAGAGTAGAGCTTGATAATTCCTTGAAATTTTGATAATTCCTTAACATGCTACTTAAATTTCAGATGCATGACCCAGCAATAATGTTTTTTTAATGATTCGCAGGCTAGGAGGTTAACTACAGCTCAGATATTAAGTGATAGTGTGCGCGAAGATAGTGAACACATTTTGCCTGGAATTACACTAGCTCTCAAGTATGGCTGCCGGAACGCACCGTTAGGTACTTGACGGCAGATTCACAACTTGAGGGTGGTAGCTAGCCGATTACTAGAAAATGCCGCATACCATGCTATGGTTTCCTCGTGGTATTTTCTTTCATAGGCCGCTCAAGTTTATTGTTGAGGTTCGAGTCCACGCAGAAGGAAATCATTTTTTAACGCGAATAAGTCCCCGTTTTACCATCTACTCAATCAAGAGTAAATCAATAAAAAAGAGAAAAGAAAATAGTTAATCAATCAATCAATCAAGTCGCCTGATGGCGGTAAGCAATTATGTGGTCGAAAATGCAACACGCAGATTTAGGGGATACCTATCCATTGTGACCTTGAAAAGATATTTGAGGAAACAAGGTAGCCGGAAGCTTGTTCCATCAAGACCTTAAAGTTGGTAAAACCATCCCGAAGGTAGGAGCAATATTCCACACACGACCTGTCTTATTCTTGATACAATAAATACCTAAAATATCTAAAAATAAGGATGTAGCGCCCACCCTCGTACAAGATAATAGTTGCTGCTATTAATTATGAAAAAATAGAGTGTTTTAATAAGAAGCGTGTTTCCCAACACTAAGGATGTAAATATACACGTTGGTATGAATACCAGAAGTGATACTAAGTCTGCAAATCAAACAAAAAAGGTAATTTCTTCACGCGATTGCAACATTGGAGATTCAATTAAGTGCAGAATAAAAATACAGATTATCTAGTTTGTAACACTATAGCAAGTGTGAGGTAAGAACTTATTACTTCGGATTTAACAAACCAGTGTGAAAAATCGGGATCTACAACGGGATTATTAAAGAGGATGTTGATATTGTCACAAATTTGAAACCATTTGTTGTCGTGCTATGCTTAAATTCTTGCCTGTATTTTTGTTCTGGTGTTTGCAATATAAGTTTACATGTATATATCTGTTAAGTAAAATTATGCTTCATTTTGAATGCTAGCTCATTTGATAGATATCTGCTTCAAGAGCTGAAGAATATGGGTTCGATTTCCACCAGGACAAGCATTTATATGACAATCAATGTTTGTTCTGTGTCTGGGTACTCTGTATGTATTATGAGTACATATTTACAAAAAAAAAGGAATATAAATATTCAATTTTATCAGCTATCTGGTTCCCGTAGTACAAGCTTTGCTTAGTTTGGGGCTAGATGGCGCTGTATGAAATATCCTACGATATTTATTTAATTAAATTTAAAGGTGTCTCTTGGTTAAGTTGTAAGAAACTGATAGTGGTATATGTATAGTATTCAAGAGATACATCTGTTAAGTTCATGTCTGTGTGCGGATGCTGTTTTTGTTTTCTGTTAAGTATTCACCGCTAAAGTGAGTTTTTATCCCAGCACTCAGTATGACACATATCACACATCACATCATCAGCCATAGGTCGTCCCCTGCTGGACATAGGCCTCTTCCTGGGGGGGTTTTGCCTATACTTGCCACGCTTGGCAGGCGGGTTGGCGAGCGCAGTTAGGCGTGATTGTTCAAGGAAGACGCTGCTGCCCATCTTCCGGATTACATGCCTTAGCTGACTCTTACGGCAACCACTGGTAGAGAGGGTGGGGTACTATTCTAACACCGGCACCACCACGGCACCTATATTATTGTATAATACCACCTAATTAAATAATAATAATAGCTAAAAGTAATATAAAAGCTAATGAAAAAATTATATACTCCTAAAATACTCCGCTGCGAGGACACCGTAAATTTTTATTACCATTAAATTTAGGTGATAATGAAGAGCTACGCTACAACTATTAGCGACCTAAAATTTGCTAAGATAAAATAAGTTTCGAGTAACCTCAGTTGAACATTTTAAAGTACCTACATCATTTTGTTTTAATGATCACAATCTTAAAGTACTTAAATAACCCGTTAACGAGAACGCACACAGAGCCGTGACACAGTTGAATGGGTGCACACGCATCCATTGACACACTGATTTAATACACGTTTACTTACTGAATTAGCATTATGCTGTAAAGAACCTGATAATTTCCGATACAGTAATATTAACATTTATCTACTTACTCGTTGAAAAGCGTGTCTTCTTATTCTAGTTATAATACGTCACTACATTGTATATAAAATAATCGTACTTTTGCATTAAACTTTTTTTTTGTTACTTGATTCCAGCCCTGTACAAACGTATTTTTTTTTTTTAATTCTACCCAATAACGATACCGACACATCCACGCCTACACAGAAACACGCGCGCGCACGTACACACACAAACACACGCGCGTGCACGCTCACTCACATACACACACGCGCGCGCGCGCGCACATACATACACACACAAAAAACATACACACACTCATACAAAGTAAGTCGCGGTCAAATCCAGCCTATGTCCTATTATTATAGTAGTGGTGACATTAAAATAAACTTCTAAGGGGTTTTCAAAACAAACGAAAAGAGTTATTATTTATTTTAATATTTTTCGGCACTATATGAAACACTCGAAACATATAATTTTTGGAAAATAATACAACACAGCTACTTTATTTTCCTGGGGATACTCTCACTATTTAGTTACTTATATATTAGCATATAAGTAAGATATTGTCTCATTCTAGAATATTCAACACACATTTGTTGTACAAACATAAGATAAATGTTCCATTTCCACTATTCCGATTTGAGCTCTGTTCTTGTAAAACAATGATGACCACCCGAGATAACCCTTCGCTCTCTACAGTTCACTCGGTCACTGTCATACAAGGGCCCTGGGGTCTCTCAGGCCCCTATATGGTATTGGAGAAAGTAAATTTCGTTGAAAGTCGTATTTATTAGAACTGTTTGGATTTGGAATGATGTGAAATTGAATTGAAGTTGATGATTGAAAGTTCCAAATAGATCGTGCGCTGTAGATTCCCTGTGAGAAACGTTCACGGCTCCGAGTTTCACGGTCGATTTTGGACATCGTGACTTCTTGTCAAGTTTACACTCAAGGTGATCTATGAAAGAGAGATCTACTCTTTGGTATTGTGAATACAAAATATGGATTGCCGTGAATAAAAAAAGATCGAAAGTCCAGGCTCCTTTGAGACCTCCTGTTTGTTAAATAAAGATACTGATATGGTAAATAAAGATTCGTGTAAATTTTCTTTTCTACTGTCGTCGGAAGGAAGTCGTGTATGTTTCTTAGGTACAAGGTGAATGATATAACTAACAGCTCTTGTTAAGTGGCACTTGTATTTCCGCAGCAAAATATTTTTCACACCAGTAAAGTTATTCATTCTTGATGTAATTATTTATTAGCTTTGAACATCGTCGTAAAGTTGCTAGTTTAACAGTTTTTATGAGATACATTTTGGAGTGTGCTTTAGATCTCTCTTGGGTCTCATTATTGTATCAGACGGCCAGAAACTCGAAAAAGTGTGGAGTTTTGTAGCGATGATAGCTCAGTGGCGCGGTCGGTTCGCATACCAAAGGGCGTGGGTTCAAACCCCAACAATGAGCTTGAGCTGCCGGTGAAGGAATACATCGTGAGGAAGCCATAGCGTGGTGGTAGGGTACTTTCTAGTTTCTAGAGTAAACTCGAATTTGAGATTGAGATGATAATTATCGTATAATAGGGATCATATTAACACAATCCAACTTTGTATTTTGTTTTCACATTGATGTTTGACCTTAGTTTATCATATAATGATAGGAGACGTCGTAGTAGAACCCAAGGAGAAGTCTAGATGACGTGATTCGAGTACTCACTTCGTTCAACTCAACTGCATAGCAGTGTATACACCTTGTTTGGTACCCCACAAACAATATGATTTCATTTAGTGAAACAATAGAAAATTTAGTAACATAACTCAATTAAAAAAAAAAAAACATTTATTTCGGGTAACACGGCCCATACTCGCCAAAACACCATCATAATATCAATATTATAAAAGATAAGTTCAATACGAAATTTATGTATTTTTATCATCATATAAAAAAATATCACGAATGACAAAGTCATCTATAGAACAATCGTGCTGGTAGTTCGCGCACATTTCTTCGATTAGAACTTCTTTTCTATGTACATAGAATATGTTGCCTAAACCATAAAGCATCAGGCTGTCTGGCATCTAGCGGAGTTGTCAACAAGACCTCAAATACAGTCAGGAGGTCGTCCCAGCTCTCAATTGGGCTAACACGATAGACGCGACCCTCGCCCACTGATGCGGCTAATTAATTTGATTTGTCGCCCAACACGAGATGATTGTCTTCACAACATCGCGTACAGGATGGTCAAATACCTGACCATTTATAAAGAAAGCTGACAAAACGAAAGCAAACGTTTCTATAGATTGCAGTTTGGTAAAAAAAATGGATAGAATCAATCACTTAATTTAGAATTAGATCGACATTCAATTCCACCAAACTACTTAAAAACAAAAAACTAAATTTAAATTTATAACAATTTAAATTCTAGCTCCAAACTAAGTAAAGCTTGTACTAAGGGAATCAGATAACTAATAGAATACTTAATTTTTTAAATAAATTCATACTTATAAAACATACAGAACACCCAGACAAAGAACAAACATTTTTCGGCACATAAATTTTGTCCTGGTGGGAAATGAACTCACGCCTAACAATTCTTGAAGCAAATATTCTACCAAATGAACTTACAGGGCAGTCACGCAGGGCAAATAAACGAAAATCGTAGAACATTTTACATCGCCATCTAGCTTCAAACTGACCAAATTTTGTAATACGGGAACCAGATAAAACTGAAGTAATATTTTTGTGTACTTTATTTGTAAACACACACAGAACATGCAAACATAGAACAAACAATCTACGTTCTTTAGATAAGTATTTTGCCTGGGTAGAAATCGAACCTACACTTTACACTTATGAATCAAAACTACAATCACATAAAAGAATTAAAATAGACGTACGTGGTACGTACTTACGTACGTAAGTAGGTGAAATAGTTAAAAACTTTTAATTTTATTTGAAAAAATTATGAGTTTTGTAACACAAACAGCCTTGTACTTCAATATCAAATAAAATTAATTGAGCGTGTAAATATGACGATATTTTCACGGGAACGTGGAAAGAGTCTTGTCACCCCATTGTATTTTTAATACAGAAACATTGAAACTGGCAGAATGCACAGAGTGCGATGCCAACAAGAAAGAGAAAAAAAATTCATTAATATTACGTTAAACTTACCTAAATATATTTTCAAAAGTAATTTGTAACATACTGTATATACGATGTTGTTATGTTCGACCAATTTAAACAAATTGACCTAAGCCTACATTGGAGTTACAGAACATAGCAACACAAGTCTGTCCATAAATTATACACTTCGCATTCGATTGTAAATGAATTTTTTAATAAAAGAAAAAACCTATATTCGCAAAAAAAAAAATTTTTATGGAAAAGTAATGAAGCTAACAAATCACTGTTCTAATATTAAAACTCTTTACAATTTATCAAAATTAATATAAATCTGATACAAAGCTTTTCGTTACAATTTCTTTTAAGAAAAACATTTTACATGCGTTTTCTGTGCGCTTAATATGGTTTTAGCGACACTACAAAATTTCGTAAGCAATCATTTACAAAAGCTTCATTGCAATCAGAGCACTGAATAGAAGAGCTTTCGAGTGGCTGGTAGCGATAGGGTTATAAGAGCTTTTAGGTGTTAAGCCTGTCTATTATGGAATTCTCTATTCAAATCATGACAGTAAACCTTATGTACTATATATAGTATATTGCACACCAGAAATTAATAGTAAAATTACAGATTATCCAGACAAGTTTTAGAAAATAAACATCTTATAAGGTAGCTCAAGTGGTGGACTTATCGCTAAAAGTGATAAAATTCACAAATTTAGGCGAGAGATGCTACCAGTTTTTGTTATACTATTACTTGGCATTATGTTTTATTTCAGTGTTAGATCCTAGTTCGAAATGATTTACTCAAGTGAGATTACAGATTAGGGACTGCTTTAATCAGTCTTCGCATTCGTCAGATGACAAATTTTGGAACGATGATAGCTCAGTGGATAGCGCTATCGGTTCACACACCGAAGAGTGTGTGTTCGAACCCCAATAATGAACTTGAGCTGCCGGTGAAGGAAAACATCGTGAGAAAACTATAGCATAGTAATAGGGTACTTTCTAATACAACACCAAAGTAAGACTACAGCACCAGTTTCCCCCGATTATGTAATTATCAGTTTCAATAAAAAAAAAATAAGAAATAGGCTTTTGTTTGACCGCCATCTCACCTGATAAGTGATGATGCGGTCTAAGATGGAGCACGCTTGCCTAGAAGATACCGATTCACTCTCGACTTGAAGACACCCAGATCATATCCAACAGGGAACACCCACTCAGGCAGCGCATTTCACCGTCTAGCAGTCCGCACAATGAACGTGGAATCAAATCGTTCGAGTTTTTGGAACGTTGACCATGAAACGATATCTCTATTTTGAGCTTCTGGCTGTCCGATAGAAAAATGGGCATGGAGGAATTAGACCATATGGTTCTGAAGCACACTCCGAAATGAATCCGATAAACTAGCAACTTTGCGACGATGTTCTAGGTTTTGTATCTGGCTCCTATTATAGAGGAAAATTTAAAAACCTATTCACGTCAAATGAGAGGTATATTATGATCATATCCAGGAATGCAATAAGGAAGGCTATGAATTATGATGTGTGTCAGGCGTGTTAACATTTCGCGAATACTTTCTCACTGTGAGTAAACATTTCCATTTCAGGGTCGTCACAAACGGTATTCAAGTAGCGGCTGATAAATATTCAATGAAGCATAACTCAGGCAGGCGCTGGTGACAACTCGGCGACAGCCCTGCTAGGAAGCTTATGTTTATACAATGGCGTGTGATTGAACGGAAAATGTAAATAACTGTTGCTAAACTGTTTTGTGATTAACGGGCTAAAGCGCAGCTACTTCGAGGAATCCGCGCTAATTGTTTGGGAAATCATGTCTTTTTTTAATCTCTACAGGCTAGGTGTTTGATCACAACTTACCTGATTTAAAGTGACGGTGTGGTCTAAGAAGATCACCTAGCCTGGAATAGAACTGGCTCTCAAGTGAGGCTGCCGGAACACACCGTTAAATGCTTGGCGGCAGATTTTCAACTTAAGGGTGGTAGTTAGCCAGCCGAGTACTAATAAGTACCCTACCACCACGCTTAGTTTCCTCACGATGTTTTCCTTCACCGGCAGCTCAATCTCATTGGTGGGAATTGAACCCACGCCCTTCGGCATGCGAACCGACCACGCTAACCACTGAGCCATCATCGTATATATTCATATTTTGAAGTGAAAACATTTTTAGCCGTGTTTAGTTTGTTTTTTGTAAGGACAAAAGGCTTGGGTTCGGATCACCGACATGCTGATGCGGCGTGTTTTCACTTATGTAGGCAGCCCTTATGACTGCTAAAAAAATATACATATAATTTTAACTTTGTGAATGTTTATTTCTTTATCTATAGTTTTGTTTTTTATCCTTTGTGATTTGTTAAAAATAATTTGAAAACAATTTTCGTAGGACCAGTCTTTTAGGTATACTAAGCACAAGATCAGCAGTGCGCAGTGTTAAATTTTATTCATATTTAATTATATTGGCAAGTTTTTTTTTTTTACAACCTTGATGTTATATTTACACATGTATGGAAACATGTAACTATGGTGTTATCAATAGAGTTGATCTAGATTACATTCCTCAAGAAGTAAGGAAGCCGGCAGCTTGTTCCATTCCTTAGCCGTATGAATATGAAACGTAGAGTCAAAACGTTTAGTACGTGTCCAAGGAAAATTCCACAATGTTCCACGAAAATCGAAGCAAGAAAGCATCACAAATCAGGAAAACGTTTCGTTGAATATTATTTCTTTAAAAAAGGCGTCAATATGTTTACAGCGCCTCTGCTTCGCATGTCCTATGATTACACGCTTGTCGGTTACATTTGTTTCAAATACAATGCTGTAGCGGGCATTCAGCACTACGTTGCGCAAGTGAGGGTTGTGCGCCACCTAGCGGAAATAGAAAGTGTCATGTAAATGAGTTGACAGCAGAATGGACCTGCGGAGGTTTCCTCATGCAAATTGTCGCACAAGTTTTGTTACAGACTTGGGAAGCTACAGGTAAACAATGTTCGAACATGAATGAACGATAAACAAGCCAACACTAACAAAGCTTTAAACTTCACGCTGAATATCTTTTTTTTGTTGTGAAAGTAATGAGACGTACGAGACGCTCTTCTGATGATAAGAGATAACGCGTGTCCAAGTCCATTGCGGTCCATACACAGAACCTCGAGTAACAAACCAAATCCAGGTCATCGCTGCTTTGCATTTGTATTTCAAACGACTAAAAATACTTTAAAAAATCCGATACGAGTATACATATAATATATGAAGTTGACCAAAATTTAAGAATAAACATAAGCCTAGCAATTCTTCCGCAGTAGCGAGTAGAGTGAAATAGTCTTTCGTCTCATCACACCGAGATAGACGTCAGCCTAATCTATATTGTAGTTTTGGGACTTCGTTCGGGGATAATTATTTAGCCCCCGGTGCGTATTATTTCACGGGCAAATGAAATTATGTGCTTATTGTCGCTAGCTTCAAACGTTGAACGAAATATTTTATAGAAACCTGCATGTCTGAAAGTTGTTAATTCTGCCAGCCCGCACTTGAATAGTGCAACAGACTATGTCCTTATCCTTCCCATAACGAAAAGAAGCCTATCCGATCCGATCCGGACGAAAGAAAATATAATTATTTATCAATTTTAATGATTGATAGCCTGATTCAATGCGTGAAATATTTATGTCACTCAGGTTGAATAATTATGTCACCCTGGTTGAATAAATTTATCACATTGCCTTGACCGTTATTATCATTCACAAATCCTCATGTTACCAGCAGACACGCTTGATTTATTAACTAGTAAAAATAGTATTTCCTTCCATTCAATGTAAAATGAACTGTAGTAATACAATAATTATTATCTAACATGTACTATGACCTAACGATGGATGATGATGGACTTCAAACTGCATCATCGCTTAAGATCAGACGAGATAGCTGTTATAAGTTTTGTTTATATTACAAGTAGGTTTGCGTTTGACCGCTAACTCGCCTGATGTTAAACGAAAATACGGTCTACGATGGAGCACGCTCGCTTAGAAGAAACAGTTTCACTCGCGACTTGATGGCACCCAGATTGTATCTATCAGGAAACGCCCACTAGAACAGCAAATTCCATTGTTTAGCGGTTCGTACAATGAAGGTAGAATCGAACCGTTTAGTTTGAGTTTGTGGAATATCGACCACTAAGCGGTGTCGCTATTAAGGTACTTAATAAGTGCTACTGTTTATCAATTATACGACAGCAGACGATGATAATTTTATTTATTGATATGCAACATTACTAAAACCGTTTTAGAAAACTTGTTCTATTAATCTGTGCATATAATTTCTGATAATAAATCGATTATACCGGTACGTATAATGTGACTCTAGGATACGATTATTAATTTATTTTAATTATAAGAGTGAACGTCAACAAAAGTCAAATTAAAAAAAAAAACAGTTTAATTTTTCGTTACAAATAGTTTTGGCTTGCGTTTGACCGCCATTTAGTCTGATGTTAAACGAAGATTCTGTCTACGGTGGAGCATGCTTGGCTAGAAGAAACCGATTCACTCGCGACTTGAAGGCACCCAGATTCAGTCCCGCCAAAGGCGTTGTCCTACTTTCCATACATTTTCTAGTGTTTATGTGTATTTCGAAATTTTTTATGATAGCCTTTCTAATCTCATCAAGGACTAGAAGGTGACAAATTTAATGGTTAATAGTCTATTCGTCTTGGTAAAAGAAACTATGGCAAATGGACTCCAACTGATGCAGATATTTCATCTTTGGATGGCTATCGCTGGCTACCTCACGAAACTTGGTTTAGCAAATATTATAATATTACATTCGGTCCATTATTAAAGTTATCAAAAATACTGCGGCCAAGAAAGGAGAGTTATGTGCTTGACCTGTTTGTATGTACATCCATCCCGATGTTCCCTCGTAACTGATAAACGGCTTAATATATTAAAAATTAAAATGGAAGATTTTTGGTGACAAAATGTATGTTTTTAGGGTTCCGTACTTCAAATGGAAAAAACGTAACCATTATAGGATCACTTTGTTGTCCGTCTGTCTATCAAGACCCTTTTTCTCAGGAACGCGTGGAGGTTTCAAGCTAAAATTCATATCAAATACTCAAGTCTACTGTCCCTTGGAGCTGTGTAAAAACCTAACTTCTAAGCAAACGCAATTAAAAGATACAGCCGTTTATGCTGCAAATTTTCGACACTCGCAAGGGAATCAAAACCTACAGGGTACTTCCCGTGAACTCAGAATCTTGAAATTTGGTGCGAAGCAACGCCTTATAGCATGGATAAAGGAAAAATTGCGAAAAGCATAAATAACCATTAAAAAAAACATAACTTATATATCTACAGGTTTGTACGGAATCCTCGGTACGCGAGTCCGACTCGCACTTGGCCGGTTTTTTTTTCGGTAGTCAGGCTATAGTTTTTACACGACAGCCCAAAAAAGTAGTACACTACTTTTTTTGTTTTTATTATGTATTTAGGGTTCATGTATGTATGTGAGTTTATTTATTCCACCATAACTTTTAAATGCCTAAACAGACTCCGATGTATGGGATATCGTTAGAATCCTTCCATCGTCCCGAGTGACACTGGCAAAAAAAACATATAGTGAGCATTCGTGTTTTTTTTTCTTAATTATTGTTTTCAACCTGTATTGTCTCACTGCATTCCCTCCTCCCATCTTTCTCTTTCTTTTAGCTTGTTAAAACGTTTAGTTTGTTAATGCGAATAATTCGTTTTTTAATATGACGGATAATTCATTTTACAAATGAATAGATAATTAAGCCGACTGATTCCCATAAACAGCATCCGCTACAGAAGCCAAAATAGAGTTAAAAAGCAGAAGATACCACTGACTAACCGTTCAAGATAAATTACACGCCACAGCGATTGTCTTTGGGTGTTACTATTGTTTATTTTGGTTTTTCTATCCGTCACGGTTTTTGTCGTCACTTTATAAAAGTTGGAATTAAAGTTCAATGGCCTGTTCAATCACGTGTTTTTTCTTGTCAAAAAGTTGGCTTATGACATCGGAGAGCAAGTTACTGGTAGAGCAAATAATCTCTTATTTTTATTCGGTGGAGTTAGATGCTATTTTGTAGCAAGGATTGTGTTGTTTACAGACACATAACTTTGAATAGCAAAGGGTCAGGGCATCACTGCTTTGGCGCTCGTACTTTGAAACTATATACGCTTTTGTCGCGTATTATTCATAGTACCTGGTTGACCGAGCATTGCTCGGCTGAAAACATGGATAATACGACGTTTTCTGAAAATGAAACCTAGCTAGATCGATTTTTCGCCCCTGAAACTCCCTGGATACAAAATTTCATGAAAATCGTTGGAGCTGTTACCGAGATTCAGAATATATATAAATATATATACAAGAATTGCTCGTTTAAAGATATAGATATGCATGTATGCATAGTAAAGTGCAATTATATATTTGAGATCAACATGGAGATAAATTTACATTGATATAAGCTATCAAGCATATAAAATTCAAGATTTTATTAGTCAAAAGTTCATTTTACGTTCAATATTTGGACTGAAAATGCCGTTGGATTTCAATACTCGAAAGGAGCACTCCGGCCTGTCATATCAACGACGACGTTGCTGCCAGTCAAGCGCAGATGACAGCCGAGTAATTGAATTCCAGGCTTTCGAGGAAGGCTCAGATACAAACTATTAAAGAAAGACATGCAGTATAAGGCTGGAAACATTGCATATTCAATATTAACGTTTAACATCTTTAGGCTAATTATATCGTTAGTCCATAATTTTAATAATAAAAATACATCAAAACCTAGTACGTACCACATTGTGGAGCGTAATTTTTTTTCTCAAAAGTGCAGGGTATACTTTTGTGAAGGTGTGGAGGGAGACGACATAGCTCTATTTTTTTTTATTTTTTTTTATTACATATAGGCTAGCGTTTAACCACCAGCGAAGATGCGTCTACGGTGGAGCACGCTCGCCAAGAAGAAAGCTTAATATTTTGTTAAGTAACTCATTTGTTTTATATAAAAAAAAAAAAAAAACTACTATGGACACTGACGTGGTTTTGACACTTTTTGTTTTATGCGGGATTACCCACGTTGAATTTTATCGAAAACTCCGACTCCGACCGGATGTGGCCGAAACTATAGTTTGCTTACATTTATAGGAAATTATAAATGTAAACAAACGCTTAGCCGTAATCGTAAAATAAATACAAAACGCGTCGGTATTTCGCAGTATTTTCCATCGAACGTCTACAGCGCATACTAATACGTAGATTTCCCCGGGAAATGCTTACGGGACCCGTTGACAATGGTGGTGCTAGAAATTCTAGAACATATTTACGTTAGAATAGAAGTAACAGTACAAAAAATAACATATATCTTGTTTACATATTAAATGGCAAATATGTAATACTAGAGTAAGCACTCTGCCTATTTATTGCGTATTGCTAATATGGTCGGTTCACGTGCCGAAGGGCGTGGGTTCAAATCCCACAATGATCTTGAGCTTCCGTTGAAGGAAAACATCGTGTGGAAACCACAGCATGGTGATAGGATACTTTCTAGTACTCGTTTGGCTTGCAACTTGAGGGTAGTATAGCCCTCAAGTTGCAAATCTACTGCCAAACACCTAACGATGCATTCTGGCTGCCTCACTTAAGAGCCAGTTCCATTCCAGGCTAGGTATGTATACCATCTTTGACCACACCGCTACTTAACATCACACAGAAATATATGACAGGTAAGCTGCGGCAACACACCTTGCCTGTCAACAATTTAAAAAAAAAACGAAAACGAATTAATAAATATTAGAAATTGTATATACATATACATATATATCAACACGTTTTTCTTTGTCACATCTACCATACCATTATAAGCATTATGAAATATCTGAATAGAGAGTTTTCTTTCACACCATGAATTCGGCGAATCCAGTTCCGTTATGAACATTGATAAAAACAACAATGCCCACAGAGAAATGTGTTTCGTAACAAAGAAAAGTGAGCAGTGCGCACAATGAAACGATCAAAAGAAGGTGGAACTTGTGGAATAGTTTCGAAGGCATCTCATTTACCCCGCGCCAGCTTCCCACGGGCAATCGTCAGGATTACGTAACTCCAGTTTCCGAGGGAAAGGTGAATGTGAGGTGCTGAAATGATAACTTGCAGATATGCGACACAGTATATAGACATCGATATCAAGACAGCTGGCGGTGGCTGGAAGCGAAAACCCGACGATCGTACCGAACGGCGCGTCTCAGGAGAGGCCTACATGTCTAGCAGTGAACTATAATGTTAAAATTATGATAATGAATCGCTGAAGAGACTTAATATATTTTACGGGTTTAACTAGTTTTTGCCGTAGTGATGCCGGCGTAAGAATTATACCCCACCCTCTCTACCCGTGGTTGCCGTAAGAGTAGGCTAAGGGATGTAATCCGGAAGATGGGCAGCAGCGTCTTCCTTCAACAATCCCACCTCACTGCGCTCACCAACCCGCATGCCAAGCGTAGCGAGTATTAGCAAAACCCCCCAGGAGGCCTATGTCCAGCAGTGGACGTTTTATGGCTGATGATGTCAGGCTAGTTGTTTGACCTCAGCTCATCTGATGTTAAGTGACGATGTGGTCAAAGATGGTAAAGCACACCCAGCCTGGAATGGAACTGGCTCTCAAGTGAGGCTGCCGAAACACACAGTTAGATGCTTGGCGGCAGATTTTCAACTTGAGGGTGGTAGCTAGCCAGCCGAGTACTAGAAAGTACCCTACCACCACGCTATGGTTTCCTCGCGATGTTTTTCCTTCACCGGCAGCTCAGGCTTATTGTTTGGGTTTGAACTCATACCCTTCGGCATGCGAACCGCGCTAACCAATGAGCTATCATCGCTACAAAATGTAAATTAGTATGATTAACTCGATGGAAATTTAAATCAAAGATGACACTAGAAATGTTTTGTTTGAATCTTTTAAGAGAATCCATAGTAAAAACTTGCTTGAGAAAAAAATAATTAGAAATAAATCGTTTTATTTTAAAGGACTTCTTAACTTTTGAGTAACGTGTAAGAAAATGCTCTTAAACCACCAAAAAGTATTCATTAAACCAACAGGGCAATCAACCAACCTTAAAATATAAATCTTATACCCATTATTGTTAATTGTACAGGTTAAAAAAATCACCATGTCAAAATTAAAATATATAATACAAAGTCAAAATTCTCTAAAACATAAATGTCAAAATTAAAATAAAATAAAAATTTAAGATACCAATTTAAGATTTCTTTAGCAAGGTATGCAAATCAAGATAAAAATACGCGCTCACTGTCAGAACAAAAATCGCAATATAATTGCGAATTTGATGCAAATCTACTTTCAAGTTCTATAATTATGCATTAATTCTGATATTACTACGGTTCTGTTCATTTTCATGCAAATTCACATTTTGAAGTGCAAAAAAGTTAAGTTTCAAGATATATGTTTTATAGATTTAGGTACGTAAAATTAAATTAAAACTTCGATTTATTTTCTTGGATTATGTTCTAGTTTACAAATACGTTAGTATAAAACTATTTATATTTGTACAAACTACAAAGTTACAGGCCATTATTTCATTCATATTTAAAAATAACATTGAAAATGTCAAAATCATAACATATTATTATCAAACATCTAACATACACATGTCAAATCTACCTTTACCCGCTTACCCGTTTTACCCGCGTGGTGATGGGTGATGATGATGATGATGATGATGAAATATATCCTATGTATTATTACAGGGCCTCAAATACATGTAAAATTTTACGCAGATCCGTTGAGTAGTTTACGCGTGAAGTCGTGACAGACAAACTCACATTCGCATTTATAATATTACTAGCTGTTACCCGCCTGCTTCGTTGGGTTTGTACTATCAAGGTGGGTAATAATCAAACCTATTTTACCTTAATTAGTCAAAAACGAGGAAACAATCTTTATTTCTTAAAGATGTGATGATTTTTTTATATCTCTTACATGAGAAGTTATAACCAATAACTTCTCATGTAAGAGATATAAAAAACACAAATAACAACCACCCATACAAATTTTCATCCTTTATTTCAAGATTTATTTATCCCTCTTCAAGATTTATTTGTGTTGTTTGGAAAAGTTTACTCGAAGTTTCAATATTATAGTAAAAGTTACTCAAAATAATGAGTAGCATTATTTAATTATAGTAATATATAAAATTTATTTAATTATAAAGTAATTACCACCTTTCAGCTTAGTATAACCCAAGCTTACAACCCTGTAGAAGACTAATAAATACGATGTCTTGTATCACTATAGAATGAACATCATTACAATCGATCAACCAGAGCCGTCACTCGTAATGAAGATATTCATTGCGAATATGATTGTAATTAATGAGACAATTTATAACAATGGTTTCTGTGGCCAACAAATCAAACTATAAATAATGGAATCTATCAAAGTCCGCAAGTTTATTCATGGTGAAAATTTTCGCAACATTAGACTTAGGTCATTAATATTACATGCTATTAAGGCGATATTCTCCGTCTTTTACCATATTTTTAAAAAAATCACAATTGTTACATATTCAAGAATTTCGTAGTAGTAGAAATGTTTTTTTTATGGCTGACAGGTTAGGTGTTTGACCACAGCTCACTTGATGTTAAGGTGACGGTGTGGTCGAAGATGGTAAACACACCTAGCCTGGAATGGAACTCAAGTGAGGCTGTCGGAACACATCGTTAGATGCTTGGCGGTAGATTTTCAACTTGAGGGTGGTAGCTAGCCAGCCGAGTACTAGAAAGTACCCTACCACCACGCTGTAGTTTCCTCACGGTGTTTTCCTTCACCGGCAGCTCAAGCTCATTGTTGGGGTTCGAACCCACACCCTTCGGCATGCGAACCGACCGCGCAAACCACTGAGCTATCATCGCTACAAAATGTAAATTAGGATGATTAACTCGATGGATATTTAAATCAAAGATAGCACTAGAAATTTGTTGTTTGAATCTTTTAAGAGATTCCATAGTAAAAACTTGCTTGAGAAAAAACTTATTAGAAATAAATCGTTTTATTTTAAAGGACTTCTTAACTTTTGAGTAGTGTAAGAAAATGCTCATAAATCGAAATTTAACTCGTAAAATTTAGCGTAGCCGCTTTGTTTTTGTTTCGTTATAATTATGTAAATAAATTTGAGATAGACTGTTAATTGACTGCAGCTACAAACCTGCTTGAAACTTAGGTATATAGGCCCTTAAGTGTTTGAACTTTTATATAATTATGAGATTTCCAGTGCCTGTACCACTGTCGTGTGCAAAACGTAGACCCACATTAAGTTATGCAAATGCGATGTTCGGCTTTACTTTTTAATTTTTTTCGAATTTTTATGGGGCAATACACGGAACCTCGATGCATGAACCAATGCACCAAAATATGTCGCATTACGCAATTATTACCAAAAAGTGCATATTGCAATGGTAATGTGACGTTATGCAAGCTTCGACAGGCTTTGTGTTGAGAGGTCAGTCTGCGAACCTTCACGAGTCATAGTATTCTTACCCGACTGCGGTAAAGCCAAAAAAGAAGGTTATGTGTTTTATCTGTATGTATGTCCGTTTCTGTTTCCTAGTAACTGCTAAAAGGCGAAACTGATTTAGTTAGAGTCAAAATATAAACTCTTGCTATACCTACTGCGTTACATTAACGTCTTAAGTTTTAAAAATATCAACAGCTTACGTTCAGTACGAACGTGCAATATTGTAAGATTATAATAATTATATTAACAAATAGTATTTGAAAAATATGTGAATTAATCACACTAAAATATTATAAAGGCGAAACTTTGTAACTCTGTCAGTATGTTTGTCACTTTTTTACGCTCAAACGGCTGGACCAATTTTGATGAAATTTGGTGTGGAGGTAGCTGACATTGACCCTAGATTAATCCATAGGCTACTTTTTATCCCGAACATGTAGTGTTCACCTGGGAACATCGAGTAACACCGCGGGGCGCAGCCTGTTGTATAATATAGTTGTAAAAGAATGTTAGTTTATCATTGAAATTCATCTACAAGAAAGTCAAACATTTACGTTTATATATAGAAATACTTCATGACTTTCAATTTCCAGTATTTATTGATTTTTAATTAATGATGTGTCGTCAGATTCTTCTTTGTTGCTCGTTTGTCACTGGATATATTAATTCCGTAATGAAATTATAGTTTTTTTTTTAACTTTTTGTTAAAATATGAACCATAAAACGTAGTCGCTATTTACAGTATTTTTTCTATTGTATATATGTATATAAAACATTTTAACACACATACCCGAAATATTTACCTTTAGAACGTTATGGAAGTCAGCTGGTGACGTAAGAAACACAAACCCAATAAATCACATAAAATCAGCAACTGGAAACTTCCAAAGCAATTTCACACAGCTCCAAGCCACACATAACGGACTGAATCAATTCCACCATCAAACAAATCTAAATCAATGTGATAATTTGTCAAACTAGTCATTAAATTAATTAAAATCTATTAGTCAACCGAACTAACTTGCAAAATCAACAAGATACACGACTATATTTCTCTTTAATATTTTATATTGTTTTAAATAGCCTTTTTTCTTAAATTAGCATAAAAATTAAAATTTAAAGTTGTGCTTTCATAGATAATGTTAATGTTACTATTTTTTTCAATATATTTAAGAGCGAAAGTGGATTGTCACTTTCTAATATTCAATCTAAACACAGTAACTGAAAGGTCATTTCGGCGCTTACAAATTAGGGTTGTCCGAAAAGGAACATCATAAGAACATATGTTTTCTATATTTTATACTAATTTATTTACTACAAGATTGGAAATAACTGAATAATGACATTGTTAAAATTTCATCAGATCTTGCATTTTATATCATTATACATATGTACATTATAAAGATTACTAATATTAAATACCTTTTTAGAAAAAGGAAGTTGTATGATTTCTTAATTCGAAGAGGAAGTTTATATACTTGATCATAAATTAAAGGAAGACAGGCTACATAGAAAGAAAGTTTCCAAACGAAAGTCTACAAATCACAAAGAATTGACACAGGATGTTATAAAAATGTTGCATCCTAAACGGATTTATTGATATTATCCAATGAAAGCTTATATTAGCTAATAATTCACATAAAACTGTTTAGGAAATTAGATTTTATGATCATCACGCTAAGTGCCCATTCAATTTTGTACTTTTATTTTAATTCGTATAAAAAAATCTTGTTTGACAACGAAACATGATGCATGTCATAAAACGCAGCATGATGCAGTTGTAGCGATGATAACTCAGTGATTAGCGCTGTCGATTTGCATGACGAAGGGCTTGAGCTGCCAATGAAGAAAAACATCGTGACGAAACCATAGCATGGTGGTAGGGTATTTTCTAGTACTCAGTTTGCTAGTTACCACCCATAAGTAGAAAATCTGTCGCCAAGCACCGAACGGTGTGTTCCGACAGCCTCACTTGACCTTAACCATCTTAACATCAGGTGAGCTGTTGTCAAAAACCAAGACAGTCGGCCATAAAAAAAAAATTATAGCAATGTGACAGCTTCCAGATTCGTGGTAAATAATAAGCTTTAAATTATAGCTTGATGAACAATCGTGAAACTAACGAGAGAGAAAAAGAATGAAAGTATTTCTTACTTTCTTAGGGAAACATCGTGACTTAGTAGTAGTTAGAATATAGTAGTTGAAAGGATAGATTTCACCATCAAATATTTTTAACAATCACTAGACACTACAATGAACAAAATACACACAAGTAAAAGACAAAAAAGAAAAAAACAAAATAAGAATTAACTAAAATCAATTTAGCCGATTTGTCGTAAAAAAAAATAATCAAAGAGCGTTTGCAGAGCTCCTTTTCTACGCTTATAATTTTAGGCAACCCTAGATAAACCGCAACTCGTCATCCCCGTGGGTGGCGCTAACAAATCGATTCGATTCTCAACATCACGCCACCCACTATTATTATCGATTATTACTCGGTAAACAAGAAAATTGCTGACAATATCCATTAGCAAACGCATTATAAGTAAACAAATTCCAATTAAATATAAAAAAATCCAAAGATAAACCATATGTTTTGTTCTTCAATTGAACAGTTGTTATTATCATATTTTAACCAATTTACACAAAATAAAATTTGTAATTTTTCCTTGACAAATTATATACCTAAACTTTCCTCTTGAATCTTTCTATCTATTGGTGAAACTCGCATGACTATCCGTTCAATATTTTTTAAGTTTGTCGCGAACAGACAGACAGACGACTTTGTTTTATAATATGTAGTGATATTAAAATTCTATTTAGATTATTATCATTGGCAGCTGTAATCGATAACCGTGTTTTACAGCTGCCATAATTCAACTTCCGAAACGTATAAAACCTTCCTTTATTTTAGAAGGCGAAATAAAACATAAAATTATGATTATAGTTTTTACGTTTTGGTAAATGTACTGAGCATACTCTTAATGTATAAAAATTAGGTGTTCTTACCCCTTAATAACAATCGTAAACGTTTCGTGACCGATTTGGAAAACGCCAGTTACGTGTGCCATGGTGATAACTACGACATAATGTGCCAAATACTTAATCATGTTACGACATAAGAGCGCAATTGACTGATGGGCGAAATGAGTGCCGGTTCGCGTGACTGAGCCTTTCTAATCATTTTACAACAGTTTTGACAGGATAACATTCAACTCACGTCAAGTGTCGGCCAGTTTAAGAAAGGTTATAATCGTTCGAGATAGGATATAAGCTATCTGAATTCAAAATTCCATCTAAATCCGTCCAGTCATTTCAGCATGAAAAAGTAACAATCTTGAATTTTTCGTCATGCAGACTAGACAACCAGACATATGTTTTTTCTCAAGAAAACTCGAACTTACTGTACCATGGGAAGCAAATATCACTAAAGACGACACAATGAAACTAAATGAATACGATGACCTTACAAATAATGAATCATAAATCGTTACGTGGACAATTTATGTTTAAAAAAGAAACAAAAGCATGGTGGTAAGGCACTTTCTAGCATTCGGCTGGCTAGTTAACAAGTTGCAAATCTGCCGCCAAGTACCTAACTTCATTCCGGCAGCTTCGCTTGAGTTGAGAGCCAGTTCAATTCTAAACTAGGTGTGTCAACCATCTTTAAACAAACCATCACTTATCATCAGGTGAGCTGTGTTAAAATATCTAGCCTGTAAAGTATGAAAAAAATATAACAATAAAAACAAAAACAGCGTATAAAACCCTTATCAAGTTCCGGTGGCAGGCCAGTATACAAGTTGTTTAGCAAAAAAAAATTACTTTGTACAAACAAATCATCTCAGCTATCTGCTCAAACCTTACTCGCGCTCGATACACTTACTCGCGCCTATTTGATAAAACAACGCGATAAGAAAACCTGCACCAAAATTAACTGCAGTTAATAATCACTACCGCTATCAATTACATAATAGACAGCCATCTCTGACGTAATTCTAATTCACTTGTCTCCCAGATGTGATCTCATATGAATAAATATAGATTTGTGCCTTCAGGCCCATTTTAATTGGTTGGCAATAGTGTGGGAGTTATTGGACCTACGCGGATACAGACAGATTGGTCAAATTTCCAGATAAAAATATTGAATAATGTATTATTTATGTAACGACATTATTTGTTATGTTTTAATTGAGACCTTTGGACAGCGTTAATTGACATTATGAATCCGGAAAAAGTTATACCAGTTATTAATTATGTTTGTGTCGCATTATACCAGGTGTAGATTAGAGTGGACTTAGCCTACAGATAGTTCTAATACTATAGTAAAAAACTAGCTGATGGATGATGATGATGGTGAAAAGTATCCTATGTCTTATTCTAGGGCTTAAATTGCAAAAGGTGTTCCATGAGAGCTACTATCAAACACGAAATATTTTTTTAAATAAAAAGTTCTTTGGCTCATATTAATAAATACCGTAGGACATTTATTCGCACAACGCCATCTAGTCCCAAACTAAGCAAACTTGTATCATGGAAACCAGATAATCGATAGAATACTCAAATACTTTTTTTGTAAATACATACAGAATAAACATTTGTCGTCATATTGATGTTTGTTCTGAGCGGGGATCGAACCACGCTTTTTACGAATTTCACAATCATGTTTAATGCTAAACTTGAGTACTGGTATTTAAATTATCAGCAATGGCAGAATGTTTATAAAAAATGTATTTCTTATCAAACAATGCTAATTAATATTAATATTAATTATTATTATTATTTATTATTATTATTATTTATATTAATGATAGTTAGGTTATTGGAGGCAGTCTCCAAAAATACTCCATAGAAAAGCTACTGTAAGTATCAATTATTTTGTGCGGGCAAACTCGTGAGCTAAAGCCAGCGAAACTTTCAAACTATAACTATATTTCAGTTACTATACAGATGAAACACTATTAAACTGTTTTTTTCTCATAGTAAGACATGGGTGAGTGACCTCACATGGCAATGAATTGGCATCAAGTAACCTTTACTACGATCAACATTGCAATACTTTCGATTCGCATTAAGATTGACTTCAAATTGGACAAAAGCTGAGCCACAATGGGCGAAAACATTCACTCGCATTAGAAATATCTTGTAAAATGTCTAAAGTAGTTAGATTTTTGTCTAGCTTAAGCATACATTATAATAAATAATTTAAAAAACATCCCTTACACCAGTATTAGAATAGCAAATTTCTAATCGATCAGACCAGTAGAAGATGATGGCATCATTCATAACTAGAAAAGCGCTAATATTCTTTTAATTGCCGCGGTGGTGCCGGCGTAAGAATTGTACCCCACACTCTCTACCCGTGGTTGCCGTAAGAGTCGGCTAAGGGGTGTAATCCGGAAGATGGGCAGCAGCGTCTTCCTTTAACAATCACACCTAACTGCGCTCGCCAACCCACCGGCCAAGCGTGGCGAGTATTGGCAAAACCCTCCCAGGAGGAGGCCTATGTCCAGCAGTGGACATCCTATGACTGATGATGTGTGATGATGATTCTTTAAATGGCTGCAAACCAACTCTTAAATCATAGCTAAAGCATAGCTTAAACAAGACATATTTCAAACAAAAAAACTAAATCAAAATCTATTCAGCCGTTTGTGAGCTACGATTACCGCTACGGACAGACACACATACACATTTTAAACTTATAACACTCCTGTTTGCATCGGAGGTTACAAATCCATTAGCATAATTAAATAAATTAACATACTAGATAAATAAAATTTCGCATAAACATTAGTCTTATAAAACGTGTCTACTAATGACGTTATAATCACACACAGTTATTTTTTTTAATGGTTTACAGGCTAAGTTTAAGTGACGGTGTGGTCGAAGATAGTAAACGTATCTAGCCTGGAATGGAATTGGCTGTGAGGTTGCCGGAACCCACCGTTAGATGCTTGGCGGCAGATTTTCAACTTGAAGGTGGTAGCTAGCCAGCCGAGTATTAGAAAGAACCCTGCTGTTTATTCCTGTTTTTTACAATGTTGTCCTTCACAGGCAGCTCATTGTTGAATCCACGCCCTTTCGCGAACCGATCGCGCTAACCACTGACCGACCTATCATCGCTACACTGCCTATTCCAATCAAATGTTTGGTCATCGTCACACGAGAAATAATAGTTCCAAAGTCAGTATTAATTACCTCATGAGTTAACCACAATAGCTTGAAGAAAGTTCACTTACATAGCAAATTCGTAATATACAATACAAGCTTTCTTTCTATCACACAACATATACAACATGCAATTTTCTGCCTTATGCTCATTAGCTTTTAGAGTGTATGCAGAAACGTATTTAAAACTGGCATAATTAAAACTTTCGAACTGCCATATAATAAGATCGGTACCACAATGGCTGTTATCTCTTAAATATAAACATTGAATAAGCTTGTGAGAACTGAATAGTTGCAATCAGAGATTTTGATCGCTACGGATACGATTATATAATGAATAACAACTAGATCAGTTTGACTTTAGGCGAGTCTTTGATTATGCATCCTAATCACCTATCTAGTTGAAAGATAAGACGCATAGATTGCGTGGGATTTCTTCGCTAGAAAGAAAGGAAGTTATATTTAGTTGGTACCTTTATTTTAATAACTAATAATAACTGTTGTAGTGAACATTAGTGTGTACATTATAATTTGTAAATATCCGCTATAGATCTTGAAAAGTCTAGCAACAACTGGAAGAAATGTTCAATTTAATTTAATCTAGAATAGAATTCTCGCAAATCTTTTTGATATCTATGAATGTAGGAACAAATCGAAACGCAATACTCTATTACTCTCTCTCTCTCTCTCTTTCTCTGTCTTCTCTCCCTTTATTTCACCTAAAATACGTGTACTATGCAGCTATCCAAGGTCTCAAAAAGATTCGCACGTAGGTACTTACACATTTGAAAGAAAAACAATAGAATATTAGGAAGGTAAAGAAACAGATGAATACCGAGATAAATATTCAAAGACAAAAGAATATCGAAAAACCAAATGAATATCGTCAATACAACTCACAGTTTTAACTAACAGATACAAGTAATTAACGATACCTCGTACGCATCTCATAGCGCGATGAAAACGATCGAAAGTAAACAAGCGGCAAACAACCATAAAATTGGAATTTAACGCGTGCTATTGCTTATGTTATCGTGTGTACTGTTTCACTTTCCAAACCGTTCGCGCAAATGTTGAGGAAGAATTAGTTGTAAAGAAACTAACTGAAGTACGTTAGCGCTTAATAGACCAAGTTATAAGTACAAAGCGTATTTACTCATTTCGAACATTAGGAACATTCAAATTCAAAATTTGTTTACTCCAGGTTATTGCAACATATAAAAATTATAGTCAAAATCATGATCAAAAATGTAAAATTATATCAAAAAGTCTTGTTGACTCTGGCTTGTAATAATTATTATCAGTAAAATATTTGTATTTTTAAAAAAAAAATCTTTTAATAACGTTTTAAACCATAACCGACTATGAAATAATTATACCCGTTTCGCGCAATAAAGACGCTACTAACGACATATGGTTCATCAAAATCGCTTCAGCCGTTTAGCAGTTATGAAGATATGTAGGGACGGATAGCACATAGCCCAATTTTTTTGAGTCGGATTATATAATTATGTCACAGTTAAGTCCCTGCAACAGAAGAGACTTGACTTTGACTTTCAAAAGTACTTCTGAATAGTACTCGCAGTAATGCCGAAGGAAAGGAGGATTTTTTTTAAACATTGTTTTAAGTGCTTAATGTAATTTCACGGAGATTCTTCAATTAAATAAATAAATCAGTTTCTTCTAAGCAAGCATGCTCCATCGTAGACGCATCTTAACTTAACATCAAACGAATTGGCGGTAAAACGCAAGCCTATTTGTATTAAAAAATAAAAACATTTACTCTGGAAAACAGTATGTACACATGTGTTTATTCCCACGGTGACGTCAGAAATAATATAAACGAAACTGAGTTAAATTATACTTTGGATTAATTAACACAGAAATTTCTTATCCAATAAAAGACAATATTTCTCGTAGCATAGCGAGTAAAATTGCACCGAACTTAGTCAAATAAGAACATACATACAGCTAATGAGTCTGAGAATCGATTAATAAAAGAAAGAAACAGATACAAATTTTCTAATTACACATGAAAGAAAGTCGGGCAAAAAGTGTGTAATCAACGTCAACATCGACCACTAAATAAATAAAGGAGCAATTAAGGCATTACCGCAAAAAGCTCGCGAACAAAATAAACCAAAGCCGGTATACATACATATCACGATGAGTAATTTGATGCGTTTTTGTTCAACACGCATGATTGATGGCGCCGAGACAGTTTGAAGAGAGAACAGGTTCTGCGAAGGCTGTGATCCTGTATATGCGATAAGCTATACTATACAATACAATACTCGTCTCGAGCCGTCTCGCCTCGACGGCCCTATTAGCTCTTTTGATACGAGTAGTAGCTTTATTTCTTAAACCGAAAGGTGAGTGCTTGATTCGAACTCAGGGCAAACATCAATGTGACAAACATAAATATTTGTTCTGTGTTTAGATGGTTTAAATCTGTGTATTCTAAGTATATTCACAAAAAAAAACATATAATTATCCATAGGAAAAGCTTCGCATAATTGGGACTAGGTGGCGTTACAGTAATAGTTATTTGAAACCACAAAGAAACATGATAAAATAGGATAAACTACATATAGACATAAAGGCGGCCTTATCGCTAAAAGTGAGCTCTCCCAGACAACCTTGGTTGAATTGATAGAAGTGACAAAAACATAATGATTGGAGAGAAAATAATAAACAATGAAAAAAATTTAAAAGCAATATTTATTAATACAGGTTGCATATTAAACACAGGGTTATAAGTTCAAGATATACTAAGCTTAAAGTATTATTTTGATAATTATGAACACTATTTACTATGGGTGTAATTCAGAAATCGTAAAAAAGACCAGATATTACATACATTTGATCAAGAGTCAACAAACTTTTTCTATAGAACAGCCGAGTATTTTGTTTTTTGCGGTGCTAGGTGTACTTCACAGTAAAAGTTGTTTACATTGGCTGGTATTACGACACTACGAAACAATCTATCTAAAAATACTGACAGTATTCACAGTTTTCAAGTCCAACGGAATTTATTAATCATTAGAAGCAGTATTTCTATTGCAAATTACGAATCATATAGATATTTTTATAAAAAATATCGAGGATAATTCAATGACAAGCTAAAGCTTTCGATAGCTTTGACTTTTGATGCCCGACATACCTTAAATTTTTGGAGGTGCCCAAGATAAGACTTTAAAAAAAAGATGTGCCACATAGATGCAAATACTTTTTGTGTTGTTCATTACGGCTCACACAAAAAAAATACAGATGAAAGTGATTGAGTTCGCTTTCGTGCTACAGACGTATGGCGTGCTAAGGACAGTCGAGCTCATAAATGTTATTATATTAAAACCTATTAGGTACGAATAAGTGATGCGAAAGAAAACTGCATCGAAGAGTTTTTGTGAGAACACAGAAAATTCGCCATGTTATATAATTTTCTAAAACGTGTCTTTTCGAAAATGTATGTATATATATTATTAATTCCAGTTTTGTCCCATTCAAGCGTTTTTATTACATCTTCTAGGACCACCGTAAAAAGCTTGGGTGAAATGGTATCTCCCTGCCGCACGCTCCAACATAAAAGAGACTAGTTATTCTAGTTTTATCATAAATACTTGAAAATATCGAAATACTTGACACTAGCAAATGCAAAAAGAAAAAGAACGAATGAATAATGTTTAATATGAAATAGAGCTTATAATGAAATTATTTATACAGTCATTTAATATCATAATTGTGGAACACCTAAAAATTCATAAAAATTACAAATAAGTTTTTATAAAAAGTGTTCAAATATGCGAATAGAATCAGGGAAAGGCATAAATTAATACAATAGTATGTATTCAGTTTCGAAGTGTTTTATTGAGTGATTTTTCGACACTATTGTGTCATTTAACCGTAATCAGTAGACATATGGACAATGGACATATATATATTTTGATAACGGAATATTTTGAAATCTCAAACATTCTTTTTCCCCATACACTTTGAACAAACAAACCAAATTACTCATTCGACTGTACGCAACACACAAAGTTATTGACACTTCGTGAAGAGGTTAGAATTTCACTTGTTTCAATGTCAGAATTTTTTGCCGGCTAACCAGTCATGCTGTCGATAGATGATCGGGGCGAACATTTATTTGATTACACGGATTCTCTTTCGATTTCGTTGTTCTTGATGTTGAAGTCTCTTGAATTCTAAAGTGAAAAAAGATTGCTAATATTATTGTTGCATTCCTTGATCACATACTCAAAAGTTTACAAAATGACAAACAATAGAAACCGAAAGGTAAAATGTGTAACAATAATACAATCAATGCTATGGTAACCTGCCTCAATGAATATATACGCCCCTCGCCGTTTATTGACGTTTTTTGTGGCTATGATTCATGTGGCAGACGAGATGACACAATTTAAAAAGGTATACGCTCTAATAAAGTTTATGGTTTCTAATATTTTATAATAATGTGAAAGTAATGAGATGAACGAAACGCTCTCCTGATTGTAAGAGGTAACGCCTATTCATTACTATTGCAGCGTTACCCAGTTGCGTAACAAAACAAAGCCCAAAGCATCGCTGCTTTTGCACTCATTACTTTGTGAGTTTCGATGGTTAGTCTCAATAGCCCTGTAATTTCGATAGTTGTAGTACCCTTGAAACCGGAACACAGTAATGCTTACACGCTACTGGCAGCAGAATATCTGATACTATGGTGGTGCTGACCTAGACAATCTCGTGCTAAGGAGCTCTATCACCTGATTACGGCTACATTGATTTACTAATTTTTACTATTCAATCTAAACGTTGCTTTTAATGCAGCCAAAGTTTAGGCTTTTATGGCAAATCAGTCCCCGTTGGACCTGCAACTCGCCTGTTGATAAGTGGCGACGAAAAATTAAGCTCGCCGATTTAGATCCTTATCACCGTATATAAAAAGGCATTTTGTGTAGATATAGGTAAGTTACACATCAGCACCTTAACTCGCGTTTACGCTTGTTTACTGGGAAATATATCACGTTAGTCAATCTTTACACTAAGCATTTGATCATTCTAAAGAATTCTTGCAATTCCCTTCCCACCCCGAGTGTCAGCGAATTAACCTGCGGAAGCGATGCGTCCAACTGACCCGGTTCCTGCGTGCCTTTCGGAGAGAGTACCCGCAAAACAACTATAAATATGGAAAGTACCACCTTAACCAATTGGTGGTATACTCGCTGCTCTCCCATGTAAGCTAAAAATATTTATTTTGCTTAATTAACGTGACCTGCTGAGTTCTTATGTGGCAAGGATTGTTGTCATTGCGATGATATGCAAAAGCGTAAGAGAGAGCGAAAGTGGTCTTGTTTTACGAAAATTTTGGCAAACATGTCCTTGATTCTTCGGTTTGATATTGTTTTGTGAATATTGTTAAGCTTAAAAGTAGAATATGCAATAACATCTTGGTAAAATAACATATAACAATAATAATGCTAATTGATTGATTCATAATAATGCTAACGACTTGTAACTTTGATATCTCTAAATCGTTAAAACAAATTCGATGTCCGCGTCTGTCAGTTTCTCCGCTTTATCACACTAATATTATAAAGGCGAAAGTTTGTGAGTTTGTTTGTATGTTTGTTACTACTTCACGCTCAAACGGCTGGACCAATTTTGATGAAATTTGGTATAGAGGTAGCCGACTCTCTAAATTACCACAAAGGCTTTTTATCCCGAAAAAATTTAGCATGTAACACCGTGGGACGCAGCTAGTTATTTCTAAAACAATAGATTTTGACAATGTGTTGTCATTTAAATATTTTTTTTAACAAAAAGTTTGTTGTTAAATTCTGTTTTGTAATCAAATCTACAAAATAATTGTACCCGAGCGAAACCGCGTCGAGTAGCTAGTCGTCCGTTTTTTTTTTTGTTTTTGTATATGTTTACTCTTGGATTAGTTTGCACAAAATCACATTAACCACCAGAAGTGCCGCGTGATTTTACTTTCTACTTACATAAATGATTATTTTGCAAATAAAAAGTAGGGTTTTTAATGTAAAAAGTAATGAAACGAACGAGATGCTCTCCTGATGGTAAGAGATAACGCTTGTCCAGACCATTGCAGCGATACACAGAACCCATTTTTTATGCCACAGATGGCAAACAAGCAGACGGGTTGCCAGATGGTGAACAGTGACCGTCGCCTATGGATATCTTCAATACCAGGGTCAATACAAATACATTGCCGACCGTTTAAGATTCTATTTACACGCCTTGAGTAATAAAACAAAGTCCAGGGCATCGCTTGGCTTTTGGCGGTCATTCCTTTGAGACTCGATGGTTAGTCTCAAGAGCCCTGTAATTTGGCTATCTGAAACTGAAACACAGTCATGTTTACACACTACTGCTTGGCGGCAGAATATCTGATACAGAGGTGGTACCTACCTAGACGACTTCCTGGTAAAGAAATCTACTACCAAGGTAGGTTCTTCTTTAATCACAATGAAATCTAATCAAAATATTTCAGTTCTCACATAAACCACACTATGTTTAACAACGTCATAGTTCCTAACAACTACGATCGACGTGTTAAATCAACTCATGATTTCATTATTCGTAATTACAACGCAGACAAGTTGAATTGCACCTCCAGTGGAACGAGTGGTCAGACAGGTTCCGCAGAAGCGGCCTGCTTTGGTGCAGTATTTGGGCATTCGGTCACCGGGCCCGAGTTTAAAGAAACATTGACGTTGAGTAAAAAGCACGTCACCATATTGATTATGTCAACATTTATATTGTACAGGTTTGTTGTAGTCAAATAGGCTAGTAGGTCATGCAACATTTGCGTGATGGAGATATATGGAAAACTAGATGCACACCGCGGTTTCATTCGCGTTTTTCGGGATCAAAAGAAGTCTATGTATTAATTCAAAGTAATAGTGTTTTCCAAATTTCAAAGCCATTTTCGTAGAATGTATTCAAAGTTCTTAACTAAATAGAAAAAGTGAATAATATAATTTATTTTGTTAATAAAATATCAATACATACAAAATAGAATGATTTTTAAAGCTAGCCATTTGTGTAAAAAGTTGTCGCTGGTTAAACAAATTCGCAAATAGTCATTGATTTTTGATTTCAATTATACATAGTAACTTATTTATTTCTTAGCTTTAGTAATAACATTGTAATTAATAGTAGTCCAAAGTCTTTGATAACAGCAAAGACTAAAACTTTATCTATCTATTCATCAAACATCTCAAAAAGCTAGAAGAAAGGTGGGTAGAAATGAAAACTTCTTCCCCATGAAGAGAAAAAATAAAACGTAAATAACTAAACCTAGAATATAAACTTTATGAAATACACAAAAAATCAATACGATATGGAGCTAAATCAGTAATAGATACGTTTCTCTAGTAATATAACCAAGTAAAACGCAAACTTGACGCATCTAATATTCTTGACAAATCAATTCGAAATTGTATACGATTGAACTAAAAACGTCAATCAAAATTAACTGAAGCGTAGCAAGTTCTAGACTAGACTGAGAGTCTTAATTTAGTCACTAACATTAACCAAATGAAAGTTGATTTAAAAAGGAAGAAATTACATCTTAATTGAAGCTATCGTATGGCAGTAATACATTTAGTAAATAGAGGTGTGATTCACATATTAAGTAGACGAAAACTTCTTAACATTCAATGGTATCGCCGTGCGGATACCAGGTCTATCGCGTTGCAGGAACCAGGACCAGGACCTTGTTTTTCCCTTTAATGACCTATTAAAAGACTAAGCAGTCCACCGCAGTACAGTGTGCTTACAGTGCGGAAAGTCGCCATAGGTGAAGAGACATCGCGCAACGTGCAGCGGCCCTGGGAACCAGCGGTGACGACAGGACGCAACCCTGTCCATCTATAGCCTTGATCACTCTGCCAAGAGTGACCGACTAAGAAGAGAAGAGAGTTAAATACGTATTAATGCTAATCTTTACTCTGCCCGTGTTGAAATCCCTTCCCGACCAAATTTGATATGATCCTACGAACACTGCTTCGGATACTCTTTCCAATAATTAATATATAGGTGTTCTGTGCAGTCCGAGGTCTGAAATTTCAAAAACTCCAACTTCTACTACATATAATTTGTCCGTGTAACTATTTAACTCATTTGCAAGGTCATAATATCTACTTAGCTGTACCGTGTGGTCTTTAGAGATATTTGTTTCTCATGGAATATACAGTTCTATAAATACTACACGTTTGAGTTTTCTTGAGAAAAGTAATATGTCTGGTTTGGAAGACGAAAGAGCAAAGTCCTTAGAGATTATATAAAGTTTTTCATACGCATCCATCAGGAGAGTCCAGTCGGACGTATTCATTATTGAGTAAAACTTGTTCTTAGGATTAGCAAGTGAGCCTTCATTTACAAAATAATATGCCTTGTGTTTGTCAATCAATCTTTTTTGTGTCTGCAACTACCGAAAAACTTTTATATATATGTATTTCTATGGTGTAGTCGTAAATAATGGTCGAAAGCACGAGGTTTACCTAATCGTGGTCACGGTTACTAATTCACCAGAATAAAACAACAAAAAAACAAGGCATTCCCACGCCTTAGTTCCTAACTCATAGGTATAATTTAATTTGATACGGGTGGTTTTATAGGAATTTAATTTTTTTAAGTTTTTGTTGCTATAATCATCGTGTTTCATATGTTAGAAGCATAACGTTGTAACGCATTAAAGTCGCTGTTAAAGGATGGAATACATTAAGGGTCGTTTTCAAGCGTCGTTTTTTTTACATAGTTTAGAATCCTTTCAATTAATCTAATGTCAAGTGTTGTACGGGCTTCTAAGAGCCTATTAAAGCCGATTTTTTTGTTTTAAATTTTCACAATTATGTACTTAAGTTTTAGTAAAAATCCATAGCAGGAGGTCGTCTAGGTTGGTACCAACGCAGAATCCGATATTCTGACGCCAAGCAGTAGTGTGTTCCGGTTTAAAGGATACTGTATCTAACGAAATTATAGAGCTTTTGAGACTAACCATTTAAAGTAATGAACGCCAAAGCAGCGATGCCCTGGACTTTGTTTTGCTACTCAAAGTGTTGTTTATCGCTGCAATGGTCATGGATAAGAGAAATCTATTAGGAGAGCGTCCAGTTAGTCCCATTATTTTTACATTAAAAAAAGGTTTTGAAAGCTAATTATTTATTACTATTTATAGGACACTCACGATCCACATTATAAATTAAATTTACGGTAGAACAAGCTGTTAAATTACGACAGTTAAGCTTTACAAGCGGTAAAGCAACTTTATGTAACTATTAGTGAAGAACCATAGCTTTCTAGGATAGTAACATTAAATATAACCTTTGCACATTTAACGTATCTCCTGCATGAGCATGTTCGCTTTAATGGTTTATCTATTAACAAGTGACATCATTAGAAAAGTAAAAGTGAAATTTTCTTTCATAAACAATTATAGAGATGACTGTCACAAAAGACTGCGCCGACTGTTCTATATCATCACACTAATGTTATAAAGGTGAAAATTTGTGAGTGTGTAAATATGTTTGTTACTTCCACATGCTCAAACCACTGGACCAATTTTGATGAAATTTGGTATGGAGGTAGCCGACTCCCTGGATTAACACATAGGCTTTATATCCTGAAAAAAAATTGTGTTCTCGTGGGAACAGCGGGTAACACCGCGGGGCGCAGCTAGTAAATAGTATAAAAGAAAGTCGCTCTCGGTGTCTGTTTCTTCGTTTATTTTTTCCAAACCACACAACGGATTATACTTTTGTTTCACGTGTTCAAAATTAATATTTTTAGTGTATAGAGTATTTAGGGGATGACAGTGTAGTATAAATTTGTAGGTATTTACAAAAAAAGTACATAAGTATTCTATTAGTTCTCTGGTTCCTACAGTACAATTTTTTACTATGGAAACTGACGTGGTTTTGGCCGGCGAAACATGATACATTCGCCGGGTTTTGACACATTTTTGTTTTTCTTATGCGGTACATAGTGCGAAGCAAGACGAGCGCGTTGTCTCAGCTTTGTCTCCATGATGAAGGCCACCGGATGTGGCCGAAACTATAGTCAGAGTTTCTGATAAAATTAAACATAAGTAATTTCGCATAGGTAAAACAAAAAAGTATACAAGTTTTGCTCAGTTTGGAGATAAACGGCGTTTTATAAACAGACCTACGATATATAATTATTTAACAACATTACTAGGAAATAGACCTGGTCCAGATTGGCACAGCACCGAGGCAGATGGCATATAACAAGAGAGAGCCCTATTCTCAGCTGTGGGATTATGAAGGCTGAGGATAATGATGAGACTAGGAAATACCTCTCGCTTACAGAACAACGAGAAGAGGATCGCTGTAGAAAACTTTATAAGAACAAGGCTGCTCTGGGTCTAATGTTGTTCTTCACTGAGTTATTAGATTACTCAAAATAAGTACAATATACTTTGGAATGCGTTACAGTACGATTTAACACTGTTACACACTACAATGCAACGTAATCGCCGATTAAATGTTATTAAAGATATCAACTGCAACAATTTTCGGTCCAGTAATTTGTTAATCTTTAGTTGCGCAGAAATATGCAGATCGTGTTGGTAAACCATCAAGCCGGTGTAGCATATCGCGATTCCTAGTTACGTAAGAAGTTATAACTATTTAGTATTCAAATCCTAAAGTTACGCATTCACACGCCAACTTTGCTGATATGGAGCTACATGTTACTTTTTACTAACGCAATACGCGCTCAAAAATGATAATCTGTTTTTTTTTTCTACTCTAGTCTCAAACATATTATTCGGTAAACCATCTAGACTTAAAATCGTCGCGTCCAAATGCTAATGTTTAGCATCAGCTGCAGACGTTGTTATGCTTTTAGTGGTCATTTACTGTAAAACAACGCCCCCCGAGCTTGGTTTCTAAACGATTTGCTCGATTGCTACAATTAACGTTCGCTCTAGCTGTTTTCAATAGTCTAAATAATAACTTATGGGAACAATGCCAGTCATTGCCATAACGAAAAAATGCTTTAAAAACTGTAAAACGCTACAATACAAAAGTGAAAGTACTAAGTATAAAAATAATTAAGATATATCTATGAGCACATAATATATAGGTACCTATATCGATATTTTCTTAGTCAAACCATTCTAATATTATGAATGCAAAAGTTTAGTTATTTTTATCGATTTTATATACTGATTAATTTTAATATTTATTTGTTTTTTTTTATAAAATTGAACGGTAGAACATATATTTTTATATATTATACTAGCGACCCGCCCCGGCTTCGCACAGATAGTAAGCTATCCTGAAAAGGTAGATACATATATGCCACAACGGACTTTTCTGTAGATCTATAAAAGAGGAATATCCCACCATGCATTGTTTTGTTATATCTCAAAGGGATTAGGCAGCATTTTCCATGAAAGCTCCCAGATGGCTTGAATTATTCCGACACTTCCAACAATTATCATCATATTTCAACCAATTTACACAAAACCTTGACAAATTATATACTTAAACCTTCATCTTGAATTATTCTATCTATTGGTGATAATCTAATAAAACTTTCATGATAATCCGTTAAGTAGTTAAAGTAAGTAAGTTAGTTTAAGTTCATCGTGAACCGACAAACAGAAAGATGCGGCGGACGACTTTGTTTTATATATGTAGTGATATTATATAAATCTTACTCTTGTTAGTTCTATTAATTTACTTAATTATATTTATTATTATTTTTAATTACAAAGAGCCTTGAAGCGCGGAGTCTGTAAAGTGTCATTTTATAAATAAACTAGCTTTCCCCGGCGGTTTGCCCCGCCGCCATCGCCTTCAAAAGGTCGTATAGGTTCTGCAACTAAAATATATATTTCATAGAACAAAGTTTTTATGTAGATGTCCAGAGGTTGATATTATGCTCTTTATTTAGCTTATCGATCCAAAGAATGTCAATTGCAAATGAGAAAACAATAAGCTGGTTGTAGGCATCCAAACGATGCGCGCAATTAATTACAACCGACGCGTGCGCCTGCGCCTGTTCTCTTAAAGGCTAAGGCTAATTGCATGCGAGGCTAATTTTACCTTGTTATTTTAGAAACATTAGTCATTAAACTCTATCAGCTGTCTGCTACGTCTGATGCCTTATATCACTCATCACATCACATCATCAGCCATAAGACGTCCACTGCTGGACATAGGCCTCTTCCCGGGGGTGGTTTTGCCAATACTTGCCACACTTAGCAGGCGGGTTGACGAGCGCAGTTAGGTGTGATTGTTCAAGGAAGACGCTGCTGCCCATCTTCCGGATTTACGGCAACCACGGGTACTATTCTTGCGTCGGCACCACCACGGCACAAACCTTATATAAACGTCCCGAATTAGTTGATATTTATTTTAATTTTTAACTATGGGATTGTTGAGACTAACCATCGAAAGTCTCAAAGTATTGAGCGCCAAAGCAGCGATACCCTGGACTTTGTTTTGTTATTCAGTTATGTGTATCGCTGCAATGGTCATAGGCATGCATTATCTCTTACCATCAGGACAGTGACTAATTAGTCTTTTAAATTAAAAAAAAAACACTTTTAAAGGAAAAACCAGATTTATTTAGTTGGCAGTTTTATCAGTCAGTCCAACGAGCGTTCGGTTGACCGTGATTTTAGTTCCCGGTTTAATTTTAAAATAGATTCAACGCAAATTACATAAAATACGTTAGAGAGTAGCATCGAAGTAGTAATGAATTACTCTAGTGCGTTATTCGTTCCTACAAGTGGCGCGGAAGGAAAGCGCCATTAAGCAGAAAAGGAGATGTGAGCTAATTGGACTCCTTTACCGGCTGGCGACAAGTCGGCGCACACGCAGATAACAATAGAAATAAATCCGGCTTCTAATTAAGACACCTTAATATAGAGATTATGAGAAAGCACAAAATACCAAAGCTAAGTGAAAATTGAGTAAAGTTTACAGATAAAAGATAAATCTTTTTAATATCCAATAGTATTAGCCCGACCGATTTCGCTAGAGTAAACTTTAGAAAAAAAAAACAACAAAAAAATATTATTGATCCAATCGCTACCAAACTTCACAAGATCACCCTGGGCTAATTTGAAGATTGTCTGACAAATCCATCACAATCGGTCACGTCATTTCTGCGTCCATAGGGAACATACACACATACAGGCTAGGTGAATTTACCACCTTCGACCACAGCGTCACTTAACATCAAGTGAGCTGTGGTCAAACAACTACTCTGTAAACCAAAAAAACATACAAACATCGATATTTATATATACATATACATAATAATAGTTCAAAATAATAGTAAGAATAATTTGCTAGATAGTTCCTCGTGCGTGCTTTTTGTTACATTACTACCCGGAATACAAGATGCTAGTTACCCCACGGTCTATAAATTCAATAAATATTTAGTCGACGATGCTCGGTATAGATCGACACACAAAAAAGTAATATTTTCTAATACAAATAAAATAGAAATTATCAGTCATTGAACAAAAGCTATTATATTTTACTGTGTATCACGGAACTCAGCAGACACGGAAGACAGCAGTCACACGCCACGCGAGATGCATAGTCTAAAGTTCCTGAGAAGTACATTCCGCAGGTGTTATTATATTATACATCAAAACACATTACATCATTTGAACAACGTCGCAACCTGAACGTCGCATTTGTACCTGATATATTTTGGAGAGTGCACTTCAGATCTGCATGACTTAATTCCACCCTGTCCACTCTACTATCGGACAGCGAGGAGCTCTAAAAAGCGACACCGCTACATGGTCGACATTCCAAAGACTCAGCTAAACGTTTCAATTCTACCTTCATTACACAAACTGCTATAATATAATTTTTAAAAATACCTTCGACAGGTGCTAACGCAGACCACTCACGACGCGGCATTCCTCCGCCTTCACCTGTCGACTGTGTACGCGACACATTGTCGCGCAAAAACACTAATAAGAAGGTAATGCTGTATCATTACGCGACATGTGGTAACGTCTGCTAAGGCTGTGTTTTAAACCCAACGCTCACTGCAAACAGCGTGGCACGTGCGTTGATACAAGAGTCATATAACAGGAAATACTTCCCGAAATAGTATAAGCCAAAAAAAAAATTTACCGCGCCTCTCTTGCAGCTAATTTAAATCACACTAATATTATAAAGGCTAAAGTTTGTGAGTGTGTTTGTATGTTTGATACTTCTTCACGCTCAAACGCCTAGACCAATTTTAATGAAATTTGGTATGGAGGTAGCTGACACCGTGAATTAACACACACACTACTTTTTAACCCGAAAAAAATTAATTATGTTAAAAATAATTAAGTTAGACCTCAATGATGGTGGAAAGAGCATAGGAACGGAAAACGGCTTCATTTGTAGTGTGTTGTTATGTTTTAAGCGACAATGGAACGGAAAGAATGTCTTCGTTTTAGCTGCCACAG
Organism: Biston stratarius; assembly: GCA_950106695.1. NCBI lineage: Eukaryota > Metazoa > Arthropoda > Insecta > Lepidoptera > Geometridae > Biston > Biston stratarius. Next base: position 11,051,288 of record OX467115.1, on the reverse strand, counting down.
GCACGCTGTTTTCCGCTGCGTACAAAAATGCAGCCTAACTACATATTTTGTTACTTGCAGACCCGCAGCACGATAAAATTATACCAGTTGAATTGCAGGTTGCCATTTTTAGTCCAAGGTTATAGGGCATTCAACAAAATGTTTTGTTCAGGATAAAACAAGCGAGGCAAAACACTAGTGTGATATAATGACCTGTCATTACACTCGTGGTTGAAAAGCATTGTAATGAATACGGCCCTGTATTATTGTAACAGGGTGTAATCGATTTATTATGACTTGAACTTAATGATTAAACAATTATATGGTTTATTACCACTGGGGTAGAAGTCTTCTAGAGTGGAGACCAGGAATTGGCAAACGTTGCGTAGAAAGCCCTGTGACTTGATGGAGTGACGATAGACGTTGGATAGCTGGCAGTAGATGGAAGTTAAATGTCGAAAAGAGTATTTGGATAGGCCTATGTCCAGCAGTGGACTTCGATAGACTGTTGACACTTTAAGAAATTCTCTAAATCATTACAAAATCTCAATCATTTTGGACACATTAAAATGAATCCATTCTCTCCGAACTAGTGATAACTGTATTTCGGTAAACAAATAGTTTCTCCCGATATCTTATTCAAGAACAAAATACCATAAACTGACTTAAAAACTAAACAATTTTTTAAAGTATTACGTGTTTATTAACCTATGTATATGACTACATAATATTATAAAACAAAGTCATCCGCCACATCTATCTGTCTGTCTGTTTGTCTGTTAGCGATAAACTTAAAAGTACTGAACTGATTATCATGCGAGTTTCACCAATAAATAGTGATTTATGAAGAAGGTTTAGGTATATAATTTGTCAAGGTTTTGTGTAAATTGATTGAAATATGATAATAATTGTTGGATGTGTCGGATAAAGTCAAGCCACCTGAGAGCTTTCATCGAAAACGCTGCCTAATCCCTTTGAGATATAACAAATCAATGCATGGTGGGATATTTCTCTTTTATAGCTCTACAGAAAAGTCCGCGGTGGCATATATCTACCTTTTAAGGTTAGCTTACTATACCCATTCTTACTACCCATGCGAAGCCGGGGCGGGTCGCTAGTATGATATAAAGATATTTTTTTTAAAACAACCTAATAGATAAATAATTCAACATGGCTCTATAAATACCTATCATCAGTTTAAATAATAGTTACCACAATCTAGGCTTACTTTAGACCTATCTTCTCGCACAATCAATATCGGGACCAAAATCAAACGCTATAAATCACCTGTTACTCCATAAACTAAAGTTTACTTACCAATTAAAGCAGATCTCAGATATTAAACCATAAATATTGCTGGCGAGCTATAAAGCTCCGATGGCAAGCATGTACAACGAGTAATTAGTATGGACGGCATAGTTATTAAAACTACAGGCCTCTTACACATAGGAATATAATAAGAAAGATGCAAGAATTGTCAGTTTGGTTTGTCAGATATCCCATTACTGGGGTTTGAACCCAGAATAACTTCAACGTTCAAAGATTTTTTGTAAAGTTTTTTATAGCAATGATAGCTCAGACTTTAACGCGGTCGGTTCACACGCCGAAGGGCGTGGGTTCAAACCCCAACAATGAGGCAATGGGCTAGTGGTTATTGCAGCTAGAAGAGGATGTAAAGATAGTTTTTTTGTTTAATTTGTTTTAGCTTTAAAGTTTATATCAAATTTTAGTTTTAGATATTAAGTAAAGTTTCGGATAAATTTTAAAATTCAAGTTAGTTCAATTTAAATCCTCATCACTATTGTAATTGCGGAAATAAACTATTAATTGACAGCCCTGTTGGCTCATTGGGAGTATGTCTGCCTGAGCTGTAGGGCGTGGGTTCGATTCCCGCCACGGACAAATGTTTGTTTGGTATAAACGAATGTCTGTGTCTGGCTGTTCTGTATGTATTTACAAAAGAAAAAATGTATTTATGTATTCTATCAGTTATCTGACTTCCATCACACAAGCTCTGCTTAGTTTGGGGTCAGATGGCGCTGTGTGTAATGTGTCCTACAATATTTATATTTATTTATTTAATTAATTAAGTTATAATAATTAACTATTACTATTAAGTTATAGATTTTTCTAAACTCTTCAGCTTGTCTACTGGATCACATTATTTACAACCATAATAGAAGAAAAAGCTCACATGACCTATTCAGTTTTATAGCACTAAAAATAAGATTAGGGACAACATCTTTTTACCAGCCATAAATCGAATAAAAAAACAGTTACAATATGAATGTAACCTAGTAGCTCAATGTAGTCGTCAAAGATCGATTACCGAATAGCAACAATGACTAATCGAATTATGCACCTCGAAACTGTTGAACACTTCCCACACGTTTGGATCTAGCGATAAACTTAAACAAAGAAGCGCAAATAATCGCTTGATGCGATTACCAAGTGATAGAACTTAGAAGATAGCTTAGAGATAGTTAGGCGATAGTCACCCGATAAAGTATTGATTTAGAAAGTATGTGTTCACCTTTACCATGCAAAATAATGGAAAGCTAAAGGATAAGTATTGAAATATGTTTGTAAACCTTTTAGGATGGGAGATTTGCTTGAACGATCTTAAATTTAATTGATAATATTGAAAGGTGTAATCTTATTCAATTTAGCTATGATCGCTCAGTGGTTAACGCGTTCGAACTACACGCCGAAACTCGTGGGTTCAAATCTCAACAATGAGCTTGAGCTGCTAGTGAAGGGAAACATCGTGAAGAAACCATAGATAGCGTGGTGGTAGAATACTTTCTAATATTAGCCTGGCTAGCTACTACCCCCAAAGTGGAAAATCTACTGCCAAGCACCCAACGCTGTGTTTCGGCAGCTTCACGTCAGTTTCGTTTCAGACTTATGCCATCACAATATAACACTACTAAACATTAGATGGACTAAGGTTAAACACCACGCCTGTTAAACATATACTCGTATATATATATATATATATATATATATAAAACCCGACAAATACGAGTCAGACTCGCGTTACTTTGAAATATTCGATGGTTAGTCTCAACAATTCTGTAATTTCGCTAGCTACAATACCATACCCTTTGAACCAAAACTATATTACATCACATGCTTGGCAGAACAATAACACACACTGCACTGCATGTTTGCAGCTTTTCAATATAAAAAAAAAAACTAAGATGAATCATAGCTACTGCGAAAGTATGTGTACATTACACGCCAGTTATTTTTAATCTGCAAATAATCCTATGTGCAAATCTTTTTTTAACATTAACTGTATCGTCAGAGTACTCAACATAAAATTAAACACACATCGATAAAGCAAATAATTACTCAAGCATGTTCATGAATGTATTGTCAATATTAGCCCATTATCACAGATATGTGAATGACAGAGTAGCCTATTAACGTTGGTCGATTATTGAGTACTAAAGAGTTATACATTGCTCTAATAAATGGTAGATAAGTAAGTATAAGTATAAGTATACTTATACTTATATATATATATATATAATTATCACTGGACTAAGTCTATCCTTAAACTATGGAACTATTGGAACCAAATAGCTGATAGATTTACTTATCTATTTTTTTCGTAATACTTATAATACATACAGAACACCCACACAGGACAAATTTTTCCGTGGTGGTGCCGGCGTAAGAATTGTACCCCACCCTCTCGACCCGTGGTTGCCGTAAGAGTCGGCTAAGGTATGTAATCCAGAAGATAGGCAGCAGCGTCTTCCTTGAACAATCACACTTAACTGCGCTCGCCAACCCGCCTGCCAAGCGTGGCGAGTATTGGCAAACCACCATTTGTTCGATTTGTTTTTTTTTTCTAATTATTATGTATTTATGAAATGTCTGCATATTTCTATGTATAAAATATATCCTTAAAAAACCTTTTCCAGAAGTTCCATTAAAACAGAAAGTTTTATAATATTAGAAAAAAACTATTAAAACAAAAAAGTGCTTGAATTGCTTGTTTTACATACATACTTTGTTCACAGCAAACATTTATTTATTTCAATTTAATAAACAGTAACATTAAAATCGAACTTTATAGTTCTTGCAATCCGTATTAGTGTACCTATTGCATAAAAACTTATCAAACTATTCCGTACGATAATTTTCAATTATTATCAATCTTCTTGAATCACTATTCCACTGATTGGTAAACATAGCGACAACTTTGCAAATAAATAATAAAAAAAAATATTTGCAATTCGATTTCGATTCGTTGACACCCGTACGCTACATTCGAACGCAAACGAACTTTTAACGGTCTTCGCGACCGGTTCGCGTGTCCAATCAGGAATCCGTGCTCTTTGTCCCACCGCGTGACAGCTTGGATGGCGAACGATTCGCCAATTACAATAAAATTTGTAAACGATTTATTTGGACTGTTATCAGTTTTAGTAACCAACATCAACTTTGCAGACTTGATAAAGAACCTTTTTAAGGGAAGAGAAAGTAGAGAGGTTTCTTCCAGATCACCGTGCTTCATCCCCGGCCGTGCCATCGATTTCCATTAGGTGAGATGGTGGCTAAACGTATTCCGTAACCGTTTCAAAATCCATAGTTATAGCAGAATTAAGCGAACAAACTGAACACAGGCGAAATACGGCTTCAAAAAAAAGCTTTTTATTATTTAGTGATCTTCTTACTCCGTGAACTTGTCTGGCTGCATCCCTAACTCCTAATATATCTACATTATACTCTAGAACTAATAACAGCTACACTAGATTAAATCGATGATGGATTGGTACGCCATTAGCAGTACCTAGTAGCAGACAAACACAGAGGCGCCGGCTTGATTGATTCGGAGAGGAATAATCTTTGGCGTGGGATGGGATGGGAACATTGGGGGTCGGAATATCGAGGGTCGTCGCACTGTGTTAAAAATAATGGAGATTACAATAACATTGTTTATGTTAGTGACGAAATTACCAGCATCCTGAGTAGGCTTGAGCCTAGGGCGGCAGATTTTAGGGGCAGCAAATTTGGGGGTCTAATATATTTCACACTCTTCCTTCACTTGTATACAAGTGAAGGCTGACTATTCGTTGGGGGCGGCAAACTGAGTGGTTTGCGTGCCTATTGGTATTTAATATTAGTTGGGTATGACTAAAAAAAAAATATTGTAAAGAAAAAAATGTTTTATTCAAATGTTTCGTTGTTTTGAACGGTTCAAATAATTAAAAATAATAATCGAATACTTAAATTTTTACCAATTTTAATTTCATATGCTTTCATTGTTTGTTGAATATGTACTTAACTTTAGGAAATATACCCAAAAAGTATCTATTGTGGAATTTTTCTAAACTGATGGATAGTAAAAATAATCTAGGAACTGATAATTGACAAGGGCAGCAAACCTTTAACCCTATACTTGGGAATTGTATCAATCCACCACTGGTTAATGTCATTGGAATTTGCACATGAAATTTATCTAACTGTACAAAAGTTTGATTAAGATGTACATTACATACAAACCTTCCATAAAAATATATCTATATGACAGTGAAAACCGTATCAAAACTGTATTATACTTTGTAACAAAAGTATGCGAAGAAATATACAATCGTGGACACCGACTTTGTTTTGAAGCGGCAACTAAATAAATGACATAACAAGCTGCCGGTTTTCTTGATTTCTGAGATATATAAACTAGATTTTTTTAAGGTCCAAGTGAATAGGTATCTTCTAATAGTGCGTGCTTCGTCTTAGACGACATCATCGCTTACCATCAGGGGAGTTGGTAGTCAAACTCAGATACATATAAAAAAATATTTAATAATGCTAAATGCATTGCAACTCAAAAACATTGTTTTTGTTAATAAGATGAACAAGACGCTTTCCTGGTGGTAATAAGTAACGCATGTCCATAATATTGTAGCGATACACAGAACTATGAGTAACAAAATAAAGTCCTGGGCATCGTTGCTCCTCTGTAACACTTACACAATTTTCTTTTAATTTTAATCTGTGTTTACTTACACAATTCAATAGACTCAAACACAGCATAAGTCCACCTTTAAAAAAAAAAATGTGAGCCCATGTAGGGCTAATAAATGAAGGTACTCAATAGTCTGTAGGTCAATCGGAAAGATAATATCAAACCTATAAACGGTTAACAAATCAAAGGTCCCCATACTTTAGCAGTGTTAAACGTCTATAAAACAGGTTTTTTGTAGCTCAGTGGGTCTATAAATGGAGATGATGTGTTCAAAAGTCGGTTACAGCGGACCGCGAGTTCGGTGACGCCAAAAGAAAACTACTTGATGACGGTTTTGCAAACGGTCTTTACTATGTATTTCTAGGAAATCTATTATTTCCGTTTGGTAATACGTAAGCTCCATATTTTTGTAAGTATTACGAGTTTTTTTATGTAAAAGTTATTGAATGAACTAGAATGAGACGCTCTCCTGATGGTAAGAGATATATGTTCATTACCATTGCAGCGATTTACAGAACTTTAAGTAGCAAAAAAAAACCAGAGCATCACTCATTACTTTAAGACATTCGATGGTAAGTCTTATGAGCCCTTTAAATGCGCTAACTAATTTCTTCTGTATTATGTAATTTTAAGTGTGTACAATAAAGAGTTATTCATTCATTCATTCATTCATTCATTATCTACAGTAATCTTCAGATCGGAACACAGTAATGTTAACACATTACTCCTTGACGATAGAATATGTGGTACTGCGGTGATATCTACCTATCGGTTCTGTAGTTTGATTTTTAAACCTAAATACCTAAAACCTAGCCGTTTTTGGGCTTAAAGGCAAGGAGTCAGTTTATTTTTATTGTTAATTTATACTTATTTAATATCAAGCAGTGGTAAAACAAAAGCCTACATAGAAATTTAAAAAATTATAATTTCGTGATTGTTACTGACGTTTATTCTGAAACATTTTCTCCGAAACAATAGAATACAACTTTATTTTGCACCAAACATACATACATTATAACAAACAAAACTTAAAAAAGAGATAAAGAAAATAACATAGACTAATAAATATATGGCGTACAACGGCGGCGTTATCGCTTGGAGCGATTTCTGCCAGGCATCCTTTGGATGCAAAATAACTGAAACACGGCTAACAATGTGAGTTATAATGTATCATGGCGTTTTAAATTTGACATTTAGTAGAAATAACTCGCTACGTTGTAGAAGTTGTAAATGTAAACATTGTAAACACGTCGATTTGTAGTTTTGTAGCACGCGCACGAAGACTTCCGAAATGGTAGTCACGTACGCTTTTATTCGTATTTACAGAATTCCGCCTAGCGCCAGTAGCGCCTCGAGATTTGATAACAAAATTACTATACTGTTATTAATGTACCTAAACTTGATTGTGCTTTTTCTACCAAAAATTAGAAAAACACAAAATACTGCACACTTTTTTTATTCAAAAAGTGTTTAGCCAATGTCAATTCGGGATGACGTAAGGATTCTTACGATACCCCATACATCCAAATCAGTTCAGGCATTTGAAAGTTATGGTAATTTAAAAAAACTCACATGAACCCTAAAAACTTTACACTTCTTTTTTGGACAGCTGTATTAAAAAGTTGCTTTGTACTATGACTAGCATTAGCATTACTTTGTATATTCAGCATCATCATCATCATCATCATTTCAGCCGTAGGACGTCCACTGCTGGACATAGGCCTCCCCTATTGACCTCCATAAAGACCTGTTGGAAGCGGCTCGCATCCAGCGCGAACCTGCGGTTCTTACGAGGTCGTCTGTCCACCTTGTGGGTGGACGTCCTACGCTGCGCTTGCCGGTCCGTGGTCTCCACTCCAGAACTTTGCAGCCCCATCGGCCATCAGTTCTGCGTGCTATGTGCCCTGCCCATTGCCACTTCAACTTGCTAATCCGCTGGGCTATGTCGGTAACTTTGGTTCGTCTACGAATCTCCTCATTTCTGATTCGATCTCGTAGGGAAACTCCGAGCATAGCCCTCTCCATAGCTCGTTGTGCGACTTTGAGCTTATCAAGAAGGCACACAGTCAGAGACCACGTTTCAGCACCATAAGTCATCACCGGTAACACACACTGGTCGAAGACTTTCGACTTGAGGCACTGAGGTATTCAGCAATTAATCAGTTAATCGAAAATCGTGACACTATCAACCAGAATTTTAAACACTGCATCAGTGTTCAACGATTACATATGTTTCTATTCTTATAGTGCGAAGACTAATCATCCCTTCTCAAGTTTCACGGTACATTGTTAAGGAGGAAGCAGTGACTGCGGTCGAAATGTCACCAGATGCTGGCTTCCTCACTGCGGTTACGAGTAGCCACAAACATCAGTAGATATCAATACCAGACAATACCTACAAGGCTACGCGAAACGGTAGCACTTAGCCGAAAGGTCTTCATTATAGGTACTCGTTAGTGTGTACAGCTTTTACTAAGGGACTCAGAAATCGCGGAAAAAATCTACTGTTCCATACATTTTATTGGAAACTACGTACATACGTACGTATATGACAGTAAATGTGTATAAAAATAAATGTGTTTATGTTCCCTTTGGAGTCTAAAATGGCGTTACCGATTTTGATGAAGTTTTCAGGCAAGCCTCAGAGTAGTCCAGCGGGTGAAGTTTGGTAGAGATCGAAACAACAGATTTTTTTTGCTTTATCTAAAGTGCATCCGCGCAAAGCATATAGTACAATAGTGACATTTTTTCACGATTTTGATGTAGATAGTAATGATTCTCAGTTCTAAATACAATTGAGCAGTGTCAGCTTGTCACCACGTCTATAAACATAATTGCGTGCTTCAATAGAAAAGTTCCGATTCTTTAAATAACGATTACAATCAGCTGTTTTTCCATTGCTACTACCGTGCTACTCGTAGATGTAGTTTATTTATATATGTGTATATGTGAAGCATACTAGAAGATCTTAAAGAGACGTGATATATTCTTCCAGAGTGTGATCTCATATTTCTCAACACGGAACTATTGAATAAACCATTAAATTGTAAGATTGACAGACATGTTTCTAAAAACGGGCAAAAAGTGTTTTGTTAGTTAATTTAATGTAAAAATAATAAATGGTTTTTTAACTCCGAACGTTAAACAGCGCTTAGAAACTCAAAAACCCGTTTGTCCGATGATCTATTTTTGGGTAAACGACATTCGGAATATATATTAGCTTCCTACGCGAAACGAACGCTGTTTAATATTCTCAAAGACATTGATTTTGTCCTCTTTTTATGTTAAAAAGTTATGACACAAACAAAATGATCTCTCTTGACTTGTAACTTTGGTGTTATCAATAAAATGTTTGTATTCGTTATTTGTACCGCCGTGGTGGTGCGGGCGTAAGAATATTACCCCACCTTCTCTACCCGTGGTTGCCGTAAGAGTCGGCTAAGGGATGTAAAAATATGGGTAGCAGAGTATTCCTTGAACAATCACACCTAACTGCGCTCGCCAACCCGCCTGCCAAGTGTGGCGAGTATTGGCAAGAGGAAGCCTATGTCCAGCAGTGGACGTCCGATGGCTGATGATGTGTTATTTGTAATATTAAAAGATAACGCTTGTCCAAAACCATTGCAGCGGTAACCAGAAATTTGAGTAACAAATCAGTCACAGAGCATCGCTGCTTTGGCGCTCATTACTCTGAGACTGGTCGGTGGCTAGCCTCAATAGCCCTGTTATTTTGCTAGCCGCAGTACCCTTTACACAGTAATGTAGTACCTACCTAGACGACCTCATGCTAAGGAGATCTGCCACCAAGTAATGTTAGTAAAAAAATATAATAATGATATAAAGATTAATAATGTATAATTGTTTACAGTATTTAATTAATTGTATTTTTTCTTCTTTCAACTGTGTTATTATTTATTATTATAACGTCACAGTAATTAATTCTAATCTAATTTAATTTATGTAATTTTTACACGTAAATACCACTTACGAAATAAATGAATATGAATATATCGAAACTCAAAATATTTGAGATTAAATTTATAACGTCGAAATTCATATCAAAAATGTCATCAACACAATCATCATGAACCTTTTTTAACCCACTGCCGGGTAGAGACCCTCCTCTATTTATTATTTAACATGGCTCCCATCGCCAAAGCAGCGATGCCCTGGACTTTATTTTGCTACTCAAAGTTTTGGGTACCGATGCAAAGGTAATAAACATGCGTTATCTCTTTCCATCAGAAGAGCGTATCATTCGTCACATTTTTTTTTTAATACCCCTATTTAAAAATACCAATGCTGAAAATAAATAAAAAGATATATGTTTCGCATCTCTACAAAAATGCGAAACTATATTCTTGATTTTTACCAACACTAGCCGACAAAGAATTCTAATCCTAAACGGCCACAAACATTATTAACCAGTATCAGGGCGCGGCGTAAACCGTTAACGAAGTTACAACAAGATATCATGATCAGAAAATTAGTACACAGTTACTTTTTTGCTTAAATTAAACCTTACACAGAAGACATAGAGTCGTTGTTGAGATGAAATTTTCAGTACTGTATACCGTATAAATTCTGTACTAAATACAAAATTATATAGAGTCGGTTTTCATGTTTATCCTTACCATGAAGTATGCTGAAGAATGTGTGTTAATATTGGTGTTTGCGTTGTGATAAAGTGGCACTTTAAGTCTAGATGTAAGCCAAGTATCGTCCTAGCTGGCATCGATCTCGCAGTTAGGAATTTTATTAGTAAGTGCCTTGTTTTTAGTAGCTCAGTTGGCAGTATATCTGCTTTAAGAGATGTAGGGCGTGAATTTGATTCCCAAAGTATGTATTAACAAAGTATATAAGTATTCTATTAACTATCTCGTTTCCAAAGTTTTGCTTGATTTGGAGTTATATGGCGCTGTGTCATGGGTTTTCATTTCAAGCGCACTAAACGATTTCAGACCACAACCATTGTAAGAACTGCTAATGTGTGGAACTATTGATGTGTTGATAGTTCAGTGGTTAACGCGGTCGGTTCACTCGTCGGAGGGCGTGATTTCTACTTTAAGTTCTTGATTCGGTAGAGCGGCGTGCTTTTCGACTTATTGGTGATCCCCTTTTTCCTACAGTATAAGTAGAAAGACGGCCATACATAGTGGAATTTCCTTGCGTACGTACCAAACGTTTTGACTCTACGTTTCTCATCCCTACGGCCAAGGAATGAAATAAGCTGCCGGCTTCCTTATTTCCTGAGAAATATAATCTACATCTTTTCATGGCCAGAGTGAATAGGTATCTTCTAAGTCTGCGTACTTTATCTTCGACCACATCATCGCTTACCGTGAGGCGAGTTAGTGGACAAACGCGGACTTATCCATATAAAAAAAATTGTTAGTCATTAAATCACTTACCATTAACTTCAACATTAACTCTGACGTGTATTTCCTGCACCAGGTTAAGTTTTTAGGTTCACTTTTCCGGTGCCCTTCACTACTCTATGATTAAATGATTAGTTTTATGTTTCTCTAAGAATTTCCCATGCCCTCATTATGTTTACAACCAACATAACCAACTGTAGGATACGAATTTGCGTCAATTGCTTTCTTCAGTAAGACCAACATTATATTTATAGAGCGACTGAGGGGGCCACAATCAGATGTCTTGAACGAAATCGAGAATCTACTGTGAGAAATTTTAGTTCCCACATTTAACCACATATAAAAATAAAGTTGTCGGGCGGTATTAAACCTCAATGCAAGTTTACGATTCGGATTTATTTTATTAATTGAATTACTTACAAACAATTTCATTAGTTTACTTGTGGGTGTATTTTAATGATGCAATGGAATAACGGATTTGAGTAAAAATTAAAATATTTTTTAACCTATCCCACTGCTGGGAAAAGGTTTATAAATTAAAAAAGAATAATATCTCTTACATGAATAAATAACAATTAGATATACAATTACAAAAGAGTGAAAGCTCTATGAAGTTTATTAAAGTATACCTTTTATAAAGTATATTATAATATAAAATAATTTTATAAAAAATATTGTAACATCATCACGCTTTTTTCTAATATACATATTTCCCACTTGTTACGATCCTGGCATACATCCTCCGCTTTATTGAATTTTACGATAACAAATATAGGTAACAGGAAGTTCAGATAAACCCCGGTAAGATATAACGGCACATAAAAGTGTAAGTTCCTACTCAAACACGCGCAAGATAAGATATTATTTACTTATTACCAACTTATTTATTATTACTAACTTATTATAATTGCCAACTTATTGTTATTACCAACTTATTATTATTACCGATTTGCTTAATAATTGCCTATTTACTTGAAAAACCTATTTGGATTCTTGTTAGTAGTTGTACTAGATAATATGTAGGGTCGTAAGAGCTATGTGTGCCTTGCTAGGCCACAAAGTTCACGGTGTTACTAGTGCGTGATTGGTTACGCTCTAAGTTCTACATAGTCAGTAGGTACGTAAAGACGCCGACGTCTCGTAGTATCTATAGATATTCTAACACCAAGCTGTAGTGTGCAAACATTACTTTGTTTTGGTTCGATAAATACTACAAGCTAGAGAAAAAATCAGGGCTAATGAGACTAACCATCAAACGTCTCAAAGTACTGAACACCAAAGCAGTGATTTGTTTTAGTACTCAAAATTCTGGGTACCATTACAATAGCCATGAAAAGGCGTTATCATTTACCATCAGAAAAGAGTTTCATACGTGTTGATTAACAAAATAAAAAAAAATAAAAAATTGTATGCGGCTTTTCAAAAAATTGAGATTATTGGCAAAATTCAATTTTCATAGTGTCTATCAGACTTTAGCTTTTTGTCATTCAATTCACAATACATAAACAATTTTTAAAAAAAAACTTCATAAATAACATCTCAACGACATTTCACTAAGTTCGACGACCACAATAAATTGATGAATAAAAAGCAAAAATAAAACAAAAGCCCGAGTTATGGAATGTGCCATTCGTCGATAGGAGAGCGATGCCGTGTAATCTGTAATCGAGTGGGCAGCCGCGCTTATAAGCGATGAAACGCAGACGGACTCATTGATACGATGACGCTAAAGATGCACTTGAAAGTTTGAACAGAGCTGACCAGAGCCACCATCAGAAACAAAGTTGGACATCTGTGGTTTTATTCTTTCGTAGGCGATGACATCCAGAAGTTCTATGGTATCATCTGGATAACATTGGCGATGAGCTTATAAGCGAAAGAGGGAGAAAATGTATGCATTTCAGCGGGCTGAATGATGATGATTTGATAGCGACGACGAAGGGCGTGAGTTTAAATCCCAACGATGAGCTTGAGCTGCCGGTGAAAGAACGTATCGCGAGGAAACTATATCATGGTGGTATTTTCTAATACTCGGCTGGCTAGCTACCACCCTAGAATTAAAGATCGGCCGCTAAGCATCTAACGGCGTGTTTCACTCACTTGAGATACATTCCAAGCTAGGTGTCCTTTACCATCTTTGCACACCGTCACTTAATATTAGGTGAGCAGTGGTCAAGCACTTAGCTTGTCAAACATCAAAAATGTCGGGATAAAAGGGTACTGTATTTAGACAAAAACATAACCTTGTGCAAATTATGATGAACGACAACGAATCACACAACACTATATAGTTTTTAGTATATTCATAGCACTTCGTATGCAAAGCGCAGTATCAAAGGGACGCGACGACGCCCACGCCTGACCTTTTCAACTTATGCTTCGTCAACCATTTATAATATCTCGACAAGAATAAAAACATACACTATTATGATTCATCTACTACTACACTCATCTACTATACTACAGTTATCTACTACAAAATTCATAACGAATCTTGAGCATCGTTATCCCCAGCATCCATTCAATCCACTACGAATCTCTATTAAGCTGTTCATTGTAACTTTAATGGGGCACCAAAAACAAAGCTGTTGATGTTAATTAACTCATTACTCTTATTGAGCAAAAACCTGATTAATAGTTAACTACTAGGCAAAAACTAGCTTAATCGCGAGCGCCTAGCCACAGATTAATTGAAAGCTACTAGGCGAGGGCTACGCGAGCGCATGCCGCATGCCGTCGGCAATACTTCCACACGGTCAAGGTTCCGTTCGCTTTTTTATTCGCGCGAAAGTTCAGCGCACTGTAGATACTGATGCCTAATCTGTGTAGTTCCAACGATCACTCTTTGCTAGAAACTGTTTGCCAATCTGTATGTTTTCTATAGGTAGACACTCTATAGTATTCTGCGGTACGTTGTGATTAATGTTACATATGTACATACATTGGCCAGTCGTGCTGTATTGAACATGATACGTTTTTAGAGAGTTTAAGAACAGAGCAATTTCACTATTGTTTTAAAATGGTTCATGCTCGACTGAACATATACGATAAAACATATTTTATGTAAAAGTTTTTTTTTAAATATAATAGTAATGAAACGAACAAGACGCTCTTCTGATGGTAAGCGATAACGTCTGTCCATGACCAGTGCGGCAATCCACCAAACTTTGAATAATATATAAAGAGTCGTTGCTATAGCTTTCATTACTTTGAGACTTTCGATGGTTAGTCATTATAGCCCTGTAATTTCGCTAGCTGCAGTACCCTTCAAACCGGAACACAGTAATGTTTACACACTACTGCTTGGTGGCAGAATGTCTGGTACTGCGGTGGTACCTACCGAGACGACCTCATGCTAAGGATATTTACCACCAAGTAAGCGTTAAATTGTTGGCTTTAGTGCGGTCTTCTTTACCTATGCATAATGTATTTTACTTGTAGTATCAATAAAGTGTTAATTTGTCAAAGTAACATAAACTGTTAAGTGTATTGCTATTTTATTAACTTTTATATAAATTACCATTGGTAAGTTATCTTATCACCATATTTTGCTTAAGAACATTTCATTAAATCATTAAATGCCACCGCCGCGACACACGGAGATAACAAGAATGGAGTACACGAGGCCTTCAACATCTCCTTAATTAACAATATGTTAGGAACGATAGGGAATTACTCAGATAACAAGGTTTCTTCAATGAACATTATCTGAGAATACAGTACGATAAAATAAAATTAAGTTGAATACTTGTTGGTAATACAATTAAAATTATTGTTAAAATATTTTTACAATGTGTTTTTAGTAAACATAATAGAAGAATCACATTTATATTATAACGACTTAAATCACTTAGTCATATTACCTTAATACTACCCTAAAACTAAATTCCTTTTGGTAATAAAATTACTACCATAGTAAAATTTGCATAACATACATACATAAATTGCGAATCCAATTTTGGTTTTTAAATTTAAAATTAATGAGACGAACAAGTCGCTCTCCTGATCGTAAGAGATAATAACTGTTCATGACCATTGCAGCGATACATAGAACTTTGAGTAGCAAAACAAAGGCCAGGGCAATGCTGCTTTAGCGCTCATTACTTTCGATGGTTAGTCTCAACAGCCTTGTAATTTCGCTAGCTGTAGTACCCTCCAAACTTTAGTAATGTTTACACACTACTACTTAGCGGCAGAATATCTGATACTAGTACCTACTTAGATGACCTCCTGCTTAGGAGATCTACCACCAAGTAAAGTATGTGTGAATAATTGTTACTACTTCACGCTGTATAGTTTTAACGGATTTGGATCGGTAGTTTGTACCCTGAATTAAAACGCAGGACAAAACTACTAAAGAATAAATTCTTGTAAACTAGAATTCATAAACCGCAAGGAAATAGATATAAAATGTAATTAAATAAACAAAGATCAAGGCACACGATCAAGATCAAACCCATCTAATTAATTCAAATGATAATCAAAAATGAACGACATGAAAATTTAGAACAAGGTCGAGAATTGTCTCAGGAGAGTACGGAATGGACAATGGTACTCCATATACAAAACTGTGAGAACCATCTTTGGGAACCGTGTCCGATTTTCGAGACAATGGTAATAAAGTCTATCACGACAAAATTAAAAATGCATGTAAGAATCATTACATACCATTAGCTTACAAACAAAAACACGTGGACAATAGTAATGAGGACAGCAAATATAAATTTGTTGATACTAAGATACCCAAATTCATACAGGAACGCTTCATCATAGTGGACTAACGACAAGCAAAATGTTAGTGATGAGGGTCTTTTAAAACCATCATTTATATACCATTCAACTGAATGAATCGATATGACATGTCATTATTTATATGCACGAGAATATTAGCAACGATTAACCCAAATATTTCGGTGATCGGAGAATGAAAGCAACGATGACAATAGAACTGTATGGTCATCTCCTGAGATTGATATCGATACTATTAACCGAAACATAGCCCGAGCGCACTATTGCCTTATTCCGAATAGAAATTAGAGTGTAGTATATGCTAGTACATCAATCTCCGAGGCGAAATTAATGTTCACATTATATTTCAATAACGGTCACCTCTTTCTCATTCAATATCGAATCAATACACCATGATTAGCACGTACAAAAAATATTTATTACCTCGTAGCATGTTGGTAATTGACCATCACGTGGTGATGGTGATTATGAGGTGGCTACTGAGCGGCGTTTGTGAAGGTATACTAGAACGTGGATGGACCCGAACCTCGATGGATCAGATGGCGAAAACAATCTAACTGTTCACGTGATTGGACTTCGCACCCTGGGACCTATTACAGGTTTCCTATCAGGGGTAACGGTTGTTAGAACACCACTGTTTCACTCTAATAGAGAGAACTTATCGTACTCTACTGATGGTACTCGATACAAATACGCAACTTATAGTGAGAAGTAGGAACCAACCTACTCCTTAGCAGGACCTACAGTGGTACCTACCTAGACGACCGTCTAGGTAGGTACCACTGTAGTACCAGATATTCTGCTAAGCAGTAGTGTCTTAACATTACTGTGTTCCGGTTTGAAGGGTGCTGGAGCTAGCGAAATTACAGGGCTGTTGAGACTAATCATCGTAAGTCTCAAAGTAATGAGCGCAAAACAGTGCCTTTGACTTTGTTTAGCTACTCAAAATTCTGTGTATCGCTGTAATGGTCATGGACAGTCCTTACTTGTCTCATTAATTTTACATTTTAAAAAAAGCTTTTTTTTATGAAACCAACGAAACGCTCTTATTGATAACATGATACCTGTTACCATCAAGATGGTAACAAATGTTGATTCCTGACAATTTCAGTGATACCTAAAACTTTAGGTAACAAGGTCCAGGATATCATGGCATTGGTGTTCCTTACTTTGAGATATTCGATGGTTAATCTAATGTCCTGTAGTTTCGCTAGCTGAACGCAGTAATGTTTGCACACTACTGTTTGACAGCAAAAGGGGACTTTTGCCTGAAGAAGAAAAGCCACCACACAAGATCTAGATCTACTTTCAAGTTTTCTACTAATTTAATATAAATGACGCGAACTTTCTAGAATGCAAATGATATAACAATAGAATTATATAACCAGATCGTTTAATTTATTCCACGAATGTCACGAAAGTTATGCAGTTTTGAATACTAAATACTCTCAACATAATAAGATTAATATATGATGATCATTATGAAATTGAGATTAATGTCCAAAACAATGTAATACCTATGACATTTGGATTTGACCTCAAAACATAAGCAGATTTCGCATTAGTTGAGGTTAAAGAATCAAACTTAATGTAGATAAGTCCTCGAGAACGATTTTGATCGTAATCAATTGTCTGCTTTTTCATAATAACATTTTACTTATTACTTCCTTTTTTTTCGTCTTACTATTATGTAATATTATAATATATATTTTTTTTACTTTTTTGTGCTACAATATCTCCCGTCTGTTCTTAATCTATATCGTGTATTCCATTCTTAATTGCCTGAAAGAGATCGCTCTTAGCGATAAGGCCGCTACTTGTGGCACTAGCTCATAAGATTCTTTTGTTTTCTGTACTCTTTTTGGAATGCACAATAAAGAGTTTCTATCTACTTATTTTATTTATTGTTGACTGGCTAGGTGTTTGACAACCTGATGTTAAGTGACAGTGTAATCAAAGGTCATAAAAACACCTAGCCTGGAATTGGAATAGCCTCTCAAGTGTCGTTAATAAGAGAAAATTTTAATTGAACAAAAAACCTGCGTTAATATTACTCACTAAGAAAAAAATACGTATTTGACACCGATAATCTTTTTTAATGCATTTTTTTTTCGCCGATTTTATGTTAGAATAATATCTCCATTTCACTCGCACAACTGACACGAATCTAATTAAATACCTCATTTGTTAAAATCATTAAAAGGTGTGACAAAGAATTAAATATACATAGGTACAAATGCTCGAAAAATGTTACCTATTCTTCGGCAGTCGTGAAAAAAAACATAAATAGATTTTTGTTGAAACCTAAAAAGCAAAATACTACACGAAAAGTTCCTTATAGATTGTAAGCTTATAGTTGCGCTGCTGATAGAATCGATGTCAAGTTCAGGCTGGCCACAGTACCCCGGGGCCGCGACACGCAAACTAGCGACCCAACAGGCCCTACTACAAGTAATATAATTAATCACAGGAACCATAAATCAACTACCACTATATCTACAAAATTTAATACTGCTACTTTTTAGCCGTCTGCCACGAGGCCAAAGAAGAAGGGTCATATGTTTCGCCTGTACGTATGAATGTCCATTGTCCATCTCCATGTCCCCTCGTAACTTCTACACGGATGAACCGATTGTGATGATAGAAATGTAATAAGATTCGTCTTAATATATTTAAAGCTACAACCTAACTACAGAATGTACAGAATGTACATTCTGTAGTTAGGTTGTAGCTTTTAGCTTCTTTTTTTCTCTTTTGGCATCGCACTTAGTGCATTGTGCCAAACATTGAAAATATCAATTTACTTGACGTATTTCGATATTTTCATAATAAAGTCAAATAACATGTGTGTTTTTGTTAGAACAGTCAAAATCACATGAAGTAAGTCGCAGTCGAGTCCCGTTCATGTCGTAATAAAGCAATGGTGACTTTATTAGAAGCTTCTACGGTGTTTTAAAAACAACACGAAAAGACATATTTCACCACATTATCATTTGTCCACATCCGTGCCTATAATTCGGTAGATGTAATCTTTAGTGTGAACAATAAATAGTGTATCTAGTGTATAGTGTAAAAACAGTGTTTTTAAAAACTCGAAAAAAACACGTCTTTGAAAATAAGATGCAGCATATCATTCATTCGTGTTCCTGCCAAAACTCTATATTGATTATTTGCTATTTAACACCGTTTATGTCGATAGAATAAGTATTATATATAGCTACTAATGAACTTCTCTAAATAACATTTTATACAGACTAATAAGTCAGTTCATATTTTCGTAAAGATTTTTTTTTAAACGCTGACATGCTATGTTTTTGACCACAACTCACCTGATGTTAAGTGACGGTGTGGTCGAAGATGGTAAAGCACAACTAGCCTGGAATAGAACTGGCTCTCAAGTGAGGCTGCCGGAACACACCGTTAGTTGCTTGTCGGCAGATTTTCAACTTGAGGGTGGTAGCTAGCCAGCCGAGTACTAGAAAGTACCCTACCACCACGCTATGGTTTCCTCACGATGTTTTCCTTCACCGGCAGCTCAAGCTCATTGTTGGGGTTTGAACCCACGCCCTTCGGCATGCGAACCGACCGCGCTAACCACTGAGCTATCATCGCTACAAATTATATGATAGTTGAAAACAACGAGCGCAACCGCGGGGCACAGATAATAAAACCGCATCTAGCGCGAACGTAAACGAGTACGTAAATTACCGACTACGAAATGTACGAATCAAAATCTGACCCGGATGGAAATGGAACAGCCCGACAGGTTTCCGAGATTAAACGTTTTTATTGCCATAACTGTCGATTATTTAGTTTATAATCGAATGTGATTATTTTATTGTTTCGATTATAGTATAGTTTTTTTTTTTTATGTTACAGTAATGAGACGTACTAACCGACCTTCTGTAAGAGATAACAGCTGTCCATGACGATTGAAGCGGTACCTAGAACTTTAAGTAATAAAAGAAAGTCTAGGGGCATCACTGATTTGGTGCTCATTACTTCGAGATATTCAATGGTTAGTCTCAATAGCACTGTGATTTCGCTAGCTGCAGTACCCTTGAAATTGAAATACAGTAATGTTTGCACACTAAAAAAAAAAAAAAAAAATTTGTAGAAAAAGAAACAACTGTTTTATTAAGGAGACTAATTTTATATTTCAAACTTGTTCCCAGCAAATGTTATTTATACATAATATGTATATATGAATACAATTACCCCCATTCGGAATAGTATATCCCAAGCATATAGCCTTGTACATAATCATATAAAACCATCCTACCTGGTTTACACGTTTACCATCTCTCAAGTGCAACCAGTACGTAATTTGTTGTGACTAAACGGAAAGTGGACAAAATCCATTTTGATCACAAATTTTTCACTATCATTAGCGCAACTGCCATCTTTTTAGCGTGTAACGTAACTGTATTTATTCAAAGCCTCGTAATAATGTCATCGTCATAGAACATGCGACGGTCATTTAAGAGCAAATCCAAAGAAGCTGTTTAAAGATCATTTGGGCCAACAATTCGAGCCGTGGGAGGAAACTTGACAACTTCTGCATTGTTCAATTAAAAGTTAATTTGAATTTTACCGAGCAATTCGTATTCCTCATTAATCTAAATGGGAAAACTCTGTTTGGGAGAAAAAAATGGATAAATGTTCCTACTGAGGATAAACCTCTCTTCAACTTTTTTTATATTTCAAATAGGCTAGCATTTGACCGCCATCTTGCCTGATGTTAAACGAAAATGCGGTCTACGTTGGGGCACGCTCGCCTAGAAGAAACCGATTCACTCGCGATTTGAAGGCACCCAGATTGTATCTATCAAGGAACACTCGGGCAGTAAATTCCATTGTTTAGAGGTTCGTACAATGAAGGTAGATTCAAACGGTTTAGTTCGAGTTTTTGTAATATCGACCATGAAGCGGTGTCGCTTCTTGGAGCTCCAGGCTGTCCGATAGTAGAATGGGCAAGATGGAATTAACTTTTTCAGTTCTAACGATCCTGAGCTCTCTTCTATAAAAAAATCTGTAGTAGATACGAAACTTGCGTTGTGTTGTCGTGTTGCTAGGTCCATCGTATTGGAGGAATAAGAAACCGAACAGCACCTAAGACTTGCGACCCAGGTTCAGTAGGAACCCCTTTAGATGCGTATCAACGCCCACCTTCGCTGCCCGTGTTCCCGTTCCCGCCCAACCAAACATATACATATGATATGATATGATTATACCATACGCTGCTTCGGACACTCTTTCCAGCAAATAATTTATAGCTGTTCTTGGCAGGCCGAGGTCTATCAATAGATAACAAGCTTTTTTCTGGTATTACCTGAAAGGGTGAGCTTGTTTGATGGTTGGGCGATGTACTATGTCGCTGAAGATCAATAAAAAGTCAATCTTGATTTAGCAAATCAAAATCGGTTAAAGGAGAGAATCTCTTAGCATCTATTAAGTATCTTGCAAAGTTAGTGTGAGAATCTAGTATTAGTGCGAAGAAGCATTACAGTGTATCTGTCATCTGTCAGGTGTATCTGTCATCTGTTTTTTTTTTTTATGTTTATGGTCTGGCTTCCGAGGCCTTTGAACCATATCTTTATTTGGAATTACAGCACTTCACTTGTCTTCCGTTTTTGCAACTTTTGTCTTACATCTATAGTCACAGTCAAAATCTAGTCTTGATCAAGTCCAGTCGGTACCAGACAAATCAAGTCATGCCGTAGTAAAGTAGTGGCGACTTTACTATAAGCTTCTGGATGGAGTTTTGGAAGCAACACGAAAAATTCTCCCACACTCGCACTTTAATTCGGCACTTTATGAATAAAACACCACTATTTTTATGCATAAACACTTGAAAAAACAATACTTTTGGAAAAAAATACAATGGAGCGACACGACGCTCATCGCGTTCCCGCCAAAACTTCCTCTGTCAGGCAGTCTTACCACAAATAACAAAAGTGACGTTCGAATACTGAACGCCACAACCTTTCTGACTTTTTGTAACAAATAAACGGTTGTCTGTTGTTTGCTGTGCTAACGTATTAATGAATTAAATATCTAGTTTACGCTTATTGTACCAAAATAAGAAATATGATGCGTTCGATGCTAACAAACTCATCATTGGTACGGAAGCCATTACAACGCGGAAGTGGCCGATGCTATTACCTCATCATGGCATTTGTGGCAATGTCAAAGTTAAACAAAACAATTACAACTGAACTTGATGATTTTTAACCAAAAAAGTCCTAACGACGTGACATGGTAGTTACACTTCATTATTATGTGGCTTTGATAAATTTGAGGCTTACCACACAAAATTCTGCCACACATTTGTTGCTGAATGGATTCGAGCCCATAAAATAGTTGTAGATCGATGTCGATGCTTACTGCAAGTTAAGTTCTAAAGGTTTATAAGGGGATGTACCTATTAAGCCAAAATAGGGTCATTGTACTTATCATTATGAAAAGCTTGTACTATACCCAAATAACAAAAAAAACTATTGAATACATTTTCTCAATATACTTTTTTCTCAATTGTTTACGTTTTTTTTTATGGTTCCCATGTTAGGTGTTTGACCACAGCTCACTTGATGTTAAGTTACGGTGTGGTCCGAAGATGGTAAAGCATACTCTGGAACTGAACTAGCTCTCTAGTGAGGCTGCTGGAACACACCGTTGGATGCTTGGCAGTAGATTTTCAACTTGAGGGTGGTAGCTAGCCAGCCGACTACTAGAAAGCACCCTACCACTATACTATGGTTTCCTTCACCGGTAGCTCAAGCTCATTGTTGGGGTTTGAACCCACGCCCTTCAGCATGCGAACCGACCGAGCTATCATCGCTACAAGATTTCCGTATTGTGTCCATAGTAAAAGTTGTTCTTAATGATGCACAATGACCCTTTACGGTTAAGTACATCCTATGCTTATAACCCATCATCTAGTTTTATTCTAGTTTTTGCGAATATTTTATTCCACGCCCTCCGGCGTGTGAACCGACCACCACAGTACTATCATCGCTACAAATTTTGATTAATTTAAGGTTAGATTGAATTTTGATTTCGTTCTTGCTTGTTGACGTGTTTCTTTGCTTTTGTTCTTCTTCTGAATTTGAACGTGAACATTTATAGTACTGGTAAATGTATGCTTATATGTACATTGTTATGTCAGTGCTTGCTTATAAACTATGCAGGGCAATATTATGCAAACGGCCCATACTGAGCATAGATGCGCAATTTCATGCCGCCATAACCAACTCTCACTCTCGTTTGTTTTTAAATTTCAAAGTAAATAATGGCAATGATAAAATAGCCACTTCCTTGTCGTTCCGTTTAAGTTAATAAAACCATACAATAAATAATCATAGGACTTTTACACAACGCCATCTAGCCCCAAACTAAGCAAACCATGTGCTATGGGAGCCAGATAACTTAAAAAAATATTTCCTTTTTGTACATACATACAGAACACCGTAACACAGAACAAACATTTAAGCTCGTCACATAAATGTTTGTCTTGGGTGGGAAACGAACCCACGCCCTTAAAGCAGTCAATGTAACAAAATCAATAAATGTAAGAAATAGACGAACAAAACAATCAAGACAAGTCAATATAACAAAGTAGCGATTAACACTCAAGACGGTCATGGGATAGTCGGGCTAAGCTTCAAAGCCTTGAATATCGACGCAAAATTGCTAGTTTATTATCGATTTTTTATCTTTTTTTTTTGTCTGACGGGCTATGTTTTTGACCACAACTCACCTGATACTGTGACGGTGTGGTCGAAAATGGTAAAGCACACCTAGCCTGGAATGGAACTGGCACTCAAGTGAGGCTGCCGGAACACACCGTTAGATGCTTAGCGACAGATTTTCAACTTGAGGGTGGTAGCTAGCCAGCCCAGTACTAGAAAGTACCCTACCACCACGCTATGGTTACCTCACGATGTTTTCCTTCACCGGCAGCTCAAGCTCATTGTTGGGGTTTGAACCCACGCCCTTCGGCATGCGAACCGACCGCGATAACCACTGAGCCATCATCGCTACAAAACTCATTTTGGGGAGTACATTTCGTGATCTAATTCCACCCTGCTCTTTCTAGGAAGGTACTACTAATCGGGCAGCATTAAAAAGTGACATTATATTTATTAATACAGACCACCCTAGTGTTAAACGATTTCTACAGGACATCTAATACGTTAATGCTTTACTATACGTAGAAAGCTGTAACAAATTGCAATTTTATCGTTTTCTAATGGTCCGACCGAAGTCTCGCATACATCAGATATCTGAACAGGCAAATTAGTATAATATTATGATGCATCACTTCCAGCAATGACCGCTAATACATTTACATTTATTAAACAGGAGCAGTGTAAGTTATCAAGGTTACAGGGGTAAAATACCGCCTAACTTGGTAACTTGGTGCGCGCCCAGAGAAAGTAGTTTTGAATTTTGTGTCCCGTCTTGTTCAAACGAAATCTAACTGGACTAAATTAAAACGTTTGTTATGTTATGGCATACGTCCCGAATTCCGATATCAGTCTTGTTTTTTTTTAAATAAATTCTCCCACTGCTTGATGGGCCTCTTCTTGTTTTGAGAAAGGTCCACAAAGCCGGCCAAGTACACAGGTCTTCACATATTTTCCAGAATATTACGAACTCTCTCAAATATGCTGGTTTTGTCCCAATGTTTCGCATTGCCGTTTAAAACTACCGACATTTTACGAACACTTAAAAAAGATAGAACAGAGGATGTAAACAGCACAGAGGCGTAGAGCAATCTAAATAGGTCCACAATGCCAAGATGCGGTCAACGATCCAGAGGGTGCCCAAGATGCGCCCAGTGTGTGAAATGTTCTCCAAAAGGTTATTTCCTAATGTTTTTTGACCTAGGATTTATACCCAGGGATAATAGCAGACGGTCTCCCAATTAGACTACCTCAGCTTCATGGCAATAAGCATAAAAATGCATATATTTTTTTTCACCGTACTCCTCTTAGGAGTACCCACTTCATTTGAAATACCTGTCAATAAATTATACGTTTATGCTTAACATACCCCTTAATAATTCCTGATGCCGTCTCTGATCCAAGTAGTGCATAAACCAGTCTAACGTGATATGTGATCACAGGCAACTTCTAATTAATCCAATTACTGGATTCCAAGAGTGCTATCAATAACGCTTCATAAGCAAGTAACCTTTCAGTTTAAAAAGGGGTTTATTTTATTTAAAAAATACGAAATACGAAGAAGTATTTAATGATACGAAACTTCTTAGCATTCAATGGAATCTCCATGTGGATGGCTTGTCTATCGCGTTTCAGGGACGTACAGTGCCTAGGTTTTGCGACCCAGGTGTAGATTTAAGAGGCTTCTATAAATACGTATGAACCCTCAACTGGCCGTGTAAAACAAACACACACAACAAAAATCAGGAACAGTATGAAGTTATATAATATTAATATTAGATATGTATTTTAATCTGAAAAATCCCCGACCTGTATCGGTAATTGGTAATTATTTATCACTCTTTTATGTCTGCGGAACACCAACATAAGCATATTACGATATGCACTTGATTTCAATTGCCTGCCCGTTGGTTGCATTATGAACCGATTGAAGCACGTCTTCCAACAATGATTGAGAGAGTTTGGCTCAATATTGAGAGAAAATTGTTCAAAATTTCAACCGGTCCAAGAAGAAAATATAGAAGAAAACATGGATCTCTGAGAGCTTTAATGTTCTCTAAAATATGTTATGCTTGCCAACCCGCATTTGGCTAGCGTGGTAAGATATAGCCTTATTCTTCTCACAATTAACAAACGCCCAGGCACAGCAGTGAGACAGTTTACAAAAATCGTCTTTTCTTCAAGATAATTATGATACCTAATTAATTATTACTGATTACCAAAAACATCTAATGTCAATCTTAAACAAAATCGTATCAACATCACGTCAGTTTCCATAGTTAAATAAGCTTTGTTTTTGCCAACAGAAATATATGAGATATCTTTACCGTGAGTACAATTGGTTGCGTTAAACTAATCACTTTCGCCCGGCGCGCGGCGGTCCCTGCCGTAAAAAGCGGGTAAACCAACACAGATTTATTTCAAGGTTCCTGCATGAACAAGATTGAATTCTAAAACACGTCACTACTATAGTCGAACTGCACCAAGAATGCGATTCCATGTCAATCTAGATTGTATTTCATTCACCGCAAAAGTGTGATTGAACCCACTTCTCTAGCATCCTTGAGAACGGGTCCCGGTTCAACACTGTTATATAAAGCAATGTGAAATTCTTCATTTGAACACGTTTATTTCTATTAGCATCCAGCCGCCTCGAGAATTTTTTGCTCGTTTTATATTTGCGATCGGATATGACTTTTTATTTCTTCGCTAGCACACCTTCGCGACGTTTGATTGCTCGGCATCCACGTTCAGTTTCTTACTTAATGGTGTTATGAATAAAGCAATAACAATATGTTCGCAATATTATTTCGTTTTAATTGCAGAGCGATAAAACGTTGCGATTGTTATTAATAGAAAGCTGATAACCGGTGATAACGTTACGTCAGTGAAAGGTCATTGTAGTTATAGACACGCTTCAAATTCGCTCGTCATTCTTTGATTTGTTTTTTGTTGTGGACGGAATGCTGGACCACAAAAACTATTATAAAATATGGTTATCGCATTTGACGACAACAATAATATACCACGTGTTTCGGGCAAGTATAGCAATATATAAAGTGCTAATCTATTCATCGATATGAACTTTGGTTATGGGACCCATCCTGGAATTGCGAAGAAAAAAAGCTTTCCCAACGGCAAGAGACAACGCTTACCCATGTCCGTTTCAGCGGTATCCAGAACAAGTAACAAAACAAATCCCAGGGTTTCACTATGTTGTCATATACTTCTAAAAGTAATAAGTACCTTCATAAGTCTCAATAACTCTGTAATATTGCTAGCTTCAATATTCTTCACATCTAAACATAGCAGTGTTTAAACACTACTACTTGGTGGCAGAATATAATATTGTATTTGACCTTCAACACATTTGTTGAACAGCTCACTATTTCTTTCGCAATTTCATAGTCTGTTCCATGGCAAAAATGTTTACAAGGATGTGTAGATCAGCACCATAAGTTGATATTTTGTAAAACACCATGTATAGGAAGTACGTTAGAAACTCCTGATGTACTCATATGACCTTCTTAAAGATATAAAACAACTTATTAGGACTAAATTCAAACCAATCTTGAGTATTACAAAGTTGGGTATTTATTGGCCATAAGGCCACCATTTTTGGAACTCTTCTTGAATTTCTGACGAAACGAAGTCGGCACACTTTATAAGTATTAAAGAATTTTTAAGACTACTTCCTTGAGCCAAACTCAAATTACTTTTAAACATATATATACTTAGTTATAGTGTGACATCTATAGGATTATAAACTTGGAGTGTACCAGGCCAAAAGTGGGTCATTGTAATCATCTAACTAACAACTTTAAAAGCACTACTTTGAAATTTTGAAAATAAACCACCTGTACCAATAAAAACTTCGTTGACCCTTGACAATATATCAACTGTATGTGAGATTCTTTATTCCACTTTTTTATTCGTGTATTGAATCTTTACATCACTACGTGAAAAACTGGCAATATTTTTTTTGAAAAAAATTGTTAATCATTTAAAAATTCTAAATTAGTTTTTATTCCATTTTCATGTATGACTTACTTTTGCGTCACTCATGCTAGCTTGGACTTAATCGTAGACCAAAGCTAGTAGGTAAACTCGATGCCACTGCGTCAGATGCGAGTTGGTTAGCATACTGGGACGTCTATCATTTTGATTGGCAGCAGCTGCCTCGCCGTAAGTCGCTGTACCGTTGCAGGCTTGAAACCTCGAAGGTAGGCAGTTCATGTAATATCGGTTACTTAGAACTGTTACCGACATAACTCCTAAGATGTTATTGAGTATTGAGATTTTACCGTAAGCATAGGTAACTGACTTATTGTTTCTGTTTGTTATTTCTTGTGACAGTCTGCCAGTACGTAGATCTGTACGTAGATAATGTATTTCATACAAAGGGGGTAAATATATTCGCCATTATTAACAACTTTTTCTGTGGGCACAACTATGAATTCGCGAACAAAATCAGCTACTGTCTACAATAGATCCTGATTGTATTTTCACGATTTCAGAGTTGTTTCCATAATCAAAGTTGTTTATAATGATGAGTACAATGACCCCGCTTCATCTTAGCATACATGGTTATAAGCTTGTACTTAAAAACCAACTTTTAGTACGAGCATCAGCTTAAAATCGTTTAAAATAACAACTGTTCAACAAAAAAAAAACTTATTGTATAGAGAAACTGATTTTTTTCTTTGAAAATGTCAATTTTGTGTAAGTATTTATAATGTAGACAACAGTGAATCACCTATCCGCGTATACACAACTCACAACACAGTATAGATAAACAGCTAATCAGTACGCGAGAAAAACTCCTTTCAAAAAATTTTATAATTTATTGTGACTGTAAAGTAATCGCAATTGAATTGTAAATATATGCTGAGCTGCTTAGAGTCATAAATCAAGATTCTAAACTAAAAATAATCAACAGATCTCATATATTTAGAAGACGATACATTCACTTAAATTTTGAGATAATTCGCAATGTAACAATTTATCCGTAGAAATAAACCAATACAAACTGCATTCAAAGTAATGCCCATAATATCATTCAGAAGTCAAAACACGGAAGCCGAAGCGTTATGTCCCATAAAATATATTGAGCTGGTCCACATGTCGATCGGTCGCCGACGAGGCCGGCGTTGTGTGGTCCCATCGTAAATCTGGATTGCTATCTTCTTGGAATAGGGACATGAGACGAACTTCGATATATATTATATAGGTATGTTGATATTTTTGTGCCAGTAAGTAAAAAGATATAGTAGTCGTTAGAATTTTTTTAATGATGTTGAATCACTTGGTGGTATATCTCCTTAGTAGAAGGTCGTTTAGGTAGTTACTTATCGCCAAGTAGTAGTGTGTAAACATTACTGTGTTCCGCTGCTAGCGAAATTACAGGGCTGTAGAGACTAACCATCGAAAGTCTTAAACTAATGAGAGCCAAAGCAAATATGCCCTGGACTTTCTTTTGCTATTCAAAGTTCTGTGAATCATTGCAATGATCATGGACATGCGTTATCTCTTACTATCAGGAGAGCGTACCGGTCGTAGCATTACTTTCGAATAAAAAATAAAATTGTGAAGGCACTAACAGTAAAGTCCATTACCTCACTAATAAATATGAGTCAATGAACAACTTAAAAACAATTTAAGTATTCAATACTTTTCTAATGAACTTGTGAATTCGATATCTTGCTAATGGCGATGCCTACGTCACTAATTGGTCGACTTTGTCGGTGTGACCATCCCAAAATATCAAATTACCCAATTAACACTATTTTATGCAAATTTCAACATAATAACACCTTTCTACTAGCTAACCACTGCCAACATGAATATTTATAAAACATATGAGTATTTTACGAAATCAAAATTAAACAAACCTGTTGTTCTGACGTAACTTCCTCTCTGCTACTGTCATCTGAAACAATGAACAATTACGTTAAAGAATTTATTTTTGCCGATAAAATTACGAAACCGAATATTTATATATTTGATTCTTTATTGCACACTTACTATAATATGTACAAAAGGAGAACTTAATGCTAAAGCATTTTCTACCAGTTATCCCCAATGCTTATACTATAGATGCCAGATAACTGATATTTTTTTTTTTTGTAAATACCATACATATAACACGTACAGAACACCCAGACACAGAACAAACATTTATCGTCACATAAATGTTTATCCTGGTGGGAATCGACCCACGCCCTACAGCTCTTAAAGCAGATATACTACCAACAAGCCAACAGGAATACATGTAATATCAGGTACATATGTAAATATGTATATTTTTGTTAGATGATGAATCGATTGAACAAACAATAATAACATTTAACACCCTTTTTTTAAAAACATGCGCGGTCAAGCCGTTTAAAAATAGGTTCCGACGGCGCTTGCCGAATTTTAATTGAGAGATCATTCCAAAGGCGCTCCTGTACAACTCTAAAGGAGTCGCCAACAAAAGAAGTGGCATGACTGGTTGAGGAGGATATCAGAAAGGTATGGCAAAGGCATATGAAGGATAGGTAATCAGATTGGGTTCAATATTTACGACCCTGATAAAAGGAGGAAATGTGAATTTCACGATTTTTCTGCCCTGAAACACATCTCGATTACAATGCGGGACATTGGAATGCGCTCCGATTGCGCCACAGTCTACTAACTACAAAACAAGACGCGACAGCTCTTAAGATTCCTTGCTTCAAGTATTTCAATCATAATAACGTTGTGCTACTGCGGAGTGAACCACTGACAACCCAATTTTATGCTTTTTTGCGCGCTTGTGTAAGCTCGTAATTACCCTTGTATGTCGTTATTTGTAGAACAACTTCATACTTAGCTGTATAAAATCTTTAACTGAATATCTTTACACTTTTTAAGGGGCAAAACAAAATTTTAAACAGGCACCATACTTAGTTGACAAGTCAACGTTTTCATTCAGTCTTTTTTTATGGTTGACAAGCTGTGTTTTGACCACAGCTCACCTGATGTTATGTGAGAGTGAGGGCAAAGATGGTAAACACACCTTGGATATAACCTTGGAAACTTAGAATGGAACTGGCTCTCAAGTAAGGCTGCCGGAACACACCATTAAGTGCTTGGCGGCAGATTTTCTTTTTGAGGGTGGTAGCTAGTCAGCCAAGGACTAGAAAATACCCTATCACCATGGCACCCTACCCTATCCTATCACCTATGGTTTCCTAACCATGTTTTCCTTCACCGGCAACTCAAGTCACGCCCGTTGGCGTGTGAACCGACCGCGTTATCTACTAAGCTATCATCGCTACAAAACTTAGTTGACAAGTCGACGTTTTCATTCTTAGTTGACAAGTCGACGTTTTCATTCTTAGTTGACAAGTCGACGTTTTCATTCTTAGTTGACAAGTCGACGTTTTCATTCTTAGTTGACAAGTCGACGTTTTTATTCTTAGTTGACAAGTCGACGTTTTCATTCTTAGTTGACAAGTCGACGTTTTCATTCTTAGTTGACAAGTCGACGTTTTCATCCTTAGTTGACAAGCCGACGTTTTCATTCTTAGTTGACAAGTCGACTTTTTCATTCTATCTTTTTGTACATAGATGGAATTAAGCGTTAATTACATATCATTGTTAACCATTATGCAGAAAAACACCGTGACTGGGCAATTTCACCAAAACAAAATTAAACAACAATTATTATACGCGCACTTTACTCAAAGCATATTGAACAGTTATTTTTCATATGTCTTTTGCGACCATTTTATCACACTAATATTATAAATGCGAAAGTTTATCTGTTAGTATGTTTGTTTGTTATTACTTCACGCTGTAATGGCGTAACTGATTTGTATGAAAAGAATGATTATATGCTATCTTTTATCCCGTAAAAGGCGAGTGAACCTGCAAGGCACAGTTAGTTTTTCTATAAAGTTTGCGGCGTAAAATCTCAAACAATAAAATTGAAGAAAAAAAAACCTGCAAGAAAAGTACATACGAAAATATTAGCGAAGAAAATAAACTATACATTCAAGGGCGCATTGCAACAAACTAACAAAGCGGACTGTAACAAAAAATTATTTATGAGAACAGATGAAATTATACGAAAGCCATCACAGCTTATGTCGATACAACAGTGAAATCACAGTAAAGAAAGGATACATTTAGATGTACTAAGTAGGTTCTGCAATCGCAATGCATCACTAAAATATTTATCGGAACATATTAGACTACATGGCAATATTGTGACTTTCATTCTAATAAAAATAAAAGTACCTATACGCTACGTCGCGTCGCCACTGTGTCTATTATAAATGTTCACAAGTAGGTATTCATAAAAAAAATATTATACAAACAAGCAACAAGTTGAGACGCATTGACAGAATGCGCCCCAAACCACAAGTTTTATGGACACTCAAGCATGATAAATCAGCCAGGAGATAATTGTCCGACAAATAAAATTTGTCCCAACGGGACTTAAACATTTGCGGAGAGCGTTCACCTTTCAAACGCGTGACAAACTCATCCTGCCATAACATTATTACATGCATCACACTTTATACCAAACTTCGATTTCCTCACATGATATAACGGTACCCTACTCAAATCTCCATAATTTTTGTATCAGAAATTGAATAAGATTCATGCGAATTTGTAGCGGCGAAATAAAACCTTACCCCGCGTCCGTCGTCCGTTCCACAATCTGATTCCCTTGATTATGCAAAAACATGTTATCTTATTAGTCACAGAGAATAAACTTAAACCGTTTTACCAATTATAGTCGTAGTTCAACGTCTCGTCTTAATACGTTAATACTCGCATAGTCATTTACATACTACGACGTAGTAGATCTCTTTAGTAAAAGATTGTTTAGATAGGTACCTCTGCAGTACAAGATATTCTGCCACCAAACAGTAGGTGTGAATTTACAGGGCTATTGACACCCATCGGTTGTCTCAAAGTAATGAGCGCTAAAGCAGCGATGCCCAAGACTGCTGCCCTATTTCGTTACTCAAAGTTCTAGGTACCGTCGCAATGGGAAGACATTGTCTCTTACTATCAGAGAGCGTTACGTTCATCTCGTTAGTTTTACATATAAATATTAGTGTCTTATTTTTCCGTTTTTCAAGCAATCATCATTAACATTGTGAATTTTGGCAACTTCGAATTTGGTAATGCGTGGGTTTAATAATGAATGACTCCAATTTTGTTTTTATTATGGTTATAAAATAACCAAGAAATGTTATGTAAAGTTGGTAAAAAAAAAACATTAGCAGAGGTACACGTTAGTCAGGTAGATAAAAACTGAAATGATCTCACGTAATTTCGTATCGAAGGCACGTCTTGGCTCCGCAGTGTAATGATGAGAATCAATTTGTGACTATCACTTAAGTGAGGGCCGCTGAAGCCATGAGTTTGACCAAGCTTTGAATAATATTTACCGTACAAATCGACAGCATCGTCAGCGATGCTCTAGACATGTACGGTGGCACGATATACGTATATACCTAGAATGCAAGCTGTTTCTTTTGAGCCTGTCCTAAATAATTTTAAATAAAGCTAAAATGGTCGAAGTTTCATTAGCCTAATTGGAAGAATGTCTGTTCAATGGAGGTCCTGTGCTCGAATTCCACGATGAGGACTGTTTCACAAAGTTATATTGCCGCTGTTTTTAAACGGTGAAGCATCATGACAAAAACTACATTCCGAAGACACGATCTTTCATCAAAGCATAAGCATTAAAACACTGTTAACTTCGCCAGCTTTATTAACCACTTGACCGTGATCTTTCCGATTTTGGCTTCTCAAACTCATATCTTTTACCGTGACATCATTATTTATTTGCAACGTCTAAATATATCGCTTTACAATTATATCTTTAGTCCAGTTTATCTATTTCCACGAATTGTTTTCATTAGTTTCGACTTTTTGTCCTTATTCGGTGTCATAAGAATTATACACGAGACAAAAAATCTGCAATCAAATATATTGTAACAAGCTAAATCTAAATTGGGGTAATTTTACTGTGGAATCAACTCTAAAATCGTAAAAAATTAACTACTTAATCATCATTCACAGCCTTCTTTTTCCCACTGCCGGGTACTCTCTATTGTTATGCCAACTGTCCAATCTAGTCCAGGTTCGAGTTGCGACAGTGACAATATCCATCTTGCGGATATCATTGCTGGATGACCAACGCTCGCTACTACTCCATACATTTGGATATTTTGCCCATAGTGAAAGTTATTGATAATGATAAATACAACTACCCCCTTTCGGCTAAGTACACCCAAGCTTATAATCTTATATTTGAAGAGCCACAAAAATCCACTTCCTAACATTAAGCTGGTTTAGATATATAGATAGAAACTCTGTATTTGGCACACCAGAAACAAAAAATATACAAAAAAACAACAGAATCTTGTGTCACAAGTGGCAGTTTTATCGCTAAAAGGGATCTCTTCCAGGCAACCAACTAAGGAAAAAACGAAACTTGAAACACCGCATTGGCTTATTAGTGACCCACTTTCAGTAAAATTATTTTAAAGAATAAAAATTTCTTAGATCTTATTGCAGTGACTCATCTCTGTTTGGACCAAATAGAAAGGTGGAAAGAATTAATTCCTATCAAACACCATATCTAGATTACTCAGGTCACGTTGTGATAGATTTTATCTATCACCTCCAGTATGTAAGCACTAAGTTCTTAGTACTTCTAATCCTTCCTTACAATCTGGCGGTTCCCCTTAAAGGACAGCTTATTTATCTTTATGCATCATATTTCTACTGGGCGGTGTTTCCAGTTCTTCCTGTTTACATCAAAGGGGCCGAATTTGTTTTGTCTTTATAGCGATGTTATTTTGTGGCTACCTTTTCGGGCATTAAGCTTATTGCTGGTATTGTTTGGCTTTACTGTTTATAACTAAGTTGTATCTTTGTTATTCTTGTCGTCGTTAGGTATTACAAATATAACAAAGTACTTTTATTCAAGATCTATGCAATATTCTTCAAATGTTAAGTGAAAGGTGTCGACTGAATTATTCTCGCATCAAATTTCTATTTTCACAGAAATTAGGCTCCACACTGTCAGAACATATGTTTCTAGCACACATTCAACAATGTTCAAACACACCTAAATTTGAACGATGTCACCGTGTCACAATTTCTGCATCTCGCCAAATTAAATAAAGTCGAAAAGTTTAAATTTCTGCCTGCTATCAGGCTCGTTCTAGATAAAACAGATGTTTAATGCATTTTGTTTGCATTTTTGATAGCTTATCTTGCGTCCATCTGCGTAACATGTCGTTTAGATTTAGGTACTTAAAAACGCGCTGTCTGTCAAGGTTTTCTACTTGTTTCATTAATTGCAATGTTTTGGTCGATTTACCTCTTTATTTTAAAACATTATTTTATTTTAAGCAATGAGCTTTAAAAGCAGCTATGCCCTCGGCTTTGTTTTGTTACTCAAAGTTTTGTGTATCGCTACAATGGTCATAGATATGTGTTATCTCTTGCCATCAGGAGACCGTCGCGTTCATATAACTATTTTTAAATAAAAAAAATATATATTTAAAATAACGTATTAATAAATTTAATATCAGTCAATTTACTCAGCCCCATCTACCTATCTATCTTTTTATAGTCATTTTATCATATTGACATATTATTATATTGATATTTTCATTATATTGACATATATAATAAAAATAAATAAATATTGTAGGACACATTACACACAGCGCCATCTGACCCCAAACTAAGCAGAGCTTGTGTGATGGAAGTCAGATAACTGATAGAATACATATGTAAATACTTTTTTTGTTTGTTTTGTAAATACATACTTATAATACATACAGTACACCCAGACACAGAACAAACATTTGTTTATACCAAACAAACATTTGTCCTTGGCGGGAATCGAACCCACGCCCTACAGCTCAGGCAGACATACTCCCAATGAGCCAACAGGGCTGTCAATAATATGTTATGATTTTGATATTTTTGAATATGAATGGAAAAGTGACCTGTAACTTTGATGTTACCAATAAAATATTTGTATTTGTATTAGCCCAAACCTAAGCAAAGCTTGTAGCTACTATGGGAACCAGATAACTGCTTAAATACTTATTTACTTATAATACACTGGCGACCCGCCCCGGCTTCGCACGGGTGCAATGTAGACACTAATGTAGTGCATATGCATGTATTATACACAGTACCTGGATGACCGAGCTTTGCTCGGCTGAAAACACGGATAAAACGACGTTTTCTAAAAATAAAACCTAGCTAGAACGATTTATCGCCCCCGAAACCCTCTGCATACTAAATTTTATGAAAATCGTTGGAGCCGTTTCCGAGATTCAGATTATATATATACATATACTTATACAAGAATTGCTCGTTTAAAGATATTAGATAGATAAACCTTCCTCTTGAATCACTCTATCTATTAAAAAAACCGCATCAAAATCCGTTGCGTAGTTTTAAAGATTTAAGCATACATAGGGATATAGGGACAGAGAAAGCGACTTTGTTTTATACTATGTAGTGATGATAGTGATACAGAACAACCAGATACAACAAACATTTGCTATTCGTCACATAAATATTTATTCTGGGTCCAAATGAGTGAACAGGGCAGACTATTATGTAGATTTGTTCGGTAGTACAATTATAATTTTTGGAATGTGAATTACTCGTAGTATCGGCAGGTAGTTATATAGCATATTATTAAGTTTCAAGCAGCCTAAGGTCGGTTCCATTCTTGGAATTTCGCATTCCTGCTCGTGAAACTTCCTTTTCTCACTCTCACATAACAACGGTAAGCTATTTAAAAACAAAGCATTTCTGTGCTAATGTTTCGACTAGGAGTAGCTTAACTGTGGCTCGTTTGTAAACTTCAAACTAAACAGTTGTATTGTTTTACGAGATTAGGTATTTTGCACGTGAACGTTCGCAGTGAACAATCGAGACTATTTATGCAAATTTAATTATTTACAGCTAATTGATTTTTTAGATTCTAGAGTACCTGAGCACGATTTAGCACGAGCAATTTGTGACACCACACTAGAAAGTTGAGATTATAATGAAAGATATAAATACACGATGCCATGCTACAAGAGGTGCAATTATAAACCTGAAATACATGTAAATCGTAAACATTTATTGCTACATTTAGTATCCATAAACAAATATTGAGGCTTATACTGTCTATGACAATCGATAGCAATGCTGAGATGGGTCCATTCTGCGTAACTTTTTTTTATTAGTCTGTATTGTGTTTAGTAAATATTTTTCTTTCTTTTAACCTATTAATTTTTTTTATTAATTTTTTTTTTTCTTTTAACCTTTGTGTATAGGTATATATTTTTTAAATATAAAAGTAATGAGACGAATGAGATACCTGTCCATGACCATTGCAGCGATACACAGAACTTTGAGAAACAATATAAAGCCCAAGGCATCACTGCTTTGACGATCATCACTTTGAGACATAAGATGGTTAGTCTCAACAGCCCTGTAATTTCACTAGCTGCAGTACCCCTCAAACCGGAACACAGTAATGCTTGGCGATAGAATATCTGGTACTGCGGTGGTCCCTACTTAGACAGCCTCCTGCTAATATATCACCAAGTGAATTATTACTAAGTACATGAAAGTTGCGTTGGACCGACCATCTCCCCTGATGTTAAGTGAAGAAACTATCTACGATGGAGCGCACTTTTTACTCAACTTAGCAATTTAAGTTATAATAATATTACTTATTAGTCTCAACTTGGCTAGATTGAAATAACAATGAGGTATCTAAAAACAAAAAGATACATCATTAAAAGAAAAGAAAAAAAAAAAAAAAAATTTGAACAACACCTACTCAGGCACCATATTCAACTGTTGTAGCAGTTTGCACTATAAAAGTTGACTCAAATTGTTTAACTCGAGTTTATGGACGTTCAGTCACGAAGCCATGTCGTTTATTCGAGCTTCTGGCTGTCCAATAGATGAATGGGCATGGGAAATCACACTAATATTATAAAGGCAAAAGTTTGTGAGTGTGTTAGTATGTTTGTTACTTCTGCTGAAGCTTTGCTACCAATTCTGACGAAATTTGGTATGGAAGTAGCTAACACCCTGGATTAATACATAGGCTACTTTTTATCCCGAAAAATGTAGCGGGTAAAATCGCGGGGCGCTGTGCCCAAGTTAGATAATAAGACCAACTCTTAAATCAAAATCCAAAACACAACAATTAGGTAAAGATTAGCTATAATCCCGAAAACCATAGAGTCAGCTCTATTTCGTCACTTGACCTGAATGCACACGAACACGCAACCGTTGTCTGATAAGATTACAGTGCAAACTGACAACACGGTTTGTTTGTTTGTATTGATAATGGCACAAGGTCGTTGCGGCACGGTCCTCTATTGATTTTCCCGGGAAATGTAGCCCGCTCTTCCTTGCTGATCAGGGTCGAACGTGACGTTGCAGAGTCTACTGCATGCTCGCGAGAATGAGATAAGACTTATCGATATTTTAGCTTTTGTCATTATTCCATGCGGGGAAAGACAATTCTGTCGCTCACTAGCACGTGTTAAGAGGGGGAAGTGCGATAGTAAAAAAAACGTAGGTTTTAAAAAGTGTATACATCGTAAAGATGCTGTGGCTATATTTAATTATTATCATTTGTTGTTATCAGTACAAAGTTGACAGAACATTTTTTTCATTTAATCTCAATTGTACTGGACTTAAAACTTCAGTGTCAGTTTGAGAATCGGCTGAGTAGCTACTACCTAACGATATGGTCTAGTAACGTTACTTAAAAGCCAGTTCCTATTACAGGCTAAGTGTGTTTACCATTTTAACCACACTGTCACTTAACATCAAGTAAGCTGAAATCAAACACCTAGCCTGTCAACAGTAAAATAAAAACTCATAGGTTGGTAAGCGACAATTCTATCAAAGATACGAGTACAGAAGATGCATAAAAAAAAATATTCTAAGGATAAAAGGAAGCGGGCAAATTGGCAAATTGTTCCGTTCATTGGCTATTTCAATTTTGAAAGTAGAGTCGGAACATTGTTTATTGCATAAATATCCGAGAAAAATTCAAATACAACATGCTAGTTAATGGATTTGATAAGTAGATTTGTATGATTGTAAGTAATTTGAAATCAGTTTTTATCGATATAATCTTGTATCTGTGAGGGCGCGGTTGCTTAGCAGCGGTAGCAAAACTGTGTCGATCCACTTCAGTATTGTTTAATAATGGTAGCTAAGGAACAGAATCGCATGTATATAATCTTAATTTGTTATAGGCGATTGTTAGTAGAATATTGCGTGAGATTAACCTAAATGAACTTTACCCACACTTTCTACCTAATTTCAAAAATAGTGGACTAATAGTTTTTCGCCAAGACTTATAACAGTACCTCACGCATGTTAATACATATTATTTTACACTGCCAAGTAAAATGATTATGTATCCATTAACATGCATCTAGACAAAACTATTTTATTTTGATATATCCTGTTAAATTTAAACTTAAAAAACCCACAACAATATAAGAGTTAATCATTGGAAATATGACCAAGAGTGATGACTCGCACTTTTGATAATGCTTTTTTTTTAATGTAGATTTGTTTCTAGATAATTATGTACAGTACACACATGTGAAAAAACTGTTATTTATATGCAATAAAGAGTTTAATAAAATAAGAGGTAAATAACACAAAAATAGGTAACGTGATTTTTATATTTATAAAAATCGCAACAATGAGCTTGAGCTGCCGGTGAAGGAAAACATCGTGAAGAAACCATAGCGTGTTGGTAGGGTGGTACTCGACTGACTAGCTACTACCCTCAAATTGAAAATCTGTTGCCAAACACTTAACGGTATGTTCCGACAACCTCGCTTGAGAGCCAGTTCCATTCCAGTGTTTACCATCTCTGCCCACACCGTCACTTAACATCAGGTGAGCTGTGGTCAATCACCTAGCTTGTCAACAAATAAAAAAAGTTTTTGTTTAAATAATATATTTGCATATTATATCCAATATATATTCAACTGTTGTTATAATAAATATTAAGTAATTATAATTAATATGTTAGTAATTTCTTGTACACACACTTTACTAGATGTTTGATCTTCTCAGATATTATGCCGCCAAGCAGTAGTGTGTTAACAGTACTGGGTTCTGGCCAGTGGCCGTTTGCCGTGGTGGTACCGACGTAAGAATAGTACCCCACCCACTACCCGTGGTTGCCGTAAGAGTCGGCTAAGGGATGTAATCCGGAAGATGAGCAGCAGCGTCTTCCTTGAACAATCACACCTAACTGCGCTCGCCAACCCTCCTGCCAAGCGTGGCGAGTATCGGCAAAACCCCTAGGCAAGGCCTATGTCCAGCAGTGGACGTCCTATGGCTGATGATGTGTGTGTATGTGTATCAATTATGCATTTTTAATACAGTAATTGTCAGAATCCAATGTGTAGGGAAAGTTAACTGTAAAATTAATAAATGTGGTAAAACTAAAAGTACCCTTTTATGTAATTATATAATATTCTGAATATACAACAAACAAAATTGATATTTGTTGGGTCAGTTAATGTAAAATAATATGATGAAATTCATTATAATATCACCCACTTCGACTGGCATTGAAAAACAATCGCATAATGGACATA
The DNA here is from genome assembly GCA_950106695.1 of Biston stratarius. Classification (NCBI taxonomy): domain Eukaryota; kingdom Metazoa; phylum Arthropoda; class Insecta; order Lepidoptera; family Geometridae; genus Biston; species Biston stratarius. The sequence continues at coordinate 11,010,841 of OX467115.1, read as the reverse complement.
ATTTATAATGAACATTATCGTAATATTAATTATTTATTTATCAATAACGTGTTAATTAACTGCAATCACTTTACTTTCACATGATAAAAAATGTGGCTAATATAAAACAGAATCATTACAAATACGTGTCCATTATATGTGTGTTAAAGTAACAAGATTATAAGCAAAAAGGCAAGATTTTTAGTTGTTACATACTATTTTATTCCGTGTGTGTCTGCTCCATCGGGGACCATATTCACGCAAGTTGGCGGACAAACGCAAGCTTATGTGTAAATAAGCGGCCAAGTGCGAGTCGGACTCTCGCACCGAGGCTTCCGTACAAACATGTAGGTATACTCGTATACCTACATTGTTTGTTAAGTAAAAGTTATGGTATTTTTTTTTAAATGGTAATTTATGTTTTTCGCAATTTTTCCTTTATCTGTGCTATAAGAAGTTGCTTCGTACCAAAAATTAAGATTCTGAGTTCACGGGAAGTGCCCTGTAGGTTTTGATTCCCTTGCGAGTGTCGAAAAATTGCAGCATAAACGGCTGTATCTTTTGAACACGTTGGCTTAGAAGTTTGATTTTTTCACAGCTCCAAGGGACAGTGGACCTGAGTAGTAGTAGTTAAGCTTGATACCTCCACGCGTTCCTGAGAAAAAGGGTCTTGACAGACAGACAGACGGACAACAAAGCGATCTTATAAGGGTTCCGTTTTTTCCTTTGGAGGTACGGAACCCTAAACAATGATGTAAGCTAATACAAAATATTTTAGTTAAATCGATCCTGAATTGATCGAACTCATATTCTCTCTAATTCGAATCGCCAAGTAATCGAAACAAACAAAAAATCTTTCGACAAAACTTTAACAAATGATCGCTACTAATCTAAAAGCCGGGGGCGTTCTAACGAAAATGAAATGAACAATATCTGACCACTAATCCACTAATATAAGGACTTGGGTGAAAGTGAGAACACCCGCGCAAAAAAGCTTCCTATTAGTGTGAGAACAGACGGTTTACGACCATTCTGAGTTGACCTATGACTTCTCTTAAGTACCCAATGAGTTAGTAAAGTTAAGCTTAGCATAGGAGGTGTCAGCTTTTGTTTTATATCAGCAAAAACGTAGGTATAATTACTTACTATTAATTTTGTTTTACTTAACTGCCTCATTTAGTAGAATGGATAGAAATGGAAATTGGCAGAACCTGCTTCAAGAGCTACGTAAGGTGCCTTCCTTCATTTTCTTATCGTCGTGGGTTCGATTCCCACCAGCACAAACATTTATGTGACTATTAATGTTTGTTCTGTGTCTGTGGTTTTCTGTATGTATTAAAAGTATGTATCTATTTACAAATAAAAAGTATAAAAGTATGTAAAAAAAAATACAGTTAATATTCGTTAGCTGTCAAATTATTTTGAAAATACAGTTGGTTTTAACATTATTTCTTAGTAAAATTGTGATCGACATTGTGTATATAGCGCGTTGACTTTCTCAGATGTGAGAAAGCTTTTCTCACCATATAGCGCTCAAGGAAAACGCACCAAATAATGTTCAGTAGAAATAAAACGACTCTCAAAGTGGACGCTTAACCACAGCACTTAGGTTAAACACGCAGCCAATATTGTCTCGATCGGCTCGTAACTGTAGAAAGTCGCAATATTGCGATTAAGAGCAATAATTTTTCGAAAAGGTCGAAAAGTTCAGACGCGACGCTTCCGTGCCTAACTGCTATTAGGTAATGTGCATACCAGCGCACACGCTAACTGCAAAACTGTTAACTGGATTTACTGTGAGGCATTATGTATTCGTATAGAGCTAATTTTTATACGTTGCTATTTCTAATCGTCTTCCTCTTCTTTACTGCTTTTGGCGTTGCACTTTGTGAATTTGCCAGTGCCAAATATTATGATGTTTTCAAATATTGTATGAAAAGTATACGTATATATAAGTCTAGTAGACTTCACTACAAGTTTCGATGGAGTTCTAAAGGCATCGTGTTTGTGTCTAATCGTGTTTCACATCATTATATCACAGTCCCACACTCGCGCACGTAATTCAGCACTTTATGAAAAAAAAAACATTATTTTTTACACACACATACTAAATAGTTCCGAAATGATCCTTAACCATTACACTAATATAATAAAAGCAACGGTTTGTATCTAGGTATGTATGTTTGTTATTTCTTCACGCTGTAGTGACTTCACGAATTCAAATGAAATTTGTAAATGCAGATAGCTCATCATATCCAGTATATACTAACTTAAACACAAACACACAGACGCACACACACACACAAACGCGCGCGCATACACACACAAACACGCGCGCGCACACACTCACTTACACATATGCGCGCGCACACACACACCCGCGCACATACACCCACGCATACTCATGCACACGCACAAACACACACTCATACACACACACACACACACACACTCGCACCCAAACGCACGCGCGCATTATGCTAGGAGTTATCCCGGAAGACGCTGGAAAAACTGCGGGGCGCAACTATTCACACTAATATTATGAGAACTTATATGTTTATCACTTCTCACGATGAGTTTGAATGATACTTGGGATGCAAATAACTTCTACTCTGGTTAACACACAATTAAACTTTTATACCGTAACTATACTTCCCCACCTAGTTACAACATCGTGGAAAAGAGATAAAACAATATGAATAATGAATATCTCAATCTGGGTGCCTTCAAGTCGCGAGTGAATCGGTTTCTTCTAGGCTAACGTGCTCCACTATAAACCGCTTCTTGGCTTAACATCAGGCGAGATGGCGGTCAAACGCAAGCCTATGTCCAGTAAAAAAAAAAACAGTAGGTACATGCAGATGAACCCGCCGGGCGCAGCTAGTCAGATTACATATTACTTTTACCTGTGATTCATTACGTATTTGTATCTAATAAAAAACTCATTATTTAACTTACAAACTAAAGCTTAATAGATGTCCGCTCTCAAGCAACAGAGTTAAACTATTTAGATATCAATGCCCAAACCATGAATTACAACAAAGAAAGTAACATTATAGTTAATCATACGGCACGACGTACACATGCCCAATTTCTCCTATTACGTAGAGTGGTCTAAAGAGAAGGTTGCTTTAGATGCGATGGTCAAAGCATTCCGTCAAACAATAGACTTGTAACGGTTCGGAATCTATTTGTTTTGTAGCAATGAGTGACTCGGGAAACAGATTTCATGTAAATCAGTTCAAATTAAATTGTTTCCGGGGTAATATCGTCCGATAAAAAATGCAAGCTGTTGCTTAAGACGTTTTTGGTAGAGATAAACGCCCCTTTAGCCAATAAACAAGCCCTGAGTATCCTATGTTTTAAAATCATTGCCAATTCACATTTGCAAAGTATTATTGCGTAATTATTAATTATTATTTTCGTAGCGATGATAGCTCCGTGGTTAGCGCGGTCGCTTCACACGACGAAGGGCGTGGGTTCAAACCCCAACAATTAGCCTGAGCTGCCGGTGAAGGAAAACATCGTGAGGAAACCATACCGTGGTGGCAAGTTATTTTCTAGTACTCAATTGGCTAGCTACCACCCTCAAGTTGAAAATCTGCCGCAAAGCACTTAAACGGTGTGTTGCGGCTGCTTCACTTGAGAGTCAGTTCTATTCCAGGCTAAGTGTGCTTTACCATCTTCGACCTCAGCCTCACTTAAAATCAGCTGAACTGTGGTCAAACACCTAGCTTGTCAACATTAAAAATAAAATAAATCTAAAACCCCTGTAACGATTTTTCTGTTTCTCGCAAGTAATGTGTCATCAAACTAAATTATTTAGGAACTAAACGCTAAGTTGAGCTTAGTTTTTTATTTCAATGATACCAATTCTGAAGACTTTCGTTGATAGATCTAAACTAAAAATGTTGCTCTCTTTATCGTTGCCGTTCATTAAACAAGGACAGCGACATTTTTATTAGTTAAAAAAGCTCAAAATTTATTAAACTCAAAATTGACAAACTGCAAATTTTGTACACCTGATGTACGATATTTTTTTGTTATGTTCGACAAAGAATATCCACTAATTTAATCTGTACATAAACACCAAACAAATTAACACTGTAATAATTAGTAGGTATCCAATTTCATAATTTTTCAATTTTATGAACTAGTAAAGTAATTTTCCAGCTGCTTGCTAACAAACAAAAGAGAGCTCTTGAAAGCTGGCCTAATTTCTGAGAAAGGCTCCCATCTTACCGCTTCCACGTTTACCCTACTGATTAACGAGGAAATATTAGATAGTAATATTATCTAGATGCTATTATTAGATTAGCATCCAGATGCTTAGCGAGGTTGAACGTTCGAAATTAATTCCTTACAAGACCTAAGTAGTAAGGAAATTACAAAAACACAAATCACGCAAAGAAATTAATTATTCGAAATCGAAATAAATACAACCTATGATAATTATAGCACAGCGAAACACTTTTTGATACGTTGTTATTGTAAAATAAAAAAGTATTCTATGACAAACTTAACTTTTGGTTGTTTTATTGATGCATGTTTTTATCATTTAAAATAATAATCAATGAATTGATTACTTGAATTCTTTCTTGGCCTTTTAGCGGAGGGCTCTGACGCCAATAGAAAAGTTTGATTACTAGTATGACTGCGTAGTAGTTGAGTTCCACACATAAAATAAATATGTTATCAATCTTAAAGACCCGAAAATTAAGATAAATTTTATCTGCTATAATTCTCGTCAGTAAATTTTTGAAATTTAATTTGAATATCCAAACGTACTCTTTAATTGATAACAACTTTAGGACCACGATTTCTGCAATAAATATTTAGTATATCAACTGAAAATTATGCAATTCATTTGAAACGTAACTTTCAAATAACATTTCCGATGATATAATTTCACCCGGATATCATAAAGGAATGACCGCCAACATAGCAATAAAATCAAACATAAAGGCTAAATAATAAAAATATCAACTATTCTTTGAAAATAACGCAAATCATTTGGGGATAAAATTTAACGATGTCCAAATAATTTAATAAAAGAAATTAATAAAGCATGTTAAGAGTGAAATTGAGAGTGTAACATTTATTTGTCGAAAGTTATCAAAAATAATTGGCGAGAGGCGATAGTTATTTTACTGCTATTGAAATAGTTTGGCGATATTAAAGAAGTGATATACAGGGTTATGAGTTTGGGGTATACTTAGCTGAAAGGATGTCATTGTAAATATTTTTTCAAAATCATTTTATACTTAAGTTTATGTTTGTATGTTTCTGCGTTTGTGCACAGTAATATCAGAAACGGCATCACCGATTTAAATGCTGATTTCGTTAATGTATTGTGGCAAGTTTCCAGTAATCCTCATTTAATGTCTGTTTTATCCCAATCATTCGACAGCCCTGTTGGCTCATTGGTAGTATATCTGCTTAAAGAGCTGTAGGGCGTGGGTGCGATTCCCACTCTGGACAAGCACTTTGTGGTATAAACACATGTTTGTTCTGGCTCTGGGTGTTTGTATGAATTATAAGTATGTATTTACAACAAAAAAAACTATTTAAGTATTCTATCAGTTATCTGACTTCCAGAGTACAAGCTTTGCTTAGTTTGGGGTCAGATGGCGCGTGTAATCATCATCTCAGCCGTAAGACGTCCACTGCTGGACATAGGCCTCCCCCATTGACTTCCATAAAGACCGGTTGGAAGCGGCTCGCATCCAGCGTTTTCCTGCGGTCTTTATTAAGTCGTCTTTCCACGCTGCGCTTGCCGGTCCGTCCACTCCAGAACTTTGCAGCCCCAAACGTGTATTATCCATACGCATGTAATGTCATATGATATTTATTTTATTTATTTATTTACAAAAAAAATAAGTTAATTAAAATAATACGCGCTATTCTAGAAACGCACTTCAGTCGATTTATGTAAAACATTATTTCACCCTTATCGCACATGCACGCGAACATAGCTAGACATAAAATTGAATAAAATAAAGATTATTATAGGTATTGCTGTTTTAAAAGCAGTATAAGATAGTTACAAAGTAAACTTAATTTATGTAAAGTAAAGCACTGTGCGTGTTGCAAATTAACACACGAGAAGCTTTAAGCTACACAAACAAGAAACAACCAATCAAAGCAAAACACGGCAGAGTATTTGAAACGTCTAAAACTCGAGTCATATCAGAATAGTGCTAGAATATTTTCAGAAAATCCACATTTCCGTGGATTACTTTACCTTGATAGGTTTTCCTTCGTATCTTGAAGTATTTATTAGAAGATGTTCGATGATTTTCGGCATACTTTATAAACAGAGGATCTAGACAAAGTAACATTCGATTAGCGATAACGCTAATAGAAGAACCAAAAATGTACGGGATTGACATAAGCTGTTGTATGTCCGTGGACAGTGTCAGCGTTATCGCTACATAATCGAATATTACTTTGTCTAGGCCTTCTTCCACAACCCTTTATTTTTACCCGACAGCGGCGAAGTTAAAAGGTCGAGGGTTATGTGTTTGACCTATATGCATTCAATTCAATTTATTGCATAATATAACATTACAATAGTAGCAAATTTATTTTAATCGATTTCACCTTAGTAAAAACCAATTACAATACAATACAAATAAAATTAATTTGGATTCTCTTTGGCAACTATACTAGGTAATCATGTGTTACAGCTGTCACACGTATGTATGTACGTCCGTATGTTCCCTTATAACTACTAAACGGCGAAGCCGATTTTGATGAATATTATGTTGTTTGTATTGTCTTTGGTGGGTATATCAAAATTATATAAAATCAAAATGTTTTATTTTATCGGAAACTCTGACTATAGTTTCGGCCACGTCCGGTGGCCGAAACGCTGACACAACGCGCGCGCGGCCTCGTCTTGCTTGTTTGGAGTGCTAAGCAAGACGAGGCCGCGCGCGCGTTGTCTCAGCTTTGTCCCCATAATAAAGGCCACCGGACGTGGCCGAAACTATAGTCGGAGTTTCCGTTAAAATTAAACGTGAGTAATCTCGCATAAATAAAACAAAAACTTGTCTAAACCACTTCAGTTTCCACTGTAAAATCAAAATGGCGTATTTTTGCGCTTAAATGTAAATTTTATACGTAGTTAGGTTGTAGTTTTTATTTTTTTACGCTGCTCTACTGCTGGGCGCGGACTTTATCTCATTGTGAAAAGGTTAAGACCACACTGGTCGAATGAAAATTGGCAGCTTCCCACATCTTAGAGAACATTAAAACAGTCAGATATACAGATTTCCTCGCGGTGATTTTCTTCACCGTTTGAAGTTGGCGGCAATACGCACATTTCTTAGAATACGCACTACGCGTGGCGTGGCCTTTGAACCCAGGACATCCAGAATAACAGTCACACGGTCTTCCAACTAAGCTGCCGTAATTTTGAAAGCATGTACAAGTATATTTAATACAAATAAATGTATATAGTACACCTAATATTTTTTTCATGTCATATGAGAAAACAAATATTTTAGAAAACAAATATATTGAAAGTAATGTTATTTAATAAAGTACATTAAGATGATGTGATTCATAGCAAAAAATAACAACATATAGAATAAAAAATAAGGCTTTTTAAAGAAATAGCAAAAAGGTTAGTCGACATCACAGGAGACCGAAGAGCTGGCAGCTACCTCGGACAAAGAATTAGTCTAGCTATTCAAAGGGGGAACGCTGCCAGTATCTTCGGAACCTTGCCTAAAGGGACTCCTTTTAATAATATATTTTAGTAATTTTATATTTGGGTAGTTCTACGATAAGAGGTAACCTATTGAAAGTGGATATTATTATTAGATATAGTATTCTGATATTTTTGTTAATTCATAATTTGTTATTTGGTATAATTCATAATTTGTTAGTTGTTATATATTATTCATACGTACGTAATATTTATTAATAAAATACTTTGAAGTTGATTTTCAGTGTTTGTAAAGATATAAGTGTCGGTCTAGTTCACACCAAACAACTGGTGCTACAATAGTTTTGTGTCCATTTTAATATTTGCATCGAACTTGACCTCCGTGTCCTCTTTGGTTCGCGCCCGCCGCTACTTTAATGCTCTCATTGCCACCAACACTGATTTTGACATTATATTTGACAAGTTAAAAATCATCTTAGCATATTTTTTGACATATTGTGAAAACTTCACCGATTAATAGGATATATGCTAGCTGTGACATTAAACATTGTCATAATTGATATGACATAATTATTTGACATTGTATATTCTTATCATATGTATCTTCTTAATATATATAAATCTTCTGCACGTGTGTTTGTCACCTAACTCCTTCTAAAAGGCTGAACCGATTTGGATGAAATTTTGTGTGTATATTTCAATAGGTTCCTAGATGGTTTGAAAACACAATTGGACTCGGTAGGTGGCGCTGCTGTCGGTTGTCTGTTGACTGTTAGGCGATACGAAGTTCGCCGGGTCAGCTAGTATTTTTTTTGTATTTTTTGTTATAGGTATTTAGATTTTATTGAACCTTTTTTTAAATTTTGTGACATAAATGTAAATGTGTGCCTTTTAATATCAAAATAATAAATTGAATCTGACATCATATATCAGTTTCATGGTCCCCACTAAATGAATGCTACTGAATTAATGCTTTGGAAAGTTCTAGTTAAATTAACTTTACGATGAAAGGTTTACAATGTCAACTACTGATTAGTTGTGCAGTCGCAGTTAAGAGCTTCTCGGATAAATAGATCGTTTTGCATAAATAAGGACCTCAACCGACCTCGTTTATTACAGTAATAGTAGACTGAATAGCCTTTATAAAAGCATATACATACATAGATTATTTTAATTTTCGCAAGTTTTTCTAATCTTTTATTGGGTCAAAATGAATTCAGTCACTCGGGTTTTAATGCAAAGATATTTTATTTAATTGAATTAACGACATTTAATTCCCTTATAAGAGGGAAATTAACCATTTAAAATAAAAAAACTTAAAATTTTAAAAGAAATTACGTTAACAGTAATTTTAAACCTAAAAAGAGTATGTAAAAAAACATATATTTATAATTTCATTTGACCATTAAAAGTTGAACAAAGGTATGAATTATTCAAAGAAACACGGGGAGACAATAGCACCTGCAATCCCATGGCATCATGGGAACATTCACAGGATTGGGGCGTCACGCGCCACGGGGCACCGTCGGGCAAACACAGCTTACATGGCAGTGGAGTGGTGAATCATGATCGACTTTTGTTTTGGGAAAAATTTTGGGCAGGAGCGAGGTCGAACGGAATTCGGACCGGTCAAAAATTATCGTTGAGTGATGAATTCAAACTTGGTATTACGTTGACGACCTTAAACTTGCAAAGTAAAATATTGACTTACTATATTTATTCAATGTTCATAACACCGCTAGCATAAAACTATATGTGATCACGAGCGCTTTATCCCTAACCCGATCATAATTAATAGAAAGTCTAGGTACCTACAAACTGTGCTATCGTGTAAACCAAAACATGTTTTGGCATTGAAAAGAACATGCTACAAATTACTGAAGTAAAATTCTACCGCAGCGAGCTCAGATTTCCGTGATTTATAACAATTTAAGTGCGGTCGATGCTATAAATTTTACTTCATAACTGGTATTTGGGACACCGACCACTGACGTGCTCGACGCGAGCCGCGAACCCGGTGAGATTGGAAACCACTGCATTGTGACTGATGTATTGGAACAAAAGCCTTGAAATATTACGGGCAAAAAATTCGACATTGTAAAAAAAAAACATTCAGTAGAATGTTACATTAGCAAAATCAAGACGTAATATTAACACGTGACATGAAACACTTGATAATATAGAAATTTTATTAAAAATCACAAAAAGCAACGCCAAAACGAAAAAAATAATACAATAGGTATGTTTAACAGTATTTTTATCTTATGACATCTTTATTGAAATTGTAAAAATATGAACTTCTATTAATATACTGAGACTATAATTATAATATATAAAATGTCTTTAACCCATGAGTGCCACTAAACGATGCTCTGGACTTTGTTTTATTAAGGTTTAAAAATGTAAAATTAACATTTATATCGTTACAATGGTCTTGGACATGGGTTATCTCTTGCCATCACGAGAACATCTCGTTCGTCTTATTACAAAAAGATGCAACGTCGAGAAAAATTTCAGGTCATCGGTCGACTTACATCGGCATCTCGTGGAACAGTGTCAAGTCTGTGTCAAGTTTGGACGACTGCCCCAAGCGTGAGAGTCTTATTCGCAAATACAGTCGCGTGGGTGGTTACAACCACACGGTAAATACTCAGATAATGTACTGTTTATTCGAATTGTCTCATAAAAATACAGGTGAGAGTTCAAGTGAAATTTCCATTTCATTTAGCACAAGGCAGAGTGTCACGCTTTATCTGTCGATACACGATAACCGACGTAAAGAATAGCCGCATTAACACTTAACTTTTCAATGTTCCGCTCAATCGTATCTGATGAAAACAACGGTCCTTGATTAGAGAAAGTATCTACCAACGTTTCTACTGCATTGAACACAATACCTAATCTTTATATACCATCTGGGTTAAGTAGGTAGTTTTTATCTTAATTTCCACGCGACAATGATGCATAGGCATCGATATACACGCGAGGCGGTCGGCGCGCGGTGGCTGTATCGGAACGGTAAAACGGCAATGACATTGAAAAACTCGGATAGTACGAGCGCAGCTGAGACCAGCAGCGAGAGTTTCGTAATTACCACCTGTCATCGAGTAACAGTTTCTTTGACAGCTTTATAGAGAGAGCAGATAATATTAATAGATGTTGGGTGAAACAATGTTGTTTCCGTGCCGTTTTAGGCACTGTTATTTTTTTTGTTTTAATAAAGAGCTACGTAATCTCACTCAGCTGTGATTAATGTGGACCTTGTAGTGTACAAAAAATTATTAAACTTGAAATCAAGGATCATTATGAAAAACTTCATTATTGAACAAATCGAATCCTGAAAGAAGTAACATGATGGGCTACACTACACTCTTCTTGCTTAAGATCCCATTTTATTAAGTACAATAAGAAATAACATTTAGTCAACTAGCCTATGTGGTTTATATTATTATGTGATTTATATCTATATCTTTAAACGAGCAATTCTTGTATATATATATATATATTCTGAATCTCTGAAACGGCTCCAACGATTTTCATGAAATTTAGTATGCAGGGGGTTTCGGGGGCGATATATCGACCTAGCTAGGTTTCATTTAGAAAACGTCGTTTTAACCGTGTTTTCACCCGAGCAAAGCTCGGTCAACCAGGTACTCTATATCTTTAAACGAGCAATTCTTGTATATATATATATATATATATATATATTCTGAATCTCGGAAACGGCTCCAACGATTTTCATGAAATTTTGTATCCAGGGGGTTTCGGGGGCGAAAAATCGATCTAGCTAGGTTTCATTTTCAGAAAACGTCGTTTTATCCATGTTTTCAGCCGAGCAATGCTCGGTCAACCAGGTACTTTAATTGTACTTTAATTTGCAAATTTAAAATATATGTTTTTTGTGTATTGATGTCTAATTGACCTCAATAATGTTTTTTTTTTAATTTATCGTACTACACTAGATACGTTTTTTTTACAATATCAAAACCACACATCCGTGAAAACGGCCGGACTGTCACGATGCATGAATGACGTTACGCCGTTCAAAACAATCATATCTGTATGGCAGTTGTTTTTACGAAAATGTCAACAAATCCAAAGAAGAAAAAACGACTCGAAGTAACAGTCTGGTTGGTGTTCACGATCATGTGCCTGAATGCCTAATTTTTGTCGAATTTATTTTTCTACAAAATAAATAAATAATGCAATATAAATTTTAATTTATGTTACCTGCATATCATAAGAAACTTAGTCATCCGTTTTATTCTTACTGAACATTAGCCTATACTCGTATCTAATAATTAAAATGTAATTCCAGCCATGTCTCCACCACCTGCCTACAGACCTTTCAAAGGGCCGGCGCACGCGCAGATGTCTCGAGACAAAGCGGCGACACCGTTACTCCAAGAAAGTAAGACAAGTGGAACTAGAATTAGCGCACTGTTAATTGAGAGAGATGGAATCATTTTTAAAACAGTTGACAGAATAAATATGATCGTTACCATTTAGAATAGAAACCGCGAACATGAAAGCGACTGAGAGCACGGTAATTCTAAAGGTGCACAAACATATAAAAGCATGAAGAATCAACTTTCACATAGACTGTAAATTCTAATAGATTAAGATCACTATTGATGATTCGAAATCGAAGACTTTTTCTAATACATTAAAAACAAACAAATCTAAAAAAACCCGGAGTGTATTACTTTTATCTAAACTCCGAATTACTAGTACCTTATGAATATTAATAGCCGTGAGTAAAATAAATTTGCTTACCTACAAATCAGATCTGCAGAATAAAAATTATTGATGATTAAACAAATGAGCAGCAAAGTTGATCATCCATCGCTTTGGATTAATCAAATGTCATCGTTAGTATACTTTGTGGCTTAAGATGTCTCTTAAAAGGCGACTTCGTTGGTATTTCACGGCTGATTTGAGAGATGACAAAAACTGTCAACTGTGTGCGATTGATGCGGTCGCGCTACTCAAGCTTGTGTCCATCGCTTCTGCATCAGCTAGTCTTCGTTGCAACTATGCTCATTTGTGGCAAAGAAGTTATCACAAAATATATTTTCAATACCATCGTAAACTAATGTCTAATAATGTCCCATTCAAGAAACACTTGATTATTAAAATATTTATCTTATCGAAAAAGATCAAGAATTTGTTTCCGTCGTTAAAATACTTTTTTTTATCTAAAAGTAATGAGATAAACGAAACACTCTCCTGATGGTAGCAGATAACGCATGTCCATGACCATTGCCAGAACTTTGGAGTGGCATATCATAGTCCAAGATGTTTTGACGGTCATTACTTTAAGACATTCGATGATTAGTCTCAACAGTCCTGTAATTTCGCTTGCTGCAGTACCCTTCAAACCGGAACACAATAATATTTACCCGCTACTTCCTGGCGATAGAATATCTGCTACTGGAAGAGTTCTACCATCTAGTAACAGCAGCAATTTAGCAGTTAAACATGGCTAAGCAGGGCAAATAAAATACTTATAAATGATGATATCATAAACGCGAAAGTTTGTCCGTTTGTATGTATGTGTGGTTGTTATTTCTTTACGCTGTAATAGCCTAACGGATTTTGTTAGAATTTGTAATAGGTACAACTTTTTACACGGATTTGTATAGGTTATTTTACATCTCAAAATACACAACTGAAATCCTGGAGCGCAGTTAGTGAATGATAGAAAATAAATGGAAATGGTAAATTTTATATTCGACACATTATTATATAAACATATACAATTATACATATATTATGATTTTGGTTTTTAATGTTATTTTTAAATATGAATAAAAATTGACCTGTAATTTTGGTGTTATCAAAAAAAAAAATTTGTTTGTGACATTTCGGTAACCTAGTAAAGTTTCGGTAGCCAAGTGAAGTTTCAGCAGCATAGTAAAGTTTTGCCAGCCTAGTTGAGAGACCGTCTGACTTCCAATCTGAAGGTCCTGGGTTCGACCCACGAGCACGTATCTCTGTATTTTCTAAGAAAGCATCGTGAGGAAACCTACCACCTAACGTTCCAGAGTAAGTTCTCGAAGATGTATGAAGTATGCCAACCCACACTTAGCCAGCGTGGTGGGCTATGGCCTTACACTTCACAACGAGAACAAGCCCGCGTCCAGCAGTGTGACAACTTATAAAATCAGAGCCGATTCGGACGTGACATTAATCGCTGTCATCAACTAAAATAAATTCAGTAAGCAACAATAATAATGGCGGGTTAAGGGTGAGTCGTGTCACGCAACAAGGCACAAGTCGGACAGCCGGCCTGGCCAGCCAGATCACCTTCGCACCAGTGACGTAACGTAATACAAAAACCGTGTGACATTGGATTTAAACTTCAAATGAGGTGTTTTAAGGAAGACTGACCGAAAAGGTAAATTACTATGTAATTAAAGAAAATGACGTAAAAATACAAAAACTTTATTTGATGTAAAAAACAATAAACTTGTTTTTTTTTTTTAACAAACAGAGACTTTTTCGCATTTATAAAAGTTTATAACAAATTTATAGAAGATGCAGTCAAGTTCAAGTCATAGTCAGTGATCAAAGAATTATCTGGCTACAAAGGGCAGTAAACTCCGCTAACAAGAAGAATAAGAAAACACTAAAAGACAAAGCGCTTTACTGATTAATCACAAGTAAAATATTACGAGCCATTACAAAAATTGATTTAAAATTCCATGATATCATCCTCATGAAACTGACACCAATTTATCAAATGTTGCACATAGCAAACAATGCTACCGGAGGAGCATATCAAGCATCCGTAAATCAAAATGTCTAAAATTGTTTGTATTACGATATTGCCCGAAGCACACCATAATTGGACAGTGCGGTTACATAACGTGGTGACTCCAAGGTTGAGCGGCATTCCCTCAAGGTCCGTGACTTAATTGCTCTTCCTACATGCACTGCTACTGCTCGCAGGCACAATTCACTAATATGCTGCAACAGGGCCACTGCCACTGTCTTATGAAAGACGTGTGGGTGCTATTAGTAATGATCACCGATCAGGAAAACTTGTGATCAATTCTAACTCGTCGGTTAGAATCTTGACACTGACCTGAAAGATAGCTGAGTCATTAACACAGTACCGACGAAAGGCGTCTCGAATGCAGTTTTTACGTAATGTTTTTTGTTTGTTGTAGCTTCTTTTACGTTTATAGATTTGAGAAACATCGGTACAGGTATACAAGCATACTTGATCATGTCTTTTTGGAACTGTATGTACGGAGATCACGGAGATTAACATATTTACTTTCAAAATATTCTGTATTTTGATTTTTATATAGAAGAAATAAATACGTTCTGATGGTAAGGGTTCCAAGGTCATTGCGGCGGTAGCCAGAACTTTGAGAAGAAACAAGATAAATTGAGTATGGTCAATTGCTCATACAACGCGGCAATGGGCGACGTTTTTGGAACTTATTCCCATTGATAGCGACCTTTCAGTTTGTTTAAATTGTTTTTTCTGTAGTTTATTACATAAATTATAGTTTAAAAAATCTTTAAAAAAATACGCGGGATTTCATGTTTAATTATATCGGATACTCTGATAATAGTTTAAACGTGAGTAATCACGCATTAGAAAAAAAAAATATGTCAGTTTCCGTCATACAAACACGCTTTAATAGCAAACCAAACTAAAAAGTATAAAACGTCTTTATATGAATAGTATATGTTTAAACTGAGCTAGTTATTTTATTGTTATGCTGATGATACATGGCATTTGGTAAAAGCCATCGAATGATTGCATTGCCATAGTTCATTAGTAAGTACTTACAATAAATTCCTTCAAAAAGAATCCTATGACCCCAAACTAGAGGTATACTAGTAGCGACTAAAGAGTTCTACTATCCACCTCAGACCAGCTCCAAGATACCACATTATAGTAATGTCATCCAAACTACATAGTACATACACATGCATACAAGGTTTCAGTTTGTAGCGATGATAGCTCAGTGGTTAGCGCGGTCGGTTCGCATGCCGAAGGGCGTGGGTTCAAACCCCAACAATGAGCTGGAGCTGCCGGTGAAGGAAAACATCGTGAGGAAACCATAGCGTGGTGGTAGGGTACGTTCTAGTACTCGGCTGGCTAGCTACCACCCTCAAGTTGAAAATCTGCCGCCAAGCATCTAACGGTGTGTTCCAGCAGCCTCACTTGAGAGCCAGTTCTATTCCAGGCTAGGTGTGCTTTACCATCTTCGACCACACCGTCACTTAACATCAGGTGAGTTGTGGTCAAACACCTAGCCTGTCAGCCATAAAAAAAAAAGATACGACAATAATTAGAAGTAGGCAAGTAGGTTAAAATTGACTTCCAAGATTTGATTATACATAAACGAAGTAGGTAACACATTAACATATAAACGGTGTCTGCACTGTAAATAGTAATTATGTTTGTCGTTGTTAACTTAATAATATAGCTTCATTTATTGAAAGTGTAATTGTAAGATTTATTTTTGTAACAAGTGACTTGCCTGTAACATTATTGTTATTTATGGCCAGTAAATATTAATTACGTTATTACTTAGTTTGTTAGTTACAAGTGAAGCTAACAAAAGTATGTTAAAAAGTCCAAAATATTCTCAACAGCCCTGTTATTTCGCTAGCTACAGTAAACTTGGAATAAGAATACAGTTTTGCCCACCTTGGCTTCGCACGGGGGCAATGTAAAGCACAAAAACATTTTTTTACGACATTACAAAACTTTGGAATTCTCGGATTTTCCCTACTATAGTATGCATGTATTATACATATAAACCTTCCTCTTGAATCACTCTACCCATTGATTGAAACTGCATTAAAATCCATTGCGTAGTTTAAAAGATATAAGCGTACAGACGGCGGGAAGCGACTTTGTTTTATACGTAGAAAAGACATGTTGATAAATTTTCAAGATACATTTATAGAAGTGGAGTGAATAACTGATTTCCTATTCCGTTGTAAATTTGCATGAAACTCGAGTATTCAATGTTAAAGATGCGTAGATTCCGTGTCTTGCGGTCTGCGATATCCGATTCCCTTGCGCATCAGCGGTTACATGCCTCGTTACGAACAGTTCACTAAAGATAGCTTGGACCGCAGTCACGTCTTCTCTTCAAATATACTCCACGATTGAGATCCAAGAAAACGGCACTTAAAATGTAGGTACTTTTAGTAAACCCTATTTGTGTAGCGATGATAGCTCAGTGGTCAGCGCGGTCCGTCCAGACGTCGAAGGGCGTAGGTTCAAACCCCAAAAATAAGCTTGAGCTGCTGGTGAAGGAAACTATAGCGTGGTGGTAGGATACTTTCTAGCACTCGACTGGCTAGCTACAACCTGCAATTTGAAAATCTGTCGCCAAGCAAACAGTATCCCAACATCCTCATTTGAGAGCCAGTTCCATTCTAGGCTAGGAGTGTTTACAAGTTTCGACCACACCGTCACTTAATATCAGATGAGCTGTGGTCAAACACCTAGCCTGTGAACCATAAAAAAGCTTGGGGTGGCAGTTTTTTTATAAATGTAATCGCCCTTTATTGGTTTGGTGATGTCAATTCTGCCGAGTATTTTTCTAGACCTAATTTAACAGCACCTAATGTCACCGTTTTTATCTCACATAAAATAATACAAATATATATATCAAAGCATACAGTTGATATATCTAAGAATCGGTAGATAGATTTTATCATTATCTATATCACGTAAACAGTGGTGTAGCAAGATATCATCGTTATTGATACACCCAGCCTTTTTCTTCCTTTAATCCTTTGTATACTAAGGTTGCCTGGAAGAGATCGCGAAAATATCAGTTTTTTTTTAAATAAATTCCACGCGGACGATGTCGCGGGGAACAGTACTTTATATAAACTATTTACTGACAATCATGAACTAAGCCATAAAACAACGAACCTAGCCAGCGTAACGCAATAGCGTGGAACACGAAGTAAAATTAAGAAATGACAATAAAATAATCATTCAATTGAATTATCTCCGATATGGGAGGCCTACTTGAGAACTGAGGCAATAAAGCCGCCTAAACGCGTAACGGTGGCTACACTATGCCTAATTCAAACCTATCTTATTTCAAGGCTGTAAGTGCCAAAACGCTTTGACAATCTTGGTGCAAAGATAATTGTGGATAATTTTATTGCCATCATTGAAACACGTGGTAGCTTCATTAAACTATTATCATGCGTATTGATAATGCTATCAAATAAACTTTCGAAATTTTCGCCGTGAGATAAGGCATAGCAAGTAAATATCACCAATAAAATATTGAAGACAGACATCATTGTTTATTAACTGGCCGCCACAAGCCGCGTTAGTTTGGGCAGGCCTAGCAGCGGTTTCAATCGGCTGGATTTTGAGCTCAGCACATTAGCAAGCTGAAGTGGCAATGGGCTGGACATATCTATAGCAGAACTGATAACCGCTGGGGTAGACGTGTTCCAGAGCGGAGAAAAAACTCGAATCGCCGTAAAACTCAATGGAGTGGCTATAGGATAGCTGGCGGTGGAAGGAAGCGTAAAGACGAAGATAGGGCTAAGTGTCATGTTGGGAAAGGGTTATGTCCAGCAGTGGATAGGTTCATAGATGATGATGATGACCGCAAGCCGCATCAATGTGGGGAAGCATGGTTTCAATGAATTCTTAGATTACAAAATCCAAGTAGTAAATGGCGTTTATCAACTTGCCGAGAATTCAACTCAAGTAGGTACTAAACTTAGAAACTGGACTTAACGACAGACATTATCGATTAAATTAATTAGAAAATTTATTTTAAAACGATAGTAAAATTTTACTTCCGAAGAGTCATGCTGGGAACGACATTAAAATGAATAAAAGTTAATCAAGATTCGGTCATTAATTAAAAATCTATAAAGTTGTACGTGTAAACTGTCATTAACTCAATTAAAAACGATTCTTTTGGGGAAGATTTTATCGCATATCAAAGACATTACGGAAATATTCGTAATAAACTTTCATGATGCAGTTATTATAAGTTATGTCATCTGATGATGAAACCGGAAGATAGGTATTTCATTGGAACTGTTCTAGTAATCGTAAACGCCACTGAAAAGTCACAGAAAAACAAAAAAGGAATTTCATTTACTTAAACGAGACTTATTTTTCCAGTTATTTTGATTTAAAAATTAAACCTCGAAACCGATTTTAATTAAATTTCTATGGGACCAAAGTATTTACCTTTCAATTAAAACAAATTTCAAACTGATTCAACCGTCTTCTAGTAATCGTTAAAAATCGGCATTTGTCCGACGATAGGTAATTTACACACCTATGGGAAATTTTGTAGGTAAGTTGTTGCAAATACAATTACATATCAAATTCGGATATAAACCAAATCAAAGACATCAGCTGTTACATAGAAAAATGTGATTAATCTTCAATAAAATGTATGGAACGACTGATGTTTAACTTCGAATTATGAGAAGATGTATAAGTATAATTAAAAGGGTAAATTTAATTATATTGCAGCATAGTAAAGACTGATTTATTATACGAAAGAAACCATCCATCTAACAGCCCTGTTGGCTCATTTGTAGTATATATGCTTTAAGAGATGTAGGGCGGGGGTTCGATTTCAAACCAGGACAAACATTTTGTGGTTAAAAAAATGTGTGTTCTGTGTCATCCAGACACAAAACACATTATGTTATATATTATAAGTATGTATTTTTAAAAAAGTATTTAAGTATTATATCAGTTATCTGATTCCCATAGCTTTGCTTAGTTTGAAGTCAGATGGCGCTGTTTGTAAATGTCCTACGATATTTATTATTATTTATTTGATGAAACATAACCGTAAGAATGGGATTTCCCATAAGATTAAATAGTAGGTACGTTCTTGTGTATGAACAAATTATTAAAACTATGTTAAAACTTACAGGATGTCCTTATCTGTCACACACTCGTGCAGTGGATTATGATTAAAAAATATTTTTATACCAACAATTTAAGTCCATCCTCCATCAATGTCTAATGACAATTCTATTGATATCCTACACTAATACTTTATCTAAAAACTCCCAAAACAAGGCGCCAAATCCGGATTAACGATATCACTATATAACGATATACTGAGGTCCAATACTTTTTATGAGCATTTTTCTAGATGCTTATGTACGCTGTGATACCATGGATAAGTAATATGTACATATGTCTCACACCAGATTCATAGAACCACATTATAGTAAAACGGCGTAGGCTTAGCGCAACATTTGCTGAACAAAGCTTGCTTTTGTCACTGACCCCTATTAGCAACTGAACCTGAATAGGTGTACAAATAATGTATAGTGCTTTAGTATGCGGAGTTTAATGCACGCAGTACACACATTGAGTGTGCAACACATCAAAATGTCAACTACCCGCCCACTAAAGTAGGACACTCCACTGCAAGAGAAGCGAACACTTATCAAAATCCGTCCAACTTTACATCCAGTTGGCAATTCTATATTAATTTATTTTAAATTAGTACCGCACGTTACGAATTATACTAATAATAATATTTAACTTAGTTAATTTAAATTATGATAACTAATCATTCTATAAAATTTAAAATCGAGATCTTAAATTTCATAGAATGATTAGTTATATATATAATAATCTGATAGATATAATAAAATCGAAATTAAAAAACAAATCAAAGTCAAAATCAAAATGTCAATAGATACAATGTAAAAAACAAAAAAATAATTAATTAATGGCAATATGTAATTATTTGTGTATCCCAGAATAAAAAATCGAAGCGGTAATATAATTTTATTATAATTATATTTATGAAAGAGAATTAATCGCGCACAAAATACTATAAATTAATTTTATTTATTTACATTAACGTTTGGCCATGTCACATTAGCCGTGGTCATGAACTAACTAGAGAAAACGGGTCGTGTCGGCGAAAAAAAAGTTGTTGCTGAAAAGGGTGTTCTGATCTACTACCCCCATTTTGTACTTATACCTATAAACGTAGGGTTGTCACCATGGCACAATTCTTAGCATAAAAATATAGTAGTTAATATAGTTACTCTGTTGTATTTACTTGTAAAGAAAGCCTCAAAAAATTTCATAAGATATAAACTCACAACATCTTTGTAGTATACCCGATCCTAAATGGACAAGGCCGTTCGTCCACCTACGCTCTAGTTAGGAGAAAGGCTCCATTGTAACGCCTGAGACACTACTGCATATTCTGCTACAATCCACCATTAAAGGTATTATCTAAAGCTTTAGGTATTCGCATTGTTGGCCTATATGACGAGTTTAGGGTTACCATAACAACCATTTTATTAGTGTATGTGTCCACATTTCCGCCAAAACTTCTAAGTGAAGCTTTTTGGAAACTTTAAAATACGCTACAGATAGGTTTTAATATAAAATTCAGAGTAAATAGTTTTTACCACAGTCAACATTCGGTCACCTTCTTATCTATTGATAAGCGATGATGACTGAAGATAAAGCAAAAAAAGTATTTAAGAAAGTTAATACAATCATATTTTGATTGTAACAAAGCTGTTGATCATCATTGTAGTCGAAAATAAATAAACTGTACTAAGAGTTATTTTTCATTACTAAATATGGCAACCCTAGACAGAATTCTAACGAAGATGTGATGTTCATAATAGAGTTCATTTGGTGAAGTAATAGACCAGAGAGAGGTAACAAGTTGCGTCCTTAAATTTGTAGGCTTTGACTAACTATTGTAATGATAACAAAGCGAAGAAAGTTGTCTAACTGATGTTCACTTTATTATCACGGTCAAAACTACTACGAGGCTTACATTTTCCTGTTTATTTTTTTGGTGATTTGCAAATAATATGCTGTCTAGGAGAGGTTTCTTAAATCAGAGAAATAAAGGAAGCTTTCATGCATTAGTGGGATATATTATAATGATGATTAGATATTGGTGTTTTCCGTTATTACTACCAACCTATCATTATACCTATATGTATTAACATAGTAAGGTATAATTTGTACTACTACTGCTTGCAGAATATCTGGTACTACGTTGGTACCTCAACGGCCTCGTGCTAAGCAAATCTATCACCAAGTCTTATAATCTCACCACAAAATATTTTGACATTATTTTATGTTGATAATGTAAAGTTTTTTATTGTCACGAGTCGAAACGGGTTTGGTGTTTGACTAAAGCTCAACTAATGTTAAGTGACGGGTGATGACGATGATGCTAAACACCTAACCTGAAATGGTACTAAAGTGACCACTCACCGTACTATAATTGTTTTTACGATGTTTTCCCTCACCGGCAACTCAAAGTCATTGCTAGGATTTGAACCCACGCCCTCCACCACGTGATCCAATCGTGCTAAGAACTGAACTATCATTGCTATCATAAAAATTGAATTATTTGTTAGTATAAAATTTGATGTAATTAAAAGTTTTCACAGGTAGTACAGAAGAATATCGTAGGAGACGGATTCACACAAAAATACACAACATATTAAATATATAAATACGCAACATAGCTAATATCTAAGTTCATGCCTTTACACAAGTTCAATTCATTTTTTTTTTCTCTTGAATGACAACTTGTATGCAAATGCACATGTCCTTGACACGGTTACGCTTGTATTCAATGACGGTTCGAACATGCCTTGTCGGCCTTGGGAGCAGGAATATTGCGCATGCAATTCTTACGAAACACTCGATCATTTGTTCGAATGCAATGGAGATGGCTGCATATGTATGGATCTTTGATTAATTTTATTGATCTTAATATACGTACAAACTTTCTATATTTAACTGGATATTTCTCTAAAGCAGAGCTTCTAGAGCTTTTTCTAGTCATGGGTCCTTTTTAAAACTTCAAAGAGCCCATAGACCCTTAGACCATAGACAAAAAACGAAGTTTAGCTTAAACCACCTTTTATTTAATGTGATTATATTTAATACTTGAATAGTTAGTGTGACACACGCTTCTGTTTATGCTGGATTAAAATGTC
This sequence comes from Biston stratarius, assembly GCA_950106695.1. Classification (NCBI taxonomy): domain Eukaryota; kingdom Metazoa; phylum Arthropoda; class Insecta; order Lepidoptera; family Geometridae; genus Biston; species Biston stratarius. Next base: position 10,988,193 of record OX467115.1, on the reverse strand, counting down.
AAATTGAGGAGCCAAATTAGCCAGTAAATACATTTACTCACAACATATTGTATACTAATTTTTATATTGATGCATTATGGCTTGCCATAGACTGCTCATTACACGGACCCCTTAGGGGTCTGTGGACCACAGTTTAAGAAACCCTGCACTGAGACTGGCGGAATCAAAATCACCGGCATAGCTCAGCGTAATAGCAAGCTGAAATGGCAATGGGCTGGACTTATCTGTCGCAGAACTGATAACTGCTATGGGAGACGTATTGTAGAGTGGAGACCGCGAATCGGGAAACGTAGTTTAGGACGCCCTGAGACTCGATGGAGTGACAATATAGAAGTGGCGTGTCTTGGGAGAGGCAATATACAGCAGTGAATTATGATAATAATGACTTTCTATATTTAAATTGCCGTGGTGGTGCCGGCGTAAGAATTGTACCCCACTCTCTCTACCCGTGGTTGCCGTAAGAGTCGGCTAAGGGATGTAATCCGGAAGATGGGCAGCAGCATCTTCCTAGAACAATCACACCTAACTGCGCTCGCCAACCCGCCTGCCAAGCGTGGCGAGTATTGGCAAAACCCCCCCAGGAGGAGGCCTATGTCCAGCAGTGAACGTCCTATGGCTGATGATGTGATGTGGTATTTAAATATCTGGCGGGGTTCAAGTACACCGATCTGAGTATCTGAGTACTTAAAATCAGCCAAAAAGCTACCATAATTGTCAATAATGTGCACTAATGATAATTGTGCACTCGTATACAGTTCATGCTGTAAATTATTAAAAATCTCGCTGCTAACAAAAAAGTCGACCAATCTTATCGGTTGTACATTGTACAATGTCAGATAAATGTAAAAGTATTGATAATGATCGAACCAAATCTTAATAGAAATAATAAACTGTGGCCTCACAAATAAGATAAAATTCACATGACCTACCAAACTGTCACACAGAGCTCGTCCGCTGGCTCCTGTCACTGCATGTAACGTGTCGCGTTTAGATAAACGGAGATTCCATTCTACAGTCCACACGCTACATTTTTTTTTTTAAATCTAAATAGTTTCGCTTTTGACCTCACTCTGTGTGATGTTAAGTAGTAATGCGGTCTAAGATGGAGCACGCTTACCCAGAAGAAACCTATTTACTCTAAATTTGAAGACACCCATATTAACAGGGAACACAGACTCCGGCAGAGAGTTCCACGACGTCGCCGCGCGAATAAAAAAATTTGGAATCAAAACGCTTTGTGCGTGTATATTATTTTCTTTTCAATTGAAAATATTTAGTTAACTTCATATTTAGTAATCACATAAGCCCAAACTCGAGTGGTTTACATAAAGCCACTGAAGAGTTCTACTATCCACCTCCTGGTTCCACCATCAGATCAGCAACAAGATGCCAAATTATAGTATTGTCATCCAAGCTACATAAATGTATGTACATACAAAGTTTCATTTCGATACGATAATTAGGAGTGGGTTAAAATTTACTTCCAAGATTCGATTACTTTGCTTCTTAGTTACAAGAGAAGCTAATAAAAGCGTGTTTAAAAAAAAACGGGTCGTCTGATATAAATAACAAAAACAGAGTCGATGTTTAAGTAAGAACTTCTCCGAAACGTAATAGGAGCACTAAAATCTCTCACGGCCACATCCTTCGTCCTCACAGCCACGGTCTTCCCACAATAAATTAACCTGACTTTTACAACGCACTAAAAAAGTAAATTAAAAATCATTTGTCACACAGCACCTACCCACGTAGATCGCAGATTTGACAGCATTATTCACATCACAATAGATCTGACTAACGCAGTCAGAACAAAAGGTAGTGAACCCATAAAACGTTCATAGTCGCACCCACTTGCTTTGCCAACTTTTGGGACTGTTAAAATTACCAGTCATCGTTACGTAAAAGGGTGAATACCGTAAAAGGAAACGAAGAGTCTGCTGATTTCCATCACAGACTGTTTATGATAGTTAACGTGTAGTTTTTTCGAGTTTATCTCAGATCTAGACGATTCGTCGTGGCTGAAATTCGCACCTATAATCGCTATTCCCACGGATGTGAACACGCTTGTTACGTCTATCTCATAATCCAAAGAAAAGAGTTGCAAACCACGCGGTCGAATTAGAGATGGGCAATTTTGCATGGTCGGTCGACTCGATAAATGATCGACTAGCCGACCAAAGATCGTATCGTATCGTTGATTCGCAAAATTCTTCAACTTCACCAGATATTTCGCCTAAATTGTGAAAATGGTTTTAGAATTGAGAAACATGTTCTTTTAAGTGATACTTTTAATTGGTGTCTGAATTTTGTTCACGACTTTTTTCAGGATCGAGCTAATTGTTTCATTGTCATTGCCAATTGACTCTTCTGCAATTTTAAGAATTGCAAGTACGTTTTAATTTAATAAATAACAATACAATGTTGCATTATTTCAAATACTGTAATTTTTAAGAACTTTAATAGTTCCGCGGAGTACCCTTGTTTTTACACAAAGTGTCCCACTGATGGACGCGGGCTTCTTCTCATTTTGAAAAGTGTTGCTGGCCAACATGGTACCCTTCACACATCTTCGCGAACATTAAGAACTATGTTTCTTCACGATTTTTTTCCTTCTTTCCTTTTTTCCTTCCCCGTTTGTAGCTAGTTGGATAAGCACATAAATAAAAAAAAAGCATGTGTCACGAGATTCGAATCAAGCACTTCCAAATTGGCAATCATGACTCCCAACTAGATTGCAGTAGCTTTTACTAATAACTTTAATAATTATTTGTTACTAATTAGTCAACAGTCAGTTAACAATTTATAATAAATCGAAATGCTATTATGCAAAACCACAAATAGCAAAACAATCGTATTAAACGCAATCCAATAAGTTTCAATGAAGCCGACGTTTGGTGTAGTTAGTAATAGTGATGGGAAACACGCTCATTACATCGTCCGATTTTCGAACGACGCATAAAACTGTCATTGCTATCATTTGGAATATCACTCATTTTAACTCGAACATTGAGTAAGAGCGCTCGTGGTTCATCAATTTATATAAATGCCTCATTACACTGCGTATACAAATAATTGCGTAAGTATAAGGTCCGGTCCGATGCGAGTTGGTGCATGTAATTTTTTTAATTTCGATGCATCACGCGTAATATATTATAACGAATTACTTAATAATGTATCGATGATCACGTTTCAAAATATTTGTTGAGCAATAGACAGTGGGATGTGAAAGTCGAACCATTTATGCCTAATACGTCAAATTGAAACGATATTGTGTCATAAACGATTATTTTATTCATGGGTAATATTGGCCGATCCATCGAATGGAATTGCACAATTACATTTTTGTTTAGTTTCCTGTTTTTATGTAATGTTATGCAGTTTATACTGAAATCTATTGAAATGTGTTGCACAATAAATTAAATTTTGGTATAATTTATACAACACGAGCGACCCGCCCCGATTTCGCACGGATGCAATTTATTTTAGCGAATTGATTGTAAAATTTTGAAATTCTGTACAATTACTCAAATACGTACAAGGTACCTATATGTTTAGTATATTTTCGCTTAAAAGTAGTTTCTGTTCCAACAGTAATGAGGATTTAAATTAAAATATAAGTAGATTTTTTAAATCTATCCGAAATATTAATTAATATCTAAAAACTAAAATACAACAAATTTAAAATCTAAATAAATTAAAATAACCACAAGTCTTTATATTCTCTGCTAGGTGCAGTAACCATTTGCCGACACGTGTTTCGCCTCTACACGAGGCATCCTCAGGACTCAAACCAACACAAAAATCGCGATAAAATCTAGCTGTTCCATAGAAAAATGCCATTAACCCTCAACATTTTTTGAATTTTAAAGAATTGAGACTAACGAGACACACACAAATATGCCATATCCTTACGCCGCGCCGTACAGATTCGGTATTTATGTTTTGTAGGACAAACAAAAAAATTATAGAACCAAGGCTTCACTCATTTTCAACATAAAATCATATTTGTTTTTTTTCTGATCTGTGGTTACAATGAACTACTTTTTTAAAGTAAATATATTTCAAACTTCAATCAAACACGCTTAAATGTGTCTGTACGATAATAAAATATGGTATCGCTTCATATTTGCATAGAAATAGAATAATAACTTATTGTTCTCACATATTTAACAACAGAATGTGGCGCTGTAGCCTCCAGGGAAATCAAACAAACGAATGGAATATTACGTTGCGTGTTATTGCCTCCAATATACATCGTAGGTGTTACATTATTCAGTATATAGGTAAATACGACGCAACTAGATAGGCACCGCAGTTTCACCCGCGTTTTCTGGATAAAATTTACCATGTGTTGATTCAGGGATTTGGATGAGCATGCTGTATGTACTACGCCGAAAAATAAAATCAGTTGTTTCATAAATTAGCAGGAGGTCGTATAGGTAGGTACTACCACCACAGTATCAGATATTCTGCCGCCAAGCAGTAATGTGTAAACATTACTGTGTTCCGATTTAAAGGGTACTGCTATCGAAATTACTGATAAATATATATAATATAATAATAATGTCTCAAACAAATGAGTGCCAAATAGCGATTCCTTGGAATTTGTTTTCTTACTCAAAGTTCTATTTATTGCTGCAATGGTCATAAACATGCGTTAATTCTTACCATCAGGAGAGCTTTCACTTGGTGGTAGATTTCCTTAGCAGGAGGTCGTCTAGGTAGGTACCACCGCAGTACCAGATATTCTGCCGCCAAGCAGTAGTATGTAAACATTACTGTGCTCCGGTTTGAAGGGTACTGCAGCTAGCGAAATTACAGGGCTATTGAGACTAAACATCTAACCATCTAGTCTCTAAGTAATGAGCGTCAAGGCAGCGATGCCCTGGAATTTGTTTTACTACTCAAAGTTCTGTGTATCGCTGCAATGACCATGGACAGGCGTTATCTCTTAACATCAGGTTAAAATAACAAAGAAAATAACTCAATCATGTAAGCTCGAGTAAGTATGAGTATTCACAATATCAACAAAACCCGACCACAACTAGGACTGGGAGCGATAAATTTTAACCGTTCGATTCTGTAGAAGTACGTATACTTCGATTCCAACAAAAATAGGTAACATGAGTAGGTACATGATTTGATCCATACTTCCAAGTGAAGCGACTATACCAGCAGCATAGAGCCTTGCTCCGGTACTTCAAGGAGCTCGATAAGTTCGGGTAGATGCTGGTAGGAGGAAATGCACAATACTCCCCAAGCGGGACGGCAGTGCAGGACCTGTCGCCCTTATTCCGAATAAGAAGAGCAACATGACTGTGGCTAACTAATTTTCTCTGTTTTATTAAAATCACTACTATCTAGCGAACAAAATCAAACAATAACAACAAGAAAAATTGTAATAAATAAATTGATTGCTTATAATCGAACACGGTACAATTATCGCACACTTAATCGATTATTAAAGCAAGAAACAAACCATAGAAGGGCAGTGACAATATTAAGCTTTAGCTTAAAATAGTCATAAATATTGTAGTTTTAAAAAGTACCATAGAACCTAATTTAATGATATAATCACATATCTTTATACTAAAACACAAAAGGTTTATTAAATGGATAGAAAAGAAAGTGAAATTTTGATTACAATGCGTGCATTTATATCGATTTGAAAGCGTTCAATTATTCTTTTGTGGACGAAACGAATTTTAGCATAACCGAGACAAAAGTATCGTAATCTATGTTGGAATGTTTACGAAGTGAATTTCATTTGTTTTGTTGTTGGGAAATTCTTGCGATAATCAAATTCTCGCGTCGCAAAAATAGCTGCCGATATACGAGTATACCTCCAACGATATCAAAATTGATATGTTGATTAAAATATTGATATGACCGATACAAATAAATAATCGAGAGCTCATTACGTATAAGTATGAAATAATTGATTTATTTTTCACTAAAATATCAAGATCAGTTAAACAAAACCTGACATTTGTAATTATTAATCATAATTATAATAATAAACCTTTATTACAGATAACAATGATCCATAGTGTGTAGTGTAAAACTTTACAAAATATTCCAAGATTAGATTAAAATAATAAAATATACTTCAAAATAACAATTAATAAGTTTAGACGGCAATTTCCACCCAGCGCTTGTCTGTACATACGTATGTAGCGGTAGCAGCCTATCTGCCAAACTTCTAATAATAGAGTTTCCACAAGTATCAATTCTGTACGTAAATGATGCCATTCTTTTCGAGTATTATACAAAATAAAATGTTTGTCGTTCACAATAATAGTGCATAATATGTACCTACCTGCCTATATCTATAGTATATTGCGTAGCATTGAGTAACTAAATAGCGTAGCGCGTAGATCTTCGTAGCAATTGTGCATGTGAAACTATTCTATACTATATTTTAGATTACATATTCTTAAAAGGTTAACAATTTCAGGTAAAGCAACTTTTACAATAAATAGCACTGTTATAGTACCTATAGGTAAGCAATTCAATAACAAAAAAACAAGGCCAAAAAAGGTTTTTTTTTAAATGGTTGACAGGCTAAGTGTTCGACCACAGCTCACCTGATGTTAAGTACGGTATGTTTGAAGATGGTACACCTAGCTGGGAACTGGCTCTCAAGTGAGGCTGGCGGAACACACCGTTACTGGTGCTTGGCGGCAACCTTCAACTTGACGTTGGTAGATAGCCAGTAGAGTACCTATTAGAAAGTACCCTACCACCATGCTATGGTTTCCTCACAATATATTTCCTTCATTGGCAGCTTCATGTTGGGGTGAACCCATGCCCTTCGGCGTGCGAACTAACCTCACTAACCACCGAGCTATCACCGCTACAAAATCGAAAAATCGCAATTTAAGTACCATTTTGAGTTTCAGTTAGTACCTACATTATTCATTGATACCAATATATGTAATACCTATATGTTTGTAGTAAAAGCAACAGATTTTCGTTATCAAAATCAAAGGTCTTCTGTTATCTGTTGATATGACGCAAACACTCAACACCTACCGGTGGACCGCTGGTATTACACAAAGACCAGTTTATATTATTATTTAATGTTATGACAATATTTTTGGTTATACATAACTATCTATTTAATTTTTTACACTAGGTTGTTTTATGTACAAGCAATGAGGCGAACGAGACGCTTTCCTAGTGGTGAGAGATAATGCCCGTCCATGACCATAACATTGGTATATTGTATATTGGTATATTTGTAGCGATTATGGTTCGGTGGTTAGTGCGGTATGTTCGCATGCCGAAGGGCGTGGGTTCAAACCCCAACAATGAGCTTGAGCTGCCGGTGAAGGAAAAACATCGTAAGGAAACCATAGCGTGGTGGTAGGGTACTTTCTAGTACTCGGCTGGCTAGCTACCACCTTCAAGTTGAAAATCTGCCGCCAAACATCTAACGGTGTGTTCCGGCAGCCTCACTTGAGAGCCAGTTCCATTCCAGGCTAGGTGTGCTTTACCATCTTCGACCACACCGTCACTTAACATCAGGTGAGCTGTGGTAAAACACCTAGCCTAACAGCCATAAAAAAAAAATACAGAACGTTGAATAACAAAACAAAGGACATCGCTATGTTGGCGCTAATCACTTTGAGACATTCGATACGATTTCGATACTTTACAAAACCAGAACACGATAAAGTTTACACCACGGCGGCAGAATACCTGACACTGCGGTGGTACCTACCTAGACGACCTCTCCTGGTATTTTTTGCAATCCAAATACAATGAGCATATTCCCCCATGCAATCCATATACATATGTATCGGATGGCCATACGTGATTGTAATAGTGTTTGCATGTAATTCCATTGTGCGTCGAGGTTGCCATCATAATTCCTTTCTTTTTCTTTTTATAAAGATTTCACACAGCGCCATCTAGCCCAATTAAACAAAGCGTGTACGATGTGAAACAGATAAGTGTAATAGAATACTTACAGTATATTTTTTTATAAACACTTGAATACATACAGAATACCCAGACGCAGAACAAACATTTATCGTCACATTTTTTTATAGCTGACAGACTAGGTGTTTGACCACAGCTCACCTGATGTTAAGTGACGGTCTGATCGAAGATGGTAAAGCACAACTAGCCGAATGGAACTGGCTCTCAAGTGAGGCTGCCGGAACACACCGTTAGATGCTTGGCGGCAGATTTTCAACTAGAGGGTGGTAGCTAGCCAGCCGAGTACTAGAAAGTACCCTACCACCACGCTATGGTTTCCTCACGATGTTTTCCTTCACCAGCTCAGGCAGCTCAAGCTTATTGTTGGGGTTTCAACCCACGCCCTTCGGCGTGAGAACCGACTGCGCTAACCACTGAGCTATCATCGCTACGACATAAATGTTTTCCCGATGGGAATCCTACCCACGCCCTACTGCTCTTGAAGTAGATATTCTACTAAATGAACTAACAGGGCAGCTATCATCGATACTGATGATGATTTGCTAATGTAATGCTTTCTTTCTCTACTCGTATAAACATTATGTCAGTAATTATCTGCTTCTCCAGTGGGCATTTCATCTAGCCACAGATGGTTCCTAATTGTTGTTTTATTATATATATATATACATACATACATGTAAGCAAGCATTTGTTTTATACGTGGCTTAAACTTGGCATAAATTCGTAAGCACCATGCGAGAATTGAAAGCCTCTAAAATGTGACCAAGCCCTTAGAATTAAATCAATCCAATTAATACTCGCAGCTAAGGGCTAGTTCTCACGCGATATATTTCTAGTTCTAAAGTTTCAGCTGCGTGTGAGGCCAGCGTCCTATTGGGTGTAGTATGGTCGCTATACCTTTCGAAATCGTAGCTTTGGGAATAAAATATAACACTTAGGTAAATTACCAAACATTGTGTCAGAAGTTGTAAAATGTATTTAAAATAAATTAGGTACTATACGTCCTATTTTTGCAAATAGACCAAAACATCTGAATAATTGAAAATTTTCGAATATTAAAAATTGTTTACCCACCACAGATTTTTCGCCCACTTGTTGTGTGTTTATGTGTGGTGTGTACACGAAAACATTTTTTACCCTGCAGCCATCTTTTACGCAATCTCTTAAAATATCTTGAGAGCATGACGTCATTCTACGCCCAGCGGTGACGTAGAGCTCCACAGTAAAATCACATTACAGAATATAAACTATAATAAGTATGTACTATACTGCCATCCTTATGAAGAGTGTAATATCTTGGCTTCGGCTACATTCGGCTCATTTTCCTGATTACGGATATGTACTTAAGTCAGAAAGCCCAAAAACCCGAGTTAATACACTTATCATAAGAACGGCAGTATAGTTTATTTTCTGTCATACATACGTATGTATATGAAGCTTAATAAGCTGTCTTCGGTAAGTTCCCAATCCAGGATAAGCTAATGCATAATAAATAAATAAATATCGTGGAGCATTACACACACCGCCATCTAAGCAAAGCTCGTACTATGGAAGTCAGATAGCTGATAGAATACTTATATACTTTTTTTTGTAAATACATACTTATAATACAGTACACCCAGACACAGAACAAACACTTATGATTATACCACAAATACGCCCTACAAACAACCTATAAACAACGCCCTATGGCCTACCACCATACATAGCAGACAACCAATCAGCCAACAGGGCAGTCGTTCGTCGGGCAGGCGACGTTAGAGTAAAAGAACGTAGTTAGTAAATACATACTTATAATACACCCAGACACAAAGTGTGCAAACATTCATATTAGTCACACAAATGTTAGTCCTAAGTTTACGCCCATTAGCTCTCGAAGCAGAACTTCACCAAATGAGCTAACAGGGCTCTATTGTGAACAATTTTACTATGGAAACTTTATCTTGAAAACAAGAAAAAAAATTGTGATGATTTAATTATGTTTATAACCGGAATGAAATAGTTCAACATAACAACATAATTATATGTTCAAATCGTGAAAGTTTTAAAATTACCTACATCAGAGATGTTTTGTTCATAACGTTCCAAACTACGTATTAGAATATGAAAAAGTGATTTCAAGGAGAAACAAGTCTTACAAAAGTCTTAGTGTTGCTTCCAAAACTCGATCGAAGCTTTTAGTAATGTCGCCGCAAGTTTACGAAGTTATGGCTGGACTTTACTCTGACTTACTTTTGCGGCTCTGACTGTCACTCAGACTTATTTCACTCGATAACACTCTTCTTCTTGATTCACTTTTAACTAGCAAGACACACAAAGAGCGAAGTCAAAAACAAAAAAAAAAGTTTTCCGTCTAAAGAATTTACTGTGGCTCTTTACGTTACATGGTAGCACTCCAGTATCGATCGCGTGACCTTGGCCAGGCAAGCCCCGACACCCCATGTCGCACCCACTTCCTACTCTATCTACCTGTTGTGGTCACACACACCATAGATTTGGTATCTTTTATCTTATCACTGTATATTTCTTTAACAAATAACTTTTCGCGCGTTGAATTATGTAGATACATATATTTGAAAAGAAAATCATACCAAAAGGGTTATGATTTTCTTTTGTAATTTGTACAATTTCTACGTGTCTGTACGTGATCAATTTATTTATAAGATGAATGAAGCATTGTGATTTCATTTAAATGAATTTCATATACGTATAAACTTAAATGTTTAAATTTGCTCAAAAGTGATGAAAACATTGAAATGACCATTGTGTTGCGTTCAATAAATAAAACATACGGTTAGAAAAAAAACAGCTGGACACAACTGAAAAGTTACGTCTGAATGAACCACCCCATTATTAGATTTTATTATTTGAAATAATATTAGATATTTTATTATGGAAACTGACGTGGTCTTGACACATTTTTGTTTTATTTATGCGGGATTACTCACGTATAATTTTATCGGAAACTCCGACTATAGTTTGTATGTTGGAATATCCCTGACACCGTAGAGGAGGACTCCGGTGAGGAAGAGTTCCAGAGCGCACCGTCGCATTCCGGTACACTACCCGCCCCCACCCCCGCGCCCGTGCATCAACCGCTATCTTCACGTGCGAGGCGCGCGGCGGCCCGCAGTGCGAAGGAAGACGAGGCCGCGCGCGCGTTGTCTCAGCTTTGTCTCCATGATGAAGGCCACCGGATGTGGCCGAAACTATAGTCGGAGTTTCCGATAAAATTATACGTGAGTAATCCCGCATAAATAAAACAAAAATATTAGATATAGTAAAAAGTTCCGTTCCGGAGTGCTCATTTGCGAAGTGCATTGCTTTGCAGGTGCACTCTCATCCCTAATCGTCTCGGTGTCCTTTCTTGTCATGTTAAGTGTTTCTATCTATTTTGCCACATAATTTAAGTAACATTCCAAACCAGAAATCGACTGTAATTCGTTTTCAGAACGAAATTTAAAAAAAAAATATTCATATATAATAGACACCTCATTGCCTATTTGCATTTACCTTACTCTATACAGTGTCTATCTCTTTAGTAATATAATCTATGGCATCAATAAAAAGTTATTGTACTTGTATTGTAAACGTTAACGGTAGTGGCATACCGCACTTAATTATTATCCGAGCAGATAAAAATATTTGAATTACATTTATGTTTTTCTTATTCGAATTAGCTATAAGGATTCATCATCAACATCATCTCAGCCGTAGGACGTCCACTGCTGGACATAGGCATCCTCCATTGACTTCCATAAAGACCGGTTGGAAGCGGCTCCCATCCAGAGCGTTCCTGCGGTCTTTATGAGTTCGTCTGTCCACCTTGTGGGTGGACGTCCTACGCTGCAGAACTTTGCAGCCCCATCGGCCATCAGTTCTGCGTGCTATGTGCCCTGCCCACTGCCACTTCAACTTGCTAATCCGCTGGGCTATGTCGGCTACTTTAGTTCGTCTACGGATCTCCTCATATTTCGTAGAGAAACTCTAGCTATAAGGATTACTTTCACGTAAAACTGCAATAGTGCAAACACTGGAACACTGCCTTGCTCATCGATCCATTTTAACCTTCGCCTACACTGAATCAGAAGTTGCTCGTCTATATTTACACAGTTGCATGTTTATGATGTGACAATCTTTATTTAGCAGTGTCTACGTTTGACCAATTTGCAATTTGCAATAACGCTTATAGTGAATTGGTACATCCTTTATACCACTCCGAGTGCACTTAACGACCACACTTATAAAAGTACACAGTTAATGAAAGAACGTATGTAACGTCCTGTTTAATAAAATAGAATCTACTTAAGTATTTTCAAAGTCAGCGTGAATAGATATTTTCTAAGTTTGCGACTCAACTATAGAAACTGACGTGGTTTTAACATAAGTAGGTATTTGTTTTTCATTTGTATTTACGTAAATACTCCCACTATAGTTTCGATAAAGTCCAACGACTTCTTTATGAATTGAAAATAGAGCATCAAGGTCTCGTTTTGTTTCTATGTGTACCTATAACCGTATATAAACGAATAGTCCGTACTCCAAATATAGTTTCAAGTTTCAAAAATGTATAGTTCGGCTCAATAAAGTCGTAGTCAAAGACAAAAATAAGTCTGCGCAATTAATCTTTGATCAATTTCTAACAGTTACAAGGGAGGCAATGTGGTCAAACGCAAAACAAAAAATAATGGGGAGTATTTATATAACAAAATAGTATATACTTTAGCATTTAGCTGAATCTTGAATTGCACTCGTCACAAAACGCACCTAATTTCACTGCGGCAGGTAAACCGTGAAGATGCGATAGAGACAATGCAGATCCGCTCGGAGGCTGCGATTGTTTTCGCTGAATGAAGCTTTGTTTGCCGGTTAAGTAATAACGACTTGTTGTGTTGTATTGTTATCATATCACTGATCTGGCAGGTTCCTGCGAGAGATTATTGATGCAGGTCGATCTTCACGGTGGTATGAACAGGCAACATAATAAGAATACTGGGTTAAGATCTACGGTACCAAGTCTCACGAGGCACATTTCGTGATATTTTAAAAAAGTCAAGTCTTTCTTGTTTACTATAGATTCAAAATTGTATCGACACGCCGTACCAAAGCTGTAGGTAAATGGCGAACAATTTTAGACTCACAGTAAACTAAAAAGAGTTGTATTTTCCATGTCGCTTTTATAGGTACGATCCGTTTCGAATTTGTTGTAGCCATGGAGGTTGAATAACACTTACTTCAAAGTACGGAATTTAATAGGTACCTAAATCAAATACAATCAAAGCAACGAAAGTTTATTCGGATCTTTCTGTGTTAAAACTTCGCGGGTCGTAGAATTTAAAACTGTCTTTTATTTACCAACAAGCTTCGGTCGAATTTATATCTAGGACTATTAGCGCACGAAATGTTAGGTAATTTGTGCTATTCGGTTAATTACACTGAGACTTTCAACAAATTGAAGGTTGTAAAAAAACAGTAAAGTTTGTCTAGAATGTCGGAAACTGTATTTATAACACGTAACAAGATGAATGTTAGTAAGGTCCATCAATCTGCGTCGAGCTGCGAAACTCGTGGAATCTGGCTATTGTTTCGACAAAGTATCTCATTTAGACCGCCTTTAATCTGCATTGTTCTCATTTTCAAAAATAAAACTTTCATGATTCTTATGTATTAACCTAGCCAGTTAAATTGCAAGTTAAAATAGTAAGTACTATTCCAGCAAAGAATCTACCTGTAGGTAAATTTTGCTTTGTTTTCAACGCGTACTCTTTTGTTAAGTTTATTTAGCTGTTATTTTAAATAGGCAATAAATAATTCTTTCCAATAAATTGGAAAACAAAAACAAAATCTTAAAATGTGGAAATCTCAATTAATTTAATGCGAGTATGCGACAAAAATAGTTGCAATAATTCACGACTAATGTTACTTGAATTAAACCCATAACGCCCCTCTGCTTGTCATCATTCTTCATTAGCTTTAATAAACGCGTAGTAAAACACTATTTTTGGCGGGAACTAGAAAAAAATCTCAACTTATGTTGTTAATCTAACTTATGCTTTATTTTTTATGTACTATAAAAAATGTTGTATTTTATGCATAAATTGCGGAATTACGTGCGTGAGTGTGGAAAAGTGATATAATGTGGTGAAACATGACTTCATGTATTGCACCCAAAACTCCATAGAAGCTTGTAGTGGAGTCACTTATACTTTACTAGAACTTGACCCTAACTTTATGATTTTTCCTGTGACTTATTTCACTTGATTTATCATACATTAATTGAAAATATTCAAATGCGTCAGGCATTTGAATATATTCAAAACTGGCAAATACAAAAGGTGCGATGCCAAAGACAAAAAAAAAAGAATATGTGTCATGTGAGGTGCCAAGTGTAAGTCTAGGGTCGGGTCACGAAAATCGTGAGTCCACGATCGTCACACAACATGAATAATGTCTTTATTACAATGAACCGAGTTACTTTCTACTAAGAATACTAATTTATTAAAAGACAATAAAATAAAAGAGTCTTATTATGTCACACGCTTAAAGGTTTTGAGGCCGCAAATAATCAATCATAGATAATAGCTAGGTAAGTATGAACGTACATTGATATTGATTTAGTCTGTTAACTTAATGAATAATGCTAAACTGTTTTGTAAAACGATACCGACACTAATCTATAATGATGGTACTCATTAGCTATACTTTTCTAACAAAAAACAAACAATGGATTTACCTATTATATTTATTGTATAGGTACCGGAAATAACGGAAATAATATTTTTTTTTACAAATTAATGTCTCTATTTGAGCACTATTTAAATCTACCAAATTTCAAACGATCAATGCATAGCTCCGGCCCAAATTTAATGGTTATTAATTTGTATAACAGATTACCAATATATTATAACATATATGAATAACCAATATATGAACAAAACATAAATTCGTAAAAACTACAGCGTGCAGAAGTAATTTGAGGAATAAATTGACTTTACAATTGAATAATTATGGAATAAATCGCACCGCTCCACACTACTGCTCTTATAGATGCTCTTCCAGGGTAATTAGGAAGTATTGACTAAATTTAATACAAATAAGGCTGTAGGTACATACATGACAATGTCAACTTTCTACATGCAATAAAATATTGAGTATTTACGAACATAATATAACAATTTTTCTATGGTGCTTTTTTCGTTTGTATTAAAAAAAGCATTATAGACATTATAGGCATTATATTACATACTAAAAAAATATTGCATGAATTAATCTGAAAACCCACTATCAATACTAATGGCAATACTGAATGCAAACGGATACAGTTCTTAGTTACGAGAATTAAATAAAACACAAGTTTTGGAAACTAATACAAAGCGGCGACCTAATTTTACCGCGTTTCCGCCAAAACTCCTCACTGTAAGGACCACTACTACAATATTTTAAAGTAACAACTTGCAAAATCTCATTCATAAAGATGAATATTTGCAGAGCTATCACCTCACGTTCATAGTTCATTCAACATGCGACATCCGCGCCACACACTCGACGCTCTACAGCTACACAGACAGGTTTCTGTCGTAATATTTATTTACGCCGCTAATACAGCCCATCGCTGTGTAACTTTGTAAATACTTAGTAAAAAAGCAAACATCTAGGTGTCATTCACTCCCGTAGATAAACTACCTGCGGAACCCACGGCTTCCGAGAAAATTGTTACAGGTAAATGACAACATTACACCTATCTCAGTGCAGGAAGGTCTAAAATTTCAAAACTCCTCATTTTGAGAAAAAATATCCAGAAATTTTAAATCGATGCTATTGTTATCAACTTTTTTGTGATCGGAAGCCGAAGGCAAAGTCTATTTATATTGACGTTTTAAAGGATACCTATGTAAATTGGTTTTATTCGATCGTGTCAAAGACACCGCTATGAGTTTTTGCTCACAATGCTATGATTTATTGGTGAAAGAAATAAATTTGATCAGAAGAAATGGAACAACGGAAAAACAAGACAGGCAATACATTTTTTCTTAAAACAATTTACCTACTTTACAAAAATTTAGGGTCAGCATTAACGGCTATTTTTGTCAAAATTATAGACCGGTTATAAATGGAAATATCTAGTCCAAAACACCGACTGCCGATACAAACAGTTATTTGATCGTAAAAGACACATATGTCTGCATAAGTAGGGTATCCCTAGACCCAGTTTCGGTTTTGTGTTATTTTATGTCACAATTTTTCAAAACAAATGACTTTTATAGGGCCTCCGCGGCCCATCAGTGTCACTTTATGACTTTAATTTTCATAATTTCACGAAATATGTTTCTTGGTCAACGAAATTAGTTCCGCCTATTTGTGTTTTGTTTATGTTTTTTATTTTATTAATCAATAAAATTTAAACACAATTAATATATGAATTAAGCTACTTAAGAATAGAAAAATTAGAGCTTTACTTATAAATACGGCTTATTCATCTACGTTTAAATAAGGTTGTTTCAATTTCACGATGACATGAATCCTACAGAACATTTTAACTTTAAACAACGTTTATAGGTTAGGTTAGTGTTGACCCTTAACGTCATATTAAAACATCTTTAATAGGAAAACTATTATTAATACGCACACAATTATTCTCAATAGCTCCGTTACTGTTTATATGAGAATTGATTCCCCAACGCACCCTAGCAAAAAACTGATTGGCAGACCTTCCGGGCTCGAGACCCGGTTCCCACGGGCGGATCCAAGCACCTCTAAGCGAAGAGAAATGGTTAAAGTAATGACAGAACAATGAGGAGCAGCATTGAACGTACTGGGGCAAAAATATGCGTGTAAGATACCAAGAAGCACATAACATTGTATTTTTTAAATCTAACCTATATTATTCCAGTCCTGGGAAAAAATCTCCATCTATTAGATAATGATGCTCTGCGTAAAGCTAGTCGCGTTTTTTTTTTATTTAAGATAAGATCAGTCAAATTAAAACACACGAATGATGCCTAACTACTTAAATTTGTGTAAGCAGACTTCCCGATATAGCCATCCCGAAATTCAAAGGAATCTAACGACAATTCAAACGTTGTTTGAAATTATATAAATAAATGAACGTTGTTTTAAGCTCCTGCTTTAGCTATTATTAGGTAAAAAGCAACGGAACGCGACCTAACGTGATCTACACAAAAAAATACTTAGCAATTTTCTAGCAATGAACAATAACAGGAGCAGTGTACCATTATAACAAGATCTATATTACTTTGAGTTCGCTAATAAATTGGTAGTTTTATAGATTTACTGCTACTGCATACAAGCACTTATTGTAGCCTCGACTGGCTTGCCGTACAACGATGTTAAACGACTTCCTTATTATACATTGAATAACTAGGCAGATAGTCGACAAGAAAACTTTATAAAAATAAAGTATTTATTTTATCAAAACTGTTGAACACCCCTGCCGCAAGTGTATGCGATATTATGTCAATGAAAAAAGTGTATGTAAGTAGTTAACACGATAAGCGTGACCGTCTGAAGTCGAGCGTAACAGAAGTAAATACCTAATGAAAGAAAAACCGCAGTATTCTTTTTTAAATTCTCCCACAACTCAAACGCTATAGGTACCTATTTTTCGCATTTGTTATGCAAAAACAAATTGACGTAACAAGTGACTCAAGCAAGATATTTAAAGTTTAATGTTTTAAGGATGTTTAAAAATCAATGAAGTATGTAAACGAGGTGAATTTACCATGATCATCAATTATTTATTATTGTTAAGCACTTCAGCCTACTGCTGAAAAGAGGTCTCTCGTCTTTAAGCATGCTTTAGTCTCGGTCTTGAGACATTCTTATTCTTATCTTTAATCTTATTTTTTGCGTCTTTGTTTAGATTGTTTACCAGATTTATGTATTTATTCATATGTATAATATGTACATAAATATTATGTCGTAAATATGATTTTTTTAATTTAAATATCGAAGGACATTACATATGTATACATATTATAAAACAAAGTTGTTCGCCGCGCGTCTGTCCGTCGCGGTAAACTTTAAAACTATTGAACGGATTACTATGCGAGTTCCAACAATAGCTAGAGTGATTCATGAAGAAGGTTTACCTAATCTAATAAGAATAATAATCTAATACCTTTAACGAGCAATTCTTGTGTATATATATTATAGGGGGTCGTATAATAGATTTAGCTAGGTTTCATTTTTAGTTTCATATTCACGTCGTTTTATCCGTGTTTTCAGCCGAGCAAAGCTCGGTCATCCAGGTAGGTACTAATACATGTTTATGCGCACCACATTATCTTTGAGAACATTCAAAACTCTCAGACATGCAGGTTTTCTTATGTTTTGCTTTACTGTTTGAAGTTAGCGGCAATACTCACGAGAAAAATGCGAGATGCGTGCTGTGGGATTTGAACCCAGGACCCAGGACGTGAGGATGGATGGTTTGTTACTTTTTTACGCAGAAACTACAGAACGAATTTGAGTGAAATTTGATACACATATATGTAGGATTTACATATAATTTTTTTCACTGGAAACTAAATAAACTTTTTGTTAAATTCCACGCGGACAAAGTCGCAGGTAACAGCTAAGTATTTTGTATTTTAATTTTTGGTTATATCCAGTATCCACACAGAAGTAACAGTGAATCTGTGATTACATAAAGATTCGGAAGTGACATTGATAAAACGTTACATTGAGTGAGTTAACACTTGGCAATACTTAGTCTTATTTAGACAGCAAATCAACCTTGACTTTACAGTTCACTGTTTATTTACGAACAAAAGTGCAGTTTTTTTACGGTTGAAGACCATTTGGGCCGTGAGACGTCCATCTACCACCCACAGCTAGTTTTCAATATTGACAGGTTCTTATTTTATCCTGACAAGCTTACTTAAGTTTTTTGGATTGCTTTGAATGATTATATTTGTCTCTAAATCGTGTTGAAAATTTATTTATGTAGTATTAAAACTTGAACGCACTTTTAGTATTCTTTTTTTTTTTTTTTATAGCTGACAGGCTTGTTGTTTGACCACACCTCACCTGATGTTAAGTGTCGGTGTGGTCGAAGATGGTAAAGAACACCTAGCCTGGAATGGAACTGGCTCTCAAGTGAGGCTGCCGGAACACACCGTTTGATGCTTGTCGGCAAATTTTCAACGTGAGGGTGGTAGCTAGCCAGCCGAGTACTAGAAAGTATTCTACCACCACGCTATGGTTTCCTCACGATGCTTTCCTTCACCGACAGCTCAAGCTCATTGTTGGGGTTTGAACTCACGCCCTTCGGCATGCGAACCGACTACGCTAACCACTGATCTATCATTGCTATAAATACTTAGTCAATTAAATTTAAATAATATTCCCGGTTGGACAAGTTTTGTGCTTTAACAAAGGCCTTTGCCGTGGAAAACTCACGAAAAACTATTTTTTTGTTGCTATAGTGTGGCCTCGATTGATGACAGAAATAGTCCACAAGCAATTGCCTTTTAGCAGTCTAATTCAGACTCCGCGGTTCAGGGCGATCACCCTGAACCGCGGAGTCTGAATTAGACCAGAATTACCATTCTGAAAATGGGTCACCAATAAACATCTTAACACAATGAATATGCATTTAAAATTGGCAGAAATTGCAAGGCGACCATAATATCAGTTGGAAGCGACAGCGGAACGATGATTGGTGGTCCGACCTAGCCTAGATACTCGGAAATTGTTATACGATAGCAGACAATCACTGGAAACTGGCCATTTGATTCCAAAAGAAACAATAGACTGGTTGAAGATGCAACAGCGATTCAGCAAGAATTTGAGTTTAGAAGCAAACTAGTAATCGCTGATGACAATAGGTTGATTTGATACCACGCGGGCGGCATAAAATTGCAATTCCGACATATTTAATACCCGTGTGAATCGTCCGGTTAGGTAGATTCTGACTAGAAAACAATAATGACGTTGTAAAACTACGTTTCTATATGACTAAAATAGACGAATGTGTGTGAGGCATGTTTTTGATAAGGAAGGAAAACTTTCTTCGTGAGATAAAGGCGAGCGCAAACATTTCGCCGAGTAGATAAACAGATTCACGTGAATAAACGACATTATTCTGTCTGTATATAGTTGCTGTTATATGTTATGACATAGAAATGTTACGTACGTACGATTATGACTAAAATATTAAGCGTATATACTTGTAGGTATAATTACATCAGTTTCTTTCCTATAACAACTAAACATAATGTTTGATGGGTTTTTGTAGTCAATACCTTGTTTCTTAGGACGTAAACTTAGTGATATAGAGATAGATAGGTAAACGACTTTTACTCTCAACAAGAAATTAGTATAACATAATTTTTGTGAAAAAAATTTTTTCTTATGGTTGACAAGCTAGGTGTTTGGCCACAGCTCACCTGATGTTAAGTGACAGTATAGTGGAAGATGGTAAAGCGCACCTAGTCTGGTATGAAACTGGCTCTTAAGTGAGGCTACCGGAACACACCGTTAGGTGCTTAGCGGCAGATTTTTAAATTGAAGGTGGTAACTAACCAGCCGAGTACTAGAAAATACCCTACCACCATGTTTATATGGTTTCCTCACGAAGTTTTTTTTCACTGGCAGTTCAAACTCGTTGTTGGAGTTTGAACCCACGCCTTTCGGCTTGTGAACCGACCGCGCTAATCACTAAGTTATCATCACTGCAAGTGTTTTAACAGGTGAAAGAAGACATCGTGAAGAAACGTGGTATGTTACCAGTTGTAATTAAATAGCGTGTTTTTTTTTTAGGTTTAGGTATAGGTAATGAGATTGACAAAATGCCATCCTACAGCAGTATCGAGACTAACTTTAGAGACTAACTTTAACTTTCTACACGGGAGTTGTGTGACGATATATCATCCAATCACCCTTCGAGAGTAAGTGTATTTACATATATCGCTGTTAGGCAAGAGCGAACAGATATATAGACAGACATATCTGTTTGCGACAGTAGATACATTCAAAGTCGAGATGTAAACAAACAACCAACAGTAAGTAGCTAGGTTGATGTTAATATAAAAGCGAAAAAAGTAATTGCTTTAAAAAAAAATTAAGAAAATATCACACTTAATATTATAAGGGCGAAAGTTTGTGAGTGAGTTTAAAGTTATGTTTGTTACTTCTTCACGCACAAACGGCTGGACCAATTTTAATAAAATTTGGTATAGAGGTAGCTGACGCCCAGGATTAAAACATAGGATACTTTTCATCATCATCATTACCATCCATCGCCACGCGGGTAAAACCGCAGGGCGCAGCTAGTATATTATAAATGCGAAATTTAGTTTGTTACTTCTTCACGTTGAAACGACTGGACGGATTTTGATGAAATTTGGAATGCAGATACAAGCTGTATCTTGGATTAATGAACGCTACTTCTTATCCCAGAAAACGCGGTTAAACCCATACGGTGCAGCTAGCATAGCTATACATACAAAGATCTTTCTGACAACTGCAATAATGTGTTAAGCAGTTAACCACCACGTGTACCACGATATTAGCATTCCACTGCAACATAATAATTTTATCATCAAATTGGCAGTAATTTTTTCTTAAAAAAAATCATTCTAGGCTTGGATAGGTATGGTAAACGCAAACGTATATCGAATTTGTAAATAGTAAATAGACTGCTAGCTACTCTGACATAAAAAAAAATTATTGAAAAAGTGATCAGATACAATCCATTTAAAATTCCCATTCGACTTTTTACGATATTGGGTATTGCAGTTGTCTTAACGCTTCTGGGACCTGTTTTAGTTAGGAAAGATGTTATTTATTGATAGGTGTTTGACCTCACCTCATCTGATGTTAAGTGACGATGGGGTCGAAGATAGTTATAATATGAGGAGCTATCAAGTGAAAGAAAACACCATGTGGTGCTTGGCGTCAGATTTTCAATATGAGGGTGACAGCTAGCCAGCAGTATTATATGGTATAGAAAATACCCTACCATCTCGCTATGATTTCCTTACAATATTTTCACCGCCAGCTCGAACTCAATTCCGCGATTTGAATCCACGCCCTTCAACGTGAAACCCAAACACGCTAACAATTAAGCCGTCATTGCTACAAAAATAGTGAATATATAAAAATAGTGCTAGTAATTGTTCCTCAGATCCAAACATTGATTGTGTAGGACGCGTGATAAGATTTCGTAGGGCTTCATTTGACGTAGATATCTAGTAGTTACATCACCGTTCATATTCACACTCATATAACAGAGTGAAATGGATTTAATAGAAATACCTTCCATGTTAGGTATTTTATCCAGTGAGCAATCGCAGGAAGTAAATGCTACGTACAGCTACAAGGCAGATGAAATTAAACTGATTTTTTTCCAAGCAAATTAAATTACACCTTTCTAATTTCCCAAGTAAACATATAATTTTCTTGTTAATAGATAACACAAGGTCATTAACAAATTAGTAAACTGCAGCTATCTTATCAATCAATTTAACAAAATATCAGAGCTGTTTTCTAGTAAACGTTAGATAAGTAAAAATCCACAGGTACCTATGTAGATATATATACCTATTTACCTATCCATTATCTATATTGACAAAGTTCATTCGGCGACAACGTGTCTAATTGATAACATCAATAGACAACATCCATTAGTAAAATTAGATAGGTGATGCTGTTATTAAGTTCATGTTGGTAAGCAATTGGTAAGCCGAAAACTAAATAAGGGGAGATACAACAATCTCTGGATCACCAGGAAACGGGAAACGTCGCGTTCACAAAATAAACAGTAGGTGTCAACAGCGTTATCTGTTACAGACGTCAGTCACAAATGTTGAGAATATGAGGGGATAAAGCAGAAGTTACTGACCTCCCGGATGCAGTAGCGTGGTCGGGTGGACGGTGCCTTCCTTGTGCAGTAGCACATGACTGGGCTCGGAGACCAGGTAGCAGGGTGCGCCGTCCGCAAGGCAGCGCTGGAAGCAGCGCGCGGCCTGGTAAAACAGCGCCCAGGCGTGCTCCTCGCTGATCGTCGAGTTGAACGCCTGCAATATCTGCTGCAGCGAGATGCACTCGGCCGCGTCCAGCGAAAACTCGCCGCCGCCCGCGGCCGCGCCCGCATTATCCTTGCGCATCATCGCGCTAGTCCGCCACACCATCCATCGTCACTACACTCGCGTATTATTCACATAAAATTTATCACTTAAAAATTAAAAACCGCATTGCAAAATGTTATTGTTGCGATGTCTCCCTCGAAACGTCACTGTCACTTTGGCAAGTGTAGGTTGGTGAGATCGCGCGCGTGCGCGGTTCGGGTAATCGAGCGAGCGACACGAGCGTCCGTAGCGGCGGAGCGGGCCTGACTGGCGGTGCGGCAGCCTCCGACTTGCAAACCGGGCGGCTCCCACCCCGGAACAGTTTCCTACCTTCCTCAAATTCCTGCACCCATCACCGAGTTTTCTTCTAGGGCCTTTTAGAGCAAGCTATTTCACCACGATTCGCTACTAGTCAATTTCACTTCCATAAAGCCCGTGCGATAAGATTTGGAAAGCAATTGGCGAATCATTAGCCTCTAGCAAAAAACAACGCTTATCGAATCGGTAATGAAACAAAGATAATTCAGTCCAATTTGTTTTATTTGAGTATGCTATAAATATCAATAACTATGTATACGCGATTAAATTCATTGCTCGTTGTTAAACCGAGCTGATTAATTGTTCGAGTTAAGTATTACAAGTTCATTTTGTGTCCCACATAGCTCATCAATAAATAAACGAGTAAGTCGGTCAGGTAGTACACACAAATATCATTGACGAGTGATAATAAAAACAAGAAATTACTTTAAATTCACTTTCAACAGACATTAGTGTGAACTACCTACCTGAACAAAACGGCATTCTTGTATACTGTCATAAATAACATAAAACTTAGTAAAAACGCATATATAGGAATGTGAATAACTGCCAACTTAAATATTACAAATGATGCAAATTAACCTCTAATACTTATACGTTTTTTATAAATGTCTGAGATCTAACTTCTAAGCACATACATTAAAACGAGTAATACAGTTATAAATTAAAATATCCATAATTCAAATTTATAGTTTTATAATGTCACCATAGATAGTCCCCTTCTGGACACAGGCATTATTATTACCCAAGCTACGACACTCTGCCATGAGGGCAGAGTGTCGTAGCTTGGGTAATAATAATGCCTGTGTCCAGGCAAAATTCGACCAGGACGATGTCGATGTCGACGATGTCCAGGACGACACTCTGCCATGAGGGCAGAGTGTCGTCCACTCTACTTGGCGAGTTGATGGACTTGGGTTCGATTCCCGCCCTGGGAACCCACAAACATTTATATGACGAACATAGAAGTTTATTTTAAATATATCATGTATAATGTATATATATTATAATGTATTTACAAGAAAAAGATGTAATTCTATCTGTTGTCTGGTACAATCTTTGCTTAGTTATGTAGGTGACATGGGACATTTGTCGAATCATTTCGTAAGCTTGTTGAGCGATCATAAAGTTATTGACCTCTCCATGTTTCTTCATTACATATTGAAATGTCAAATTACCATAAAAAAATTAAAACGAATACGACCAAATAATTTAATCCTAAATAAAATGTTATCTTCGCTAAAATTGACAATGACCTTGACCTGTCTGATTTGCTTTTCAAATTATGGCTGATAAATAATAAGAATCAGTTATGCGATTTTTTTGAGAACCAACTTAAATATATCAAGTAGGTATTTGATCACAGTTAAAGATATTAAAGACCAGTGTGGTCAAAACCGATAAACACCCAGGGTGGACTTCTTTTTAACCCTTGACATGACAATTTAAAAAAAAACACAGTGGCAAAAACAAATTTTATTGCGCGCTCAGATGGAATATCAGTATTCTGGTTTTGCCGGTTTACGGAACGTCTAATGTCGGATATATATTTCAATATTTGCGTAGAATCGCCCACAAGGCCGAGTTACTCATTGGAAACAGATACGATATCACGCTATCGATGACATGTGGTTTTGGCGCAATCTCGTCACAACAAATTTGAGGACAACCAGACTACGCTATAAAATGTAATTCTTAAACGATTAGAACACATAATTAGTATTAATAATTTGAGCGTGATTAAATCCCGATGATAAATAGATTACGCCATAGCCAACGATAACGTGGTACGTTGTGTTATAACGTAGTCTGAAAGCACCTTACGTATTGGGTAACTGTTCCGGTTTTTTTCCTCCCCAGTTATCCGAACAATAAATATATATAAACTAGGTAGCGCTCTTCAATGGTATGCGTATGGCCAGTAGTGGGTTATTAAAGCTAATAAAGTGCAATAATCACAATGAAATACAAATATTGTTTATAAATTATTCAAGTGCGACGGTCTATAATAATCATAATATTAAAATTCTGATCTTTATTCTAAATTCAATCTGAAAGTTTACAATTAAAAAATCACCATCTTATTCATATCTAACATAAATGACAAAGATGGAGTATGTATATCTCCAATAGAAACGTTTGCAATTGTAATTAGAATAATAATAGGACTAATTTTGAAAGCTTTAATTGTAGATCAAAATTCACTAAAAATGTTGCTATCTAATAGACTGCAATGAAAAAGAGGAAGATTTTTCAGTTAGTTTAGATTTACATTTATATCTAAAGCTACCGAAATAGTTTTTACTGTAGAGTGTAGGTACTTAAATTGCCTTCAATACAGTTCGATTATCCGAAAGAACCTGTTTCCGAACACCCATGTCCCCCAATTAGTTCGGATTATCGACACTCCCAAAATAGTTTTTACTGTAGGTACTTAAATTGTCTTCAATTTAAAAACAAATGCTTTTTGCAATAAGTATTTAATACTGAAACCATTATAAGGGAAACATCGCAAGCTTTCCAAAAAAGGACTTTTTGGACAATGTGTAAAGAAAATATATATCGTCGTAATATAATTATGTATATAGATCGTTCTAGAAAACTTGTTTCGGTACGATTAAACTAAGTGAAGTAAATGAGATAGTACTTTCCAATTATTTTTTTTCAATTCTGATCAAATTCAATTATCGAATAATAAAAATGCATTTTAATCAAGAGCAAAACGTTAAACCAAAAATACCACTTGTCACTTATTAAATAAAATTAATGTTCATTCAAGGAATAAACATTCATACATTTAATAAATGCACGTACATTCATACATTCAATGAACGAAAATCGAAAAAGAATGGATAATCACCGGGTAGATTCAATACAGCCTAATCAAAAACCGTAAAAGGGGCTTATTCCAAAACTGATGATGGTTCATCCGTTCTACGAAACGCCTCATTCCCTAATCACTTTTTCTTTAAACTCCACAGTGGGTCTAAGAAGTTGAGTGGGTCTTTCATATCACCGCTCGTGAGTCCGGGAGATTGCTTCATTTCTTCGAATGACTCTCGCGAGAATTTGTTTTTTGGGAGCGAAGGAGCTGAAGTGGGGGTAGAAGCGGGGGTGACGGGGGGAAGGACCGATGCACCAGAGGGGAGCGAGACCGCTTCGCCGTTGAACGTTGTCGTACCTGGGGGAAGGGATCATAATTACTACCAGTGACTTTGATGCGATGAATAGAAATTCTTCAAGCTGCCCAGGCTGAAGCTTTAAGTTTACCTGAACATAAAACGCCTTGGACGTAGAAGAGCGCAGTTCTGTACGCATCCGCTAAATACTTGGTGTCTTCAAGTACATTGCTTCGGTGTTTGATTAGATTGACACATCCCGCGTCTAGCATTTCTGTGAACGAAACAATTGCACACCTGTAGGTAAAACAACAATGTCTCAGAGGAACATTAGTGACTATAATTATAAAAATGACTGTTGTTACTATTTGGTCCACACTTTATATTTAATTGTGGCAAAATAAAAGGCATGTGTGACCAAAATACTGTGGTTTGTATAGTCTATTCAAACTGACAAACGCTGCCGACTGGGCAGGAGCATTTGGAGCAACTGTCTCAAGACTTCCCTCGATCAGTATATCAAGTATATAAGTACTTTTTATAAATGTATGTATATACAAGTTATTTGCGTGTCCATCGTCCAAATATGGTGATACCATGTACACACACATACGCACACACTCGCACATACGCACACACACTCTCACACACAAACGGCAGCCACACTTGAGACCCAGTTCTATTCCAGGCTAGGTGTGCTTGACTATGTTCAATCACACCGTAACTTAACATCAGGTGAGCTGTCGTCAAACACTTAGCTTGTCAATCATAAAAAAACCGGTCAAGTGCGAGTTGAACTCATGCGCCGAGTGTTCCGTACCTACCCATTATAACGCCATAATAAATACAGTAGAATCCGTTTAGTACGACTTCGCATATAACAACCAACCGTTTTTAGCGACGTAAGTATAGACATGTGTTTGGTTTTAATATGAGCCACTATGAACGTACATCCGTTTATTACGACTCCGCTTACAACGACTGACCGTTTTTAACGACGGAATTTCACACAAAATTGACCGGTTGCAACGACGATAAGCGTTGACGTGTTTACAAATAAATCATAGGTAAGTAGCTATGTCCGCCCCGCGCACTCCCCTTGCCTATGCCTTGCATAATGCAGTCCGTACTTCTTACTATATAAATTAAAACCAAAAACAATAAAAAATTACAGAATTTTTGCACTAGACATTTCGTTCTGCACGTGGCACATTATGCAATAAATATTTTGATTTAAATGTTTTTTTCTCTGATGGTCACAAATATTAATATCCCTAGATTAAACCCTAGATTAAGATTAATTAGACTAACATTTCTCTTCCCATATTGTAAAAAAAAACATGTAATTCAAAGTTAACAAAGGTCACGGACCCCAGTGTCTATGGAGAGTAATTTTAAATAAAAATATATATATATTAATATCTAAATTTGTATGTACGTTATGTATGTGAATATTTTTAAAAATAACAAAAATTAACATTGTCAGTTCGTTTAGTATGACTTCCGGTTAGTACGACGTAATATCACCGGTCCCTTGGCCGTCGTTATAACCGGATTCTACTGTAGTTTTTTTTTTAGAATTTTTTCCTATACTTGTGCTGTAAGTCCTTGATTTTTGCCAAATTTTGTGATTCTATGTCAACGGGAACTACCGTATAGGTTCTCGCTCCAAAACCTATAAGGTACTCCCGGTTGAACTAGAATTGTCAATTTTGGTTGAAAGCAAGGTCTTACAGCACAAGTAAAGGGAAAACTCCGAAAAATAAAAAAAGTTGAAAATTAAGGTAACTTTTGGTACTTAGAAGTTTTCGCGAAAATCTAAATTTGCCCGTATCTCTTTATCGTGTTGAGTCTGGACTTGATTTTTATACGCTAATAGGGACTATAGACCTCAGTATCTGGTATAAATTTCAACTTGCTAGGTCCACCCGTTCCTGAGAAAATCGGTGGTGACACACGGACAGACAGACAGACGGACAAGAAAGCGATCTTATAAGGGTTACTTTTTTTACCTTAACCTTTAAAAAATGTAACGTCTTACCGCAGAGATGCAGTTGTCCGGCCCGCACTTGGCAGACCAGCATTATGACGAGCGCGAGCAGCGCACTGCGACCCGCCCCTGCGCTGCACTGGAGCCACGCGCCGCAGAGCTGGTTACTCAACCGCCCCTCATATGTATGGCTCAGGATTTTATCCACTAGAAGGATCAGGGGAGAGCAGACAATCCTAAAAGAAAATAGAGTCTACATTTTTTGAACGAGCAAAAGCATAATATATGCGCTGAAGACAAACTTCTTTTTAACTTCACCGGAACAACACAAAACTAGAACAACTCGTCTGTCTTAAATATATAGCACCTGGATGACCGAGCTTTGCTCGGCTGAAAACAAGGATAAAACGACGTTTTCTAAAAATGAAACCTAGCTAGATCGATTTATCTCCCTCGAAACCCCCTGCATACTAAATTTCATGAAAATCGTTGGAGCCGTTTCAGAGGTTCAGAATATATATATATACAAGAATTGCTCGTTTAAAGATATAGATAGATAAATAAATATTGTAGGACACATTACACACAGCGTCATCTGACCCCGAACTAAGCAGAGCTTGTGTGATGGAAGTCAGATAACTGATAGAATATATAAATACTTTTTTTTTGTAAATACATACAGAACACCCAGAACAAACATTTGTTTATACCAAACAAACATTTGTCCTTGGCGGGAATCGAACCCACGCCATACAGCTCAGGCAGGCATACTCACAATGAGCCAACAGGGCTGTCACTGTGTCACTTGTTTACGTAAGTACATAAACATTTTCACCACTAGTGAGCTAGGCTGGCAGGTAAGAAAAACATTAATCTGGTCTTTGTGAAATTTTAAGAGAAAGTAATTTTGTTTTATAGCGATGATAGCTCATTCCATATTGTCTTAATTCAGACTGATCTATAATATACAAAAACGATATGAAAAACACTTACTTTGCAGGGAACACGTTGATCTGATAGTGTGTGACAGCGAGTACTGTCTTGCCACTCGCAACTGTCAGTTTTCTCTCGGTCCAATGCACATTGCAGTATACTTCGTCAAGCGTCACTTTCGACCCTCGTTCCAGTTCGAGCGACTGACCCTTAGCAGTTGGCCAGTACGACTTGCCTTGCATCTGCGAAAAGTTTAAGATTTATGCATCCCGGATTAAAATATCATGGGATTTATAATTTAGGTTAATATTTTACAAAAAATAAACCAAAACCCACATGTACAAGCATTAAAATTTTAATTCATATCTATGCAAGCTCGAAGGACCAATTTTATCACGATTTAGAATGAAGTAAACTCACCTCGATTTCGCTGAGAAGACAAACGACACAGCTGATTTTGTTTTCTAATACTGTTTTCCAAAATATGCTGTATTCATGTTCAGTCGGGTTTTTAGATATAATTAAAGGAATGCACCAAGGAGCCAGTTGCTGAAAAGACAACGATACGTTATTACCGCAAACAGTAACTTAGAAAGAGCCATAACCATTAAATAAAAAATAATCTGCTATCACAATACCAAATTAATCAATTACTTTTAAATATTATACTTTTCGGACTATTTTCAATATCTATCCTTACCTTATAATATGAAGCGTTGATATAAGCATCTGGATCAGATTTCAAAGTCAGTCTAGAGTCGTCATAAGGTACTACCTCAGTAACGATGTTGCCACTAGTGTTTTGCATCGCTATTGTTTTAGATCGTATCATATTTTCCTTATTCTAAAAAAAAAACAAAGTTATTTGGATTACCTGAAAGTTTCACTAAATCTAATGTAATAAATTATTTGCTGCAATTTGCCTCTCGTGTTCAAAAGAGAGAAGCCAAACGACTCTCAAACACTGTCTGCCATATTAACATAAGATAATTATTTATAGCTTTACCTAAAATGACATGTAAGTGATAAGTAATACAAGTAGTATATATAAATAATTATTATATATAAAAGTTTTGGCATATGGTGCCTGGAATAGATCGCATTTAGCGAAAAGGCCGGTATTAGTCGCACAAGCTTTAAGTTTCTTGTTTGTGTTATATTTTAAAATTTTCCGGTTTTTAAGTGTTTGTTTTTTTTTTAATGATGAATAGGCTTGCGTTTGATCGCCATCTCACCTGATGTTAAGTGAAGATGCGATCTACGATGGAGCACGCTCGCCTAGAAGATACCAATTCACTCTCGACTTGAAGACATTGTATCCATCAGGGAACACCCACTCAGGTAACGCATTCCACGCTTTAGCCGTTCGAACAAAGAAAGCAGATTCAAATCGTTTCGTACGGGTTCTTGGAATGTCAACCATGAAACCATGTCGCTTCTTCGAGCTTCTGGCCGTCCGATAGAAAAATAGGCATGGGGGAATTAGAGCATGCAGATCCGAAACAAATCCAATAAAAAACCGATAAACTAGCAACTTTTCGACGATGTTCAAGACTATGAAGTTTGGCTTGAACGAGGGAGTCATTGCAGATGAGTCTCTTGGCACGCTTCTCAATTGACTCCAACGCCTCCAGCTGGTATTTGGCGGATCCATCCCAAAGGTGCGAGCAGTACTCCATGCACGATCGAACTTGTTTGATACAGTGTGAGCAGCTGTTTCGACGTGAAGCACCGACGCACCTTCGAGAAGACACCCAGCTTTTTGGCAGCTAATTGAGCCTTGGTGTATACAGTTTCTATCTATCTACATGACGGATCCTAGATTCGATACGATCCTAGATTTTTTTTTTGTCTATAATAATTTCACAACCAAATCGTTGTACCAATGTTTACATAACATAATATAGAACAAATACGTATCATGACAAAGGGCATAGAACAATATTCCGGAAAAAGCTAGCAAGAAAATTGGAAAATAAACTTCCAAAAATATGAAAAGGAAGAGAACTCACTCATAAGACACTATTCCGAAAAGAAAGCTCAATGTAAGAAAATTGGAAACGAAACTTCCAAAAAAATGAAAAGGAAGAGAACTCACTTGAACTTCCTGGAATGTCTTCCATTTTGCATCTAGCACAGTGAGCCCGCTCGCTGTCGTATTGGTCAAAGAATCTGTCAACTTTTGCAAATTTTTTACTTCTTGAGTGAACTTATTCAACAAGCTCGGATCAGTAAACAGGTCTTTTTTCGCCGGGCGCTCGATTACTTCCTCTTTAGGAGGTAGTTTCTTTGCCGGTTCTACTTTAGGAACACCGACAGGTCTTATTATGGCACTTTCAGATATCTGTGGCACTTTAATCTGCGGCATTAGGGGCTTCTGTTCAACTGAAAAGTCAATATCGGATAGGAGGTCGAATACTGATGGCTCAGAATTTGGTTCTGGAATATTCTCTTGTTTTTCTGGCACTAGCTGAATTGGAGCCGATTGATTACTTGCTTGATTGTCTGAGTTTTGGTCCGTGGACTGTTCAGTTACGGATTGCTTATTAGTTTGATCAGTAGTCTGAATATTTTGTCCAGCATTGGATATGCTTTGTTCTTGCTCATAACCAACACTTTGGTCAATATTTGACGCCTTATACTGACCATGGCTATGGTCATCGTGACTTTGTTTGTGCCCACCATGACTTTGTTCAAAGTTAGGTGGTTCTGTTAAATTTTCTTTTGGTGTTGACACTGAAACGGAATAAGGAAATAAAAGATCAATCTGTCTAAACTACTTTATTAAAATATAAATATGGAATAACATGTCAATAAAAGTATATTACAATATTTATGATAATAAATCCATACCTTGATTATTTGCATAAGTAACGCTCGTGTCGTGGCCATGCTGCCCCGATTGCATATAAGTCGATTGATTCATGTCTGCGCAGTAATTAGTCGGCATTGTTTGCGAGTTCTGAATTTGATTCGCTTGATTCGTGTTCGTAACGTAACCATATGGC
Organism: Biston stratarius; assembly: GCA_950106695.1. Taxonomy (NCBI): domain Eukaryota; kingdom Metazoa; phylum Arthropoda; class Insecta; order Lepidoptera; family Geometridae; genus Biston; species Biston stratarius. Next base: position 10,955,786 of record OX467115.1, on the reverse strand, counting down.
GAATTGTAATAAATCTGTTGATTGATCGCTTGCTCTGAATGAGGGGGAGTTTCGGTTGAAGGTGATTGTACCGTTTCGCACATCCCCGCATTAGTATAAGCCCCGTGTGTTGACCAATCTGAATCTTTAGCAGATGCCTGAGGGTGCATGTTAGCATTGCTGGGGTCGTATGAAACGGCGTTTTGCGAACCGTATGTATATGTATGTTGTCCCGTAGCTGCATCGAATGCATAGCCCGGATGATTTTGATATGCTTGAGAATAGTTTTGATTTTGATTCATACCAGGCTGAAAGTTTTGTCCAGTCCGACTTGAATATGCTTGAGATGGTTGAATGTTTTGTGCACTTGGATCATGTTGATTCGGATACATTTGCGACTCTTGTGCACTAGGGATGTTCATTTGATCATTCGGGTTGGCATACGGTTGTGACGTTACATTTTGTGGACCTTTATGGTCGCTCTGACTTCCAAACATCTGTGATTGAACATTTTGAATAGTCTGTTCACTTGGATTGGAATAAATTTGAGGCGTTACGTTTGTATTGCCAGTATTGTAGGCCTGAAAAGTCGGGGCATAGCTGGACAAAGCTTCGCCTTTGGTGTGCGACTTTATCGGCTTATCAAGAGCATCCATATGCGACAACGCTGGGTTGACATAATTTGGGTTGCCTTCAGAAGTATAACCAAACGATTGAGAACCGCTGACAGTATTTGCCACGCTAGTATTTGACGTAATAGCAATAGCCGCTTGAGTGTATGTAGGGTAACTTTGAGAAACGTTCGCATATCCAGTCGTAGCAAAGTATTGCTCTGCACTGTATGGGGCGCCTGTAGCAGTCTGCTCGAATTGAGGTGTATCGTTGCTATAAGGGTAATTCAGAGAACTATAATCAGACGGCGCTGATACCATACTTGTGTTGGCACTCTGAGGAGCGTGACTATAAGTGGCCGAGTTTGGCGTGTTAGCTTGAGGATATTGCACGCTGTAATAAGTTTGAGTGTAGTCGCCAAAAGTGGTCGGAGGTTCCGACTTGGGCGCATTGATCTGCATCTGAGAGAAGTTTGAGCTCAAATCTGTATTGTACCCTGATGGGACGACGTCAGGTATTGGCGTCGCATGACCAGAGGAATATGTACTGTATCCGTACTGATTAGCGTTCATATTAGCTTGATTGCTGCTGTGATTTACATACTGATTTGAGTGAGACGCTTGATTTGTGGGGTCAGAGTACTGGTTTGGAATATTTGTTTGGTTGACATTAGATTGGTTCATATTGGGTTGGTTCATGTTAGGTTGGCTCATGTTAGGTTGATTCATGTTTGGTTGCTTTATGTTTGATTGGTTCATGTTTGGTTGATTCATGTTAGATTGATTCATGTTAGGTTGGTTCATGTTTGGTTGATTCATGTCAGATTGGTTCATGTTAGGTTGATTCATATTTTGACCCATGTTGATTTGGTTCACACCAGTCTGATATTGCACAGTGCCTTGTGAGTCGGTCACAATCGTCCCATTGTTATGGGTAGCAGAGTAGTAAGGATTAGAGTAAATCTGATGCGACTGATCAGGAATTTGAGACGCAAACTGTTGTGGTGTATACGCTGAATACCCATAAGTATTGGCATCTGGTTTTTCATACTCCTTGCTGGTGGCAGGATATGCGTAGTTATGCTGTAAAGCGTAAGGATCAGTTTCGTTTGTCGCGTATGGAGACGCGTAGCGTTCGTACGGATTAGGTTGTCCTTGCATGGGTAATATTCCGCCATCAGGTAGTTGCATTGACATATCTGTTGCTAAAACAATAAAGTTTAAATTGAGCATACAATATTATAAATTATCATTACATGTTTTATTATAATTACTAATATTTTACCTTCAGAGCCGACAGGAGTTGGTCGTATAGATGTGGGGTAGATTGATTCCGGGTAGTACATTTCAGGGGGCATCTGCTCCACTTGCGCTGGAAAATATGTTTTTTTTGTATTAAATACGGCAAAGATTCAAAGATGAAAATATTACTGTAACTCAGTAATATTTTCACACTACTGCTTGGCAGCAGAATATCTGGAACTGCGGTGGTACCTACCTAGACGACCTCCTGCTAAAGAGATCTACCACCAAGTAAGATAATAATATGTAAGGGAAAAATTGTTGTGCAGTTTCTATAAGCTTCAGTGGGCCCTAAACTAGGCGAATTAATACATAATAGAAAGGTGATATTTAAACGTCATTTCCATGTTTGATTAAATAAATAAATAAACAAAAATGTGTCAAAACCATATCAGTTTCCAATAAAAAAGTACGGTTATAGTTTTTTTTTTTAATTTGTTGATATCGATGTTTTGTCCACTCACCTTGCGGCGTGCCGCTCCTGCGTCCACGGTTTTGCATATAAGGCAGGTAGTCTTTCAACTTCCTGCCGGCGCCCGCGAGTGGTACTGGCGGTATCGGCGCCGCCACGTCACTCCTTTCACTAGGTTTCGGAGTCACGGAAGGAGTCGGTGTTGATGCTATGAAAGTAATTGGAAGTTGGTGAAATAATAATCATTGTCATAAAACATGTTAATGACTAAATACAAACACTTTATTAAACGTCAGTAGGTGAAACGTGATGTCCTTTTATTATGTATATCCTAATATTTTATATTATGTATGTGTGTTGTTTAGTGTTTTTTTTTGTTTTTTTTTTGTCTGGCTGTTCTGTATGTATTATAAGAAAATATTTACAAAAAAAAAGTATTCTATGAGTTATCTGACTTCCATCACACAAGCTCTGCTTAGTTTAGGGTCAGATGGCGCTGTGTGTAACGTCCTACGTTTTTTTTTTTATCGCTGACATGCTAGGTGTTTGACCACAGCTCACCTGATGTTAAGTGACGGTGTGATCGAAGATGGTAAAGCACACCTAGCCTGGAATGGAACTGGCTCTCAAGTGAGGCTGCCGGAACACACCGTTAGATGCTTGGCGGCAAATTTTCAACTTGAAGGTGGTAGCTAGCCAGCCGAGTACTAAAAAGTACCCTACCACCACGCTATGGTTTCCTCACGATGTTTTTCCTTCACCACCTTATTATCTATCTTCACCTTATTAAACGTAGAGACAAAACGAAACATCAGGGTGTGGTCAAACGCGAATCTATTGTATTTAAAAACTTACGTTTACTGATCTTCGCAAGCAGTTGCTGTCTCTCTTCCTCCTGCACTTGGCAGGTGCCTTTCAGTCGCGTGTGAAGCTGGTTCACATTGTGCGTCAATTTCTTGTAGAATTCTAGGCCTTTCTGCGCCTTACCCAAGAGCTCCTCATATGTGTCATACGAGGTTATTAAAGCTGGAACGAGATGGTGATATAAAAGGTAGCTGTAAAATTGGCTTACTCCAACTAACCTACCTGAGTGTAAAATACCGTCCATGTTTTACTTTAACACCAGTCTTTGGTTCGCTTATCTTTGACTAGCGATTCGCCCCGGCTTTGCATAGCACGGGTGAGATTAATTTTGGCAACTTGACTAAAAAACTTTGAATTCCCCTTCTAATGACAATATTAACTCTCACTTAACATCAGGTGAGCTGTGGTCAAATATCTAGCTAGTCAACCATATTAAAAAAAAACTGCTTACGAAATACTTGAACTGTAAGGGGAAGGAATAAAAAACGTTTATAACCGCTTTAAAGAAAATAATAGAAAAACAGTTTAAGGTCTAATTATAAAATATATAACAAGTTAAGAAAATTACGTATTTTTCGGAAAAAAAAAGTTTTTTGTTTAACAAAGAATTTCACATTTTTATACAAGACTTCACGCAATGCCCAAAAAAAATCAATGCGCAGTAAAATGTCTTAGTATAAATATAATAGTAAATATATAATAGTAATAAATATAATATAAATAGTGCTAACAAATTTCAAATATTGCTATAAATATCAATGCTAGCCCATCACTTACCATTGATTAACCCCTCTCGCTTCCTTAGTACGTCAGTTAGTAATCGTCTTGACTCGCCGTATGAAGCATACAGAGAAGTCAGGCGGTTGATAATGTTCTCTTGTGCTGCTAGATTCTGTTCTATAATCTTCACCTGTGGTACAACGACAATGATATCACTAATTTTTATCAAATACTAGCAAAAAGCTGAGCTTTGTGAGGGCTCGCGTAGTTTTTCTAACGGGTAATTATTTTTAAGACAGTTTTTTATTTTTTTGTTATTATAAAACCCCCAAGTTTGGAACACTGATACGCCGTTATTTTACAACTTAATTCTAGTGGTGTCTAGTATTAAGTAGATTAACTACGATGCATTTGAGTATTGAGTTTAGTTCTGTTGCAGCAATGTTCTCTTTGGTTTCCTAACAGATGGCGTAAGTAGTACAATAACATTCTATCCAATGAATACAAAATTGTTAATCAAGATAAATTACTATGTTAAAGCACAAATCTATAGGCGTGATAGTTTTTCAGTAAAGTGTACCACAAAAGTGCTTAGGTTGTGGAATAGTGTTAGGACTCTCTTCGCTCGCCCTGATAATCTTTACAAAACATAAAACTTCATTCCAGTAATCATAAGCCCAAACACGGCTAAGTTACATTGTATTATTACAGAGTTCCGGTGTCTACCTTCTGCCAGAAGGTAGGAAGGTAAACGAGACTGAAAAGTCGTAGGACAGCAAAATACTCAGTTTCATTTTACTTGTACGACATATTTACTACCGGACGGCCAGACAAATCTAACCAAAACGTCATCTGTACATGGTGGATATTTCCCATGTACGCACAAAGCGTTATGAATCCACATTTTTTATTAGCACAGCGAGGTAGTGGAACTTTTGATTTTTAAAAATTCTAGCTATTTTAGTTTAAAAATGAAACCAATTTTGATGATATTTTCATGGGACCAATCGGAAAGTAATATTTTTTTTCCAAATCGATTTTTAAAAAGCAGAGTTCTGAGATAACAAACATCTGAATTAAGAAATTCCTCCTTTTTCAAAGTCGGTTAAAAATAACGACAAGTGACTCTTTTCTTTATATAGCGATGATAGCTCAGTGGTTAGCGCGGTCGGTTCGCATGCCGAAGGGCGTGGGTTCAAACCCCAACAATGAGCTTGAGCTGTCGGTGAAGGAAAACATCGTGAGGAAACCATAGCGTGGTGGTTAAGCACACCTAGCCTGGAATGGAACTGGCTCTCAAGTCAGGCTGCCGGAACACACCGTTAGGACGCTTGGCGGCAGATTTTCAACTTGATGGTAGTAGCTAGCCAGCCGAGTACTAGACAGTACCCTATCACCACACTATGGTTTCCTCACAATGTTTTCCTTCACCGGCAGCTCAAGCTCATTATTAGGGTTTGAACCCACGCCCTTCGGCATGCGAACCGACCGCGCTAACCACTGAGCTATCACCGCTACAAATTATTGTATTATTGTATTTGTTTCCGTAAGAGTAAAGCCAAAAAACAGGCAGAAGTAAGTCTGTAAGCAAATCATACATCTGTAAGCGTTACCTTTGGATTGTGTTTCTCCAGCTCTTGCTTGAATATATCGTCAGTGTTGTCAGAGCTGCGCGCCAGTAGTATGGAGGTGATGTCGTCAGCGGTGATGGCTTCCCGCAGTTGTTGTATGAGCGAGTCGCGCTGCGTTTGCATCTCACGCGCCTTGCCAACAACGCGACGCATCTCCGTCATCGTATCGCGGTCAAGACCCTCTGTAACGTGATTTATTAATGAAAACATCACATTACACACCTCATCAGCCTCCCCGGGGTTTCGCCAATACTCGCCACGCTTGGCAGGCGGGTTGGCGAGCGCAGTTAGGTGTGATTGTTCAAGGAAGACGCTGCTGCCCATCTTCCGGATCACATCCCTTAGCCGACTCTTACGACAACCACGGGTAGAGAGGGTGGGGTACTATTCTTACGCCGGCACCATCACGGCAACAACGGCAATGGCAATGAAAACATGGCGCGAAACAATTATGGGAGCAATCCTATAATCGCAGAAAAAATTTAGCGATGATAGCTCAGTGGTTAGCACGGTCAGTTCACACGCCTGGGTGGGTTCAAATCGCAACAATGAGCTTCGGAAACCATAGCATGGTGGTAGGGTACTTTCCTTTCCTTTCTAGGCGATAAGGCCGCCCTTGTACACCATTTATTTGTTATTTCTATGTTGTATTTTTGTTTTGTTACTTTTTTTTTAAGTTTTAAATTTTCGATGTAATAATATGTTTGGTGTATAATAAAGTTGTATTGTATTGAATTGTCTACCTCAAGTTGAAAATATGCCATCAAGCACCTAACGATGTTTCCGCAGTCCACACTTGGGAGTCAGTTCCATTCCAGGCTAGATATGTTTGCCATCTTCGACCACGGCATTGCTTAACATCAGGTGAGCTATAATCAAATATCTAGCCAACCATGAAAAAAGAAAGAGAAAATGACATGACGCTCTTCTGATGATAAAAGATAGCTTTTATCCATGGCCATTGAAGCGGTACCTTGAAATTTCAGTAACGAAAAAAGACAAGGCATTGCTGATTTGGGGCTAATTACCTTAAGACATTCCATGGCCCTAAAAAGCCCTGTAAATTTGCTAGCTACAGTATGTTTTAAACCGTTAATGTTTACACACTACTACTTGCCCGCAGGATATCTGATAATGCTTTTGTACCTATTATTGATGTGGAGAAACAACGGGGCGTAGCCAGTTCAGAAAAAATAACTTACCAATACAATCAATGCTGGGTATCTTCAACTGCAAATCGTCTAGCGGTTGAGAGAGCAGCTTCAGATTGGCTATATGTAGCGTCATGGCTTTGTGAAGGACTTGGTTGCTCTCATTGGTTCGGGTATGAGCCTCGTGGTACTTGTGATACTCTCGTGACAGTTCTGTTTGGACTATGGATGGTGGACGAGGACCCATAGTTTTTTGGTACTCTTTTTCTTTCATTGTTTCTTCCTAGAGACAAATGATAGAAATTCAATTGGAGGTAAACTCACCAGAATCACAGGTGGGTTCGATAAGAATTTTGATTCTCAGCATTTCTCAACGATGATAATATCAAAGTGGATGTTGTTTTTTTTTTAATGTAAAAATAGTAAGAATCCTTACATCATCCCGAATGACAATGACCATAATTTTTTTGGAAAAATCCATGTATTTCGTGTTTCTTAATTAAGGTTGTTAGATCACTTTTTTTAATTTGAAGTTCACCTCACCTGAATAAGAGTTTTAATCTCGACGAGGGAGTGTTCCACGTCGCTGATGATTTCAGCCAAGTTGTTCATGGAATCAACGAGCGACTGAATAATCTCAGTCTTCGCGTTCATTGCCGCGCAACGATCTACTATATCTTGAGGTAAACTGAAGACAAAATAAAGAGACAATCAATTGCTATAAAAAAAAATAAGCAACAATATGAATATAAAATGAAGTTTAATTTAAAAAAAATATATATGAATTTTCGCATTTAAATATTACCGTCTTTCGACAATTCTTTATTCAAAATTAATATGCAATCGAAACTTTACGTAAATTGTTGTTAAGAATAAAACTTTTGATTAGCGACAACGTATTCAAACGATTAAAAATTCGAGTCCAATAAAAGAGTACACATCAAACCCAGTATTCTCATGTCAAAGCAGTATTCTTATAAAATTATGTCACAGCACATCAGCCAGAATATGTCGTTTGGTTTGTTGACTTCTTAAGAGTTTCTCAGAGTGACGATTAAAAACATATTTGTACAAAAATGGAAATGGAAACTTTCAGTAACTCAACTACTCATATTTTCACGTTTGCCAAATTTGAAATTTCCTATTAATAACGCGATTTAGCGCGAGAGTAGGTCCTCTGTTTATACGAAAGCGCAGTCTAGTGAAGGTTACCAAATAATGTATTTTTGAAAATCTTTCATAGTAAACGACTTTGTTGATAAGAATGTGGGACTGTGTTGATTTATGATGATGATGAAAATATCTATTCGATTTTTTTAAACCTTAGTTATTTTCTATGGAAACTGATAGATTGCATCTCATAAACTAAACTCGTATGACAACCAGGTCGATATGGGTCGACGATATCACATTGCCGAATCACAAGTAGATGAGATCGTTTCTCATTCTCAAAATGTCATATTCTTAAAATGTCTTAGCCGGATGCGGTTAATAAAGACAAAAGGGAGCGGAAACCATTAAGTAAAGGGTCGATAGAGGGTGATCTAAATAGTCCGCTAAATAAATTAATTTGATTTGTTAATGATGATGACAAAGAGTTAAACACAATTAGTGTCATAATTTAGTCTAATACGATTATTTTCGTATTTTATCTTGGCATGTCGAGACTAGTGCTAAACTGTTTACAACCTTCGGTGTCAATATTCAAACTCAGACACTTATATGGAAAGAATGACTTACTTTCCATTATCAGTCAACAGCACTGACTCAAAGATAGCTCGTGTTTATCAAACCGTAAATAGTTTTTTGTTCAGATACACTCAATTGGTTTTCAGTATCAAGGGAGCATCTAGCAAACTTAAATATTAATCATAGTAAATTTTGCTTGACTAAAAGCGGACCACAGACATATAACTGAATTGTAATGTTAGTATCTGCTAACTTCAAACAATGAAGGAAAACATCGTGAGAAACCCTGCATTACTGAAAGTTCTTAATGTTTTTCAATGGAAACTGAAAATAGTTCTTGTTTCTCTATGTATGTATGTCATACAAAGCTATTATTTTAAATACTCACTTTTGCTCGGCATCAACAACCTCTAGCTGATCGAGTTGTAAAGAGGACATGAACTCTGTAAGCTCAGTGTTCTTGGATTCAACTTGTGACACAATAGACCGAAGCAGCTTGGCCTTTTCCTCTGAGTAGAGGGATGACGCTTCATGGGCACAAATCGGCACCAGCCGGGAGAATATGTCAGGTCCAGATGTCTAAAGAGAGGATGAGTTTTTTTAATGATAATAATCTGAGCTTGAGGTATCATTATCTGTATCTTTAAACGAGCAATTCTTGTATATATATTCTGATTCTCGGAAACGGCTCCAACAATTTTCATGAAATTTTGTATCCAGGGGGTTTCGGGGGCGAAAAATCGATCTAGCTAGGTTTAATTTTCAGAAAACGTTGTTTTATCCATGTTTTCAGCCGAGCAATGCTCGGTCAACCAGGTACTGTATAATTATATAGTGTATACTGTATTTTAAGAAGCTTATATCACCAATTATTTAGTGAAAAAAATATATAAAGATTTCAATGTTATATGTGAAAATGACTGAGCTAGTAAGGTAAAATAGAGTTTATGGCTACATAAACAAGTGAAAATAAATAAAAATAAATATATTAAGTTTTAAATTAAAATATAAACAAACCTCAGGATCATTAAAATTGATAGCAATAGCCTTCACCAAACAAACAGGCTTCATTTCTGTCAAGATATCCTTTTCTGGGACTTCCTCATGATAAATAAACTCATTCTCGTTCTTGGCCGCTTTCCTCTTCCCCTCTACCACATCATTTGTAAATGTGAGGGCTTCCTGTGTGACTTGTGTAGGTTCTATGTACTTGGCATATTTTTTGGCTTCAGCAAGACGTTCAACTGCTTGCTGATAGAAAGCCACACGTTCACCAAACTTTTGGTGTTCTTCTGCATTGATACCTAGAAGGTATATGGAACTTAGAACAATGCTTTTAAAATTTATTTACAATCAAGTTTTTTAAAATGTACATACAGGCTTGATTAAAAAAGTCAATTAACTTGAATATTGACATAAGGTTTATCTGCCTTCTACTGAACACACAAATGTGTCTTAAACACATTCTTTCCCCCAATCCCTTTCTATTACTGGATGGCCAGAAAAAAGTGACCATATATATGGTGGACAATTCTCATAACCATACTAAGCAATTTAACTCCACTTGTTTTACACATGAGGCTGTGGAATACTTTGCATGAGTCTGTTTCGCGAAAAGTACAATTAGTTTTTAAGGACAACAGTAAGAACAGAGTTTATATCTTTAGCAAACACCCAGTTGCTTAACTGTCGATGAAACTTTTGTGATATAAAAACACAGAACTTCTATAAAAACTTTAAATTCTATGCACATGACTATATACTGTGCAAAATGTGCAGTAAAAATGTTACATCACACACTTTCTTATTACTACACTTTTAAAAGTATATTGTATCTTTATCACTTTATCTTTTTTTTAAATCTTTGAGTGTTTTATACACACTTCATCTTTATGCCACTACTTAAAGTACACACCAGACAAAATATAATTTGTACACTTACCTTGATACAAGCTCACAATACAACCAATGTATGAAGACTTGAATGAGAGATATCTGTACCAGTAGTTGTATGGTTTTGGGCCAATGATCTCATGAATGTTATCAGTGCCGGTGGATGGTCCAAGAATAGTGAGAGCATTCCTGTAGAATATCAGCACTTGGGTGGCAACAGCACCTAGAGTAGAAAATATGTTAAAATTAACGCTCTACTATGAATAAAATTTAATAACAAGCAACATTGATGGAGATTTACATAGAAAGATGTTATTATATTTTGTATTGTTGGTGTCAGTGGAAAACTTTCTACAACCTAAAAGGAATCATTACACTCAGGGAATGATGGCCTTGGGCCAGCAATAGGACACTTAAGCTTGAAATAGTAATAATTTTAGTTCTTACCTACAACACTAGGCTTTCTAGTATCTAGAATGCTCTTCTCAAGTATGCATTCTTGAGCCTGAGCAAAACATATTTTCTGCAACAGCCTCATAATTTCTGTGGACACATCTACACCTGGAGGATGCGGGTACTGCTCTTTCAAGTACTGAAAGGCCCATGCTGCATTTTGATAGTGGGTACAAGCTGCCTTCAAACTGTCAGCTGTGTTTCGAGGCTCTGAAGCTCCTAGCTGAGAATGTAAAGCTCCTATGTTGTAGAGGATGCACGCCATTTCAACTCTTATGTCTGCTGGGGAGGACACCATGTTTGCGTATAAGTCTTTCCTGTTGGATAAAAATATTGATTTGTTTATACTAACTAATAGGAATACACATTCTATAATTTGATATCTGCTAAGTAAGAACATTAAAGGCCTTATTTAAAATTTTATTAAAAGTTGATTACTGCTTAAAATGCCCATTTTCTATGGTCACATAACACTACAGAGTTTAAGCTAAATTGAAAAAACATTGACAAAAAACACTATTGTCTACATAGTATTTTTATACCAATATCTTACTTAAAAAATAATGAGGTATTATAAACTCATTTTAAACTATGGTTAAGTAAACTTATGTTAAAAGTATTGATTACACACATTTATGGTGAACCTCATGTGAGTTAGTGATTAAGGCCTCTGTCAACTGCTCAATGATGTTAAATAGTTAAGAGATGAAAATGAGACGGGCACTATATGCTATGTTTTTAGATGAGGCACTAAGTAGCTTGCATTAGGTTTTCCTACAAAAAAAATAAAGGATACCCAATTTGTATGATATACAATGAAATGAATCATGCCTAATCTTTACAATCTTTTTAATTCATAAATCAATAGTAAGTTACATGTAATACAGGAGTTAATGTGATTAACTTACCAAGAGAACGAGCAGGCGGCAGGTTGGCCTTGAGCCATTGGAAATCTGCTTTGAAGGGATCGCAACTGACAAAAATATTTGTATAGTGCGCTGAGACCTGCTGAGTCAGTTGTCGGCCTAACGGCGACGGACCGCAAACCCTCCAATTGATAAATCTCATTGTTATAACTTTCAGGGTCCTCTCTGTACGCCTCCGCAATGTACTAAAACCAAAACAAAAAGGAATGTAGACAAAGAAATGCACGAAAGCCATTTTATCGCTAAGAGTAACCCGTCCTTCTAGTCCTACTTACCTGCTTTAGTTTAGGTCCAAAATGTGTATTCTCTACGCTCAATTTCAACTCAAAACTTATAAAGGGCAATTTGGGAACCGCTTCCATGATTGCTAAAGAAGATTTTCAGGAAAAAATTTCAATTTCACTTTGGAAAACAATTTCATCACAAATTATTGTATCTACTTATCCAACTTGTCAGTTTTTCACCAAAAAAAAAACACAGAGCTGCCAGTAGCTGCTTCAAAAGTAACATTTTTAACATTTATGTATTAATAATAAATAATTTAATCAAACATCGATTTTTTTGATATTCTTTCAGTAGCATCTATAGCTTATCAGATCATAACCAGGTCTACATTATATCAGTACCAGCGTGAGGTAAATTATATGAATTAGATAAATTAGTTTAAAAACTAAGGCTGAAAACACTGAAAAGTAACATATTTTGTTATTATTTGACGAAATTAACCGTATAAAAACTTAAAATTAAAAAAATTACCATGAAAATTGAGAAAGGCTTGGAATGTGCAATATTTTTTGGAAATTACCGGTTAATGAAATGCGCCATGTTCTATTAGTTTTCAATTCTCTGTGGTCAGGCTAGTATATAAATATATTTATTTTAATAATGCTGTTTTTAATCTATAATTCTGTAAATCTATGGCTTATGATGGCGGTTCGGAAGTCGCGGTGTTGATATTACGTTTTCTTTCGTTTTAGTGATATAAACTATGTGCTAAAATAAATGTTCTCACGAAAAAAAACATCCAGAAACTAAACATGAAGCCTAAAAAAGCAAAATCAGATGATACTGAGGTGCGTTGTTATTGTTATACTCATTGTTTACAAAAGGGGCTAGCGGTTGTATCGATTGGATCCTACAATATATTTTGTAATACATTATTGCAAACTTACAGGAAGCGGCGGAAGTAATCCCGCCTCAAGCCGAAATCATCGAGGCAGATTTATACAAACGTTCATATTTCGGTCCTGATGTTCCTACACTCGAGCTAGAATGTTGGGAAGAAGAGCTGACAGAAGTCCAGCTACAAGCATACAAAAATGCCGATGACGAATACAAAAGTATTCAAAACAAGCTAGATGAAATGGTTAAAGACACGGGGGGCCAGATCGTGTACAATGGTGATCAGTTCACAGCATATCAGCTGCTTGGAAAGTAAGTTATGACATGCTAAAGCTAACATGACTAGCTACAGGCAGCACAGAATCAAACACATTTACTTACTTTAAAAACCAGCATTGAAAAGAGTTTAAAACCGTCATATCTCCAAACACTGTTTTTGTCATTTTATGCTTAACAACACTCGATTCCGAAGCCGCATTTGCAGTCACATTTTTTACCCGATATAATGTTATTAAGGTTACTATGGGATTTATGGATATTATGTTTAATGTTATTGGATAGTATGTTGTCACTGGCACATCATATGTTGGAAAGGTTATTAGTAGATTTAAATATACAGTCAACACAATAAAAAACCCTGTATTATAATGTAAACTAACTGTTTCGAGTGGTTTCTATTTTTCTGACATTCAGCACAGAAAATATATTCTATGTTTGTCCTTTGTGATTTACATTATTTGTTTTCTGCCATGTTTCAAAGCAAATCTACACCAACATTTTGTTATGAAAAGGCAACATTGCCAGGTGTTACTATACTATATAAAGCTGAATCTAATATATAAAATTTTCATGTCACCGTGTTTGTTAACAAACTCCTTCAAATGGCTTGACCAATTTACATGAAATTTTGTGTACAAAACAATATTTGCCAGTCACCTTGTTTTATTATAATATTCTAATGATTCATTCTCTTGAAATTATAATTGTTTTTTTTTTCAGGCAGCCAGTACTTAAAGATCTCGAAAGACAGAGTGCTGACATTATAAGATCAAGGTCTCGTTCCATGTCCATCACCAAGGAGAAAGAGAAGCCAACTAAGAGAGGTAATTTTCAAAGTTCTATAGTGTAGTTAGTCAATTGGCAGTTTATTTTTGAGCATATTTATAATGAAGATGTGTATAAGTCATGCTCAACAAGGTTGCGGTGCATTTGTTCAACAAGGTAACAATCCTTTACTGTTAAGCTGTTGTAATATCTGGGTGCTCCTTGGACAACCTCTCTGAAGGTTATGAAAATAACTGTACTGTGAAAAGCGGGCAATACTGCAATTCTTTTAAGGTTCATTTTTATACCATACATACCTGAGTTGATTATTATTTTATTTAATAGCTTTTAAAACAAAAATGTCAGATAACAAATACTCCTACCCAGGCTCATACTTGGTGCAAAGGTTAGCTAGTTTTATCCAGTGCAGCAAAGCAGCCAGCATTATGGGGTCCTTTGTACTAGGTACAGTTAGGAGTGGGTTATTTAGTCAAGGAATATCTATGTATATATTATTTGATTATTTTTTTCTATATTTAATGTTATTGACAAATAATATGTAAATGATATTTTACTGTACATTATTCTAGCTTTCCCTGCTAGTTATCATTATATTACCCAAATTACATTAGATTAGATAGACATTTTACCATAAAAAATGCATAATTGTGTAAAAAAGTGGTAGGTACATTTAATGTTGTGTAGTAAATAAGTCTCCTTGGTCCTATAATTTTTCTTGACATACTGGAACTACCTGCATACAAATGCACCTTGATATATTTGTGTGAGTATAGTTAGTGTATGACATGTGAAATTGTTGGATCAAGGAATCTTCATCTATTCTATATGCAATATTATACCAGTAGTGGTTTTTATGCCATGTATATTTAATGTGGCCAGGACGAAAGAAGCGTGAGCCAGAAGAAGACCGCAACTATTCTCCGTCGCCTACAAGATCTCACTCGCCTGAGACACGCCACAAGAAGAAAAAGAAGGATAAAGAAAAGCACAAGGAGAAAGAAAAGGATAAAGAGAATACCAAGACTAAAGACAAAACCTTGGCACCTTCCAGTGAGTTTTAAATCAAGTTTTTTTTTTTGGAAAGGTCTAAAGCAAATATGCCACATGCATTAGATAGGCAAACTAAAACCCATATTTGCTATTGTAACTTAGGTATGCCATACTTAAACTTTTATTATTTTTATTATGTATGTATTTTTTTAGATTGATTTATATTCTGATTAGGGTATACCGTAAATTTGTTCCTGATAAAGTTGTCAAAAATGTTGTGCTGGTTTTCAGCAAATATTCATGAAAATATTTTGTTTTGAACTGCAAATTAAGGGTTCACAAATTTTTACAATTCAGATAAAACTTATCAAAAATGTATTTTGAATTATACATAATATTTGGAATGTGCCTATAAGCCCTTTATTAAATAACAAAAGCAAGATAATAAAAAAAACAAGCACATAATTAAGTTAGCCATATTTTGCTGCATTATTTATTTATTGCAATATTGTGTTCTGTAAAAGATACGATCTGGGTGCCTTTAAATCAAGAGTGAATAGGTTTCATCTAGGCAAGTGTGCTCTATTATATATAAAGTCATAACCCTTCTTTTTGTGAAATTGGATATAATATTATGGACTTTGAGGTTCCTTTTTTTACCTGACTATGCATGATATCATATCAATTAGAATGAAGCTGGTTATATATCTATGCAATATCCGACAGATGTGCACAGTGTTGTCACGAATGTCCGGCCGTCGGAAGCTACTGCCATCGGAGGTCTTCTCACCGGCAGTGCTACTAAGGCCACTGCCATTGTGGACCTCACTAAGGAAGAGAGCAACAAGAATGTAGCTGACTCCAGAGAGGTTTCCTTCAACAAGCTGCAAGGTTAATGGTTCTTCTATGGTGATAAAAATGTTACCGAGTTATTGTAAAATTAACTTAACTCATAACTTAAAGGAGTCCTAAAGTGTCCTTAAGACATAAATGAAGTAAAAGTTCTTAAGAGTTTCCATCTAACGAGATATTAAAATAGGTATTTACTGTTAAAAACAGTGTCATTGTTCCATTTTCTATTATGTATAACCACAGTATTAATTAACACCATATTTTACTATGGAAACGGAAATGGTTTTAACACATTTTTGTTTTCATCTGAGATTACTCATGTTTAATTATATCTGGTACTCTGACTATACCTTTGGTCACATCCAGTGGCCTTCTTCGTAAGTAATCCCACTTAATAATATAAAACTGAAATGCCATATTTCCTTACAGGCAAAACATTCCCCTCGCTGGTTGTTGTGGCTCGTCCATATCTCCGTTCCAAGGACGCCCCACCACCATCAGATCGTTCCACACTTGACAGCAAAGTGAAGTCAGTGTTGATGCATACACCGATGAAGTTTACGGAGTGGCTCATACAACAGGGCCTCGTCAGATCCGAGCAATGGTGTCTTGTGCATTCTGGAAATAAACTCAAACTTGGTAAGTCATAACCATAGCAAGATAACATACTACAAACTATATTAAACTTTATGGATATTAGAAACTCTATATAAAATTATAATTATAGCACAAAAATACACAATAGAAACAATACCATTGGTTTGAAGTAACAAGGCCGATAGATGCGCTCAAAAACAGATCTATGGATGTATACAATTTTTTAAAAAAATATTATATAATCTAATTTAAACTTTTATGAATGTTTCTGCAAAATCAATAGTACATGTACTTATTGTATGTAACTAAATGTTTCAAAGATTAAAGTAAAAAATATAGGTCTAAAATTAAGTACTTACTAATTTTAAACAAGGATTTTCTTTGTATTTTGTCTATACATTTTTAAATAATTTCAATTGTTCATTGTTCATATAATTGGACTCAAATTAAATTTGAATAATTTTACTAGAGAAGATATTTGAGGATACCATTTACATATGTTTTTTGTTCTCATTGGATACAATGATCCTTGGTGATAGATCTCGTCAGCAAAGTCATCTAGGTAGGTACCGCGGTACCAGATATTCCGCTACCAAGCAGTAGTGTGTAAAAATTACTGTGTTCCAATTTAAAGGGTACTGCAGCTAAGAAATTTTAGGGCTTTTGAAACTAACCATTAAAAGTCTCAAAGTAATGAGCGCCAAAGCAGCAATGCCTTGGCCTTTGTTTTGCTACTCAAAGTTCTGTGTATCGCTGTAATGGTCATAATTAAGATTTATGTCTTAGACGTAATATTACATAAAAAAAATATATGAGTAAATAAACATAAAATTTCAGAATTTGTTGTAAGTAGATATTTTGTAAATGGATTACTCTTTAAACTTGAAGAAACAGGATGGTTTTCAAGTAATGTCCAAATTCATTTAAGTGTTTTTATCATCAGTCATTATTTCTTGTGCCACTGTGATCAGTCTAGAATTATGAAGTCGGTGATCCAAGGTAAAAGCAGTACCAGTGTTCTCTTCTCTTTCATTATTAATAGGTTCAAGTTATCAAACAATTATAAAACATTTGTTTTCATGTGTGAGTATGTGAGAGTTAATTATTAATGATGTTTTGTTTTCTTTCACTTTCCAGGCATGTACTCAGATGTGTCAAAATTCCCCTATTCTGGTGGCTATGTCTGGATATCTGAATGCTGCCCAACTCGTTTCGTCTCCGTTTTCTCTAGCTCTGTCTTCGAAGGGGCCACATTCCCACCTAGCGTACTCTTGAAACTAGTCTATCACTGGGCGTGCCAAACTAACGTACAAAACGTTGTGCAATGGGTTAAAGTGGACAACTTGTATGTGAAAGCGTTGTTTACATGGCTCAGGGCGATTTGCACATCGGCTATTCATCAGCATTTGGGCTTGTTGGGGGGATCCGGGAAGAAAGTGGAAGTGGGGGTGATATCATTAGGAACGACAAGCCATGATGGCACTCAGAGGCAGGTGAAGGTTGAAGTTTTGGGGGTCTTGGATCCAGTTGAGAAATTGGTAAGAATTGTTTTCAAATAAATTACTATTAATGTAACTTAGCCATTGTAACTTTTTTTTAAAGTTGACAATGTAGGTTCTTAACCATATCGCCATCTGACCATAAACTAAGCAAAATTTGTACTATGGAAGTCAGATAACTGATAGTTTCTTTTTTTTTTTAACTTGACACCTTAATATGGTTTTAAAAAGTCAGTATATCAAAAATCTTGAAGAAAATAAACAAAAAGGTTTTAAACTTTAAATTTTCCAACAGATTCGTCTTCGGGCCGTCGAGCCTTTAGCGGAACATGAAAAGAATTACAAAAAGAGATTCCAGAAGATTCTGGAACCACTATCTAATTGGGTTCATCCACAGTCGACCATCCTCACGGATTTGACTGTTGACAAAGGAACTTTAGTTAACATGGGTTTTAAAACTGTGCACCAGTCGTCTTCCCACAGCGAGACACAGGGAAGGAATAGCAACGCCAATATAATGGAGTACTTGAGAAGGATTGTGCCAAGAATGTTCCAGAACACTTTATCTTTGCTCTCGAGGCAAATTATACAACAGTTCTTGGATGAGCTGGTTTGGAGAGAAAAGTAAGTGAAAAAAAAGTGTAATGGTAATATATATAGTACATAATTATGTGTAGTTTTATATTTCGTTTGATTTGTGTTTTTACTTATGTTTGATTTAAATGAATACATTTGTTTTTTTTATGGCTGACAGGCTAGGTGTTTTACAACTCATCTGATGTTAAGTGACGGTGTGGTCGAAGATGGTAATCTGGAATGGAACTGGCTCTCAAGTGAGGCTGTAGGAACACATCGTTAGATGCTTGACGGCAGATTTTCAACTTGAGGGTGGTATAGCTACCACCCTCAACTCGGGTGGCTGGCGCCAGCCGAGTTCTAGAAGGAACCATGCTATGGTTTCCTCACGTTTTTTTCTTTCAGCGGCAGCTCAAGCTCATTGTTGGGGTTTGAACCCGCGCCTTTCGGCATGCGAACCGACCGCGCTAACCATTGAGCTATCATCGCTACAAAATATATACTTCAAAAAAGTTTTGATTTTATCTAGTGACTTTTATCAATGGCTCTAGAGTGAGCTAATACGAAGCCGCACGTGTACTGTTACGCACTCCTTGATAAAAGTCACCGATTGTCATATTAAGTATGGTTAAAGCAGCGGTTCTTAAACTTTTTTGGCGACGAAAGGCGACTTCCTGAAAGCGATTTTGATGGAGCCCTAAAGTATTTAAAAAACTGTTTTATGTGTATTTTTAACCCCCGACGCAAAAAGAGGGTTTGACGTCGATATCTGACTGTGTGTGTGTGTGTGTGTCTGTCTGTGGCATCGTAGCTCTCAAACGGATGGGCCGATTTCGATGCGATTTTTTTCATTTGAAAGACAGTTTCTTTGCGGTGGTTCTTAGCTATGTTTGGTTAACTGCGTAGGGGGTTTTTTAAATTTTTAATTTGATTACTTGTTACATTTTTTTATTGTCAGTTGAATGAATGTTGAACTGTTGACTATGCTCCTGGCACGAAATCTCTCTTATTACGCATTCCACTACAACTCTTACACTTTTAGTTATTTTTAGGGTTCCGTACCTCAAAAGGTAAAAAGGAACCCTTATAAAATCACTCTCTTATCCGTCTGTGTGTCGCCACGGATTTTCTCAGAAACGGGTGGACCTAGCAAGTTGAAATGTATACCAGATACTGAGGTCTATATTCCCTATTAGATGTATAAAAATCAAGTCCTGAATCAACAAGATAAAAAAATATGGGCAAATTTAGATTTTCAATACCAAATATATTTAGATACCAAAATTTACCTTAATTTTTAGCTTCTTTTATTTTTGGAATTCAGGTTTAAAAACCTATAGGGTACTTCCAGAACTTTTTTTTTTATCTCCGCGGACCCTTATGGGTCCGCAAAACCTCTGTGATGGCTTCATGATATTGGACATAATTAAAGAAAAAAAATAACGGGCCAAGTGCGAATCGGACTCGCGCACGTAGGGTTCCGTACCATTATCTATAAAACCGGCAAAAAAATCACGTTTGTTGTATGGGAGCTCCCTTAAATATTTATTTTATTCTGTTTTTTAGTATTCGTTGTCGTAGCGGCAACAAAAATACATCATCTGTGAAAATTTCAACTGTCTAATTATCACGGTTCATGAGATACAGCCTGGTGACAGACGGACGGACAGCGGAGTCTTAGTAATGGGCTCCTGTTTTACCCCTTGGGTACGGAATCCTTAAAAGTAGCGATGATAGATCAGTGGTCAGCGCGTTCGGTTCGCATGCCGAAGGCGTGGGTTCAAACCCCAACAATGAGCTTGAGCTGCCGGTGAAGGAAAACATCGTGAGGAAACCATAGCGTGGGGGGTAAATCTGCCGTCAAGCATCTAACAGTGTGTTCCGGCAGCCTCACTTGAGAGCCAGTTCTATTCCAGGCTAGGTGTGCTTTACCATCTTCGACCACATCGTCACTTAATATCAGACGAGTTGTGGCCAAACAGCCATAAAAAAAAATAGTAACAAATTGAGATGTTACACAGATATGGAATATCACCGGGACAAGCATTCGACAACATAGTGATCCACATCGCTGAGCAAACTAAAGTGGAGTCTAAGGACGTCATCACAGTTCGTCTCAACAAGATCGCGGCTAATCCGTTCAAGAACTGGAAATACCCTAGTGGAAAGGTAATCTAGATCTTTTCAAGGCCATAGTGAATAGGTATCTTCTAAGTCTGCGTGCTTTATCTTCGACCACATCATCGAGTTTGGCGAGTTGGTCAAACGCGGACTTATCCGTATTTAAAAAAAAAAGCTATTACTTTTTTCGATGTTTAACAAGCTAGGTGTTTTACGACAGCTCGCCTGACGTTAAGTGACGGTGTCGTCGAAGTCCTAAGTACTATATCCGTCAATACTATAACGTTATTATGATAGCATAAAAAAATATATAAAATTGAAGATATTAAAAAAAAATGCTGAAGGCAAATCTGTTACAACAATGATTTTTTTTTTGTTGTCTAGAAAAGATTGCTTTTAGTGATAAAGTAGCCACTCGTGGCACTAGCTCTTAAGTTTCTTGTGTCTTATTTTTCGGGTTTTAAGAGTTTGTCTATCTGTTACAAAAAAAAAACTATACAATTCCACCCACCTAGCTTGAGACAGGAACAAATTGCTTTTTCTAATGCAAAAACACAACAAAGCTAGAATATTTGACAGTCCTGTTGGCTCATTGGGAGTATGTCTGCCTGAGCTGTAGCGTGGGTTGGATTCCCGCCAAAGACAAATGTTTGTTTGGTATAAACAAATGTTTGTTCTGTGTCTGGGTGTTCTGTATGTATTATAAGTATTTATTTACAAAAAAAAATATGTATTCTATCAGTTATCTGACTTCCATCACACAAGCTCTGCTTAGTTTGGGGTCAGATGGCGCTGTGTGTAATGTGTAAAAAAATGATTACATCGTTCAATCACGGCTGACGTGCTAGGCGGGCAGATGAAATATTCAAATTTGATTTCCATTCTATCTCTTACTTGTAATCATCCTCAGAATAAGAAGGAGAAGGAAGAAGATCCGGAGGCGACGACGACGTCCACGACCACGACCACCACCGGGCGTGCCAAGCGCGGCCGTAAGAAGAAGGAGCCGTCTCCCTCGCCGCCGCCGCCACCACCACCTAAAAAGAAGAAGAAAGAGAAATCACTCTACGTCGAGGATGACGATGAAGAGGTATGAAATAATTTTTCGACAACAATACTTTTTCAATATCTTATAATGTTTCATCATCGTCATTTCAGCAGTAGGACTTTCACTGCTGGACATAGGCCTCCCCCATTGACTTCCATAAATACCGGTTGGAAGCGGCTCGGATCCAGCGCGTTCCTGCGGTCTTTATTAGGTCGTCTGTCCACCTTGTGGGTGGACGTCCTACGCTGCGCTTGCCGGTCCGTGGTCTCCACTCCAGAACTTTGCAGCCCCATCGACCATCAGTTCTGCGTGCTATGTGCCCTGCTCACTGCCACTTCAACTTGCTAATCCGCTGGGCTATGTCGGTTACTTCGGTTCGTCTACGGATCTCCTCATTTCCGATTCGACCTCATACGGAAACTCCGAGCATAACCCTCTCCATAGCTCGTTGTGCGACTTTGAGCTTATCAAGAAGGCACATAGACCACGTGTCAGCACACAAAAATGTTTCAACTTATGTAAAATCATTAGATACTAAAATCATAGTAGATTCTAGATTCGACTAGATTTTTCCATAAAAAAATGTGCAATGCATTCTTTTATTCATGAAAAACATTGTTAATACCTATAACATTTGAGGGTTGCCCTCGTTATCCCTGAGATTCCATCATCAGATCCTGACTTGGTGCCAATGCGACCACCTCAGGAATATACACTTTCAAATAAAAAAGAATTTCGAGAATTGGTCCACAAATGGGGAAGAAAACGGCGAACATACATAAAAACAAATACATACAGTCGAACATAGAACCTCCTCCTTTTTTGAACTCGGTTAAAAATGACAAACCGTTACCGGTTGGTCGTTTTTTTTATTGCTGCGAACATCTGACATGCTGTGGACTATTGTGCTAGGTTGAAATTTATCTATGTTCGTTTGGATGACAAGATGAACTCAGACGGCAAAAGCAGTAACTGTTACATTATCACCACTACCACATACCATTGGCAAATAAACACTGTTCAAATTCTTTATAGGTCCCACTAGCTCTCCGCCGTACCAAGATCAAACAGGAACAAGACAAAGATAAGGTCAAACCCAAAGACGAGACTCCTACCAGAGGCCGTCGCAAGGCTCCAAAGAGCTACGTCGACGACGACCCAGACTTGGACGACGTTCCTCTGAAAAGCATCAAGAAGGAACGGGAGCCAAAGGCGGAGGACATGGTCTCCATGGAGAAGTATTACTTTGGACAATTAGGCGGCAAAACTGCGGGTGAACGGGTCGCTATTTCTGTAGTCGTAAGTAAAAAATGTTCTTTTTTTCTTCAAAATTTTCGGTTGGTCTGTTACACTCATTTTATTATGAACAATTTTTTTTAACTCTAAAATCGTGAAATATGTATAAGCCTGTCCATTAAAAAAAAAACTTGTTTAGGCTTAGTAAGTACATTCCACGTTAATGACTGCATTTCATATTTATGTAGCAACTAGCTACGCCTCGCGGTGTTGCCCGGTACATGTATTCAGGATAAAATGTAGCCTATGTGTTAATCCAGGGTGTCAGCTACCTCTGTACTGAATTTCATCAAAATTGTTCCAGCCGTTTGAGCGTGAAGAAATAACAAACACGCTTACACACTCACAAGCTTTCGCCTTTATAATATTAGTGTAATAATTATTAAAAAACAAACTGTATACACATGTATAAAAATCAATTGCCGTGCGTTGATCTGGGGAAAGCTTGGAAATGGCTCGACCGTTTTTTTTTTTTTTTTAATGTTTTATTCTCCTGAACACTGGCGTGGTTTTAGAAAAACAAACGAAAAAACCGAAATTGTAATTTTGTATAGACAATTTCGGTTTTTTCTTACAGTTTAATAATAAAAAAATAAGTTATCAGAACTGGTAATTCATGGGTATTGCCAGTTCTGATAACTTATTTTTTTATTATTTCTGACAGGCTAAGTGTTTTGACCACAGCTCACCTAACGGTGACGGTGTGGTCGAAGATGGTAAATGATGGTTGGTTAGCGGTTAGCGTGGTCGGTTTGCATGCCGAAGGGCGTGGGTTCAAATTCCAACAATGAGCTTGAGTTGCCGGCGAAGAAAAGGTGTGCTTTACCATCTTCGACCACACCATCACTTAAACATCAGGTGACTTACAAACACCTAGCCTGTCAGCCATAAATGTTCTTGTAATATCAACAGTGCACGGTCTGCTACCAAGAATTCAATGACAACATTGGTCTAATGGACCATCTCTACAGTCACGCCATCCCACTGCCAGAGGGATGTGTGTCGGAAAAAACGGTCGCACAGTGTCTCTACTGTCTCGAACGGTTCCCAAACAGAGACGAGTTACAGACCCACTTGAAGCACAACCACCCAGCCGATACAAAGTCACCGGACCTATTCACTTATGCTTGTTTGATTTGTGAGGTCAGTATACTTTGTTATTCTTTTGGACGTTAAAAAGTTTTGGCTTGATTCTACTTTCATCATACGAACCGCTAAACAGTGCCTTTTGTTGCCCGTCTAGGGTTTTTTTTAATGTAGAAGTAATGAGGCGAACGAGTCTCTCCTGTTGGTAAGAGACATCGCCTGTCCATGTCCATTGTAGCGATACATAGAACTTTGGAGTGACAAAATAAGGTCATGGGCATCGCTGCTTTGGCGCTCATTAATTTGAGACATTAGATGGTTAGTCTCAACAGCCCTGTAATTTCGCTAGCCACAGTACCCTTCAAACCGGAACACAATAATGTTTACACACTACTGCTTGACGGCAAAATATCTGGTAGTGTGGTGGTACCTACTTAGACGAACCACTGTGTAAAAATCCCCCTAAAGTTTAAAGTGGGTGTTCCCCGATAGTCACAATCTGGGTGCCTTCAAGTCGTAAGTAAATTGGTTTCTTCTACGTACGCGTGCTCCATCGTATACCGCATATCCGAATAACCATTGCAGCGATACACAACTTTAAGTCTTAAAACAAAGTCTAAGGCTTTAGCGCTCATTACTTTGAGACTTTCGATGGTTAGTCTCAACAGCCCTGTAATTTCGCTAGCTGCAATAGAACAACATTAGACTAAAAACAGTAGGTCATCTTCATAGAAATTGGCCGCTGCGGTTTGAATGTGTGTGTACCGGGCGCCGTGTACGTATACATTGCCACGCACACATTAGCATAATCTCGGGGAGACTCGGGTGCCGGTAGTCTGGGCTTTGCCGTGTTGCTACTTGCCTTGCTGTCGCCGGCCACTTTATTATTTACACTTTAACGGCCATTTTATCAAATAATATTTGACTAAAAATAAAAATGACAACCCTAAGCGTCAACAAGAGTAGGCTTTTAACTCGACCGGCCTAAGATGAACTATTTTTCTCAATGTACTTTGGTACTACCCTTCAAACCGGAACATAGTAATCTTTACACACTACTGCTTGGCGGAAGAATATCTGGTACTGCGGTGGTAAAAACAGCAACTGTGCGGGTTGCTAAAAAAACATGCAGTTACCATACTCACCCAGTATTTGCTTTCAGGTCCGTTTCGCTGCATTGTTGACCCTAGCGTCCCACATGCAGAAATCGCACGCTCCGCTGGAGCTGCCCTACACGTGTGGTTGTTGCGATTATCGCGTCTCCTCGCATCGTGCGCTCGTCGACCATTACCGCTCTGCACACGCTTACCACAACACTGTGTTCTGCGTGCATTGCCTCAAGGTAAGAGAATTAACTCATGTAGGTCTCTGGAAGCGAAATGCCGAAGATCGGACCGCGTTATTGGTGTAGAATGTGGGCCAGCTCCAGCTGCATCCAAACTTGACCCTTCTTTACAGCACTGTGGTGAGAGATACGTCTTCAAGCCGGAGTTAAAGATTTGATTTGTTTGTGTGTTTCGTGTTAATTTTATGACAGTGTAATTTAATTTTGCTGAAGTTTCTGCAGCTTAGTTGGGAGTCCGTCTGGCTTCCAATCTGGAGGTTCTTGGTTCGAATCCTACGGCACACACTTTTGTCAAAACTCTGATCAGCACGTTTTTGTAATTTGTCCCATTTCGGTCTTCTACTCATTATGAGAAGGGCATATCTATAATCCCAAATCGGGTTGGGAGATTTCTTCATCTTCAAGAAAAATAATCTATCAAAACCATTGACATAAACTGACAAAGGTCACGAACACCGGTGTCTGTGAAGTGATAAAAAAAAATACCCTTTAATATGTGATCAGTTTTAAGAAAATGTTTAATTTTAATTTAATAAAAGAATTTATTAAATTAAAAGTAATATTATAGTAGACATAACGTAAATTAAAATTTTGTTAAAGTAGCAGAATGTGTCGCCTTAAGTAAGTACTAGCCAAGCCAAACCAAAAACTGTTTTACTTAACACGTATAAGTCCGCTAGTCTCCGTTTGACCACCAACTAGCGTGATGGTAAGTGATGATGTCGTCAAATATGAAGCACGCAGACTTAGGAAATACCTATTCACTCTGACCTTGAAAATATCTAGTTTATATCCCTCGGGAATCAAATTTGACAGACTTTCGGCGGTGTTCAAGGCTTAAAAGTTTTTTCTACCAATTTTTCATCACCAATAAGTCAAACGGCACGCCGCTCTACATAAACAAAGAGCTTTAAATTGGTACTTGGCAGAACCGTCACAAAGGTGGCAGCAATATTCCACACATGACCCGACTTGTACTTTATACAATGCAAGCAGCTGTGAAAAATCGCCTAACCTTACGCAAGACGCCCAGTTTTTCCGCCTCGCTTGTTGACGCCAAAATGCGGCGGTACGGAGAATATAAATAACTTTAAAAAAATTGTATTAACAGATGATGCCAGTGTATGTGGATGGCGACGAAATGACTACCAACGTGAAACTATTCCTTGACCATCTCAAACTGCACAAAGACAAGGATAATGAAGCGCGTTGCAATAGATGCTCGCTCAAGTTTGTGCACCTTGGTAAGAATAGAAAATATAATATTCGTGTTCATACAACCGAGATAGATAGAAACTTTGACTTTTTTGTATATACGTTTTTTTACAGCTTACGTGTTTGACCACAGCTCACCTGATGTTAAGTAATGGTGTTGTCAAATATGGTTAACACACCTAGCCTGGAATGGAACTGGCTCTCAAGTTAGGGTACCAAAACACAATGGGGTTAATAGTCCCGAAAATTAAACATTGCAAAATTATCAGCTAATGCTAGAGGTCATAAGGTAACATCTCAACATATTAACCTCTAGCATCAATTTTTTTTGTTATCGTTCCTATCATATCAATAATCACCAACACTATCACTGTCTTCGTTTTACCTTACAACATGTATAAGAGCTCTTTTTTTAATCTGTAATCATTATCGTCCAATTATTAATTAATTAATTTAGTTATTAACCTGTGCAGGTCAATTGAGAGAGCATCAAATTCGCGACCACATTACTGTGGTAGGCGCTACGCGGCTCTGTTCCGAGGAACATCTGATTGCCAAACCAAGGGTTAGTTTGACATCAAAACATTGACACTTACCATAGAGCTAAAAGTCACCCAAGCCTATCATCTCATAAGGTCATAAATATTGCAAATTTTCATTTAAAAATTTCTCCATCAAAATTGATATGAATTTAAGCTAAAGAGTGAAATGACAGCTAACACGCTCTAAAGAGTGAATTGATAGCTAACACGTTCTAAAGAGTGAAATTATAGCTAACATGTTCTAAAGAGTGAACAGAAAGCTAACACGTTCTAAAGAGTGAAATGATAGCTTACATGTTCTAAAGAGTAAAATGATAGCTAACACGTTCTAAAGAGTGAAATGATAGCTAACACGTTTGTTTATATCGCAACCTGATTAGTTCAGCTCTCATCTCAGTCGTGCCATCGTATTTAAGCATGTGTATAAAAGCGAATCATTTACTAATAATTCAGTTATTATGTGAGATTGCATTTCTTCGGTTCATTGAACATGAACAACTTTTGCAATAGAACCGACCCTAAAATCGCAAAAAAGAATCAGTACTAACATTTTGTAGAAGGTCAGTCATATTTGTCTATGGAACATATGTTTTTTTTTTTTTCAGGATTTTAGTGTTGTGCCTAAAGTAGAAGTTGTTCTCAATGACGAGTATAATGATACTCTTTTTACTTAGTACACACCAAGCTTTGTAACCCTGTAGGTATAAAAGTCACAAAATTGATCAGTTGTTAACTGGAGTTTTGGTGAGACAGAAAATACATGCCATTGCGGTGTATTTATATAAAACTTATATTTTTTTCGAGTGTATATGTTTTAAAAAGTCTAGTTTTAATCATGAACCGAATGATATAAGGGAGCGTCCATGAATTTATCACTACATTATACACCAATGACGTTGTTTTGTTGAGTATACGTTAGTTTAATTTACTTGGTGGTAGATCGTCTAGGTAGTTACCACCGCAGTACCAGATACTCTGCCGCCAAGCAGTAGTGTATAAACATAATTGTTTCCAGTTTGAAGGGTACTGTAGCGCTAACGAATAGCAATTACAGGGTTGTTAAGGCTAACCATCGAAAGTCTCAAAGTAATGAGCGCCAAAGCAATGATGTCCTGTACTTTGTTTTGCTACTGAAAGTTCTGTTTATCGCTGCAATGGTCATGAACAGGCGTTATCTCTTACCATCAGTAGAGCGTCTCGTTCGTCTCATAACTTTCCATCAAAAAAAAAATATTTTTTAAATGTAAAAGTAACGAAACGCTCCTTTGATGGTAAGAGGTAACGCATGTCCATGACATTTGTTTTTCAAATTCTGTGCAATTTTACACCTGTACAAATTTATGGTATTGCCAAGAATCTCCCCACTTTTCTCCCACCTGAAATTGTTTGAGATTGTCGACCCCTTGACGAAACATGTATTTTGAAGTTATTACCAACACTCCATGAAAGTTTCTTGTACGGCCATCCCCTTACTTTACGAGGGCGTGTACAGAAATTGGCCGTGACTTTCTCAAATTAAAAAGATAATATAATCAAGGTGCTGACGATGAAAGTTGCTTCATCTCTTCGGTGACTTATGGTTACTTGTTTTATGTTAAAATGTACCTTTAGTATGTAGATTTAAAGCTTAGTTTGGATCTGCAGATGGCAAGCGCAAAGGAGATGTGATCCACAAGAGTGTTTTAAAATCTGGCTGTGGGGAGGTTTTGTAATTTTTATTTTCTTTTGGTAATATTTGCCTTTAAATTATGTAGTTCGCTTAAGTAGTAGTTAGTAATTTATACTTTTACATTTAAATAAATATATGTGTGTATATGGGATTATTCTTGTGGATCTTTGGAAATAATTTTAAATGCATGTTAATGTCGATTTTGTTCATTATTCTTTTCAATAAATAATAGTCTTATCATTTAAACTGAACTTAACATTCATTACACAGGGTAAGGTTAATTATAAGCCAAAGAAAAAATCCAAATACTAAAAAAACTTTTAAAACATAGAAACTAAACATTATGTTAATTATTACGGATACGGAGTTTCCGATATAATTAAACATGAGTAATTCCGCATAAACAAAACAAACACCGGCCAAGTGCGAGTCGGACTGACGCACGAAGGGTTCCAAACCATTATCTATAAAAACGCCAAAAATCCACGTTTGTTGTATGGGTGCCCCCTTAAATATTTATTTTGTTCTGTTTTTTTAGTAATTGTTGTTATAGCGGCAACAGAAATACACCATTAGTGAAAATTTCAACTGTCTAACTATCACAGTTCATAAGATGCTGTCTGGTGACAGACAGATAGCGGAGTCTTAGTAATAGAGTCCCGTTTTACACTTTGGGTACGGAACCCTAAAAATGAGAAAGATACAATTAAATCGACACTATCAGTAGCAGTTAGTTTGTATTGTAGTAAATGTAGTCTTGACAGTAAATTAATATTATGAAAACGTCAAACCAATGCGAAAGCACAACGAGGCGAAATTCAATAAAAAAACGCCATCTATCGATTTGACTCTGCACTACTACGGAGAAGACATCGTAAAGTCACAACCCGAAACACGCTCAGAGAGTAGCGCCATCTAGTCCCACTGCATATCACTATAAATATACGGGACTAGTATGATGTAGTACTATATTTGCTGTGGCGATAGTGATTGTAACAACATGAACGTTAAGGCTAACCCGTTCATTATATTGGTAGAACAAGGCTCGTCCTCCGGTGAAGGATTCTGCGAACCACGACGTGGTGGACACCTTCGAAAGCCTGACCCTGGTGCTGCCCGAGGGCATGCTCTGCCGCGAGTGCGATGCGCCGCTCAACACTGATAAACATTTCTTGTGAGTATACCTGTCATAAACTTGTTTTCTTGTCACCCTTGTAGCGATGATAGCTCAGTGGTTAGCGGGGACGGTTCACACGTCGAATGGCGTGGGTTCAAACTCTAAGAGCTTGAGCTGATTGTACTAGTTTAACCCTTCTTCATTTCTTTCTTTAGATACAACGAACGACATGTTTCTCTAGAAATTCTGTTACAAAATCTGCCGTAATTTAGACCTGTTTTGAAACTTAAAATAAAAATGCACGACATATTCGAATATTGAAAAAAAAAACGGCCAAGTGCGTATCGGCCTCGCGCACGAAGGATTCCGTACCATTATCTATAAAAACGGCAAAAAAATATCACGTTTGTTGTAGCCCCCTTAAATATTTATTTTATTCTGTTTTTTACTATTTGTTGTTATAGCAGCAACAGAAATACATCATCTCTGAAATTTTCAACTGTCTAACTATCATCGGTTCATGCGATAAAGTCTGGCCAGACGGACAGACAGACGGACGGACGGTTAGCGGAGTCTTAGTAATAGGGTCCAGTTTTACCCTTTGGGTAAGGAACCCTAAAATCTAATATGTTTCGTTTATTTACAGAGGCACGACAAGCTGCACGAAATGCGCATACGTTACGTCATGCTACCGCGCCATGTTACAACACAGCGGCTACTGCGCGGGCCCGCTGTCCCTCGAGGACGCGCCGCGCAACGCTCCCTACGTCTCTCACTGCGTCTGCGGGTACAACACTAGAGTCGGTGAGTGACCATCCCGCTTGAAAACTAACGCACCATTTTCGTGAGAAGCGTTTTTTTTTAAATTCTATTCCCTAATAGATACAAATATTGTAATTAATTAGAAATTAACGTACTATTTTGTGTTGTGTTGTTTTATTTGACTTGAGATATTTTATTTTTATGATTATGTACCTACCTAAATTGTAATTTTTTTTTCTTGTACATATGACTAATTATTATACAAAATACAAAAATATTGATTTACCAAAAAATTTACAAACATAATGGTATTATAATAGTCCCCGCACTAGGGCTAGCCTGTATCGCGGGAGGCTGCAATCGATTACAAGACTAAATTATTAAGAAAACTTGTACTATTTGGACTATGTAAATTAATAAGCATGCAGTTAAGTACATATGTGCATGAGGTTTGTGTGCGTGTGTGTGTTGTGAGAGGGTGTTTGTGTATGTGTGTGTATTATTGAATGTATATCAATGATTAATTAATGTAACTGGCTTTTCAGCCGTTTTAACTAATTAAATTAAATTAATTAAATACAATCTAGGTGCCTTCAAGTCACGAGTGAATCGGTTTCTTCTAGGCAAGCGTGCTCCACCGTAGACCGCATCATGGCTTAACGTCGAGATAACGGTGAATTGAATTCCTTGCCAGCATTTCTGTTTCCTATAAACTACAATTTGGATTTAAGACTAGACCCAGGGCTGGATTTGGAGATCTGGAGGCCATGGGGCATCGAAAGAACGAAGGCCCGTAATTATTTTACGAATAAAAATTTAAAATCAAAAGCGTTTATTGCGAGTATGGGTTATATTATAGTTGTTATATCGATTCTATATATCTTATATATTCTACTATCTGGTATGCAAATTGGTAGTCAACAATAATAAACTATGTAGGTCCTAATATGTAAGTATAGTCACAATATACCTATTGATATATATTTATTACCGTCAATTCTTTCAAACAATTATTGCTAACAAATAAAATTATTTCAACAAAGAATGTAGTAATTAGTTACAATTGTAGGGCCCCCTCTCTTGTGGAGGCCCCAGGGCATTAGCCCTCCCCCAAATCCGGCCCTAGCTCGACCGCCACCTTCCATCCTGCGAGTTTTTGGCCAAACGTAGATCTATTCTGATATATAAAAAAAAATATTTATTAAAATCGCACAACATGCGATTCACGCGTCCTTTTTTGCGATACGCCTGCAAATTGTGCAATTATCTTCCTTCCTCCGTACTTCCGCGGAGTTATTTTGTATTCTTTAAAAGCTGTTTTAACTTGCCTACTTTCGTATTTCTAATATTAATGTGATTTTCAACCTCCTTTCCGTAGGCACTGATATGCTGACCCATTTGTTGATGTGTGAACACAAGACGGCTTACAGCTGCGAGGAAGACGCGCGCGCAAATATAGTGCAAGAACAAAGCTCCAAGCCAACGGACGAACTCACACTACAATTGGAACATGTAAGTCCGCTAACAAGTTAAACAAATACGATTTTTTTATTGATAACACTAAAATTATTTGATAGATATTCTGCCGCCAAGTAGTAGTGTGTAAACATTACACTATTCCGGTTTGAAGGGTAATAATAATAATATAACTCTTTATTGTTCATTGTTCACACCAATTATTACTAAAAACAATTTTACAGTATAAACTTAACACTAGTTGAACAATTGGCGGCCTTATCGCTAAGAGCGATCTCTTCCTGGCAACCTAAACTAGCACTGCAGCACTGGGTACTGCAGCTAGCGAACATACAGAGCTGTTTGAACCATCTAATGTTTCAAAGTAATGAGCGCCAAAGCAGCGAAGTCACTCAAAGTTGTGTATCGTTGCAATGGTCATGGACAGTCTTTATCTCTTACCATCAGGAAAGCGTATCATTCGTCTTATTACTTTTACATTAAAAAAAAAAAAAAACAGTTTTTAGAAGAGATTAGAATATAAATAACTTCCAATATCAGTAACTTAATAACTAGAGACCGGATTAGATCCCACTTAATATAATAAATGGTAAAGTTTGCATGTATGGATTTTTGTTACTCAATCACGCAAAAACGGCTGAACGTATAAAGATGAAATTTGGAACACATATAGTATATTACCTGGATTAACATATAGGATACCTTTTTATCCCGGAAAATATTAGATTCCTGTGGGTTTTATTTTTATGGCTGACAGGCTAGGTGTCACCTGATGTTTAGTGCCGGTGTGGTCGAAGATGGTAAAGCACACCTAGCCTGGAAAGGAACTGGCACTCAAGTGAGGCTGCCGGAACATACCGTTAGATGCTTGGCGGCAGATTTTCAACTTGAGTGTAGTACCAAGCCAGCCGAGTACTAAAAAGTACCCTACCACCACGCTATGGTTTCCTCACGATGTTTTCCTTCACCGGCAGCTCAAGCTCATTGTTGGAGTTTCAACCCTTGCCTTCGGTATGCGAACCGATCGAGCTAACCACTGAGCTATCATCGCTACAAAAAAATCGTCATCTGTTCTTAATCAGTAACGTGATTTCCATTTTTGGCTGCCTGGAAGAGATCTTTTAGCGATAAGGCCGCCATTTGTGGCACTAGCTCATAAGATTCTATTGTTTTCTATACGTATTTTTTTCTATTTCTGGTGTGCACAATAAAGAGTTTATATCTATACTAGCGACCCGCCCCCGCTTCGGTGCAATGTAAATATTAATGTGGTGCATATGCATGTATTATACATGCATATGCACCTTCCTCTTCAATCACTCTATCTATTAAAAAAACCGCATCAAAATCCGTTGCATAGTTTTAAAGATTTAAGCATACATAGGGATATAGGGACAGAGAAAGCGACTTTGTTTTATACTATGTAGTGATAATTATATCAATGTTTCTAGCCGGTAGACACCGCGCCTTCGATAGCGGACTACGCGCCTCCGTCGGTTCTGAACACGCAACTCTCACTCGACGACTTGGCGCCGCCGTCTGTTTTACAGAGCGACCAGGTAACTAGTTATATGCCTTTTATTCTTTCTCACTAGTGTTACACGCGTGACGACGATGACAATGAAAAACGGTCTCTTTTAGGCCCGAAAAAAAATCTTTTTATTGAATGGTATCGCCATGTGGGTTCCAGGTCAATCGCTTTGCAATAGTACAGGATCCGTACAGTGCCTAGGGCTTGCGACCCAAGTGTAGATTTAAGTCCCTTTTGATTTGGGTCCCTTTTGATTAGCACCAATGCTCACCTTCACTATAATTTGTATTAATTGTAAAATTTGTAGTATTTCAGGAAGATTTTGCTGATATTTCTTTTCGCTTAATCTATATGCAGAAGTAGGAACTACAAAATATAAACTAACTGGAAAACTATTTTTGGTTATCAGGTTATAATATACATATGAATAAATATTATAGCAGTTTTTACTCAACGCCATCTAGACCCAAACTAAGCAAATTTTGTACTATGGGAACCAGATATCGGATAGAATATTATTTGCTATTACTATTTATTTTATTTTTATACATACAGAACAACCAGACCTGATTTTATCGTGATGGGAGTCGAACCCGCACCCTACAACTCTTGAAGCAGATATTTTACCAAATACCTAACAGTCAATATGTTTACATATTTTTATTACATGGTCTTTTAACTAATTAATAAATCCTTTGTTGCTTTAATATGTAAAAAAAAACTATTCCATAATATTACTGCTATTTTATGTTAGTCATGCCTTGATATGACATTATTTCTTCACACTGGAAATGGCTGGATAATTTAGGTGATATTAGAAATGGAGAGAGTGCATACGATGGATTAATGTATGCATTATATGCATATTCATTATTATTAACACTTTTTAAGATTTGCCTGTAAAGTAAGAATGTTTACTGAAGTAATTATTAATTATATTTCAGCATGATCAAGAACTCTTGAAGGATGCATATGACCGCCCGCTGGCCACGCCGCGCCACGAAGACCCGAGTTACACCCTCGGAGATTTCGAACCCTTGCCACAGGAGCCTCCTCCGCAGCCAGACTTTGAACAGCTATAAATAAATCCATTCCAGGCTATGTGCTCACTATCATGGACCACTTACGTGAGCTGTGGTCTATATATGTATAGCCTGTCAAACATGAAAATAAAAAAGTCTTTGCAGCTAGACTTTGAAACACATTCTTTTGTGCAATTTATCTATTGAATAGATATCTATTGAGTTGCATAATTATTTGGTATATATTTTTTTTTTTTTTAATACAAAATGATAAATCATTGACATTCTCTTATTAATAATCCTCTCCATAAATAGTTTAAGAACTGGTTTCCAATTCAAAATGACCAATACCTTTTCAATTTAGTCAATTTTGAAGAAGTATGACCATATAGAATACAATGTAAACATTTATGAAAAGCCTAAATATTGAATATGTTACATCTCACTTTCGTTTATTTTCTGATATTGTTAACTCATAGGAAGTAATTTATGTAAACATCATGTTCTACAGAAAATTGTATGTTAAAATCTATCTCCTTATTCTAAGTATGGTGAATTCAGTATATTATTATGTTTGAATAGTAAAATTTTGGTTTGTTTACAATTATATTATAGAATAAAAGTAATCCTTAGTTGTAATTTAGTTTATTTTTCACTCTCCTTCTTTTTCTATAATTTAATGTAACTTTATTAGTGACACCATAGTCTTCTATGCAGTCATTATTATTTTCTAGCACAGTGCTATCGTAACACAAGTCGTAAGTTTTCCAAATATATTTCCAGGATATTTTCACTTTACTGCCACTTCTTTTCTGAAAGATTTCGAAATGTCTCTTGACTGCTTTTTTCAAATCCAGCACTGATGAATTTTGTGGAATCTAACAAAAAACAATCTGTTAATGCGCATAGAAGTAGGAATTAAATAACATTTCACAAAAATATAAATATGAAGTTTCTGTTCCTATATAAACCTTTAAAGACTGATTTACATGAAATTAAAAAGGGTAACTTGAAACCTATAGATAAAACATATATTGATACATTGACCAGATCCTGCCTGATGTTAACCAACAATGTGGTCTAAGATGTAACACACTTACTTAAAAGGAACGATTTGAAGACAACCATACAGTACTTTTCAAGAAATCTGACAAAGAATTCCACATCCTCGGCGTGTGAACAAAAAATGTAGAGTTGGAGCGACTACTGCACACAGGGGGAATGTCCACCATATATGGTTGCAGCTTTGGTCACATTTGTTTTGCCATTCGGTAGTAAAAAAGGGCAGGGGAAACAGTCTTCCAATTCTAAGGCACAATCCCTGAATGTAGAAAGCTGATAGACAAGAGACCTTACATTGATGCTTAAGACTTTGTAGCCAATATTTGACTAAAGTTTAATTGTTATGTACTAAACCATCAGACCAAAGTTGGATAGGTATATATATAATTAAAATAAAAGTATAATCACAAAGATAATATCAAAATTGTATATCTTAACAACTATTGCAGTCAGGTGAGACAATAGGAAACTTACAATGACTTTCAACAGTGGTTCATCTTGTCTCTTTACCATCAATGTAATTGATTGCCCATGTTCTACAGCTATCTGAAAAATATGAAGAAATTTTAATATTGTTATTGATGAGGAATTTCCTTGCTACAATACACCTGCACAGGTTTAAGAGGAACTACACTTATACATCAGTATCATTAGTTAGCTTACTAGTTACCTATTTAATTTTACCTTCGATTACATGCATTTTAACAGATTGATTACCTACCTGTGATAATACTTCTTCAAGAATTATATCTGAAGGTAAATCACTAAGTAATGAATCACATTTTGTCAAAGTATATAGTGAAGACTGCGTAATTTCAAGGAGTTCATCATGCGATAATGTGTTGGTAATATCTTCAATTGCTTCCATTAGTGGATCTTCAAGTTAAAAGCTTAAAATAGAAATAATAAAATTCATTGAATGCCAAGGATCTCTTTGCGTTGTCGTTTTTGTAGATAGTACTGTAGACTATGCAAGTAATACGGAAAATTCTGCGAATGATCTCTAATATGACTTAGGTATGTTTCCCAAGATTATATTGCTTGCCCATTGCCCACTCTGCTTGTAGTTCTTCTCAAAGACAAATAAATAGTACTCAGGAAGATCCTTTTTAAATTTTCTGCACTTCATGAGTAAAACACCATTGTTTTATACCTCAACAAAATATTTTGAAAATAATAAAATACTGCAACTCGACTTTCGCATTCCCGAGCATATATTTTAACGTACTCTCATATTCTGTGTCCCCGAAGACCCGAATCCCGAGTATCTGAGTAAACAATTATAAACATCACTCTGTAGCTGTAGCACGTAGCACGCATGAAGCTATGTAGCACGGTAGGTAGCACTTTCATTACGAAGCTTTTTTTGTTCTCTTTCTTCTTGGCATCGCACTCTGTGTATTCTGTCAGTTTCAATCATTTCAATGTTTTTGTATTTTGTGTGCAGTCTTCATTTTTCAGCTTTTTTATCTTTATAGTCAAAGTCCATTCTTGCTCAAGTCCAATCCAGTCATACCTTAGTAAAGTAATGACCACAAATCTCCATCGACGCTTATAGTAAAAGCGTCGATGGAGATTTGAATGCAACACAAAATTTCACCACATTATATTACTTTGCCACACTCGCGCTTGTAATTCGGCACTATATTAAAAAAAAAACACTATTTTTATACATGAACACTCGAAAAAACACTAGTTTAGGAAAAAATACAAGCAAGTTATAAATTACATCAGCATGAGAAATTTGGCACATTGTTTTTAAAAGCTATATTTTGAATTGTAATTTCCGATTTTTGTAGACAATAATAGTTCATCTCTAGTAAAGCTGACCTTAGTCTATAGCGTGATCAATGTCAAAAGTTATACGCTTGACATTTACGAAAGTCAATTTGAATTTTTGAGGTTATTCTCTGGAAATAATTTCAGAAATTGAAATACTTTATTTACTACTAAATAACCAAAATGGACAGTCTTTCAACCGGTAACCTCAGTGGGTCTCAGAAAGAAGAGCTGATGGATCAAGTAAAGCAACAAATCGCTATCGCAAATGCTCAAGAACTTCTGACGAAAATGTCTGAAAAATGTTTCAAGAAGTGCATTTCGAAACCTGGTACATCGTTGGATAATTCAGAACAAAAGTGTATAGCGATGTGTATGGATAGATACATGGACGCGTGGAACCTGGTCTCACGAACATACAGCAGTCGAATCCAGAGAGAGCGAAACAACATGTGAGGGCCTCGGTCTCTCAAACGAAAAAGCCTGCAGTAACAGCACTGCGTGTAAATAAAACTTAGTAGTGACATTTCACATTGTGAGTCGCAGCAATGGTTGTTGTGTTCAAAAATAAATATTTAGGTTGATAATAATTGTTGCATTGTTTGAGCACTTTATTTACTCCATAATTATGTAAGTTAGGTACAGAACTCTTTATTGTAATTTAAAACTTACAACTATTACCATCGGAAATGTAGTTTATGTATGAGAATGTTACATTTATGTAGTGGCGATGCTTGTGTAAATACAAGTTACAAAAAATAAACATTTGTGTGTTTTCAAATAGATTACTTTTATATTACATTAAGAATATCACATTTCGCCTTTAAGCATTTTTTTTCTGAATTGATAAACTTTTCTAATCCACATCTCTCTTAGTTCTTCTTCACTTGGTAGCTCCTGAAAAAAAATTTAATACATTAATTCTGCTACACCATTTTCTGAACCACTGCTAGCCCTGAAAAGTATCCTCTCATAGATAAATGAATATATGGAGAATGAAGTAGAAAGGACCAGCACTATTAATTTAACAATAACACAGACTGAATAAAGAAATGCCAGAATTTCATATGAGATAAAATGCCCTATTATTAGTTTGTACATTTCCTATTTCCTCCTATTAAAAACATGTTTATCAATTGTAATCTGCCCTCAGCCTAATTGATGCATTCAGCATAATACAGATACTAGTCCACTCCCTTTACTATAAATGGATGCACCTAATCTCACTTATCTCATTATAAAGATTATACATAAGTCAAACTTAAACCTACTAAAAAAGAAAAAAAACGAAACCATCATTGAATGTCCATATCACTAAGAAAATTAATAACAACAAATGCGAACTGCTAGACAGTGGAATGCGCTGCCTGAGCGGGTGCCTGTTGGATATAATCTGAGTGTCTTCAAGTCACAAGCAAATCGGTATCTTCTAGGCAAGCATGCTCCATCTTAGATCGCATCATTAACATCAGATCAGGTGTTGGCAGTCAAACGTAAATGTCTTATAAAAAAAAATGGGATACAACTTATTTCTGACAATAGGGCATCAGTTCTATTGAGTATATTGGATGAGATCTACCTATATGCAACAGTAGTTTATAATAGGATGATGAAAGAAAAACCTAACTAGTCTAGTTGCTTACATCAAAGTTGATGATAGAATCGTCCTTTTCCTCTCTCTTTTCTGCTTCAGGCACCATAACAGTCTGTGCATTTAAATCTATGACAATATTTTGTTTCTTATTCTTTGAAGATGTGAATGACTTCTGCACAAATGAGTCACTATTAAGCTCTGATAGTAAGTTTCTATCATGAATAGTAGGCATATCTTCTTTAATTTCAACTTCTTTATATTCATAAATAGGTATCTTCTGTAATGTCAGGCCAGCTGCTTCTGCCGCTTTGATAGCTTTCTCTATTTCTGTTTTATTATCTTCTTGTTGATATTTTTTGGTACTGCTAGAACGCTCTGTAATGAAATGAACAGATTAGTTAGCTGGTAAAGTTTTTTGATACTGTAAATGATGAGGGCAAAATCTTTTTACATACATAATATATAGTGCAAAGCTTTGGAATAAGATTTACAACATTACATGCAAAGCCGGGTTGAGTTGCTAGTAAATACTAAATTACAGTCAATCCTTAGTTTTTTACTAACAATTTGTATTCCATGTATAACTTAGTAATGTTGTATGTCTTTTTCCAAAGCTACACTTGGAATACAATTGCTAGTAAAAAACTAAGAGTTGACTTATTTAGCATTTACTAGCAACTCAACCCAGCATTGCACATGGTATTACAGGGCATAATTTACACAGAACTTTAATGAAATATATACCTAAACTTTCTTCATGAAGCACTTCATCCATTTAGTAATTGTTTTATTACAATCCGAAAGTATTTTAAGAGATCTTAATTCTGATATTTCATGCACATCAAGAAAATGTTGATGCTACGTAATGCGTATAGGTCTCCTATTTAAGATGCTGCTACCTTTTTCAAGTCTTGTGCCAATTCTATCCAGTGCTGTCTTAGTAATTTTGTCTGACCAGCAGAATAATGGTTGCCAAAATGTTGCTTTTTATTCTGCAGTAATCATTTGATGACTACTTTGAACCAACCACCATCTTATGTGGTACCTAATAACTATTATTGAACGGTACAGATATTTTATTCTATTAAAGATTTCTTAGTTTCCTCAATATAAGACAACAATAACATTTAAATATTTATCTAAGTGAAACTAGGGTTACCTGGTTCATTAGAGCTGGATCTACTAGTTGACGAGCGCGATCTCTTCGATTTCTTGCTCTTGTACCTTGATCGGCTCCGAGAGCTGGACAGAGACCGCGAACGGTCCCTCTTTGAACGCGAGCGAGGGGAGGATGCAGATTTATCTCGCTTAGAATGCGATCGCGACGACGACCGCCGTTTTGACTTTGATTCGTAACGATCTCTTGATACGCTTCTAGAGTAACTTTTTCTCTTATGCCTGGATCGAGAGCTAGAACGCTTACGTCTGTGACTGCTTGACTCCGAGTACTCCGATCGATCTCTTGAACGGGAACGTCTTTTGTGTTTACTTTTTGGTTTCTTTCGCTCGTATGATGATCCGGAACTGTAGGAAGAACTACGCCTGTCTCTATAGCGACTTTTCTCGCGAGGCATTGCAACAGTAGTGCTGTTACAGAATTTTAAATTCAATTCAAACCATATTGAAAAAAACCTTTACAAATGCTAAAAAGTACGATATGATTAAGAGAAATACCGTAACTGAACGCGTACACACAACATTGAGCACGCACTAAACGTGTGTCGTTCATGAATGAATACTTCAAATGGACTACTTCAGTCGGTCCCGTCCTTCATTCTCTAGTCCAGTTGTAATTTCACTAGTTCCTAGTTCAGTGTATAGTCCAGTATAGTCTTGCGCAAAATGTGTCACTGAAATGAAAAGAACTAAATGTGTCTTTTCATTACAGTGAACTATATCCATCTTCTAGTTCAGTAGTTCAGTCTAGTTCAGTT
The DNA here is from genome assembly GCA_950106695.1 of Biston stratarius. Taxonomy (NCBI): domain Eukaryota; kingdom Metazoa; phylum Arthropoda; class Insecta; order Lepidoptera; family Geometridae; genus Biston; species Biston stratarius. The sequence continues at coordinate 10,914,855 of OX467115.1, read as the reverse complement.
GCTCTACAAACTTGTATTTGTGTATCGTTCGGTTCTCCTTCACTATTTCATCTAAAGATATGGAATTGGTTAATAAGTAACAGTTCATTGCGTCATCTTATCGTAAGTTCAGAGTAGTTAGGTTTAAAGAATTTATTCTCAATAAGACAATTGTCACTTACTTGAGAAACAATGGATTACTTAAATATGGATTCACAAAAAACATTCGTCGATGATTGAAATTAATTGTTAGATTTATAAATTTATTAACTACCCACATAACGCGTTCATTTGTCCAAAAGAGAATGATTTGCTATTATGTACTGAGCTAGTTGAGACTTGAACGCGTTAAATGAGTTCACATTTTTAATGTGTGAGGGTATTTTATTATAAAGCTGCGCTCCTTCAAATGTTATCATTTTTTTGCCACAGTTTGTTCTTACCTTTGGTAAGACTAGAAAAATAGCTCGTCGAGTGCTACGTTTGGTCATTTGTTTGTATTTTGTAGTTAGACGAGCTAAGATACGATGCACACATTAAAAATTTAAATAATACCACAGATATTTTTGATATTTTTAGGCCGGGTCGCTTTTTATATATTAAAAAGGAATCTCACAGAAAACGATCTAGTTTGGCGTATTTAAAAATCTGTGATATGTACAATGATTAAAATTTATAATATTAACTAAGTCATAACTTTTTTTTGGTGTTTTTTCACTGTTCAGTCTGTGTTACAGCTGATAAAGAGCAGCTAAGTTGATTCCGTTTTTGAGTCAAAATATTCCCTGCCTTCGAAAAAATTAGTTCACATGGAACAGATGTCGCTACTACATTAAGACGCTTCAGCATGTAGCAAAACAACAGCGGGTATATGTAGCGTTTTTCGTTCCACCACACAAACGGATCGTTGGTCCGTTTCCAAATTCGAACTGGCCATAGATTTGTTTACGTTATTATTGTTATTACAAAATACAAGAAATGCAGAGTAAAGTGGTACAAATACATAAACCTAAGTGACCCGTAACGTCATGTCATAAAGCTCAAAATTATCTTAAAACTTTTCGCAATTCGATACTTACGAGTAAAAACAATGCGCTTTATTTCACATTCAAACTAAATCAAACGTGATTGTAAGCTGTACATTGCCATTTTGTTTGGATAATCAAAATTAGTATATTTATATGGCAAGCGATGTACAGCAAAAGTTAGAGAACTCGGTTGTTCTCGAACTATCGTACAGTGCTATGCTACATACTTTACTGACCCGGTGACTACATCGCTATACTCATGGAATAAAGTTTAAATTTCCATAATCCACTGGATCAGGTAAGATTGTGTCTCTATACACTTAACCAAGCTGAGTGAGTGAAATAGATGATCATTTCGGTGCCTACAAAAGAGTGTGACAGCAAATTATTTTTATCATCAATAAGCATACACTGCTCCTTCTCCTTCGTATTTCGTTTGCGGCCGGTGGACTACTGGACTATACACTGAACTAGGAACTAGTGAAATTACAACTGAAGTAGAGAATGAAGGACGGGACCGACTGAAGTAGTCCATTTGAAGTATTCATTCATGAACGACACACGTTTAGTCCAGTAGTCCACCGGCCGCAAACGAAATACGAAGGAGAAGGAGCAGTGTATGCATATTGATGATAAAAATAATTTGCTGTCACACTCTTTTGTAGGCACCGAAATGATCGTCTATTTCACTCACTCAAACTTCAGCTTGGTTTAGTGTATAGAGACACAATTTTACCTGATCCAGTGTATTATGGAAATTTAAACTTTATTCCATGAGCATAGCGATGTAGTCACCGGGTCAGTAAAGTATGTAGCATAGTACTGTACGATAGTTCGAGAATAACCGAGTTCTCTAACTTTTGCTGTACATCGCTTGTCATATAAATATACTAATTTTGATTATCCAAGCAAAATGGCAATGTACAGCTTACAATCACGTTTGTTTTAGTTTGAATGTGAAATAAAGCGCATTGTTCTTACTCGTAAGTATCGAATTGCGTAAAGTTTTAAGATAATTTTGAGCTTTATGACATGAAGTTACGGGTCACTTAGGTTTAGGTATTTGTACCACTTTACTCTGCATTTCTTGTACATATTTGTATTTTATAATAACAATAATAACGTAAACAAATCTATGGCCAGTTCAAATTTGGAAACGGACCAACGATCCGTTTGTGTGGTGGAACGAAAGACGCTACATATACCCGCCGTTGTTTTGCTACATGCTGAAGCGTCTTAATGTAGTGGCGACATCTGTTCCATGTGAACTTTTTTTTTCGAAGGCAGGGAATATTTTGACTCAGAAACTGAGTCAACTTAAAGCAACGAAAAGTTATGACTTTGTAAATATTGTAAATTTTAATCATTGTACATATCACAGATTTTTAAATACGCCAAACTAGATCGTATTCTGTGAGATTCCTTTTTAATATATAAAAAGCGACCCGGCCTAAAAATATCATAAATTTAAAGCAATCGGAATGTGCGCGAATTGCCTCAAATATACATACAACAGTTTCTGTCCACCTAACGGAAATTATCTAGATTGTCAATCCTAATCCTAGGCCTGATCAAGTATAAAGAGAAATTTGTGGTATTATTTTAATTTTTAATGTGTGCATCGTATCTCAGCTCGTCTAACTACTCTAAACTTACGATAAGATGACACAATGAACTGTTACTTATTAACCAATTCCATATCTTTAGATGAAATAGTGAAGGAGAACCGAACGATACACAAATACAAGTTTGTAGAGCAACTGAACTAGACTGAACTACTGAACTAGAAGATGGATATAGTTCACTGTAATGAAAAGACACATTTAGTTCTTTTCATTTCAGTGACACATTTTGCGCAAGACTAGCACGCACGCACAAATTACATTTTCATAATTTTTTTATCTATTTTGACATTGACATTTATACACATTTTTACGTTGACTATTGACGTTACTGTAAAAAGTATGGCTAGCTATAAATTTTTCTTCCCATTATCATGATCTTGCATAACAGTAGGTACTTTAGGGCGGGCCATGATCGTGGTCATTCGTGCATCTAGGTAAAGTAGCAGTATTTTTAATATTACTGCTACTTCTACTAATTCTAAATTAATACGAAGAGAGTACCCATTTATATAATTGGCTTACATATATTCACATACGAATTTCAACTCGCCATTTTGAAACATTCATGCAAGAAATTGAATGGGGCAAGTGCAAAACGGACTCACAAATTTACTTTTAAGTAAGCGACAGGATCTTTTAAAAAATTAACATCAAGGTCTAGCTCGAGGCTGATTCGCATAAGCCCAGTTTCCTAAAAACTGTGGTTTTTAAATATATTACTTTTTATTAATACACTTTAAGTACCTACATAACCTTCAAAGTGTAGGTCAAGCTGGTACTTTCTTGATTTGTTATTATTTGAAAAAGCGTATTAAGATCATGCTAAGTTTTTTTTTATGAATGACTTTTGCCGTTGGCCTCGGATGGCCTTTACAGCATCACCGGACTTTAATGCTAAGTTAGAATATATCATGCATTTTATAAGTATCTTCCTCCGGCCTTTCCCAGGGATAGTATATCTACTTTAAAAGCTGTAAGTAGGGTCGATTTCCACCTAGGACAAACATTTTGTGATGTAAACAAATGCTTATTCTGTGTCTGTGTTTTTTGTATGTATTACTAGCTGCGCCCTGCGGTTTTACCCGCGTGGTGATGGATGATGATGGTGATGAAAAGTATCCTATGTTTTATTCCAGGGCCTAAAGTATCTACATGCAAAATTTCATCCAGATCCGTTCAGCCGTTCTTGCATGATTGAGTAATAAACATTCATCCATCCATCCATCCATCCATCCATGCACCCATCCATCCATCCAAAGTTTCACATTTATCTTATACCTTTAAACGAGCAAATATAATCTGAATCTCGGAAACGGCTCCAACGATTTTCATGAAATTCAGTATGCAGGGGTTTTCGGCGGCGATAAATCGAACTGGCAAGGTTTCATTTTTAGAAAATGTCGTTTTATCCGTGTTTTCAGCCCAGCAAAGCTCGGTTATCCAGGTACTAATATTTTAAGTGAGATAAGTATGGTTTTACAAAAAAAAAGTATTTAATTATTCTATCAGTTATCTGACTCCCATCATACAAGTTTTGTTTAGTTTGGGGTCAGATGGCGCTATGTGTAATATCCTACATTTTTTTTTACGATTGAAATATCTCAAATCCATAATTAATAAAATATGACAAAAAGATTATCAATTTTTACATGTACTTTACGACAAGCGATATGACATACGATTTATTTTCGCGTGAAGTTAAATCGTTTCGGATTTGTTGATTACTAAATTTAGTACCCACATTAGTCGTGCAATCTAGGATACCAATAGCTTGTTTTTCATAGTCAATAGTTTACCAAAATATTTCGGGAAATAAACAAAATTGGCAATAATTGACGAAACATAGCCAAAACTAAACTCAAAAACTGTATCAATAGATGTCACTGTTATCAGTTTTTAATTTTCACTTCATTTCACGCAGTTAGTAAAGATGATCACTTTGCAATCTTTGGTATGATTTTGTAAACCTTTTATTTAAAATAAATAAATACAGCTTCTATTGATAAGCAATTTATACTAAATAGTATTGATTGATGTTTAACATCTATTATAAAGGTTTATTAAATTTTCATTGTTTTTTAAAGGTTTTTACCAATAAAAGGCGTATATTGAAACGTTGCACAGGGCAGCGACCGTCAGTCAATCGTCCCCGATGACGGAATGTGTGAAAATTTTAAGATGGTGATCAACTGTATTTTTCTCCAATATAGTTGAAAACCTACACTGGTGCTTAACTTCCCTTTCATCACGATATAAACGTATTTCTAGCAGTATTCACGTAGGTCTGTTGCCGTATTATAAAGCGTAGTGAATTCCTTAGTGCCTGACGTGAGATTCGATCACTGACATTGTTTCGTTGAAATCGTTGTGCCCATCGCGATTGTTATGTTTATGCTGAAACCGTGTGCTTTCCACTCGATCCGTGTACGGGCCGAGAGTTTCTGATGTTTCCGAAGCCATGGAGAGGCAGGAGAGAGCATATGCCAACATGGAGGCTAGCGACTGTGTGGACACCAAACAGGTGAGCAAAGCACGGCTTATTGACTGCCGGTTTTTAAAAATTTCACGTTTAACTCGTCCAGATTATCTTGGTGCCTCTGAAATTTGCATTGGAATGCTACCACTGGTTAATTTACTAGTGCAGAAATTAAGTAATTCAAATCTTGTATGATATAAGATTTAAACTTAATATCACTTGCATGTAATGTGCAGTTCAGACTTATGGGAAATATGAGCAAACCAGTAAAGAATTTCACATTAGTCTGCATTAATTCTTTGTAGCAACAAAGCAAGGCAAAAGGTGGGTGCTGCTATTTGCTACCCACACTCCCTGTGAATAAATTATTGGCATTAGAACATTGTTATAAACTGTTTGTGCCTTATTGGGTACAATTATGAATGCCTGTATTGAAGACTATATTTGTATAGTGCTCATTTTGTTAAGCGATTATCATTTTCATACTGGAATGCTTTTATTTTATTTTAGATAATGTAGTTAAGTATTTTGTTACCTAGTTCAGGCTAAATTGTTATGTTTTAAAAATAAATAAACCTGAGCTTGAGTTTTTATTTTCTATTAGGTATATGGCTTATATTCGGTAAATGATGGCTTGTTCTCCCTTTTATTATCATCCCTTTGGTATTATTATGTTCAACAAAATATCAAAATCAAAATCAAATTAATTTATTCAAACTAGGCTGAGAATCAGCACTTTTCGAACGTCGTATATTTAGTTCAGAAGACAGTGTGATGATTGTCGATCACAGTGGGTGTTAGTTGTTAACTTTAATATAGCATCCTAAGATGTGGTTACATCTATAGTCACAATAATGAATAAGATATATATTATAGTGAAATTCTGTCATCTGACCAACACTGAAAAGTGAGGTAAGAAAGTAAGACCCAATCTTGTCATGTTCCAGTGTACTAGTGTAGTGTGTAGTTTACAGCTGCCATAAGATACTGTTTCCAAAGTCCTTTGTAGACAACAATTTCTGTAAAAAAATATATAGGTATTAATAAACAACATTTCTACTACACTATACAGTTTGCATGCAAAAGATTTGTCATATTTTGATTCATAGATGATGTAAATGTTTGTGTGTCAGACATAATCAAATTGCCAATTTTTTTTTGGCTTTTTAAAATTACAATGTCTCTTCAAATTAGGAGTAGACAAGTTCTTTCTAGTAGTATTAGTTTGTTCCATTCTGAACCAACTTGTTCCTTATCTTCGGGTCAATTTCAAATGTGAATATGTAAAAGAAAGTTAAAGAAGTTATTGATTACTAAATATTATAAGATAGGCAACTTTCTAATGGGTTACATGTAAGTAATTTTATTCAACCTTTAATTAATTATTTTGACATTAATTCGACTTATTAGATTGACATTACCTAATTCAAATTGTATTCTATTCTAAATGAGTAAGAAAAAACTATTTCTGTCAACAATAGCACTGACTCCATGTGTAGGTACACCCTCTGCAGTAAAACAAGATGAGACTTTTGTAGTATAAGACCTGTACTGTAAATCATTCATGATTATGCTAATAAATGTATAGGTATTTATCTATATACTATTAATTAATCAAGATTTTAAAAAAGTCGATAGACATTATTTCATGGGCATCATCGATTTATTGGCCGGCCTACAAAGACACATGGTAAAAATATAATTTTGCAATTATTATTAGTTGAATAGTTTCTTACTCAATTACAATAGTCTTAATGAACAGTATTACATAATTTTATTTTAATTGTAATAAACCAGTGGTATTTTATTTAACCTATTGTTGAATAATTCACATTATTCTGCGAATCAATTGTAATAAGGTTATAACAATTTTTTATATATTAATTTTTATTTCTTGCTATTTCTCTGTATTTATCTGCATTTTCTATACCTATGCCAAAAATAGCAAACACAGACTGCAAATCCTGTTTAAATATTTAGTACCCGGATGACCGAGCTTTGCTCAGCTGAAAACACGGATAAAATGATCTTTTCTTAAAATGAATCCCAGCTAGATCGATTTATTGCTCCTGCATACTAAATTTCATGAAAATCGTTGGAGCCGTTTTCGAAATTCAGATTATAATATATATAGTACATATATACAAGAATTACTTGTTTAAATGTATTAGATTTCAAGTGTCAATTTTTTTCTAAATTCCTTAAAATAAAAATGAAGTAAAAATGAATCCTTTAAAGTAAGTCCACTAGCCTTATGCTGCTATACATACAGAGCTATAAACTTGGGATGTGCTTAGCCAAAGAAGCCACGCTAGCTTTTACTATAGGCACAACTCTGAATTGCAAAAAAACTGATAGGTACTGAACTGAAATGATTTATAGAAAAAGCTTTTTGACTCTACACCAAATATATGAAGCAACTGATTTTGTTTTCGCGATTCCTGATTTGTGCCCATAGTAGTTAAATCATCACGAAGAGAACAATGACCTTTTTCAGCTTAATTTTCACCAATCTCGTAATTCTGTAAACTAGCTATCCTAACCAACTTCGCACAGGTGCAACTTATTTTGGCGAATTGATCACAAAACATTGAATTTCTTTACAGATACAAAAGTTTATTTACTTTTAATATTATTCTATATTACAAACCTTCCATAAAAAATATATTTAAATGACAGTGAAAACCCTATGAAAATTCAATGAGTCGTTTAGAAGAACTACGCAGATGCGCCTTTGTTTTATATTGTGATTATAGAAAACATCTGATTAGAATGCATGTTTTCGTAACACATTATTATTTATCAATGAATATGTGAACACAATCTGTTCACATAGTAAACTCATTCATTAGCATCCTAGAAGATTGTCGCGAGTCGTGACGGAAGTAAAGTACAAAACGGGCTTATCTAAGTCGCCTATTCGCGGAGCTTGGTAGGGGGCGCGGAGGTAGCAGGCTGGTTTAGTATAGAGGCAGCAGAGCGCGCAGTCAGGCGCGCGCGCACCGATCGAACCTTACCGCGCCCGCGTCGCGAGTGATGTCACCGCGAGACCCAGTGCTCCGCCCCGTGTAGTGCTTGTGTTGATTGAAAATGGTAGCGATGGTGGCTTCCGCGTCTGGATACGGCACGCTCCGCCGGTTTCTGAGCGTCCAGGACGGCATCCAGGCGGCCGCGGTGCCTGGCGCATCAGTCGCTGTCTCGGTAAGACTGCCAGATTAATGACCAACTCCCTCAGTATTACCGCACCTACGCCTGGTGTGTGTTCACCATCTTCGAGCTACACTCCTGTGTGTGTGTTTAACTGTTAGTATGAGTTACAAATCCGGGTTACCGATTATATTCCTTGCCAATTTAGAATACCGTATGGTAGTATTGTAGTAAAGATAAACTTTAAAGCTGTCTGGTACTAGGGCTAGATTATACGATACACAAGCAAGTAACATTGAACCTCTAGCGATAGCATTATGCGCCAGGAATGTTGATCATACGATGCGTACTTATCGCAAGGCGCGCCCTCCACTGCCTGCAAAGTAAATTTTAACATCGCTGATAGCTCGATAACCCAACGATACTATAATACTTGTTAATGTATTCTTGGGACCAGATTCATTAAGTACGGCAATTTACATATTCTTGTCAACAATATGCGTATCTAGAATTAATTACCGATGTGTCTGGGTAAAACTAGTTGGCAAGGACTAAGCCTTCATGCGTGTTTATGTTGTGTAGGTTGATTTGCTTTAGCGATTAGCTTCGATGTAACCGTACAAATAAAACGATCTGCATTGTAGAGCTCCACGGTCATTCTTTATTAAATTCAAGGAACTTATAAAACACCTTAAGTTCTTTAGATATACCAATTTATACAAAATTTGAAGAACAGTGACCTTATTTCTTTCCTTGTAAATATAATAGCATTGGTGTCACTATCTACCCCTTACTTTATCAAGAAAAATGCCAACAGCCAAATAAGCGTTCACAAAGCAAAATAAATTTCAAGCGATTTCCACTAGACGTATCTGTTTAGAATCATAACTATTTATTACTCTAGAAAATGTATTAAAACATTAATTGTCAAATTTAGAAAGCTAGTGCGCTGTACATTTTCCATTAGAACGTCTACGCGTATTAAAAATTTCGAGCATGCGACTGTGAAAATAAAAGAGCGATTCCAATTTCAGCAGACAAGTAAAATTGTAATTTAGTTAGACACTCGATTGTGAATTTTTTCTCTTGCCTGCAGTCTGCACTATCAAACATTCTGGCCGAAACTGGTTCGGAACACCGAATTTTGGCATCTAAAAAAAGAATCCGGACAAATCCATCAGTGCTGTAACATCTACGGGGAGGTCATCGACCTTACTTTCCTTTTTATTATTTCGATGTGTATTAACATCGATCGAAACTCCGACCTTGGCCTCACGTGTGGCATTAGAACAGTTCTAGTAGAATCGTAGATGATGTCACCCTGACGCCACGGGAGCGCGTGGAGGGATGGGGCCAAGGTTAGGCCAGCAGACCGTAGCCTCTACAGAAGCACGGCTCGTTGGCCACCATCCGCGAAAGGAGCCCATCGTGTGGTTACCGACCCAGATCACTCCAGCGCTTACTCGCTTTTTACCTTCACAAATTAATATGAATCGCGTATACTCTTTATTGCCACTAATTGAAAGTGTTGTGCCAATTGTTCAACGGCGTACAGTTTTTGAAAAATGAATACCGTACGATTACACATTTACTGAGTTCACATTAAAAGTTTAGACAAGCCTGTACCGTGCTTACTTGCCTTCTATATTTAGTTGGGTTCCGAATCTATTCCGAATTCGGATCAATAAGACACAAAATCGGGTTCTAATGTTGTTGTTGTGTTCATCTGAATATTGTGAATACATTGACACCGTTCATCGATGTAGAGTTTAAAAAACATTTGATTTAAATGTAACCGACCAGTAACATCATCATAATTTCATATAAACTCTGCTCGGGTAAAAGTTCTAATATAATTTAACGTAAAGTTTTAAAAAAGCCAAATTAAATAAGACCGCATCGGTAAAAGTACGCTGCCAATATTTATGGAGTGTTATTATTCGATTGTTCAACACGATTTCATTCATTCCCGCTTAAGCCGCTAGTTTTTCGACGATTGTCGAATTTGAATGAGCTATTGACGCCGACGCTCTACCTTTCGCCATTCGTCGCAGTTGAATTAACTTTACCCCGTGATTACAGACTGACATCAATCAAAGACCTACATACTTCACTACCTGTAGCTAATAACATTATAACTTCTGTTCATGTCTTTATGTCCAAATCAGGCACATCACATGATTCGTCAAGTTTTTTTTTTACGAATATATGTAACGCTAAATATCGTAGTGTTTTCTTATTCCATGTATCTTTTTTTGAGTTTAGAAGCAAACAAACTCGAAAAGCTCTTAGTAGATCGCAAGTATTTTGCGAGACCGCACCGTCGCCTGTGTCAAAACATTTGCAGCGAGCACGCCGCGCACACGGCCAATGACGAGTTTTACGTTAGTTTTTTCAACTTTTACATTCCAGGCCCTATTTCTTGAGTGACCCAGTTGCAAAATTATGACGACTAGTTATAATAAAAACGCTTCGTTATAATTGCCCTAAATTCCTACAGAATATTTTAAATCGATAGGTCTCTACGAAATCCTAATAGTACTAGTTTTCTCTGAGCTCGTTTCCCCCTTCGATCCATTAGCTATCGATTAAGATGCAGGCGGCATTTCGTGACATATGCTGCGGCAAAAAAGCGGTCTTTAGACTGGGCGGCATAGTTTGTCCAAGTAGCGAAGCTGGTTGCGCCACCGCGCATTATTGACGAGCCAGCTCTGGCCCTCTGGCGCACGCTTCCGCCCACCGGATCACACCTATAAGGAGTCACCTTGTCGCCATCTCCACACATCGCCATCTTGGTTGCACATATTTTGCAACATCGTCGCTGGTATCACCTTGTTGGAAAACTCTCAGTTAAATTTACCGCATCTCCACACCCAACGAGATCTCGCGTTGATTGCTTTGATGTGTTTTTGATTTGTTGGTCCTTGGTTTCCCATACGGTGCACCGTATAAAAGTAGGCGATTATCCCTATTAGGAGTTCTCCAAGATCAGCAAACACATTAAAAGGTTTACGTTAGAGCCATTTAAAGTGCTCATAGACGTTAAGTCGACTACTAAAACAAACATTGCGTAACATCGAACCGTTGGAAGCGTGAGTCATGCATCGAACGAAACTGAAACTTTCAAAATTGATCAAAGCAATTGGTCCAAAATTATAAATCATATTTGGTCTTATACTAGCTTTACCACTGCGCCGATAGAAAATTAGAAACGCTTAAGCGAGTATATAGTCTGAAACGATGTACTCCTAGATTAAGCCAAGAATTTCTTCGTAATTACACGTATGCATCCAACGAACGACGAACAATTGCAGTGTCTAGAAATATATTAATTATATTCTTTACCGTCGGAACTGCCTGCTGGGGAAAATAAAACTCTAGGAAATGTAAAGTAACGTGCAAAATCGATTCTTCATCTACGTATGAAGTTGTTCCATTGAACTCCCGTCTATGCCATAAACCGTTTTCGTGTCTTGGATGCGCTTCATGTATTCGGTGATTAATAACACGTAGCTGCTGAATACGAGGCTATAAATAGCCGACTATAGTTGTCGTGATGGTTATCTGACGTCGAAGGTACTTTTGCAACTGATGTTACTTCTGGTCGACCTTGGGGAATGCCATCTGTCTCTTCCGCTGCAAACGAACCCGTTCTTTGGTAATTTGCCATACTTCAACTTTTCATTCTATTTAAAATAAATAATATCATTAATTTATTCCAGATATTTTTTCGTTTCCTTTTTTTTATTACTGGTGCACACACTAAAGAGATGTATATTGTATAGGTATCTATAAAGAGTGCAAATGTGCAAAGGTGTTTTCAGCTGACTACCGCTGTCTATGAACGACTGCAGTACTTATATCCTATTATATTATATCCATGTTAAATAAATGATAGTCTATTTCTATTTTGTTTTTTACAATCTTATCAAAATGCTATTATTCAATTTCGTATACGATAGCTTGAATTATATAACCATAGTGACACCGAGGCTTTCAATAGCACAATACTATACACGTGCTTTGATGAAGTCTGCAGAGAAAGCTATAGCGGAATGCTTCGTGCGGCTACTTTCATCACAGAATAAATAATAGTACAACCTTTCATGTGGTCGAGCTATGGGCGAGCTTTGTATTGTTTAAGTGAAGAATTAACTTCTAATATCAACAGCCGCTCGACGAGTTTCACATTGATCTCGAGTGGTTCCAAGTAACCTTAGTAATTGTTTTGCTATAGGTAAGTGTTTTTATCACCTGTACAACTAACTTGGAGATTAGCTAGGGTGAACAGCATGACAGATACATCTAGACGTGATATTCCTTGCAACATTTCGATCCATCATCCAGTCACGTACAGTTTTTTATGCACAAATTCATGGCTGATATTCCAAAAACTCGAACTAAACGGTTCGATTCCACCGACATCGTACAAACCGCAAAACAATGTAATTTGCTGCTCGAGTCGTTGTTCCCCGATAGATCCAATCTGGGTACCTTAAAGTCACGAATGAATCGGTTTCTTCTAGGCAAGCGTATTCTATCATAGACCGCATCTTAAAATCAGGCGAGATAGCAGTCAAACGCAAGCCTATTTAAAGTAAAGTAAAAATTACTCGTAGTTCAGAAGTGCGACTAGGTTATTGACATTCGCCAGCACTCATAACCTGTAATAGCCACGTAATATCAACTGCCAAAAGTGAAATTGACTCCCGGAAGCGATTTATTTGTAGAAATAAAACCGTACAAGAGATCGATTGACTGCCGTAGCTGAATGTTACTGTGTGTTATACAAACACCTGAAAAATAAGAAACAATGGATATGATGATCCTAGACATCGCACGTTCCAAGGTTGTAGTAAGTTCATAATACAATATCACTTTCTCCTCAAATGAAGTAGCTGTCAGACGTCTCGTGTTTTTTATCTCCATAATGCCTTGATTATCTTTTTATCGCGGTGTTCTGTTACAGCGTCTTATTTGTGCGAATTCGCAGTCTGATATATCTGTATGCAAAATGCAATTGTCAATATTTATCAAGAGATCATAGTACTTGTTTCGTAGTTAACTATACATACGAATATGATCACACTGGTCACGCTTATATTTTAATTGCGAAAGTAACCCCGTCTCCTGATAGTCTTGTGTTTTTTAAATATACAAGTAGATCGTAACAAAATTTGGCAAAGTGCACGGGTTCAAGATAATAATTGCTTCCGTACAGTACAAGATGTTGTTAATACAGTATATGGTACACAGTCAAATATGGATCCTGTCGGGCTCAGCAACGTTTATAAGAAAGGAGCTTTATTTTAAAATCCAAAATTTATTTATAATGTATAGCGTTAAGCAAAGTGGTAGAGTACATGACAAAGACACACAAATATAATACTTATTATATACTCTTTCACCTGAAAAATACGATAAAACCTGAAAATCTTGGGAACAACTTCGGGATGTAACAGGTGAGCCAAATTACAAAACCATTGTTGACCATTTATTGCGTAATCGTCAAATTTATGATACATTAAGAATCACAAGTATAAAGACCGTTATCTTAAGTATTGTGGTTTTCATATCTTCATAGATTCTATATTTTCGCCGTTTGTTTCTAATGTATTTATAATAGCGTTGTCTGATTTCGAGCAATCTGCCTAGTCATCTGAATCTAGATCAAGTGAACCACAGAATTTTTCTTTCTCCACAACTTTGAAGTAGACCATACAATTTCATTTCACACTGTAGTTGTGACAATTTGAATGTAAAAGAATTAAAGGCACGAGATGGAATCGTTTCATTTGACATGTTATCTTGACTGAATCCTTATAGTTCACACATTCATCTAAGCTACATTTGCGCTGGGAAAATTCCAGTGGCAACTAGGTATTTCTAAATTGGCTGATAGATATCTCCCGTGGTAGGAGCTTGCGTAAATATCAGGTTCCTCAGTATCTTAGTTGTTAAGTGAAATTAAAGGAATTTAGTGAAATTCCTATTAGACCTAGTTCAGTGAAATTGCTATTAATTAGTCTTGAACCTAGATAAAAAAGACGCGTGTAAAAGCTTCTTTAGAAGAATACATACAAGTTTTCATACATAAGAAAGTACAGAATAAATAATTACGTTGTTATTAGAAAACTAATATGGATCAAAATTAAATTTTAACTAAACCTTTGTAATGTTTTAGGTAAAGTATAGTAAGATTACAATTTCTAAAAGAAGTTATTACAATATGAACCCTCCACTTTCTAAAGTAAGAAGATCTTGTAATTTTCAAAGTATTGACCTATGCAAAGCGCTGAGTTTATCCTCACCGTAAAAGTCTAGCTGTGTTCTAGCTCTAGGTACGCAAAGTGGTATTGTGGGAAATCTTGAAACGGGGTCTTGCATGAATAAGCAAACAACTGGTACCTACATCGACCGTAGGTACTTCAGCATTTTTGATTGAGTATCGATTTTCGTTTCACGCATGTCCTTGATGGTCTTTTTTTACGTAAGACACTTATAGGAGTGTTGATCTTTCTATCTTGATTTCTCTTATTGCTATCACACAGTATTATTTATGGCAGTGTTATCCGCCGTGGGAAATATCGAAACCAGATCTGTGCATAAGTGAATGGGTACGATCCACTGTGGCATCGCTACTGTCACCACTACTGGTTGTAATATAATGATATATATGTATAATATGTACATTGTACATGTTCGGATCTTGGAGTTGTAGATTAAAAAATAAGCGAAACCGGAAAGGGCAGTATAGTTTTTTCCATTATACTTTCATCCCCTTTTCAAACTATATCTTATTGCAACGGCATATAAGAAAACTTGTCACTTCATTTGCACGGAAAGTTGTATATTTACATTGAAAAGTTGTAAATGTGTTTTCAAAGTAAAAAAAACTAGTTTTATGTTTATTTACGAGTAAACCGTTTTCTTCTAGACAAGCGTGCTTCATCGTAGACCGTATCTTCGTTTAGTATCAGGCGAGATAAGGGTAAATGCAAGTCTATTTAATAATAAAGAAAGTCAGTAGTTTTATCATTAACTTGAATTCACGTTTTGCCATATTAATCTCTGTTTTTTACGTAAGAGTTTTAAACGGTAAGGGTATATCTATATCTGGAAATTAATCGATTGTTATTAACTTGCGAAAACATTTCTAATTAGGCGGGTAATTTGCCTTTGCGAATTAGATTTTCCTAAAAACATTTTGTTATCATCATTAACCATTAATTGTTTTCTAGACAAACTGGCTGTACAGAATTTCATTTCACCGTGGTTGGAAATCGTACGTATTCATATTTTATCGCTTAAACGCGGTCGGATTGTACTTTCGATCCGAATCTGATATTCATCCATAAACGCCTCTAGGTTTCTCCACATTATCATGATGATGGTATGATGCGTTATTTTTTAAATGATCAACTTTTCATAGTAAATGATTGTATCATAGACCTTGAAAATTTTCAATTGTGCGTAATCCGTCGTCACGCCTAATTACTAGCATTGACTGTTGCGAAATTAATGGCGTTCACGGTAGTGTAAAATACCATATAGTGGTCGAATAACTAATCTGCGCTTTTATTTATTGAAGGTTAAGTTGATTTTCGATACATTCGGATTCAAATCGAAAACAAAAATTTTAAAATAATCTCAGAATGATTCTGCATAGATAGCTTCCAAACGCGCAGTTTCATAACTTTTGTAAAGTTTCGTTGCATCGGATTCGTTATAATTCGTTTTTTCTTATTGAAATAGAGCCAAGTTCAAGCACATCTTTCCTGACCTTTACCAAGGCTCACTAATAATGTTGACTTCGGTCGGTCTATGGCTCTAATGTTGCGTGTTTGTGCCAGCCCGATTAACTCTGTAAAATCCTCTTTGGGCCAGCTGTCGCGCCGGTGATTTGCTTTGCTTGGCCGCACTGACTACTATTATTCCACGAACAGTATATTTACTTAATATTCCTATACTACTCCGACACTGTGATGAGGTATTACGTGATACGAATGTATATGTATCGACTTCTTTCGTACCACCTTCGAACTTGTCTGCTATATTATTGAATTCGAAATTAGTCAAACAAATGTATATATGAGATTTGGGTTTAGCCTGTAACCACTTAATTGCGTTCATTAAGTTGAAGATGTCTATTAATAGGTACTTTGGTCAGCAGACGTAATAGAATATGCAGAGCTCAATAAAATCGTCAAATATACCCGCGGTCATATCGATCGTGGCCAGCCTAGCAGTGGTTATGAAATGTTTGTATTAGCCTGGCCACTGGCTGTCTGGGTACCCCAGTCGCACACAGGCACATCTTTCACTTTCACCAAGCTGACTCGCACCGCGAATACCAACTGGGTCACGGCAGATGATAGATAATCCAAAGTTACAGCTGTGATTCATTGAATTATTCACAATTGATCACCTCCAAGTCGTTAGTGTTTGTATTAGAACATCATTTGTACTGAAATCAGAGATTGAAAAATAGTACTACAAGTTAGGGAAGGGAACGTACTAGAAATTTGTACTAATTCATACTTTATCGGGAAAAACTTCAATTCAAACAACTCTCGTTATCTATGACGATATCGGTAGAATTGCGAATGTATTTTGCATTCCGTTGCGATAACTTGTCTTTGTCATTGATATAATTTATCATCTTTCTCCGAACAATGTTTTGATTATGATTGCTTCATGGGCGATACCATAATAGTAGTTACTGTATCGCTTCCTACCTAGTCAAACTATCACGACGAACCTTGGCACTGCTTGACTATATTAGCGTAGGCTCTGAGGCCGATGTGATTTCGTTGTCAACTGTTTGCGTGTCCGATGGCATTTTAAATTCTGATGTATGAGAGACACTCATTCGTATAATAGACGTCAAGTATGAAATAAATGCAGTAACTGTACGATTTCCGACCTTGTTTGAGACTGGCCATTTAGTTTTCTTCGTTTCACAGGAGGTGAACACAGAATGTATGCCATCGTTAATATTGATTAAAAGCCTCGAAGGATTAAGTGTACGTTTAAACTCATGTGTAGTTGCGTGGGTATCTTATATTTATAGGTGTTAGTTATGACTTCATCGCATTGCCTCGCTCTGTTGACATTTCTGATGTGATCATAATAGTTGTATCCAACCAGTTTTAAACTTGGATACTTGAATCAAAACAAACTCAATTAGTCGTTATTTTAATATTCGCAGTTTGACGTTCAAGGTTGTATACAACAATCCCAGTTTTACGGCGAAAACTTGTGAGTAACCAGGTACCGTGGTCAGGTAAATTGGATATCTTAAAATGAGTCAGAGCCAGGGCTAATTATTTCTTTGGTTCCTGCAAGGCTAATTGTGTGTTCCATTAGTTCCACTAGATGCGAAAACGGTTACAATTCACTTTGTATCTTCATATCGCCTCTAGACATATACGCTGTGTACGGAACACCATATTGCTTACATTTCTAGGCATTCATTCCTTTACATTTCCTGCTTCCTCTCGAGGTTTGAGGCGCTGTGAATCATAAAATCGCGTTTTTTTTTTCTAAATGAGGCTCGCCATGTTTCTTTACACAGATCACGTCCCAATGAACTATTCTTTAGAGTTCTTTTTCATACGGCTCCTTTAGTCTTTACTTATTTTTCTTAGTCTTAGGAATGTTTCCTACTTGCCCATAAAGGATTCTCACTCGTGTTGATTAGAAACCTTGCACATTCCATTCAAAGTTGTTAAAGTATTAAATCGTGCGTTTTACCATGTTAGGCGCATCCAATGTATTTTTGTATTGATGTAATTGTTCCTAGCCGCGTATTGAAATTCTTTTTTTTATCTGCGTTGTCCGTTCGACTGGTCTCCCTTATTTGGTGGCCAGTGAATCACTTCGTGTTCTTGTCAAACAAGTCTTGTATTGACTTTGTAAGTTTGTACCTCTGTAATGCATGTTTCGAAGTCGCAAGATCCTTCCTTGATTATAATACAACACGATCCTGAACAGCTGTTAAAACAATGCTGTCTAGAGCAGGTGAACGCAATTCATTTATGCCATATACAGCTTTCTTGAATTAAAAGGCTCATTACCTCTGGAATATAACTACCGAAACCAGCATCAGTTTATAAATATAGTTTAGTAGTTAATGTGGAGGGATCCACATTCCTCCGTTGAATCACTTAGTAAGACGCGTGTTACGCACTGCTATTTATTATAATTACTAATTAGTCGACTCGCAATATGCAACTGTAGTTATCACGCTTATTTGAATGATGTACATTTTATCTACTTTCTCTTTTATTTCTTTAGTAGGTCCACTGTCAAAATAATAGCTTTGTGCTTATTCTACTTTAAATCATATTCTATCTATATGCGGTAAGATAATTTGCGAGCAAAAGCCTCAATCAAAACTAGTCATCATTCGGCTTACGTATTCTGTTGCTTAAAATCATGAAGTTGAGTAAAAAACTGTTCAATTTGTTGTCCCGTTCTTACATACTGAAACATGACTTACAGACGGCTGAGGCTGTTGTATCAAGGGAGCGGAGGCGGAGACGTGGGCGCGCGACCTCATCGGTCCGCGTGGGTTGCAGGTGCCAACGCACCTTTCCAGTTTCCACGCATCGCCAACTACGCCTGCCTCCGATACGACTCGCCAGCACTTGCCCGTCATTGTCCACTTCCCCGCTAGTTAACGACTGTTTTGAACCAACCCTTTGTATGTGATTAATGCTCATTACGCTCTTTTTCTAACTCGCAATTTCATACTCTAGCGTTTCAACTCGTTAAATACGTTAAAGATTGCATCGAGGTTGCAATGCAATGGCGTGCTAAAAACTTATTTGTCGTAAAATGTACCGTTCATTTCCAGTCCATTCTCGGGCGGGATAGACAGATGATACTACTTAAACGGCTCTTTGTTCTCATCTGTATACAGGATAGTGGCTACTGATCAGTGTCGTGAAACTAGTTATTGACAAAATAGTGAGTAAATGTAAAATTTTAAAATCAGGACCGATAGTCCTATTTTTAAAACTGTCCCACTGCTTTTCATTATTAAAAGGGCCGTCCACTACACTGGCCAAGTGCGGGTTATCAGGATTGTTTTCTAAATCATTAACAACTCTTACACATCCAAGTTTCTTCACGATGTTTTTCTGTCCCGTTTGAAGCTAGCGCAATACGCACATCACTTGCAAGAGACGTAATTGTTGGTCTGAGTCGTGAGGACCTAGGACTTCCAGATTGTCCAGTCAGACGATCTCCTAACTAGCCTTGCTTATAGATGACATACTGGATATGTCGGATACGTCTGTTTGTGGTTTCTTTTGTGACAACAACACTGAATTCAAAGTAAACCATTGGACAAGGTAATAATTCGAGACTTCTGTTTTAAAAATACAGACCGATGGAGCACGACAGTTGTGAGTTACGCTTCAATCGACACGCTTTGATGCAAACACTAGTAGCGTTCGCTGCGGAAATGCAATCTTCCGGCCGCTTTGCCAGACGTCAAACTAACACCTTGAAATCATGGGAGAGAGTGAAATGCTGTGGCGATTCCGCTAATTACACACCAATTAACTGGTACAAATTCAGTGTAGAGAGTGGCTCGCCCGCTCCACTTGTCATATGTTATAGCGTGGTGCATGAAAGTACTTAATAGTTGAGTCTTTACGAGCGAAACGGCTCCAACGCTTGCAAATTGAATTTGTCAGTCCAGACTATGTTTATGCTTTTAAAAATTGTGAGGTCAGCGTCTTTGTCGCAATGCTTAATCGAATTCAATTCGTTTTGAGATCACGTCATGGCAACTTTTTTTTAGCAATATTTAATCATATTTTGCAAGTTTCAATGTAAAATATTGTTACACTAACTGCATATGCAAATGGCAGCATTATGTTAACATGTTCGGTATACATATTTTCTTAATTATGTAAGAACATTTGCATTAGGCGTGGCATCCTATTTCTGATTGATTAGAATGTCGGAACCGGTCGCAAATGATTTTAGTACGTGCATCCACAACTTAGCGTACATCCTCATAATACGTCTTATATAGTGCCACTTACCGTGAAACGGACATCAAGCCCACCTACTGCATTTTCCACTATCTACGAATAGTATCTGCAACATGGTAATGCTGTATCGGAAATCTCCATTTAAGGCTCAAGCTCGCCCAATAAAATGCTAATCATCTCCGGCGTTCTCACAGTTACTTTAAAATTGGTACGGATTTGTAAACAATGTTCTTTGATTGTTTGAAAACATTATTTCCCAGTAAATTGCTTTACAAGGGCCTTTCCTTTCTGATATTGCAATCACCTACACTACAACAATTAGGTATTTGTCTGATAAGAAACGAACCCACGCTCTGCAGCTCTTGAAACAAATATTCTACCAAATGAACTACAGGGCAGTCAGAAACATTTAATACTTGAAATTTTAAACTTTAAAGCTTCTTATTAACAATCTAAAAGTGTTTCTGACGAAGATTTTACCATGCATCGGAGTAATTTTACTCTTTGATATATTTCTCTTTGGACAATCGACTCGACCAGACAGCTTCCTATTTGGGAGTCTCCAGGGTGTATTTTTAACACGTTGGCATGCCGCGGCACGCGCCCGCCCTATACTTTATGATTTGTCGACGTTCTGATACTTATTTTATCGATTTCTTTTTGTTTCCTTGGTATGGCTCATCTTTTCTTGTTGAAGTTTTAGATATAACACAAACAAAAAAAATAAAAAAATAGAAGATTTCACAAAAAGAAAAAATAATTATTAATTTATTAATAATTATGTTCTTTTTCCGGTAGTCACTTTTTATAATACGTATGATATGTATGACGTAACAGTAAAATGTAGAGATTCGACGCCGCACTAAGGTGCACGATTGTACGTGACAACAATAACGAAACTGAAATAGAGTTGGGCAGGACGTTTTTCCAGGCAAAGTGATG
The DNA here is from genome assembly GCA_950106695.1 of Biston stratarius. NCBI lineage: Eukaryota > Metazoa > Arthropoda > Insecta > Lepidoptera > Geometridae > Biston > Biston stratarius. Next base: position 10,893,647 of record OX467115.1, on the reverse strand, counting down.
GCAGGTGGACTAAAACGTTGATGGATTGGTGACCGCGAACCGGGAAACGAAGCGTCTGGCGCCCAACTGAGCTCTTTGGGTCGACGATGTCGTAAAATTCACGGGTCGTACAAGAGAGGTCTATGCTCAGCAGTGGGCGATGCAGGGCTAAAATTATGATGATGATAATGACAGTATGTTTTTCTTATATTTTAAGACGAAAATTTTGGTGCCGTTTCCATCACGACGCGAACCTGTGCAGTGGCTAGGATTTGCGACCCAGGTGTAGATTTAAACGGCTCCTTTAAATACGCCTTTAATGCTTGTCCCAGCCCAACCTTTAACTTTTTGCTCGAAACATACGAATTTCATAGTTTTTATTGGTTAAATTCTTAATTATTTCCACGTTTACGTACTGTGAAATTCAATCTCTACTTTAGCATTAACGTGTCATTACAATTTCTCTATCAACTGAATTCATCTTAACTATATTTATTTTATCTGCATGTGTGTAATTATTGGCTAAATTAATTAGAGGTAATGTTTTGCGTGAATGCTTTCTCACTTGCGTGTTGAATATGCGATAATCGCGCCAGACGATAGCGACCATGGATATGGTGCTTGTCGGTATTCGGCTCTGAGATATCGACTGGTACACTAACCCTGACATTGCGGATTGATTTGAATATTAGTTTATGGCTTGGATTAACATATGTATAGGTTACTTTTTATACAGCGAACTTTTTGTTAATTTCTATGCGGACGAGGTCGCGGGTAACAGCCTGTCATTCATAAACTTATTTGCCTCTTTTACTGAGTGTGAAAAATAGGAAAATCTTACTATATCATCTACTTTAATCTAATAAAGTCTTAACCCGGAATGTTAACAAAATTATCGACAGACAAAATTTTACGTATTATTTTTATTAAAACTAAGACTTTCCCAATACCGTATTTGATCTAACTGGAACGCGTCCCATAGCAGATGTGCCCTCCTTACACAATTACTTCCACATTCGTGTCAATAGCTGGTTAGTTGCATTAAAATTAGACGCCCGCCGGCATATCGCATGAATCTTTCACTTTTATTGATTCAAGCATTTCATTGTATTGTATGGGATAGACAAATTGGGGCAAGGATTCCAGTTTGGTTCCAGTTATTGACCAACGCGTTCACAATAAGCGGACGTCAGCAGTACATAACACTGGTGCACTATTGACAGTGTGTCATTATAGAGTACGTGTAGACAATTGTCTTTAAACGGCAAGAAGGACGTTCGTTAATGTGATTGATGAAAAACTACAGCCCCTTAATATATCTGCATCTTAGTATATAACAGTGAAAAATCTAAACTGATTTCTGTTACTACGAAACTTTTTGTAGAAATTCCCATAAAAATCGACGGACTTTTGGAAAAGAGTATGTTAGGAAGATAATAGGTAAACATAAGAAATTCGTTCTAAGCATTGTATTAGGTTCAAATAATGATAATGAATAGGCTTCAAACAATTAAATCTAAAGAAAATATTTAATTTTTTCAGTCGAAGCAGCGGGCTTCGATCAAATGGCTGTTATCGAAGGCGTTCAACAACAGGGTGCCGGAGAATCTTCAGGAGCCGTTCTACAGGGATCATGAGGTGAGAATTTAATCACACTAAAATTTCATACACCACTTTGGCTGTTTGTTAAAGATTAAAATTGTAGCACAGAAACCAAGATTCAACAGTCAGGTTAAAATATAAACATACACATACAACATATACATAAAATTTTAAAAAGTTCAATAATGTTATTTAGACATATAAATACTGCAGAATAATACAAAAACAATATTTTTACTAGTTGTGTATTATTATGTAAATCAAATTAGTCAAAAAAGTTTAAAAAATGACAATGTAAAATATAATAATAAAAAAAACATGTTACTGCATAATACTGCAGTATGATTTTTTTTATTATTATATTTTACGTTGTCATTTTTGTCACTGAATCTAAAAAAAATACGAGAAGTCTGTTTACTATAATCTATTATACCTGAAGCTTATTCGAATTAACCGAACTTATACATATTATAATATAATATGTATCCTGAAGAATGGATAAATTAAGTAATGAATATTAAATAATATCAAGCAGTGTCACTTTCCTTACGTAAGTTATGATTGTGAAGGCTTCTGTACCCAAATCGCGACAGGCATGTCACGAATGCAAAGATAAAAGATCGTTGGCCCCTCTCCCCTATGTTTACATAGTTCTCACGTTCAGTTTTCACTGCTTTTGTGTAACTATTTGTTTGTGTTCCCCTATACTATTTCTGCTAGCGTCTACTTCGATTGAAAACATTTGGCTTTCCTTATAATATCAGGTGGTGAGTACGTAATACTAAAAATACATATTGTTGTTAACAACTCTTAAAATAGATTTGTTTTTAATGACGATGCGGTATGAAGTTCAGTATATTTATGGCCGCGAATTCATCTTGCTGCAGTAGATGCTTGCGTAGATTTTGTAACTAATATAAGAGTAAATTGTTCAATTCAACACAATTCGGAACATAAATATTTAATATCCTTATGATTGACGGAGTTTCGTGTTACAATAAGTGCTATTGTTGCAATGAGGTCAATCGGACCGCTCATAAAATAATTTTTAAAGTAGCGTTATTGGAGTGTCAAATAGGAAACTTTGCATCTACCAATTGTAAATTATAGGTCAGTATTTTACTTGCTTTATTGTTTTACTTGGAGCTAGTAACGTATGATAACAAAAAGCGAGAATGTTGTTGAGTTCATTGGATATAATTATTTATACTACTAGCTAACTAGATTCCACACTTACTAGCGCCCCTTTTTGATTATAGTCTGCTGCAACTGCACTCTTTGTTTATTTCGTGTCTGAATCTGTGTCATCTGATAACTCTATAAAAGGTTTTATTTGTAACACATGTCCCAAAACTCGTTATATCGTTGATTGTAAAGCCTGCTTTTAATTTGATTTCTTAATGTATTACGAAAGTGAAAATGCTATAAATGAATATGTTCAGGTCAAACCAGTTATTGGGACGAGAGGATATTGCTTAGTTATTACATAATTTTAAATATCTTATTATTTTTTTAGATAGCGATGTGTAGTAAAATGTACAAATAATGTTTGTTTGTACACTCGAGAATTGCAAACCTACATAAGTCTTTAATGTTTTTCAAAAACCAAAATTTTCTCGTTGCAGCACGTGTTTAAAGTCGTCTTCATCACGAATAATACTGGGTTCAGTAGTACCGTGTCTATTGTCGGTAAATATTGTTTTACGATATTTATCATAGAGATTCGGCTACGAGTTGGTTACTGCCCTTGAAATAAAAGTTTCAGGTTATACTTAGACAGATTATTGATCCATCTAAGTTGGTTACGTGGTTGTACCGCTGGAGTCACGCGAGGTGGCTCAGTTTTAGTGGAATGCTCTTTTGGGAGCGCCCTGTGGTAATCTAATCTTGGTACAACACAATATTATTGCCTGAAAAATGGCTGTGACTAGGAATCGTAACAGAGGTGATAAAGTCATGACTGTTATTGTTTTTTCGGTGAGTGTTAGGTGTCTTGTTTATGTTCAAGGTGAATGGTGTACAGTTAAGATTTTGAAATTGGTATTTTCTTTCTAATACCTGTCATTAAAAATATCTTCGTTTGTGCTTGTTTCAAATATGTAACTGTAAATAATTTTGCTAAATTTCTGATACCGTTCAACGTCTAGACGTTGGTCGCTCTGTTAACTTCATGTTATTTGTCCAACCATCGTTGTTATCGTCTAAACTAATAAGCCCTCCCTTGGCTTTTGTAAACCTGCTCGATATATTATACGATAGCAAAATCTATTTCAAGATTGGGTAAGGCCTAACTCCTGCCAATTTCCGTGAAATCTCTGTTTTGATCGCAGCCCTGTTTTCGACGGATGTCAATTAACTATTGTTGTTGCGAACATGTTAAAGTAAGTATATCAGACAGAACTAAAAAGAATAAAGAATAGAGGCAAAATTTTGTTACATACGAAATGTGAGTTTTTGTGAAGGAATTGAAGGTCCTTTGATAAATGGCCAAAAACAAAAATACATCTGTTCAGTCTTAAAGATAAGATACTACGTTATCGTGAAAGGTCTTTCCTTCTTATAGAACAAACGTAATAAGACTTAACCTGAGATAAACAAGTCAGTGATAAATAATATACATACATACAATCTGAACACAGCTAAGCAATGAAAGATGAGAACATACAACTTGTGTTATAATGACGAAACCTATTGCAATATTTTCGCAGTTAATGATACTTAAATAAAAACATATGCATCTTTTCTCGATTTTCCAATTATCCCGCTTTAAAAAATATGTTTTGTTCTATGTATTCTTAGTAAATTTCGTCTGGATAGGTCTAGGTTATGCGTATCAAGATAACAGCAGACAATAGTTACTATTGTATGAATATACATTATTTTCTTTATTGAAATAACTCTCAACAAAATCAATTTGTTTACATGTGCAAAAGTACCCGAATTCGACGAGCGCAATTGAAAACGCTAATAAAAGTATAAGCGAAAGATGTGTGCCAGGATCGTAATGAGTAGAAATATATAGCCTGCATACCCATAGGAAAAAGGCGTATTTATGCTTGTAAGTTAGAGTGTGTGTGTACTCCATGATCAGTAAAATCGATATGAAAATAACTTTTATATGATTGCGTTGACACGTTCTACAAGGAAAATGTAACAAGCTATTGATACACCATGTTACAGTATTTTTTTTTTTTATGTAAAAGTAATGGGACGAACGAGACGCTCTTCTGATGGCTAGATATAACGGCTGTGCATGACCATTACAGCGTCGTTGCTTTGGCGCTCATTATATTGAGACTTTCGATGGTTAGTTTCAACAATTCTGTAATCGCTATTCTTTAGCTGCAGTACCCTTCAAACCGTAACACACATCCTCCGTACACCACTCCTTGGCGGCAGAATATCTGGTACTGCGGTGGTACCTACCTAGACAACCTCCTGCTAAAGAGATCTACCACCAAGTAAAAAATGCAAACATAATAGGTATAAAACGTACAAGTCAAATCGTAAACTAATTCACATCTTCAAAGTATAGACTAACCAAGCAAATAGCTCATCGTCACAGCTCGGTGATTCGCGTAATCTATCATAACAGTAATTTAATTTTCATCTTATCATTTACCATTGTTTGCTAAATAGTCATTCGGCAGACATGTTTATTGATTAGAGCTGACCTGAGATGTGTCGTTACTCCTATATTTTAAAACCGAGACATCAGATTTTAAGTTTCATAGAAGCTGTAAAGTTGGATGAACTCTAAATGGAGGTTGCAGCAATGTTTCTTTGTCTCAAACGAGTTCGACGACCATTGAGATTAAGATGCCATCAATTATCTCTTCATCTATAAAGATCTAGTACGTTCAATCTTAAATTTGAATCGTTTTGGATTTAAAAATTTGCAACAAAAAAATATTATGAAAATTGATTCTGTTCCGCTTCGTCCGTGTCGTTTCCAATCTTATCTATGTTACAAATAGTTCCTAATGAAAGCATTCTCAAATAATACTTCTTCCTCACTCTTATTCGGATTCTAATATGCTAGTATGTAAGGTTGAAATTGAAATGTTTGTCAGCAGAAACACCAGAAAGTTGAAATTAAAAATAGTCTCTTCCATTTCCGCCTTTGGGTAAATGTGAACGTTTGTCTCTTTCGCCGATGACCGGCGCGTCTACAGCTCCTGTGGCAATGGAATTCATCGTTTCGCATTTTCGACTCTCAGGAAGTTATAAAAGGGACTGGTTCAGGAAGTGGTTAAAGAAATTTCTGTGTCCGTTGAATTAACCGCCGCATGATTTTACTCTTAGTATTTTCAAGAACTTTCTAGTCTGAGTGTACTCTAGAATAATTTATCTTTTCGAAAAGTTATCGATCAATGAGTCAAGCTTTGCGATTATCTGAGTCAGACGTTTTTACTAATGATTCACTTCGAATAATGGGAAAATTGATACCTCTCATAACTCTATTTCTTTGGTTTGTAGTAGGTATCTTTTATTTAGACTAAAAAGTCTCTGTTTCGCGATTGAAACTTGTAATGTTGTACTTAGTTTCCATTTTATTTTTACACAATAGAAGGAGCAAGAATGCGTCCAAGAGTCGCGGCGCCTTCTCCTTGACCTGAGGCCCTCGAGATACCTTCATCCATTCCATAAGACTCGTCGCTTTGTACGCGACCGCGTCGTTTGTCCCACAGCTTTAATTATATGCGCGACACCGAAAGATTTAGAACTGCTTGGAATTCAAATTGTTTGTTTTTGTTGGTTAACGGATCGGACGCGTGTTGCGTAGAGTCGATGTTTTATTTTGACTAGGTATTATCTTTGACGTGTGTATATTAACATCGAAAGATTGATGCGTTGCGGTTTCAAAATGTACTCTGAAGTCTTAATGATTGGTTTTTCAGGCAATAAACACGTATGTTGAATCGAATTAAAGTGATTCTAATAAAATTTTTGTTCAAATACGAGTAATATTTAGACGTTACGTCCAAACGGGATTGTCTTTACTGATTTAATTTATAGTGATTATTTTAGTGTTTGGTTGTTAATTCCTATTCAAACTGTATTTACTATTTAACCAAAGGATGGTGGTTCTCAGTCCACGTCTCGACCTGACAAAACCATTAGTGTAATGCGCTTATATTGATTGGATCTTTGTTAATCTGTTGTGTTGTAGCTTAGAATTCCAAACATCGAATTTTTAAATAATAATTAGGCTTGCGTTTTTCACCTCATGGTAAGTGAATGTGGTCTACTATAGAGCACGCTGGTGTGTTGATTAAATTTTCTGGCATAGTAGCTTCTTATAAGTGTGTACTATTATACACATGTACTGTATATGTGTATAACAGTATGTATACAATTATACGTATAGCGTTGGAGCGGCTTACACAAACGTGTGCAATGGCGCATTGCGTTGTCATAATTTTGTTTCGGTAATTTTGAAGACCGTCGACCTGACGTAGACGTGTATGTATGGTTTTGTGTGGCTGAACTGAATGAACCGTGTGATATTGTGGTCCACGACATGATGTGACACGGCATTGACTGAGTTTTTGTCTTGTTTAAGTTTGTTTGTTTGACGTTGTTTTGTTTCATAATTTCCACTTCAAAATGACCGTGCGTCTTTATTTATCAATAGTCTTTGTAAAGTGTTACTTATTATTTCTAATTCTAATATCTGAAATAGAAACAAATCGTTAACATAGGAATTCGACAAAAGTGAGAGTTATCGAGGTCGATACATTGTTCGATTGTCTGCTTTAGTGTAATTTCACAGTCGCGTACCGGCTACTAAGCCATGGTCAATGAGATGGTAATATTATGTCGTAATCTGAACATATGTTGGGTTTTGCAACAAAATCAGTTTTTTTTTTCGGTTTTCGCGTGTCGTTTACCCGGTGCTTTAGGACATGCGATCAACAAAGGTTTGCTAACTCTATCGATCCCGTTCACTACTCGAATGTGAGACTATGCTGTTTTAGGACATGTAGATTAAAAATATATGTATTATATATGTATGCCGTTTAAAATTTTAAGTACCTTGTCCGTATCCTTATTAGAGTTAGGCGGAAAAAAACGTGTCAGAGAAGCGTGTGCAAAATTCTCAAACTCTCGATATCTTCTTAACATTCATCTGATTTCAGGCGTATTTTCAAAGTAAAAATTTCTTTACCCGCGTTGAGCTATTTTTTAGCAGGGGAAAAATTTATGTGTTTGCGTCACCGACATGCTTATGTGACGTTTTACATACATAGTTGTTGACAAAGTTATTCCAAACTTTTATATATTCACTTTTTATAAAGAAGTTATGAGACGAACAAAACCCTCTCCTGATGGTTAGAGAACTAATATTACCTTTCGATGACCATTGCAACGGTACACAGAATTTTGTTTTTTGAAATATCAAAAGCTATCGCTACTTTGGTGCTCATTACTTTGAGACATTTTATGGTTAGCCTCTTTACTCTTACCTCTTAGTACTCTTCAAACTTCAGCATAATGTTAATCGTTTAAAGGTTTGAGATTAACGTGAGATTATATATATAATCTGAATCTCGGAAACGGCTCCAACGACTTTCATGAAATTTAGTATGCAGCGGGTTTCGGGGGCGATAAATCTATCTAGCTAGGTTTCATTTTTAGAAAACGAAATAAAAAGGTCGTCCAGCTTCTATCTCTTAAATTGTGTAAATATTACACATGTAATACATGTAATTAAACAATTTGATTCGAAATTAATGTAATTCGAATTAAAAGATACCTCGCGACGCTTCTAAAATGATCAATAGTTCAAATAAGGACAAAACATCTGAGGAAAAATTGTTTCTTACGAAATATACATTACTTTCCTGTAATGGCTCAAGCATTAAACTTTACGACTTTATTATGAGACACTAAATTGTAGGACATAGCATTTAGACCCAAAATGTTTCACGTACTTTACAGGCGTTCGTGTTATGACAAAAATTCGTTTAACAGCTGCTACAGGGTCGTAGTGACGATTACTTAATCTGTGCCAGGGTTGGGTAGGGGTAGTAATTTGATAATGACGTCATAATAGCGGACTGTCTGGCGTTGCGACCGCACCCGGCAAGGCAAGGTTAACTAACCTGTTCAGCTAACACTCACACCCCTGTAACTGATAAAAACCATTATTTTGTCTGCTATGCCCACACCTCATGAGATAAGTTGTCAATAAACACGAATCGTAAATCATTGAACAGCTCTCGAATTGGCAGAATGACTAATTATATTTTTATTGGCTCGTAAAAACCATAACTAGTGTCGAACAACGAAAACAAAGTTAAAATCTTTTTAAAGTATGAGTATTTTAATTTCATGCCAGACAGAGAGCGCTCATATGAAGCGTGACGTCAGTTCTACAAATTTTATAATATAATATCATTACTTGATTTGTGGAAAAGAGACAGACAGAAAAGTTTTATAATCCTGTACAGATGATTAAATAAAAATGGGTTTTATTGGTGGAGTTACTTGTTTCCTTTTGTTTAACACAATCCCATTTTACAAATCGCCATTACATGTACCACAATCGAGAGAAGGTCAAGATGACAAGGAAGAAAGTATTGCCATTTTTCTAAATAAAAGTATAAAGTATTACATTAACGTCAACAAATCCTCATCTAATCAATACTCCATATATATTTTTCTAAACTTTACAATTTTTTTTTTTTTTTTTTTTTTTTTTTTAATAGCTGATAGGCTTGGTGTTTGACCACAACTCATCTGATGTTAAGTGACGGTGTGGTCGAAGATGGTAAATCACACCTAGCCTGTTGTTCTTTATTAGTAATTTATGTAATTGTTCTTTAGTAAATGTAATTTTTAAAGTTTTGCGACTTAAACACATAATTATGTTTATCGCCGGGTCTTAATCGCGCACATAATAATATTAAATTAGATAAAGTAACAAAACTAATTTCAATTTTCATAGTACCTATTTTGTGCGTTCTTTAAATATACTAAGTCAAACTTTTCACTGAACCTATCTCTTTTTATTTTACGGTAAGTTTGTGTATACAATACATCCTGATCAAACTTTTGTATAAGAGTAATTCAATGTTTCGTAATGGCAAAATTAATCGAACCCGTGGTTGCCTGTACGAAGCCATGGCGGGTCAATAGTGAAGAACTAAAATAGTACCCGTTTTGACGAGGTTCATTATTCCCGTAAAAGGTGGACGTAGATGAAGTTTTTCTTATAGGTCGGTTAATTTAACCTGAATGGGTAGGTATTAAAAAAAAACAGTCAACCTTCAATTACACCCGCTGGCTTGTAATTGGAGAACCCCGCTGGCTTAAAATTGTATAAACCTTATCTTCTTTTTCTTTTCTTAGCTCATTTGGTTAAATATCTATTTCAGTAGGGAATGGGTTCGATTCCCACCAGATGAAATATTTATGCGACGAAAAATTGTTCCGTATATATTAAAAGTATGTACTCGTATTTACAAAAAAAGTTTATAAGCATTTTATCAGTTATCTGGTACAAGCATTGTTTTGTTTGGGGCTAGATGGCGCTGTGTGAAATGGCCTACGTTTTTTTTGACGCGATCATGTGTGCTTGAATGACCTTATAAACTATTACTAGGCTAAAGATGTAGGCGATAGCAAACACAAAAACTCGCTGAGTTCGTCCCATTTATAATAGGCCGTGACCTAACATTGATCTAGATTCATCTCATCATAGCACATCGAGCAGAGTCGCATTGCTTCTTGAGTTTTTTATGACACGAGACAATCCCGGCTTTTTGAAATTAGGTCGAACGTCTGGTTACACTGTAGGGCTCCTTAAGTATTTGTCTTGCCGCCCTTGAAGGTTATATTTATTACTGCCGGCAAAAATATTTTGAGCTCTTGTTTTTCTTAGGGATTGGGGTTTGATCCAACAAAAGGAATCTAGAAAAGCACTTAGTATAAAATAAGACAAAAAATATTAAAAGAGACTTGTCCGTTTTTCTTTTAAACTGTTCTTTTAACTTTAGTCTAATTTTGAACTACAATTTAAACCTCTGCAAAAATAAATATTGTGCACATAATCTTGCATTGTAAGGTTAACTCACTTATACTTAATAATTTCACTAAAAACATTGAGCTTCAACTTTGACCTAGTATTTTTTTTTTGCTGTTGTCAAGATAGGTTTTTGACCACAGCTTATCTGATGTTAGTTGACGAAGATGGTAAAGCACACCTAGTCTGGAATAGAACTGACTCGCAAGTGAGCCTGCTGGAATACACCGTTAGGTGTTTGGCGGCAGATTTTCAAATTGAGGGTAGTCGAGTATTAGAAAATACCCTATTTCTTCACGATGTTTTTCCTTCATCGGCAACTCGAGCTCCTTGTTGGGGTCCGAACCCACGCTCTTCGGCGTGACGACCGATCACGCTAACCACAGAGCTATCATCGGTCCAAACTATTTCTCGGTTAACTACCTGCATACTTCTCCAGGTGGACTCTATGAGATTCATTAGATTTCCATGCGGCATCAAGGAGAGACGTCCTCAGAATCAAGGGCTCCCTGACTAATTTAGAATAGATTTCTATTTTTTCAAGTCCAACAAATATGGTTTACCCGAGTACCTATATCTATCTATATCTTTAAACGAGCAATTCTTGTATATATATATATTCTGAATCTCGGAAACGGCTCCAACGATTTTCATGAAATTTTGTATCTAGGGGGTTTCGGTGGCGAAAAATCGATCTAGCTAGGTTTCATTTTCAGAAAACGTCGTTTTATCCATGTTTTCAGCCGAGCAATGCTCGGTCAACCAGGTACTTTACTTAATACTAGCTATAAAACTGATTAACTTTCTCTACATTGCGTTTGACCCATCGTAAAATAATATTACTATAGACATATATTATTATCTATAGACAGTACGATTACGTTATTTCCAGGATCAGGAGCACCTGAAGCCGCCGATATGCGGGGGTCTAGCGAACGCGGAGCTTTACTGCCTGGCCCTGGCCAATATGTATTCAGACCCCAACTACCACAGCCTGAACCACTGGAACATCCTACAGACGTTCGCACGTAAGGGTGTGCACGTGCTGGACCCGCCGGACTGCGCTCTCACAGAAACCGTGCTCATACAAACCAACCCGCTCAAACTAGTAAGTATTAGCTCCATTGGTGTATTCCTCTTGTAAAGTCTGGTTGTCATTTGGTAGTGTATCTGCTTCAAGAGCTAGTAGGGCTTGTGTGGGCAAGTACTTGTAGGGTGTGGGTTCGTTTCCCACTCAGGGCAAACATTTATGTGACAAGCATAAAAGTTTGTTGTGTATTTGAGTGTTCTGTATGTATTTTACTTGGTACCACCGCAGTACCGTCAAGCAGCAGTGTGTACAATACTGTGTTCCAGTTTAAAGGTTACTAGCGAAATTACTTGGCTGTTGAGACTAACCATCGAAAGTCTCAAAGTAATGAGCACCAAACTCAGAGGTCTGTGTTTTGATGCAATGGTCATGGACATGCGTTATCTGTTACCATCAGGAGAGCGTATCGTTCGTCACATTACTTTTACATTAAAAAAAAAAATTTTTCTACCAGTTATCTGGTTCCCATAGTACAAACTTATCTTAGTTTGGGCTCAGATGGTGCTGTGTTTAATGTCCTATGATATTTAAATTAAAAAATATATATATGGACGTCTGAAATCGTATTTTTTTTTGCGTTGTTGGATAAAAACTAGGATCTAAAACAAGGAGTGATGTAAACGTGGTACTTTTTCCAGAGCGCGCACATGTCCGTAATAGAAGCTCTGATGGTGCTGTACGCGCGCGAGGTGGTCACCACGGATCGAGTTGTAGCGGCGGCGCAGCGGTTCGGCGGCAACGCACAGCTGTCGGCCGCTTCCTCGCACGAGGACGGCATCCTGGCCTGGGTCAATGCGGCCTGCACAGCGCTCAACAAGGCCGAGGTACCTACAGGAAACACTTTCCCACTGGCGCGGCTTGCGGTAGCAGCAACGAATTTATAGTCCCTACCGCAGGGCGTAGTCATTACCCTTAAAACTCCTGTCACCACATGCATCGATGTTGTTTGGACCGTCATGCTGGATGCTAGAGAGCCTGCGCCTCTTAACATAGAATATGATAGCATCATCTTAAAAATTCAAGATTACACGACCTAAAATAATCACTAAAACACAGGAAGCTTCTATCACTTACTAAAGTGAAAATATAACGTAAACATTGATAAGTTCGTTCACTGACAAATGAACATTTAAAGTTTGTTATTATAATTACAGTGCAAGAGTTTACGATTACAGTTTTTTCTATACGTACTTGACTACTGGATGACAAGGAAGGTTTGTAAGGATTTTTTAATGTTTGGTAGACTAGGTCATCTGATGTTAAGTGACGGCTTGGTTAAAAATGGTAAAAACACCTAGTTGGAATAGAGCAGGGTCTCAAGTGAACACACCGTTAAGTGGTGACAGATATTTAAATTGAGGGTGGTAGCTAGCCAGCCGAAAACTATAAAGTACCATCATGCTATGGTTTACTTACATTGTTATCCCACACTAGCAGCTCAATCTCATTGTTGGGATTTGAACCCACGCTATTTGGGGTATGAACCGACCGCGCTAACAACTGAGCTACAGTTTTACGTCGAATAAAACTCAAACATTTTTATTTTTAATACTTTATTACTACGTTTATAGACTTACTGTTTTCTGTAGTCATAAATAAACGGTTGTCTTCTGTCATTTGTCATGTATATTTTATGCAATTCCCTATCTCAATAGACGTGCAATGCCATTCCAGGAATCCCCAACGCAGGTGCCAACAGTTACCAGTCTCGAACAGCTGTGTGACGGCACTGCCCTAGCGGCGCTAATCTCGTTCTACTGCCCCGAAGCACTGCCGCGGAGTGCGGTACGCGTGGGCCGCATGGCGTCCATCCAAGACTGCCTGCATAACCTGATGCTAGTCCACGAGTTCTGTCGCGCCGCACTGCCGCATAACGTGTTCCATATGCTGCCAGAAGATGTCACTTATATGCGCGGGTGAGGAAATTACAGAGGGGATAAAATTGCCTTGACGGCATTTTAAGAGTTCTAAGACGTTAGGGTGAAAGCAGCTTTATGAAATACACTTCAATTGATTGCCAACATATCGAGAAAAAACTGCGTAGTCGCAAAAACACATTGCAATTAATCGCACACAATAAAAAAAAACATTTTTTTTTCCATGTAACTTTCGTAAAATAACCAAAAAAATACGTTTAGTTTTTTTAGCTAAAAGTTTTCGTATCCTATATACGCTAATCTTTGAGAAGATTAAATATATTTTGATTATTATTTGGATAGTTTTGAGGTCGATTCTCCGTTAGCGATAAAGAGGTCAAAAATCTGTTTAAATTAAAAAACCCAGTAAACTGCCACAATTATTTTTTGTACAGTCTCCACCTTTGACCTAATACCGAGCTATCTGTTACCACTATCAGTATAAGTACTCGCTAAATTCACTTAAACTAATTTACTAGTAAATTCATCTATCGTGAATTAATAACAAAACGCGCATGTTTATTAGTTTTAAATTTATAACACAAGGATATTTCATAAGGTGATCTATGCTACAAAACAAAGTCACACACACACATCGTCAGCCATAGGACGTCCACTGCTGGACATAGGCCTCCTCCTGGGGGGTTTTGCCAATACTTGCCATGCTTGGCAGGCGGGTTGGCGAGCGTAGTTACTTGTGATTGTTCAAGGAAGACGCTGCTGCCCATCTTCCGGATTACATCCCTTAACCGACTCTTACGGTAACCACGGGTAGAGAGGGCGGGGTACTATTCTTACGCCGGCACCACCACGGCTCGAAACTTCATAAAGGTCATCAATAGCGGATAATTTAAGGGGAAAACATTTTGTAAAGCACATTTTAATGAACTTTTATGTCATTAATATTTATATTATACGTCGTGTGTAAATAAAAATGTCATGTCAATGTAATAAAAACAAAATGTCAAAGTATACAAACATGTCAATATAAAAATACTGCCAATATACAAATATTTCAGCATAAAAATACTGGGTATAATTAGGTAATAGAAAAATATGTCAGCATAAAAATGTCACAATATAAAAAAACAATATTGCCCATATAATAAAATGTCAAAAAAAAAAACATAATTACTTACTAGTAATTTAAGTAAGAATGATGAATTTGTGTTTAAGTCTTAGTGTAAGTTGTCTGGCTTGTTGGGTAATTTACAGTAAAGCGGAAAGAGGAACATTAATCTTCCAGCTGCAAGATAGGTAACCTATGGGGATGGCGAACCTATATCATATTAGCACTGGATTTAGGCTGATGGCATAGCAAAAGAGAGATTTGTTGATTGATTATTATGATTGATATTATGATTTATTTCCCCCGTGATTTGTATATATGGGAAAGACATCTTAGTGATAAGTCAAATGTGAAGCAAGATAAAGTTGTGATATTGACTTTTGGTCTATAAAAGTTTTGCTTAAAACACATATAAATAAATAAATAATAAATATTGTAGGACACATTACACACAGCGCCATCTGACCCCAAACTAAGCAGAGCTTTTGTAATGGAAGTCAGATAACTGATGGAATACATAAAAACTTTTCTTTTTTTTGTAAATACATACAGAACACCCAGACACAGAACAAACATTTGTTTATACCAAACAAACATTTGTCCTTGGCGGGAATCGAACCCACGCCCTACAGCTCAGGTAGGCATACTCCCAATGAGCCAACAGGGCTGTCAACTGTCTGTGTTGTGTTATTTAAAAATATAACTGATAACACTTTAATTCGATGTCATCTTATAAATAAGGATATATTTAAATGTCTTAATAGTGTGACCATGAATAAATGAATCAACTGAAAATTATTAAAGATGTTTGTATAAAAGCCCTGTTTTGTAATCTACATTGTTTATCGTTTCCAGATCAATGCGACAGAACCTAGTCGCGATGCTGGCCGATCTCTTTAACATGCTAGAAGTACGCCCAGTCAAGTCAGTGAAACACCCGGGAAGTGGTGAGTCTTCATCACTGCGCATCTTGCGCCGCCCCCTGTATATGCATGCCAAATACCTAGCCTCGTATGGGAGTATGTGGTCATAATATCAAAGATTCTGCGCCTAACACTAATATTTATTTAATTAATTTTTGAACTTCACGGAAGCGGTTGTTATTCGCTTTTTTTCTTTACTCGCATTTCAATTCTAGAGTCGGGTTGTTGACGTTGTTTTCAATGTATTGGAAATGCGTTTGTGATATATGATAGTTATATCTTTTGTACTCTTGTTATAAGACTAGATGATGTATGCGAGGTAAGTCAATGGATTAAAGTTTAAAATAGCTTAGCGCATAAGTTTTTTTTTCTATTTGTCTATCGTCACCCTGTCTTGCTTTTGCAATTTGGAGCCTCCGGGGTTATTTATTAAGCTTGGAATTCGCATTACTATGGGATTGTCATACCACGTTTGCAATGCACATACATTTATACGTTTAAATTGATTGTAAGTGTGATTGTCGAAATGTTTAGTGAATAAGAAATGATAATGGCTCGTTCGCTTTAAAAGAGTTAAACATATGACTTCTAAGAAAATGTTCTTATTAGTCAGTGTACAAAAACGGTTTGTATTTATTAAAACATCGTCTAGTTTAGATTACTACGAACTCGTGTTTGTTTTGTAATGTGAAACTTGTAAGTGCATGCTAAAGTTCAATGACTCATCGTATTACTACAAGTAAGTCACAATTTGTCCCACATTCAAACGTGTTGAACGATAGATGATTTATGTAAATCTTGTCATTTTACTAAACAATAAATTGACACCAATTTGGATCACAAGAATTAAACTTGAGTCGGCTTGCTGCCTACCTACAAAAATGATGCACTAATCGCCACCATAACATTATTGTTAAGTCAAGTGTCAAAGGAAGTGAAACGCACCCGGACGGCTACTAAAGGTAAGACAGGGTGATACACGCCTGGTCTCGCCAGCACCGGGCGAACGCACAATACATTTCTACGTGCATACCCAGCGTGTAGACGCAACTTACGTGTGTGCGCAACGTGAGTGCTGTGTCTTGTATGTGAATAAACAGCGTGCGGTTAAACTTACGTACGTAGTGTACGTACGTGTGTGCGTGCGTAGTGAGTGTACACGGGGGTGTGTGCGTGCTGAGCGGGGTGGTGTGTGTGCAGCGCGGGCGCGTGAGGCGTGTAACGAGCACGGCGTGCGGCACAAGCGCTGCCTGCCGCCGCCACCGCCCACGCCCATTCCCGACCTGCGGGCCGAAGACGCGCGACTGCCGCCCTTCGCAGGTACCGACACGTGTGCCGTCCCGAGTGCTCGTACCTGGGGGTGGGGGGAGGCAAACAACGACAATATTTAATCTTTTATTAATTAAACAATATTTAATACAAATTATTCGGGAAATTATTTTATAACGGGAAGTCTTTGTTGTGAGGTCATGTACTTTCAATAACTAAACAAAGATAAATGGTCAGTATACCTGTTGTTAGCATAAAATGCTCACTTGACTTCTATCCGACATTAAATGTCACGCGCGGATATAAGACGGGCTACTTTGAGCATATTTAATTTTGAGCAATGTTTAAAAGTGAAGCCTTAAGTGTTTGCAAAGTTTGGAATTGCAAATGGACTTTATATATTGTTTAGTTATACCACAACCTCTTATTCAAGCGAATATCAAAGAACAACAAAAACATACAATAGTTACTATTTAGTTATTTTGCCTTCCCCCATTTATGGGATCATAAGTGTACGTATTTATGGGATCACAATAATTCGACGAAATAACGTGTCATCCATCTGTTTGTCCGTGTGTGTGTGTTTTTATATACATGTAATATGTATTCTGTAAGTATTCGTTTTTATATATCTGCTTTTTGTTACTTTCCGCACAAATTCTGAGCATTGACACTTAACACGCTTTGAATAACAAAAAGCGATTAATTTCATCGTGCATCATACGCTTCGAGACTTGGTTCACGCTTACGCATGGGATTTTTCTTTGCATCTATTTTTCTTAATTTTTTTTTTCTTTTTTTTTACTCTGGAGTCGTTGACGTTATGTCCTCAGAGCTCCCAGATCTTTGAGTAGTTTCATCAACATAGATGTTTAGTATTGTTTAGTGTCACTATCATTAGACGTTTTGCTTAATTTGAATACCCCGATCATGTAGCTAGTAAAGTGTTTGTAGAGTTTTTTTTTTCATTTAAAATCACGTTAATATTTTTATGATCGACAATGTAATGCATTGTTGTAAAAAATTAGTATAGCTAAGTTAAGTTGTCGGCTATAAAAAATTGCGTTTTTTTTTTTTTCGTTATTTTAAAAGTACAACGTTTATTTATGTAGCAAATAATGTTTATTTATGTAGAATAAATTACTTTCCTCAAAGTCAAAAAATATACCTAGTACTATTTAATTTTAAGTATGTACTCCAACATTATTTTGTGAAACGATTTAAGAGCTTATTTTTCATTCTGTAAAGAAAACCTTGAAGTGGTCTTTTGAAAAGTTCAATTTCTTGATTTATTAGTTCGGCCTTCTGATTTAAAATCTATTTTCCTAAAGATAAAGATAATTGACAGTTCTCAGTTTTCTATAGACGGCGGTGAGTTTTACCGTCTATCACCTATTTATTCTGAACTTATCGGAAAAGTTTCGATTGGAAAACTACTCTTACCATTCTGACTTTTACATTCAGGATTATACGCAGAGTATAGAGTTTTCGAAAGTTCTGTGTATCGCTGCAATGGTCGTCGACATTATATTAGGAGAGCGTCTCGTTCGTCGAGGTTAGAATGCGAGAGTAGGACGTCCTTTACTTGCCTCTCTGTTATATGAAAAAAAAGTCGCTTCACGTGGCCATTGCGCTTTCAACATGTAAGCTAAGCTCTTGTACGTTGAACTGTTAATGATTCTTGTAAATGAAGCCTGTGTTAATATGAGTTTCGGGCCGCAGTGCCACGGTCGCCGTCGGCGTGCGGGCCGCGGCCGCGGGCGGTGCAGGGCGCGGGCCGCTCCGCGTGCTCGACGCCGGAGCGGCGCAGCGCCAGCCCGCAGCGCGACGAGTTCGTGGTGCACCGGGGCCGCGGCATCACCACGCTCGCCAGCGTCGTGAGAGGACTGCGAGACGACGATTCTGGTGAGTCGACCGCTCTAATGTTACCCCTTTTAATTTCCTCATGAATACACTTGGAGTTAAGTCACGACGAAGTAGTTATCGTCTTTTTTTGTTTCTTTCTCTTTGAGAAAGAATGTTTTCAGGCAGAGGTTTTTTTTTTTTTGCTGATGTGCATCTATTGGCGCGCCTTGGCAGTAAAAGCGACTCCTATGCCGTGACGGCAAATGGCGTGTCGCCATCGTGAGGAAAACTACATATCCGATAGTTCATAAAAAAAGTTCTCCAAGATGTGTGAAGTCCGCCAACTCGCACTTTGCCAGCGTGGTGGACTGTACGGCCTTGCCTTTCTCACAATGAGAAAAGGTCCGCGCCCAGCAGTGGGACTCTTCTGCTAATAGTCCATATTGCAATATCAACAAATCACATTGTGTACAGTGATGGAATCGATGATGCCACAAACTGCGGCGGGGCGGCCGTCCAACTGGGCGGACACGCGCGAGGGCTCGTTCGCGGGTCGTCGCTCGCGCCGCAACTCGGTCACGGAGGATAGCCAACTCACGGTCGAGAACTTCGGCGGCTCGCAGGACCGACTGCACTTCGCCGGACGTAACCCCGAGAAGGAACTCGCGACGCTAGCCAACGTTAGGAAGATATCCGCGCCCTCTGGTGAGCATGACGTCACTGTACACTAGTTAGTAGAGCTTAGTGTCGAGATCTTATGTTGTACAGGCTTGTTTTATTTGCATTTTTTAGTTATTTTGCTCTTTTTTCGGAAAAACATCTCATCTTATAGCCATCCTCGTGATGTGTATTACCACTGCTAAATTCTGACAATATTATTCCAACTGTATAATCATGAAAAGTTAACAAACTATCAAACAAAGCTACTTATATATTTATCAAAAAATACAATATTAATATTATGACGTATTATTTATGATATATGGTAGAGTGAGTGTGATTAATATTATAATAATACCAGCACACGATGGATACATGAAAGTGGGAAGCATTTTGTTGGGACATGAATTGGACTTGTTCATGAACTACTCTGCTTGATTATGATTGTGACTTGAGAAAAATATTTACCTGATAACTTAATAAATAATAATTTGGCAATTATTTATAAATAACTGAATTACTATTAAATATTTTTTTTAAATTGATATTTAACCACATTGGCATGTTTTATATTTGACATATTATTATATTGACATATGATTTTATCATTTTTAAATATGTGTGGTGACTGCGAGCGACATTAACCATTCCATGCGAGCGGCGCGCGCATACTGGCGCGCGCTGGCCCTCGCTGGTATATTTATAGTCGTGCGAGCGAGACGGAGCGACAAGCCGTTTCACTCGCACCATCATCATCATTCGCAGTAACGAATTGACTGCATGAACCTACCACTAAGCTTGCGAGTTATAAATATTTATAAGACGAGAAATAAATTGACTATGAAGTATTACGACAGTTCGAGTTTTCACTTAACCTCCTGATAGCAGCCCTACAAAAGAATGGAAAAATTACCTGTAACTTTGGTGTTATCAATAAAATATTTGTAAAATAGCTGTGGAAGAAATAGCTCTAGATAATAAGACCGCCGTTGTACTCCCGCAAATTAATCTTGATGTTTTTTAATTTTTCATGATATGTATGTTGTTTCAATATATCGATTGTTGGTGTACAAAGTAAAAGTTACATACTATTCTAAATCATTTTTCAACTGTTATGCTTCATATCAGTAGTTGTTTTTAACCGACTTCAAAAAAGGAGGAGGTACTCAATTCGACTGGTATTTTTTTTTATATTTGTTACCACAGAACTTTCGACTGGGAGAACTGATTTTGATGATTCATTTTTTTCTTTTGGTGCAGTTCTGACAATGGCATCCATGAGAAAACCATATGAAGTCTGTTTATTTTTTTATTAAAATTTTACTTGTTATACATAAAATAAAAAATCTAATCTATCTAATCCATTAATCTAATGTAAAAATTAAAATATTTTAATTTAACAAGTCCTTCAGCAGGAAGGCGAAAAGTACAAGCCCATACATCTGTGTTTGACCGAATACGTCGATAACTCGCTTGCAGGACCACTAGATAACTACAACCCGCCGCTCCGCTCGTCGCGACAAGATATACGCGGCTCCATACAATTCATCCACGGCGACCTCACCAACGGCGACGACCGCCTCGCCCCCGTCACACGCCAGAACTCGCAACCACAACCGACCAACGACCACCAACCGATACGGAGGCAACTCAGCAGCGACGCAATCTCACTCTCGCAACTCAACATTAGCCAGAACCAACTCAATTTCAGTCCGCTCAACCAGTCTCATTCGAATCAGTCGCAATTGAATCAGTCCCAATTGAATCAGTTTGCGCACAAAGGTGGCGGTGATGGATTTTTCCTCAACGACCGAGATTCGACCGACGGCGATGCAATCAAGACAAGCTTCGCCGATCTTAAGATCAGGAGTAACGGTGACCAGTCAGGTTTGTTTGCTTCGCGTCGGTAGAAATATGAGGACAATGATTTGACAGGGACGAACTAAACGAAAAATTAATAAAATATTGTTAATTACTATGACGGTGCGAGGGAGAGCGCGCTATATATCTTTTTTTGATGTAGATAGGTTACAATTGTTGACGATTGAACGGTTAAATACCACGTTCATGGGAATTCATACTAACTACTAACTATACGGCTGTAAATTGACACAGATTATTATGTAGTTAGTATGAATTCTGATAATATTAAGCTATGCAAACAACTGTCTGGCAAAGAAGCACAATTAATTCCCTGCACTATGACTTATTCTGTACTATTAGTGTGTAATCAACTATTAAAAAGAGATTTTTGAGTCACTTTTAATGAACTTATTTTGTTATTTCCAGTTTGTGATGCCTTACTTATCAATGTGGTACGTCACGTGTGGAATTGAGGCTACTTTAAGCGTAAATTAACTTTAATCAACGGTTATAAGTACGACCCAAAGAGTGACAATATTGCAATTAAATCCTAATAGCTTCAAGGACCATATAATAATTGAGTTATATTGGCTGTCACTGTCGTTTGCATAGTAATTAAAAAAAAAAAAATGTTTCGCTTTCGTATTTCGCTTGGAGTGTTCGCATGTTAGCTTTGTCCTCTTATTTCTGCCGGGCTATTTTTGGCTTTCGATGTTCGCAATCGCTTGTGCTACCGCCGCAGTATTGTAGACACGACACGGCACATTGGCACATTGCAACTACTCCCGGAAATTATCTTTTACAAATTCAACAAAATTTTCACATCGATGTCTTGTGTCTACTGCAGCGGACAGCTTACCTTGATATGGACCACATATTCCCATAAAATCTAAAATTGGCCAACAACAAAAATACACCAACTGAAAAATGCTAAAATTATTAACGTGTTTTAGAAACAACTTTGGACCTTAAGTTTCCCATATAAGACTAGCTAACAAACGTGCAAATCCTATCACGGATGACTAGCGAGAGCAAAAGAGAGGGAAGTACGTTATTTTCCTATCTCATTTATTGTTTTAATGGTCGATTCTGCGTAAACTGAGGCTGTTAATAATTACTATACGAGTTCTGATTCTACGATAATCGAGATTATTTCAATTATATTATCAATGCTAAGACCATGAGACAGTTTATGATAAATGTGATTAATGACAAGAAGGCAAAGAGTTTTAAAACTATAAAAAAAATACCTAAGCACGATTTCTGACCATGTTCATTATAAGCCGTGTCATTCTATTTTGATTTCGATTACCCGCAAATTGTCGACGATTTCACTATCAAAAGAAATCTATACTTATTTTAAAAAGGATCGTGTTTCGTAACAATAGTATTTCTTTGATTAATGTACTTCGTATCACATGTGCTAGGACTCCAGTCCCAGTTCAGTTCTGAGAGTGAGGTGGTGGATCGACGGAAAACGACTACCTTCGCAACCCTTCCCTCCAACACGACCACGTGGCAACAGCAGTTTATGCAGCACGAACATCAACCAAGTATGTATTAAACATGAAACATGCTGTAAAGTTATGCATAGGAGGCACTGAACGGCATGCGCAGCGAAGGACGTCCACCCACAAGTGGACAGACGACTTAACGAAGACACCGAGAACGCGCTGAATATGTGCCGCTTCCAAACGGTCTTCATGGAAATCATTGGGGGAGGCTTATGTCCAGCAGTGGACGTCATACCGCTGAAAAGATGATGGTGTATTTTTACAGCGATAATAGTTCAGTGGTTAGCAATGGTAGCTCAGTGGTCAGTGCGGTCGGTTCGCATGCCGAAGGGCATGGGTTCAAACCCCAACAACGAGCTTGAGCTGTAAAGGAAAACGTCGTGAGGAAACCTTAGCATGGTGGTAGAGGGTACATTCTAGTACTCGGCTGGCTAGCTACCATCCTCGAGTTGAAAATCTACCGCCAAGCATCTAACAGTGCGTTCCGGCAGCTTCACTTGAGAGCCAGTTCCATTCCAGGCTAGGTGTGTTTTACCATCTTCGACCATACAGTCACTTAACATCAGGTGAGTTGTGGTCAAACAACTAGCCTGTCAGGGTGTTTAGCGCGTTAGTAAGTGGTTAGCGCGGTCGGTTAGCACACCGAAGGGCGTTAAAGTACCGATTATAAACTCTTTCAAACTTTAATTTTATTTCCTTAAAACTGCAAGCAATATGTTTAACAAGCTGTGTGCCTATAACTGGCGCATGTATACAAGTTCCTCCTGATGATTAACAGTAGTAATATGTTCCATTTCAAATTCACAGACGGTGAAGACTTAACGGACGATGCATCGACACCGACCGGCGGGCAAGCCATGGCCGCGCAGCTCAACAACATCCGCCTAAAGCTGGAAGAAAAGAGACGACGCATCGAGCAAGACAAACGGAAGATGGAGATCGCCGTGAATCGGCAGCGGCAGCAGCTTGGCCAGCAGGCGTTCTTACAAGCTGTCACTAGGGTATGTGTTATGTGAGGTTGTGTGTTAGTGTGTGAGTATGGTGGCGTTGTGTGTGAAAATTGACTTTCTCGTGCCCTGTTAGTTCATTTTGTAGTAGCCCTGCTTCATGAGATGAAGGCGCGAATTCGATTCCCGACCAGAACAAAGATATTTTTGTTGTGTCTGGTTACTCTAGATGGTTAAATATACAAATATGTTTTTAAAGAAAAAATAGTATTATATCAGCCAATCACCACAGTGTAAGCTTTGCTTAAGGGCTGTGCAAGTATTACGTAAGCAGAATTTTAGTATTGTTAGCCCCGTCAGCGAAAGTGAGCAAAGCTTTCACCCTCCTTCCTCATATGCTTACGTAAGCATTAGTGTGAAACAAGAAAACTATATGAATAAATATTGATAACTGTGTCGAAATCGAAAATTAGCAGAGATTAGTAGTCGATTTGTAAAATGTTTAAAGGCCTGCCGGGAAAGTCGAGTTTCAACAGTAAACAGTTGTTAGTGTTTGTGTGTGATAAAGGACTTGAGGGTAAAAAAAGTGTAAGGTTTATGTGAGCGTTATGTTGTTTGTCTCGAGTAAAACTTGCTAGTTCCTCTGGGGTTGGTAATGTCTATTCTATAGAGTCTAAGAATCTATGTTTTCAAAATTTTTACATCCAGCATGAAGATAAAATTAGTAACTAAATGCACAGATAAAGTATCTAATAGACGGGCGTAGGTTCTATTTTCTTGTAATAGACTACACACGTTTTGTTACATTTTATAAAAATTCCAGCGAATGTGGTTATCGCTCACTACACGATCGCTTCAACTAGATTTGTTTTCTCTGTCCAAACAATATTGAAAGTTAACAAAGCATAATCCATCAAAAGAATGTGAAAGGATATGTGTGTATCGAAGTTATTTAAAAAAATATATATATATTAAACCTGCATGGTGTCAGATTTTAGAGTAAAACTACTTTAATACGAAAACTAACATTCTAAATTTAAAAGTTTTACATAGCTCTCTTTTTGCTTTCTATGTTATATTTTTCTTCTCTCTCGTGTAGCGAAATGTGCCTGAACGTGACGCGTCCTTGAAGCTTCACTCTCAATTCTTGCCCAATTATTATCGAATCGCCAACTAAAAAGTTTGAAATCAATAAATTATTCAAGTAACGCATACATCGGCATCGTGACGTTAACAAAAAGTAAAAGTGATGATGATACGGCATGTGCGTGATGACCACTGAAAATGTTTAATTCTTATAATGTTTATAGAATGTAACAGCACAATATTACTAATTGTTTCTCTTACAATTATTTCAATACAATAAATTATTTTCTTTCTATTCCATAAGGATGCATATTTGCAATACCAGTTGGCCTCTTTGGTGAGTGGCCTAAGTTTCGTCCCATTTAGTTTTTGAATCCTTTGATTTTTGTCTTTCTTTCATATTTTGTTCATTCTACTGTACAAATAGTACCCATACATGCTTACACGGCTTAAGATTTTGTACACTCTAGTTTTAAATTTAAAAATAAAATACCATTTATTTATTTTCTATAAGATCCGCATTGCAAAGTCATTTATCGAATAGCGTATTTCGATTCGCTTTTAAATATATATGAGAAAAATTAAATATACGCAAAAGCTTTCTTTTTTTGTTATGATATAAAATTTTAAATGTATAGTTCTTAATTTTTTTTATTTAATGCAGTGCCATCATGATAAGATTATACTGAATGCTGTATAAAATAACAAAGTCACATGAACTTCAACAAGTAATTTTCACTTCACTAAAACACTACTATAGTACGTATGATAAACACAATTTATAATAGCACATCTAAGACTGTAGGCATAGGTTTCATTTTACATTGTGTTTGACAGCATGTATCCGTTGATTGGTGTATAGGGGAAGAATAGTGAGATTTCTGCTGAATCATCAAGAATTATAATTCGTTGTAGTCGGCTATACTTAATTAAAATTAAAATATTTTTAGTTAGAATACTTTTCAATCTAGGATATACGAACAGACATGATTTACAATAGATTTCTCATTGATATACATACGCTAAAAGCGATCTCGTTTGGCTATATCACATCTGCTTATAACATATTTAACCTAATATTTACATTATTTCTATCTTTTTTACTCTATGTAAGTTCAAATCAAGTGACAAGCCATATAAACATATCCTCATATATCTCGTGTACAATTTCATAATTGATTGATTCAGGCGTTACTTTGCGGAAGTACATTTTGAATGTTCAAAGTATATATTTAGTTTAATTCCACTTAACAGTCGTTTTAGCTACAACAGTTAAATGCACGTCACTGTTTTTACTAAAACGACTATTAAGGGGAAATAAACTAAATATATACTTTGAACATACAATTTCATAAGTCAACGTCCCATTCTAAAATGTATTAGTTACTAAAAATATTCTAAAAATAGCTGAAAGCCAATGTTATGCTTCCCCAATCATCAAATTATTATGCCTCCTACTTTATAAACTCTCCCCCCAAATTTCGTTCAAAAATGGTATCACAATTTTTTTAAACACTTTGTTCTAACTCCCCCAAACACCAATCGACACGGCATGTATTGCCACGCGACGCGGCGTGTCGTCGCGTGGCGTGTGTGTGTTACGGTGGAGGTGCACGTGCGTGTTACAGGGGAAAGGTGCGCGGACGCCGGCCGACGAAGAACAGAAAATCGATGCCCAGCAACAGGTAATCTGGAATGGGCTGATCTGGTTTATTTTTTCATCATTGCCATCTGTCAACATCACTATCATATAATCAACAACACTGTATCAGATTGTCATAGTCATAAGTTAGTTGTCAAGCATAATGCATATTTGTGTACAAGAAAGGTGAATATTGTTTTGAACAATATGAATTTGTTTTGGTTTAAAATATCTGGTAGTCATAATTACTTTTATAATAAGCCATTTAGTTCACATTACTACATAATAGCATATAGTATTATTTTTTTATCCTAGCTTTATCATTAGTCAGTTATTGCACGTAGCTGATCATAACCCTCATTGAGGATTCGATGTTTATTCTGAAATACAACACTCTATTTAGAATGTAAGATTCGATTTTTATTCTGAAATCCAACGCTCTATTTAGAATGTTTTATTGTTTTCAGTCTTCTTTATAGTCGCCTAGAAGTCTAATTCTTGAATGAATAGTCAATTATTAACCTTCATCTTGTCTTTCATGACAACTTGATGGTATGTTGCTCATTTCCATCTTATTGTCATATCTTTTATATCCACTTTATATACTATACACGGTGAAAGTTTGAACATCAGCAATATTGATACAGGGGGTTTCAGTACTCGATTGTCGTTCCAAATAAACTTAAAATAGGTGGCTAATACTTGACCTAATTATCCTGAACAAACACAAAAATACGGACACTCAAATCACGCGCACCGAATATTACATGGTAGTCGCGCGCGGTCCCAGATTAAATAACACTTACAGCGTAGTCTACGTATGGCAGTTTTATGTCTTGCGCTAGCTCGATGCGTAAGGCTACGCGCTGTCCATAACTTTTTTTTTGTAGTTGTTTCGATTTTATTTCTTTATACGTTTCTTATAACCACTAACTAATATGTCTTTGAATATTGCTAATGTTCAAACTGTCAGCCCTATAAATATCTATAACCGTTAAGTATAATGATGTGGATATAGAAGAGTTAGAGTTTTTTGTCATAGGTGTTTCTAATACTTACAAGAAGTTCCATGTCTTATGTTAAGCAAAACCTTGGCTCTATATACATTTTTCATTTTCGTATCTTGCGTTTAATCTGTTTTTATCGGAACCATGGGGGTCCGAATGCTCATATTTAGGTCGATCTCTAACTGATAGCATTGGATCTCACCATCAAACGTAAAAACCTTCTAATTAGGTGCTGTTACTAATTTGCATGGGATTTAGGTAATTCGAAAACTTAGAAACAAAATTATTATTATTGCTGTTATAATTATTAATGTTATAAAAATGTTATCTCATTTTGCGTATGTCGCTTCACATAAATGAGAATTAGGACGAAAATATTAAAAAAAAAAAATGGCTTTGCTTATATGAAGTTTAACCAACGTTTTTCACACAGGATATGGTGGTGGAACCTGCAAATCAAACTGTCGACAATGCTGTTCTAGAACAATATAAACAATCAATAGCCAAGTAAGTTTATAATATAAAGCTTTACTTACTTATAAACTTTGCATAAAGTTAATGCTTAAAAATTGTTATCAACTAAAGCAGCTACTCGTTGACTTGAAATGTCACGCGTGAATACGAGACAGGCTAATTTAAGCATAGATTAAATTTAACCTATGTTTATAATTAAGGTCATCTTTTTTACTTTTCCATCAAGTTGAATGATTTCTGTAAATTATATCATTTAAAAATATATCTTAATAACCATTACAGAATGCATTTGTTACTTCGATATTACAGTGCGACTTATTTATTTGTGGGGATAGATTTGTACATATTAAAGGTAGCAAAAAGTGTTGTTAAATCCACTTCAAACTTGTAATATTTGTTTAGACTACTGGTGGTCAACGATTATGGTTCCACCACTGAATACTACAGATGAGTTAGTCGCATTGCACCTCTATTTGAGAATTTTGTTTGCGAGGCGTATAGAGTTTCTGTTCTTTGCTAAAACTTGGTTTTATTGCACAAATTACGATTGGTTGTTTTACAAAGCTTTTTGGCAATATTATGTTTTTGATACTATTCTGATTTATATTTTTTCATATGTAAATATGAAGTGTTAATTGAATATCAAATTGCTATTATTTAAAATGAAAAACGACAACGTAGAATGTTTCTACAAGTTTGTAAAGACCATCGTAATAGAACAGACGCTCTAAACTCGTCGACCAAACATTACAGAATGAACTCCAGCCTACAGGATATACAGAGTGACATCGCGCGCCTGGCCAGTCAGCAGAACCAAATACAGCAACAGCAACATGCGAAGCAGCTGTTTCAACAGACGCAACAGTTGCAGCAACAACAGCAGCAGTTGCAGCAACAACAACAATTACAGCAATTACAAGCACAGCAAATACAGCCACAAATCCAGCCGCAACAAATACAACCGCAACAAATACAACCGCAACAATTGCAACCGCAACAAATGCAACCGCAACAATTGCAACCGCAACAATTGCAGCCACAGCAAATGCAGCCAATGCAACCTCAGTCCCCCTACCAACAGCAACCTCAATATCAACAAAACATTCCACAACTCGTAAGTACCTTTTTATTTAGTGCGTTCGTTGTGTGTTTTGTAATTTTTAATATTAAAAATTGAGATAAATTATTAACTGTGTGAAAATGTATTATGCAAATTAGTTTTACGTCTAACCATTGGCATTATTATCTAACTTACCGGAACGTCCAGTTTTTTAACAGTATTCTGTGCATTTTGACTACTAACCAAGACTTGAAAAGATTTCAAAAATCCAATCATTAAATCGAATGTATAAAATGCGGCGATTAATTAGAAAACAACGCCACATGAGAAAATGCTTAATGTAAAAATTGTATAGAACTATGTGCCCTGGGTCAGTGAAGGTATTTCACTTGTCTGGTGATGGTGTGAAATAAAACTCGGAACAGGTTGCTTTCTACACTCTTCACTCATATTGCGTCGTTTTCATACACTTGTACCCCTGAATGCAAGGTTTACAAACTCTATATAAGATTATGCGCCATACTAATTACATTGTGAAAATCAGCAAACATTGTGCTTTACAATGAAGACGAAAGAAAAGGGCAAAAGGCAAATCGATCATCACTTACAATGCATGCCATAATATTGTCACCCAAGTTTGAAAAACCTTGCATGTTCTCGCTTTGTTCTCCCGTAACGCTGACAAGCGCATCCCTCGCCTTCCAGCACAGTCAATTCAGCTCACAGCACAACGTGTCGCGATCACCGCTCGGCAACTTCGGCTCCACGCCTCATATACCGCAGTACTACCAACAGCAACAGTTGCAACAGCAACAGATGCAACAGCAACAGTTACAACAGCAACAGATGCAACAACAACAGTACCAGGAGTACAGAGAATACCAGGAGCCGACGTATAGAGAGATGGAGGAGCGTACTCGACAGCAGTTTTATCTTCACGACAGTCCGCCCCCGCCGCAGCGCCGTACTTGGGCACAACATGCGCAAGTGCAGCAAGACCAGGAGATTAGAGGGTGGCAGGTTGGTACTTGGGATTCGGTGAGCGGGGCCTGTTTCACTCAGGCCATTCACTGGCCTTTCTTCTTTCCTCTTGAAAAGACTGTAACTTCGCGCAATACGCATTTATGAGTTTTCGAGTTATTGTGTTATTAATATCAAATACGTCCTCAATGAGTAAATTAAATATTATCTTCTATTGTCAACATTGCATACAATTTTGTTGTCAGATTTTTGCAAGCATGCTTGCTTGCGAATTCAAAGTATAATAATAAGTAGTTCTATATGTATAATGTATGTCATTGATGTGTTTTCAAGAAAAAGCAATTGTCCTCAAGCAAAATAAGTCATGTGACTGATTATAATTTCATATGGGGATACAATTATTTTTATGAGTTTAAGTTGAGTTACAAAAATTATTTTCTTGGGTAGATTAACACCCTTTAATATTATTATAC
Organism: Biston stratarius; assembly: GCA_950106695.1. Classification (NCBI taxonomy): domain Eukaryota; kingdom Metazoa; phylum Arthropoda; class Insecta; order Lepidoptera; family Geometridae; genus Biston; species Biston stratarius. The sequence goes on along the minus strand of OX467115.1, from coordinate 10,863,216 downwards.
CAAGTCGAAGTACCTACTCTGGATAGAATATAAAACAAATAATTATTATCGGAGGATATTTTACACAGCGCCATCTAGCACCAAACTTAGCAAAGCCTGTAGCGAGTACATACGGAATACAGACGCAAAACACACGTTCGTTACAAAAATGTTTCTCCTGGATCAGAAACGAAACCCACATCACAGCTCAAGAAGCAATCATAATTATATTTTTCACTGTCCTTTTTACTCTATTTTAAATACGATTACCGGTTATAGTTAGTCTTGACGTAATCTTTATGTAAATGCATACAAATTGCACATTAATAATACATTTACAATTGGTGCTGTCTCACCTTAAGCTGGTCTTGGCTTTTAGTCAAAAACACCCGCGAATTTACAAACGTTCCTAACGCAAAGCAACTGCTTAAAGCGCTGCAGATGGTCAAAATGATTTAGCAGAATGTTTCATAAAAACGTTACATGTTTTCGCAACACGATTGAGATAAATTTTCTCAATATAATTTAAAAAAAAATTTTTTTTTATGTTAATTTAATACATACATTTTAATTAAATTAGTAAGGGTTACGCATAGTGCTTCATTTAAATGTACTGTTGACTTATCTTTTAAATTAAGTAATAGGTTTAATACTGTTAATTATTTTCCGATAAATGTATTTTTCGTATCACAATGTCGACACGTAGCGTTCATAATTTTTGTTTCGCTAAATGCGACTCTGTGTATTGTTTGATAGGCTTAGTAATCTACTGAGGTACCAAGACACGCTCACATTATCTATTGAGAGCGCCTAAAATAGGCATGGACGAAAATATACGGGCTGACAGTTTGAACATTAGCAATATTCAAAGACATGCTAGTTAGTGGTCATATGAAACATAAAGAAATAAAATCGAAACAAATACAAAAAAAGAAACTAAGTTTTTCCCAAGACTCCAGAATCTATGGACAGCGCGCAGCCTTACGCACCACGCTAGCTCAAGACATAACTACCGTACGTAGACTACGCAGTAACTGTTATCTAATCTGGGACCGCGCGCGACTACCATGTCATTTTCGGTGCGCGTGATTCGAGTGTCCGTATTTTTGTGTTTGCTCAGGATAATTAGGTCAAATATTAACCAATTATTTTTTATTTAGAACGACAATAGATAACTGAACCTCCTGTATCAAAATTGCTGATGTTCAAACTTTCACGGTGTATAGAGGACTACTATTGCCAAAACAAATCTACAAATCTGCGTTTTTTTTTACTTACATAAAAAGTTTGATAGATGGCACTAGGACTCCGAAGCAGCTTTGAAACAAAATAAAAAGTATAAAATTGATTAGATGACAATATAACACTCTGTGCCGCCCTCATTGGAATTCATTGAAAACACTTACCTATCGTATTAAATCTCTTTACATGTAATAGATGGCGCTGTTTCGTAAAAATATTATAAAATTATCGTTATGCAAATTCGGTATGTAAAGAAAAAAAAAACTTTACTGATTCCAAAACCATTTAAAAATATTACATTCCAGTACAGTCTTACGTTAAACTCTTTAAACTATGAGATGGAGTTTATTTTAATAAAATACATAAAATGTACTCGAACCTCTAATGACGTCACATAATAAGCTGTATATGGCTACTTTCAGTGCTTAAAAAAGCAATATAAGCCAAAACAAAATCTGCCAATGTCAATTCAACGGCAGCCATAATAACCTTTTCCATACACGTACGTAAAATTGTTTTTCGCTTTATTTCTACTTTTTTGTTTTACTTAGCATGGGTATATACATATTCAGCCTACTTTATGACGTCATCTCAATAAAAAGTTTGAAAACGTATTAAAAATCAACTAAAGCATAGAAAGCCAAAAATATTCAAATTAGTTTCATAAAATAAAGTTTACTATTAGTAAGAAATACAGAAAAAGACCTTTACATACCGAATTACGACTACAATTAACGCCATCTATTGGTTTCGCTTACCCTGTTGTTTGGCTTATTGCGACCTGATTTTATTTGCAAATTAACAAATTTTCGCTGGCAGCATGAAAATTTCTAGCAGTCACCAGCATGCGATCAAATGCGCCATTGTTTTCGGCAGATTGTGAGCTACGTCTAAATGTTTACACATAGGTACCTCTATGTATTTGTCCATGGTCATAGGGTCGTGAAGTATGACCACGAAGTAAAAAAAAACTTTGTAAAAAAAAAAAAAAATGTGGCGACATCTGTAGATGACACTAAAAGTTACCTGATGTACCGTAGTACTGTTTGTTTTTGTAACGATAGGTATCTCTACCAATACCTATTATATTATCTGTGGCACAAACTAGAGGAAGGTTCGTTAAGACAGCGGAGCTCTAGTAACTATATACCTAATAATGTTCTACATTGATAGTGACCGCGGAATATTCCAGATCCACCAGCAGAGCACCCAGTTCCCCCCGACGGGGCGCGAGAGCCCGCAACGCACGTGGCGCTCCCCCTCCCCGCAGCCTCCCGCGCCTCCCGCCGACCGCTGGCACCCTCCCGGTTTTTTACTGCACGACCGGGGACAACCACAGCAGCAGTTCCAGGTCAGAACATCGTAGAACTACTGGTCTAGCTTTACATTTAGAATTAGTACCCACACTACACACACGCGCACTTTACACACACAACTGTAAATATAACAAAAGACACGAAAAGATTGTTTATATTTTAGGACACCATAGAAAAACGTACTCTACATAACTTTGAACTTGATCTTTTGACTTTTCTACCAAACTTAACAACACTTAACGAACATTAAAACTTCACTAGTTTTAACAGCAGATTAAAAAGTTTACACATTTTTCGACCATTATTGTTTTATTTTGTTATATAGGTGCACTATAACACGGATCGATATCAAAACGGCACGGAGACAACGCGGGACCGAGACCGGGACCGAGATCGGGATCGGGAACGAGACCGGGACAGAGACGGGCGGGACTCGCGAGACGCGCAGAACCATCTTAGTTATACTGTGGTAAGTGATAGAATGATACATTAGGAAGTGTACGATACAATAAGACTGGCAAAATAACGTTATCACAATGTTATGCTATGTTTCATAATATATACGTCATTTGACACGCCCAAACTTATTAGCACCAGCACGCAAATTTATAGAAAAACTGTGAGTTCATTTTTACTTCCATGTTATTTAGTAAAACCTTGAATATTACATTTCTAGTACTCGTCACAATCGCCGCCCATTGGCTCCCCCCAGCGACGGTCCAAGACCCCACAGCGGCAAGGCTCGCTGCCAGAAACGACCAGACCAGTCAGTCTTCATCAGCTATCGTCTCCCGCGCCCCCCGCAACCCCCGCCGACGACATGCTGCCTCAGAACATCTCCTTCATCGGAAATGCTGAAGAAGAAACTCTACGACACGGCATCGACCGCCTTCACATATCCTCCGGCACCAGAACGTACCGCATACCGTCTCCCACGCGCTCCTTAGCCAGAGCATCCTTACATAGAGAAGACAAAGATAACGATAACGAAAAAGGCTTCTATATCTCATTCGATAATGACCAGCCGAAGCGACCGAAGCCGCCTTTGCGGGCGAAGCGCGGCTCGCCGAGGAAAGAGCGCTCCAGCCCGGATCGCAGTCCCGACGATACTTGGAACGAGAGAATTGAAAGGATACCGCAGCAGACTGAGGAAGAGCCGTTTGTGGTGCACAGAGTCAGTCGAGACTCCGCGAGGCCAGAGGAGGCGGAGGGGAGGGAAACGCCGCCGCGGGAGGGACCCCAGCGGCCCACGTCTGCGGAGCCCACGGCTATAGTTATAGGAGAAGTTAATATCGACCCGGTGAGCATTTCTATCGACTGACTTTTTGTGTTCGTTTTTATATAAAAGTAATGTCCATAACTATTGCAGTGATACACAGAACTTTGAGTAAAAATACAAAATCCAGGGTATCTTTGCCCTGGCGCGCATTACTTTGAGACTTTCGATGGTTAGTCTCGACAACCCTGTAATTTCACTAGCTGTATCCTTAATACCGGAACACAGTAATGTTTACACACAACTGCTTGGCAGTATATTTGGTATCGCGATGTTACCTACCTAGATGACCTGCTAAGGAGATCTACCACCAGGTAAAACCTTCTATTTACATTTTTTTTTTTTTAATCTAATTAAAACCTTATTTACTATGACAACGTAAGCATATAATCTTAGGTAGAACATAGGCTTGTCAAAAATTGTTGAGATTTGACTCTAATAACACTGAAATTAAAACTTTCCAATTATTTGTTGGCTAAAACGTTCACATTGTATTTCGTGTCTATGTAACTCGTTATAGTCAGTCTATGCGCGATCTAAGTAAGTACTATCGATTCGGCTTTGGACTCTTCACAAACGTCGGAAAACTTTATTCCTGCTCACCTGGGTTTGCGGCTTAAAGACATCGATGTGTTATTTAAATACATGATCAACAATTGATTACACTTATAGTTATAATCAATTATTGACAAACACAATTGATTATTATATTTTGTAATAAAATATCCATCCATCGATCAATTTTTTTATGACCAATCGTGACACGTGCTTCTTATTCACTCTCAATTATTGTATAATTATAAAATTTCCGCTTAAAAACATTCTACTATCTGCGCAATATCCGTTTACAGAATTCAGCGGAAGAAATGGAACGAAAGAAAGAGCGCATCATGCTAATGTCGCTGCAACGGCGGCAGCGTGCGGACGAGGAGCGCGCGCGGGCCGACGCGGCCGCCGCGGCGCGGAAGGCGCGCGAGGAAGCCGCACAGGAGCTGAAGGCCGCCAGGAAGGAGGAGCAGGCCCGCCGTCGTGAGGCCATTCTGCAGCAGTACAAGCTCAAGAAGGCTATCGAAGAGGCGGAGAGAGAGGTTAGTCATCTGTTGAAACAGAGTACAAAAAATAAATTTTATTTTACACTAGACAATCAACAGCTATACAAACATAAACATAATGAATATAAACATAGCTAAGATTAAAGATCATCACGAATTACTATGAACAAATGAACTAGAACATAAATAGAAAAATACGCCAACAAATAGAATACAAAATATAAACTACAAATAAAAAAAAAAAAATTTTAGGGTTCCACACCTCAAAAGGAAAAAACGGAACCCTTATAGGATCGCTTTGTTGTCCGTCTGTCTGTCTATCAAGACCCTTTTTCTCGGGAACGCGTGGAGGTATCAAGCTGAAATTCATATCAAATACTCAGGTCTACTGTTCCTTGGAGCTGTGAAAAAATTTTACTTCTAAGCCAACGCAATCAAAAGATACAGCCGTTTATGCTGCAAATTTTCGACACTCGCTAGGGAATCAAAACCTACAGGGTACTTCCCGTGAACTTAGAACCTTGAAATTTGGTCAAAGCAACGTCTTATAGTACAGATAAAGGAAAAAATGCGAAAAGCATAAATTACCATAAGAAAAATAACCATAACTTTCATTTATATACCTACAGATTTGTACGGAACTTTCAGTGCACGAGATACTTTTTTTATTTTTTTTTATTTGACTGCCCTATTGGCTCATTGGTAGTATGTCTGGTTCAAGAGCTGGAGGACGTGGGTAGGAATCGAACCCACGTTCTCTAAACAAAATTACTACTAAATGTGCTAATAGGGCAATCAGTATAATAATACTTCATTGATTTCAGGGCAAAGTCTTTGACAAGACGGAGCTGCTGCAGGCCATGTCCCCAGCGCCGGCGGCCCGCGCGCGGCGCGCCCCCGCTGGACCACGCGCGCGCCCCAAAACCATCCACGTGGACAGTGGCGCGCTGCACGCCGCCGAGGGCATGCTCGGCGCCAAGCAGCCCTCCTCCACCAACCTTACTGGTGAGAACGGAACACTACAGCCGACCTACCATATACCATAGCACGCGCCTTCGCAGAAAGGTGACGAAGCTAAAACACGTCTGTCTCGTTTTCGCGAGATCTAAAAAGTAGATAGACTATCACGGTTAGTGCTGACTCTACAGTTCTTATTTCAGAGTTTCGAGTGTTTTGTCCTTCCTACAAAGGCTAAAAAAGATTAACGAATTTTTCATATAGACACTTCGGGGAAGAAAGGTCGCAAAGGCCAAAATATAAACTTTACTTAGTAACAGTAGAAACATAAAACATGAGCCAAAAAATAAATTGGTTTATTTCTAACCTATTTAAGTAGTATGAAAATAGATTTTGCTTTTTTATTTAAAAAAAAAAACGGTTTAGAAGATAAAAACAATAAGTAATGAAGTCATTTTCGTCTAAAGTGACTTTTACGACCTTACTTCCCCCAGGTATCGATATATGATCCAATCGCTGTGGGGTCAGCACCTTAACTGTCTTCTAGTTTCCGTGATGCCAACATTTATGGTTTCAAGCTGAGAATAGGACAGATGAACAATGAAAAGCGAAAACGATCTCAAATGCTTCTCATAGTTTTGAATTGTTTTAGAGTATTAAAAACTTGCGGATTATTATAACGGTACCCACGGCGAGCTACAGACGGGATTACGAGAGAGATAAGAGACTATGTTTTCTCTTTTGCTCTTGTTAGTTTCCCGTTTAATCCGCAAGTTTTTTATAGTATTAGTGTTGTCATATGTTGTTTTTTTTGAGTTCACACAGATAAATTGACAACTGTGCTAATCGATTCTACCGTTTACATATTTTTGAAACGTACAAAGTATTTTTGAAAGGCACAAAGTTCCTAAGCCTACTTAAGTGCATTATTGGTAAGAGAAAACCTTCTGGAAGATTAAAATATAAAGTCTTGTTTCGTTTGTTTGTTTATCTGTTGTAGTTCTTATATTTTGCAACATGCGACAAAAAATATAGCTCTCCATTGAGACGTTTTTAGTTCACTAAAATTTTATGTTTGCACAAATAAGTACTGGTTAGTTGTCGGTTCATTGCACTAAGTAGTTAGCTATGTAAATATTAGTAGCACTAAATATAAATGCGATTATCATACTGCGGGAATTTCCCGAAGCGTCTCAATGGATTGTGTCATTCAGAAACTATAAACATAAAATTCCAATATTTTTTTATCCATTCATTTTATCGTGTCGATGTTTTTTTTATAACTTTTTGAATGGCCCTTTTTAGTTTTTGCCTTACTTACTGTGTAAATAGTGCTAGTTGTTAGCTTATTCCCCTTTTCGATAAGTTCTGCCGCGAGGCATGACCGCCTTTACATTTTAATTTTATTGATGTGTTACGCTGAAATTCGAAATAAAACTCTAATCCCAATTGTCAAATGTTCTGACTACCAATAAACACCGCTGAATATCGTACTTTCAACACTTTATATTTCAAAAGTTCGTTTTCTAGATGCCAAAACACTATCTTGAAAGTATTATTTTCAATATCCTCTACGATTAACATCTTCCAATCAAAGAAGATACAGTCTGTAAGAGAAATGGCTATTTTTATTTACCTTTTTCATACCATTTAATTATACTTTCATATATTCACTTAGTGGTAGATCGTCTAGATTGATACCACCACAGTACAAGATATTCTGAGACTAAGAGACTAACCGTCCAATGCCTTAAAGTAACGAGCACCAAAACAGCGACGCCCTAGACTTTGTTTTGTTATTCAAAGTTCTGTGTATCGCTAAAATGGTCATGAATATGGTTATATCTTTCCATCAGAAGAGCATCTTCGATTATAATCACTATTGTAGCAATTAATTCATTAATTATTTATAATTAATAATGATTACGTTGAGTAGAGTCAAATCATGCGAACAAACTTAATGAATAAACCATGGATATACAAACGAAATAGACTACGTTCGAAATTCAGCGTATCGTGTCGCGTGCCCCCTCCCCGGCTTGTGCGTGACTTTATGTGTGTGCGTGTAGGCACGATGCGGCGCGACTACTACCGCGGATCGCAGGACTCGCTCGCCGAGCGCGCCGGCCTCTACCGAGGTATGTACACACACTTGTATGACGCCTGCTGACTGTCTCAAACTTTACTATTACTCTGTGCTCTTACGATAGCTGTGTCGTCTGGAAACATCACACGCACCTTACTAGCGCGTTCTCAATTGTAACAAGATTTATGTTAAGGTGTAATTTTTAAATTTTCGCTATTATTATACGTAATTATGTTTATCATCGGGACTTAATCGTACACAAAATACTATGAAAATAGTTTTATTTACTTCGATGCATATAACATAATTATGTATCTAGAGTATTATATAGTAATTAGAAGTTTACTATAGCGACGTGTTTTATTTCTATACACAGAGTGTCATTAAAGTTTGTCGCGAAACGTTACACAGTGCAATATTATACAAATGACTTTGACACCGACTACATTTATTTATCAGAAATGTAACATTTCTTGCTGGTTTGCCGATAAGCCAAAATTTACTAACTGGTGTCGGCGCTGCTGATGTTTTAGTTGTTTATGGTTTATTGTTATATTGTACCTTTATTTTTATTATAATATGAAATTCTGTTCTGTGGAGTCTGGTGTTATTTGATTGTGTAAATTAAACAAAATTGTCTTAACAATTTTGAACATTACCGAACGTATTGCACTTGAAAAGTGCAGAACCCATCGCCTTAATTGAACTGATTCTACAAAAAAGGTACATCGATAGAAAATTATCAAAATTTTGAAATTAATCCTGACATTAAGGCTCGCTACCTTACTATATCAATTCAGTTTGTTAAAGAATTACTCTACAAGAAATTAACCCAGCACTCCGAACAGAAGTCAATAAAAAATTTGCAATAAAAAAACTAAGCCCAATCACGGCTAGGTTTTAGTTTGGTTTAAAAATCTAATTACTGAACCGATTTTCATGAAATTTCTATGGAATCAAACTGAGGCAATAAAGAAAAAAATATTTTTCAAATCAGTTCACAAATGACAGAGTTCTGATAAAATAAAAATAAAACAACACAAGTGAATTGAGAAACTCCTCCTCTTTTGTAGTAGGTTAAAAACACGAACAAATTGTATTGATTTTTCATTATTTTAGGATCCAGAAATGGTCTTCTAAAGTGTAAGTGAATGAACATTGCGATGCGTTCAATAACAGCCACATTTTCGCTTTCATGTATGAAAACGTAGTTACTCATGAAACAGTATCAATCCATAAAACTCCCAAGTTTGTACTTTGATTAACCAGCGTGATAGTTGGAGCCCAATTTTTGAATCGTTCGAAAACCGGTCGTCATAATACATAATTATGTTTGCTTTATACAATTCGGTACGAAAAGAAAAAAAATACTTTACTGATTCCAGAACCATTTCGAAATATTACATTCCTGTACATTATTTTTACGTTTAAAACTTTAAACTATGAGATGGGGTTTATTTTAATAAAATACATATAATAAACTCGACTATCAATTGACCTCTAAAGACGTCACGTAGGCTGTAACTTCCAGTGCCTTAAAAAAGTAGTGGCAAACCAAAACAAAATATGTCAATGTCAAGGCAACGGCAGCCATAATAACCTTTTCACCTTTACACGTACGTCGAGATATTTAACTACTTTATGATGTCATCGCTATACACAGTTTGAAAACTTTTTAAATATCGACTACCGCATAGAAAGTCAACATATCCAAATAAGTTTCATAAAATAAAGTTTAGTATCAGATAAAAATATAAAATAAATACAAAAATACCACTTTACATACCGAATTGTTTATCTACATCTTCTTTATGTAACGGCCAGTGGTAGTATACCATTGCAAAAAAAAAATTGATTATGTACCATGATCATGTTGAGAAACGAGGTCTGTATCTCGTAAATATATCACAGTAACGAACATATGTGGTATTCGTTTGAAAATTCGTGTGAATTATCGATTCAAAATCGGTAGTATTGTTTCATATGTTCGATTCAGAAATTAAGCCCTAGGCACATGGTCTTTCACACGTCCACTAGGTTATAATGTCATGTGCTCCTAAATACTTACATTGTACCTTACACACTTACTTACCACACGATACAAAGTAGGCATGACGCTAAGCTTCATTTGCATGGGATTAACAGACACTACAAATATCTTCCTACGATCATATAAAGTCGGTTTCTAAATATCATACCTTTGAATAGTTTGAAAAGATTGCATGAAATCTACATACATTCTAGGAGGATATATTTCCTTTTATATTTTCGAGTTTAATTATAGCGCAACAAATTGTTGAAACTTAGTCAAAATATACATTATATGCGCAAACAATACGTCATCGACTATTTATTATATCTGAAAGGATCGGTATGCACCAAAGCGGAAACTATTCATTCATTATAGCCCCAAAACTATCCTATTTATGAATTGACTGTCTGAACTTGCACCATTGCTGTTTGGTTCACGTACTAATAATACTCAAATGTAAATTTTTTTTCTTAAATATATATTATATTTTTTAATTATATTAAAAAGTTTCGGCAGTCTAGTTGAGAGATCGTCTGGCTTCCTATCTGGAGGTCCTAGGTTCAAATCTCACGGCACGCACCTCTGTCTTTTCTAAGTTATGTGCGTATTGCCGCTGACTTCAAACGGTGAAGGAAAACATCGTGAAGAAACCTACATATCCGAGAGTTTATAAAAAAATCGGCCAAGTGCGAGTCTGTTGTATGGGAGCCCCTTGAATATTATTTTTTTCTGTTTTTTAGTATTTGTTGTTATAGCGGCAACAGAAATACATCATCTGTGAAAATTTCAATTGTCTAACTATCAGCGGAGTCTTAGGGCTGATTCGGACGGATTTCATTTATTATTATATATTTGGATTATTTAAAATGATTAATTGTATTGTTCTGAATTTTGTTTAATTTTGTATATGATTAGAAATATAAAATTTGAAAGCAAAGCTGTTTCTTGTAGAAAAAAGAACCGCATAGGTTTCTAATTTTTCAGATATCGCCCCTATAGTTAGCAGAGGCAATATATACTAGTATTCAGGATAAACATACCAATTTACGAATCCTAGTTTCACTGTAATCATTTCAAACTATTCGAAGCTTTGATATGGAAGCCGGCCATTACTCCACAGACGTTTAACGGTGGACGCTGCAAAATTTCAGACTCTCCAGTGGAAGAGCGCGGCGGGATGTCACCCGGCAGCGCATCGAGCGGGCCTCTCGGCCGCCGCGGCTCCTGCAAGACGTCGCGAGGTGCGTCACTTGCCTTATCTATTCGCTTGCTCTGTGCTACTGCTCACTAACAGGAGAACGCTACGCTCCAAACGGATTCTGTTTATAAAGTTGATTTAAATTATGACGCAAATAAAATAAAAAAACTAGACAGTTAAATGCGAGGTTCGTTGGAAGAATGTAATGTAAGGAAACGTAAAAGAGATGACAATAACTTGTGCAATTTGTTTTAATGCCTTGAAATAATTTAGAATGTCCTGTCTTATATGGGGTATTTGGATAAAGATAAAGATAATTTATTTGTTTAAATAACGAGTAAAACTATAGGTACAACATACAGATATGTGGATAAATTTACAAGTATGTATGTCTTGTGATCGTGTTTTGCCCCCAGGCGTACAAATGTGTTGAGCGATGGAATGCAAATAAATAAATGAATCAAACTAAAATGCACATTCATAATAATAAACTAAAATTCAAAATAATAAAATAAAAAAGTTGATGTCAAACTAGGAAGTTGACAAAAAATCAATAGTCGAGTGTTGTTCTATTTAAGGATTTTGATTTATCAATCAATCTGAAGAGTATTTATAAAGAGATCGATCTTGAAATTGCGAAAAACAAATATGATATTAAGATTATAGTAAAAGCTATTCATATTCATGGGTAAAACGGCACCCTTAAATATTAAGTAAATTCACATTAAAAAAAACTATGGGGTTGTTCAAGAAAAACGTGAATAGGTATTTCTTCGGCAAACTTGCTGCATCTTGCCACATCGTAGCTTTCCATCAGGTGAGATCGTGGCCAAACGCATGCCTAGCCCGAAGTAAAAAAAAAACTATAATCTGTCAGTCCATACTCAACACTATTTAGCTATACAATACATAAGAATCCGTTAAAAGTATTATTTATAAACAGAATTCGATTTTTTTATAGGAGTACCCCCTGCTTACTAAGATATTAAAATGTAACGACCTTGATAATGTTTCCTGATTTCAATTGATGTAATTTATTCTTCTGTTTGAAATGCATTTTGATATCTTATAATTATTTTCCTTTGAATTGATCTGATAATTTTATGAATGTATAAGTATGCAGACATAACTTGAAGGTATCAAATATTTGATCTAGAAATCAAGTTATTTCTCTTACTTTTTACAAATCTGTGCTTTAAGCACTACAAGTACCAATTTGGTTTGAGAATATGAGAACACGCTATTACAGCCACGGTTGGTAGAAGATGCTTCTTCGTTATTAATTTCGTAGTACGCTTGAGAATTTCATATCTATTTTTTTTAAATCGATTTATTTTTATATGTGTATTTCAGCAACGCATCCAATCATTAGTCACTCCGATTTTCGCAGAATTATCGCTTTTTATATTATTTGGCCATTATTATTATTATTATTATGTAGTTCGCATTTCAAAGCGTAAGAGGTTTATAGCTTTTATTTTCCAAATTCCAAAACGCGCCCCTCTAGACCTTCCGCGCATTTGTCAGAAATTGGTTCCTGGATCTGTATATAAAGTTTGCCAGTTTTGTACCGCGATAGAGTTGATTTTGTTTGCCTGAGCGCCGGAGCTTGTGTGATGCATGCTTCCACACGCGATCCGACGCCATCTCGACACCGACCGCTGCACGTCGCGTGACGTCGCATGGCATGTTTGAGTTGACATGTACAGGAAACGTTTCAGAGCGTGTGAATGAGGAACCGCAATCGGCCCGTGGAAGGTCTAAATATTCGAGTTACCAGAGTAACTTTAAGGCTGGACGGAAGTCAAGCTCTCTTATGAACCTGTGCGGTAAGAGTTTCAACTCGATAAAGCTTGACTCACGTTGGTAATGCCGGTTCATACGGACGCTTTTGGTGCGTTGGGTTACTTTCTGTTGCTCTTAGCGCTCGAGAGATGTTCGCGTCCCTTTCATTCAAATAAGAGCCAGTGGCGTAGCTACTAAGAGGTTTACTATGGGAGTTGGGGGGACTAAAGGCGTGGCACTCAAGCTAAGGGATCCCTTAGCTCACCCCCTTAGCTTGGATTTAGACCACCAAAGCCAAACTTGATGTCATTTCTTTCATCTTTAAGATTTCTATAAATATATTAGGTTGCAACGCAACTATAATCATGGCAAATCAGTTAGAAGCAATTCAAACTTTTAGGTCAATTTCCCAAAACTCGTTGTTGTTTGTATAGTGTTGCCAACTTTACTTATTAAAAAGTTATATTAGTAAGTAGTGTAAAAGTAATTGATAAAATCTACCCAATTTAGATAGTTTTTTTTTACACCAGGGCCTGTTGACTTCTCGCTACGCCACTGAATCAAACGAAAAGGGTTTTTTCTTCAATAACAATTAAAATTAAGAATGGACGTTACCTATGACATTCTACAAATTTGTTAATACATTCATGCGGGAACAAAATCGCTCTGAAAATAACATACATAATTATGTTTGTTTACTTGCATACTCGCTCACGGAACTCACGGAAAGCAGTCATATGCTTTCCGTAACTTTAAGTGGTCCTATTATATGCGTAATTACAAATATCAACAGAATAAAAAAAATATGTATTGACGTAAATAGCTTCATCTCTCGAGTGCAATATCTTTCGTCTTGTGCATAATTTATTTCAGTTTGGTGATCGGCATATATCTAAGTAAATATTTTATTCATCACTATTTTTATGGTTGCGGATTTTTTACGTTTTCAGCCTTATTCATATTGGTTCAAGGACGATTTTATGATATTATATACAATAGCATGTTTTATGTTTAATTTTATTATGTTTGTTTTTCGGTGTTGGTGTGACATCCTCTTTTATATAAAACAAAACACGTTACAACCTAATTATTATCTCTGAAAAACAGAAAATCGGATTACTAAACGTTAGAAGTATTTTTAAGAATTATCATTATCTAAGACCTGAATCAGGTTATCGAAAATGCTGTGGAAAGTGCCTTAATAGGGCAAAGGTAAAAAATATTGACAAGTCAATTTGTATCAACTGTGTTATTTATAGATACATATATGAGTATCTTGTCTAGCATTATTTATGAAAAATAAAATAGTACTGTCCCGTGGTCCATTAAGGGTAAAAAACACACACGACATCCATAGATTCAAAATGATGATAATGATGATGAGTTTGAAAACCATAATTAGTCCATTGGTTGGTTTGGTTAGGTGCAAACATATCAAAGCAAAACACCTGCTTAGCACTTGGTATGTGATTATATCAAAAAAGGGTATTTAGTACAAGGAAAGATAAGACATAAAATGTATTTTTCACAGCTCGTTTCTTACAACCTACATCCTTCAAGAATATAACTATAGAGTGACCTACGGTATGTTGTCCGGGCTGGAAGTATCTTAAAGCAAATTTTCTGAAGTAATATCAGGTACTCTGTGGTCAAACTAATATACATAATAAATGTGAATCAATTTTATGTCGTATTTTGTTTACAGTACAATTAAAATGTATAACTTGCAATGTCATTTCTCATGTAAGTAAATTTAAGTTTCACATTACATCATCAGCCGTAGGACGTCCACTGCTGGACATAGGCCTCCTCCTGGGGAGGGGTTTTGCCAATACTCGCCACGCTTGGCAGGCAGGTTGGCGAGTGCAGTCAGGTGTGATTGTTCAAGGAAGACGCTGCTACCCATCTTCCGGATTATATCCTTTAGCCGACTCTTACGGCAACCACGGGTAGAGAGGGTGGGGTAATATTCATAGGCCGGCACCACCACGGCAATTTAAAAAATAAAGTAAAAATGTAAATTTAAAATTTAAGTTTACCGAGAAATGATTCTTAACCGGATTAATTATTTTAATGATTTAAGGTACTTGCCTATTTCTAATTTTTAATTCTATTCCTCCGAAACTATATTCTATCTTTCTAGCTAAACACCACACGGTTGTAAATGTGTTTTACGCTATATATGCTAAATATAATTTATATATTTCAATAAAAGATAGTTTTTAACTAGATATACCTATCTCTATGTATGTTTATGCGTAAAATACAAAATGTCAGCTTTTTATGTTCAGTTCAGCATTTTATTTTGCTTAGCCGCATAGATACGTACCGGTATGTTGATGTATGTAGTTTATATATAAGTACACAATGCATTTAGTATTTTACGCTTCATAAGTTCCATTTCGATGTTATATTTCAAATACAATTGATATCAATTGATTAATGTTTCGTACTAATACTATCTTTATGCTAGTGATTAAACTGAATAACAATTAATTCGTTACGGATACTAACGGGAAGGTATAAGTAAGACTAATCGATATTGTTACAGTAAATAGGTTTTGGTAAACTATGTATAAAATTACTTAAAATAATTTGAGTACCATTTATAACCGTTTCCTAATATTATAGGATCAAGGTTTATTCTTTAGTTACCCAGAACCGTCTAATCTCTTTACACCTATTGCAGCCCAGTTGAATTTTTTAGACAAGTGATAGCAAAAATTCTACGTCAATGACGACAATATTTTGCTAGAAATACAATAAACTAAAATAGAGAAATTGACATATGTACCTATCGTTGAATATGGTGGTCGTGATTTTCTATTGTGAGATCATATTATTTTGAATCCACTTTGCGGAGATTTCCTTGCATGTCCAAATGCATTCGGTTAATGCAGCCTAGTTTTTTTGTTTTGTTTTTGATGTCTGCCATAAAACCGTTACACTATAAGTGTTGCCGACACGGTTTTACGATTTAATTCGGAGGATACAAAATAGCAATGGAACGCCTTTGCTATTTTGTTTATTGGTAGGTATGAATATCTTGTAATTTTTTATACTTAGTTGACATGATGATGGTCATAACATATTACTATTGATACGTAATCGATCAACTGTTATCAGCGGGCGGCGGTGTACGCACGGGAACAATGACGCTACTGAGTATCACGTGGTCATATAAAAGGAACTAAAATTTTCAATGGCCAGTTTTGTTGAGTAAAATGCAAATAATTGGGTGAGTCCGGTTAGGTGGGAAGTAGGTGCGTGTGTAACGTATGTGGGGTGTGTGTAGACTCAGGGCTGGGGCGCGCCACGCCGCCGCGGCGCGCGGCCTCCCCGGGGCTGCGCGCACTGGCCTCGCCCGCGGGCTCGGGGCCCGGCTCGCTGCCCGGCGCCATCGGCAAGCGCCGCCACCACCCCGATGACGCCTCGGACGTCTCGTCCACGCACTCCAGCATCATGGACTACTCGGGTAAGTTGCACATCCTGTCACAACCTTGAACTGAATTACTTGCGTTAGCATTCGGTGCAATTTTACCACCAACAGAAATAATAGCAGACGACAGAAAATAATGCGGAATGTTCCCGATTCTGAGAGGTTACGACGCTGAATGACCGACTAGTTTGAAAAAAAAAATAGGTGGCAATTGCTGATATACTTTGTAATATGAATGAATGTAATACTGGATCTGACCAGTGCCAAATACGATTTTTGTACGTGCCATTTTAAGTGTTGTGAGGTATTAAGTAAACTAATTTATTAAATACCTCGCAACACATGACATGCCAACTACCGACACCAGTGTTGCCTGGACCCGAAATTTACCTTTGATGCTATAGTATTTAATTGTATAGGTATGTACTCATAGGTATACTCATTCTACGGATATGGTACTTTCTGATTGTTTAATTTGTTTCTATTTTAACAAAAACCCATTAAATATTTTTTAGGGGCATATTTGTGACACAATCCTTGTTAGTTTATTTAAGTGTTTGTTTGAAAAAATAAAACATTATAATTGCTCTTGATAGCTGAGAAGCTCCTTGACTTCTAAGAAATGTTGTCTTCTAATAGGAGAATAATAATTAACTTATTTTATTTTGTCCCAATAGCGAGATCCAATCGCAGCTCGGGCAAAGGTTCTAGATCATTCTCAGTAGATAGATGTGATTAGGTAGCTAGTTAAGATCCACCGACACGTAAATACAGCTCACGATTTAATATCACATGTAATTTGGAACACAATGTTAATTGTAAAAAGCGATGTCATGCCAACAAACGTTAACTGTAACATTAATCTAAGGCATGGTTTTGCAGAATTGAGAGCATTTTTGATCTAACAACGAACGCATTGCTTCCGACATTCGCTTACTCACTAAGTTTTGAATAACACGAGAATCACGGCACTCCATTTGTCTTGTGCATCCGCATTCCTCATAGTACCGTACTAATACAAACAAGTTATGATACTGATTTTTACTGACATAAAATAAATATGTCAGAGTTATTTTAATCACTTTGACATCACAGAGATTAAGATGATTAAGTCGTTTATTTATTTATTCATAATTATTTAGACGTGATTAGTTTTTAGAAGTGAAAGTAGATAGATTTATCTTTGAGTAAAGGTAGATAAAAGTAGTTCCACATCATTAATAGAGGTCGCTTCTACGACAACTAATTTCAAAGGACCATTTGAAATAACGGAACTAGTTAACGGGAACAAAGGCTAAAAACGTATCTCTAAGGTGAAACTCAATACGATTTTGTTACGTCGTGTGTCGTTTGTATGTCTGTATAGGGTTATTTTTACTAATGCAATATTTGGCAGTCAGCTGTCCTATGTCTGAATCAGTATCTTGTTTTTATAAACCGTCCTACTGCTCTTGGACCGCGTGCATCTTCTCAAAGTGAGAAAGTATAGAGCAGGCTTCCTCGGAAAAAAATCCCACGTTCGCTCCGCCCATATTTACATCTATTCTAGTTTTATTATGGTTAATGGCAAAAATCGTGTTTAATCGAGCAGCCTCCTCTTCAGGCCCATAGTCCACCACGCTGGCCAAGTGCGGGTTCGCAGACTTCACACATGTTTCAGAATATTAAAAACTCAGATTTTTAATTCATTTCATATAATGTAATTAAATCTATTGGCATCAATTTGTCGCGAATGCAAGAGTTCAAAAAGCATAGCACACTGGATACCCTTTTACAAAATAAAAAAACTGAAATAATTTTAACATTTTTATTTTATTTTAGGTAGGTTAAGTTTTATATGTGGAAGCAGCTTGCAAGAGATATTGCATTAGTTACTCCTTAGTGTATATATATAACATGACATCCGATCGCTGCAAAAAACGTTGGTTAGCACTGATATGTATGTATAAGATGACGTGATCCGAATACCCTTACTTCGTCCAATTCAACTGCAGAGCAGTGTATACACCTTATTCATTACTCTACAAAAATTCTATTATTAATTTGGTGAATAAATTAAAAATATCTGTAACATGACATAATAATATTTTGATTTAGTGTCAAAAAACTTCAACCATAAAAGTCGTCACAAATTACAATCACGCGGAGGAGTTGATCGTTTAGCACACACTCTTTGTTTTGAAGCACTCTTCTAGGTAAATGGAACTCTTTCGCCCCAAACGTCGTGACGAAGGTCTAAAACGGGCTGTATGCACAGGTCCGCGGCTATACAAGCAGCCCACGACGAAGTCCAACCGCGGTATTATGCTAAACGCGGTCGAGTACTGCGTATTCCCGGGCGCCGTGAACGCGGAGGCCAAGCGGCGGGTGCTGGAGGAGATCGCTCGCTCCGAGTCGAAACACTTCCTGGTTCTGTTCCGCGATGCGGGTTGCCAGTTCCGCGCGCTATATTCCTTCTGCCCCGACTCGGAGCAGGTCACCAAGCTGTACGGCACGGGGCCGAAGCACGTCAACGACAGGATGTTCGACAAGTTCTTCAAGTGAGTGCTTTTTTATTACACGACTGCCCAAAAAAGCAGTGTGTAGTTTTCAGGGTTCCTGTATGTATGTGAGTTTCTTTTTAGATTTGGATGTATGGGGTATCGTTAGAATCCTTACATCATTCCGAGTGACACTGGGTATAACATAAAAAAAAAGAGAAACTCATTTATGGGCGATCCTGTTTTTTTTCTTGTTACTCAAAAAAGTACAGTAAAAGGGAAATTGTATTAAACGGCTATCTATGTTACCGATTCTTTTCTGCAACATTATTATGGGCGTGGATTACAGCCCGGTTGGCTCATTGGGAGTATGTCTGCTTGAGCTGTAGGGCGTGGGTTCGATTCCCGCCAAGGACAAACATTTTATGGTATAAACAAATGTTTGTTCTGTGATGTGATACTTATAATACATACAGAACACCCAGAGTGTTCTGTATGTATTATAAGTATGTATTTACAAAAAAAAGTATTTATGTATTCTATCAGTTATCTGACTTCCATCACACAAGCTCTACTTAGTTTGGGGTCAGATGGCTGTGTGTAATGTGTCCTATAATATTTATATTTTAAGTAAAAGTAATGGACAAATAACGCTCTTATGACGCCTGTGATAATTTCAGCCGTACTCAGAACTTCGAGTAACAAATTAGGGCATCGCTAATGGCGATTTTGGCGATCATTAAGAAATTCGATGGCTAGTTTCAATAGCCCTGTAATTTCACTAGCTACGTATGTTTATGTACTGCTTTGCGGCATCTGATATTGAGGTGGTACCCAGTTGAGGAAATCTACGACCTACTAAGCGAACGCAGAATCGAGCCATAATAATTGTTAACCTTTGGAGCAATTTAACTTCCAAAGGATAACGATTTGATTCCACTTTCATTGTGCGGTTCCTTAAACAGTAGGTTGCGTTATCCGAATGGATAAAATCGGGAATCGAGAATGAATAGGTATCTTCTAAGCAAGCGTGCTCCATCTTAGATCGCATCATCACTTAACATTAGGTAAGATGACAGTGAAACGCAAGCCTATTTATTACAAAAAAAAGGTAAAAAAGAGATACTATTCTATGATGGAACACAGGAGAAAAAAAAAAATACGTTGTTAATATGAATGTTTTGTTTCCAGATACAACTCGGGCAGCAAGTGTTTCTCGCAGGTGCACACGAAGCACTTGACTGTGACCATCGACGCGTTCACGATACACAACTCGCTGTGGCAAGGCAAGAAGGTGCAGCTGCCCAGCAAGAAGGACATGGCGCTCGTCATATAGGTGTCTACGGGCGGATTCTAGTCGGCCGCGCCGCTCGAGCCTCAGTTCCAACGCTACCGTAGGGCTTTAGTGCCAGTCCATTACGTTTAACGTCGGTTAGTGCATTTCCGCGTATAGTTTCGCGAGTCGATCGAGTCATAGTGATCGGTTAGGTAATCGCATTGTACAGGTAGGAGATCGTAAGCTCGAATCATGTTAGGGATTTTATTTGCAGTCGAGTTTGAGTCAGTGCTCGCTGTGTTTGTGTGCGTAGCGGCGGAGAGCTGTGATAGAGCGACCGCGTGTGCGTGCCGTGGTGTGTCGGTGTATAAACGCGATGTTTGCCATATGTATTAGTGAGATGGTCGATACGTTCCAAATTTTAATAGAATTGTCTCCGTAACCGCCGCGCCGACGGACACACGCTCGATTCGATTAGATACGTTAACTCGTAACTGTTAGTGAAAGGACAACCCTCACGTAATGAAAATAACACGTTCACAAACTAATTATCGTCGCTTATTTTTGTTATTATAATATTTAACTCGTTAGTGATAATTTGAATTTGACTGGAGTTAAGATTAAGATGATTATGTAATATTGTTTAAACTGACTTTCGATTAACGTTATCCAATTTCCATTTTTTTACCGCTTGTATAGCTAAAGTAAGACGAGGCACCTTTACGTGGTAATTATACTGCCTTATCCTGTAAATAATTGTTTTGTATACAGCTATTTATTAAAAGAATGTTAAACGAAACTTGATGAATGTCATTTTTCATTGTTTAATGATTGGTCATCAGTAATATACTACCGATAGTATATTATATGCAAAATATATTGTATTATTAAAAAGCATAACGAAATAATATTGAATTTCATATTATTATGTCGTTTTATTTGTTCACTCTAGTTCTAACCAGCCTCTGTCTCTTACTCGGAGCTCTTATTTCGATGTATCTTACGAACAAGTTATGCGGTTACGAACCTCATAGCGCAGACATACGATATGTGATCGCGTAACTATTTCCAGTGTCTAACAGGTACGTAGCTCAGAGCACGGGGCAGGACTAAGAATTATCTATTCAGAATAAAACGTGGCTAATCACGTCACTCCATGTATTGACTGCTCTGTTGGTTCATTAGTAGTACGAGTATATCTACTTTAAGAGCTTTAGGACGTGGGTCGATTCCCACCCAGGATAAGGCAAAACATTTAGTGGTATATGTATATAAATTTTTGTTTCTGGGTGTTCGGTATGTATGTAAAAAAAAACTAAGTATTCTATATCAGTTATCTGAATTCCATAGTACAAGCTTTGCTTAGTTTGGGGTCAGATGGCACTGGGTATTATGATACGATATTTAATTTAATTTTATTAAGTTTTTTAACATTTTGATTCCGGCAGCGACCAAGCGCGCCAGTAAAAAGATTTTTAATAACAACTAAATTGCCTAACAGTAAATTTTTTAACATAGGATAAAAATTTAGAAAATTAGTTCCTCTTAGTATATGTAGATTCGGCACCTTTTTACCCGACTGCCAAGGAAGGGTTATGTATGTAAATTTCTTTATCATATCGTATATTCTAAACGGCAAGATAGATTTCAACAGTTAAGGTATCGTTATATTCGTCTTAAGGAAGGTTTGAAAAAAAAAAAAAATGGCGGATTTTTGGAGCGAAATATTTTACGTTCGTTAAAAAAAATATCTAAAACCTTTCGAGTAGGGTTTTAAAATAAAGGAAATTAAAGCACCAAGCATGATTGAAGAACAGGAAATAAAAACAACAGATTATATAAAAAAAATCTTAACTTTATTCTTATTGTGAATGTCATGTAATACTGGGTTACATTCATAAGATAACAAATAGTTCATTCACTAGACTAAAAAAAAAAAAACATTAGGACTCATATCACGTGTCCTATTTAAAAGCAAGAACAATATACTCTAAAGTAAATATTTTCTAACTACTATAATTCAGATTAAAATATTTACGAAATATACTTAAATATACAGAGATCTATTAATTGAAATCTCGATGAATCTTTCACATTCAATCAATTTTTAATTAAAACATAGTATTAATTAATCAATAAATTATTTACGGTTAACATTCGAATTGTAATAATATTTAAAATATGCAACTCTTACTGTATCGTCTTTGACTAATGCAACGAGTAATGGGAAATATTAAAATCAGCTAAAATTTAATTAAGTATTTTCTACAAATATATAATAATCTCCGACTGAAAGAATGGCATGTGACAAATATATCGTAGCGATGATAGGTCAGTGGTTAGCGCGTTCGGTTTCCATACCGAAAGGAGTGGGTTTGAATCGCAACAATGAGCTAGTGTGGTGGTAAGGTACTTTCTAGTACGCAACTGGCTAGCTAACACCTAGTTGAATATCTGCCGCCAAGTGCCTAAGTATTCCGGCAGCCTCACTGAAGATCCAGATCCATTCCAGGCTAGGTATATTCAACCACACTATCACCTAACACGATATGGGCTGTGGTCAAACACCAAGCTTAGCAACCATAAAAAAACATACAGATTCAAACAGATTTACCGTTACTACAACACAATTATTTATTGAAAATTCATTCTTAAAAATGCTCTAGTTTTATACTTTTTACTGTTGAGATAGCGAGGCAAAATTCGTCAAATTACAGCAAGAATGTCTTTTGAATTGTGGTACACTCAATTAGCATTTTAATATGATTCCTACTACATTGTTAGCCTCAAATTAAAATTAAATGTCATATTAAACTATTAATAGCAGTTATACAGGGTTATTAACTTGGGGTATGCTCAGTCGAAAGGGGCTCATTATGAACAACTTTTACTATGGAATCAACTTTGAAATCTCGAAGGAAAAAACAGCCGTTTCATAAACGTATATTGCTGAAGATCGATGATATTTCTCTAAATGTTTTTTTTTAATTAATAATTTCATGGTCGATTCCATAGTAAAATAAAATAAGTTATCCATAATGATCGGTACAGTGAACTTTTTGGCTAAGCACTCCCAAGCTTGTAACCCTGTATAGAACCCGTAAACACCGTGTCACACCATAATTATACGCTAGATTGAGCTGGTCCTTGTAAAATCTTTCTCAATACCGATTCAGTATCGTCATCGCATTCGGAGACAAACAGGAATGTAGACTTTAAAACACTCGTATATAAGGACGTAACTTAACATTTAAGCCCTTATCAAATAATATTTAAATATTTTACCTTATTATCTATTATTTGAAATTAGATAAGAACGAAGTAATATTTGATTGGCAATAACGTAAAAAATGTACGATTGACATAAATATGTCACGTGGCAGCTTATGTCAATTCCGAACATTTTGGAACTTTTCTAATAGCGTTATCGAATATTACTTTGTCTAGGTCACCGTTCGGTTCAATTACGTAGTTTTTTTTTAAGGAAACTTTCTAAATACGCCAATAAAGCGAAAGAGAACAAATATATCACAAAACAATTTTCATCAGTTTGTGTTGGTTCTTAACGGCGTTGACATTCTTCGTTGGTACATTTCGGTCCAAAGAATGTACGAATGCACAAAACCATTCACTTGAAATACAGTTCATTGAATTTCTTTGTTTCAAAAGTCACACGGGAAGTCATTACAATTTATTGTAGTTTTATGTTGGCCTCATACGATGGTATAATAATGAGTGATGGGAGAACTTGGCTCCTCTTCGGACTTCTGGATGGTCAGCTGATGCGTAGATGTCGTGGGAGAAGAAGCGAGCTATAATAAAGAAAAACCAGTCAAAAGCGCCATCTATTGTTTTCAACTTTAAGTCGAAATACCACGCTATACCATCTACACCGTGACGCCATCTAGCCCCTAGGTTTGAAACTAAAACAGCACAATTCACTTTTGTAGTTTTTTTTGTATAGGATGATTTATATCTGTACTTATATGTCATTATAGTTATCTGTGACAACTCACAAGGTTAGTTTTTAACTGATTTCAAGAGATACCAATTCGTATGGTGGTACGGTACGTAAAGACTATATTGTAACTTTATATCAGGTCAGTTGTGGTCACATTTGAGTCAAATTTCTAAAACCATTAAAAAAAGACAAATTAATTGAGCAACTATATAGGAATTTACAGAATTGCTTTATATATAAATGCGTGGTGATGTTAGCTCGTTAGCGAACGCTGAGGGGCGTAGGTTCAAATCCCAACAGCGAGTTGAGCTGCTGGTAAAGAAAAATATCGTTAACAAACCATATCATGGTGGTAGAATATTTACTAATTGTTTACTGCCTAAATACTACCCTCAAGTTTAAAATCTGTCAAGCACCTAACAGTGTGTTCCGGCAGTCACAATTGAGAGCTAATTCCATTCCAGGCCAGGTATGCTTATTATCTTATACCACACCGTCACTCAATTGAGCTGTGGTCAACCACCTAGCCTGTCAAAAAAAACAATGTACAGTTGTGGTAAAGTTTGAGTCATTTAACATACCTGAATTTCACCCGGTGAATATCCGTTGATCTCGACTGGTATGGTCTGTCCATCTTCAGTGATAACCTATAACACAATAATTAATTGAACACATTTTTTTTTTTTTTTTCGGGAAGTTTTTTTTAGGAGACCATCGACTGAGTACGAGTCTCACGGCACATATCTCTGACTTTTCCCTTACAAATATTTTATTAATAACATCAATGTTACAAGTCAATTCCGTAATATCATTTCAAATATATTGTTAAACACTGATTACATGACAATGATTAAAAGACAAAATGTCAAAATAAAGTATGTCAATATGCAAGCATATCAATATAAAATACACCAAGTATAAAGTCCATGCAGTTGATATACTTGTACTGTACCTGTAACGACTGTCCATCGAGAGAGGTGATCGCAAGCTGCGTGCCGTCTTGCATAGTGAAGTGCAACGGGTTGCCTTGTTCGTCCGTCACCTGCGACGAATAAAACATTGATTATTTCACTTATATTCGTTGCGTAAAGTTAATCACTATTTAATATACTCGTGTCAAATTTAGCTGACGTGGTCACCGGAGTCAGGCTACTTTAAAGTATCTTTGATAAGTGGCATAGCTATCAAAGGGGCTAGCTAAGCGGTGCCGTGTGTATTGGTGGTAGGGTATTTTCTAGTGCTCGGCTGGCTAGCTACCACCTGAAATCGAAAATATGTCGCCAAGCATCTAACGGTGTGTTCCGGCAGCCTCGCTTAAGATCCAGTGCTATTCCAGGCTAGTTTTGCTTTGCTATCTTTGACACAGTTATTTAGCATTAGGTAAGCTGTGGTTAAACACCTTGTCAACTATAAAAAAACGTCATTTATTCAGTTTAGGCCCTGGTAAGGCACTTATGAACGTTAAGTTACATTTTTGAATCTACCACCGGCTCGTAATTACATTTCAACTGAGAAGACTCCTGCAAGAAACACAACAAGGTTATTTTTTTTTTGTGGATCTTTCTTTCATATTAGGTAGATACAGTTATAGATATTAATACATTATGCTTCCTTATACAATTGTCACTTAGCCAGGGGGATGCAAGTGCAGAGAGAAGCTACTACAACCATATATTCCAGTCTTCCACGTAATGAGCCACCTTATAGTAGGCTTTGTCAATTAACCTCTGCTTTATAAAATCTAATTATAAATTATCAAACAAATGTAACATATTCCCTTACCGACATGTGTTCCTGTAGTGCGGGTTCTTCGTCCTTTTCTTGCAGCAGCGACTCTGTATAGAGCTCCGTCGTCGTCACGTCCGGCTGCTCCAGCATCTCCGCGGCCTGATCGCACAATCACATCATCATCATCATCTCAGCCGAAGGACGGCCACTGCTGGACATAAGCCTCCATTGACTTCCATAAAGACCGGTTAGAAGCGGCTCACATATAGCGCGTTCCTGTGGTCTTTATAAGGTCGTCTGTCCACCTTGTGGGTGGACGTTCTACGCTGCGCTTGCCGGTCCGTGATCTCCACTCCAGAACTTTGCAGCCCCATCGGCCATCAGTTCTGCATGCTATGTACCCTGCCCACTGCCACTTCAACTTGCTAATCCGCTTTAGTTCGCCTACTGATCTCCTCATTTCTGATTCGATCTCGTAGGGAAACTCCGAGCATAGTCCTCTCCATAGCTCGTTGTGCTACTTTAAGCTTACTTAGAAGGCACATAGTCAGAAACCACGCATAACCACAGATAATATAATACTAAGACAGATTTAACATAAACGATTCGTAGTAACGACAGTTCAGTCGGATCGGTGAAGCTGCCGGCGAAGGAAAACAACATGATGGACTTTCTAGTACTCGGCTGGCTAGCCACCACGAAGTTAAGTAAAATATTATTAAAAATTTTAAAAACCTTCGACACAAGATCAAACATAGCTACGAACAATCTCGACTAATTCACATTTGGAAAAAAAGACAAAATCAAAATCGGTTCATCCGTTCGGGAGCTACGATACCACAGACAGACACGTCATACATTTTTGCGTCGGGGGTTAGAAATAAATATTGGAGGGCATTTCACACATCGCCATCTAGCCCCAAACTAAGCAAAGCTTTATGGGAACCAGACAGCTGACAGAATACTTAAATACTTATTTTTACTAAATGTGCGTACCAAATATTAGTTCAATCTGTCGACAGGAAGGGCGTACAATTTTAATTGCTAGATTTGACCCAAAAGCAACAAATAGTTTAAGCTAAATAAAACCATTAATAAAAAAGACAGGTGCGTGCCGTGGGATTCGAAACCAGGACCTCCAGATTGGAAACCATTTGTTCCCCCAACTAGATTGCCGAAACTTCAGAACCTCGCTTACCTAAAGAAACCTATTTAGATTTGAAGACATGTATATTGTACACAGACTCCAGCACAGAGTTCCACAATCTACATTTAAACTACATTTATAAGTATGACTGTAAGTTTAAATACCTGCTCCGGATCAACGAGCTGATAATCCGGCGAATGAGGGTCGTCCACGTCATACGTGACGTATATGACTCGTTCTTCGATGCCATTGGCCACGCTCTCCACTACCAGCTCCGTGCGTTCTTCCACGGGCGAGCGAGCGGGCGTGGGGACGATGGTTAGCCCGCTCGGTCGCATCAGTTGGTTTGCCAGCAAACTGATTTGTTTGTGCACATGCTGGAATAAACAAGTCGATTATTATTCATTTTTGCATCACAAAATAAAGTTAAAGTAAATGTATGTATTTAAGTTTATGCCATAAGGTAACCTTTTTATGTTTGTTGAGGTTGGAGCAGTCTGCGAAGGCGCGCGGGCAGTGCGGGCACTGGAAGGGCCGCTCGCCGGTGTGTCGGCGCGCGTGCTTCGCGAGCACCCAGCGCGACGCGCACACGCGCGCGCACCACCCGCACTTGTACACGCCGCCCGCGCCCGTGTGCGGCGTCGGGGGCTCCGGCGCGGGCCCGCGCGCCGGCGCCGGGGGCAGCGCTCGAGGCCGCACCATCGCAGCTTTCCTGACACGACAATTAGCTGTTGTTGTACGAATTTTAGCTAAAAGTGCGTGCGTGTGTTTGTAGCGATGATAGCTCAGTGGTTAGCGCGGTCGGTTCGAACGACGAAGGGTGTGGGTTCAAACCCCAACAATGAGCCTGAGCTGCCGGTGAAGGAAATCATCGCGAGAAAACCATAGCGTGGTGGTAGGGTACTTTCTAGTACTCGGCTGGCTAGCTACCACCCTTAAGTTGAAAATCTGCCGCTAAGCATCTAACGGTCTGTTCCGGTAGCCTCACTTGAGAGCCAGTTCCATTCCAGGCTAGATGTGTATACCATCTTCGACCACACCGTCACTTAACATCACGTGACCTGTGGTCAAACACCTAGCCAGTAAGATAGTAAGTAAGTTGTAGTTATGCGAGTGCAACTGTCAAACTATAAAGAACACGCAGATCAGCAAGGAGTCCTATAGTTTTTAACCGACTTCAAAAAAGGAGGAGGTTCTATGTTCGACTATATATATTCCTATAATCGCTCCTGCTGGTTTTGCAAAGTACCGTTTGTAATACCTAGTTGGTTAGTTGTCTAAACTTGAAAAAAAAAAAAAAAAGTTTATACTGTAACACCTTGATATCCAGTTCACTTCAAAAATGTCTTTTTTTATAAATTCGCTAATTTATTTTTTACAAACCAGTAAACATTTACCGCGAAAACGGCCAGGCCTGTAATGGCGTATGAATGACGTCACACCGTGTCAAACAATATCATGGCAGTTGTTCAAAAACTCAAAATCAAAAGTTACATGGCTATGGAGACTAGCTATAAAGTCAGAGCAGGGATACTTTTAGCCTCGTGTTCTTGCTCAAAGTTTTGGGTTCCGATGCAATGGTCAAACAGACAGGCGTTACATCTTAACAGCATAAGCGTTTCGTTCGTCTTATTACTTTAGAGCCACCCCAAACTTATACCCCTGTAGATATTGGGATTCTGGTGGGAAGGATTAGTGTACTGACTGTCTGTCCTCGCCGCCGGTGTGTCTCCTCAAGTGCAGGCGGTGCTGCGAGGATGTAGTGAACCGGCGCGAGCAGTGCGCGCACTGGAACGGCTTCTCGCCCGTGTGGATGCGCGCGTGCTCAGATAGGTTACCCTTCTGGCTGAACGCCTTACCGCACACCTTGCACCCATACGGCTTCTGTCCTACAACACGCGGAAAACCACACGAATCAGCCCTGTTTGTATAAACTGTTCCACAGCTGGGTGTGGGCCTCTTCTCATTGTAAGGCAGGAGAGGTCTTAATCCACCACGCCGGTCAATAGCGATTTAGCAGACACACGTTTCGGAGAACATTAAAAACTTCTAGACATGTTAAATCACGTTTGATGCTAAAATATAATTTAGAAAAGATACGAGATGTATGCCTTAAGATTGGATGCTAGAACCTCCAAATTGGCAATGAGACTGTCTCCTAACAAGGTTGTCGTAGAACTCATTGACAGAAAATAATTCAAAACGGCCTTTTTAGTAAACAAAGGCAACAATCCAAGGAAGAAATCTTCAAAAGAACCAAGACTATGTAGGGGTCAAAAAAGATGCAGTCGAGGCATGTGGGATTGTACACACTATAACCCTTCACGGTGGGCTTTCGTGCCTGACAAAATGCACCTAAGCCAGTTTCCCATTAGTAGACTCTTATTGTAGGCATTCACATCATCAGCCATAGGACGTCAACTGCTGGACATAGGCCTCCTCCTGGGAGGGGGTTTTGCCAATACTCGCCACGCTTGGCAGGCGGGTTGGCGAGCACAGTTAGGTGTGATTGTTCAAGGAAGACGCTGCTGCCCATCTTCCAGATTACATCCCTTAGCCGACTGTTACGGCAACCACGGGTAGAGAGGGTGGGGTACTATTCTTACGCCAGCACCACCACGGAAATTATTATTATGCCTATATATTTGTAGGTATTATAATAGGCAGGAATACTAATGCCATAACCTATTGCTTCGACATCAGGCAATAAGCTGGGACAGCCGTCATCTTCTCCGCATTGGGTCGGTCCTATCGCGATTTGCTCAGCGGCTTTTCAAAACTTGCTTACCACGCATTTCTGTCAGACAGCATAAGTGAAACCATAGAAGGCAGAAATAGATCCTGACCTACTTTTGTCACGAAGGTCCACTTAGAACTCCTCTAGTGTGTGCCGGGCTAAATCTATTTGGAGGTTCAGGTCCTAACGTACCAGTTATTATAGTTACCGTTATGCCAGCGCATGTGTAGTGTGAGGCTGGTTTTATGCGCGAACCGTTGCTTGCAGATGTCGCACGCGAACTTCTTCACTCCCGAGTGAAGCAATTGGTGATTGAACAGGTTGGCTTTCGTTTTGAAAGATGCATTGCATTGCTAGAACGAAATTAGTGTTAGTTAGACTAGAGGTAGAGGCAAATGGCATGCCCAATATAACATATTTTTTGGTATATTTCCGCATTCGCTTGCGGTTGGACAATATTGTGGCATCGAGGCAGCGGTGGGTGGAAAAATGAAATACAAATTAAACTGGCGTGTGTTTTAGAAACACTATTGCATGAAGTTGTGAATATCACTGTGCACGTTATGGTTTGTTACGTCGGTTTTCAATCTCGATTAATTAGTTTTTTTTTATCTAACAGTAATGCGACGAACGAGACACTCTCCTGATGTTAAGAGATAATGTCTGTCCATGACCATTGCAGCGATACACAGAACTTTGTGTAGTAAAACAAAGTCCAGGGCATCGCTGTATTGGCGCTCAATACTTTGAAACTAGATGGTTAGTCTCAATAGCCCTGTAATTTCGCTAGTTGCAGTACCCTTCAAACCGGAACACAGTAATGCTTACACACTACTGCTTAGCCGCAGAATATCTGTTAATGCAGTGGTACCTACCTAGACGATCTACTGCTAAGGAAATCTACCACTTAATTCGAGCATATTATATTATGAGTTCTTGCATACAAAAATAGAAAGTGACATTTGTTATTAATGAACAGCTTGCGTTTGAGTATCATCCCGCTTGATGTTAAATGATGGTGCGGTTTAAATTAGTCTTAAATAAAAGTAACTATACGCTAGCTTTCACTACACAGAAGAAGCTTAACATCCGCCTGCAAAAACTCATATAAAATGTACTATGATAAATTGAGTTTTTCTCCGGGCAATTTTCTGATGTCAAACCTAGATGGCGGCACTATCTGTGCGTGTTTCGAGCTTTTTCCGTTTACACAATGGATTAAATCAATAGATGGCGCTATCTTTTGAAGGAATTTTCTTTCCTTCGTGATGAGATCACGATCACACAAACATTTAAATTAAGTGCCACAGTCGGCGGCCTTATCGGTTAGAGCGATTACTTCCAGGCAAACTTTGTACGGATAGGAGTCTGTAAAGCGACAAGGTTATAAAGTTGCAGTATATTTAGCTGAAAGAGAATTATTCTACTCATTACCACGAACAACTTTTACTATGGGAACTTAAACTACAACACAACTCTTCTTCTATTACTTCTACTACTATACTACTACTACACTACTCTTCTACTATACTACTACTTCTACTATACTATTAGGCTCAGACTTCCGCGGCTAGTGGTGGATGACGCGGCCTAAATAGGTAAAGCTTGCCTCACATAAACGTGAACTACGGTAGCGGCTATATTCAAGGGAGGGAGATATTTCAGGAGTCAAATCCGTCTGTCACTCACCTTGCAGTGGTACGGGCGATGTTGCGTGTGCACTAACTGATGTCGCTGCAACAGTTGCTTGTGTTTAAAACACTTGCCGCATTTGTTGCAAACAAATTTCTGTTTCGAGTGCTCGGCTTCCTTGTGGTAAGTCACGGATGATGGGTGATTCAGAACCTGTAACGAAGCGTATGTTATAAAGGTGTTTCGGCAGGCAATCTCATTGGTGGAATGAAATTTGTCTATAATACGGAACTTGCTCATTCGTTATTTCATTTTTGTGTGCTAAGTATTGGTGTACCATAGCTGCACCTTTTTTAGGATTCCGTACCCATAGGGTAAAACGGGACCCCATTACTAAGACTCCGCTGTCCGTCCGTCAGTCTGTCTGTCCGTCTGTCACCAGGCTGTATCTCATGAACCGTGATAGTTAGACAGTTGAAATTTTCACAGATGATGTATTTCTGTTGCCGCTATAACAACAAATACTAAAAACAAAATAAAATAAACATTTAAGAGGGCTCCCATACAACAGACATGATTTTTTTTTGCCCTTTTTATAGATAATGGTATGAAACCATTCGTGCGCGAGTCCGACTCGCAGTTGGCCGGTTTTATTATGTAAAAGTTATGAGATCAACGAAAAGTCTTTCTAATGGTATGAGACAAAGAGTATCAGAATTACTACAGCATCATTTAAAGGTGTCAGAGATGGGTGACGTATATACGTAAAATACTATTTTCTTCTTTTTTAATGAAAGTAATGAAACGAACGTAACGCTCTCCTCATGGTAAAACATAACACCTAAACATGACCATTTACACAGAAAAGGAGTAATAAAACTAAGTCCAGGACATCGCTGCTTTGGCTTTGAGACTTTCGATGTTTAGTTTCAACAGTAGCTTTTTTTATGTAAAATGTAATGAACGATACGCTATCCTGATGGAAAGAAATAAATGGTAAGATTGTCCATGACCATTGCAGTATCCTTCAAACCAAAACACAGTAATGTTTAGACACAACCGCTTGGCGGCAATTTATAGTACTGCGGTGGTACCTAGACGACCTCCTGGAAAATCTAAGGAAATCTACCAACAAGTTAAAATTAAATTAATATATGTAATATTGTTATAATTACCTTCCCGCAGAGGTCGCACGCGTACCCGTTGGAGGCGCGCGAGCGGTGCTTGAGCACGTGCAGGGCGAGCGCGCGCGGGTACGCGAACAGCGCGCCGCACACCTTGCACGCGTACGGCCGCTCGCCCTTGTGCACCGCCTGCGCAACAACGCACGCATTCAGAGAACCGCTTCGATAATAACGCACGCATTCAGAGAACCGCTTCGATAATAACGCACGCATTCAGAAAACCGCTTCGATAATAACGCACGCATTCAGAGAACCGCTTCGATAATAACGCACGCATTCAGAGAACCGCTTCGATAATAACGCACGCATTCAGAGAACCGCTTCGATAATAACGCACGCATTCAGAGAACCGCTTCGATAATAACGCACGCATTCAGAGAACCGCTTCGATAATAACGCACGCATTCAGAGAACGGCTTTTTTTTAAATGGCTGACAGGCTTGGTGTTTGACCTCATGTTTGATCACCTGACGTTGTGGTCAGCGGTGTGGTCGAAGATGGTAAAGCACACCTAGCCTGGAATAGAACTGGCTCTCAAGTGAGGCTGCCGGAGCACACCGTTAGATGCTTGGCGGCAGATTTTCAACTTGAGGGTGGTAGCTAGCCAGCCGAGTACTAGAAAGTACCCTACCACCACGGTATGGTTTCCTAACGATGTTTTCCTTAACCGGCAGCTCAATCTCATTTTGGGGTTTGAACCCACTCCCGTCGGCATGCGAACCGACCGCGCTAACCACTGAGCTATCATCGCTACAATACATCGCTTCGATAATAACGCACGCATTCAGAGAACTGATTCGATAATACTTAACGCACGTAATTTGAATTTATGAAAAAAACAACAATTTTATACTCAAAAAGTAAAATATTAACAAATATACAAACTTACAACAAACAAACTTACTTTTTATATTTATACAAATTACACACATTTAATTATATTGGATACTCCGACTCTACACACATTCACTCGGACACATACACACACACTACTCCCACGCCGCGTCCGCGCATCCACCGCTGTCTTCACGTGCAAGGCACGCAGCGGCCAGTAAGCGAAGCAAGACGAGGCCGCGCGCGTGCTGTACTCAGTTTTATCTCCATGAAGAAGGCCACCGGATATGACCAAAACTATAATTAAACGTGAGTAATCCCGCATAAGTAAAACAAAAATGTATCAAAACCACATCAGTTTCCATAGTAAAATAGATACAAATATACATTAACAGACATGCTCTAGATTTTAGATCGATGTACTCCGATTTTGGTAGGATACAGTGGGTAATTCACGAGGTTTTATATCATACTTCGTGACCTACCTTAATATGCATAGAACGACTCTGCTTGGTACTGAAAAGTTTTTCGCAGTGCGGGCACGACAGCTTCGCCCTCCCCGGCGCCACCCCCTCGGGCTCCGGAACCTCTGGCTTGATTTCAGCGGGAGCTGAAACAACGACATAATATTACTGTCAGGAGGTACGGTGTCACTCCACAATTTAGACAGAACATATATAATAATACTAGCTGCGCCCCGCGGTTTTACCCGCGTGGTGATGAATGATGATGATACAAGTATCCTATGTTTTATTCCAGGGCCTAAAGTGTCTACATGCAAAATTTCGTCCAGATCTGTTCAGCTGTTCCGTCGTGATTGAGTAACAAACATCCATCCATCCAAACTTTCATATTTATCTTATATCTTTAAACGAGCAATTCTTGTATATATATTTTTTATTAATTCCTGTATATATATATGTATATATATATATATATATATATATATATATATATTCTGAATCTCGGAAACAGCTCCAACGATTTTCATGAAATTTTGTATCCAGAGGGTTTCGGGGGCAAAAAATCGATCTAGCTAGGCTTCATTTTCAGAAAACGTCGTTTTATCCATGTTTTCAGCCGAGCAATACTCGGTCAACCAGGTACTAATATTAGTGGGATTACGTAAAGAATATACATTCTTTCTTTCCCCCAACCTGTGCGCGGGTGCGTTGTCGTGATGAAACAGCACGCCCCTTCGAAGTTTCCCTCTCCTTTTCTCTTTGATGGCATTCCTCAACTTGGGAATTAAAGCTGCATAATGTTGGCCTGTAACAGTGGTTCCACGCTCCAGGTAATCAATCAACAATATCCCTTCTGAGTCCCAAAATATTGAGGCCATAACCTTGCCATCCGATGCCACGGCACGAAACTTCTTCGGGGTCGGCGATGATGGCCATTTCCATTGCACACATTTAGCATAACGAAAAGAGGCCCACTAGTGGGACAGCTCATAAAAACAATTCTGATCCGAAATAAACACAAATATAACTAAGTAGTTCATAAAATAACAACAGTAAAAAAAATAACTCAAATTCCTTATATGCACTTACCATTCTGGTTTGCTTCGTCTGCCTTTACAGATTCCGATGCACCGATGGGCTGGCTCGACTCTTCAGTGACACAGACCACGGTACTGACAGCCTCATTGGATGGTTCAGGGTTCAAATCTGGTAGTGAAGTCGCTGGGTTGGCTTCAGTATTTACCTCGTCCACAGATGCAGATATCAAAGGGTCTTTTTCAGACTGAAAAGTAAAATCACTTTTTTTATGGTTGTCAGATAAATAAATATTGTAGGACACATTACACACAGCGCCATCTGACCCCAAACTAAGCAGAGCTTGTGTGATGGAAGTCTGATAACTGATAGAATACATAAATACTTTTTTTTTGTAAATACATACTTATAATACATACAGAACACCCAGACACAGAACAAACATTTGTTTATACCAAACAAACATTTGTCCTTGGCGGGAATCGAACCCGCGCCCTACAGCTCAGGCAGACATACTCCCAATGAGCCAACAGGGCTGTCTGAAATGAAAACAAATGTTGTATGACTAGAGCAAAGACAGCGTTAATTAGCAATAATGTAGTGTGCATGGGTCCTCGTATATATAATAAACTTCCACGGCAGATAAGGGACTTGAAACCGAAAATGTTTAAAAGTGCCCAGAAGAAAATTCTAAAAATTAAAAAAAAAAAATGTTATAAAATCAGTGATTATTTTTAGCTTTTGACATTGTTTATTATTTTTATGATCTTAATTCTTGACAACCATTATTACTTATTCATAATTAATTTCTTTTGACATTGTTTATTATTATTGACAGCCATTATGATTTATTTAGATTTTTTGACATTATTTAATTGCTATTGGATTTAACTTTTTTATTATATAATTTGAATTTAAATTTATTATCATTACTGTACATTATTATTTAATGAATTAACTTATTGGCATGCCATCACTAATATTTGTATGCCTTAGGGCAAATCACGATCACAGGACACAAATATAACACATCCAGCCATATTGTACCAATATCACTCGTGTTTAACAAATAAATTATCTTTATTTTTATCAGGTCTGGTGTTTGACCACAGTTTACCTGATGTTAAGTGACGGTGTGGTCAACGATGGTAAGCACACTTAGCCTGGTATGGAACTGGCTGTTAAGTGGGGTTGTCAAAACAGACTGTTAAGTGCTTGGTGAAAGATTTTCTACTGGAGGGTGGTAGGTAGCCAGCCAAGTACTAGATAGTACCCTAACACCACCCATCCACTCGGGCAGCAAATTCTATTGTTTAACGATTTGTATAATGAAGGTAGAACAAACCGGGAATATGACCATGAAGTTTTACTTTACAATGAGAAAGTTCTATTATTTTTTTCTAAAGAAACTGGACTACTTTCTCATTTGCAAGACTTGATCTATGCTAGGCTGATAGAAACCACAATACTAACCGTGACATCATCCTTTAAATGACACGGGATTACATTCTGACCCTGATGGTTGGTCTCCTCCTGATGCTTGTTGAAGTCCAGTCGAGTGTTGAAGGTCTGGGAGCACTGCTGGCACTGGTACTGCACTGGGCCATGCTGGGCCACGTGCGACATGTAACGGCCAGAGCACGAAAACTCCTTGTCGCATATTGCGCATTTTTGGCGTTTCTGGTTGAGGCGACCTGGAATTTAATGAGATATCTCATTAAATGTATGGAAAACATGTGTTTATTAATTTTAATATTTATTTGATACTAGCTTGCCCCGCGGTGTTACCCACTACATTTTTTCGGGATGAAAAGTAGCCTATGTGTTAATCCAGGGTGTCAGCTACCTTCACACTAAATTCCATCAAAATTAATCTAGCCGTTTGAGTGTGCAGAAATAACAAACATATTATAACACATTAACTTTTGCCTTTATAATATTAGTGTGACAATACAGACAGACAGATGGTTAAAATCAATTAACTTAATACCAAATGAGCCCATCACAGCATGACAGCCCACATACATGCCTCTGGTTATCAGGTGGATCCTTCAATCAACAGGTAATTATAGCATGAACAACTTTTCCTATAGCCACAATTCTAAAACCGCGAAAATAAGCATAGCTGCTGAACATTTATGGTTGACATTGGTTTGGACAACTATACATTTGGTCAAGGGTATATACTTTTTCTATGGAACAGCTGTTTATTTTCAAATTTAGATTTTAAAGTTATTATGATAAAAATTATGTTCATAATAATGACTACAATGAATCTAAAATATACCACGTAGCCAAATTGGAGTCATCGTAATCTATGCTTTTAATTCTAGTAGGTATATACAACTAAAATATGGTCAAGATTTTGATTATTATAAGAAATAAAAAAAAGAATTTTGAGAATCGGTCCACAAATGGGATAGAAATCGGTGAAAAAACATTTTTTTTTAAAAGTACATTTAAACATAGAACCTCCTCTTTTTTTGAAGTCGGTAAACAAATGAGATGTTGTAAAAAACCAAACTTCATACCTTTAGGCCTTCCTCTCCCCTTGCCCTTGACAACCACCACAAGTTCCCCTGAGTCTGTGTGTCCGATAACCTCAGGGACCTTTGGCTGAGGCTCTGAGTCCACTGTCTCTATATCAGGCTTAAACTCAGGTTCACTTTCCTCACCATCTGTCACACCTTCCTCAATAAAGATCTTTTCCAGCTCTTTCCCCTGAAATATAGCGTAGAGGCATTGCTTGAATAGGTAAGCAAAAAAGTAACTTTTATAAGCTACCTACTTTATATACCTCATAACTAGTGTAAAACTGTGAACTGCAGCAACTTTATACTCCAAAAATATAATAATACAAAAAGGTTACATTCTTTCAGGATCTATTTCAGAACTCCTTCCATTATTCCCTGAAAGTTCTCACGTTTGAATGTCAACCTTCGTAGCTCCTCCGCTGCCCTACTTGGTTAAAGACATACAAGATGAAGATTCTATTATACAAGTAAATTATTAAAAATATTAAAATCCCCCGACACTAAATCAAACATAGCTGTGAAAAATCGGTTCATCCGTTCGAGAGCTGCAATGCCACAGACAGACACACAGACACATCAAACTTATAAAACCCTGTTGTTTTAGCATTGTGGACTAAAAACAATCAAATTAGTCATTAAAAAAATATTAATTTCATGTTAATTATTTGGAATAGAATATTCTGCATGTCCTAGAATAGCATAGAATAGAACATTGTTATTGTGCTATTGTGTACAAATTATTATAAGGTAACAATAGTTTCCCCATTATGGGTGTGCAATATTTTTAGTAAGTATATCTGAAGGAATGTGCCTTAATGATAAACTTAGTTTGGGGTCAGATGGCGCTGTGTGTAATCGGTCCTACAACACAATATGTCCTACAATTAATTTGCACATTGCAATATATTTTGAGTATTGAATACAGATAATATAATACTAGACTAGACTAACCCACCTGGACTACCTCCTTGAACCTTGTAGGAGTTTTCCTTTTCCGTTTGCCCGTGGCTTCCTCATCCTTCCTATCCTGTCTGGCTTGCTGCAACTCCCGCTCCTTGGCTGCTGCTTCTTGCGCCAGTTCTTCAGGAGTCTTATGTTTCTTGGGTGGGCGGCCGCGCTTTCGACGTGGCTTGTCAATACCTGCCACTTGGAGTGAGATGGCATGCTCCGGTTTGTAAGCACCATTTTCCATATCAACTGGAAAGTATTTTGGCTAAAATTAGTTTCATTATTAGGCTAGCAAGGGGGGAGTGCGAGTGTTTACCATTACCAGATTTCTTAGGCCATTGCATATTAATATCTCATTCATCAATATAGAATATATGAACTAGCCCCAGCTTCACACAGATGAAATTTATTTCTGCTATTTGATTACAAAACCTTGAATTTCTCTACTAACACACAATTTTAATAAGAATATAACATTTAGCATTTAAGATACCACTGTGTGGGTGCCGAGTCCAATGATCCCTAACAATGCTGGTTTAAAATCTTTCCAGAAGAATATCTATGGATATTCTTCATAAAATAAGCTTAAGCTTTAGCTAAGGTTTTATAGTAGATATAGTAGAGGGAATTTGCTGGTATTCCTTTTACTCCCACTTCAACAGCATATAAACTAACCTTAAAACTATTTATGGTCAATTCATTTGAAAGGTTATAATATCTATTTAGATTTATGTGAGATCTAATATAGATATTTGTTTCCCGTGGTAGTGACAGTTTTAAAAGTATGACAAAATTTAGTTTTATGAGAAAAGTAACATGTTCAGCTTGGATGATGAAAGAGCCATGTCCTTAGAGATTTTAACTCATTAGTTAGAATCCTACAGGGCTTGTTCTTAAGATATACATTGAGCCCACTTTTAAAGTTAATATGTCTTTCTTGTGCACTAGCTGCCTCAATACATACTACCTCACATATAATTTAGAGTACTCTATCGTGATGATGTGAGTAATGAAGACTATTAAGGATTAACCTGCATCCCACCTGACAGAATCAGAATTACAATCCCACATCATACACTTGTAAATTGTGGAATGATCTTCTTTCCTCTGTATTCCCATGGAGTTACAACATTGAGCTCTACTAAAGGCTTGTTAATAAAATCTTAAAAGGTTAGCAACATATTTGTAGTGACCATGGTATTGCAGATATCCATAGGCAACAGTGAAGGCTTACCATCAGGCAACCATTCTGCTTGATTACCACCTGTGGGATAAAAAAAGGATGTTTCCGATCTTACTATGTTACTTTGTCCATCTGGTAGTCATTATAATTAACTTAACCAAAGCAGGAGACATTATAAGTAAACTCATAAAATAATTTCGATGAGTAGTAAATTCATACCTTCAGACACATAATTTTCAGTAACAGTTTCTTGAACTTGCTCATTCAGAACTTTCTTTTTATATTCTATTTCTCTCTGATGAAGCGCACGAATAACTTTCTGTAACAATGCATTTAGTGTCCTAATTTAAACATAGTTATTATTTATTTTATCAAATATACTTAGGGCAAATTATAGACTAAATATTTCGATAAGTACCTAAGTAGTTGCTTACCTATTAATGCATATTCCTATTTTAGATGAGGTCCTAAGTCTAGAATCAAGTTTATTATAAAAAGCATTGATTTAGCATTGTCTGGACCTATATCAATTATTGTCAGATCTATGAGTGAAAGTATTACAAATATAATGGAGTGAAGTGAAAGTTTACCTGGCCATTGACAATCAAATTTATGAACTCTACGGTGGCTTCCAGCTGTATAGTGCAACCAGGGCAAATAGTTCGGGGCAGTTGACCATCATCCCATACCTGGAGAACACGAATGAATCAGAAACAAAATTTCATACACGATTTATTGCGTTATGTAGACACAGATTTGGTACAAAAGCAAAACTTCTAAACATAAACGGATCAGCTGTTTGTCAAATTGATATCGGTCATAGCCTGTATTATGATCATTATTGATTACTTTCCTATCAAGAAGTACCCTTAGTTTCTTTTATTTAATACATAATGAATGAATAGATAAGATTCAATTAAATAGAACGAATTTTCGCAATATCTTGCTAAATAAAACATTAAAAGTTATGAAAATGATTGAGACGAAAAAGTATTCGGCCATTTTCGAAAGTGATTAGCGAGTCAATACAGTCACAATAAAAAACCAAAACGTACCCTGATCGGTAGATAGGCATTGACTAAATCACTAATGTTTTGATTATTTTCTTCAGGTGAATGTAAAAATGTTCCATTATCATTTTCTTCACCACATAATCTGCAAACAGTAGAATTATACAGAAACACTTCCATGACCTTCTTGAAACTGAGAGCGCCATCTATTTCCGACTGCAATACTGTTTCAACAACAATACAACTATTTTGACATTTCGAATTTTGACGTGAACATGCCTAACTTAGTCTTAGCGGGAACGCGAAAATATCTTGTCACCGTCTTGTAATATTTTCAAAATTTTTTGTTTATCATAGTGCCTATGTTTTTGTCTAGCGTTGTTTATTTAGTACTGAATTACGTGCACGAGTGTCATGAAGTGATATGATGTGGTGAAAATGATTTGCTTGGAAAACTCCGTTGAAGCTTAATAAAGTTGTTACCACTTTATTGCTATATTCCACATAATATATCATGACTGGACTTAATTACTTGAATTACCTTTTGTTACTTTAGCTTGTTTTTATTATAAGAAATTTTAAAATTAATTATCAATTACCTAAAGTTAGCAATGGCAGAATAACTTAAGTGCAATGCTAGATTTTAATTAATTATTCATGCATTTTCGTTAAATTTCAAGTTCTCTTGTTCAATTCTATTTTACATAAGATCTTATGGTTATGTTATATGTGCTGCACAATTTTAGCTTTAATAAGCATGCGAAGTTTCTTTGGTACTTAGCAGTACTTAGGAAAAAATACTAAATCGCTAGTTTTCGCATTGTGTTAAGTAGGGTTTTCCACAAGTTAATTTATTGACTAGAACATTACCACCTTTACAGCTAATTACCTACAATCTGTGATAAACTAAATTTTTATTTCTTTGTAGCATTTCAATTGATTATTTTCGACTGGTAACATTTTTCTATAGTAACTTAACTTTTTCTTTTTCGTTTGACAGCCCTTTCCGGTTTAGTTCTTGGGGCTGCGAGCCGTAGTTTCGGTTTTTATTAGTTTTAATCTCCTTTAATCCAACAAAATGAGAATTTATAAGGATATTATTACCGGTAATTACGTTTGTTGTGCTATCAAAATGTTTTCTAAGTGTATATTTTTCGTAGTTAGTGATAAATTGATAACTAGTGATTTTTGACATTTCACTCGACAGATCTCTCTTGATCCAGATTTTATATGATTTATTGTTTCTG
The DNA here is from genome assembly GCA_950106695.1 of Biston stratarius. Taxonomy (NCBI): domain Eukaryota; kingdom Metazoa; phylum Arthropoda; class Insecta; order Lepidoptera; family Geometridae; genus Biston; species Biston stratarius. The sequence continues at coordinate 10,821,454 of OX467115.1, read as the reverse complement.
TTTGTTTCCCCACCCTGTTCAGTGTTAAATATTGGTTGAGTGTGAAGTTACAGTATGTGTTTTAATAATTTCCAGGTGACGAGATGTTCTCGGACACATACAGAGTTAAACTCGTCGACGAAGTGCTCTACGAAGTCACCGGTAAACTGGTGACGAGAGCACAAGGCGACATCAGGCTGGAGGGCTCCAACCCTTCCGCCGAGGAAGCAGATGAGGGCAATGACTCCAGTGTGGAGAGTGGAGTTGACATAGTTCTGAATCACAGGCTAGTCGAGACTTACGCCTTCGGTGACAAGAAATCCTACACATTATATCTCAAAGACTACATGAAAAAGTGAGTGTTAAAGTGTCCATCTATTGAGTTTTTAGTTATATTACTATAAATTTATTTGCATTGTCATCAAAATTAATTGCAGTGCAGTTTTAACCATAGCCATCTAGACTGTCATTGAACTTGTAAGTGTGACTCATGTATGTCAAAACCGTAATGTATAAGTGCATCTACTTATCATGTACCTAATGACTGAATTTAAGATTTTCTGAAATATGAACCTTTAATTAATAATCTGGGTCAAACTATTCTAAGTTTGTGGAAAAGAAAGTTAACATGCCTATTTAGGTGCATGGATCAATTCTATTTACTGTACACCTCTTATCTATGTTTTGCTACTTGATGTCATTGCTTATCAGTCAAGCTCAATTTGATAATGATAACCTTTAATTACATGCCATGGCAAATTAGTGACATGAACATGCATCATTCTAATACAGTGGATTAATTCTCAATATTAATCTATTGAGTGTATGAGTGCTATATCAATAAACTCTAGTGAAAAAACATACATTCTAATAATGTTTGTTCATGAAATAGGGATGACAACTCACACTATAGATAGATGAAGATGTGTCCTCCATGTACACGAATACATGTACATTTTTGAATACTAAGAATTCCTAGTTTTAAGTCTTCACTGACCATAATAAATTCTTTGATTGTGTAATTTAATTTATGTAGGTAATAGAAGGAATGTAGGTGCAACACTAAACTGTAACCTCTGATTTTCTTATCAATAATCTGAATCTCGTCCAACATTGGAATGAAACAAATTTAAAGATCAAAAATGTCAAAAGTTTGAATCAAATGAATGAATATGAATTATGTTTGCGAGAGTGGGCTATTTTTTAATTATATACTTAATATGCCTTAGTTTTCTGCTTGTTACAGAATCGTGTGAAAGTTTAACATATTCCATACGCAGTCAATGTTTAATGGACTTATTTTTATATGTTATTTAATAAACCAGTAATTCATCAGCTTACAGAACAATGTATTTTTATTCATTTTCAGATTAGTAGCAAAATTAGAAGAGAAGTCGCCTGACCAAGTAGATGTATTCAAGACCAACATGAATAAAGTAATGAAGGATATCCTGGGAAGGTTTAAGGAGCTCCAGTTTTTCACTGGAGAGTCGATGGACTGTGATGGCATGGTAGCCATGTGTGAGTACAGAGATATCGAGGGAGCACAGGTCCCTATCATGATGTTCTTCAAACATGGTCTTGAAGAAGAGAAGTTCTAAGCATAAGTGATATTACTCAAATATTCCAAACTATTTTCATAACTGGCGCCTCTCATCCGATACTAATTTATTTATCAATCCATATCTGCGTTTGGCTGAAACTGGCTCTGCTCCCATCACAAGGCTGAACAATTTTGTAATTTAATGTTGCATATTATAAATAAATTAACGAACAACTATTTTAATTGTTTTATTCCTAAGCTGTACTAGTAATGGTTGCAATTCTGTTGCATTACTGGGTTATACTAAATGAAACTTGTCTGGGCTCTTCTCTTTTTATTTTATTGTTAGTACCTGGATGACCGAGCTATGCTCGGCTTCTTTTTTCGTTTTCTAAAAATGAAACCTAGCTAGATCGATTTATTGCCCCTGAAAGCCACAGCATACTATATTTCATGAAAACCATTGGAGCCATTTTATACAAACTAGCGACCCGCCCTTGCTTCGCACGGGTGCAATGTAGATATTAATGTGGTGCATATGCATGTATTATACATATAAACCTTCCTCTTCAATCACTCTTATCTATTAAAAAAAACCGCATCGAAATCCGTTGTGTAGTTTTAAAGATTTAAGCATACATAGGGATATAGGGACAGAAAGCGGCTTTGTTTTATACTATGTAGTGATTATATGCAAGAATTGCTTGTTTAAAGGTATTAGATTGAAAAAGATGTGAATAATTTTAGAACTGAAAGTTTAGAGCTTGCAAGTGGCTTGTATTGAATCAACACTATCGGTATAGTTGCAAGTGAAAGTCTACTTTCTAATTTATATCAGACTACTTTGATTTTAGTTGCTTTTATTGAGCAACTATCTTGACGCAAAGCGACATTGCCGCTGGTCAGATGGGTAACCAGAATTAAATATACTTTTTCTAATTCTAAATTGAACTTTTTCTATTTTTAGTGGATTAGAAAATATTTTTCTGCTTACCCAGAAATGTGTCCATATTGGTACGTGGGACTAGCGCAAAAAACCGTCAAAATGTTCAACAGAAAAGTTGGTTAATTGGGACAGCAGCTCTATACTACACACTCATATACTCTACACACGGAAACTTGCCTTTGGCGCATGGTATCCATGCTGCTTTTTTGACCCAATCTTAACATGTCTTAATGAACGATCCATGGCCACTTTGACAGCCATTTTGGCTATTTCATAGTGACTGCCTCTACATGTAGGGTGTAGGTTCAATTCCCACCCAGCATAAACATTTATGTGACGTACTTATATATTTGTTGTGTTTGGGTGTCTTATGTATGTATTTACAAAAGAAGTATTCTATCAGTTATCTGGTTCCCATAATACAAGTAAGCTATGCTTAGTTTGAGGCTGGATGGCACTGTGTAAAAATATGTCCCCCAATATTTATCAATTGACATAAGACATAAGTTTATCCTATACGCTTGTGTCAAGTGTAGAGTATCTTGTAGCAATTCAGCCTCGTGAGTTATTAGGGATTTCATCCGGAATAAAAATTTGAATGACGTACGTTTCTTCTGTGACGTTAAGAGCATGTATCTTAAAATTATGTACCTAATTATTCTTGTAACTAGCTATCCCATAGTGCTCCGTTTAATTTAGGGTTTGATGGCGCTGTATGAATTGTTCAATCTTTTATCTAGATATTGGTGTAAGGCGTGGTAAATCCCATAAAACATAGCTTACCTAAGTCTGTATTTTTAGGGTTAAAATGAAACAATTCAATTTGAGGTATGTTATATTTATCGATTTTGTATGTAGGTAATAACTACAATAAAATACAGGAAATGACCGATGATTCTATTACAACGTCGTGAATAATCTAATCACAATGTATCATATGTATTCAATTACTTGTATACGTTTTTAGGCATTGTATAGGCACCGACTGTGCCGATTTGCTTAGTCTTTAATTTCTCCATATTTACATGAACATAACACACCAAACATTTAGAATTAGTTATCATAGGATTAAAGAAATGTCATACTCCTTCTAGAAACTTTAATTTTTGACGTCGCACATTTTGCATTTGCCAGTGTTAAGTATTTTAAGATAAAACTAGTAAAATAAGTCGAATTTACACAGCATCCAAGGTCAAGTTTGGTCATTGCCTAGTAAAGTAGTCTCTATTTTACTACAAGCCTCAAAGGACTTTTGTAAGAAACTCGAAAAATCATATTTCACTATATTACATCACTTTCCTACACTTGCGGTTCGGCATTGCCTAATTCAACTTCGACTTGTTCGTTAATATTTAAATGTTAAAAGATCAATATGTATGCATATGCATAATAACCGACGTCATAGTGCTATCAGAAGGAAATAATATTGAATAACATAAGTGAGAAAGCATTCGATTATATAGTACTATGGCCATTTTCAGAATGATCTGTCACATTGTATTTTAGACTACAGACCGATCGACCTATCTGTGAGTTATCTGTAGTTGTACTTTGAGAGAAATAAATTTTCTACAGGAAATTATTAGTCTTATTCAGAAGGCTTTGCTTGATTTAGCATCACATTTACAAAAACAACTTGTTTAGTTTTCGATACGAGAATGTATGAAAAATTTGTTAGCGCCACCGGCGGGCGTAAACGGAAACTAACGTCAAAAAACCCTAAAAATGTTGAGAATGAACTTGAAGAGTTTAAGTGGATTGTCATGCTAGACCTTGCTATATAATTATTATGATGATGGTATATCTATTCTTGAAATACGAATTTCGTATTCTAAATTCTCAAAGCCTAGCTACTTAGGTTCAACTGATTAGAACTCTCATTTAGGTGAGTTCATTTAACGTCCGTCTTCTGTGAGTGGAGCGCCACCTATCGAATGCGTATTAAACTATTAATCATCCTTAAACATTTTTTACTTAAATATATTCAGTAATGTCAATTAATAATGAAACAAAAATTTAAGTAGGTCCTCCCCTCTACCGTTAAGTTGATGTTACGTTAACATTATTTTTATTCTTGTCGGAGTATGACATTACTCATCCACATAATAACTTACAATGCCTTAGCTACAAAGTAGGAGAAGAATTTTGAGAGATTTAGTCACACGTGTTTAGAATAGAACAATGCTCGTTATATTATTAACAGACATACGGACACGACCAACCCCGACCATCGAGAGCAAAATAGTAGCTGATATATTCTGTCTCTTTTGTCACATGGTCAGACTGAGTGGCATGCTGTTCATCTTTTGCGAGCAAAGCGAGCGCATTATTTTAGGCACACAATTTTTTCATTTAAAAGTAACAGTATTTATGAACTCGATACATTTCCCCGAGTCTGATTAGTATAGTAGCTCAAGTATGAGTAGGCACCTTCTCTGATAATGATAACTAATAGATATTTTGAGTATGTACCTACCTATGTACGTATTTAAGAAAGTAGGTATCAACGAATCTTAAACTTTGTGACCGAATATCTGCAAAAAATCTTTGTTCGAATTTTCAGAAAAAAAAACAAAGTGTTTTTGCAGTTATTTTTTTAAAGTCAACATCATCACCCTTGTCGTTACTTTTGCACAGTCATCATTTAATTAGAAGGCCGTCAACATTACCAGTTTAGGTCGGCATTGTCGGTTGACTTCATTTTAAATATCTGACGGCAGCTGGTTCCTAAGTATTTATTTAGTTACGAATGAAATTATAATCAATAAAGTGGTTAAGTCAGAGTGAAGATAATTGTGAAAAACAGTATTGAGACAGTGGTGCTTCGTAAGGTAATGTGATGAATGGACAAAAAATCTCAATAACTAGGATATCAGTCGACATAGCAAACAATACCGTATCCCGAAATAAGTTTATGATAATTTTAGAAGAACAAGATCGTATTAAATTTATAAATATCTCAATATACTTAATATAAATATATTTACAATCGTTTTAATCTAGTGTGTTCATATTGGTGTCTTATTTAACGCACACTTATTTTATTTATAAATAAAATATTAGACATTAAAAGATTTCATGGAATGGTTTTTGTACAAAAACAAATACAAAATCCACCGCACTGGTAGAAAAACATACAAATCACAATGTTACGATGTAAAATTATACAACGAGGTTCGACGGACCCCTCGGCTACCTTACCGCGACTAGCTGTACATTGTACGGTCGATGAAAGTCTCACTTTCATACACCTTTCCTCACCGACATCCCATTGAAAAATAGATCCATCACTACTTAATTATAATGTACAAATTAGGTATTCTTTAAATCGAATATACGACACGATAGTCCACGGTCGGCCGTCGCCGCCGATAAATATCTAAAGTCACTAACCGCTCTAGAGCACTACGTCCCTCACGAGTCCATAGAAAACTTAATGGAATGAAGAATTATTGCTAGAATTTCAAGATCACAAACATTCCGGCGAGCCGAGCGCCACGCGAGCGCACCCGACACTCAGCAGTTGAAGGTGTTGGAGTGCGAGCAGGCGCGCGGGTACTCCTCGCGGCGGTACTCCGGGATCACGGAGTACTCGGGTTCGCTGTACTCTCGCTCATACTCGCGCTCGCGCTCTCGCTCGCCGCGTGCGAACCCGATCACCGTCTCCGAGTTGCGCAGGTAGCCGTTCTCCTGCTTGCGCGAGTAGCGCGGGTCCAGGTTCCGTTGGAAGTTCTCCGGGTGGCAGACGACGCCGTTCCGGTTGTTCTTCTTGTCGGGTAGGGAGCGCAGCGAGCCGTTGTTGAGGTGGTGGTGTGCGGGCGCGCCGTTGTTGAGCGTGAGGGGCGGGCGGTGCCGTTCGCCGCCGCTACCGATGTAGGTGAAGCCGTCGGCGGGTAGCGTACCGCCCGCGGCGCCTCCCGAGCGCGGCGGCCGGCGCGCGCTGCCCTGGCCGCCCGACATGAAGAACACGCTCGGAGAGGCGTAAAGCTCTAGCTACAGTTCCGTCACCGGGATCGGCCTGAGGCCGGCAGCGTGCGGCGCCGGCACCGGGTACTGCGCCGGGTGAATACCACGCACGATACAGTCTTCTTCTGTTGAGATTGGCTTGTGGTATTCCAGGTTCTTCCCCCTATTGTTCCACTTGTAATCCTTTAGTTTTTCCTGCATGCTTTTGCGGTACCTGTACAATATTAGGACTAGAGTGGCGATAGTGGCCACGCACGCGACTACGACTATGCAGATGATGGTCTGCTGCCGCGTGTCATGCAGCACGCAGCCCAAGTCGTCCGCGGTCAAAGTCTTCAAAGATTTGTCTTTCAAATGTTCGGGGCTTGCACATTGCACTTGTGTGAAATTAGTTTTTTCGTTCAGTAACTGCTGAAGCCATAGAACTTGGCAATCGCAGAAAATTGGGTTGTCTGCCAGGTCAACCTGTCTAAACTCTTTGCCGACGAATACTGTTTCACTCAAGGTTATTATTGCGTTATCTCTTAGCGAAATATGCTTCAATTTTGGCAGTCCGAGAAGAGTTCCGTCCTCAATTATGGCGAATCTTTTGTTGTTCACTAAATTTACCGTCTCTAGATTTACATTATCTTCGAAAGCTCCTTTTTCTATTCTTTCTAACATGGTAGCCCCTGTAATATCCAACAGTTTGAGGTTCTTCAAACCTTTGAACGAGTGACTTTCTATAGTCAGGAATTCGTTTTGCCCTATGTACAGTTCCTCTAACCTCGTAAGACCAGATAATTGCTGAGTCGGTATTACGCTCAATCTGTTACCATAAAGGTTCAGACTTCTCAATCCAGGAAGACCTCGGAATGCGTACTCGCTAATATTGAATAGGCCAGCTCCATTTAAATCCAGTACTGTCAGCCTATTGAGACCTGCGAAGGCATCATCCGGCAAGAAAGAGAAGGCATTCAAACCCACATGCAATTCGGCGAGGCTTCCCAAAAGGCTAAATGAAGTCGTCGGGACCGTACTTAGTTGATTGTCTTCCAAGTACAAGATCCTCAGTGCAGACAATCCTGCAAACGCACTGGGCTCAATCCTAGAGATCCGGTTCTGACCCAAGTTTAGTTCTTCTAATCTAGGCAGAGTGACAAAAATGCCGTTTTTGAGTTCCTCCAAGAAGTTGTGCTTCAAGTTTAAGACGGTTAACGAGTTGAGACCTTGGAACGTAATGTTCGTGACCGAAGAGAGTTTGTTATGATTGAGGTGCAGTTCTTGGAGCTTGCGTTGGTATGAGAAACTCTTCTCCGGAATGTTGACAAGGTGGTTCTGCGAGAGGTCGAGATGTTGGAGTTCCGCGTAAAACTGCATGGAACTGTCGATAGTTTTTATCTTATTGTTGCGGATGATGAGCCGTTGGATGGAGGGGTTGAGCGCGATTGGCAGCACGTCGAGTCGGCTCTCCTCGCACACTACTACTAATGTGTCATCGTTACAGCTGCAGCCACTCGGACAGTTAGCCAGCGCCGCCGCGCCGCTACGCCACGCCAACAGCTCGATTGATAGTAGCAGAACCTGGAATTGAAAATAAATAATGCTTAATCTGGCTAGCTATTATTAATAGGTATCTATTCCTAGAGGACCGTCCGAATTTACATTAAACATGAACCAGGGTAAGCGACTTCAAACCGGGTGGGTACTCGTATTCCGAGAAGGTAAGCTCTTAATATGAATTCCGTGAAAACCGTTGAGAGCTAAGCCATCCGTTGGAGTTTAGACTACCTGAATGTTAGGCAAACGTTATCTGAATGCCGCCAGGGCCGTCGTCGCTTTAAGCGCGAAACGGACCGCAAATGTTCCTCTCTACCTTACCTGCCTACATACTTGCACACATACTGAATGTCTGCCCAACGATTTCAATTACCAGAGTAGACACATTTCTGGAGAAATATACGTAATATTTTTAGTACATTGATATTCACATAGCTTATGTTATATCTAGATTGACGTTCTCTTAGTGAAATATAATCAATGTAGGGCAAGCTTGCCGGAGCCGACGCAAAAGGGAAAATAAAATGATATTGGAATGGGAATTTTGCGCAGTTTTAATTTATTAAAATGCGCTCCTTCGAGGCGCCCGGGGCCAGCTCCTTTGCTTCAAAGACTAGCACTTTTATTACGTTTCCTCTTTCCGACAATTAGCAGCGGGATCCAAGTGGAGCCGAGATTCGACTTTAGAATTACAAAGTCGAGTTTAATTCTGTTACAGTCAGATTGCTGATAGATGCAACTGGCAGCCTTAAAAGACAAAGCTGCCAGTAGTTTGTCAGCTAAGTGAGTTTATTAGCATTCAGTAGCGAGTCGCGTTGGACGTAATTCGATTGGACGTCCAAGATAGCATCGACCACGTTTTGAGTTGTTGACGTCGCTTTCTTTGCGAATCCAATTCGCTTTGAAACAAAGAAATACGACAACTTCCGTATCGGTTTATGTATCGTCTGTTGATTCTATATTTTTGCTACACACTATGTTTGTATTTCGCAGAACCGTTTCTTGATTTAATTCGCTGCGTGCATTTTTTTTTTCATATTGGAATATTTTTCCTGTGGTTCGGAACAAAACCTAGGTCTCCAAAAATGTCGGCATTGTGAAACAAAAACTGTGCATATTTTTTATTCGAAAAAGTATTTGTTTGCAGGCAGCAACACGGCAGATTCAGCTGCGTTCAGCTACATCCGCAGTTTTGCGTTCCATTACGCATATCTGCCGGCCCATTTGCCGCAGGACGATGCGCTCCGTCCGTCACTAGTGTTGCCATGTTCAAAGTTCAAACTGAATTTGGAAAAAATATTTTTTTCCCAAATTCAGCGAGCGAACTTAGAATTTGTACGGATGTGATTTTAGAAACGTGTGGGTATTTACGAACACGCTAGACACACGTTTTACTATTTCTCTTTAGAATTAAATCTTAGCTTACTCCACATCTATACTTCCTTTTTTATAGCAAAGATTTTATTTGAAAACTTTCAAATATATAAATGTCAATATTATGAGACAGAAAATATTGCGTTTCGATCAATCTTGAATGCATAGTACAAAGTATTTCTTAAGGAATTCAATACCCATTTCACATATTAAGATCAAGCAAGTAGGACGATCTAGTTAAGTAGTTTTACCAAGTAGGTATGTATTCCATCATAGCACAATTATCAGAACATTCCGCGAAAAGCCGCTTATTTGGGATTCACTCGCAGCACAGACCGATACAAATCAGAATCAAAATTCGATATGCAGTGTGATTCGCAAACAGTGAGATGTTTTGCTCGTTTTGACCGTACACCGGCGAAATTTCCGCTAAAATCCAATAACCGGGCCGTCCCTACGTGTACCGACTTTTCGACGAGCAAAGCTGCATTTTCGTATCTTTGTTGATGAAGCATCCGCTGGAGTGTAAACACTGCGACACTTTAAAGGAGGATCGAATGTTTCTTGACAACGTAAAGGGCGTGGAATAAGACTATGTAGCGAAGTAGCCAAAAGAAGAATGGCGTCATCATAATTCTATGTAGGTATACGTATGAATGTCAAATTAAAGGATACGCACGACAGACAGGGAAGACATGTAAAGCTAGTTTGATAAGAAGAGAGATACATGAAGGTATGATAATCATGCATAACAGTAGGGCCGCAACCAGAATGACGTAAAAAGTTATCAAATATGTACTGGAGCGCTAAGGTTCGTAGATAAAACCTATGTGAGTACGGAAGTATGGATGTATATAGTTAAGTACGGAGTGAGTACAGCAAATACGTAGAATTTATAGGTCTACCTAGACCTTCATTTTCATTGTATTTTATTAGTTTTTATGCAACATTCAGAGTCAACATCAATTTGCGAGATTTCCGTATAATTATGTAGAAGGAAAACGATAGGAATGTATGAAGTCTGAGACAATACTAATTATATAATGTTAATAATTATTAACATATGCTTATTTTAAAATATTTAATTTAGATAGCAAAACACCATAGTTTGCTCATCCTTTCCTAAAATTACAACGTCCACGGGTGTAAACAAGATTAAGTTCACAATAACAGATGTCGCTTAATATGCAAATATGGTAGTTTATCCCAACTAAGCTAGTACGTAACCAGTCGCATCCGGATCCAGCCGTACCTTGTTGTTGCCGTTGTCAAGGGGTCTTTGATATACCCCTTTTGCTACTGGGTGAGCACACTTAAAATATTTATGTGGGGGAAGATTTATTTATTTTTGCTTTTTTTGTAGTAGCGAATTAAACCTACGGCAAGTATGTATGCAAGTAAGTCTCTGTCTGCCTTGACTTTTTTGGCTTTGACTTCTGACATTTGACTGTCATCAGTCTCGACACTTGAAAGCCTTGAAATCATTTTCGTACATACAAGTGTAAAGACAGCAATGAGGACAGCAAGGAGCAAAAGACCAAGAATGTAATGACAATACAAACTTGACAATTCTTTTTTTTTTTCTTAATACTTTTTTTAAACTACTTTTGACTGCCCTGTTGGCTTATTGGTAGTATGTTAGCTCTAAGAGCCGTAGGGCGTGGGTTCGATTCCCACACAGGATAAGCATTTTGTGGTATAATCATACATTTGTGTTCTGTATTCTGTACCTATATTATAAGTATCTATTTACAAAAAAAAGTATTTAAGTATTCTATCAGCTATCTGATTTCAATAGTACAAGCTTTGCTTAGTTTGGGGTCAGACGGCGCAGTGTGTAATGTTCTACAATATTTATTAATTTATATTTTTTATGTGTACTTTTACTTAGCTATTATGTACTTTTATTTGCTGTAGTTAGAAAACGGCAGTGTAATTAAATGTTTTGCCAGAAAAAATAAAAACAACACTTTGTAGATGATATCTTTGCGGTTACGCCAAAAAGCTTTAAATGTTGACGGAAAGTAGTCCGAAAGAATAATCCTTAGTTAAATAATATACTATTGATGTGTTATATTTATATTAAAAATGTTTAGAACAGTATTACACGGCGTTATGGTCACTTAGCGACAAAGACCTTAAATAAATTAAAAAATATATCTATTATAAAACCGACCTAAACACCACAGAAAAGACAGCAATATTAAATGCTACCTAACAGCAAATTTAAACATAAATTAAATTATTGGTTGTTGAGTAAATGTTACACAATTCCAGATTTTATTAATGATAAAAATATATAAAATATGTAAAATAGAACTTACATTATTGTACAACTCTTAAAGAGGTAGTTTGTATGGAACTATATTTATTATTGTATGTATAAGATCTTTACTACCTACATTCGACAATAAAATCTTGAATCTTAAATCTCTTTAATAAGTTCATATCATAAAATTAAAATAATAACATAAAACATATTTAAATGAAATAGTGGTCTATTATATTTCTCTTCAATACGTCTCTGGATACATGGGTTCCTTTATTCAAATTAGCGGAGTATTGTTGATTAAAAATGTGATTCGAGGAATAATAAATAGTTCGACGTGGGTTAATCGTTATCACCGGAGTTGAATTCAGTCCAATTGAAGTACTTAGAATCGAAGCTTGGCACGTGTTCCGTGAACTCAAGCGTAAGTTTCAAGAAGGGATTTTTTAATTCTGTTGCTAGTGAGTAATGAGGTTTTAATCACATTTCTGGGCATGTTCAGGTTTTGTATTATATTTTTACAAATTAACGTATCTAAGTACCTATGCCTTCCACTGAATTGTCGTACCTATCTATTTGAATATTTGTAAAACAGTATTTTGGGACTTTGGAATAGATTTGATGATAAAACCGGAGAAAAATAAGAATCTTCCATGAGGTGGACAATGGAATTTTTCTCTGGCCTCTATTTTGAGATATTGTCAGTTATTATTTGGTAGTTTCACATTTGAGGTTTTTATAGAGTTTCCACATTAAAAAAATAGAGAAGGAAACTTGAGAATTGGCATAAACAAACGAGCAATGGCCGAAGAAAAAAAAGTTTGTGGTTTTACCCAATCTTTCCGGGATAAAAAGTAACCCAAGTATATAATGCAGGGTATACACTATCTGCATCCCAAATTTTAATTAAATTCCTTAAACCGTTAATGTGTAGAAGTAACAAACATACAAACAGTCAACATTTTCGCATGAAGATATAATATTAGCGTGACGTTAAGTACCTAATTTTTTGCATATAACTAGATTCGTGTAAGTATAGGTAGGTACATAATTATATCAAGGATAACTCATTAAATTTCTGTATGAGTAGTTTGTGGCTGCGAGCACCCTCACTACACAGAGCATCGGAAAGGAGTCATCCATTCGTAAAATAAATAAACGGATGTCAGCCGAAGCACACAATCACAGGGTTTACGCGCTATTAGAGACGGCGCGGTTTTGCGAATATTTGCGTTTCGGCACATTTCGAGCTCGCGCATCGCGAGCACACTGACCAGTCTCGATGGCACCGCCACTCAAACTACGGTTACGAAGACACGTCTCTTGTTACGGTGGTTGTTTAACACATTTTCGTCGTGTCCGCTTCATTTGTCGCCCACAAACGATCGGCAAATGAGTGGCGCGCATTATGCAGATTGCAGAAACGAAACGCATCCGAGCGTTCGGTGAGCGAGTCCGAACCATGTTAATAGTTCGCTCTTCGCCCGATTTGTTCACGTTCCCGACATATAATACGGTAAACTGATTTAATTAGGTACGTAAACGTTGCGTGTTTAAATGACACGGGCGCGTTGTTTGCGCGTGTAATTCATTTCGCGCAGAGCGCACTCCACATCAGTAACGTTATCAATATTTTCATCGAGATTTATTGGCGCGCCCTCGTAATTGGTAAAACGTCGAATACGTACGGTTTTCGGAATTATAACGAGAGCCAAAATAGATTTACCGTTGCCGATTTATTGACGGAATAAAGTTTTTGCCGGGAATATCAACTATATTCTGAAATCGTCGATAATGCCAGTTTAATTTAATGGAACGGAATGAATTGATGCTCACCATAAAGGTATTGTATGTGAGGAGCGCGGCGAGCCGTTGTCCGAAGCGCAGTGGCGTCATCTGAAACAAAATGAAAGGATAATTAACGCGAGCGGTTGATAATTTCAATCAAACAAATTGGCGGCTTGTTTGATTTGCAAATTTTGAACGGAGTGGTCGCGTATACAGTTTACAGCCAGTGCATTTCAAACTGAAATATCCTTGGTCATCAGACCCAGCGCTTAATTTTTTCAGAGGGGCTACCATATCCGTTTACGTTATTATCGTAGGTATCTACTGCGTGAATTACAGAAAAAGTTATGAAAAAAGACAGCGCCTCTGGCGGAAGTAAATGGAAACTATTTTTATTCATAAACTTCATTCGTCATCCTCAGAAATGAATTAGAAACAACGAACTTCGCAGCGCAGTGCAGCGGTACAAAATGCTAGCGTTATATTATCTATGATATCACTGCCTGAGTATGCTTTTTCATCTACGTGCGGTAGATTTGACGCGTTTTAATGATAGAATGTATTCAGTTCATATTTTAGATTTATTCAAAAGACACGTTCCTATAATATACGGTCCGTATCGGGTGCTGCGACTAAAGGCCTTAAAACAGGGCGTCTACTGTCTGTGGTCATAAAACCAGCGGGTTTTATACCGCTAAGTAGAGCAACGGTTAGCTACGGTGACTGTGGTTCCGAATTAAGAGCGGTATTAAAATAAAAGTCACTAAAAGACAAAATGAGTAAAAATGTTAACAGATAAAATAAAAATGAAAATGGAAAATAAATTTTATTACATAAACACTCGAACAAACACTAGTTTTGTAAAAAATACATTGGCGACACGACTCTTTCCGCGTTCCCGCCAAAACTCCATTAAATGCTTTACTGGTAAGCAGTTAAAGTGTGCTTTTCGGTAATAAAAAATTGCATTGACGCTCTGTGTTTTCATGTGAACTATGGGGCGGAAGAGAGCTGTGGATGATTACCGATAGATGGCTCTGTGAGAAACTCTTTGATATTTGCGTTAACTTTCATTGCTCGTTTGGTAGACTTAAACTCCTATTCTCTACTAATTACAGTTTATTATTCTATAGCACAATATTATACGGAACTATTCGTATTATAACGCAGTTAAAGCGGCTATTTCATACTAAAGGTCACCTATGATGCTTACTCGTAACTATAAAATTATCTTTATCGCTCTCACTTACAACTTAAGAGCTAACCAGTCGCCAGTAGGTTCGAAGTTAGTAGTTCGAGCGAGCGTAGAACGACCCACCCACATGGCGGTTCCCACTAGGCCTACAATTATGCTGTTACCGTCTATGTTTATAACAATTTCATTAAACTCAGTCACAGTTTCAAGTAATAGCGGCAAAATATAGGATCCAACTTATTCAAAGCGCTGCTATCGTATTTCCTAAGCAAAGATCGTAGAAAATGTTAGTTCCTTCAATTACAACCACTAATAGGGTTTCTTCGTTGGTTAAAGGATCGGGAAGCATTATTCGCTTAGCCAGTTACTTTCTCAAGCAATTTACCGGTAATTTTAAAATAACACGTTAAATTTATGTAGATTATAGATTTCTCTATTGTTAGGAATCTATTATGTAATGTCGGTGACTCGGTACATATTTTGAAATGGTTGGGGAGATTGAAAGCTTCCGCGATGTTATATTTAACATCACACTATTAAAACTGTTATTTTTATACAGTTCATAGTTTCTCGAAATTGGATTTCGAAAGCGCAACCATGTCATCATTTAAAAATAATTAGCTACTGTTTATGGTTTTTATTTTAGGAGACAATAAACAACTTATTGATTTGAAAAATAAATAAATAATAACAAAAAAGTTTTTTACTATTGGTGTATTCTAGCAACCTCACTTGAGAGCCAGTTCCATTCCTGGCTAAGTCTGTTCACCATGGGCGACCACACCGTCACTTAACATCAGTCGTGCTAACCATAAAAAAATAATTAAAACAGCCAAAACCGTGTGGAGTTTAGTCTATAAGGGCTGCGTTTCGTATTCTTTTTTGTTACCTTGTTTTTTTTTTAAGCTGTTATAATCTCCAGCCTAACGTTATGTACTTGAAGCTAGGTACTTCAACTTAAGACTACAATTTTCTAGCACATCTTTGGCTACCTATTACCGAAGTGGAAAATCTGCCGTAAAGCACCTTACGGTGTGTTCCGGCAGTATCACTTGATTGTTGACAGCGTTTACCATCCTCGACTACACCGTCACTTAACATCAGGTGAGCTGTGGTCAAACACATAATCTGTCAATACATTTTCAAAATTCTAATCTCAAAGACCGACAATAAATTTGCATGAATGAGTAAAAACTGACTTTTTCGATAGATCTGCATTATTTCGGAACTGCATTCCCAACAATAAACGATTGCATTGTAGAAGATTAATTAATCGGTAAACTAATACTATGACAGTTACAAGTTCCATACGCAATTTCAATTACGCAACGTTTCAGCCAAATCTTAATTAATCAGGTGGCAATATTGAAATTAAAGCGCCCCCGCCACCCGACGTCTTATCTCGAATGCCACAACTCCGAGCAAGAGTTAAGCTGGAGTTACACCGAAGCGACATCTTCGAGCGTTGTCCTGTGTCACGTGCTACTTAAAAATGATGCTGTGAGTGCATCATTTTTTCGAATCATGACTTATACAATTTGCTTCAGTTAGCAATAAAATTAATTGCTATTTCTTTTTATGTTTTTCGAGCCAGAAACTTCGTAAAATTTGTAAATCGCAGAAACTGGAGTATTATTGGGATACAGTTGGTTTCACACACATCACATCATCAGCCATAGGACGTCCACTGCTGGACATAGGCCTCCTCCTGGGGGGGTTTTGCCAATACTCGCCACGCTTGGCAGGCGGGTTGGCGAGAGCAGTTAGGTGTGATTGTTCAAGGAAGACGCTGCTGCCCATCTTCCGGATTACATCCCTTAACCGACTCTTACGGAAACCACGGGTAGAGAGGGTGGAGTACTATTCTTACGTCGGCACCACCACGGCACCACAGTTGGTTTAAAATACTGATATTTGAGAAGTAATACCAAAGGCGTACTATAAGGCGCTTAACAGCTAAGCTCCGTCAGTAAGTATAGTATAATAGCCAATGTGAAGTTGTTTTATGAACTCGTAACTAAATCAGTTACACTATTATCCCCTAAATTATTTCTGTTGTATGTATAAACAGATAGGGGGTCCTCTTTTTGCACCAGGGCTTTTGGATACCTAGCTACGCTACTGGTCATAATAGCCGTGGTCACGAGTTGATTGGAGAATGCGGGTCATCTCGAAGAAACACGACGGTGATGTGTTCAAATCGAGATTTTATCAATTTACATTTACGAAAATAAACTCTGGTGAAAATAAAAGATGTAACTTCAAACTTTCGCGACTTATGATATGCAGCGTTTTGCAAGTATAAATGACGTCGTTTCGATGTGATTCTGCCTTTACCGGTCGCTTCGCGCTTCTCCCACCTACCTAGTTCGCACGACTCCGCTAACTCCTCAAAGTTATTTATTCCTCATATTCTCCAGTACCTATACTTGGGAGGATTATTGCCCGTTATCGGAACTGGATAAATTACTTTATTACCAGCTCGCAGAACCCTTTTGCCGTAAAAGTGGCTGCACCGGCGCTATTTTCCAACGATGAAATGGAATTTTCGTTCAGCTTATAAGAGAAATTTTCTTTTCAAATTGATCGCTTCCGGTATTGTACGGGTAGTCACGACGGGGACGTGTTACGGGAATTTTTCAAACTAGAATAGAATGTATTAATTTGAAACATCCATTGAACATCGATTTACGAAGCTTGCTTATAGAGAAATATTTTTCTTTTATCAGAAATTATCTAGTTACACACTGCAGTGTACTCGGGATCTGCGGGCCATGGCTTTATCGATTTAAAAGTACTTTGGATTTCTATATGATGGAGATTGCTTTTTATTCCATTTAGATCAAATCAGCTACCAAGTAGATGGAGAGATAGAGTCAATCGACGTTTTTTACTATATCAATAGAAACGTGTTTTTGAGTGTTGTTTTTACTTTAAACTTAATTAGTTTCGTAATGTTCACAATAATCTGATAGTTACAAAATACTTGGCAAATTAGCACTGGCGGATATACAGCGCACCATAGTCTCATCAGAAAGACACAAGAAAAGATTTTTAATGCCTTAAACATTGTCGGGTTATAAGGTTTAGGTGAACTAAGCCGGAAGGGGCTCATGAGTACAAACTCATCATTATGAACAATTTTTACTGTAAAACCAACCTTCTAACCTTTTGTTGAAGATCAATGAGATTTTAGAAATGAGATAACATTTAATACACAAATGTGTTTATGTAATCATTTTTTAGATCAAACTTAGAATGCTTTGGAGAATTTAGATAGAAAAAAAATAATTGAAAAAAATAACTATTGATGTTATAAGTAATTCATATTGTTTAGAAAAATAGCATTATTGTATCTAGCCTTAAACATACGAATAAGCCTTCGTAGTAGTATGTTACTAACTTTATTACGACTACCCTCAATTGTATGTTTTAATGACTACTTCCATTATTCTAATAATTTGTTTAGCCCTAAGTTTTAAAAGGCGCTCGTAGCCTACAAAACGACATACTATATAATGACAACTTGTTACTTAAGCTAATCTTGAACGCTGAGTTTTACAAATTTATTTATGTCAAAGAAATTTATAAATCAAAGTCAATGAGATTTTTCTAAGGATGTGATAGTAAAAGTTGTTATAATGATAAGTACAATGGCTCTTTTCGCTCAGTATACTCCTAAGCTTATATCTGTATACTACGATAGTGGCTCCAGATTTATTCAATGTGCACCCTACTTATTTTCATGACTGAATAACATTCCTACTCCAAAATGTCCACTAAAAACGCAATCATGCTAATTTCGAAAGTGGTATACGCCTCAATTAATTATTAGCGAACTAAAACCCTTTTAACCCAGTTTTGGGCACAGAACGCGTCCTCATTTATCTTTATAAGTGTTTGGGGTAACATTTGAAGGGGGAAGGGGGGGGGGGGGGGGGGCTAGACCTTCATTAGGGAGTTAATCCTGTAGCATTCAGGGTATATGGCACTCTAGGGTCCGCATGGCATCATCGTCATCTATGCGCATCAATATTTAAGTGGAATGGGATATGTTTGTGCACAAGTTATTGTCTCATTTCTTGCCCAGTGGGTGGCTGATTAAGTGGTCGGCATATACTAGATGTTTGGTGATATAATAAATAATATTCCAGCATTATGCTGAGTTGAGGCCGTTTTGTGACATAAAAATAACTTAAATGTTTTTTCATGTTTGTTATTTTCTTTTTGTGTATTGTAATGATGGTGATTATAGTTTAAAACTAATTAGAAAAGTAGTTTTATGTCATAAATAAAGTATTGTCTATTGTTGTCTATCTTAAGTGTTTTTCCGTTTAAAAGTAGTTTTGATTACAGCAATGATGAGGATTTAATGGAATTTAGATATAAGTAGTGTGTAAACATTGCTGTGTACCGGTTTCAAGAGTACTTATTCTTAGTTGGACACTCTTGGCAGAGTAGTCGTGGCTGTAGATGACCAGGGTTGCTTCCCGTCGTCACCGCTGTTCCCTAGGGTTGCTGCACGTCGCGCGATGTTTCTCCACTTGTGCCGATTTTCCGCATTGCGTGCACTCTGTACTGTGGTGGACTGTGTAGTCTTTTTTATAAGGTCAATCCAGTGATTCGGAGACCGACCACGATGTCTCCTACCTTCAATGCGGCCTTGCACAACAACTCTCTCGATTGAGTCCTCATTTCTGGAGATATGCCCAAAGAACTTCAGCATTAAGGGTACTGCAGCTAGCGAAATTACAAGGCTATGGAGACTAGCCATCGAAAGTCTCAAAGTAATGAGCGCCAAAGCAGCGATGCCCTGGGCTATGTTTCTTACTCAATGTTTTGTGTAACACTGCAATGGGTTATGGACAATGGACATGCGTCATCTTTACCATCAGGAGATCTCCTAGTTCGTTGCATTAAGTTTACATAAAAAATATAGATTTCTATGCCAGTGAAACGTATGGAATTTAAAACTAAACTATACAACATAAAAATAGTATAAATAAATATTGGAGTATATTTTTACACAGCGCCATCCAGCCCCAAACTAAGCAAAGCTTGTACTATGGGAACCAGACAGCTGACAGAATACTTAAATACTTTTTTGTAAATATATTCTTATAATACATACAGAACACCCAGACACAGAACAAACATCCATGTTAGTCACAATAATGTTAGCCCTGAGTGGGAATCGAACCCACGCCCTTCAGCTCTCGAAGCAGAACTTTACCAAATAAGATAACAGGGCAGTCAACAGACAAAATCATACATGTGGAGATATAATGTCATATTTGTTATTTCCATATAGACTCTTCGAGAAATGTCAGAGAAAGTCCTGAAATTCGGCAACTTCCGCAGTCCCGAGGCGGCTTTATAACTGACTTCAAAAAAGGAGGAGGTTCTCAATTCGACAGGTTAACAGGTGTTGGTAACAAACCTCAGAATTTTCGACTGGGTGAACCGATTTTGATGATTCTTTTTTTATTTGAAAGCTGGTCCAGTTTTGACAATAGCATCCATGAAAAACCATATGAAGCCGGGTTTTTTTTTGTTACAGTTTTACTTAATTATCCTCCACAATCCATACATACATGATATAAAAGAACATAAACACACAGCTTATGCAAATGTCACCATTCTTAATTCTGGTGCTTCGACACGCCACCCTTGTCTGTTACTCTAATCCTGGATTATCCCACTTAGCAGGGCTTGATCAATTTAAACGAGCGTCTGGGAAGCCCTTTAATAAGCTTTGTTTATGTTTAATTCGACACCCACATCGATATCAATAATTATATGAATGCGATTGTGTCCCGAAACCTGGCATATTATGAAAACCCAGCGGTGATAATACTCAACATAAGTTTTCTTAATTGACATCGAAGAAAAGGGAGAGGTTAGCAGATCAATTTGCGAGATTTACGTACCTACTTCATAAACGATGGAAAAATGTATGAGAATTGGGGCAGCGCCCCTGGCGGGAATAAAGTATAATGTAATTGTTTTTTTTTTGCACAGTAAGTAAAGAGCGCCAAAGCAGCGATGCCATTGACATTGTTTTACTACTCAAAGTTCTGTGCATCGCTGTAATGGTCATGGACAAGCGGTCTCTTAACATCAAAACATCCGCAAAACAGGGAATCCTAGTGTGTGTCACCAGTGGTTTTAAGAAAATAAGAAACTAATGATAATGAACTTAGTATGTCTTACCTAATTTTTAGTTAGTATATAAATAGTAAGTAAGTTTGTTGTCATGTAGCATTTTTTTTGTTAAAACTGTAAATTACCTGTGGCGTTTGTTCGAGAAATAATTAAATTCTGTATCTTCTCTCTTCTTTATCAGGAGAGCATCAGGACTATATTTAAAAAAAAAAAACATAATTTGACAAGTAATCGATGAAGTATAGAGAGCCACTGATAATAATAAATGCATTATTATTGTATTAGTATTGTATGTACCTACTTTTCACAGATTCATGATTACGCGTTGTATGTCCATTATTTGTATTCCTTGTAGTAAAACTTCAACATGTCTGGTAAAATTAAGTTAGTTTATGTAATAATGTTTGCGAGTCTTAATTATAGCTAGAGTGTACAATGCCGGAGCTACAAGGAAAGCTACTCTACTCGCGTGCTACTTTAACTTTCTCGCGTTTTGTTCAAAGAATGACAAAGTTTCAAAAGCGACCAAACAAATGAAAGGAATGTTACCAGCCAGACAGCGTTCCATTTGAATTTGGAATACGATTACGAAACTTCTTTTTACTAAATCGATTTTCTTCTTTTTTCTTACAACAGGCGTTGTGAAATAGGTTAGTATACGACATATATATTTACCGT
The DNA here is from genome assembly GCA_950106695.1 of Biston stratarius. NCBI lineage: Eukaryota > Metazoa > Arthropoda > Insecta > Lepidoptera > Geometridae > Biston > Biston stratarius. The sequence continues at coordinate 10,800,012 of OX467115.1, read as the reverse complement.
TCAAAAAGTATGAACCGAAATAATGGTTTCTTTTGTTTTATTCGGAATTTAGGAAACTTTACTCATTATTAGAGAGGTGGCATAAGAGAAAGAAAGTCGATACGTGAACCTGTGACCACGCCTGGCTACCGAACCCTGAAAAGAGTATGTTGCACAGAGTTGTATTCAGCGGCTTAAGATAAAAAAATATATCGTAAAAAGCGGTTTTCATTTACGCTCGATATCGAAGAGAACGCAGTACTATTTCCAGAATTGAAAAGGATTTTAATATAGATTCAAATTAACTAGGTACCGTTTTATAGCTTCGTAACCATAACTATGTCATGTGTTGCTAAGAATTCAATAGAAGTTACACTGCCTAATAAGGGCAATACCATGCCTAAAAAATTATAAATGTCTTATGACTTGCGTTGCTATTACTAGAATAATCATTAAACAAAAAATAAAAACACTTTTAACGGGTAACTGAAGGAATTAATTTAGTCAACTTATAATTTCATGTGCATAATTATGCCAAAAAGTTTAAAATGTTATCCATTGGTCAGTATTAGTCTTTCGTAAAATGGAACGTAATTACTTAGTAGGTATATTTTTTTGTTCGTTTTTTCTACATTTTGTCTAATCAATGTCAAAAATAATTACTAACGTAAAATATTGGTTGTATTCTTGTATTTTATTTTAAAATACGATAGTGTACACAATTACAAAAGTAAACTTAAATCTTTATATATAAAATTTCGTGTCACGTTGTTTGTCCGCGACGAACTCCACAATTATTGAACCGATTTTGACCAAATATTGCACACTGTGTGCAGTTTGATCCAACTTGAGAGATAGGATAGTTTATATCTCAATTTATAATCGCAATATTTTTTTTATTGCAAATTGTCATTTGTCTATTATACGATAAAGAGGTATAAATTTATTATAGTTCCATAAAATTCTAATAGATGGCGGTGTCAGGTAATTTATTAACTGGATTGTGTAAGTATCCAATAGATGGCGCTACGTTAAAAGTCCAAACGTTTCATATGCGCTACAATTTATTTCACATTATACGCGTGTGTTCAATTTGGCCACAGCAAGGGTCTGCTAGTTGTAATATAAATGGCTGGGTATAATAACTGTAACAGGTACTTACGTCGTAAAACCATCGAATGATATGTGTTCTATGTAATAACAGGCACAAGAAAAGATAAATCTAGTCTAGTGGCAAATAATAGGCCCACTATTACTTCGGTACACAATTTGCAGGCAGAAAGTTCTAGAAATTAGCCTCATTGTGAACGAAACCGGCAGACAAGAAGGCGGAACCCGATACTATCGTGGCGAAACACGAACCCTAGTTTACTTATAATCGTACTAAATCTGAAGCCAGCTACTTAAAAGCAGTACCTTAACTTTAAGAAGTACCTATAAATAATGATTTCTAACAGCAATGCCTGTAGCATTTTGCTCTTACGATAAAAAGTATCACAAGTTTCTTTGTTGTCTCGAGTTAAGCCAAAACTTTAGGCAAAGACCTCATTTATTTTATACATAGAAGGCTAATAATTTTTCTTAAATTTTTAGTTCTTAGTTATCTCTTTCCAACAGGAGAGTGTCTAGTTCGTCTCCTTACTTTTCCATTAAAAAAAATACTCGTAAATTTTATTTTATACTTTCTAAGTATAAAATAAAATTTACGAGTATTTTTTTTTAATTTATGAGTATTTTTTTTTAAATACCTACTCGTAAATTTTATTTTATACTTAGAAAGTATAAAATGAAATATACGAGTATTTTTTTTAATGGAAAAGTAAGGAGACGAACTAGACACTCTCCTGTTTGAAAGAGATAACGTCTTTCTATGACCATTTGACCATGAACTATGAGTAGCAAAACAAAGTCCAGCGCATCACTGATTTGGCGCTCATTATTTTGAGACTTTCGATAGTTAGTTTCAACAGCCCTGTTTTTTAGCTAGCTGCAGTATCCTTCAAACCGGAATACAATGATGTTTACACACTACTGCTTAGCGGTAGAATATCTGGTACTACCTAGACGAGAAGGAGATCTATCACCAAGTAAAGAAAATATGTAAAGAATATTTGTGTTGAGGGTAAAGAATAAATGTGAGATATAAATATCATGGAACATACAAAAAATACAGACTGCTAGCATAACACGTGGCGGTTTTACATATTATGTAGAACAGGTGCCCAATAAAATTTATCATTGAAACATCTGTCCGGCCCTCGAATCGAATGCAGTGGATCTAGCATATTAATTTGTGAGAATTTGTAATACGTAAAATATAGTCTAATATATAAAAAAAAAAATAGATTGTACATCTCTCAAGGGCGGTGTCCCACTTTCCGTATAAAATCCGTCGCGTGGTTTAGAAGAAATAAGCGAATATACGGACAGACGCAGACGGGGACTTTGTTTTATACTATTCAGAGATTTGTAAAACAAAGCCTGACGTGGTGTTAGTGGTTAGTGCGATTAGTTCACACGTCGAAGAGCGTGGGTTCAAATCCCAACAATAATCTTGAGCTGCCGGTGAAGGAAAACATCGTGAGGAAACCATAGCATTGTGGTAGGGTATTTTCTAGTACTCGGTTGGCTTGCTACCACCTTCAAGTTCATAATCTGACGCCAAGCACCTAACGGTGTGTTCCAGCAGCTCACTTGAGAGCCAGTTCTATTCCGGGCTAGGTGTGCTTTACCACCTTCGATCACCCTGTCATTTAACATCAGGTGATCTGTGGTTAAACACCCAGCTTGTTAAACATACGAAAAAAGTAGACGGGTTTGTTTTCCAAAGTATGAATTGCTTAAAAGGTGAATTGAAACTGTGAAGTAAATCGGCGTGAGAAAAACTATATCATCATCAGCCATAGGTCGTCCACTGCTGGACATAGGCCTCCTCCTGGGGGGGTTTTGCCAATACTTGCCACGCTTGGCAGGCGGGTTGGCGAGCGCAGTTAGGTGTGATTGTTCAAGGAAGACGCTGCTGCCCGTTTTCAAGATTACATCCCTTAGCCGACTCTTACGGCATCCACGGGATGAAGAAGATGTGAAGTTTGCCAACTCGAACTTGGCCAGCGTAGTAGACAGCCTTAACCTTATGGAAATGATAAATAGGCCCACGCCCAACAGCCGACAGTTTTTTGTCTTTTTTATAGCTTATGTAGTACGTGAATATTGCAATTTAGTCTTCTGGTGCATGCGGCACACAAACATCTATTACGTTATTCAGTCGTTTCAAAATCTACCCTATATGCAAGTAAGACCTACTCTTAGACTAGCGTTAGGATAAGATCTCATTTAATTAACATAAACAGGGCTTAGTTAATCCCGACTAGCTCCCAGAGAAACCTCGAAACTTAAAATAGATTAGACGTAATAGAACTGCTATCGGTTCGCTTGGACGGTCTCTTGTAAAAGAAATTGCAGTCAAATGTAAGTAAAACTTAAGTGCAGTGAGTACATACGAATTACCTTTTTTAAGGGTTTCACTACTTACAAGTCTATTTGGTACTAATAGGTACCGTATGAAATAATAATATCAACTGACAGAGTACATTCTGTACTACAGAATGTACTCTGTCAGAATACTCTATAGATCTACAGAATCTGTAGATCTATAGAGTATAGTTTATGTACTTAGTTAAATTTCGAACATCATTATTTGACTGTTTGCTTATGATCTTGAAAGAGACGTCTGCGAAAGTGTTAGTAATCTCTCATGTAAGATCCAAATGCTTACGTAGTCAGCAAATATTCGCAAATCCTAAATAATTAAACTCAAAGCAAACAAAGCGCCGAACCAGCGAGACGTTCCAAATTCAAACGTTTCGTGTGATTACGTTCCGTTTAACGTAGAGCCGACTCATTCAAGATCACTCGACATAATTAACGCTCACATTGAGTTATTTACTCGCCCGCATGTGTCGGCGGAAACGGAACATGGGTATTGGGAACGATTGACGCGCCTAATTCTTAATTTAACGGCCAGTGATAAACATGCGTTCATCTATTCTTTTTCTTTCTTTTGGCATCGCACCTTGTGGGCCTGCCAATGTCATACTTTCAAATATGTATTTTATTAATTAGGTCAAATAAGTCCAAGTTAAAGCCATACAAATTAAGTCAATGTTGATGTCATGCTCTGGTAAATAAGTGGTTACTATACTACTATACAAGCACTCCATGAAGTTTCGGAAGCAACACGAAATGTTATGTTTCACCACATTAGATTAACTTTCCAAAGTCACGCACGTAATTCAGCACTATTTTTTATACAAAAACGCTTTTTGTTGGAAGACTACACAGTGACATGATTTTTACGCGTTCCCGCCAAAACTTCCGTTCAGCAATTCTACCTATTCTTTATTCAAAATACTAGAACTGTTTTATTTTTTAGGTATTCTTTTGTTATACACACAAGATTTGAGACTAACGGAACTAGAGTAGGCAAGTACCTAAAAGTGGCATGTAAAACCGCGGGGCACGGCTGGGCATAATAAAAACAGCGCCTTACCGCGCATAAACCAATAAATAAGCTATAAAGTAGCTGGTACGAGTAGAATGAGGTAAAACATATTTATTTTACTGCATGAGCGACGGTGTGCTCGTTTTTCCGACGTAAAATATTTTACTTTGTTTATGGTTTTTAATCAACTGACATTTCCGTGACTGCAACACTTACGTACAGTCTCATGTATGGAAACATAACTTAGATATATATAGATATATCTTATTTAATAGTTGACAAAAACATAGCCGATCATAGCCTACTTGATGTTAAGTGACGGTGCGGTCGAAGACAGTAATCACACCTAACCTGGAATATAGTTGCTATAAGTAAGGTTGCAGGAACGCACTATCAGGTGCTTGGCGGCAAATTTTTAACTTGAGAATGGTAGCTAGATAGCAGAGTACTAGAAAGTACCCTACGTGTGCCCTGCTGTGGTTTCGTCACGATGTTTTCCTTCACCGGAAGCTCAAGCTCATTGTTGAGATTTGAACCCATGGTCTCGTCGTATGAACCGAGCTAACGACTGAGCTATCGTCGCTACAACATATAAAGGATCTTTTGCAAAAAGGCTTTCATCAACTAATTCATATAATTAGTAATTCATTAGAAAATTTTATAATTAATTTTTCGGAAATAATATCTCGTCATGATGTAAGGATTATAGCGATACCCCAAATATCCAAAAATTGTTCAGACATTTCAAAGTTATGATGAAATAAACAAACTCACATACATGAACCCTGAAAACATTACACCCCTTTTTGGGCAGTCGCGTAAAAAGAGCATTAAAAGAGATTGTTATACAATATAGTTATATTGTTTATGTACTAGCCCGATCAAAATAGACATTCAAAGTTACAAAAATTAAAAATTCGCATAGAGCTAGAAATTGGTACGAATGTTAGGAACAACGCAAAAAACCCATATTTGACCTTGAATAATTTTCGATGAGAACTTTTCACATTTCATTTATAATGGTGTTCCGAATCAATTCGTATAAATTTTTATCTCTATGCGAATATTTTTTTTGGGTTTGGACCGGGCTACTCTGTATTTCTCGTAAATTTTTATGTTAGTCACTCTGTTACAGCAGATCATGCCCGTACTTGTATTCACATGGACTAATTTAAAATACTAAGTGTAAAACAAGCCATCGATCTTCTATTCGAAGGCAGTCGGCGCGCGGGCTTCTGAGCCATCGATCAGGGCGTTCGTGACGCCAGCCAACCTCTAAGCGGCATTTAACGTACTTATTCCAGTTGATAGATCGCCACTAGACGACACCGAATCCATTAAACCGTACCTAATTGATCGCAGTACGAATTGAAAACGGCAAAAAGTGACCGAGACAGACCAACTCCGGTATTTATCGTGAAACTATTTCGGAAGTCCGGGAGTATTCCGGACGAATAACCGCTCGGCGTTCAGACTCAGTGCACAGGTATTTTGCCGTTCATGCGAAAAACGCTCTAATTGTACATTAAGTTTTTACATAATATTAATAACTCGAAAGGATGTTTGGATTTTTGTTACTCAATCATGCAAAAACAGCTCAACGAGTTTGAATTAAATTTGGCACACATATAGTTTATTTCCTGGATTAACATATAGGATACTTCATATATCAGATTTTTATCAAAAAAAAAAAATCGTACGTATCCACTTAAAATACGGTATAGATGTGTCTTATGGAACATTATTCAGAGATAAAAGATATCATTTATCTTAAGCTAATAATAAAATAGCGTAAGTTTCATGACTATTTCTTATTTATTACTTGTTTACACATGTTTCATTTCTCTCTGAACTTAATTCTTAAGTTGCAGCGGTTGTATATTTATTTGTTTAGTATGAACACTAATTTAATAAAAAATCTATTATTCGGCAATAGTCTGAAGCAAGATGGTATCTAGTTTTTTTGGACATAATTTTTATGATTTGTGTCTTTGTTATTGATACATGTAGCTCCATTAGGTGATTTCTTAAACTATAGCATTTGTTCGATGATAGCTTAGTGATTAGCGTAGACGGTTATGTCGAAGGGCGTAGGTTCAAATCAAAATGAATTAGATATGCCAGAGAAGGAAACCATAGAATGGTGATAATGCTTTCCAGTACTCGGCGGGCTAGCTACCAGGTGAGCTGCAGATAAACACCTAGCCTGTTTATAAACAAACAAACTGTAATACTGTTATTTACTCATACTGACACAACAGTATACATACTGATAAAACAGAGTTACGCACATGCGGCACTTTTCTTTTAGCTGGAATTATTGGGGATACCGGTGCCCTGTTTCGGAGTTTTGCGCTGCGTTGTTACGAAAAAACTTTCTCGAGTCCGGAGTGGGAAGTTCCTGGAATTATTTTATTAAATCTCTTTCCGTTCCCGTTGTCTCGTCGCGGTTGAGGTCGCTTTACGGATTAGGCGGTTTGCTTTACTTTATAGCCAGTCTTTGACGGCATTTCCAAGGTTATATTTAAATTGTATCGAATAACATCGGGAAATAAAAATGTACTAATGTTGAATCAAATACTTTCCTATGCTAAATACTGATATAATCACATAATATTTTTTAGTATTGATTGTAATAATGATATTAGACACGCAATAATACCGTGACAATGAATATCGTAAAGCTAGGAGTGCAAAAGAGAATGTAATATGTTTTAGTTCTTTCTCCCTCGCTGGTCAGACTACGTGGCAAACTGCTTTGGTTGCGCTGAACAAATGCTTCGTTTGTCTTTCACGCAGCAATGGAATAACATATCAACTAGATATTTTGCATATAACCGTGCATTTAGACCGGGAAGATTAATGATAAAGGTTTATATTATCCTATCCGAATTCCCTAACTAATATTATGAAATAAAAATTGTTACCTTTTACGACTTAAATTGTACTTGATGACAACGAAATAGTTCTAGTATATTTTTGAAGAAGAATGTTTGCTATTTTTTTAGGCTTCTGAAACTTAATTTGAATTTGAAGCTGATTACTATGAGTTTTTTTTAATCGTAATACATTACATACAGCGCCATCTGACTCCAAACTAAACAAAGCTTGCACTATGGCAGTCAAATAACTAATAGAATACATTTTATATACTTTTTTGTTGTTGTAAATATATACTTATAATACATACAGAACACACATTTTGTTTATACCACAAAATGTTTGTCCTTAGTGGGAATCGAACCCACGCCCTACAGCTTTTAAGGCAGATATTCTACCAATGAATCAACAGAGCTGTCGCCTTGACACTTCCTAACAAATCTAGTAGAGCCATAATTAAATGTCTATCAGAATATTAAAACGATTGATAAAATGACGCGAGCGAAATATGTAAAACTTGTAATAAATATGTAAAGTTCGTAGTTAGTAATACAATAAAACTTATCATAGTTGATATGAGTATAGTGAACTATAGTCGTAGGTAAGCCACACATTACCCAGGTGCCTAAGCGTTACCGCAGGATACCTGACAGTATGCGGTCGTGCGGTTCGACGGCAAACAAGGTGCGGTCACAGTCGACGGCCGGCATGCCCAGGACCGCTCGCAATCTGAGGTATTCTCAGCCTTCGAACCTACATATTATGTAGGTAACTTTAAGGGCTTATATTTTTCTTTGTTTTTGGCATCATACTTTATACGTTTTCCAGTGTCAAGTACTTTGTTATTTCTCTAAATAATAAAAAATAACGTCATTGTCCGCGTCTGTCCGTTTCTCTGCTGCTATTTCTTTTAACCACGTAACGGATTTGGTTACGGTATTCATAGTTATTTAGATATTTTTTCTACGAAAGGTTTGTATTTAAATTCCAATAAACTTTGTAATGAAGCCGCCGAAACAAATTAAGCCGGTTTAACTCGCTAGTTTATATAATGAAAAATCAAGTGAACTAAATTTGGATTACAGTCTCAATCACATCACACGTCTCACACACAGTCCGGTCCAAGACCAGTCATGCTCTAAAAATGTAATGCAACTTTTTTCACAACTTAGACGTAATTTTGGACGCAACATGAAGTCATATTTCACGTGCACCCGGATGCTTTCAATCATGTTATATGTATATCTGACATTGCAAATTTAATTGATAATAAGTATAAGTGGTTGCTGTGCCGTTCTTATTATTGTAACAAATAAATAAATAAATAAAAGTTAATAAGATTTTTTACGTTGATATAAAGCATTTCCATAGAAAGGAGGAAAAATATTTCTATTTACGCAGGCGGCGTAGTTCCCCGCTTTTTTAAACTGTAGATAGGCTTCTGATGTTAAGCAAAGATGCGGTCTATGGCGGAGCACGCTCGTTTAGAAGAAACCGATTCACTCGCGACTTGCAGGCACCCATATTGTACTTTTTTTTTAAATCCTATACTACACAACGGATTTCGATACGTTTTACACTGTCATTTAGATGTTTTTTTACGGAAGGTTTGCATATACTTATACGTACTTTCTATTAAACTTTTGTACAAGTTGATAGATTCGTTGTTGTAAACAAACTAGCAAAATAAATTACACCTCTATATATAACCAAAGTCAATAGTTATAGTTACAAATACATAATATTATTTTACATTTAGGTTTGTTAACTGTACAGAAACTTACCTTAAGTCAGTTGAGATAACAATAATGTTTTCAGTTTACCTATTAGTATCTGATCGGGTTTTATAGTTCATTAGGTACGAAATGTTGCTTAACAGTATCTAATTACCTATACCGTAGATAGCCTGCGAAACCTTTAGTTTCTGTGTCCTTTATTTTAATAATAGGCTTGCATTTGACCGCCATCTCACCTGATGTTAAATGAAGATGCAGTCTAAGTAGAGCCCGCTTGCCTAGATAATACCGATTCACTTTCAACATGAAGACACCCAGTTTATATATATTAGGGATACCCCATCTGGCAGCGTATTCCAATCCGTAGCTGATCTTACAAGGAACATTTCGTGTCTGTATGATTGATAACTCTGTTTGTCTGTATGGGAATTACATGCACACAATAAATTGTGGGACAGTCGATTCTTTAATTTTAGACTTAGGACTTGTAGGACTTAGATCCACTGTGCTTACAACGGGTATTCTTGTCTTTATGTAACAGTAATTAGGCGAACAAAACAATCTTCTGATGGTAAGCGACAACGCCTGTTCATTCCGGTTGCAATACCTAAAATATTGATTGACAAAATAAAGTCTAGTAGAGCATCTGTGCTAAGTAAGACGAGGCCTCACGCGCATTATAGTCAGCTTTGTCTCCATGAAGAAGGCCACTGCATGTGGTCGAAACTATATAGTCGAAGTATTCGATATAATTAAACGTGAGTAATCTAGCATAAGTAAAACAAATAAGTTTAGAGCGTCGCTGATGTGGCGCTAATTATTTTGGAACATACGATTGTTCACCTGACTATCTGATACTGCCTTAGTACCTAATACCTAGACGATTTTCTGCTAAGGAGATCCACCACCTAGTAAAATCAGAAGTGATCAGTCCTACTATATTAAGAGACCGAATCTATTTCTTGCTAGCTAAAACTAAATAAACTAAACAAACGATCTTAATAAATATTGCTCACGTCCTATCGGACGTACCCATCTACTGAATCCGATGATAGATGAAAACAGATCGTGTATTTGTTTAGGGCCATCTGGCTTCACCTCACATCTCTCGCTTACACGCGTATAGTACCTACACTCTACAGTTAACATATAACTAAGGATTTCAATCTTTGGTCAGCCTCGTAAGACAGCGGTTTCTAAACATTTTTGCATCTCAATTTTCTTTTTAATGTAAAATAATCTATTGATGGTAAAAGATTACCGCTGTCCATTGTATGTTCAATGTGACAGTACCTAGAATTTCGAGTAACAAAACAAAGCACTATTGCATAAAAAAATACAATAATAACATATGTAACATGTCCGAGAAATAAGTCGAAAGTAGGATAGTTGACTAAATTTAGAAAAATTGGTTGATAAATATTACCTGGATATCTAGTTTGAATTTAAAATATGTTCTATTTTATATACATATCTATTTTTTAATTTGCGATTTCAAAAACAATATAAAATTTTAAAAATAAAATTATACCGCATAAATCTGAATCATCACATCGTGTGAAACAATAATATCTGTATGGCAGTTGTTAAGAACAAATGTCAACAATAACAGCAAAGTCGTTTCGCACGGCGTTACGTCACACATTCTATTTGGTGTTCACGGTAACATGACTGTGCCTAATTTTTGGAATGTTCTTTATCATTTATACACCTACAGTATCATGATTAATCATCATTTGAAAGTCTAATTGATGCGTTTTCCTAGTAAACAAAAGCATATTTATATCGTCTATAGCTAAAAAAAAATTAGTAATTGTGAAATACTCTGCTTTTATGTTTAAGTTATTTCACGCACACTGTTAGTATTTGTCTATACATTTATTTATTGAGAGTTTAAGTTATACATGGCTTGGTATCGCCTCGAGCTTACGGGCTGAAAACAGCGGCAATATCGAGTAACAGAGTTGTCAGAATACAATGGGCCTGATTAATTGTTACTGACATGATCTTAACCGATATTTGATTTATTTGTTTGAAAGAAATTTTAAAATGTCCGTTGGTCACATCGGTTGTTACAAAGAACATATGCCATAGGAAAAGTCACAAATAAAGTTTGAAATTGTACTTAGTTTAAAAAAATTTATTAGATTCTAAATGTCGAGGTAAATAAACAAAAGTAATTTATAGTATTTTATGCGCGATTATAATTGAACATTTTTTAGGGTTCCGTAACCAAAGGGTAAAAACGAGACCCTATTACTAATACTTCGCTGTCTGTCTATCCGTCCGTCTGTCTGTCACCAGGCTGTATCTCAAGAACCGCGATAGCTAGAGAGTTGAAATTTTCACAAATTATGTATTTCTGTTGCCGCTGTAACAATAAATACTAAAAACAAAATAAAATAAATATTTAAGGGGGCTCCAATACAACAAACGCGACTTTTTAAACTTTTTCATAGAAAATGGTACGGAACCCTTCGTGCGCGAGCCCGACTCGCGCTTGGCCGGTTTTGATTATTTTGTTCGTCTACTGTTTAAATAAAAACGTACTTTTTAGTGTATGATTACAATGAACTTGTTTTGTGTAGTCCTGAGCAACATTTAGTATTTGTTTTATTAAAATCGATTCAGATAAAGTGGAGTGAAGTTATGATGAAAATAAGAGAAAAACATTTGAGTCCATTATTAGTTAAGCCCCAAAGTATAGCGTCAGTCATAGTGCCCGAGGATCAGCTTACACTAGCTTATTTACTGAATCGGAGCAGTTTGTGTTGTACATCATAGGTATTTTGTTTAAAAAAATATTTGCTAGCGAAGCCACGGACAGCAGCTAGTTTACGATAAAGGACAAAAGGTAAGGTTACAGGTCCTTGCGAATTGACTGGGTCGTAATGACCTGACCACACGATGCGTTGCGGTGTAGTACTTACACTAGCTAAGGGTATTATTTAAGTATACTTCGTTCAGAATTTTGCATGCCGTCTGACCGCAGACGTTTATGGTTTCAGTTGCATCTGTCTGGTTTGAAAATTTATTGACTATTTAAAAATATACACATAAAGTCGTTGAAAATTATTTTAAAAAGAAAATACATATCTTGTAGCTAGATTATCGTAACTGTATTATTAGTTAAATAAAGGCTTTATTTTAAAAAAAAAAAAACTTTTACTTCGACTTAGAAGATCTTGTTGTTTTTAATTTCTTTATTATGTGTTGGTAGTTAACAACTTAACGGGTTGTCTGATGGTAAGTAATCATCGTTGTCTAAGGATATCTGTAATGCTAGGGGCACTACAAATTCCTGATGTCATATGTTACTTACTATCTGTAGACACGTAAAAATGTTAGTATTGTAGCATTGTATTTAGCAGTTCCGAATCAGTCCTGTTTTTATAAACTGTTCCACGGCTGGGCGCGGGTCTCTTCTCATTGTATTAAAGGTAAGGCCATAGTTCACTATGCTGGCCAAGTGTACGTTGGCAGACTTTAGACGTCTTCGAATATTTTTTTTAAGAATCTCCAGATTGGAAGCGAGACGGTCTTCTAACAAGTTTGCCGAATCATCTCGTATACCTTATCGTAAAACGTTTCGGAGTACTTTTTTAGACGTGTAGTTTCGTTTCTTCGCCGTTTAAAGTCATCGGCAATATGCAAAATATGCTTAGAAAAGACAGAGGTGCGTGCCGTGGGATTCGAACCCAGGACCTCCAGATTACCAGACCGACCAGATCAGACGGTGTTCCAACTAGGCTGCTAAAACATTTAACACTTAGTTACTTACAAGTTTGGTGTCACACGACACCGCAGATGAAATTTTGTTGTAATTCGTAGACCCTAATGTGGAGTCCACAAAATCAATGTTTTTTTTTAAAAGTGTCACTGCCAGGCCGCCGCAACACATCGTGTGGCTGGATCTTTAGCGGAAAACTTTCTCTACACATATCTGCTGTTAATATCATTCTAAAGACCTAGTGTTTTTGAATTTAGGTTTAATTTTTAATGGATTATTGATTTTTTCTCTTTTTTAACTCCCGACGCAAACAAATACAAATATTTTATTGATAACACCAATGTTACAAGTCAATTCCGTAATATCATTACATTGAGATTTAGAACACTGATTACATGTCAATGGAATAAAAACAAAATGTCAAAGTATATAAACAGTGGTTCTTATAAGTTTGGCATATCTGTGTGTCAGTCTGTGGCATCATAGATTCCAAACGAATGAACCGATTTTAGTGTTTTTTTGTTTGAAAGATCGATTGAGATTGTTCTTGGCATGATTCAAGAAAACTAGTATATTTATTTGAAGATTTGATGAATGGATACAAGCTTTCACATTTGATCAAGTAGAAGTTTGGTATAATATTATAGATGTCAAGTTTTTTAAAAATTTTAATTGTATACTATTGTTGTTTGGTATCGTAGGTGCTGCTATGCAACTTATCCCACAAGATGGCGCTGTTTCACCAAAAGTGTGTTTTACACTATTTAATTATTTTATTATCGATTTTGCGGTAATATAACCTTATATTAGTTCTATATTAAGTCATGAAAAGTTAAAATCATACCAGGAAAGCGTATGTAGGTCAAACAAAGTTTGTATGCTTCAATATTTTGAAACTAGATTTTATGTTTATTAGTTTGGATTATTACAACCTCAAGCATAGCTTTAACAATTATTTAGCTAACATAATATCATCCCTTCAATAAGCTCCATGGGATGTTATTATTAGTAAATAAGTACATAATTATTATAATGAATTCAACGTAATCTCTCTGAGAGATTTGTGTTCCAGAGTATTAGGTTTAATAGCTTGCTAATTAACGTTGTTTATCTAAATATTAAGTGCAAACTTAAGAAATACAATAATATATATATATATATATATATATATATATATATATATATATATATATATATATATATATATAAATATCGAACGCATTCGACAAACACCGCCATCTAGCCTCAAACTAAGCAAAGCCTGTACTATGATAACCAGATTATATTTGTAGCGATGATGGCTCCGTGGTTAGCGCAGTCGGTCACACATCGATGAACGTGGGTTCAAATTTCAAATTTCAACAATGAGCTTGAGCTGCCGGTGAAGGAAAACATCGTAAGGAAACCATAGCGCGGTGGTAGAGTATTTTCTAGTACTCGGCTGGATAGCTACTACCCTCAAGTTGAAAATCTGTCGCCTAGCACATAAAACGGTGTGTACCGGCACTCGGCAGCCTCACTTGAGAGCCAGTTCCATTCCAGGCTAGGCGTGTTTTACCATCTTCAACCACACCGTTACTTAACATCAGGTGAGCTGTGGTCAAACACATAACTTGTCAAACATGAAAATAATATTGCTGATATAATACTCACATTTTTTTTTTGTCAACACTTACTTATATTAATAGAGAATACCCAGACACTGAACAAACATTTATCGGCACGTAAATGTTTGTCCTAGGTGCAAATCGAAGCCACACCCCACAGCTCAAGAAGCAGATATACTGTAACAAATTATTTATACATGGCAGTATATATATCTGAGAACATAATTATTATCAAGTTAATTATTACTTGCAGTAGCTCAGTTATGGTTTAATCATGATGTTTCCTTCACCGGCAGCTCAAGTTCATTGTTGGGGTTTAAACCCACGCCGTTCGACGTGTGAACGGACCACGCTAACTACTGAGCTATCATCGTTTCAACTTTCTAAGAAACTCGTACGCTTGCGTCCGAATTACAAGAGCACAGCAACAAGCTTTACAACCGACTGAAGCCGTGTATCTCCAAAAAGTAAAAGCCGTCGTGGACTGCGACATGTCTTTGCCTATTGTTCCAGAAATATTTACATGCTAATGCCCACTTAATTTAGGTTACGATCAGACAGACAACTTCGAAGCGCGAGCGCGGGTGGCCCGACCACCCAAACGCACCGCACTCATATCGATAATAGTACAGCACTAGCGATACCCAGCGCGTTACAAGTCGATTTTATCGACAACTTTAATTATAATAGGTAGCCGCCGCGCCTACTTATCGATCCGAGTAGAAATATGAGATAGGGCGACAAGGAAGCTTAATGCTCGACTCAGATAACCTTTGCCGTCGATTTATTTCGACGGTTACTATTCATACGATAAATTGTGATTATCGATAACGATGTTTAATTTATCGATAGTGATTGTAGAATTTGTAACCGAGAGAGAGTACGTCGTATTTATTTGTGATCAAAGCATATTTCCACGAATGTGATATTAATTACATGTGTTGAAGTTTATTCAGAGATTATATTAATTAATTGTAAACAGAGGAATAGTGAGCTTAGATATTAGTTGTGTGTTTATATTTTATGAGGTGTTCAATTAGCAAGGTTGATTGAACTATAATTTCAGGCTGTTAATTAAATGCACGAATCGATACGTAGCTCATTTTGGGATGTTCTCACGGGGCCTGCGAATAACTAATTCGATATTAAGAGGAAGCTGCGCGATTAAATACGATTTTTGCCATGATATTGTAAATAAACCATTATTGAGATCGGTGTAAAACTAATGCGTGTTATATTTATTTATTTTTTCTATTTATTGACAAGCTAAAAACGCAATAGATAGAAATTGATTTGTAGCGATGATAGCTCAGTCGTTAGTGCGGTCGGTTCGCATGCCGAAGGGCGTGGGTTCAAACCCTAACAATGAGCTTGTCATCGTGAGTCATCAAAACATCGTGTGGAAACCATAGCGTGGCGCTTTGCCACCTTCGACCACACTGTCACTTAACATCAGGTGAGTAGTGGTCGAACACCCAGCCTGACAGCCAAAAAGAAAAAAAAAACATCCGATACATTTACCATTTAAAAATAGCTTAATAAGATAGATAGAAAATCTTTATTGTCTAGGTACACCAAAAATATAAATAAGTACAGAAAATAAAATAACCGAATGAGCTAGTGCAATAAGTGTGGCCTTATCGCTAAGAGCAATCTCTACCAGACAACCAAGAATGGAAAACTCGTTGGCTTAAGAATGGAGACGTTATAACACTATTAAGTTTAAAAAAAAAAAAATATAAAAATAATATAAGTATGTAAAATATTAATGTATGATGAAAAATAAATATACGTAAAAATAAAATTTAAACCAACATCAGCACAACATATACAAAACAAAAGATAGGTAACATAAACAAAAAAAATACTATACCTCTTTTTCTTAGATTCTAGATTTCACTCTTAACAAATTTAATTACATATTTATTGTGCCGTGGTGGTGCCGGCGTAAGAATAGTACCCCACCCTCTCTATCCGTGGTTGCCGTAAGAGTCGGCTAAGGGATGTAATCCGGAAGATGGGCAGCAGCATCTTCCTTGAACAATCACACCTAACTGCGCTCGCCAACCCGCCTGCCAAACGTGGCGAGTATTGGCAAAACCACCCCAGGAGGAGGCCTATGTCCAGCAGTGGACGACCTATGGCTGATGATGAAATTTAATTAGATTTGCGAGTTACCTAAGCGCACTTTCGAGAACATTGCGGTCAAGCGGTAGACTCTATTTTTCATTCTTATTCTTTTATGTTTAGGGAATAGCGTATGGCCGGAGCGATAGTGGGATTTTTTGGAGGCCTGCTCTTAATTACTCACATAAACAAATGTTGGGACGAGACTCGGCTGTCGGCATTCAAAGCGACAATTTAGAATCAATTCAGCGTCCATCAATCGCTTGCCATCTTGCGGGCATTTCCTTTACAAGTATCTTAATTGCGGCTAATTAGAAGAAAAGCTCTCCTATTAGAACCTTCCACGGGAAGAGTAAACGAATCAACAGCTACGTACAGGTAGCTCGCTAACAAAGAGGCGGTAAATTCGCTTTAAAACACCCGCTTCAGGTGTGAAAAAGCCAGCATCAAGTAGAATAGATTAAAACGCAAGCACCGTGCTTACTGGGTCGTAAGCTATTTTACACAATACATTAATAACGAGGAAATATTGCTTCCTGTTGTTCATACACGTAATAAATTTCTAACTTCTGAAGCCGTTTGGGAAACTTGCTAAGAAAATTTTGTTAAATTACATCGATTTATCTTCCGAGGCTTTTTTGGCATGTGCCTTGTACGTACGATAAATAAGGATATTATGTTTATCAGGTTCGTGAACTAAGTATCGATAGAAGTAAGAACATAATACGTTTTATAAATTTAACAAAGTCTGTAGAATTTGGTCATGGCAATGTTGACTTTAAAAAGTTACTGCGATTCTATTATGGAAACTGACGCGGTTTTGACACATTTTTGTTTTACTTATTACTAAATAGTTAAGGCCACATTCGATGGCCTTCTTCAAGGACTCAAAACAGAGCACAAAACGCGCGCGGTCTTATCTTGCTTTGCACCGTGCTTTTTTACTGTGATTCGTTTCTCCTCAATTGCTGTGTTCCGGCAGCCTCACTTGAGAGCCAGTTCCATTTCAGTCTAATTTACCATCTTCGACCACACCGTCATATAAAATCAGGTAAGCTGTGGTCAACACCTAGCCTGTCAACTATAAAAAAACCGTTATCATATTCGGACGGTTCTCTTTAGTTCGAAACTAACATACACGTATCGAATATTTTATAAATACAAATATAACCCGTAAGCAGGCAAAATAGAGTGCAGGATGGTGTGTTGATCACACCGAGAAGGGCGGTGCCGTGCGAACTGCATCTGGTTTCCGCTCTCGCAAGTTCAATACCACCATTAGAATTGCAATAAACAGGTGCGGACATTAAAGGAAATTTCTCAGAGCAAATTGTGAATATAAATATTTACTTGGTGGTAGATTTCCTTAGCAGGAGGTCGTCTAGGTAGGTACCACCGCAGTACCAGATATTCTGCCGCCAAGCAGTAGTGTGTAAACATTACTGTGTTCCGGTTTGAAGGGTACAGCAGCTAGCGAAATTACAGGGCTATTGAGACTAACCATCTAGTCTCAAAGTAATGAGCGCCAAGGCAGCGATGCCCTGGACTTTGTTTTACTACTAAAAAGTTCTGTGTATCGCTGCAATGGTCATGGACAGGCGTTATCTCTTAACACCAGGAGAGCGTTTCGTTCGTATCATTACTGTTAAATAAAAAATAAAAAATGTATATATACTTAATTTTGTGTTGATAACATTGTGAAAACTAAATGAGTTAAAACAATACTAGTTAAACAATACATACATATGTTTTTGTTATATGTATTTATGCAAAACGTTTAAAAAAATGATAAAATCTGATAAAATTAAACGTGAGCAATCAATCCCGCATAAGTAAAACAAAAATGTTCAAAACCACGTCAGTTTACATAGTAAAAGACAAATGTTATTACATATTCCTGCTTTTTACTTGACCTCGATCAGACCTCTTTTATAATATATGTGAGTATGCATATTTTTATCTAACTACCAATCTGGACGTCTTGGGTTCGAATCCCACGGCCCGCACCTCTATATTTTCTACGTTATGTGTATATTGCCGATGATTTCAAACGGTGAATGAGAACATCGTGAGAAAACCTACATGTCTTAATGTTCTCGAAGATGTGTGAAGTCTGCCAACTCGCACTTGACCAATGTGGTGGACTTTGAATTAAAAAAAAAAAAACTGGGCTGTTTCGAGGGAAGATTTAAAAAATATTTTCATACATATGTTTAATAATTTTTTGGATATTTATACTCAACAGATAAAACTCTATAGATTAAATTGTTAGACAAACTTAGTTTTACCATACCAGATGATAAGAAGAGAAAGACATTTTTGTGATAGTAAGACCTTGTCTACCCATGATTATTGCAGAAATATAAGTAACAAAGTCCAGCCTTAGAGAGCCATACTCTGTTTTTAATTGCGATTCTTGTCAGACGCTCGTGAATGACCTGCCCAACTATATTTCGTAGCGATATGCGATCGAGTCACTTGTATGTGAGCGAACAGAAGGCCTAAACAACGATAACGCTAAGAGATATACGGGATTGACATATTAAGAAGCTCTATTAAGAAACACCAACAGTGTTAATAGAATGTTATTTTATCAAGGCCTTCGAGAATCGTACGCTCAGATTACGGGCCTAGACATCACTGCGTTGGCGCTTATATCACAATACACTAACACTATCACAATACACTAATGTAAACTTATATTTGATAGAGTCTAATTAGCCCTGTAATCTCACTGGCTACAGTACCAAACTGGATTACAGTAATGATTACACAAACACACGCTGTTTACAGCGGCTACACGTTGACCTATTGCATGTTTTAGTTACCTATAATACCTGTTCTGTACTAAATATACGTATGCATTCACAAGTGGTCAGTCCAGTTGAAGCCGCGAGATTAGCGGTAATAGATCCCAATCGACAATTACTCGTAATGCATCGACCGGAGACTGAAATTCCGTTTGCAATTGATAATATAATTAATTGACTAATCGATGTACGAATTCCATAATCTTTTATGTTATGACGATTGTGCGAAGAAATTTTATTTTTCATTTAAGTAACTTTAACGGGTATTAAGTTGTAATTCTATTAATTCTTTTATATTTTCAATTTGTTGTAAAAGTCGGTGTCCGTAAAGATCTTCGCACGAAACAAGACTGCAGTTTTTATTTTTTTCTTTACCCTCTTGTATTAAACTTTTGTTTGGTTTACCGAAAATTCCAAGTAAGAAAGTAGATACTCAAAATGTCAAACGAGTGAGGTGTGATAACTTCTGAAGTCGTTAAATTGTCATGGTGTGCGTGTATTTATATAGGTATCCACACAAACGCACGCACCTGAAAGGTTGTTGCGAGAAACTTTGACCTCAGAAAATTAGAACGCTGGAAGTGAACACTTATAGTACGAAATATTGATATGAATTAGTATTTTAGATAACTAGGTTATATTATAAGCATTTTTGTAGTTATGGAGATAGTATGGACTTTTGATTTACTAAAGACAGAGGTAACAAAAATTAACTTTTAAACTTTCGCGTTTTGGATTTATCACGTATTAAGAGACGGTGTGGTCGAAAATGGTACACACGCCTAGCCTGGAATGGAACTGGCTCTCAAGTGAGGGTGCCGGTACACACCGTTAGATGCTTGGCGGCAGATTTTCAACTTGAGGGTGGTAGCTAGCCAACCGAGTACTAGAAAGTACCCTACCACCACGCTACGGTTTCCTCACAATTTTTTCCTTCACCGGCAGCTCAAGTTCATTGTTGGGGTTTGAACCCACGCCTTTCGGCATGCGAACCGACCGCGCTAACAACTGAGCTATCATCGCTAATTAATATCCTACAGTTAACGGTGCCAATATTATACCGAATGAAACAGCAGGGCACTGCTAGTTTAATTAAATAGGACCTTACTTATAAAGTTAATCAATACTTAAAATAAAGTTACTTGATAAAACGAAACTTCAAACATAGATTAAAGGTAACCAACATTTATAAGTAGGTAAGACTATACGTATGTAATAAATAGTTTTTTATTTCGTAAAAAAGGAAATTTTCTTTAAGCCATTTTCAGTATGTCTCTAGATCCTTGGCAATAAACTTGTAAGTGAATGGAACGCGTGAAAACGTCTCCTCGCCGTGGATTGATGAATTGCTTCTAACGTGATGCCATACGCGAACTTGTGACCTCTTTACTTGTATTATATTGTAAGCTTGTTAGAAAACCTCATTTGCTAAGTGTTGTCGTGAATACAAAACATGCGGCGTGCTTTTGAAAACAGTGAACCTGTAAAATTAGAGTAAATATGTATTTGTAAGTCATAGATGCCCTTTGCCTCTTTATATGTACGTTTTCCCATCTTTTTTCTCTCCTGATGATAAGAGATAACGCCTGTCTATGATAATTGGAGAGATATATAGAACTTTCAGTAGTATAACAAAGTTTAGGGAATCGTTGCTTTGAGGACTTTTGATGGTTAGTCTCAAGTCCTGTAATTTTGCTAGCTGCAGAAACCGTTCAAACCGAAACACAGAAAGAAGTGGCGAAAGAGACAAAGCTGACAAAAACGCGCGCGCGGCCCTATCTTGCTTTGCACTGCTAAGTATGATCAAATTAAACGTGAGTAATCCCGCATAAGTAAAACAAAAAAGCACCAAGTAAATCTTTCAAAACTGTATCGAATTCGTGTTTTTTTTTTCGTTGCTGAAAAAAGGCTGGCTAGGTGTTTGACCATAACTCGCTTGATGTTAAGTGACGGTGTAGTCGAAGATAGTAAAGCACACCTAACCTGGAATGGAACTGGCTCTCCAGTGAGACTGCCGGAACACACCGTTAGATGCTTGGTGGCAGATTTTCAACTTGTGGGTAAAGTAAACTTTGTGGGTAAACTAGTCAGCCGGGTACTAGAAAGTACCCTACCACGTATAACGTCTCTCTAAATGTCATTTTTGCAGTGTTTTCATACATGATATTTATCATGAATAGACTAACAACGTGGTGTTGGATCAGTACCAACGTGGGGCAGTGTTCGTCGACTTCATCATGCGATATTACTAGAATCTCGTGAACTTGGCTCACAAGATAACGGTCATGTGGGATATTGACTCGTTTGGTAGTTGGATCAGTGGTCAAAGTCCAAAGTCGGTGATCCTTGACACGGCGCGCATTGTTAGGAGGTTCCTCAATCGGCAGCCCTAACCACCGGCAGCTTGAGCCGTACCCCGTTCCATAATTTCGCAAATAAATACAAGATTAAATTTACTCACGTTGAAAAGTTTAATGTTTCACCCCACTGGAGTAATACGTATATATGAATAATCAAATTTAAATTTCAGTTGACAGAACATTCCAAGAAATGGGATCAATTAGGTCTTGTAAGTTGTGCCCACAAGTTAAGGGTCCCGAGATGTTTCAGCTGTCTATTAAACGTTAGACTGATACCCAATGGTAAGAATGCATTAAACTTCCTAAACTTTTTTTTAAATGTAATATTTATGAGACCAACGAGACGCTCTCCTGATGGTAAGAAATAACACATATCCACGATCACTCAGTCATTGTAGCGATACAAAGAACTTTGAGTAGCAAAGTCCAAGGCATCGCTGCTTTTGCGCTTTTTTAAAATAACATAGGCTTGCGTTTGACCGCCATCTCGCCTGATGTATTGATGTTAACTTTGAGACGTTCGATAGTTAGTCTCAACAGCCCTGTAGTTTTGCAAGCTGCAGTTCCTCTTAGACGGGACCACAGTAATATTTATACACTACTGCTTGGCCGCAGAATATCTGGTACTGCAACTGCCAAGTAAGTAAACAAGCAGCTTAAAGAATAAGCAGCTACAATATTGAACTTTATTAAAAATTACAGTGAAAACTGTATCAAAATCCATTGCGGCGCTTAGAAGAAGTATGAGGAAACAGACAGACGCCGACCGCGATTTTGTCTATACTATTTACAGAAGCGATGAGAGCCACAACTAATATATATATATATAGAAAGTACTTCAGAAACACAATAGTATTGTATAAAAGCCGATGAAAGTCTAGAGATAATCAAAAGATTCAAGTTAATTACCAGTCAGAATTACTATCAATACTGAATTGTTTCCTTTTTTATGTCCAGTCTCAGTGGGTTCCAACCATTAAAACAAATACTACTGCCGAATCCAAGTAAGTTCGTGAAACAGATCCCAATTCAATAAACGGATTGTCTCAGTACTCTGTACTTGCGAGTTCGGCAGTTCCAATCCACAGAACATATTCTGTTTGGGAAGCTATTAATTTTAGTTTTGACTTTATGTCAATTATAGTTAGTTTCAATTCAATATCATCAGTTTATGTTATAGTTCTTTTTAGTTTTCGATCTGGTTTCGCAAACCTTTTTTATATCAAGAGTAGATAACTCTGCCCATATGACTATCAGACAGTCAGGAAATATTCTTCATGTACGTTCAAAAACTCGAACTAAACGGTTCGATTCCACCTTCATCGTACGAACCGCTAAATAATGGAATTTGCTTTCTGAGTGTTATGTATAGGTGTTTCCTTCGAGCCGCGATTGAATTGGTTTCTTTTAGGCAAACGTGCTCCATCGTAGACCGCATCTTTGCTTAACACTAGGAAAGATGAAGGTCAAAAGTAATTGTAAAAAAAAACAACTTTGATAGCCTTTTTTGCGTGAAGGTTAGAAGTAGATCATTTTTATTATTTAAATATAGACTTTTTTTGGTTCACTGAACAATCATAAGTTGATCTAGTTATTTTCTTTCTTTGATTTTGGTGTTTTCTATTTTTAATTGATTTGGTAATACAATTAATTTTGTTTAATATTTGGTAAAATTACAATTTCCCTGAAATATTTAACCCACTACCTAATAACGGTTATAAAGATAAGGTTATTACAGGACAGACAAACAGACGTCAGTCTTGCTTTGATAATCGTATAAAAACAATCCCGTTTAATTCACTTGATAAACATATCTTCCTTCACATGTTTTCCTGCAACGAGAATTGCACGAGTTTTACCAGCCGTTACAATCACACGAGCTCATTGAATAAAGCACTCAAAGTAGGCGGAGGTCGCCGCCGTGCCGTAGGCCGGTCTAATTAATTCCATGCACACAGATATATCCTGAGAACAGGGACAGACCCAGGCGAGGTTGAAGCGCAACCCAAGTAGTAAGGAATGTTAAGAACACATCGACGTGACCAATCTTCTAGGAAAAACCATGTCGCCATGTTGTGTTGTTTTCTAAAATATGTGTTTTTGGTGTGTTTATGTTTAAATATCTTGGTATTTTAATCAAAAACTAAACTAAGGTTGTACTTTGGGAACCGGATTTTTTGTTGTAAATCACTGTATCAGCCATAGGACGACCACTGCTGGAAATAGGCTTCCTCCTGGGGGGGTTTTGCCAATATTCGCCACGCTTGGCAGGCGGGTTGGCGAGCGCAATTAAGTGTGATTGTTCAAGGAAGACGCTGCTGCCCATCTTCCGGATTACATCCCTTAGCTGACTCTTACGGCAACCACGGGTAGAGAGGATGGGGTACATTTCTTACGCCGGCACCATGCAACGTCGAGACGTGTGTACTGTGTAGGTCATGCGCTGGAAGACGCGCCAACAGCAGGGGGGCGATATTTTTATTGGAAAGTGTAGCTTTTTTGTACTTAACAGCACGACACAATTATTTTCGTGTATCGCTTTTGTGTCACAAATATACCACACACTTTTTTACATGACGGTATAGTATGTCACCCGTATATTACTTTGTGTTTCTCGTCCTAAGTCCGTCCCACATAAACTAGTACCTGCGGTCCTGCGTGATAGTATATGATAGTACAGGAATATGCGCTTGCACCGTATATATGAATATTAAATCGAGTGCAGAGATAAAATGGTAATTCAAGCAATATGCATACATATTTACCCACAGACTGAATTAGGACCTAGATACCGCTCGGAAGATACCGAGATTGGATTATCTTAGTTAATGCAGTTTGAATTTCTGGTAGTATGATAATGGGGGTTTAATTTGAAATCCAAACCCGTTACTTTGTGTTGAAAATACATTTTGTGCCCAGACATCGGTAGATGTTTGCATGATGGATTTGAAGGTTTCCTTACGATGTTATGCTTCACCATTTGAAGTTATTGGCAATACGCCTACAACTTATAAAAGGCCAGGCTGCTGAAACTTTGATCACAGCTCACACCTAGCCTGGATTGGAACTGGCTCTCAAGTGAACTCACCGTTAGATGCTTGGCGGCAGATTTTCAACTTGAGGCTAGCCAGCCGAGTACTAGAAAGTACCCTACCACCACTCTATGGTTTCCTTACGATGTTTTTCTTCAGCGGCAGCTCAAGCTTTATTGTTGGGGTTCGAACCCACGCCCTTCGGCATGCGAACCGACCGCGCTAACCACTGAGCTATCATCGCTACGCTCTGTATCGCTGATTTAGAACTTTCTGTTCAAATAAGGGCCTAATTTTACAACCGCATCAGTCACAACCGCACACGGGTAACTTTAAATTTTCGGGTATACTAACAATACCGGTTATACGCGGTGTACGGGGAATACCGGCTTTGTCTTTGCGGTATTAGACCATTAATAACATTAACAATGCGGCCGCTGGCGGTAATTGAACGGTCCATCTGTTATCTCGGCTTGCCCTAATGAAATTGTCTGCGAACGCTAATTAATTATGCCGCAGATAAGTTTCATAACGAAATAACAGTGGTTTTTATTTGCGGCGTGGCTTGGGGCGTCTGCGGTGTGCTCGTATTGCGATCAATCAGCACCAGTTTGCTAATGTTTTATGAAATTTGGCAACACAATTGCTTATTGCTATAATGATAATCGATTTTTTTTAAAAACACACTCATAGATACATACATAGATTTTTGTTTTTGATACTATTATTCGGGAAAAAATTAACTGTCTTATAGAAAAAGTACGTTGACCCTCGATTAAATTGAATGTATGAAGCTGATTTTTTCATGAGTTATGTTATTAACAAAACGTTTAGCCCTGTACAAGGTACAGAAAAAATAATAAAAAATTAAAAAATGTAGTCTAAGACCTTTTTCAAACATTTAAAGAACTTTAATTAACATATTCACAACAGACACGTTTGTCAGACGAAATATCGAGCAAATTTAACAAAACGACATAAACTACATTTGGTGACCTTAATCTTATTCGAAATGAGGGCGATTAGTCCTGCATTGACTTCCCTCTTGGGGTGTATTGTGCATTTTCCTCCACCAGTGTCTATCCGAGCCAACCCAGCTCCTTGAAGTACTGGAGTGAGGCTCTGGGCCGCTGGTATAGTAGATCCAAGGTGACATGGAAGTGTTGATAATGATGAAAGACAGTCAGTTTGCGGTGACATGAATGAAGATGACGCTGCCTAACTCTAGTAGCAATCCTAGTTTCGCTGTTGTGGCCACAGCACATGCTCTACAGTTTCGTTCTCCTGAAGGCAGCCACGGCAAAGCAGGCTATCCCCCAGTTTGTTCATGTGACTATTCAAATTGCAATGACCGTTTATAAGGCTTACTAAAAGACGAAGGTCCTGTCGTTGCAATTTCAATAGATAAACTTCTGCTAAGGTTTGGAAAAACAATCTAGTAACCTTGTCGTTTAGAGCAATTTCTTGCAGACAATTGATATAGAAAATAAGTATGTAATTTATTCCGTTTATCTAAAAAATTCTGTTTGGTTAAATATATCAGAGAAATAAACAGAATTTGTCGTGTCACGTTTCAGAAGAGTCTAATCCAATGCCTACATACGCTATAAGACAAACTCGCACACGCCACATAAAAAACGTAAGAGAAGGTTATTTTTTCGCGTTGCTCTCAAATTGTCGCGCTCGGCGTAATCCTCGGGATCGGAGCAGGCATTGCTACAATACATTTCTTAAATTGTCTCCTCGAACGCGCAATAATTTAAAAAAGCGACGGTAGCTCGCGACGTTGTTGGGCAACTCTCGTAAAATCCGACCTAGAAAGCTGCCATCAACTTTATGGAAGAGGGTTAATTTTCCGCTAGTCACGGTAGAAGCTTTAGGTTAAAGTAAAAAAAAAAAACGGTTAGTTGCAATTTCCGAATCCCCTGGACGCGGGCCTCTTTTCATTCTGAGAAGGGTAAGGCCACCACGCTGGCCAAGTGCGGGTTGGTAAACTTCACACATCTTCGAATACTTTTTTTTTATGAACAGTGGCGGTCAAAGGCAAACCTATTTGTTGAAACTCTATCAAATATTTCCTATTTATTGACCAGCAAAAAATCTATTCATGATCAAAAAACGCCAGTTGAATGAATTAAATGCAAACAATTTTACAAATATAGGTTACAAAAATGTAAACGATATTCAAAGCGAACACAGAAAACTGTAGACTAGAATTAAAACAACATAAATTAATTGTTTACTTGTCGCTAGAAAGCGGAATAGCACGAAGATTGCATCTGCGAAATGGAAACAGCGCGAATCGTGAACCAACTCATTTGAAACAAACTTGCAATATTACGAGTATCTCACTTCTGCAGAACCTTGTTCTCAAAGAGACAAAGAGCATATTCCAACGTCGGGAAGACGTTACACTCCATTTCCGGGCCACCACCTCATGATTTCCCAAAGGTCTGTGTTTTTTAAAATCTACCTCAACGTTAAAAAGGTAAAATATTGTTCTTGTGAATTTTGAATTGCTGGCTTCCTACCGAGTTCACGGGTTTATTTTCCGACGAAGCTTGATCATTAACTGTGGCTCTCTGCGGTTCTAGAAACTTAAGGCCTTTTGTCAAGATCTCTGAAAAAAGAAAGGAGAGATTTCGCTGTTTTGTGGTCACATATACAGCTGTGTCCTTCGCACAACATTGAATATACAAAACAATTTAGAATCTTATTTTTTTCCACATTTCCTTTCATCGGCGGGCTTTTAGTTTAGGTTTCTTTTGTGATATTTTCTTTTTTATTAGTAAATAATATAATCTCAATTTATAAAAAAACATGATATTTTGATAAAGTTTATGTTAACAAATATTTTAATAAATTTTCGTTAGATTTTACTTGATCAAAAAATATAACTTTACCTTAATTTTTTTTGCCACGTCTTAAGAATTCAAAACGTAATTTTCATCAAAACATTTTAATATAGTATGCAGTCTTTGGACATTTGCCATCAGTATACAAAACAGCGTAAATATGTGTGCGAGGGAGTTAAGGCCCTTAACTATGAACTCCGCGGTCCTAGAAACTTTAGAGGTGAAGCGAACGCCGTCCGGGGTTACTGCTGCCTAATCAGACCGGGAAAGGGCGGGTCGGATCACGGGGCATCAGTCTTAAGCCCGGGTATATCCGCCATTGATGCCGGTAGCGCTCGTGGGCCGCGATTTTGATTTTTGGATGTATGTGGAATTAATTTACGTGATTCTACTTGATGGAGGCAATTTGTGCGTCAAATCAAGCATCGAGACTCGAATAGCGGTGCGCCGCCCCTCGTCACAATATTAGAGAATGGAAGCGAGGCTGCCGAAGTATAATCATATCATGTCGTAACACAGTCTGCGGCAATGGCATATTTTATTTCCTTTTTGATTATCTCTCTGGATCTGGAATTTTAGTGTATCATAAATTCCTTTATGAAATCTCGTATAAATGCTGCAATGCAACAATAGTCGTAACTATTTGATTAGATAGGAATATTCTGATTCGGTTTATTTCAATTTCGTGATCCAATTTCGATACAGTTGGAGAATCGGCGTGTGCGTTTTCTTCGACACTATGGATGATCTGGTTACTTAACATTGAACGCATTGAATTATTTATTAATGTTTTAATTTTTTGAAGTGAAAACTCCTTTAGACGCTTTGAGCGATGTTTTGGTAGGGGCATAACTTGCGTCACCAACATGCTAATAAGTTTTTACTTCTGTCGGCAGTCGCCATGATTGCCCATTTTTTAAAACCACAAATCTTAAATACTACATACTATTTCTTATATAGACCTAATAACAATTTGTAGGTTTTAGAATGGAATATGAATAAATATTGTATGCCATTTCATACAACGCTTTCTAGTTCCAAACTAAGCAAATATGGGAACCAGATAACTGATAGAACACTTATATTGTTTAAAAAAAAAATACAGAACACAGCAAGGTCAGCAAGCAAACATTTATTATTCGTAACATAAATGTTTGTCCAGGGTAGGGAATCGAACTAACGCCCCACAGCTTTTGAAGCAGACATAAAAACTGACTTTTTTGAGTTAGACCAGTAATTTATTAAGCGTGCGATATTACCAAATGAGCTAACAGGACAGTCGTTAAAGGGCAGAATAAAATATATCTTTATTGTACATTGACTTATTATGGCATACATATTATCTTAAAACAAATATAAATAGATAAATTAGCAGTAGTACAACGGTGGCTTTATCGCTTAAAGCGATTTCTTCCAGGCAATCTTTGGATGAGCAGGTCAGAAGGCAGGTATTTTGTTAACTGTAGTGTACATAGGAGCATACGTTTTCGTAGCCTTTACCGATAAACTAAAAACTATAATAATTATGGCTAAGATATCAATTTGCGAGATTAATGTCCTATGAAAACAATATAGGTTCTAAAGAAAGTGGGACGACGTTCTTGGCTATGGTATACGTAGGTACTATATTATACTTGCAAATTAATATGCTAGTTTTCTGTTCAATGTGGTAAATGACTGTAAATTTATTTTATTTATATATAATACTCCTCAGAACAGATTCCATTCAGTCTTTCTTAGACGTTACATTTTGCATATGATAGTTTTTTTAATTGTTAACACCAAAATTGTAAAGTAGAAATAAAAACATTAAAAATTCAAATAAAGTGCAAAAATGGGCAGCCTTATCGCTTAGAGCAGTCTATTAAAGGCAACCTTGGTACAGATAGGACTCGGTGAGGAAGTAAAGCGACGAATATTACCAGATTAAAATGAGTTTTCTTGGTTTTTGACTATTATATTTATCAAAACACCTCGGTCTGCCAAGAACAATTATAAAATAATTCTTGGAAAGAGTATCCATAGAAGCGTTGCGCGTTGGTAGGATCATATCAAATTTTATTGGGCAAAGGTGGGCGTTAATACATAATTTAAAAGGCCCCTTCAACCTACACCTGGATCGCAAGGTCTGGACTAGTTTCTGCAACGCGATGGACCCAATGGTCCATCGCAATGGTTTGTAGCGATGATAGCTCAGTGGTTAGCGCGGTCGGTTCGCATGCCGAAGGGCGTGGGTTCAAACCCCAACAATTAGCTTGAGCTGCCGGCGAAGGAAAACATCGTGAGGAAACCATAGCGTGGTGGTAGAGTACTTTCTAGCACTCGGCTGGCTAGCTACTACTTGAGGGTTCAAGTTGAAAATCTAACGGTGTGTTCCGGCAGCCTCACTTGAGAGCCAGTTCCATTCCAGGCTAGGTGTGCTTTACTATCTTCGACGTTACTTAACATCAGGTGAGTTGTGGTCAAACACCTAGCCTGTCAGCCATAAAAAAAAACTTCAAAGCAGTTCAAAACCCAATAATGCACTGCGTTCGACATCTTGAAATAATTTTAGAATTTCCAATCCAACCGAAGAAACTTTATCTGTCTAGAAATTTTCATCTCTTCAAAGCTTACGCTTATACTCGCTCAGAGTTTTCCAACGCTCGGAACCCGCGAAAGGTTCTATACAAATGCCTTTTTCTTCGAGTATCGGCCATTAGCACAGCCTGGCGCCCTTCTATAAGGGATATGAGGTGATTTATCACAATTATAGGGATTCTGGACCGCCCTCTAGAGCAAGCTCGAAATATGACGTCGAGTAACTCATTCCGGCCACCTTTTGGTTACAATGGAAATATCAAAAGGGATTATTACAGACTTTAATTATGTGCTCGCAAAAATTATGCCCCTTGTACTCAGCGTTGCGTAAGAAAAATTATTATTACGAACACTTCCACGGGCTTCAGGTGTAAAGTAGCCAAATATACGCGGGAAAAGTTACGTGAACCTAACATTGGTAAATCATTTTTATAATAATGTAATGATAAAAAAGGATATAAAGAGAAAGGAAATATCAAGAAATAAGAAGTTTATACTAGCTGTTGTGCTTCGCTTGCGTGGACATACATATGTATAGTATAACATTACTAAAAAGTAGCCTATGTTGATCCTTATATAATAAATTATCTTCTAGTTAAATTATAGTAAGATTAGATAAGTTAGGCTTGAAAAAGTAACAAACATACAGTGTGATAGAGTTACAATCGTTTTTATAATATTGGTCTGGAATCTGGATGTAGCAATAATAGGTTAGTGGGTAGCGCGGTCGGATCACACGTGGCTTGGTTTCAAATCCTAGTTTGAGCCTGAGCTGCCGTTGAAGAAAAACATCTTGGTGGTAGGGTACTTTTTTCGACAGGCTAAAGCCACCATCGTCAAGTTAGAAGTCTTTCACTAAGTGCTACTAGCCTTACTGGAGCCAGTTCCTATATCAAGATAAGTGTGTTTACCATTTTTGACGACAAGAAGAATTCAACAAGAATTCATTGAATAAAACAAAATACACGACTGCACCAGTGTCACTCGGAATGTTAGAGGATTCTAACGATCTCTCATACAACCTAACCTGTTTAGGTATTTTAAACTTATAGTGGAATAAATAAACTCACATACATACATACATATAAGAAAAGATTACACTACTTTATTTTGGGCAGTCGTCTAAAAAGATAAATTAGTCTTTGTAGTTGTAATTTCATAAACCTCTCAATCAAAAGCACAAACATTCGGCAGCCAAGTTCAAGCCCTCCACATATTCGAGAGTACATCACTCGCCCGAACATATAACTTTTAACGTATAACATTTCTTCATTTCGCATCGCTATTCCCCTTTAACATTTTTTGCCTCCCTTCTCCTCAAACTTGAAACTTGAAGTTTGTTACGAGCCACATCAAAAACTTCGACCAACACTCGTCGCGAATTCTAACAATACCCTTCAGACTAGACCTTTACAATAGATACTTAGAATAGGGGATATACGATATTTAACGTTGTCGATAATCGATATATACATATATTGTTGTCGATTAATTTTATTTAGAAAAATATATGCTATAATAATATATGCAATAATCAAATATACATTTTCTATTAATAACACCAAATTTTCTAATCATATATTCGATTCGCATCCAAGACATTCAGGTGACGAATATTAAAGTCTTCAACACTTTGCTTTGATTGGTGCTAGATGGTACCGTGTGGAATGTTCTTCAATGTTTATTAATTAATTAATTTATTTGTAAAACTAATATCTACGTAAAGTTTTAGCGGGAACGTAGAAAAGTCGTTACCGCATAACATTATTATCCAAAACTTGTGTTTTTCGAGTGTTTATGTATTATAGTGGTGTTTTATTTATAAAATGCTGAATTATAAGAGTGAGTGCAGGAAAGTGATACATTGTGGTGAAACATGACTTTTCGTGTTGCTTTCAAAACTCTTTTGAAGCTTGTAGTAAAGTCACCATTATTTTACTAAGGCATGACTGGATTCGACCGGCACGGACTGGACTTGATCAAGGCTGGACTTTGACTGTAACTAAAGATGTTAGATATAAATTGTAAAAGACGAAGTACATACATATGAAGATCAGGCGTTAAGGACACTGTATCCTACAAATTATTTAAGAAAAGAGTATTGCCATATAACTCAAATATCGTTGCTCTATCATAGCGCATCCCTAAACGCGTTTTGTGTCGATGAATATCTACGTTATGACGAATATCTGGTTATTTTTAACGAGAGTTGGGTCGAGAGGACCTCGTATTTTTCAGTTGTCACATACAAGATGTTGCTCAAAGTACACTTGCTTAAAATATTTCTCTTTGATGATAAATATGATAAACGTTACTCTCCAGATTGTCGAGTCACTGATAATACTATCGCAACCGTATATATGTATACATATAAATAAATCAATTGCCGTGCTTTAGTCTCGCAAAAACTCGAAAATGGCTCAACCGATTTAAATAATTTTAGTTTTATTCTTCTGAGTACTGAGGTTGTTTAGAAAAACACAAAACAACAGCGGAAAAATAGAAATTGTAATTTTGTTGTTTGTTAAAGTTTCAATAGATGGCCTCGGTAGCGTACCTAGTTATTAATTCCGTGCAGTTGTATGAAATGTTTTTCGTTTCAAATCAATATCTAGTTCTGTTATATAAAACTTAGTGACAGTTTAAGTCATACAGTAAGTTGTAGCCATGTTCCAAGTCATGCTCTAATAACTTTACTACTACGAAATTTTGAAAATAGTATGAAATGTCATATTTTACACATCATTTCATTTGTCCACACACCACTTTGTGATTGAAATATAAACACTCGAATTAACATATTTTTGGAAAAAAAATATTATGTGATGACACGAACTTTCAGCGTTTCCGCCAAAAACTCGAAAAACGTTTATGGTTATTGTTTTTTTTTTTGGTATCCATAATAAACGTCATCCAATACTTGACACTGGCAGAATACACAAAGTGCGATTCCAATGAAGAAAAAAAAATGATTATACCACGTTCCCGCTAAAACTCCTGACCCGGACCTCTAAGTTTGTGAACTTAGAGTGACTTAAGCCTAAAGGGTCACTACACTCAAGTACTCACTCATCATTTTTTTAACAACTTTTTCTGAAACAACTTCAAAATCATATAAATATCAGCTGCTCCATACATTTGGTCAACGGTATTTTTCGTTGTAATTAAATTAAATTTAATGGTAATCTCTTGAGCACGAGGTCGTCTAGGTAAGTACCACCGCAGTACCAGATTCTATCGCCAAGCATTAGTGTGTTAACATTACTGTGTTCCGGTTTGAAGTGTACTGCAGCTAACTAAATTACAAGGTTATTAAGTCATATGTCTCAAAGTAGTGAGCGCCAAAGCAGCGTTACTCTGGACTTTGTTTTGTTGTTCAAAGTTTTGTGTATCGCTGCAATGGTGGACATGCCTTACCATCAGGAATTTGTTTCGTATATCTCACCACTTTTACATTTAAAAAAAATCATAATAACGTACATAATTTGTATACTCACGTACTTAGTTCAACAGAGGAGAGATTTCATTTGTTCCAAAGTACCGTAAATATAGCATATCAGACGGTGTTAAAGTATGCGTATGAAACAATGGAGTTTGCATGATGTAGGTATACTCTCGCACGGTGTTACTACGCCACGGACGCGTTAAAAGCCCTTTGTGTTTAACAAAACGCGCTGTTACTTATGCAGTTACACTTGAGACCGGTACAAGTTTTTAAAATGTTTCATTTTGTACTATATACCCGGCGGTTTCACACGCCATCGGCATCTAAAAGTTCTAAATACCTTTCTCAACAAATAAGATATCAAATACAAAGATATTTTTTTCAAATCCAAC
The DNA here is from genome assembly GCA_950106695.1 of Biston stratarius. Taxonomy (NCBI): domain Eukaryota; kingdom Metazoa; phylum Arthropoda; class Insecta; order Lepidoptera; family Geometridae; genus Biston; species Biston stratarius. The sequence goes on along the minus strand of OX467115.1, from coordinate 10,765,978 downwards.
TGGTATATTTTCCACAGATTAACGCATTCAAACACGAGCTTTTTAAGCAAGTATAGATATCACTTGACTGAATAGGAAAGTTTTTTGGTAAGGAATTAAATGATTAGTTAATAATATTATACAATTGTAACTTTGCAGATTGCCTTGATGAAGCAAGACTTTTCTTTTCAATATAAACTAACGAAGTGTTTTTCTCCTCCTAAACGGTAATTCTTGTCCATGACCACTGCAGCGGTACTCAGAACTTTGTGTAATTGACGCTCATTACTTTGTGACAATAGATACTGTCTTAATAGCTCTGTAATTACGCTAATTGCTGCCCTGTATCACACTACTGCTTGACAGCAGAGTATCTGATACTGCAATAGTATCTAGAGTATTCGTTGGTAAGGAAATCTACCAACAAGTAAAATCGTTGTATAATTGTCATTTCTTAATATAAAATAAACACGTCAGGTTAACTGTGGAAAATACATTAGATAAAATAGTAAAAAAAAAAAAACAGAAACATAGAACTAAACAAAATTCTAGATGAGATGTTTGTTCACAGCAGGAAAATAGAGCATTGTAGTGGCAAATAAAACTTTATTCCTGGGATCAACGTAACGCCACAGGCTTGGAGGATCGCATTCGCGCGACAAATTGCTAGTGAAATTTTCATGTTGTGATGCCGATTCGCTATTTGTATAAAAGTTGCCATAAAATTTGAATAAACCCGTTTCTACCGTACATTCGTGATACAACCAGAATTGAATGCTGTATCTATATGCAAAGCAAAACCGCGGCGTTTCGTGGAATAGTTTGATGTTAAACACTGATGTCGACGCTTTCCACGCTTCGCTCCCGTCTAGCACTCGGAGGGCAATTTCACCCGCTCCTTATCTCCCGAACCCTGGAAGCTGTGACGCAAAGTTATTTACGCGCGAGGCGCCGTCCCTAATCCCCTATTTATTCCCGGAGATGTATCTGAAAATTAGGGATCACGTCTGAAGCTCCCGGTTGGTTAATTTGCGGGCTCCAGCCGTGCTGCGCCGGTGATACCTCACGACACGCACAGATTACACCAGCTTCCGCACGAGTATCGACTATTCATTAACTGCAGCTCAGCCTAGCCCGAACGAAGATCTCATTGGTAAGCTCCCTTTGTTGCACGCTCTGTTTCTTACGAAGTTATTGTTCCTCTATCGGCTGTCTGTTTCAAAAGGAAATAACGTGTTTTCTTTGATCGTTTGAAATATAGTTTTTATGCGAACTTTGTAGGGAACTTTTTCTCTTTTGCATATAAACCGGTCGGAGGCGGAAATCGAACACAATCGTGGGAGTGGATTGTGAAAATCGTATTCTTTTGAATCATATTCATAGAAATCCGAATGAGCTGGAAAATTATTGTGCTTTCTGTAAATAACATGGATTGAGAATGTCACTTTTACAATAAACAAATAATCAACAAGAAAGTTTCGTTTTATGGTATAAGCAATGAGACGAATGGGACACTCTCCTGATGGTATGAGATAACGCATTTCCATAACCATTGAAGCGATATACAGAACTTTGAGTTACAAAACACAGTTCAGGGTATCGATGCTTTAGCGCTGATTGCACTGACTTTCGATGGTTAATCTCAACAGCCCTGTAATTTCGCTAGCAGCAGTACCCTTCACACTGGAACAGAGTAATGTTTAAACACTAATGCTTGGCAGCAGAATGTCTAGTTCTATGGTGGTACCTACCTAGAAAACTTCCTACTAAGGAGACCTAACACCAAGTAACGATAAAGTTACCATGTTTATAAAATGAATAGCGACCCATCCCGGTACATTTTGTTTTGGCTTTACTATCCTTTTTTTTTCCAACAATTCGGTCGAGCTTTTCTCAAGAAATGCTCTATCATGCATTGGCAATTATTTTTTGTTTATAAAGATTTCTTTCAGAATAATTCAACACTAAACTATTTTGATATCCTTCATATTGAAAAGGTAAAGTGGGATAACTGTTAATAATGTTTCACTTTTACATAAACGATAGTTAATTTTGCTTTTTATATTTTTTTGCTATTTTGTGTAAGCTCTGGATCTCCAACCCGAACATCACATTACAGTTTCCAGGCACATAACATTCTCAAGTAGGGCCATTTGGAACTCCCGACCGATGTTACCAGTTCCAATGTCCCTAGTTCCAGTGTAGAAATGGGGACATATTCATTTGGTGGAGAGCGAGCGTTTTAAAACACTTTCCGTGTGTTTAGGGCGAGGCCAATTTCAGTCAAGAGTGGGGTCGTATGAGGGCAATGGATAGTGTGCGATAGGGATGAGAATGAGGTGAATTTCTTACTGCGCTAAGATGAAACTTGTAAAAATAATAAAGTTGACTCAACGCTTAGTCAACTCGTGATCACGGCTATTGCGATAAGACCGAAACGTTGAGGTAAATAAACGAAACTGATATCATAATATTTGGTGCGCGATTAAGTCCCGATGATAAACATAATTAAAAATATATTTTGGGGAGTATGCGCAAGAGCTCCATGGCCTTATTCCACTCATTACGTTTTGCACATGACAAGTAGATGAAAGGGCACGTTACCACCCTTTCCTCGTGGACGGTCTAAGAACTCTTACACAATGATTTGGCTATTGTTGCGTAATGGTACTCATTGTACATCTTCGTTTTAACTACAATTTGCTGTTGTTTTTAGGGCTGAATTGAATAGATTTCTTTATCAATGTCCTCCATCTTCAGGCGAGTTGGAGGCTAAACGTAGATTTTTTTCATATAAAAAAAATTGTTTATAATAATAATACACAATTTAAAGCAATTTGAAGAATGACTAGCAAATAACAGCTTTCCTTAACTCAATCACCAACTTAACTGCAAATAAAACTGAACAACTTTTTTTTACATTCGAAATGAGGAGTGACACAATAATGTCTGTAATTTCGTTGTGAATCATTTCTGTCACCTCAACCCGACACGTATTCATACTTAATGACTCAGTTCACTGCACGACATCTGTTTCCGGTTGTTTGAAATATTTTTATTCAGATTAATTTTACATCTTGTTACCTTCTTTGTTTACCTGCGAAATCGTTTCTCTGATTTCATTTCACTTTATTACAATGCTAGCTGTTACCCGCGACTTCGTCCGCGTGGAATTGAATTAAAAGTTTGTTCAGTTTGCAGTATAAAATGTATCCTATATGTTAATCCAAGTCATAATCTATATGTTTGCCAAATTTCATCCAAATCCGTTCAGTAGTTTTTGCGTGAAAGAGTAACAAACATCCATCCATCCTCACAAACTTTCATATTTATATAACTGTAGTATAAAACTAATTATTTATTAGGTTAGTGTCAGCGTTTAGATGGGAAAAAACAATTTTAAAACTTTCACGAATTGAACGCTCGGAAAGTCCCGAGTCCCGAATTTTTAAGACATACTATGAAGCCATAACTAACCATAAATTTGAAAGGCCAGCTAGCTCAGTTGGTTGCAGTTGTGCTTCCTGAGCTGTTGTTGGGTATGGGTTCGATTTATATCCAAGAGAAACATTTATGTGTTGAATACATTTTTGTTCAGTCGGTGTTCTAAATAAGTATTAACAACAAAAAAAAATAATACAGATACTATAGAGATACTATTTTCAAATGTTGTCCAATATCTATTTATTGTTGATATATATTAATATTTGCTAAAAAAGAACATTATAATTAGGTAAAATGATGTGAGTAGTAAATGTGGGTATAATAATTATCTGATCACAGATTCCCTGGCGTTATATGATTACACCTGATCCTAACATTTAGATCTACGGTGCGCCGTCTGTATATTTAGGCTTACGCTTTGACCTAAGATATTTAAACTGTGTTTGTTTGGTTAATTAACAAAATTTAAATAAATACAAACAAAATCCAATCCAAGTTTTCGGCTTATGACACCTCGTATAAGTATCGTATTAGTTATCTGGTTCCCATAGTGCAAGCTTTGCATTGTTTGGGGCTAGACAGCATTGTATGAGTTGTATATATTTTTTAATAATAAATAGGACTGTGGACCGCTTTCTCACAAGTTTGTGCCCATCGGAGAACACAAAATGAGGCAGCGCAATCCAATATTTAGCAGCTCGAATATTAAATGTGAAGTCAAATCACTTCGTTCGAATAGGAAAGTCAACCATGAAACAATGTTTTTTTTTAATTTCAAACAGTTGCGTTTGATCCCCAACTCGCCTGATGTAAAGCGAAGATGCGGTCTACGGTGGAGCACGCTCGCCTAGAAGAAACCGATTCACTCGCGGGTTCCTGGATGACCGAGCTTTGCTCGGCTGAAAACACGGATAAAACGATGTTTTCAAAAAATGAAACCTAGCTAGATCGATTTATCGCCTCCGGATCCCCCTGCATACTAAATTTCATGAAAATTGTTGGCGCCGTTTCCGAGATTCAGATTATAAAAGAAAATAAAAGAATTGCTCGTTTAAAGGTATTAGATATTTATTTGTGTATTTTAATTGTGCTATAAATTAAATGTACGAAACGCGGGTTTCACTCTATCTATTCGTTGCTTGTGACATCAAATTTTTACAAAAAATAAAACAAAGTTACCACGAGAAAATAGTAATTCACGTTTGTTATTTTCGACAGGACTTAAATAGTGTCTCGGGGCATAAGCCCGTCTAGATATTAGGAGTACATCACTATCCATCAAAGGCACGTGACAAGAAACCCACTTGACGCCATTATCGTGAACCTTTGAGGGAAGGATTTTCAATTCACAATGTGAATTTCAAATGCTTTCGCAGACGTGTCCAGATTACGATTTCTAAGACGGATTATACTAATCCAGGAATCTCGTTAATTATGTGCTTGTATTTAACTATTTTTGGGTAAATTACATCGGTCTCTGACGGCAGGGTCTAAGCTGACATTTTCCTAAATATAAATCAGTACTATATCTATTAGGGATGTATTCATAACATAATACTGAATATATTATAAGTATGTATTTACAAAAAAAGTATTTTTGTATTCTATCAGCTATCTGACTTCCATAGTAAAAGCTTTGCTTAGTTTGGGGTCAAGTGGCACTGTGTGTAATGTCCTACGATATTTATTTATTTACTTATACCCTTATACCCCTTTTATAATAAACTTTTAATACCATACCTGGTATTAAAAGTGTGATCACTATTTCATGCCACAGAAGTGTTTATTGATGAAATATGTCAAATATGGCACTTTGTGTCAATAAAACTGACTTTGTCAATTATTTATGATTGTCATTTTTTCGATTAATGAAAAATTAACTCCGGCACGAGTGTTGAACTTTTACTATTTAGTTGTTTTTGAGGCTAGTGATTTCTTCTAGATCGACGTGCTCCATCTTCCGTAACAGAAAAAAATATAGAATTTCCTTCATTTTGAAGTTGGTTAAAAATTTATAGCTCTTTACTTTAGTATCAGTTTCCATTTACGCCATTTAGGAGCGTTAATAAATTTTTCATACATTAAAAAAACATGTTTTTTTCTTCTCAAATTGCCATGTTTTGGATAAGTCTCTCTCGAGACACGTTAGGCACTCGGCTCGATCTTCGCCATTTCGCTTTAATTTTCTATAGCTATTTTAATTCTGGTTTGACGATTCATGGTCTTCATTCTACAATATGTCTACCTACCTAGTTGTCTACCTCAGCGGTTATTGATCGCGACAGATATGACCAGCATACATGAATAGAAAAAGTAAGGACTCAACCGATAGAATCTAGAGAGTTGTAAATAAGCAGCATTACTTAGCAGAATTGTTCAGACATGTCACCGGAGAGCTGAAGATACAACCTAATCCTTCACTCAACGAAATGAGTATGAAAACTCTAATAATCCGTTTCTTCATTCACTACACGGCACACCAATAAAAGTTGAAGGAGCTCCAATCCTCTTAGGGCTTACCTCACTTACAGTGCGACGGACACTCGCGACAAAGGCCTCGAAGGGTACACTCGGCGAAGTCCGTAAACACTCTCCATTCGTTGATAGGAACTGCACGTTTGCTTTATCTCCCTTTAGGTATCGTCTTAGTGAAATGGGTGGAACGAACTTATAAAGAAGTGAACCCTTTTTTCCGAGGACCTCTTTAAGAAATAGACGCTTTTATTTATTCTCAATCTCTCCCTGTCAGATAGTATAAAATACGTACAGAATGAACATGGAGTTTTGGCGGGAACATGGAAAAGGTCGTGTCGCCCCATTGTACTTTTTGCAAAACTTGTGTTTTTTCCGATGTTTATGAATAAAAATAGTGGTGTTTTGTTTATAAAGTGCCGAATTGCAAGCACGAGTGTGGGAAGGTGATAGAAGATTCGTGTTGCTTCCAAAACTTCAGCGAAACTTGTAGTAAAGTCCCCAATACATACTGGACTTGATCTTGACTTACTGCGACTTACTCTTATTTAACTTGATTTTTCATGATATACGTAAAAATATCGAAATACTTGACCCTGGCAAATTCACAAACTGCAACGCCAAAATCGAAAAAGAGGAAGAAGAATGGTCACTCTTTTGAAAAATTACTATCAGTAAAATGACCGGAAATAACCATTAAGGTTCAGCCATCATTATGAAAACCAAAATTTCGTACCTATTCCATAATGTAATTTCTTTTGACAATTAATACTTTGGATCAAAAATTTATTTTTATTGCTAAAATTTTGTTCACTTGGTAGTAGATCTCCTTAGCAGGAAGTCGTCTAGGTAGGTACCACTGCAGTACCAGATATTCTGTCGCCAAGCACTAGTGTAAAAACATTACTTTGTTCCTGTTTGAAGGGTACTGCAGCTAGCGAAATTACAGGGCTGTTGAGACTAACCATCAAATGTCTCAAAGTAATGAGCAGCTAAACAGTGATGCTTTGGACTTTGTTTTGCTATTAAAAATTCTGTGTATCGCTGCAATGGTCATTGACATACGTTACCTATTATCACAAGGAAAACTTTTTGTTCAGCTCACTACTCGTACACAAAAAATATTTTATATTATATTAAAAATATAGTAAGAAGCGAGGGAGCGCTAAAACAAACCCTTAATAGTGGATATTAAACTTGCAATAAAAGAGCACCCGGCTATTCTAATAAGATTATCGTAATAGGAGAGGGTGTTGCATTAACCCCACAATAATAACACCGCAACGGTGATACCCGCAATTCTACATCAACCGCAATTAACGCAACTATTCCGGCTGTTTTAATGTGACCTGTTTAACAGCTTCCGAGCTTAAGCACCGTCAACATCCAAAGAAAAGGCTCGTTAGAAAGGAGCAAAAGCTAGATTATAGAGTTTAGCGCCTTTGTTATCAAGTCTAAGGTAACGCTGTCTGCCTGTTTTATTTTTAACGCTATTTTTAGCTATACTTTATATTTAGATGACGTGACGTGTATAAAATCTTGTAATACAATACATACATTTATATAGCGCCATATAGTCCCAAACTAAGCAAAGCTTGCATGGGAACCAGATAAATGATACATTATTTACATACTTATAATACATACATGACATCCAAAATGTCATCTAGGTTCGATTCATAAATGTTTGTCCTGAGTGGGGATTGAACTCACGCCTTACAGCGTCTGCAGCATACCTACTACCAAAGAGCTAAAAAGGTTATCATTACTGTGTTTTAAGGATTATTGTATATTATATATATTAAGCTCAAGAGTATCACGTCAAAACTGGTCCAGATTTGACTGGTCGAATTTACATATAATTTTCTCAGCCAAATGACACAAAACTTTTACGTAACATAAAAATACACATTGTACGGAATTCTTAGTACCCGAGTTAAACTCACATTTAACTTGTTTTTATAAGTAGCGCAGTCATTACCGGCCATTTTGTTTTGCATTCGCAAACGTTTGGTTGCCTAAATTCGGCCCAGTAGTGAGACAGCAAATTACTTTTAAGCGGAAATTTCGCGAGCTCACTGTTGTAATGACCGTTTGGGGCGTTCCGCGCCGAAAACAAACCGATGCCAACTAAAAGTTTTAAGTTGCGAACTTCGCCTCGGACAGAAATTGCGTAACGCTGAAACTGAAAATCTAGCATCGCACCCGGCGCCCCCTGCTGGCGGTTTCCGAACGCTTAATTTCCGACGCCTGTTTCGCTAATGACCCATCAATAACTCTTTGTGTTCGACGTCAAATGGAAAGAGGCGGGATGTGTGGAAGCATCTGGAAAATTGGGCTTGAAATACCTTACGTTAACGGCGTGAGAGCGTTTTTACAGCGAACCTCATTGAACTATTTTATTTAGGTGTTAGATGGAAAAAAGCGAGCGAATAATAGACTAGATATGTAGCGAATATTAGATGTTAAAGGCGCAACGAAACTAACTCTCTTTTACGATTTACTGCCCCTTTCGAAACTTGTTTTCCAATAACTCTTTCTCTCAATTTGGCTTGAGTTGAATACCTCTAAGTTATCTAATAGTTTTATCAAGTAAGTGCCAATATGTAGGTGTACTAGGTACTTTCATTGTCGAGAGTTAAGTCCGTGCACCATGCCGCGCTAACTCTGAGAAGTTCTCTCGAGCGCTAAGCCAGCCGATAACTATTATTGCCGCAGAATACGTAATACTCTAATACCAAGTAGTTCTGAATTGTAGCAAAGTAGTATTTGAATATAAGATTAGTGAAAGATGTCTCTTAGACACTAGCTAGATATGACAAACATCATGTGTTCATCAAGCGTGTTTTATTGATATCATAAACTTTTAATTTTTTTTAAGTAATAATTTAAATCAGATATAAAAACTATGTAAAATTAACTCCATGTATTATTGTCTAGTACCTGGTTGACCGAGCATTGCTCGACTGAAAACATGGATAAAACGACGTTTTCTGAAAATGAAACCTAGCTAGATCGATTTTTCGCCCCCGAAACCCCCTGGATACAAAATTTCATGAAAATCGTTGGAGCCGTTTCCGAGATTCAAAAAAAAATATATATATATATATATATATATGTACAAGAATTGCTCGTTTAAAGATATAGATAGATAAGTATACATAATATTAAACCAATTTATTCCTAATTAAATTTAAACATATTATTATAATTAAAATGATAGTATACATATTTATTATGCATTTGTTCTTGTATTCAATTCTATTCTACAATGAATTAATTTCTTTTTTGGAATATTCTCTTCAAACTCTTTGAACAATTGAACGTGATTAACTTTTTTATGGTTGACAAGCTAGGTATTTGACCACAGTTCACCTGATGTTAAGTGACGGTGTGGCCGAAGATGGTAAACTGCACCTAACCTGGAATATAACTTTATTTGTTCGTAAGCAAAAATGTGAATTCACTTATCTACTTTTCTGAAGAAAACTCAAACGTAGAACTTACAGTAAGTCATGCGTTTGAGTTTTCAACAAACAAATATCCCTAAGTACCGCACGATAAAGCTAAACAGATATTATGACCTTACGTATGAGTTGACCATAAATGGTTACATGGTCAATTTAGATGCAGTAGAAGTGGGAGCGAGATGAATGCCGGCAAAATCTTTCTATGATCTATGAAATGACATCGGTTTGCCAAAAACTTCTAAAAATCGTAGCTGAAAAGAATATCCAATGCAGCGTTGTTAGGAACATATCAAATTGGTTGGGCAGGGATGATAAACACAGGTAGTGAAAGCGCTAATACGAATTTAAAGAGGCTTAGAAGCGGACCTATTTATGTATAACGCTAAACACATTGTACTTGCCTACAATATAATCATATGTACCCATTCTAATCTAAACGTCCAGTATACAAGAGAAAATTATAAATTACCTCAATGGATTGCGGTCGGGCAAACGATTATGACACTAACCTTTGGCGACAGCCCCTCGTATTGTACCACACGAAACGCGATGAAATTGTAATTAATCCGTTGACAATATGCGCTTTAGGATCAAAATCGTATATTTTCACTCGGGGCTTAGCCGAGACTTATGGCCCATTGCGCTTTTTACTGTTTACTTACTTTTTATTATAGAGAAAAAAGTTGCTGCTGTATTCGTGTGACAAAAAACATTACAAGGTTTTAATGCATTTGCATTCAATATAGTATGAATACTTAGGCAGAGTATCATATACATTAAAGTGACGTGAGATATGCCAAATGTCAATTTTCCGAAGACTCGCTTCGCCGAAAATCAATTCATCGATATCAATACCATGATATCTAGAAAACACGTTTCACCGCGGAACTATTACGGAATATATTATGGTAACCGTTCATTGAATCGACTAAAACAAACGGTTTAGTTAGTGCGTCCTAATTTTAAATCATAACAATTTTTGAGAATTAGATGTACACCTAATTAAGATTTCGTCTTTGGGGAATTCGTCATTTTAATGATTTTACGTGTCTACGTTTGGTATCTGCTATTATGATAATTTGACTATTATGAAATTTGCGATCTTTTGAATCGACCCTTCGTAGTTTCGAATTTATTACTTAAGCTATTATGAAAATCAGTAAAATAATTACAACAAAATTACAACGAATTTTTGAATTGTCTGCGCAGGCGAAACTGCGTTGCGTACTTAGTATTTTCATAAAACACTGTCTTGATTTATGCACCGAGTCCCCTTCCCGAATTTGGAAATTGCGGACGCAGCGGTCGATGTCCGCGAATTGCCGATTATTATCTTAATAGGAGAACGAAGATTTAGTGTCCTTTGGCCTGTTCACAATTTTAACTGTATATACATTGATTTATATATTATTTTGCAAGAGCAGGGCTTGTGGAAGAGTCTCAAAGAGTTACTGGTGGTTATGTGCAGTTTTAGCTAAGCATTATGTATATAGACTACACCTAAAGTCAAGCATACAACAATAACTATTGACTCTGGTAGCTTGCTTGCTAGCCTGCTCAAGAAATGAATTAACTATTGCTGCTAGTTTTTGTTTTTGGTCCGAATACCCTGTACTTTGCACCCGGTGTACGATTGCGTATATAAACCATTCAGGGCCCCACTAAAACGCGAACACAAATAACATCAAAATCGGTTTAGTCGTTAAGAAGTTCAGTGACAAACACACGTACAAAAGAATATTCATGTGTGTTATTTATTTATCTCTTGTAGGTATATGTTTTTATTTACCCTCCTAATGTTATAAAAGTGCTTGTGCCATCTCTCGTTGTCTTTTTTGTTTTGTTTCATGTTATGGTTGCCTGGAAGAGATCGCTTTTAACGATAAGCCCCCCACTTGTGGCATAAGCTCGTGTTCTTTTTCTGTTTTGTTTTCAATTTCTGGTGTATACAATAAAGATCCTTTATCTTATAGAGATATTTTTTTCTATTAATATAGTTATAATTATTATATAATATTAATATTTTTTTCTATTATTATAGTAATATTAACAGGTTTAGATTATTTAGGACTTCAGAGCGCACCCGTCATTGCTCACTTCCACCCCCCGCGCACCAGTGGCTGTATTCATGTGCGAGGCGCGCAGCAGCCCGTAGTGTAAAGCAAAACAAGGACGCGCGCGCGTCGCACTCAGCTTTCTCTCCTTGAAGAAGGCCACTGAATGTGGCCGAAACTATAATCAGAGTATCCGATTTAGGTAAACTTGAGTAATCCCGCACAAGTAAAACAAAATGTATCTATTAATTTGTAGTTAAAGTATTTAAAGTACCTACATGATGACGAAATTCAAGTGTAACTAAATTTTTAATTATGCACTTATCTTTGAACTCCCCCTTACGTAATCAAACTAGTGATAATGTTAGCGTGAACACACGCGTAATATACAAAGCAGTTACCATAAATGGAAAGGGCAAGACAAAGTGGGGTGCACAGAACATACTCAGTTATTCTGTGTTGTAAACAAAGTGGAGTAAACATACTATCAGTTATTCTGTGCAGTAAATTGCTTTGAGCGACACCGTGACGTCCTCATGTCTTACTAATATATCCTAGCGAGAGTTGAAAATTTTAGTTCCGTTTTTTAACAGATTTTCGGGTTTCAAAGTTCGCTTATTTACCTCGAATGCTTAAAGTATGATCAACTACGCTGTTAGCTCGTTTTTTTTTTAAATATTTAATACGTTTGCGCCATCCCTAGCTAACAGGGAAGATAAATTTCTAGGTAACATGGTAGGAAAATATTTGTTTATCAAGTTAACGCAAGTTGAGACTCCATCAGAATTTATATGAATATTATTCTGAAACATCAAACTTCGAAAGTTATATAACAAACTTTTTACCCTTGGCCAAAGACAAAGACAGATAGATCAAAGTCACTTTATTAGAAATTAAGTGGTAAATAATCACAAGTAATGGATGGAATGGATCTTTTTTTTTGTAGAAGAAAGAAACAATATATTTCATACAGTGAAATAAGGCGTTCGTCTTTACCTTATTTAGCTTTCATTTTTACCCGACTGCCAAAGAAGGGGTATGTTTTTCGCGCGTATTTTGTATGTATGTATGTAAACTTCTTTATAACCTCGTATTTTCTAAACAGCTGAATGGATTAGGACAATTAAGGTATCGTTAGATTGGTCTCAATAACCCAAGTGTACTTAGAGGATGGAATTTTTAAATTTATTTAGGTATAATAAATTTGTTTAAAAAGTTTTTCCAATAATTATAGCTATTTTATTCGCAGTTGGGTTATAGATTTTTTAAACTCTTTAGCTTGTTTTCAAATTGCATTTTAATCTGTTATAAATAAAAATATAAACTATATAAAGCCTTGCCTTTTATACGCCAGCTGGAAGAAATTACAAACACATATACAAATATATGTATCTACAAACAAACTTACGTATTTATTTTACAATATTACAGATATACTTTTCCTTGAATTACAAGAAGCGCAGAGACGTGTTCAGGCTGTGTAATTGCTGCTTTTGACCTTCTTATGTTTAAGTACTTAATAATTTTCCTTTTTACCATTCCCTTTTTTCTTAATACATGTTTTCATTTCTTAATTTCCCAATTACTCATCGCACCCTAAGCAGTCGTTTTATGACGACCGTTTGACAAATGCGGGTAGTTCGCGTAATTCATTGCGTCGCGGTCGCGCGCATTTGTTGCATTCGCACGGTTGGTCGCGCGACATTCGTGCGATAAGGACACTACCCGGAAGTAAAAGACAAGCCATTTGTCGTCAGTTCCGGGAATCGAGGGTAAACAGGGAATGGGGACAAACAGGAATATTTTCTAGACACGCACACATTCAAATGATGTACATGACAGGTGAAGGTGAGTTATTGTTAAGATGCAGATCGCATGATGAAAGCTTTTGTTTCCAAAGCAACTATTATCTATCACTAAATGCGTAAGTTTCGATCTTTTCTTTTTATATTATTATTTTTCAACACGCACAATGTAGAACAGAACAATGTAGAAACTAATTAACTGTTCTTAGCAGGAGGTCATCTAGGTAGGTACTACCGCAGTACCAGATATTTTGCCACCAAGCAGTAGTGTGTAAACATTACTGTGTTCCAGTGTGTCTGTGTTTGGAGGGCACTGCAACTAGTAAAATTACAGGGCTATTGACACTTACCATCGAATGTCTCAAGGTAGGTAATGAGCGCCAAAGCAGCAATGCCTTGCCTTGGACTTTGTTTAGCTACTCAAACTTCTGAGGATGGCTGCAATGTTCATGGACATGCGTTATGTGACATAACATTGCAGCCATAACTTATATAGCTTATGTAGAGCGCCTCGTTCATTTTATTACTTTTACATTAAAAAAAAGTTAGTAGTATATAGTTTCGGTCACATCCGATGGCCGTCTACAGTCGGAGTATCCGATATAATTAAACATAAGTAATCCCGTATAAGTAAAACAAAGACACTATACAACGTTATAGTGTAGTAAATTGTTCTTTACAAAGGATTAGAGGAATATCAGCGTTGTACTTGGTGTGGATTAGGGTATAATTGTTCTAATCTGTTTTCATTCATCATTTGAAGTCAGCGGCAATACGCACATAACTAAGAAAAGACAAAGGTGCGTGCTGTGGGATTCGAACCCAGGACCTCCTGATTGGAATCCAGACGGTTTTCCAACAAGGCGGCCGAAACTTGCTTTTTCTGCTTGAAATAAAAAGATACATCATTGAAAACGAATTAAATATTGTATAAAATATTATTTTTGTGCGTTATATTGAAAAGTCAATATTATAAACTCCATACTCGATTCCAGTTTTGAAATGGGTATTAATTGAGCCAACTCTCAGAGTAACTTGCTTGAATGTCGAATAAGCTTGTTACCAAGAGACTTCCGCATTGTGTTACAAGCGTGTTGTTGAAATTCGTAAACATTTCCACGAATTATAGGGAAGGTGAGCCTCGTGGATATGTTTTGAAATGTTAATTGGGGAGCTGTTTCATGTATTATATGATTTATTTTCTACTAACGTCCCGAACAAAACCGTCATAACACTACACGATACGCAATGCTTGGTAGTTAAGGTGGGTGTGGCTATTTTTTTTTTTCTTTTTTGGCATTGCACTTTGTACATTCGCCTAGTTTCAAGTAGTCCTTATATATATTCAAGTATCTTAATTTAAAATAAATCAAAGTCATATCAGTCATGCCAGTCAGACATATGTATATTAAGTAGTGTTGAGTTTACTAAAAACTTCTACGTAGTTTTGGAAATAACTCCAAAAGACATGTTTCACAAACTTGTATTACTTTCCTACACTCGTGAGTATAATTCGGCACATTAAGATTGAAATGTACATCTTGTACATACTTTTTTTATAGTACAGATATATTATCCCATTAAAAAAACGTTACTAAGGTAAATCATGCGATTTTATTGTTTGCATACCTAGTTCAGGTAGAAGCTAGAACGCATAAATAATATGATTAAATGTCAGTGTCATTCTCAAATTTTCTAATGTCATGTGGGATAGATGGCCCCACACTCCGTTTATATTCCGATCTATCTTGCTATTGCGTTAGACACTTTGTAGTAATAAGGCATCAAGTCAAAAGATAACGTTTCTTTTTAAGAATTTTCATTTCTTCGTGATGAGATCCCGTGCTTAGGATAAAGTTCTCCGAGGAAAGCAGTCAACTGAGACATTTGAAAATTAGGAATTTCACCAAGCTATTTCTGTCGCGGCGCCGCACGCAGCACCCGCGTACATACTGAGCGAAAGGGACAACTGCACCTCGGGCTCATTAACCCAGAATAAAATGAGCAAAATCGAGGTTTCGTATTCCTCTGTTTCCTCCTCCAAATTTAGACCGATTTTAGTATTTCTTTTAACAAGTAAATAAGAAGGATGTGTTCTTTGCCTGTGCCTTATTTTTTTAAGATTATGTCTATGAGATTGGGAATTTGGACGTTGAAACTAGGTAAATTTTAAGATTTTTGAAGATTCCTAGCTCTTATAAAGAAAACATATATCAAAAAAATCAAAACAGAGGGGCATGAAACTAGCAAGTATCTACTTCCTATCTAAAAATTATTGCTCTAGTATTAAAATCCTGGAAGGAAAATGGGGAAAACGTTTGTATGAAGAAAATGACGACTTGTTTCCTCTTAATATTATGTCCAGAATATACCTACGGATATGTGCAGATGTTTTAAAATATAACTTGACTAAGTAGTATGAACATAAAGTAAGTGATTTAAGACATAGGCTAAAAAGTTTAGAAAACTATAACCCGAATCCGGAAAAAAACAAAATTTAGCGTCAAAAATCCATTATTTGGTTTTTCCTTTTGTATTTTTATTACCGACATACATATGCACGTACATAAATACAAACAGATCAGACACTAAACCCTCCCTTTTTAACTCCGCCGCAGTCGGGTAAAAAGTGTGTGAAATACATAATATGTAAAATATTTTCCTACGCATGTTTTCGACTTTCTTGCAAATAAATAAGTCTTATTTAATACCAACGCATTAGAATGTCAGTTAACTAAGCGTAACAACACTTACCTAGAAAATATGACGACAAAATCCTCAAAACCTTACGACCTTATAATCCGACATAATTAATGAGCATTAAACACGTCTACGTAATTCATTCTCAAAGAAAATATACGCACGAGTGATTAAAACATCAAATTTCTCTTTGAAAAACACCTCGTCACCAATTCTGCGGCTTAAAAGTCTTTGCTAATAGGCTAATAAGTGTTAATATGGAGCAATAACAAAATCTTGGGAAATAATTTTTATGTCCGCCATGGGCTGTAATAAGGGCTACGTTATTGGGGATTGTCTTTATATTAATACCACAACGTGGGAGTTATTCACAAGGGTAAATAATAATTTGTGTCAAAAATATCATGTGAAGACGTAAAAATAAGTTTTTCGTTCGAATAGATGGAATTTTAAAGTTAACCGAGTTTGGACTCTAGACCCCCCTGAGTCCCGAGATGAACGCATTAGCACAAAGCCATCGCATCATATAAGACTTTAAAAAGTGTTAAAAGTGCGATTCTTAATTATTTTATAGGGCTATAAGCTTGGCGTGCATAAAGCGAAAGGAGGTCTTTGTACTCTTTATTATGAACTATAACTATGGATAAAACTCTGAAATAGCGAAAAAGGTTAGTTGCTCCATTAGGGACAATGAAAGTTTGTCATAAAATAGTTGTTGTTTTTTAATTTTACAATATCAAAGTAAGAATATAATAGAACTTCATTATACACCAAAACAAACATTAAGAAAAATGCAATCACATGTTAGCAGCAATACAATGACGGCCTTATCGGATAAAGCAATTTCTCCTAGACAACCTTTGTATGGATAGGATACATGACACAGTAAATATAGAGTTGTGGCCATAACAAAAGTATACAATAGTAAGTACAATGACTCAATTTCGATTCAGTACATCCAAAGCCTATAATATATATACATGATATAATGTACATTTATTTATTATATATTGCCTGTGAAGTTAAAGGATAACTCGATTTTTATACGAAAATATATTAATCTACATCTATAAATAATTTATAAGCAGTTGAATACCCCTCCTCAATCCCTTGATACCACCCTGATCATATTCACAAAGCTTCGTAAAATAGCCTTTATTAGTGTTTATTTAAGGTGTATCCGTTATTTATATGTAGAGTGCATTTAAAGCCGGCAGTAATCGGATATAGGCAGTAAATCGGCTGGACCAACACATGTTGGCTTGTACAAACTTTGTTCACACGATTTGACTCATTATGTATGCATCTAAACAATTATGTCGTCCGTTTGTTTGTATTAATTGCGTGTATAATGTTCGTGGAACGTTATAACTTGGAATAACTGTTTCTGTCGCAGTCGTTCCTGGAATACATAATAATGTATATATTAGATATTTTATATACATATATAAAATATCTACGGGTATTTGTTATAGTTCCGCAATTAACGCGTTCGGAATGGAAAAGCGTCGGTACCGTTGTTGAAGAATAGGTACAGAATTATTTCATTTTTAACCGACTTCAAAAGGAGGAGGTTCTCAATTCGACTGTATGTTTTCTAAATAATTTAAATTCTTACGTAATTTGAGCATTTTTTTAAAGTCTGAAAGTAATGAGCGCCAATGCAGCGATGCCCTGGACTTTGTTTTGCTACTCAAAGTTTTGTGAATCACTGCAATGGTCATGGACAGGTGTTATCTCTTACCATCAGGAGAGCGCTCGTTCGTCTAATAACTTTTCCATCGAAAAAAAATTTGTTCCCATAATACAAGCTTTATTTAGTTTGGAGCTAGATGGCGTTGTGTGATACGTCCTACATTTTTTTTTAGTTTGACAAACTAGGTGTTTCACTTTATCTCACCTGATGTTAAGTGATGGTGTGGTCGAAGATGGTAATTTTATTTATTTGACTCTTATTACTGTTTGTTTCTATCTCGTTTAAAATAAGTATTGCTGGAAATAAATTAATTTTAATACTAATTATATTGTTTTACTGTGGAAAAGACCTAGAAAATTGTTGGTATATTTTATCTTTGTTCTGTAATATTCATAGCGATCCGCTTCGACTTCGCCCGGGTGCAATTTGTTTTGGCAAATTTCTGGTAGCTTGATTACAAGATAAACGTCTAACGGTGTGTTCCGGCAGCCTCACCTGAGAGCCAGTTCCATTCCAGGCTAGGTGTGCTTTACCATCTTCGACCACACCATCACTTCAGGTGAGTTGTGGTCAAAGACCAAAGCCGATCAGCCATAAAAAAAGCATTGAGTTTTAGTTTTACAATGATGATTTGACATTTTTGCTCTTTTCAAGAAAACTCAATTATGTTGTACTTGTAAAACTTACTGTACTATGGGAAACAAATATCCCTAAAGACCACATAATAAAGCTAAATAGACATTATGACCTTACGTACAAGTTGACCATAAATAGTTACATGGTCAATTTATATGCTGCAGAAGTGTGACCAAGAGGATTGGCGGCAAAATCTCTTTATAATCTACTAAAACACATTGGCCTGCCTTGTCTTGGACTTGAAAATTCATTGTTGCAAAGATTATCCAAAGCAGTGTTGGTAGAATCAATAAAGCAGTGTTGGTAGGTCAAATTTAGTTGGGTAAGGATTGGAACATGGGCACTGGGCAGTGAAAGTGTTAATACGTATTTAAAGAAGCTCCGTAAACCTACACCTAGGTCGCAAGTCCTAGGTACTGTCCCTGCAACGCGATGGACGGCACGGTGACACCATTGAATGCTTAGAAATTCGCGTAAACAAGACTCTGTGAGTGTCAAAATCGACTTTGTTTTATATTAGAGTTTATCATATAATTTGTTAGCAGTGACAATGCAAGAGCAAAAGCTTTTCTCTCCTTCCATTTCATTCATTTTACTTTGTTAATGCCATAACATTTTCAAAGTAACCATTGATTGAATACCATATTTTTACGGTAATAAAAATTTGCAGTGATGGACTCAACGACTTCTACGAAACTGGGGTTTGAAAACATTTTTATGCCTTTTCACTTAATAAAATTTATGACGAAGTAACAATAATATACAACAATGTAGCGTGAACACAGATCTAGTTAGAAAAATGCATTCAGCTGGAAAACCAGCTGGCATTTCCAGATGTGAGGGTTTTTGAAATGTTTCATTCTGAGCAAACGTGGCCAACATATAAACAGAGTTAGTTAAGATCCGTGGTTAGGAAATGTAATTTAGAACAACTGCGGAATCTTAAAGTTAATAATGGTAGCGTAATATCGAAACAAGTTTAAGAAAGGTCGCAAACATTTTGAAGCATATAGTAACGCCAGTTTCATTCCAGTGCTTTTTACCATCATCGACCTTTAAAGTATTGTGAGATTTCCTTTTTATCTTTAATAGGCTAGGTATTTGATCACAGTTCACCTGATGACGGTTAAATATAGTGAACACATCTAGCCTGGAATAGAACTGACTCTCAAGTAAGTTATGAGTTTATGACCCATCACCAATTGCGTCTAGAGGCGTGTTTGATTAATTGTGTACTAGTTTGCGTGCACTATATATCTAATCGATCAGAGAATCAATTGTGACTTTATAAAGGCAAGTTTTAGGCTTACAACGGCTTACGGGGCCATTTTGTCTTAGCAACACGTATTTTAGTTAAAAGTTTGGTGTGTCATAACAAAAATATGACATAATTTAGTGCTTACATAATTATAAGAGCTCTTCAAGCTTCCGGCTACACTATTTCCGATACGAGTAAAACTTTTAACCCTTGAACACCGCCGGAAGGTAGCAAGTCTGTCAATTTTGTACAGGATTCATTTCGGATAATGTGCTACTGAGCTGTACGATCTTGTACTTCCATACCCTTTTTAATAAAAGACAAGTAGAAAGACGTTCCACTACCATACATGGCGGAATTTCCTTGGGTACGTACTAAACGTTTTGACTCTACGTTTCTCATCCGTACGGCCAAGGAATGGAACAATCTGCCGGCTTCTTTGTTTATATATCTTATATTATATATTATTCTTCTTTGTTTATGTATAATCTAGATCTTTTCAAGGTAACAGTTAATAGGTCTTCTAATTCTGCGTGCTTCATCTTCGACCAAATCATCGCTTACCATCAGGCGAGTTGGTAGTCAAACGTGGAATTATTCGTATTAAAAAAAAAACAACTTTATTTCTAATATCGCATAGGAGCTTATTGTATTTTATCGATTTATCAATGCAATATTGTTATCCTAATCGCGGTTGCAACCAGTAGTGGTTGCGGTTGCAACTACCAGTGGTTGCCGCTACAACCACGGCCGCAACTATTAAACTGCAACCGCGAGTTCGGCGCGTTCGATTGCAAATGGTTATTAATGCGACTTGGATCGTAGCTGCAAGTTGGGGTGAACTGTTGCGGTAACGCCGGAAGTTGTTCCAGCTTGCGGGAATTTGATGAGAACTGTATTTTGTGGACGTGAATTAAAAACCTCAATTAGAATTGTACCTACGATCATTGACGAAGAATGAATAAATGAAACTTTAAATGAGAATATAGCGTGTTACATTATTTTCTAAAACTCGTATTTTTCTGATTTCTTTATATACTTACTAAATAAAGACATAGGTAAATAAGTACCTTGGGGTTCATATCAAGACTTTCAGAGAAAGAAATCTATAATTATTACATAGGTTATCAAAAATGGTGCAGTTCCATATTTTTTTAAGTAACATAACTAATTACATGAATAATTGCGCTATCTTCCACTTTTAATTTTACCAAAGGATTGAGTAACAAGATTACTAATGTTTTTTTAATGTAAATGTGATGAGACGAACGAGACGCTCTCCTGATGGCGAGATGACGTCTGTCCATGACCATTGCTCCTTTATTGAGACCTCCTGCCAAGGGGATCTGCCACCAAGAGAATATACTTACCTATAGGTATACTCATTTATCGATAACCATTGGTTACAAGTCATAATCATTAATTAATATATGACATAAATTAATTCACTCAATATTAAATTGAAACAAAAAAAGGATTCCAAATAAATTAAGATAAATTGATGTCCAGAATTATTAAGATATTACTCTACTATATACTATAATTATTTCAATTTGTATTGATATTCAATTCCTTACAAGTTATTCGATAGTTATTTATGAAACATTGAAATGTTACTCGCATTATCTAGACGATAGACAAGGGCGTTGCGGGCCGACTACATTTTGTTCGAGATATAATGATCGAATAATTTCGATAGATTTAGTCGATTACATGTACAATTTAGTCGAGCATAGGGCGGCTCCGATCAGACAGGTTGATTAATCGGTCTGTCGTCGGCGAGAGATCGGCACCCGACTTAATTGAAAAGTCAACATCTCGATGCAGACGATCGATTACTTTACATGCATCTAATTTATTACAAATCTATCCTAGTATTTGTTACACCGCTCGGTAAAATATTAACATGTTGTCGGCGTTTTAATTAAAACTATCTCAAAATGTCATTCGATATATTTTAATTAATACGCCTACGTGTTTATCGGAGTTAGGGAATAATTAATAGAGGCTCCGATTGTTGAGCTTCGAGTAATTTCGAATGTGGACTGCAATCCGCAAATAGTCGCATAAGCCCTAAATACGATTATAGCTAATGGAAGGAACGCAATCGCTATTAATGAAATTATTGTGAGCGATATTAGATCAGTTGGTTTTGGTTTAACAATGGCTGTTCCACGAGTATTTATTACCCTAATTGAGCTAAATAACAATGCGTCTTTTGTTTAAAAATGCGTTTAACCGAAATTATCCTTGTTTCATTACGCTACAATGCTCGCAAATGTTGTTTTTAAGTGCTAAACGGTACAATGCACAAGTGACCACCGCCACCATTTTGTGCAAATAATTCAGGAAGATTCGCGCGAAATGGCCGACACTTCCGCCCGCCCGAGGAGGGCCGTGCTAGCCTTATTTTAATATTAAAACACGGCCATTATCTCCGCGTACAACATGAAAGTGTTGCTTTTAAGAAATTATTTTCTTTGTTCTGGTATTAGTTTTGTCAGTTTTAGTACGTATAGATTACACGCGTGCGCACCAGTAGAGCAATAAAGGGGTTCTTTATGTGGCACGAGCGAAACGGAACGGAGTTCCGTAGGCGATGCCGATGAGCGCCGAGAACAATACACGATGACCGGCCTCCCCCTCCCGGCCTTCCTTCCCCCACGTCCGCCAAATAATTTCACCAAATTCGTGGCCAAATGCACTGCCCATTTCCTGGACGGAGCAATACAGACAAAAGCTCTATTTCGATGTGAATTTCAACAGCGTTCCATCCACGCAGTCAGTAATCGAATCGACGACATTACGCTAAGTATCGAGTCGGGACTCGATTAATTTCTCACTGTCGATACTCACCGCGGTTACGAAACGCAACGAGGAAGTGAATGTGAAGACGGAGCTATTAAAAATCCATTTATCTAGGGAGTCATTTCATCACTTTAACTTATCGAATATCAAATCAACGTATTATAGTATTCAAAATTAAATTCATCTCTTGAAAGCGAAATAAAAAGCTTATTAAATCATCGCATATGCATCAAACGGACTATTCAAAAAAGATGGTGATTGAATAAATCGTAAGGCAAATAGTTTATGGGCGAATTAAAAAGGCATTGATGGCGATAAAGCATCATCGTGGGAACGGTTAAACCGCTGCGAACACATAAATCCAGGTCTCGCCACGATAAAGAACCTTATAAAAGTTGCATTTATTATCTGTAGCATCGGTTACGAGCATCCGTATGTCGCAATATAAGGAACGCAGTCTCCTCGACGACAGAAAATTATTTTGATTTATCGATAGAACATCTAATCGGTATATATACCTTTTGTGAATTTGTTACCCGTTAAACGTATCGGCGAATAGGAGAGCCCCGATTTGAATTCGGAATGAGTGTTGTGATAACGTAATTAGACGTTTCGATTTACGAGCAGCCGATTCGACTAAATAATACGACAGCTATCCGATAATTTATTGTAGTCAGTAAAATAGACTTCATTTTAAAAAGCCATAATGTAGGTTGGGCGATTTAAGATTCGGTTAATTGAGCAACGATCTATGGAAAACTGGCGAGTTAGAGACGTAATGAGCTGAGAAAGGTGTAAAATGCAATGTAGTGTGTAAATCAATAATTCTGACTAAATCGAATAAAATAATGTAGATCTATGCACGAATATCGATACAACACGTTTCACTTTTATAAGACTGCCCAAAAAAGGAGTGTGTAATGTTTTCAGGGTTAGTTCACTTGGTAGAATATCTGCTTCAAAAGCTGTAGGACGTGGGTTCGATTTCCACCAAGACAAACACTTATGTGACGATAAATGTTTGTTCTGTGTCTGGGTGTTCTGTATGTATTTATCAAAAAAATACGCATTTGATCGCTTATAAGTACGCGTTTGATCACCAACTTCCCTGAAGGTATTCTATAAAAGTATTCTATCAGTTATCTGGTTCCCAAAGTACAAGCTTTACTTAGTTCGGGACAAGATAGCGCTGTGTGAAATGTCCTAGGATATTTATTATTATTTTACTAGAGCTTTGTGGAGATTTTTAGTTTTCTGTTTGTTTATAATTTATACTATACTAGCAACTTGCCTCGGCTTCGCTCGGGTAGTAAGAATGGGTATAATAAGCTATCCTTAAAATATAGGCCTTAAACTTTTTTTGCAGATTTATAACAAGGGGATATCCCACCATGCATTGTTTTGTTATATCTCAAAGGGATTCGATGATAGCTCCCAGGTGGCTTGACTTTTTCCGACACTTCCGACATTTATTATCATATTTCAACCAATTTACACAAAACCTTGACAAATTTTATACACAAACCTTCCTCATGAATCACTCTATCTACTGGTGAAACACGCATGATAATCCGTTTAGTAATTTTAAGTTTATCGCGAACAGACAGACAAACAGACGCGGCGGACGACATTGTTTTTTAATAAGAGTATGTAGTGATTTTCGCCACAGCAACGTTGTGAAAATATATACCAAAGTCTGTGTTTCCATAGAGAGATAATTTTTTTTATTTTTAAAATGGGTGTCTTCAAATCTATAATACTTTCCTTCTAAGTAAGCTTGCTCCACCTTAGAGTGCACTGCTTCTGAACGAGTGGTAGTCTGTGGTTAAACACGAGCCTGTTCAGAGTTTAAAAAACAAAACTCTTATTTTATTTAACGCGATTGTTTTTTCTTCAGTATATGTACGCAAGTCAATTGGTGATTGAGAGACATCAATCAGAACCAATCGCGCCCCACTGCCGTAGTAAATCAATTGCTCAATCAGTTAATATAGAGCATGAATATTATTGACCTAGAATATTAATTGTCATCTCAAAGTCCATTTATATTGGCCAATAAATACGTAAGGCTTTAGGAAAGTATACCATGATAGTAGAGTGTTTTCTAGTACTACCAACCTCAAGTTGAAAATCTACCGCCAAGCATCTAACGGCGTGTTCCATCAGTATCACTTGAGAGTCAGTTCTATTCCAGATTAGGTGTCTTCGAACATCTACAACCACACTTAAAATCAGATGAGCTGTGATCAAACACTAAGATATAGGTACTTATAAAAAGGTAAATACTTATATAAATAAATAAAAAATATAGGAGGACATTTTCACACATTGCCATCTAGCCCCAAACTTAGTAAAACTTGTATGAAACCAGACAGCTGATACAATACTTAAATACTTTTTTTTGTAAATACATACTTATAATACATATAGAACAGACACAGAACAAACATCCATATTAGTCACACAAATGTTATTTCTGAGTGGGAATCGATCCCAGGCCCTTCAGCTCTCGAAGCAGTACTTTACCGAATGAGCTAACAGGGTAGTCAATTTAATTCAACTTATATTTTTTTACGCTTGAGTAAAATTATATACTTTCCTACACAGTGTCAAACTTATTAGAAGAAAACAAAACACTAGGCAACTGAAAAATTGCTAAGTAACGCTTATTAAAGGGGATTATGTTGAAAACTCGTATAATGTACAGGAATTAGGTCATTAGGCACATTTTACTGTTAATTATTGCCTCCGCTGGGAATCATTTGTCAGGCTACCACGCCGTTGTTTAGAAACCAACAATACAATCTATATATATACGCATACGAATTCTAACTTCAACTGCAATAGTTTATTAATCCCTAAGACCCTAAAGAGGGATGTTATAAGTTTGACATGTCCGTCTGTGTAATTGTAGCTCCTAAACGAATGGACCGATTTTGATGTGGTTTTTTATGTTAGAAAGCTGATGAGATCGTTAATTTATGAATATATGTTCAGCCGTTTGATGATCATCAAGTCGTCTCCTACTTGACAGAAAGAGTCTTACTAACGTTCACAGATCCGATTGATTTGAAATTTGGTTTACTGTTACTTCGGTGGTATGTATATTTCAAGATTTTTATATTGTACATAACCCGGTCTCTTGGTATAAGTTACCGGTGTTGGAGGTTTTTAAAATTTTCAATTTATACTTGTACTTATAACATTTTACAAGCACTGACATATAATTGCGTGCTCGTAATTTGGCTCGTGACAAAAATCGTTAATTTCTTATAGTCGATAAGCTAGGTGTTTGACAACAGCTCACCTACGTTCAGTGACGGTGTGATCAAATACAGTAAAACAGACCTAGCCTGAAATGGAACTGGCTCTCAACGTGGCTGGCGGAATAGACCGTAAAGTGCTTGGTAACATATTTTAAGTAGTAGGTGGTAACAAGCCAGCTGAGTACTAGAAAGAACCCTACCAACATGCTATGGTTTCCTCGCGATGTTTGCGTTCACTGGCAACTCAAACTTATAGTCGTAATTTGAACTCATGCCCTTTGTCGTATTAACTGTCCGCATTAACCACTGAGCTAACATTGCTACCGCTATAGTAAATGTTAACAATTATACAAGAACAAGATAATCAGTTACGAAAGTAGTTAACCACACATAAAATAAACATTAATAACGGAAGTTACTCAGGTATTTTTAAATTAGTTAAATATTTCGACCTGTGTTTAAAACTATCAGATCTTAATTAACATAAAACTAAAGATATTATCAACATTTTACAAAAATGTACCTACATCTAACTGACAAATATTAAATAGCTTAAAATTAACTCCAAATTATACCGGCCAGCCATCCTTAACAATTACCGACCTAAAATAATAACTACAAAATATATAACCATAAGATAACATCAGATAATTAATTTTAAATAGCAGAGGTTCTGTAGATAATTGGAATAACAAGGAAGAATTTTCCATGTTTGGATTCAATACCAGCTTTGCTTTGCAGTGCCGTTTCGAGATAAACTGAAAAATTTAAAATAGCACAAAGTGGTCGGTTTAATAAAGGTTTAATATAACGAAAACTTAGATTTCAATCACTAACCTATATGTATTTAAGCTAACCATAATTCGCAATCATTTCACTAAAATTAGTTTAAATTGGTATATCGGTAAAGTTAAAAGATTATATTTCTTTTTAAGTAGGTATAGATTAAAATAGCTAATCATGTAACTTTGACATAAGAAAACACAACCAAGTTAAGATCTTGGTTGCTAGGTTTTGTTTTATGACATTGACGAGAATTTCAAACTAAAATATTATTTAGTTACTAATAAGTAATTACGATTTTTTTGACATTTTATTATATTGACAATATTTTTTTATATAGACATATTTTATATTGACATATTTTATTTTGACATTTTGTTCTTTATTCATTGACATGTAATAAATGTTTTAAAACTCTTTTAATGATATATTTGAAATGATATTACGGAATTGACTTGTAATATTGGTGTTATCAATAAAATATTTATATTTGTGTTTGTAAGAAAGGTTATTTAAATTAATTATCTTAAAATTTTGGAGTAGTAGTAGTTTTTTTCGTTTTGACTTCTATATAAGTATTTAATGAAATCTATTACAAAATATTTTCTAAGCAACGTTTCTGAAATGGATTATATTACAATTCAATAAAAACAAACACGCGAATAACGATGACTTGTCAGCGAATGATCGATGTTCAACGACTCAACCGAAACGGAAAAACAGAATCGTGTTTCATCTTTTAATTATCGGCACGGAACCCTACAAAACAGAAACATTCTAGCACCCTCCCCTTCGCGTGTCAAAACGTGGGCCTTTTTATTTCCAAACGTTATAAAAAAAAAGTTGAAACGTCACGCAAGCGTCGAAATAAGGTTTTATTAAGTGGTAAAGTTAAATCATAACAAACAATGTCGACTCATGGAAGAAATTACGCCTAGAGCTTACGCTACAAGCGTTTCGTAGCAGAATGTTAATAAGGTGCTATTGAATGGAATAAGTGCTTTATAATAAGACAAAATAAGGTCGTTGTTATTTGAAACTAGAATAAAATAAAGTTTTTAAATGCTAAAATTACTACTTTGACTAGCAAAGAATAAATACCAACTTTAGCTGCTGGTAAAGCAAAACACGAGAACACCATAGCATGGTAGTAGGGTACTTTCTAGAACTCGATTGGCTAGCTACCAGCTACCTATGTGAACCAGTTCTCATTCCAGGTTAGAGCTGTTGTCTAACACCTAGCCTGTTAGCAAAAAAAGAAAAAGAAAACACATGCAATCAAATCATGCATGCATGAGTCACATAATATTACAATTATAATAATGTTTGAAAGGCTTAGAAAGTTACAATAAGTTAGAGAAAATATGTAACATATTGTGATTACCATACATTATTTATACAAATTTAATACATGCTTCTGCACGCAAAGTTAACACGACCTTTTACTTAAATAGGTTAAGCTTTTCATTTAGGAAAATGCAGAAAATATTAAAAGCTAACATGTTTTTGCTGTTCTTGCATAATATTTATCTAGAAGTTTAATTTATGATTTTTTGTACTAACCTCTAAACAGTTTTATCTAGAATTCAGTAAAAGTTCATAGATATGTTAAAAACTTAATATAATAATTTGTACTTAGTATAATTAAATATAGACATACATAAACTACTTGCATATGTGGTCCTTAAGTATGCACAAAGCGTTTCGATTCCATAATTTTTGATTTTCATAGCGAAGTTGTAGAACCTCTGAAAGGTATAAGACGTCTTCTTTAGAATTAACAGGTTCATTCCAAGTAAGCACCATCATAGCATCATGCTATGGTCAAACGAAAACCTATTTAAAGAAGTACTGTAGTAGGAAAAAGAAGCTTTTTATGAACGAATGTTGAAAATACGAACCTTGTCGAAGCATTATTATTAGCTTTATGGACTCTATACACGCCTCGATATTTACGGGGTATGGGTATATATATTATAATACTAAGCCTAAATAAGGTCATTGTACTCGAATTGAGGTTAATTACACGACTGCCCAAAAAGGAGGGTAATATTTTCAGGGTTCAGGTACGTATTCCAACATTACTGTTAAAACAATGCCTGAACAAATTTGGATGTATGGGGTATCGTTAGAATCCTTACATCATCTCCAGTGACACTGATCGTGTTTTTGTTTCATTGAATAATCTTTTATTTATTTATTTTATTTTTATGTAACAGTAATGAGACGAACGAGACGCTCTCCTGATGGTAAAAGATAACTCCTGTCCATGACCATTGCAGCGATACACAGAACTTTGAGTAGTAAAACAAAGTCTAAGGCAACGCTGCCTTGGCGCTCATTAGTTTGAGACTAGATTTTTAGTCTCAATAGCCCTGTAATTTCGCTAGCTGCAGTACCCTTCAAACCGGAACACAGTAATGTTTACACACTACTGCATGGCGGCAGAATATCTGGTACTGCGGTGGTACCTACCTAGACGACCTCCTGCTAAGGAAATCTACCACCAAGTAATCATTCTTGTTTTAACAATGAAACCGACTTTTAAATATAAAAAAGCAGAATCAAATGTTCCTCATACAAAAGTTATAATTGCAATCAGCTGTTTTTTTGTGTGACTATCCGTAAAAAATATCCACATTGAAGAATAGATTAGGTTGGTGCTTGTTACCGTTTTGCATAACCTCGTATATTACTCTTGATATACCAACTGCATTTTTTAGTAAGGTAATTTGCAAAAATGTCAAACATATACTTTAATTAGTGCAGTGAACTTTTAATACAACAAATTGTTTTAGCGTTGTGAGGAAAAGCAAGAGCAAATAAAGCATTAAGCAGCCATTTTGTTTCGCCTCAGTGCACACACGCTCTGTTTCCTGAATATGGCAGCTGTTATTTTGCTTGTGCACCTTCTATTTAATTGCTTCAATGTTTTAACAAAAATTCTTGGAAAACAATCTTCATATTAAAGCATAGTATGGTGGTAGGATAATTTATAGTACTCGGCTGGCTAGCTATCAAGTTAAAAATCTACCGCCAAGCACCTTACGGTGTGTTCCGGCAGCCTCACTTTAGAGCCAGTTCCAAGCTAGGCGTGCCTTGCCGTCTTCGACCACACCATCACTTAACATCAGGTGTGTTGTGGTCAAACGCCACGATTGTGAAACATAAAAAAATTACGTAGATTTTTTTTTGTAAAGATCGAGCTATTTGCTTGTTTTATTGGTAATTGATAATTAATTGGTATTAAAGATTCCTAATAAGTACTAAATATTGTTTGCCCGAAAGGGTAGCTATTGATACTTATTTGATGACACAGCCTTCAATAAAAGATTTTTAATTTAAATTTGAATTATTCAATTAGTAATCAATGTATTTTTAACGCCATCGTATTTTTTGTTTCATTCAATTATTATTCTTGTTTTCACGACCTCTTTTTAACCGTTTTGTTTATATTAAAGCTTAGAATTTGTAATTGCAAAGAACTTTCCCTAGTCTCGATCAAAAACCTTACAAAGCATGTACACAATAGGTTATACATTTAACGGAATCTAAATTAAAATGGGTACCTATTTACGTATTAAAAAGGCGATGTTTCAAGTACAAAGTTCCAAGGCAGCACTTTTGCAGCAGATGTAAACAAAATACCACCAAAGTTGCAACTGTATAACAAGGTTTAATAAAGGCTCTATCGGGAGGAAAGTTTATTTTCTCTAGTGCTAAAGAGAGCTCGCCTAGTTCACTGCACAACACACAAGGGGTAAAGTAGCTCTGTAAAAACAGTATGAAAAGTACAAATGCTTAACGCTCAATGTTTTCTTTACTGAGTTAGGTATGGGCTTGGCATATTTTTCTTGGCACGCTCAAACGGTTGGACCTATTTGATGAAATTTGGTATGGAGGTAGCTGACATCCTGGGTTAAAAACTGTAGTGTTCAAGTGGGAATAGCGGGTAACATCACGGGGCGCAAATAGTACATAATAAAAGACGACATAGATAATAAGTAAATAGGATACCGTTTGAAGCCATTAAAAAGTATTTGTGTATCTTCTCGCGGGTACCGTTACCCGGAAGCCCTTACTGTTAACACATCGACAGCGCACACGTTGTGTGCATTCCCGTCGAGTCGTGTTCTCTTTTGTCTAATCTTGGAGACACGCAGTATTGTGCGGAACACTGAATGTCAGCTCGAAGTTTGCACAGAATGCAGACAGTCGCTGCGGGATATTTACCAATTAGTTGAGACAGATACTTATATCACAAAAACTTAAAAATAAGTACGAGAGCATCTTATGCAGCGTCCGTTAGGTGTGGGTTCAAATTTCAATAATAAGCTTAAGCTGTGAGTGAAGGAAAACATCGTGAAAAAACCATGACATGGTTTCTAGTACTCAAAGTAGTAGTCAAAAAACCCATTTACATTAGGTTCCCCAAGCACCTAAATGTTTTTTAACGAAAGGTTTTCCGATCTCAGTTTAGAGTCAGTTTCCTAGGAAAGGTACGTTTACTATGTTCAATGGCACTGTCACTTAACATCAGATAAGATGTGGTGAAACACTTAGCCCGTCATTCATAAAAAAACTTATTTTTATAACGTTGTGCAAAGGATTCTGTTTCATTTTGTTATTATACTTATTATAAAACACAGTGGAATTTTAGTAAACCACCATCATCAGCAAAATCAGCCTATCATAGTCATATGCCAAGATACATAAAAAAAAGTTAATTTAAATTACTCAAATATAATGGTGACCGACTGTAACTTAAATTTAACTCGAACCATTTCACGTCGCAGCCTTGCGCATCACTTAGATTCCAAATTGTGCGGCAATGTACCGAAATATTCGTCTGAAAATGTTGCCGCCTAAATCCCTATTATAGTAAAATGTAATGGTTAGTGCGGTCTTTGAGCTCTATGGAAGACCAGCGACAGAAAACATTATGAGAACAGTAAATTGTTGAGTGCTCCTTGACATTCAATACACAACTGCGAAAAATACAGAAAGGTGGTGCCTCTTTCTGACCTTGATCATTGTAGTCTAGAACTCTGAGTAACAAAACAAAGTCCAACCCCGTGACTCTGAGCTGTTTAAGCGATACCTGTTAGATACTCAGGAAATAGCTACGTGACCACATCGTTTTTTCGTGAGCAATACATAGTTTTTTCGTGAGCACCTAACATATATCGAAATAAGCTCAGACTTGGCCAATAGCTCTGTAATTTTGTTAGCTGCAGTACCTTTTACCATGTAAGGCAATAATGTTTGCACACTATTACTTTTCGGCAGAATATTATATCAGATCCTATGTTGTTTTTGACTACAAATCACTCCTTGAGTATCTTCTAGCTAAATGATCAAATATTTTAAGATTGACAAACTAGGTGTTTGACCACATAGCAGATAGTGAAATTACTGGACTATTAAGCCTAACCATAAGATAATATTTTATTCGACATACTAAAAATAATTACAATAATTGAAACAACGGTGGTCTTATCGGTATAAGCGATCTTTTCCAGGCAATCTTATTGTGGAAAAGATTTATGAAAAAAGGAAAGGATAGGGTAACCGTCAAATGCCTTAAAAGTTACCGCTATTGTATAACAAGTATAAATTCACAATTAAAAAAAAACCGACTCCATGACCCTTAGGCCAACTAAACGCACGAAAGTATCATCGATACATTAAATTTTAGACTTTTGTTAATTTTTTGAAAACCTGGGAAGTATATATAGTCTCAGAAACAAAATAAGAATTTTCCAAATCGGTTCAGACGTCTTCAAGTAATCGGTGAACATACATAAAAAAAAAGATTCCGACGAATTGAGAACCTCCTCCTTTTTGAAGTCAGTTTAAAAAGAAAATTGTGTGTACGTTTTCGTCTGACTGGTAGCCTGATTGTAGCCAGTCTGAGCCGGAATTCCGTGTCTCCTATCTCGCCCCACACAATTAGTACGCCACGTAGAACCCTCGCGTGCATTACGAGACCGAGGATATAATAAGGTCGAAGCACGATAGCCAGCCCTCCCCCTTTTTAAAACACAGCTGAGAAAAGTTCTAATAATTATTATGAGACTCGCAGGTACTCGAGAATTTCAGTCGTTAATTACGTTAGGTTGAAATACTGACCGCTTTAGACGAATCTTGCGATAATATAAACAACTTTTTAAGTACATATAAGTATACTTCGTTTTAATTGACAAATATTTTATTTATTTCATAGAGAACTGTATTTTATTATTTTAAGTAAGCGTATTTTAGAAAGGAATGGATTGAAAGTACCTCCCTTTTGTTCTACAGCTTAATACGCCTCAGTTTATCATTATTTTAGAATTTTCCAATTTATCAGAGAAAGTTTACAACAAAATCACAACAATAAAACACTGAAATATCTATAACAAAACGATTTCGCAATGACTTATTATTGATTAGAATGCTTCAAAAAAAGTTTGACGAATAAAAATATAATCTTTCTCACAGCTAATAATTAGTTTTTTCCCACTTTCACTTATAATTTATTTATGGAATCGGTCTACATAGATTAGTCTATGCTTGATTTTTTTTTTCTTTTCACTTTGTGCATTCCAACATTGTCAAGTATTTTATAATTTCAAGCCGCCACATAGAAAGTGATGTAAAGTTATTGTCTAGCCCAGTTCATACCCAACTAGTTGTAATTTTACTAGAAACTTCTACAAAACTTTTCGAAACTACACAAAAACACATATTTCGCCGTATAGTATCACTTTCCCACACTCGTGTACTTAATTTAGAATCATATGAATAAAATACATTTAATTAACATGCACATAAACATTCGAAGTTACACATGTTACTATGGGGCGAAATGTTGTTGCCAAAAAGATACGTAGTAGCCTTTTTCTAATCTGTCAGTGACACTGGCTAGAAACAAACACGCGAAAAGCTACAGAATGAAAACAACGAAATTGTTCTCATTTTAAAATGTAAATTGTAGCATCCTCCCTAAACGGGTTGTGCGGAACGCAAGGCGAGCTATTATTCATAGTCGAAACATGTTATTTAATTTGCGATATGCGGCCACAGACGGATAGCACTGTTTGGATACCTCGTTACACTTGTAACTTGATTTGCTTTGTGAAATTTACCAAGCAAGCCATAATGGGGCAAAAGTTAGTTTACACGTGAAATCCACGGTTATAAGCTTAGGCATTATGTCGAAAGGGGTCATTAAGGGGCTTGCTAACCCGGCTAGCAATCATAATACAATACAAAAACAAAATATTTAATTGTTTCAAAAATAGTATCTATATAAATTTATAACCGTCTGCTAATTTAGCGTATAGCTGTACTGCAGCAGCCAGTAGGAAGTGCACTGGCTAAACTAGGTACGAGCAAAATTAACAATAATTAGTTATATTAAAAATAATAATTATGTACTTTAACGGTATAATTGCTCATTTGTGTATACCTAAGCGCGCGCGCGCGCGCGCGTGTGTGTTCCATGTAATCTACTCTAATCGGAAGTTTATCATAAGAAATATATCAGTTTGCGAGATTTATGTTTTACAAACGTAAACTAGAAATACATTACATGAAGGGTCAACGAACTTTTTCAATGAAATAGATGATATTTTTTTGCGATTTAAAAATTATACATAATTTTTGCATATAAATCTCTCAACGCGGCTAAAGAAGATTTCACTTCAAAAAATAACCAAATATGATATAAAATATACATACTCACTCCCCCGCTTATAACTTAGGTTGCTTGGAAGAAATCGCCTATTAGTCGATATTGTTTTTGTTTTGTTAATGTTATAATATATGCATATTTGGTGTACAATAAAGTTATATTCTATTCAATAACCCTAATAATGACGTTTTGTAAACAAGCAACTACACTGTATAATGTTTATTAAAGCGCACTGCTGATAAACAGCGAGGTATTTATCTTTGCCACGCCACGTCATAAATTAAGGCTTATGCACCGCTCCGAAGGAGGAAATTAAGAAAACTCGCGCTGTTTTCGAGGAAACATTGCATTAATCTTTAACAACGTTGCACTTTTGCAAGTTATTAACACATTAATCTTGAGCAAATCCGAAAAACTCCCACGACAACGGGTAATTTCCACGAATGAGCCTTGCGGAATAGAGATGCAATATCTCGATTTGCGAACAACCAGAATCTATTGCACCCCCACGTTGCTATTAGACAATGGAAGCGGAAAATTCCGACCCGCATTTCTATCGCTGCGTTAGTTGTGCTGGAAAGTTTCCACGCTGGAATTAAAGCTGCAATATTATTAATGGTTTAAAAGGGGATTTTCGATGCAGTTTCGATGTTTGTAGGGGACCGGGTACAAGGAGGCTTTTTATTTCGGGCACGACCTCTGCGCGCTTTTCGCTCGAATCCCACTTTTGAACGCTGTTCGGCAAATGAAAAATGGCGGCTTAACTGTCAAAATGGTTATTGATGTGCGCTTACTGATGTTGGATTAGCCGAAACGAGCTCGAAGATTCCCAAACGTTGTGAATTGACGCGCCTATACATATCCATCAGGCTTTTTTATTTTTTACCCCATTTATTCCAATTCTCTCTATACGCTTTCGTTGCTTTTCCCAATCTTTTTGGAGTGATTTGTAGGCTTGTACTCCTGTAGGTAAATACATACAGTATTCGTAAAAGCTTTGAATTGCGATCTCGGTTTAAAAGGTGAGTTAAATTCCTTTGACTCGGAGTGAGTTGCTAATCTTCCGGAATTGGGTGGGTTTCGGCGTCAATTAGTTCTGATAGGTTCTGTTCGGTATTGTGGCGAATAATGCGGAGTGGTTTCGAAGTGAGGCGATTGGTTCCGAAGAATGTCGTATGCCTCAGGCTGGTTTAGTTCCTCGGGCATGATAAGTGGAACTAAGTTACCGTCAGTGACTAGTATTTAATCTGTGGTCTAGGGTCGAATCCGTACTGCCAGTGATTTCAGATTGGTCGACGTATTTTGAAGAGGCACTATTAATCGATGTGCTCGGTTTGCCCTGCGATTGCCGATTGATCGAGAGAACGCTCGAACGATCACTTCCAGAGTGATTGTTGACTTTGAAATGTTACCGTCGATTTGTTATGTTATTGTTTTGTTTTTGTGTTTGAGTTTTCTGAAAACGAATGTTGACACTTACGCTAGTAAAGTTAGGTTAACCTCCAATAGGATGAGGGTTCTTTTAGTATATTTAGGCATTTCTAGTAGGTTTTTTGTGGTTTCAAAGCAAGATAATTTCGACTTCAATTACTCTGTCACATCTCGCTGACGCTCAGCACCTCTAAAAAAACTTTAGTGGCGATGATAGCTTAGTGGCTCTGTTCACACGCCGATGGGCGTGTGTTCAAACCTCAACAATAAGCTTGATCTGCTGGTGAAGAAAAACATCATGAGGAAATAGTATGGTAGGGTACTTTCTAGTACTCGACTGGCTAGCACCTAATGTGTATGAGGTGGCCAGCTTACTTAAGAGCCAATTCCATTCCAAGCTAGGAGTGTTGGCCATCTGCGACCATACCGTCACTTATCAGGTGAGCTGTGGTTAAACACTTTCCCTGTCAACCTTAAAAAGAAAAAGAAACTCTGAATCCAAAAATTCGAACGCGTATCCTGAAAAATTACTTTATGACGAAGCTAAATCTATAAATCTACATTTTTAATTGTAATTATGATATGCTAAAGTCTTTTTAAGTGTAGTCGGGTAAAAAGTTTTCATCCAATTTTCATCTGTGGTTCATCTAACGTCTTTAACAAAGTTTACCGCCATCTTGTGAACCAACCCGCGAACTCGTTACCGACGGTTGCGTTTGAAAACCAACACTGACGAGCACTAATTAGACGCGTTCCGAACACGTATACTTGAGAAAATTCGATTTGCACTCGTAGGTGCTGTCTATACCTACACTGATTTATCAAACTTTGCTACTCTTAAAGCGGACTTTTCATGACGTTTTTATTTTAAAGAATACTGTATTTTATAATACTACTAGCTGCGCACCGCGGTTTTACCCGCGTGGTGATGGCTGATGATGATGATAAAAAGTATCCTATGTTTTATTCCAGGGCCTAAAGTATCTACATGAAAAATTTCATCCAGATCCGTTCAGCCGTTCTGGCGTGATTGAGTAACAAACACCCATCCATCCAAACTTTCACATTTATAATATTAGTGGGATTTTAGTACTGATTATTAATGCTACTTAAAATGCTAATTCATTAAAAACTTGACTGCCTCGTTGGCTCAGTTTTGCTTTATGAACTTTGTAAATTTTCGAAAATATTGGGAAACCGAGGTTTTTACGTTATTAAAAAGTTTAATTACACTTATATATAGATGCCGTGGTGGTGCCGGCGTAAGAATTGTACCCCACCCTCTCTACCCGTGGTTGCCGTAAGAATCGGCTAAGGGATATAATCCGGAAGATGGGCTTCAGCTCAGCGTCTTCCTTGAACAATCACACCTAACTGCGCTCGCCAACCCGCCTGCCAAGCGAGTATTGGCAAAACCCCCCCAGGAGGAGGCCTATGTCCAGCAGTGGACGTCCTATGGCTGATGATGTGATATATATTTTAAATATAGTTATTATATATGTATATATGATTTGACAATTATTGTCCCGCTTGCTGTTGAGACTGCGGGTCCGTAGTGTCCCAAGGCTCGGAAAGTCCGTCTGAAGGAGAAACGTCGGGATCCAAGCTTGGTTCCTACCCAACTGATCTTTCAGGCCTTCGCTGTTTTTGCGCCTATTACTTCAAGTTTTTAGATAGTCTCAACAGCAGCTTTGTAACGTCGTGAGGTGCAGTACCCTTCTAACAGCAATGTTTACACAGTACTGCTTGGCGGCAACTACTGCGGTGGTTTCTACCAAGACAACCCCCTACTAAAGAGCTCTACCACCAAGTAAATCGCTCCCATTATTAAGATAATTATAAATAGTATAACCGGTACGTCATTCGTTATATTTTAGTTTTCGTAAATCACTGAATTATACTTAAAATATCTTCCATCAGAAACTGTAAAGTAGCTCGCTCACGGTTGTATAATTAAAATGAAATTGCAAAAAACGCGCCGGCCAACTTCGGCCCCTTGCAAATTAAGTTTACGGGCCTAATTATGAGTAATGACGACGCGTATAAGCAGTAAGGACTCTACACAAGCGTGCGACTCGTGAAGTCCTGAGATAGAGAACTAGAGAGGGGGATACGGAGATAGAGAGAGACAGAAAGATATAAAAATATTTATTTTGTGATCACGGCATATTTATTTAAAGCAATCGCTTTCAATGATTGAAGAAAAATATGAGTTTTAATTTAATTGAGACAATACTGACACTTTTAAACAAATAATCATTCACAGTTTTGCGATAAGGCCGCTACTTGTGGCATAAAATTAGTTTGTTTTCGGTACTTTTTTTATTTTTATTTTTAGTGTGCACAATAAAGAGTTTCTGTTTTGTGTTTCTCGAACATGAATTTGATTACTGTTGTAACGTCCTTACTGTAATTCGTTTGTACGTTACATTTAATGACTTGTTTCTCCCGTACTTGTGATTTTTAGCTTTGATATTTTACTTTAATGTTGTTTGTAAATTAATTTAGTGTGTCATGCCCCCAGGATATTGAGATTATGTGACGGGAATGTATTTTGTGAAATGTTGGCTTTGTGAATTTAATTAGTTTTAGTAATTTTGGAATTTTTATGAAAATACTAATAGGTCGGTAATCTCTATATTTTTACGGTACTTAAATTGGATTTCCTTACATTTCAGTTAAATGTCTTAAATTATATAATTAAAACGCTGGCCTCATGACCAGCGTGTTGGGAACTATTGCCATTGATAGCGGCCTTTTAGATAATCTATTTTTTTTTTATTGAAGTAGGTATGTATGTATTTTAAATAATTGTTTTCTGTTCTCCAATGTATGTAAATCTCTGGTATAAATATACAATATATCCACATAGTTCAAACTTAAATATATTAAAAATAATAACATTAAAATAAATACACAAAAAACATAACCTAAAAACCCATACGAGAAGCATAATATCACTAAAATGCTAACAGCATTACCAAGCTGGATAATAATGCTAACCCTTTGGCCAAAGTAGGTGTCAGAATTTTGATCACCCGACGTCTCCTAATCGTTAGACAAGATCCCTATATTTCACTCATATTTGCATATTTTATCCGCAACTACTTTGATATTATTCTACAATTCTAATTATAACATTACACCGCATTAATTTACGTCAAAAATTAATTAAACGATATCCATTTCGTGGAATCAAGCCGCATTAGAGAATATCTGATTATTTCTCAGTGGAATTTACGCGATTATTCTGATGTAACAAATATAATAATAGCAGTAAGGGATAACATTCAATGGTGCATATTGAAATGTAGGCATGTGTAATTAAAAACTTAGATATATATATATAAATAAACATAATTACAAAAAACCCTAAGTGTTTAATAGAGAAAATGTCGGACGTGAGGTTGAATTACTTTTTACGCATCGTTGTAGTTATGTTTTAACAAATAATGTTACGTTGTACTTACCATGATTTGTCTACAATTGTGACTTAGGGGATCAGTCCGTCGTGATGCTATTGCAATCTGGGAACAAAACAAAAATAATACTTATAAAAAATATTACATTTCTAAATTATCTTCCATGAAGGTCTAAGTCATAATATGTAGTAATACATAGTGTGTCTACGTATTACTACATATTATGACTTAGACTTGAGATATATTGTCACAATCCCTCATGACCTTCAAGTGAAACCTCATCAACTCAGAACAACATACATAACTGGCACACTTCCTACATCAACGGGGTCTAATAGACG
This sequence comes from Biston stratarius, assembly GCA_950106695.1. Taxonomy (NCBI): domain Eukaryota; kingdom Metazoa; phylum Arthropoda; class Insecta; order Lepidoptera; family Geometridae; genus Biston; species Biston stratarius. Next base: position 10,726,735 of record OX467115.1, on the reverse strand, counting down.
TAAGAGCCGACGCAATTTGCAGTAAATAAGGATATCGGTTTAGCGTCATTATCCCGTGCGGGCCGCGATACAGCGGGCCTGGTAAACGCGCTTCAACTTAATGAGTTATGCCGTGTTCTACCCCAGTGTGTGCGCCGCCTAACACGCCCTTCTTACAAAAACGATTTATTGTGGTGGCGTCGAGTAGGTACACGAGTAATTTCTTTACACCATTTTTCATTACAACCGCTGCGTGCTTAAAATATTGCAAAGCCTTTCAATCTCAACTCAAGAGGAATACGACTCTAGACTAATGTTAATGTTATACGCGATGAAATCACGACGGTTCATTGTTTTTATTTTCCAAGCCTTTTTCTATTTAGATGGTGATTATGGTAGAATTTGATTTCTTAACGGCTGAACGAGATGTGAATATTATAATGTTGTACAAAATGTATTTTTGTTTGGTTTGTATTTTTATAAAAGCTATTAAGTATTGACCAATTTACTGCAGCATGGCTTGGACTTGCTTGATTTTGACGAAGACTGTATTATAATATGGATGCTTGCTAATTTCATGAGATTGGCCAGACCTGCTATATCATAGAAGGTAGTAAAGAAGACTCTCGACTAGAATTTCATTACGACATGTCTGTGTTACCGGTGCTCGAAACGCACTGCACATTTTCTTTTAATTCGGTCGGATTATATTGCTTATCCTAGAAGCGGCTAAATGGCGCGCTGTTTGACGCGGTCCCCTCCAGACTTGACGGGACAAAGGAGGACGTCCGAGATGGTTTCTAATTACGACACAGACCGTTATGCAAATCGGGGCCCGACGCGGCGAGCTCTTTGTCTCTAATAAACATGCTCGGCTCTTGCGGTCAGACCGCCAAATTGCTGGCCTTCCATTCGCCCTTCAGGCAATAAAACCACTTGAATTGTAGTGCCCTCTCTGTACAATTACTGCTCTTTGATCGAGTCGAAACCAACGTTTTTGGGTCGTTTTTTGGCGAGATGCGGGTAGTTTCTCTCTTTTCTAGAATGCAGTATTGGTGTCAGAATTTAGCCTGAGGTGCTATGAGCAAGCTATTTAGTAGGCAGATGAGTTAAAATCGCCCAGTTGAGCCATGACCATGTAACAATATGCGGTATAAGTACGGGAATTCTTGAGGCGTTGACGTATTATGAGGAATTAAAGAAATTGTAGCGTTTTGTCAAGTTACTCGTTTTTACCTCAAATAGCGAAAACATCGCCAGGAAAAATGTCTGAAAGTTCTTAACGTTCTCAAAGAGGATGATAATAGACCTGCCCCCGAAAGTAGGTCAATTTACTAGAACAGGGCTTATAAGGCTGGATATCATTGACGAAATGATGAAAGTTATGCCATCGATCATATTTTTCATGTAGATTAAATATATACAAAGATTTCGGTAGGTATTTGAATGGCTGTACTAAAAACATCTCTTAGCTTTCTCTAGCTGTAATTTTTCACAGAAAGCTGTCCCGAGCATCGATTTAAACAAGTTTACAATGCGTCACTCGCTTCAAAATCGGTTTATTTCGTCGGCTCTATTGTTTTGGTTAGGTCGTAAATCGTAGGTTCAAATTTGTTGCGTCAGAAATTGTCACGTGGAAAAACATTTTTAAAGTGGAAATTTGCCATTTGGTATAATTGGCGCGACTTTTTTCGTGTATGTGCGAGATTGTAAACTCTAGGGGATGGAGTGAAGGACACAGGGTTTCCCATTCAGCTCTAAGGGTTCTATTTACGGGTACTATGGATGGATATTAAATGATACAGTATGGTATTATATGGTATTACGGTAACTATGGCTATACTTTTGACTATAAAAATTAATATACTGATTACTGCTACACAAATGTTTGGTTTAGTTATTTGAAAAATTACCGCTGTGTATATCTATATTTTCCAGTGCTTGTTAAAATTTTCCATTTACCCATTTTTATTAATGTTTGCTGTAGGAGACGTCAACGAATGATACGGTTTAGTTTTGCGCAAAAAAACGCCACTCATTCGCACGAATCAATAATAGATCACTATATAATCTTTTTCTTTGACTTATGCAGGATTACTCACGTATAATTATAAATTAACAAAAAAAAAAAAAACAAACAAAAACGCGTCTAAACCACGTCAGTTTCCATAACACTATTTAATCAAAGATATAAGTATAATACAATTCAAACATAATCTTTGTTTTAATTGCTGCTGTGCATGATATCTAATCTATCTATCTAATACGTTTAAACGAGCAATTCTTGTATATATGTATATATTTAATCTGAATATCGGAAACGGCTCCAACAATTTTCATGAAATTTAGTATGCAGGGGGTTTCGGTGGCGATAAATCGATCGAGCTAGGTTCCATTTTTAGAAAACGTCGTTTTATCCGTGTTTTCAGGAATGAAAAACCGAGTCGGAACTCGGTCATCCAGGCACTTGTCTTTAAGCGTAAAGTAGGTATGTATATATATATATATATATATATATTTAATTATTATATTAATATATATATATATATATATTTTATTATTATATTAATATATATATATTTAATTATTGACATGTAATCAGTGTTCTAAAATTCTTTTAATGATATATTTGAAATGAGTCAATTCCGTAATTGACTTGTAATATTGATGTTATGAATAGAATATTTGTATTTGTACTCGTATATAGCTAAATCTTACTTTAAAGACATTCGATCACCCAAGGATCTTACTAATTTTAAGACACTCGAATCGAGCACCCAATTAAAGGCGGCCTAGTACAAATAAGATCCTCTAACTTATTGTCAAAGTTTTGTTTGTTATTCAGTACCCAGTCCAAGCTGCGGCGACCTCTCACGTCCCTGATATCTCTACAAAACACGGCTTAAACTTAACCCGAGTTCAAAATCTAATTTGTAATAAGAGGGTTACATATCAGTTTGGTTAATTAAACTGAATTACTATCGGTTCCCTTCAGCAAAACTAATTACTTACAGTGACTTGTCGACTTTAAATAGAACGTTGCGTTGACCCTCTCTTTGATGACGATTTTGGAGAATGGACCTTCACTAATTATATGACTTTACTAATTCTGTTTCGTGATTAAATTCAGTCCAAGAAAGCAATCTCAGAGGTAGAATAGCGGGGCGTTCAGACCAAGTAATATTATTAAGTTCGGGGTTGCTTGGAAATTGTATATAAATAAATAAATGTCGTAGGACTTGTTACAGCACCATCTAGTACGTCTAGTATGAAAGTAGTACACACACGCTAAGTACGTCACACAAATATTGGTCTTGAGTGGGAATCGAACCCAACACAGTGAGGTCTTCAAGTATAGTACCAATTAACCTAACAAGGCAGTTATGCGACTTTGTCAGTAAATGAGAAAACTCTACATTCATCTTCTACTTTGTTTTTGACGTCGAATTTTGTATATTTGCCAGTTTCAAATTTTTTTTATGTTAAATTAATGGTTCGTATACAACTCTCTCCTGATGGTAAGATATAACGAATGTGCGTAAGTATTTCGATATTTTCAAGTATTTATGATAAAACTAGTAAAATAAATCTAAGTTACACATTTTACTTATTTATACATGCATTTCTCTGCATCTTTACAAGACATGAATAGTTTTTTAGTTCTAGAACTTTCATACGCATTCGTAATTTGCAGTAAAACTTATAACATCTAAGAAGAAGAACATTAAACGTAACTGCCGTCAAGCATCTAACTGTGTATTCCGGCAGCATCACTTGAGAACCAGTTACATTCCAGACGAGGTATGTTCACCATCTTCGACCACATCGTCATTTAACATCACGTGAAATGTGGTCAAGCAACTAGCGTGTCAAACATAAAAGAAAAATCAATCATTCGCGATTTGAGCACATACTTATGTTTATCGCGCACAAAATACTATGAATTTAGTTTCGTTCATTAAGAACACATCGCTGTGTCAAAAATCGCTAAACACAGAAGTCCACAATAGCTAAACATTTGCTTGAGACGAGATCCGGTCATTCAATTGTGCTTTACGATCCAAAGTCTTCTCCACTGAACGATATTACTATACAAGAATGGTTTTTGAAGCGGTGGAAATCAGAAAACTTCGCAATTTCAACCGGAAAGATAGATTTAGGTTATCGTTGTCTTGGAATTCGGTCATAGGCAAGTATAATCATAATCATAATCAATTTATTGGTAATATGTCAATTACAAGTCATTTAGATATAGAATACAATAATAATTATACAATGTCAAAGTTAAAATAAAATTAATATAATTAATGTTACATCTCAATCATAATTGTAATGTCAATAAAAAAAAAAAAAAAAAAAAAATAAGAAATGTCAAGTAAAAAAATAATAAAATAAGTTATATTAAAATATGTCAAATTTGAAAAAATAAAATTAATAATGAACATTACAGACATAATTAAAATTTAAAATCAATGAATTCGTTATAGCATATATCATGATATAGTTTTACAGCGGTCCACTGATGCAATTAGTGTTGTGTGCCGTGGTGACAACCTTACGTTTTTGTAAGACCGAAATGCCTACAACACCCTCGTTGTTCAACGAGGCGACCCGCGGTCTCCCATCATCTCGTGACCGCGGCTATTGCAATATGATCAAAAACGTGTAGACAAATGAACAAAACTAATTTTATAGTAAATACTTTGTGAGCAATTGCGTGCTAAACAAAATGAAAAAAAGAATGATATGATGATTTATAATTTTAAAACAAGAATGTATTAATGTTTTTTTTATCTTATTAGTGTTACAACATCTCCCGTATGTTCTTAATCTGTAGCTTTGAATAACAAAACAAAGTCTAGGGCATCGTTGGTTTGGCGCTATTACTTTGAGACTTTCGATGGTCGGTCTCAACAGTCCTGTAATTTCGCTGGCAGCAGTATCATTCAAATCGGAACACTACTTCTTGACGGCAGAAAGCGATGCCAGCGATGCTCTGGACTTTGTTTTGCTACTCAAAGTCCTGTATCGAAAATAAACAAAAGCTCATTGCTTGAAAGACGTCCTACCGACGATGCTTTGAATAAAAGTAGCATTGGTAGGAAGGACAACGTAGACCGCATCCTCACTTAACAACAGGCGAGTTAGTGATTAAACTAACGCAAGAAAATTCAGTAATTTAAAAAAAAAACTTAGTTTCATCTCATCGTAATCCGAGACTCTCATCGAATCATCAAACCGAGACCCGTTAGCACATCAATTAATAACACTTATTTGTACATAAACCGATGTTGATTATTAATTCATATTTCATAAACAGTAGGGCACCGGGACGAGACGATAAATATGGCCCGGTTGGCGAACCAATCGAATAATAATGTACTGATAATAATGCCGAGTAGAAAACCTACACAGAGATACAGATAATATAACATTAGTACCACCATTGCTATCTAGCGTGAAAACGTGGCTAGTGTTGACACCTTTACACCGCATACAGTCGGAGATGGGCTTGGGAAGGGATGTTGGTTGGGTACTTTCTAGCACTCGGCAGGCTAGATATCATTCTCAAGTTGTAAATCTGCTAACAAGCACATACGGTATATGGAACATAAGGCTAGGTATTTTTACGATTTTGGAGCACATTGTCACTAAACATCAGATGAGCAGTGGTCAAATACCTGTCAACCACAAAAACGGTGTAATTGTTGTAGCCAGCCAGTTTTTACTAACTAGTCTACAAACTTTTACCAGTTTTTTTTTTCGGTTTTATTATTGACTTCTTTAAAAGTCGTGCTAACACTCTGAAAGTAAACTATTTGAGGTGCCCCTGGGTATTGCAGATACCCATATGCGACCGTGATAGTTTACCATCAGGAAACTCGTCTGCTTTTTAAAATTTTGATTAGGCTTCCATTTGATCGCCATCTCATCTGATGTTAAGTGAAAATGCGGTCTACGGTAAAACACGCTCGCCTAGAAGATACCGATTCATTCAGTGAATCACCGAATATCCGACACGAATCTGATAAAAAAAACCGACAAACTCGTAACTTTGCGAAGATGTAAAAAACATGTTTCCTAGATCTTGTTCATTAAATATAAATAGAAGTGATTTAAAGACGATTTTTATATCACCCATTGGAAGATAGAATAATTTGGCATCTTTTTCTTTGTGAGATTCTCTGCTCAGTGAAATTAACTTCCATTTTCGATATAATATGCTGTCGGCAATATACGGCGCTTTTACCTTGTTTTTGTTGCATTTACATGTTTTGCTAGTTTAACTAATTAATAAAGCTTATCAGCAATTTCCCGGATGTACTGCAACTTCGCGATATTGTTTGTCAAAATGAAACAAAGTTATTTTATCAAAAAACAAAATCATGAATTTTCGAGTGAATAAAAAAACAAGGAATATGAATTTTGCGTATAAATATATGAAGTATAAAAAGAGCTGAGTTCATAATTTAGTAATAGGACTGCCCAAAAAAGTACTTGATTATTTTCAGTTTTTTTTTAAATGTAAAAGTAATGAGAAAACGAGACGCTCTCATGGTGGTAAGAGATAACGCCTGTCCATGACCATTGCAGCGATACACAGAACTTTGAATAGCAAAACGAAGTTCAGGATGTCGTTAGCCTCAACAGCCCTGTAATTTCGCTAGCTGCAGTATCCATTAAACCGGAACATAGTAATGTCAAAACACTACTGCTTAGCGGCAGAATATCTGGTACTACGGTGGTACCTACCTACTGGACGGCCTCCTGCTAAGGAGATCTAAATGTTCATGAATGTATGTGAGTTTCTTTATTCCTCCATAATTTTTAAATATCTGAAGAGATTTGGATGTTTGGTGTATCGTTAGAGTCCTTACATCGTCCCGAGTAACATTGGCTACAAGTTTTTTTAACACTCAATACGGTGGAGTTATAGCTCCATTTTTAAATGTGAAAAAATTATCTTTGTTTTTTATTTTTATATTTTTATCGCTGTTTTTTTTTTTGTTGTTTTATTCAATAATTTACTTGTTATATAATATTATAAGGACGACATTTTGAGTTTAATTTAAAGTTTTGATGAACGTTTATTTAGTGTCATTTACTTAAACAGAATTATTTCTGTCATATTTTATACGTTATATTACTAAGCTACGCTATGATAATTTTTGGGCGTATTTGGGATTTCGTAAAAAGTATAAACTAACTTTCTACGTACGTAGAATATTATAGGTATATTTGTTACCTTTCATCAGACAACTACCTAAAATAATTGTTTTTATGTATGTATGTGAGTTTCAATAGTCAAAACACCTAACTTGTCAACAATAAAAACAAAACTGTCTTATTTACTTGTGTACCTTATCTACCAAAATGTCCCATGTTTCTTATATTATTATTTAAACTGTGGTAGTGATCTGTAATTGAAGAGAGAGGTAGGTAACATTCCGTTTCTAATTGGGCACGTCCTAAGACGGATCGAAGACATAGTATGTAGTTAGAGCCACTTCACCGATAGTGTGCCTTCAAATTCCGCAGGTGCTTACTGCATCGTGAGTGTTTCAAGTGTCATTACAGCCCCAGCCTGGAGCAGACGCACTTGTCTCCGCCCATCTTTAATCATATCTTTCTTTTGCCAAAATAAACAATACAGAAACAAATGATTCTCGTGATAAATCGTCGGCCGTCAGAGAAATAACTTTGGCCATTCTCGTCTTTTGTTCGATTGATTGGAGATAATTCGGAATTCGGATAGAATGGGATAGAAAATTGCCTTTCTGTGCTTCGACTAAATAGCCACGTGTTCTTTGCCAGTTTTTGTACTCCTGTCTAAATTGATTTCTTTGCGAGAGAGGAGAGAATGTATTTAGGGTTCTGGGTATTTTTTAGGTTATTGGGTTATAGCTTTCAGGTTTGATTTTAATCCTTTTTGCAGACAAAATCTTGTTTCTTAGTCCATTCATCTTGCTCATCAAGATAACAATGAATTTTTTTTTAAATTAATATTTTCGTAGACGAGTCCAATTAACGGAACCGTTTCCCGACATCCCAATTTTCTAGAAAATAAGAGGTAATTTCTGTACCTATTTTAAGATTAATATCTTAAAAGTAACGAAATTGAATACTGAAAATATATACAAAAGGAAAGACGAGTACATTTTTTACTTTACAATTTTAAAATCAAACTAGCCCGTTATTTGTTGCTAAACGAGCTGTGCTATTGTTTTTTATAAGTATTTTAGCACGTTTATGGTACTGATTTTGATATTTTTAAGATTAAGTAAATCTATTAGGGTTGGGTTTGAGGAAACGTGAACAAACCCAAGGAAACGATATGAAATAACCCTTTGCTAATTCTAACAAAATAAAATACATTTAAATTGCAGTGAATTTTGTACAGTCCTAAACTTAGCAAAGATTGAACTAAGATGGCTGATAGCATACTAATATATTTTTGTTGTAAATACTTTCTTTTACTTATAATAAACAAACAAACCTCAGACACAGGATAAACATCTTTATACATCACACAGATGTTTGTCGTGGGTGGGAAACAAACTCACGCTCCTCAACAGTTGAAGCAAAGCTACAACCACTGATGACGACCGCTAATGACGTGCTAACAGGGCACTTATGTGACGTCATTAAGTGACAAACTGCATTGTTCTTCCAACTTGTTTTTGGCGTTGGACTTTCTGCATTTGCCAGTGTATTTCGATATTTTCACGTCTTTATGATAAAACTAGTAAAATAAGTCTCAGTCACACAAAGTAAGTCAAAGTCAAGTCCTAGTGAAGTTGTGACGACTTAACTACAAGCTTCAAAGTAGTTTTGGAAGCAACACGAAAATTCATGTTTGACGACAATATATCACTTTCCCACGCTTATAAATGGGCACGTTATAAATAAAACACCACTATTTTTTTATACATAAATATTTTAAAATAAACACTAGTTTTGGAAAATAAAAAAAACGACTTTTACGCGTTCCCGCCAAAGCTCCTCTCTAAATTTGTAATATGTTTGTACGGGCAGCAAAAAAAAGTAAAATAAAACAAAAAAAGCATTGTAAACCATTTCCAAAAAGGTCTATTTACACGATCGAGAAATCTTTAGAACCAATACGTGTGGTAAGCAGAAATGTATTTATTTTAGTCGTTTGCTCTTACGGCAGAGTAAACATGAATGATGGACCGCAGCCACCCGCTCAAATAACGCTTTAACATCATAGCATTAAAAAACGCACTCTATACGTAAGGCGATGGACACAGCTTTTAGAATTTTTGTAAGATTCTCTACGTTACTATTTATCTTTTTTTTTTAGGTTTGACAGGTTAGGTTCTTGATAACAGCTTACTTGATAACTTGATGAGCTTTGACTTGAGTGACGGTTTGGTTCAAAAGGTTAAACACCTGGGTTGGAATAGACCTGGCCACAAGTATGGCTGTCTGATTTTCAACTTAAGCTGGTAGCTAGCCTTTCGAGTATACCACCATGCTATGGATTCCTCATGATGTTTTCTTCACCGAGCTCAAGGTCTATTTTGGAGTTTGAACTCACGCCTTTTGGCTTGTGAATCAACCGCGCTAACCACTGAGCTATAATCGCTAAAAAACTATAGCTAAACTATAGCAACGTAGATGGAAGGTTACTTTCTAGTACTCAGCCGGCTTGAAATCTGACGCCAAGCACGTAACGGTGTGTACCGCCAGCCTCAGTTGAGAGCCAGTTTCATTCTAGGTTAGATGTGTTGGGAGCACTATAGTGCTTTTTACTACAGGAATAAAATTTACTTAGATGTATTTTTAATAAATAGAAAACTGGAACAAAATTATGTAGATGTACCTCCTTCCACTGCCATCAGTTTGAAATTCGCAAAAGAAAAGCAACTAGGTAAAGAGTACAATGTAGTTAAAAATACTTAACCTGGATTCCATCGATAGTTATTTTCCATAACTTATTTTATAATCTAAAAACTAAGTACTTTTAAGACGGATGCTAGATTCAACTCGGGACTCGTAAAGACCTGCATCAACTGTAAACTTTAGATTTATATCGACGGGGAAAACGATCGGATTCATTTGTGGAACAGCGCCGTTTGATTGGTTTAAACCGGTCTTAACTAGCTTAAACCGGCGAGATTTCTGCAATTTCTGCTGTATTGCTGTAAATAAAGCAGATAAATTGTCACTAATAAACACACGTTGGTCCTATTGTCTATTTCAGTTTTAAATTTACTATGTCGAGTTATTCAGAACGCGATACTAATTAGATTTTAAGATTTCGAGAGCAAAGTGAAGGTCAATGGTTATGAAATACATTTTGTAGGTTATTGTAACGTTGACAAATCACTACATTATAATTATTATTATTTTAATGGCTGACAGGCTAGGAGTTTGACCACAGCTCACCTGGTGTTAAATGACGGCGTGGTCGAAGGTGGTAAACGCACCTAGCCTGGAATGGAACTGGCTTTCAAGTGAGGCTGCCGAAACCTATGGTTTCAACAACTTATGTTTTCCTTCACCGGCAGCTCAAGTTCATTGTTGGGGTTTGAACCCACGCCCTTCGCATGCGAACCGACCGGGCGACCGCGCTAACCAATCAGCTATCATCGCTATTATAAAACAAAGTCGTCCGCAGCGTCTGTCTGTCTGTCTGTTCACGATAAACTTAAAAGCTATTAAATAGATTATCATGCGAGTTTTACCAATAGATAGAGTGTTTTATGAGGAAAGTTAAATGATTGTTTTGTTTCGAGATGTTTTAATGTATATGATTGTAATTCAATTAGTTATCTGATTTTTATATGACAAGCTTTGCTTAGTTTCGAGCTAGATGGCGTTGTGTCAAATCTATTTCAAAATGAATGTATTTTTTTATGTTGACAACAGATTACGACAATTAGGTACGCAACTTTAAACGGTTTACTAACTCAATATTAAAATCTAGAACTAACATTATTCCGAGCACAACAAGCATTTCCGGACCTATTGTCGTTCATACAAACCGCCATTGAAAGCGGCGGAAAATGAGCTCGCTCCCGCTCTTAACCCTAAGTGCACCAATCCACAAAATCTAGGTCGCAAATGGAACTAAGGCCTAGCACGCACAGGCAGTTCACAAACCAGGCGACAGCGGTGTCACTTCAGGTAGCTTAACACGACTCAGGTAACACGACTTAAGTTTTTTATGTAAAAGTAATGAGGCGTACGTTCTCCTGATGCCAAGAGACAATACACGTCGATGACCATTGCAGCGATACACAGAACTTTGAATAACAATACAAAGCTTAGGGCATCGCTGCTTTGGCTGTATGTGTTTACAAAAAAAAAGGTATTCTATCAGTTATCTGGTTTCCATAGTACAAGCTTTGCTTAATTTGGGGTTAGATGGCCTTGTCCAACAATATTTATTCATTTGGTGCTCATTACTTTGAGACATTTGATAGTCTCAACAGCCATGTAATTACGCTAGCTGCTGAACCCTTCAAACCGCACAGTCATGTTTACACACTACTGCTTGGCGGCAGAATATCTGGTACTGCGGTGGTACATACCTAGACGTATACAAACCTACCACCAAGATGAAAGATTTCTATAAAACTTTTAAACGGTGGCTTAAGCCATAAAACCAACTATGGCTCATGATATAGGGAAGGGATACAGTTTTGATAAAATTATCGATAAACATAATAAAATCGAAAGTTCCATCTCATGTATGGTGGCCTCAACCGTATTCGCAATGCGACGCGTCCCGCCATCAGTCACCGGCCGTAATTACCGGGACGTTGATTTATGACCGGGACACCGTCCCAAAAGCACGGGTTAATGAAATAACCAGGGATATTGCTAATACATTCTCGGGATGCGATGAGTGCTCGCTCGTTCGACGGTTAATGCAGTTTTTCCATCGCGGGTTGGCGGGTTGCGAATTGTGTTGTTGAACGGTGATTATGTGAAGTGTTGTTTGCTTTTCAGAAAGGGTTTTAAAAAAATATAACTTGTGTTAACATTATCGTTCGAAAGGTATACGTACATGTATGTAATATAACATTTTATCCCGTGTTCTCTCTTTGTTTGGAAGAAAATAAAATTGTAGAATAAAAAAATATGTAGTACTTAATCGACACAATAAAAAAATATTATTAAATATAACAAAAAACACGACTACGTTAAAAAAATAGGGTTACTCGGGATGATGTAAGGATTCCAATGGTACATCCAAACCTATAAAAGTATTTATGTTATGGTGGCATACAAAATATACATACAGGAACTCTGAAATATTACACTCCTTTTTTGGGCAGTCGTGCAAAAATTTATGACAACTTGGACAGCAGTCTTGATATAGGACGGGATTAGGTATTCTATCATCAACATAAATTTCGCAGATTTCTAATGCTAACCCTTAGGCTTGATGATAGGGATTCATACAAGGTTTTTATCCCATTAGTGCGAAAAAGGTTACATTTTTCAAATCAAATCACAAGTACATACAATATATATAGTTCACTACTTGACCCTTATTAGGTAAGCAAACGTCTGAGCACAAATATAATAATTTCTGTTGACTTAATAAGTGCAATAATAAAAGGTAATGATATGACAGAAACACAATAATAATATGTCATAATTGTAAGAATAAAAATGATTAAAATGTCAGAAATACAATAATAATACATATGTATGTGCATTGTGTTATGTCATGAACTCATATCCATTTATAGTTCTATACCTAATATGTATGTGCATTATTACAGAGCTTTGTCATCATTAAAACTCTTTAAATTGTCACAATAATAAATGTGCCGAATGTCGATGGCTAAGAACTTTGTCATTATTTTGTCAAACTTTCCAACATCATAATTCCGAAGCAAGTTCAAGAAAGCCTTTTCCGTATCATTTCATCTACAAAGGCAACTGAAAGGGTAAAGCCCACTTTAATAGCCTAATTTTCAAAAGCTCTACCAAACCTTCTCCACTGGGCGTTAACATAATTCTACGTGGAATATCTTAAAAGGGACCCTTAGTTAGGTGACCTAAGATTTAGATAAGAGGGGTCATGGAAAATACAGAAACAGAGAATGGTTGGCCGAACAGTTAAGTATAGGGAAATACTATTAAACTTTTAGGTAACTAAAAAACCATAGCATGGTGGTAGGGTACTTTCTAGTACAAGGTAAAATGAACAATATGGAAATTCGAAAAAATTACGGAAATCAGATTTGTTTATGGTTCTTAAAATGGACAAATCTTATCCCAAAATCAAGACAGCGTAAAGCCAGGACAGCATTTAGGATAATCACCATCGACCCGTTCGTAATTGACAAACGAACCCAAAATCCTTGCTCAAGGCAGCTCAGCAAAACACTTGGAGAGCGACGCCTGTTGCCAGAAGCATTTGCATTTTGCTGATTGATTATTCAATTGGACAGCCGCAGAAGTGTCTGTTCCCCCTTCGCCCCTCCCCCTGGCCCTGCCCACGGTCCCCCCTTTCCATGGACATAACGGAATTGATTAAGTAAATGCTAATTCGCGTTATGGTTACCTCATCTTTGAAACATCAGTTCGGTTAATAAAATGAAGTAGATGTAAACAAGACAAAGGAAACGCTTTTAGAGTTTCGAGGAGACAGCGTTCTTGAATTTATCATGAACGGCGTGCGAGAGGGATGCAGCGACATTTCTGTAAAGAAAAGTCGGTGGAAATCAAGGGATACGGAAAATACTGATTCATTCGAGGCGTACAATTGATCGATTTATCCTGCTTCCGTTACGGATACGTGATACATATTTTATGTGCATGCTTGCTTACCGTACAATTGTATTCATACAAAATATGTAAATAAGTTCATCTTAAAAATTTCGTGCTTTTATTTTACTTATAAATTCGCCGTATCCAGTGATCCGTTCTTATCCTCCAAAGTCTGCGTACTTCATCTTCGCCCGTACCAGCGGTTACTATTAGCGGTTACTATAAAACTCACTTCGTTGAATTCAACTTCACAAAAAAAATGAACAAATTAGGATTTTTCTACATATTATGTCAAAACAGCATACAATTGATTTGGTATATTTTTGTAAATAATTAAATTCAAATTATTTATTGACATAAAAACGATGAATCAATTACATTTATGTCACAGAATTATCACAAATATAATGTCAAATTAAAATACAAAGTCAGATTCAAATTTAAATACAATGTCAAAGTTATGCACATACTACTTTGTTTTGAAGTTCTACTTTAAGTTCACAGGTAAATTTCAGTAGGTAGTAATAATTTATTTTATTTTATTAACTATATCTACCGACCGTCATTACTTTAAATTTTGGAAATTATTTGTGTGGGAAAGGCAAAGGCATTTGTTCTGGTAATTTTGTGGTACTTACCTACTTATTCAGTAGGTAATTTTGGGTGGAGAATTTCAATAGTAAATAAAACTTACAGCTAGACATTTCAAAATTTCCGTGCGCAAATTTTAGCATTATTGGAATGATATTCGAATTTATATTCAATTTAAATTATTTAATTTGCAAAGACATGTGTTACATAGATAAAAGTCAAAAGATAGGATCGCCATTCTCTAGAACCATGGCATGCAAAAATTTACATTATATTACCCAAAGTATTATACACGTCCTTATATCCGTGTTATATATTATAGATACTTTTAAATTATACACTTTTTTAAATGATACATAGGATAGCTTTTTTGACTGCCATATAGTTGTGGTCTACGATGGAACACGCTTGAAGAAATCGATTCACTCGCGACTTGAAGACAGATTGTATCTATCGAGGAAAACCCACTCGGGCAGTAAATTCCACAGTTTAGCGACTTCACATAAGTTGTGATGATAAACTGTAGTCTGAATAAATATTTGGGTAACTTTTGGTATTCACGACATTTGTAATGTAAACTTGGTGTATCTGTGAGATGTGGCTTTATGACTCATAAGTTCAAACGGCAAAATTTAGCCTGTACTTAGAAATACGTAATAGGATCGTAACTACCTAGGACTAGTTTTCAGGTGAGGAAGGAAGACGAAATCAAAGCTAAACTTTGGCTTCAGCAAGATTAATTAGATTTCCTCCCCCCGAATAAGTCCTGAATCCGCCTCTAAGGTCTTAGAAGTGCTACGGGTAGCTTTTTGTTCATCCATCACAAAGGAACACTTAGCGCAATGCAATGGGACTTTTGATTGCTATTCGGAAAGACATTCGCTTTAATTTGTTACGCCAGCAATTTAGTTGAAATTGGAACTAAGTAGTTTCTTGTCAAAATAAGAAATAAAACCGGCCAAGTGCGAGTCGGACTCACGCACGTAGGGTTCCGTAACATTATCTATAAAAACGGCAAAAAATCATGTTTGTAGTATGGGAGCCCACTTATATATTTTTTTATTCTGTTTTTTTATTTATCTGTCGTATTTGTTGTTATAGTGGCAACAGAAATACATAATTTGTGAAAATTTCAACTGTCTCGCTATCGCGGTTCTTGAGATACAGCCTGGTGACAGACAGACGGATGGACAGACAGACAGCGAAGTCTTAGTAATAGGGTTCCGTACCCAAAGGGTAAAAACGGGAAAAAAATTGTAAAAAAAATGTTTAAATGTTAAATATTTAAAATTTACTGGTTTTGGAACTGCTGTTTTAATAATTTCCTGATAAAAAAAATCAAAATGAAATTAGTGTGACGTAATTTGTAGATGGCCCCTAAATAGACCTGATGTTAAGCGCAGAAGATGCGATCTACGATGGAGCACGCTTGCCTAGAAGAAACCGACTCAATCCCACTCGTACAGCAAATTCTACAGTATAGCAGTTCGTATGATGAAAGTGGCACCAAACCGTTTTATTGGAGTTTTTGGGACATTAACCATGAAGCGGTATCGTTTTTTACTCATAGTAAAAGATATTAATAGACAAGTAATAACCTAGAGTTAAATTAGCTTTATTTTTATAATAACAAACAGAAGCTAATCTGCCATAAATAATGCCACCAAAAAATCCTATCCTTTTCGGCTAAGGTGTTACTTGGCATGAGATATAACCAGAGCCGTACTGAAACAAAAGCATTAAAGATGGAAGCACTGTTCGCCACCAGACGCCCATAAACTAATGTTATTCGGCGTAACGCGCCTTATGGGACCTCCTTGGTGTGAACCTATAAATTTTTCATGAACCGCTGTGGTGATTGAAAAAAGGAAAAAGTCTTCAACTATATTGGCACTCGTGACCTCCTTGCTCGCCAGTTGGGCGGGGAAATCAATGATGGCTGTTTTCAAGCCTTTTGCTTTTAATAACTAGTAAGCAATTTATAATTCAAATATGGAACAAGTTTTCATCTGCATGAGTTGCTATGTTTAAAAATTAAATGTTTCGTAACTTTATGTTGGTCAATAAACATCCGTAGTGAAAAAATTGTGCAGGAAATTAAAACTACGTTTTTCTAACGATCGTTCCAATATTCCGACTTTCATTTCTCGTTTACGTGTAATATTGACACTGAATCCAAGTACACTACAAATACAGAATCGCTCTACTTTCACATACATTCAGTCTATTCAAATATTTGTAGCTACCCATTAGTACATTTCTAAAGAGTGAGTGCTTAGCACCATTTCGATGTACGGAAGTGCATCGGATGAGACTTAACGATGACGAATGCGATATAGAGATAGTCTTCAATAGAGTATGCTTGTTATTACGTTTCATTTCACTCGTGTACAGCGTAGGTAATGGTACAGACAATTTTCCTACGAATTCTCTGTACGTAAAAGATTTCAAAACAAAGAAGCTTATGTAAAATAGTCAACCAATCTGCGTGATTAGTCTGTAGATGACTATATCATACGTAACGTTTTTTATGATCGAAAAAAAGAATAAATCAGTCGTATTGTGTTATGATGTTACGAAATTGTTATTTTTGTGAGGTGTATACACTACTCTGCAGTTCATTAGAATGAAGTGGTTGTTTTTGTGTTGTGTGTGATGCAGTTCATCTGTATAAATATCACTGAAAATTTTATAATTATAATAAATTTATTGTTAAAAGGTAAATAAAAAAATTGCTGACAGGCTATGTGTTTGACCGCAACTCACCTGATGTTAACTGACGGTGTGGTCGAAGATGGCAAAGCACACGTAGCCTGGAATGGAACTGGATCTCAAGTGAGGCTGCCGGAACACACCGTTAGATGCTTGGCGGCAGATTTTCAACTTAAGGGTGGTAGCGAGCCAGCCGAGTATTAAAAAGTACCCTACCACCACACTATGGTTTCCTCACGATGTTTTCCTTCACCGGCAGCTCAAGCTCTTTGTTGGGGTTTGAACCCACGCCCTTCGGCATGCGAACCGACCGCGCTAACCACTGAGCTATCATCGCTACATAAATTACAATGAAAATACAAATTATAAATACAACATTAAAAAACGAAATATAATTTACTTGATATCAGACAATATTATAATAATAGTTCTATTATCCGTATTTAAAGGGGTTACCCCTTAAATCTACAAATGGGTCCCAAGTCAAAACTACGTAGGCACTGTACTGGTTCTTGTCCCTGCAAGAGTAAGTAATTTAAAACAACCTATTATTATTGATCTGAACAATGCAGCATGGGTTCACAACAAATTTTGCTCAAGTACTAGAGAGTAGTAAAAAAAATAATTCAATAAAGTCATGTTTTCGTTATGCGGTGGCAATTTCACTTGAGGCGCGTAGGAACAGAAATTAAAAAAAAAAGTTCCTGATCAAAATCCCAGGTGAAAGCAAAGGACATAATAAGCTGAACTGACTCCGCCGAGTTGGAACAATACTCGCAGGCGGGCTTGTCAACGAGCATAATCTCTCTTTACGGACAAAATCCCTTTGGAACTGGTTACTTAGGGTTGTCTGTTTTATAGCTGGTTGTATCATTCTCTACCTTTCAATTCGACTAAAACATAGAAGGATGCTTTTAGCGTTGCCTGTCATCATTAGTCAGGCCAGATCAAGAAGATTTAAAAAAATGTTAGGCTTGCGTTTGAGCGCCATTTCGCCTGATGTTAAGCGAATATGCGATCTACGCTGGAACACGTTTGTCTAGAAGAAACCGATTCACTCGAGATTGTATTTCATAACACCCACTCAGATAGCAAATTCTATTATTCGGTTCTTACAATGAAGGTGAAATCGAACCGTTTAGTTTGTTTTGCCGCTTTTTAAGGCAATCCCATAGAAGAATGAGCAAGGTGGAATTAGGTCATGGAGATCTGAACTGTACTCCGCAAAGTGTATCCAGTAGAAAACCGACAGACATGCATCTTTGCGTCGATGTTCAAGGGTTTTGAGATATTGCTGATTCAGCGACGTGAGATGGGAAAGGATTGCTAAATTAGTTTTCCTGGGGCAGTGGGAAGCCAACACCCTGTTGGACGCTTCCGATATCGCTGAAAGAACTAGTGAACTGCATTTCGTTTCGTGGTAGGACGTTGACAGCACTAAATCCTTATCTAAATATAGTACTCGTACTTAGGGCTTGCTTGGCTAGCTGCTGTAACATTTGCCTAGCAATATGCTTACGTGTTCGCAAATTGACTAGCTATCGCTAAAGTCCAATAAACCTCCAATTTACAGCAAGTAAAAATGATTCCGTGCGGACACGGAAAAACTGTAGATTATTGTTGACAGGGTAGGTTTTGACCACAATTCACCTGATCTTAGGTGACGTTGTGGTCGAAGATGGTAAGCACACCTAGTCTGGAATAGAAAAGTGAGGCTGCCGACCCACATTGTTAGATGCTTGGCGAATGGTGGCAGATTTTCAACTTGGGTGTAGCCTGTGTAGTAAGTAGTATTTATCAACCCGCGCTGACAGTATACCAACATTATTTTTATTTAGATAGATACTATCCTAGATTTCATACATTCCTTTTTCGAACTTATTTTTATACGCAAAGAGTTCTTCGAAAAGTTGAAATTGTAATGCAATTTTCCAGTGACAGCCCTTACATCCAGATAAAACGAGTTCTAGGTAATAGGTTTTATTCCTATAAAACGGCAGCGTCCGATAATTGTAAGTAGTTGTGATCCGTTGCGAAATTAGCTTTGAAGAGCTTTTCATATTGGATTGGATGGTTGTTTTTGAAAACTAACGGAAACGTTGATTAGTGCGCAGCGTAATATTATTAAATTAAAACTACATTTCTAGTGAGCTGCTGGTGATGCTTGACTGGTTAGTTACCAACCGTCAAGTTTAAAATCTGCCTACAAGCATCTAACGGGTTCTTCTAACAGCTTCTCTTACGAGCCAGTTCCATTCGAGGTGCTTACCACCTTCGACCACACCATCACTTAACATCAAGTGAGTGTGTCAGAACACCGAGCTAGTCAATTATAAAAAAAGTTTAGTAAATCAACTAATTATAAATCTAAAAATTCTATCCCAGTTATATTAATAATATAGATATTATGAAAGTGTATTGCTATTATAGACAAGTGTGACGCTCACTATCAGTCAAGATACTTGATCGCCTTGTCATTTAGTTCTACAGGGATTTAAAAATGATATGTATTAATCTGATAGGAGATCATTATACTTAAAAATACGAACAACGAGAGTTACTCTAAAATCGCAAAAAAATTATCCGCTGTTTTATACATTCATCATCATTGGCCTTTTACCATCCACCGCTGAACGTAGACTTTTCCTGCCTGACGTACGCTACTGAGCTCGATCGAAAACTTTCTGCTACTAACTCGATCAAGAATCGACCAACTTTTTTATTGTATCGCTGCTTTTTTCGTTCGCAATTTGGCTTAGTACAGCTTATAGCATTGTTCCTAAATATTTTAAATAAAATTACTTCAAAATATTCTTAATACCTACGTAAACAGAATAATAACAGAATATTATTAGAAATCCGTAACACAAGTACATCTTGAACAATATCTTGAAAGCAACGTTTTCAAACCTTCACCATCCGAGAAATATAAAACCCATCCACGCAGCTAAGGGTTCTTAGGAAATAAATAATATTTGCAAAAAAGGCAAAACACCCCGAGGGCGGCATCTATAATCTAGAGAGGGTAGGTGGCCGGAAACTGTGACCGCCGCTTCCGGTTACACTTGGCATACCACGGCAAACCGTTCCGTGCCCATTGTCATTATAATTAACAATATTGCTTTTAGATTGTAAAGCCGACTTTTTTTTGTTATTCGATATTATACTTGCGTGTGACCACTTACCCGCCGTAATAAGCGAAGATTGATGACCTGTACGTTGACATAATATTATTTGTCATAAATTTATTCTGCATATTTTGACATAATGGGAGTCATACTGACTTGTAAGTTGCTCTATAAGATGCTTGGTATAAAATAAGTTTATTTGTTATAATAATAATTTGCAGCCCTGTTGGCTTATTGCTTGCTTATATGCTTTAAGAGGTGTAGGGCGTGGTTCGATTCTCACCAGGACAAAAAAAAAATGGCGATAAATGTTTGTTCTGTGTCTGGGTGTTCTGTGTGTATCATAAGTATTTAAAAAAAAAAGTTTTCTATCAGTTATATTGCTATAGAACTGGCTCTTAAGTGAGGCCGCTGGAACACACCGTTTGGTGCTTGACGGCAGATTTTCAATTTGAAGGTGGTAGCTAGCCAGCTGAGTAGTAGAAAATACTTTACTACCATGCTATGGTTTACGATGTTTTCCTTCACTGGCAGCTCAAACTCATTCTTGGGGTTTGAACCCACGCCGTAAGGAACCGACCGCGCTAACCACTGAGCGCTAACAAAAATGTCTTTCCTAACCGACAACGCTTACACCGGTAACACGTACTATTGTTTAGAAATTCGTTTCAGTTTTTACATTTTTGAAGTATCAACCAGAAATGTGTCGGTTATTTTGCGCCTGGCCGTTCGATAGTAGAACGGGAAAGCGGAAAATTAATCATAACCATACTAAGCAGATTACAAATAACGTTTACAATTTTTTTTAAATTATAAATAGGTTTACCTTTAACCGCCATTTCACATGATGTTCAGTGATGATGCGGTCTAAGATGGAACACGCTTGCCTAGAAGATACCGATTCACTATCGACTAGAAGACACCCAGATTACATCCATCGGGGAACACCCATTTAGGCAGCGCATTTCACTGTCTAACGGTTCCGCACAATGAACGTGAAATAAAATCGTTTCATTCGAGTTTTTGTAGCGTCGACTATGAATCGATGTCGCTACATCACAACGATGTCGATATCCTTTCATCGTATCTATTAAAATATCTGATAATATGCCGTAGGAAGGTTATTGGCACCTAAAATATGAAACTGTATTTTTTCACGTAGCGCCCCAAAATAAAAAAGGGCGAAGAAACCTGTCGGGAATTAGATTACGCTCATAACGGAGTCTTATCGGATTCAGCTCTATTTGATTTAGGCTAAATTCCACGCCGGTTTTTGTTTTGTAATAAAAATGCTTTAGCGTTCGACGGTAAATTCTAGAGAGGGGAGACTAACCTGGTCTAGTATGTCGATATCTATAAATATATTTAAATTCTAGTCTAGACGTTCAGTTAGATTTATTGGTATTCTATAATTTGTAAAGATTTATTCGGGTTTGACGGCTGATTTATTTTTACTTATAAGTACAAAATTGAGTAACCGAGGTAGTTTATGTAAGTAAATTGTATAAACGGAATATTTTTAAGCGTTTGTTAACATTTTGTTTTCCTTATGCAGGATTAATAACGTTTAATTATGTCAGTTACTTCGATTATAGTAACGGTGTGTTCCGGCTGCCTCACTTAAGAGACAGTTCCATTCCAGACTGGGTGTGCTTTACCATCATCGACCACATCGTCATTTAACAGGTGGGTTGTGATCAAACACCAAGCCCGTCAACCATAAAAAAAGTTATGTGCCATTTGCCACTAGTTTCAAATGATGCATTAAAAAACATCGTGAGGAAATCTTGGCCAAGAGTACTTAATATTCTCGAAGAAGTGTAAAGTCTGCCAACCAGATTTTAGATGGTCTTGCACTTTTCATAATTACAAGAGATCCGCACCGATCAATGAAATAGGTTTCAAAAATTGGGCTGATCCAGACTGACGAGTCCACTATAGCACAAAGACATATTCCATCTTCGCAGACATGCCTATTAACTGTTCAGAAAAGAAGCACGTCCGTATCACCATATAACACTATAAACGTGCAAACGTTGCCAAAATCTACATGGCACTCATGGCAGTTCACATTTTAACCCGGAGTCCGTGTTATTTATAGCAGACACCTGCGTACAGCAGTTTTTCCTCTCCAGACACCGCGTAGAGCGGCTAGAGCGCTCTAACTGTCGGCGACACTCCGTTATTAACGGCCATGCGGTGTCGTGCCCAACTTGTTATGTGTTTTGGTATAATACCAGAGTTGGACTTGAATTTAGTTTGGTAAGATAGACGTGCACGATGTTTTTATTATTATTTAGGCTGGGAGATAAACAATGTTTTGTGTATCAAGTTGAAACGTAAATTTTTTACAAAAATTTCGATAGTGTTTATGTATGTATATTTACGCTGGAGTTTGAGCTATAATGACAAGCTAAAGCTCTCTTTTTACATTAAAACAAATAAAAATACGTTAAAATTCAAAGACACGTTGTGGTAATAGAAACACACCTCTAACCATCTCGTATTCGAGTCAGCCCTGTTTTTATTAACTGTCCCACCGCTGGGTGCGGGACTCTTCTCATTGTGATAAGAATAAGGCCACAGCCCATCACGCTGGCCAAGTGCGAGTTGGCAGACTTCAAACATATTGGAGTACTTTTTTTAAGAACTATCTAGATGGAAAGCGAGGGGGTTTAGTTAAAATAAATTTTATGATTAGGTGTGTTGTACCTATTACTTTTTCCTTAATGTTTATTCAAGCTCTTATTATTTACAAGGAAATTCAACTGACTTCCTATTCCGTAAAAAAAGTTATGTATTTGCCCTGTATGTATGTACGTTCGTCCCTATCTTCTCTCGTAACTAGTAAACGACTGAACCGGTTTTGATGAAGGTCGTGAGATCCAACTTTATTACGCAAGTGTCACAAGAAATCAAAATGGCGTATTTTTTACGCAAAAACGTACGTTCCCGTAGACGGATGAAAGCTTTTTTAACTATTTAGCTTGTTTAAAAAATATTACCCTTTACTAGTCGGAAAAACAGATGACCTAGGATTAGCAATAAAACATTCATCGGGAATAGTCAGGAATGTTGAGAAGATATTTGCGGTTGGCCAGCTCGACCAGACAGTTGATTCCAATGTCTCCAAATAAATGATCCAATACCTCTCCTCCAACTAGGTATACAAACATTTGTGCCAACGCGACGTAATTAATATTTGCTCATCTAACTTGCCAATAAGGTTTGGTCGGCCAGCCATTAGTCAAGTCAGCGTTACTAATCATAATTAATTTAATTCTGAACCACAACATCCTTATGCATTTGTGGCGAGGCAGCTGTGGAGACTGTTCTAAATTCTGAGAACGTTTTGGAAATCGCAGCAACGTTGTCATTGGTGAACAAATTGAGAAATAAGAATGAGAAAAGGTCTCGAAAAAATTATCATTTAAAATTTTCGCTTTTCAAATTAAATCATAATTTTGAAAAAGGTTACTGACAATTTCACTCGAATTGTTTAAATATTTGTTTCGAATATTGAACTGATCTTCTTATGAAATAACATTATAAAATCCTGACTTGGCTGTGACGGAAAGATGCGCAGTAAACGAAGGATCATAGCGTACTGCGTGTAGGTAATGTGTGTACATCAATTAGTGACCATTGTCTCGCTTGCACTAGTGAATGGTATTTATATTCGTCTCACATATTAGTAAAACTGGCGTGACTATCTTTGAAAAAAAAAAATATAAAAAAAAATACTACAAATACTTTGGAGGAGTTAAAAGACCATCACAGGCTGTTAAGATATTTGATCTTTTTAAATGCCTATAAATTTAAAAACACATAAATTTGATTTTATTATATTGTTCTGTTAACTAACCTAACCTTACACCCGTCTCCGGATTAACATCGACTTCTGGGACGTCTTGTATATTGGTACGATATAATTGGTAACAAATGTTTGTCAATAACGAACTCTTCACAAACATCGAGCTTATTCAAATTAAGAAGTCAAAAGTAGTGAGTCAGATAACAGTTTTCCAAAGCCAAAAGTTTTTCAAAAGGGAACTGGCGACGAATGCCGAAAATAATTTCTTAACAAAATATACTGACCCCTGTCCCACTTTCAAGGAAATATAGATGTGTATAATCGAACAATGTGTTTATGGATAAGTAGGGTAAAGGCAGAATAAAGTGTACAGGAGAAGCGTAAGCGAGTTACAAGTATTTTTATTGATTGTCATGATTTGGGAAAAATCTTTAGCTACATTTTTTTTTTAACTTATGCGAGATTCCACCGTCCGTCACTTGACATCAGGTGAGTTGTGGTCAAACATCTAGACTGTTAGAGATTTAAAAAAAAAACTTTATTCGCGTTTAATTTTATCGGATACTTCGACTATAGTTTCAAAACTATTCTAACTATAAAAACCAAACTAAAATCTAAACTATGTTCTTAAGTGTTTTTATTTATAATATGTTCGCGATTGACCACATGCTGCCTGATGTTAAGCAACGATGTGGTCTAGGATGGAACACGCTTACCTAGAAGGAACCTGTTTACTCTTGATTTGAAGACACTCATATTGTTGCTACACAATTGTTGAGGTTCGGCTTTCTGAACTAAGTTAAGAGTAGCTTGTTTATCGGAAATCCGTGCTCCCCGTACAGCGCTGATAAAAACAATAGTTCGGGTTCGTTAAATATTTAAATTTCTTATATAATGCAATTAAAAACGCTACTGACTCAATTTTTTAACGCGTTTGTTGCCACTCTGCTCTATCCTCTACTTGCGGCACAAACGTCTCGGGTAACGGCGAGGCGGGCAATGGCAAATATTTGGCCTCCCATTATTGACCCCGCACCTTGTGTTGACGACCCCTATATTATTAGGGCAGTACATTTATCAAGAACTGGGAGATAAATGGTTGTTTAGTTACTGAAAGAATGCCGCGCAAGTGAAGTTTAGCTTTGAAGGAAAACATTAGTTTAGCTTCGAAGGAAAACATCTCGAGGAAACGTGACTGAGATTCTGACATACATTGAGTTTTCTTCTCAATATTTTTGCACTTTCTCGACATTTCTTCGCATTTGTAATTTTTGAAGCGTTAATTCTAAGTATTGCTAAAAGTTAACGAACGCTTAAAGTGCTCTATCAACTGTACGTTGTTTAAGCAAAAATGTCTTATGTAAACTGGACGAAATGTTTATAAGAACTAATTTAATTTAAAAAAAAGGAATTTTTTAAAGACAATTTAATATTTATGTATTTAAATAAAATGGCAAATATTTACCAAAAAAATCTAGCACGATAATATTGATATTAAATAGTCGATCAAAATCACAATAAAATAAAAAAATCAAATTAAATAACAAATAAATTTCAATTAGTCATCACAAAATTTAATTGTGTAAAATTTCAGTTAGGCAGAATAATATAAAATATGATTAATACAAATAAAAATGTCAAACCAAATTACTAGTTAAAAATAATGTAGTGAAGTATAATGGTTTTAAAAATGACGAATTTATCGAATTGATTTAAGTTTTTGTGTCCAAGTTGATGTGATTGAGTGTTCTTGATTAGAATTGAAGAAAATGTGTTAACCATTTGAAGATAATCATCTCTATTCTAGTCGATGAATGGATGTGATCATATTCCACAGGTATGATCGTGTCAAAATTTTGTGTTCTGTTACTGGTGTAAGTTTTTTTATTTTTTCAATGAACACATGACACTAAAACCAATTTCGAAGGCTTTAAGTTGACAGACCAAAATGATGCTGTCCTTGTCTAGTGGACTTTAATGAAAAAGACAGCAACATTTTCCCTATATAAGTTTAGATTTGTCAAAGAACCTTAAAAATGGGTGTTACTATTTAGAATTATGTAAACAATTCGCCCTATTAAGCTTTTTTGAATTAAGTTAGAGCAACATTCGCCATCCGTAAATTCAAAGTTCGCGTTAGATGTATCTAAATTCTATCTCCCACAAGTCTTCATATAAGCGGGCTTACAGAAGCTTAGGCTATTGCGCAGATTAGAAAACACAGATAGACAATTCTAAAGATGAAAGAGACGCTCTTCTGATGGTAAGAGATAGCACATCTCTTTGACCATTGCAGTAATACATGAAACTTTGAGTAACAAACAAATTCCAGGGCATCGTTGCTTTGGTGCTCATTACTTTGAGACTTTCGATGGTTAGGCTCAAAAACCCTGTAATTTAGCTAGTTGCAGTACCCTTCAAACCGGAACACAGTAATGTTTACACACTACTGCTTGAAGGCATCTGATACTGCGGTAGTAGCAACCTAGATGACCACATGCTTAGGAGATCTACCATTAAGTAAAATAAATAAGTAGTGAAGACGCCGTCAGTGATTGTTTTATACTATTACTCGTAACAACTTGAAAGTTAGTCTTTCACTTGGTTTCTGATCTGCTTTAGACCAATGTAGGTATTGTAAATCATTGGTGTGCGGAGAACTAGTAACTTGTGAGGCAAGTTGTTCCTATCGTATCTGATGGGGAAGTTTCGCTACAAGTTCGGTAAAGAGTTTATTGGTAAATAAGTCCTAATTGCACGTGAAGTCTGGTTTGTGGAATTGAGATATTCTAGCTTGGTTCCATGTTGGTTTTCCTTCATTTAGAAGTATTTTGACTTAGCAGTACTGATAGATTGATATTATATGTAGAGATAAAACATTCCATTTTCGTTGTTTTTTTAATCTTTGACTGGCTTTTTAAGTGGTGTTGTGATCAAATATGAAAAATACACCTAGCTTGGAATGGAAATTGGCTCTCAAAAGACTACAGAGACTACCGACATATGTCAGTATGTGCTTGGCAGCAAGTTTTTGACTTGGTGGTACGTTTTTATGTACTTGTAGAAAAGTAGTTTTATTTAAAAAGTTGTAACTAAGGTTATCCGCTAAAAACATTATAAAACAATCATAAGCGGCAACAATATGGTTTGTATAATTTTTTTTTAGCTTTTTACTACCAGCACTTTTTAGCTCCCAGGTGCTTTGAGATTACTGAAGAAATAAATTGAGACCTATAAACTGTACAGCAAAATTTTAAAAGAAACTCATTTCTAGCCTTTGGAAGAGTCATAAAGTGTCTCAACTTTATGACTCTTATTTTAGTGTCTATTTCCCAAAAAATAGTACTTCCAGGTAATCTTATGAGTTCAGGCACACCTAGAGCCTAGATCCTAGATATACTGACAAAATCGTAAAAAACTTTTTACGAGACTCTCCGACGAGTTACAGTTACGACTGAGTTAAGTCGACCTTTGAAATTTAATTTTGGAAGAGATTGAGGCGAGATGGTCGAGTCCTAAAGGCCTAAAATTTATTTTTACTAAAGACTGGTTTTTATTGAATTTATTTATCTATTTCAAGTAACTTAAGACAATTATATACACAGTTACAAAAATAAAATGATGGTAAATTGAAATGTCAAAAAACTAAATAAAATATTAATAAAGTAATAATAATTAAATTGTGAAATTGAGCGTGTGCCGCAAATGCCGTAAAACTACTTACTTCAGTATTATCTATTTACTGTCACTGAATGGAATACCAGTACAGCCCAAGCCAGTGTTGTGCGCACCTTTGAAATGAAAATGCACAATCAATTAATTCATTATTAACTTGATTTAACTTCAAACTCATTGAAAAAAGGCTAAGAATTTCCCAAACAATGGACACAATCGAACCCCAAAGACGACCAACGAAAAATCCAAAGAAAACCTTTTTTGTGGGTCTGCAAGGAAAATCAAAAAATTCGGACAAGAGAGAGCATGCCTTAATAATTATCGAGATCTATACAAAATCAAAGAATGGCAACCCTACCATTTAAGCCTCTCAAAATATACCTTTTATTTTTCCGAAGAAAGGGTTACCCGCCGTTACTATAAAAACTCACTCGAAGGTCGTAAACCGAATTCGCATCCGAGGTAATGCCTAATATCTGGACATTAAATTCAGTCATTCGTTTAGGATCGTGAAATTCGTGACAGCGAATGAGAGCTGTAAAAAGTCCATTTCTTATTTAGTACTGGACTTATTCAGCTTCCGCGCTCTGATGTCCTTTCACGCTAATCCTTGTTTACGTTGTTGGGCTTGATTACTTGTCTTGCTAATAATATTCGTACTTATAAGTCGTGTACGTTATTATCTGTTTATTAATTTAATTTCTTAAATAAGAAATCTGTTGCGTTTACTAGCATTGTTAACAATTTGGATTATCAAAGTCAATTCCAATTTATTGCATAGCTTTGTACGTTTAAAACTTTAACCGTGACACTATTATGCAAAAGCCGGAAATCGTAGAATAACCGACTCTTGTTAAATTTAGACGTCAATTCGTCTTTAAATCTTTTCTATAGTGGTAGGCAATTCAAAAAACTAGTGATATAAAATCGAGGGATACAATTTGGTGTTACATCTTTCATCTATATCCCAAATTTAATTACACCGCTGTATTGCTAAACAATCAAAGAATTCGTTACGTTGAGTGAAGCCTTGCAACATGCAAAAACGTCTTAGTGTTAAAAAACTATTAGGACAGTCATATAATACGGTCAAAGAAAATTTTATCCATTTCACGTATCACAATCTATAGTTTGATCCCAAAATAAAAACTAGCAAATCCAGCATCAAATCAATGCATCCTTGTAGCCCATATCTTGATCCTCAATCGGTGAAGCGGAATAATCGATTGCATCATCAAACCTCCAATACCTAGTGAGTTACAACAGTAGGGCCGTAGTGGGGCTATATTGGGCTGCGAAGCTAGGGTTTACACCCCTGATGAGGATCGCGACCGCCATGCGATAGCGCCTAGGGACGCCGTAGGGCTGGCCCCTTGCGTTTAATGAGCGAACTGGGCCGGATTTGCGAAGACGCTATTTAAGCTCAGAGCATGTATGTATTCAGACGTGCTGGGGAAAAGGGTGTCTTAATGTCTTTATAGGTATAGCTGCTACAAAATATATACATACCTACAAATTACGTTTATTTTTGGCACCAGTGTAAGCATCGATACTTGAACTGGGATAACTGCCTTCTAAAAAACAGTTTATAGCTAGTTTAGGAGCCTTTGGAATCATGACACTGTTTGTCAAATTTATGTCAAAAATAAATCATTGGTTTTTTTTTGTTTGATTCATGATGGGATTATAAAGTAAGTTATCTCAATTGGCACAATGCACGAACGTGTCATGGCCGAAGAAAATAAGTAAGTTCTATTGTTTTTTTACTAAGAGATTCTTTCTTAAGCTTGAGTGTCAAACTTTTTTTTTTCTTGCAAATAAACTATTAATAATGAAATATTATTTCTTGGCTGATTAACAAATTATTGTAATCATAATTGAGTCCGCGCCTGGACGAATCTTCGACGCGGCTTTTTGCGGGATGGTTCAAAACTACCTTCAATATAAGGTGCGATGGTCAAGCCTGAAAGGCGTTAGACCTGGGCGATAGTGGACTGTATTTCTAGCGGTAACGCGGAGCGATGTTCGTATAGGAGTGACAAGAGTTGACAGCTTAGGAGGTAGAAGACGGTGTCTAGGAAAGTTAGGTATATACGCACGCTTACCTTGAAGTCTCTTCCCTGATGAAGCTGCAACTTGCGATGAGGGTGTGCGCTTACAGTGGCACACGGTAAGCGATGGCGGACCACACTCAGGGTGGTTTCGCTAAGTTAATGAAAATAATTGATTGACACTTTCACGTTTACGTCACTCCGATACTTTGTAGCGACAAACACTCAAAAGCACTGTTTGAGGAAAAGTTTTATGATGCGCGGATTCTTCAACCAGTCTTACGTAGCTTCCTCTTGCAACTACCCGTGCCACGACAATATCGCGGCGCGTGCGACACAAAGCTCCTGTAAGCGTGCGTGCGAGGGAGAAAGAGGACTGTGGAAGGAAAGGAGGAAACGGATGTTCCTAGCTGTCAAACTGTTAATAAAAGATACTAGACAGACCAAGATTGCGTTCCGTTTTACAGTCCACAACAAATGGCGGAAACATTCCCCCGGCCTTAAAGGGTCCCCTTTAAATTTAAAATGAAATGATGTACAATAAAGTACCGCGATGCGGATTTTCGTAAACTAATAGCGGATACCTAACATACCTTTAAGCAATTTTTTTATAATTATATTTAAGTAGAACAAGATTTTATTTATTAATGTTAAACTATTGACTGGGCAATGGGCACAATCGCACAACAGGGCGCACGAAGATCCCCTTACTCGTCCTAACGGTACACACACGCGTTGTCCCATCCTTCGAAGGGTGGACAGCTTCTACTAAACCGAGAGGCCATGCGAGAGGCGGCACGTTGTCAACGATTATGACCACTACTGTACCCAGTTGGATAGGAGTCGATGGAATAGTCCACTTCGAGCGAGATTGCAATTGATGCAAATAATGGACTCTCCACGACTGCCAGAAAGAGTTCACCATGTTGTCCAACAGCAGGTGTCTCTCCAATAGGTTAGATGATTCTGCATAATGCGCAGGTAGAGAAGAAAGCGGCGCGTTATGAAGGAAATGAGCTGGCGTAAGCGCCGAAGGCTCAGCGGGGTCACTGCTTAAAGCAGTAAGAGGACGCGAGTTTACAAGTGCTTCGACTTGAGCTAGCACAGTTAAGAGCTCCTCGTAAGAGAGTATCTGCTGACCAATCGATTTGTAAAGCGCAGACTTCACCAGCTTGACCATTATTTCCCAGGCACCGCCCCAATGTGGGCTGGCGGGTGGAATTTGCTTAAAGTCGATGCGACTCTCCGCAAGCTCATGCTCTAGATACGGGCGATACTCGTTCAAGAACTTGTAGAGATCGCGCAAGTATGAGCGACAGCCTACAAAGTTCGTAGCATTGTCTGAGTAAAGGCTCCGAATGGGGCCTCGGCGGGAGAGAAAGCGCTTGAGTGCAGCGAGGAAACTTACAGTGCTCAAGTCTGTGGCTATCTCTATGTGCAAGCAGCGCGTCGTGAGACATGTAAAAATGCAAAGCCATGCTTTACGGCTTTTAACGCCTCTACCACGAACTGGCGTGTATTGTAGAGGCCCTGCGTAGTCGCAGCCTGTATGCGAAAACGGTTTGTCAACTTGATTGACGCGGAAAGCAGGCAAGTCGGCCATCATAGGGAACGATGGGCTCGGCCTTGCTCTAAAACAAGTGTTACACTTGTGTATGCGGTGGCGAATAACACGCCGAGCGGCGAGTATCCAATAATGATGCCTAAGTAAGGACATCAATAGTTCGGGGCCTGCATGTAAATACTTCTTATGATAAGCATCGATTATCATATCTACCACGTGATCGTGTCTAGGGAGAACACACGGGTGCTTATGTGAAAAATCGATGCCAGCATTCGACAACCGGCCGCCGACGCGGATAAGACCATGTTCGTCGAGAAATGGTTTTAATTTTTGTAAAGCCGGTGAACAATTTTGATTGTTTTTTAACCTGACTAAGTCGTCACGGAAGTGAGTTTGTTGCAATTCGAGCAATATTTTGGTTTCCGAATACTCTAAATCAGAGCGGGTGACAGAAGATCTGCGCGGCAATGATTTTGCAAATCGGAAAACGAAAACTACAACTCGTAACAACTTCGACCATGAAGACATACGATGAGCGAGCGTGTGCAGTAACGATTCAGCTGCGGCTACAGTTACAGTGTGAACGAGCTGTTTCAGTTCTGGCACTTCATCGACATCTTCGCGGTTGAAACTCACTATTGGCCACTCAGCGACATCTTTCGATATCCATGGCGGTCCAGAAAACCATAGAGGATGGTTGACTAGCGTGGCAGGAGATACACCGCGCGATAAGCAGTCGGCGGGGTTGTCGACCCCAGCGACGTGGTGGAAACAACTAGCGGGGAGGTTGTCAACAATTTTAACCACGCGATTCGCGACGAACGTCTGCCATCTGTGTGGGGACGAGTTTATCCAACACAGAACTACTTTCGAATCGGTAAAGGCGAAAATATTTGATATTTTATAACGCGGTTCAAAATTGTCTAGTACCTTGCGCATCAACGTAGACAGTAGGACGGCGGCACATAGCTCTAACCTCGCGACAGAAACGGTTTTGAGAGGCGAAACTTTAGACTTTGAGCAGACAAGTGTAACCGTTCTGGTACCACCGATGGCGACCTGGAGGTAGATTACGGCCCCATAAGCGCGTTCACTTGCATCCGAAAATCCTATCAGGTTAGCTACGCAGCCCTGTACCACCCCTAGATGTCGCGGTATACGTACATCGTTGAGCGCAGGCAATTCACTGCAGAACTGTGACCACAAGGTCAGGATGCGTTGCGGAGGCGGGTCGTCCCAGTCACATTTCGACAACCAAAGTCCCTGAATGAGAAGCTTGGCGTGCAATATGACGGGAGCCACTAAGCCCAAATTGTCCCATAAGCGCGCGACTACGGACAATATAATGCGTTTGGTGCAACCTGGCTCAGGTGCAGCGACCTTGAACTTGAAAACATCGTCCGACCGGTCCCAATGTGTACCTAGTATTTTACTCGGCGTGGCACATCGATCAATCTCCAGATCAACCGAGGCGAGATGAGACGAAGGGACACCGCGCAGGACAGCGGGCGAGTTACTTGTCCATTTGACGAGGTCGAATTGAGCGCACTTGAACATGGCAATAAGTTCGGTACAGGCGGCAACAGCGACGGCTTCATCATTGTGCGATGAGTCATCCGCCTTTATGCTGAAGCATACGTCGTCCATGTACGTCGAACTAGATGCAATCGCGGCAGCAGTGGGAAATTTATGTTGTTCGTCCGCGATCAGCTGCTTAACGACACGAACGGCGTGAAACACACTCGACTTCATGCCAAAGCAAACGCGATTAAATTCAAAGACCGCTACAGGGTCTTGCGGGTCAAATCTAAAAAGAATTCTTTGGTATTTACGATCGGACTCGTGCATACCTACTTGCAAAAACATTTGACGACAGTCAGCCGAAATCGCGATTTTAAACAGGCGAAAGTTTAAAAGTATGCTATTTAAATCACCCTGTAGGTTTGGACCGGAATGCAGCACTTCGTTAAGAGCCAGCCCACTGCTGGTCTTACTGCTGGAGTCCAGGACCATGCGAATTTTGGTGGTAGTCTTGTCTTCACGATGCACGCAATGATGCGGGACGAAATAGGAAGCGGCGGCGGAAACGGGAGAAATATTATCGATAGGTCCTATTTCGGTTATGTAACCTTTATCAAGGTATTCGCGAATTATATCATTGTACGCGGCGCGTAAAGGTTTTGACGACTCCAATTTTCTTTCTAGGCACAGAAAACGCCTGTGTGCTGTTTTTAAAGAATCACCTAATTTATGTACATCGTCCTTAAACGGCAAGGCTACGGTGTACCTACCATTAGCATCACGCGTAGTGGTTGTGATAAAATGATGTTCGCACTCAAGGTCATCTTGGCTGCTGGCGGGTGTAGCAGAAACCTCCTCGAGTTCCCAGAACTTTTTCAAAAGGTGCTCGAGCGACTGCTGCACGACAGTACAGCATGCTGAAGTAGACCCGAGTTCCTTTTGCATCACTGGTACGGTACCCATAATAACGTGACCAAAAACTGTGTTAATCGCGGAGGGCAACCCGTCACCTACGCTTACCGAGCCCGTCAACAACAAATGCGGAAAGATGCTCGCGCCGAGTAATAGTTCCACCTCAGTGGGTGAGGCGAACGTACTATCAGCGAGCGGAAGTGCGCGAATACGTTCTAAACTCGATGTGTCCACGGGAGCGGCAGGCAATTTATCGGTGATGCGAGTGACAACGAGCGCCGACACGTCATAATTAACATTATTAGAAAATCGCGAAAATATCTTAAAGTCCGTGGTATCTGTAACAACAGTTTCTTCGGAACCACCGAAACCACGAACAATCATTTGTGTGTCGCTATTACAAACCAAACCTAAGCGTTTACAAGTCTCCCTTTTAATAAAATTAGACTGCGATCCCGAGTCTAATAGTGCCTTTACTACGTGCCTTTTACCCACTCGATCGTAGATAACAACTTGAGCGGTAGACAATAGTATCGTAGTAGGGCGCGTACATTGCGCGCTAAGTATATCGCTACTCGAGCTATCTCGAACCGGCGCGGCGATGGATGCATACAGCGACGAAACGTTCTTATCGCGCGTAGACGCGGGCGCGTCAGTACGGGCCGGCTGCACTGCTATAACCTTGTCGCCACCGCCGCTACTGGTAGCGGTACTTAGCGTGGAACGTGCGGGTTCGATTCCGGGCGCGGAGGTTGGACCATGATCGCGCCTTATTAATGTTGTTAGATTATTTGGTTTATTGAAATGCAATAATGAGTGATGTTTTTGAGAACAAATTTTACATCTTAAGATCGAGTTGCAATCGCGGGAACTGTGCCGTATGCTACAACAATTGGCACAAGCGTTGTGTTCTTTAACACTTTGGAACCTAGCGGACGGCGTTAACTCGTTAAATTTAGGACATTTAAACAAATGGTCATGAACAAAATTGTCACATAGACATTTCCTATGTGGAGCTGTGACAGCTACATAAGACTGCGGGCTAGGTGCGTGACCTTGGCGCGGCTTGCCTCGCGAAGAAGTTTGAATATTAATTTTTTCCAAGTTCAATGGTTGCGAGTTATTGTAAATTTTATACTGTCCGCGGATAAAATCTGTCAGCTGAACGAATGTAGGTATGTTCTCGGCGCGATACTGCGACTCAAAAGCACGGACCGTTTCCTCGTCCAACTTCTTTAGCGCGATATGCAACAATATAAAATCAGTCAAGTCAT
This sequence comes from Biston stratarius, assembly GCA_950106695.1. Lineage (NCBI taxonomy): Eukaryota > Metazoa > Arthropoda > Insecta > Lepidoptera > Geometridae > Biston > Biston stratarius. Next base: position 10,691,756 of record OX467115.1, on the reverse strand, counting down.
TTAATTTCAGACCCTTTAGTGCATTCGCGCCGGTAACGAAGTGATCCATAAACAATTGGAATTTCGACGAAGATGCGGGACCACTCAGCTTGAGATTGATCATCTGATCTAAATAAGTAGAAGCGAGTGCGCGTGAGTCTTGATACCTATCGAGTAAGCATTTTAGTATCAAATCGTAATTTTCAGCGTTCGGTTGTATACCCGAAAATACAGATTGTGCTTTACTCGACAGCTTGCCTATTAAATAGTACAACCTTTCGGCGTCTGTTAGTATCGAATTGTCGTGTACCAACGACTTGAAACTCGCGTAAAATAAGGGCCAATTTCGAATATCACCATCGAATGCCATGATTTCGATTTTTGGCAAAAATGACGTTTTGTACCGCATCTTACTGTGATCGAGAAGATTCTTCTGATCGAGGTCAGAATCCACCTTAAGCGGTGCGGGTTCGACGCGTTTGAGTATACGCTTGATACGACCGTATAAATCATCGAAAGAAATTAGCGACTTAAAGTTAGGTTTGTAAGACGGATCATAAGAGCACTGTGCGTGATTGTAGTCATTGACGATCGATTTAAATTCAGTTCGAATATCATCAACAGTCTCGACAGAACTGAGAAAATTCTCTTTGTGCTCTTCATCAATGTGCGCCTTTTGAGCGTTGTCATAAATTAATTGAATATACTCGAAAAGTGTATCACGTTTGGATTCTAAAATATTTATCTCACTCGGTACATCCATTTCTGTTGCATGTTTCTTTGGCGGCGCCATAATAAATTAGGAGAAAGACTATTAAAATTTATATTAAAATAGTCGTTATGCGGAGCGAAAAAATAAAAAACCTAATGTAGGTAGGCAGAATAAACACGGGACGGCAACGATGCAACAAACAAGTGGAGTGCGAGTTTATTGATGAATGTAGGTAGGTACTTATCTATTTAGCGAGCGAAGTGAATAGATGAGTTACCAACCAAACGAGTCACTTAGCGATAATAAAATAAAACTTACAGGTAGGTCGGGTATACTTTTGTACGCGGTGATAATAACGGCAATGTTAACAAATATATTGTTGTACGTATGTAAGGTAACCTTTTAATCCTATAAGGCGCGGGTGCGGAATAGAGTTTAGCTAGACGAATTCTAGACTAAAGCGAAAATTAGGACTTAGACGAATCTTAGCCCAAATTATATGTAGTAGCGATGAGTTGCTGGAAATCACTACGTAAGCAAATAAATTAGCGAAGTTTAATAATCCGGCTCGCAGGACCAAAAATATGAGTCCGCGCCTGGACGAATCTTCGACGCGGCTTTTTGCGGGATGGTTCAAAACTACCTTCAATATAAGGTGCGATGGTCAAGCCTGAAAGGCGTTAGACCTGGGCGATAGTGGACTGTATTTCTAGCGGTAACGCGGAGCGATGTTCGTATAGGAGTGACAAGAGTTGACAGCTTAGGAGGTAGAAGACGGTGTCTAGGAAAGTTAGGTATATACGCACGCTTACCTTGAAGTCTCTTCCCTGATGAAGCTGCAACTTGCGATGAGGGTGTGCGCTTACAGTGGCACACGGTAAGCGATGGCGGACCACACTCAGGGTGGTTTCGCTAAGTTAATGAAAATAATTGATTGACACTTTCACGTTTACGTCACTCCGATACTTTGTAGCGACAAACACTCAAAAGCACTGTTTGAGGAAAAGTTTTATGATGCGCGGATTCTTCAACCAGTCTTACGTAGCTTCCTCTTGCAACTACCCGTGCCACGACAATATCGCGGCGCGTGCGACACAAAGCTCCTGTAAGCGTGCGTGCGAGGGAGAAAGAGGACTGTGGAAGGAAAGGAGGAAACGGATGTTCCTAGCTGTCAAACTGTTAATAAAAGATACTAGACAGACCAAGATTGCGTTCCGTTTTACAGTCCACAACAAATGGCGGAAACAATAATCCTACCAGCCTACGAAAGTCCGCTATTGGAAAATAGGTCTCTCACAAGACACACCACTTATACTAGTTTTTTTTTATAGGCTAGGTGTTAGGAGTAGTGATAGCGTGTTCGGAGATGGTGAGCTGGAGCCCAGGAAAGTAATTTAGAAATTAATTAAATTAAAATAAATTTAATATAATAATATACAATAGCTCAACTCAAAATACAACAAAAAGAATCTCAAAAAACATAAAACAGAAATTAATTCTTAAAGGTGGGTAGTTCGAAAAAACTTATAGTCTAGCCAAAAAATAAACAATAACTCCCCACTGCCGCAAAAACTTCATCTAAATCAGCTCCGAACTCCCAATCCCCGATTTATTCGAACAATTCCTATCTGTCCCATCGCTTAATGAAACTTAAGAGAATACTTTACTCCGTGATCCAATGGCGGCCGAGATTTATTACCTATTTGATAAAATCTCGATACCGGCCCGTCTCCACCATACGTAATTTAAGTTCCCGATTGGGAGTTATTGTGCACCATTTCCGAAGATTCCAGAACATAGATTCTAGAATATGCGGGTGATTTCCAAGAACTTTTGTCCTATGGACAACCAGTATCGAAAACAAATTAAACTAAAACTTAGAAGTTCACAAAGCGATGATAGCTCAGTGGTTAGCGCGGTCGGTTCGCATGCCGAAGGGCGTGAGTTCAAATCCCAACAATGAGCTTGAGCTGCCGGTGAAGGAAAACATCGTGAGGAAACCATATCGTGGCGGTAGGGTACTTTCTAGTACTCGGCTGGCTAGCTACCACCCTCAAGTTGTAAATCTGCCGCCAAGCATCTAACGGTGTGTTCCGGTAGCCTCACTTGAGAACCAGTTCCATTCCAGGCTAGGTGTGCTTTACCATCTTCGTCCACACCGTCACTTAACATCAGGTGAGCTGTGGTCAAACACTTAACCTGTCAGTGATAAAAAAAACTCACTACGCAATATAAAAATTATAAATACTACTTACGTTTTAAGAGTCATCACTTCTAACTAGTCAGTTTAGCACTGCCTAACGTTAACGCCTAGTCGTTTACGCAAGTAGGTACTTGTGAATGTTCTTTTGTTAGCCTAACAATTACACGATTCGAATAAAATAGTTAATATCATATTTCAACATGATTTAGTAATTGTAGCACTTTTTATTTTGGTAGGATTATATGGATTTGACAGTGCCAATATTATTATATAAAATAAGTCTACGTCATAGTCACACAAAGTAAGCCTTAGTCAAGTTTGGTCATGCTCTAGTAAAGAAGTGAAGACTTTACCCCAGGTTATGATAGTTTTGGAAGCAACACGAAAATCCATGTTTAACCACATTGTCATTTTCCCGCACTCATCATCATCATCATCATCCACAGCCTTCTTTATCCCACTGCTGGGTATAGGCCTCTCTCTTGTTATACCATCTGCCTCGGTCCTGTGCCAATCTGGTCCAGGTTCGACCCGCGACGGTGACAATATCGTCGACCCATCTTGCGGCTTAAAAAAAAAGTTTCAGATCAAAATTTAATCATCTAATTTTTATTAGCAAAAAATGTCTACTATGAAAAACCAACGTGATTTTGATACATTTTGTAATTAAACATGAGTAATCCCACATACTCGTAAGTAAAACAGTTTTTTTCTTAGGTACCAAATAATTGTAACAGTAAAAAGTATAAGTCTATTTATGCAAATATTTCATAATATATTTACGTCAACTCTTACACGGCAGCGGGACGTTTCCTTTAACATTTTAATTTAGAAGCTTCGCGCTAAAGGTTCCCAACAACAAATTCAATTATCGAACACGAGAGCGGCTAATTGTTATTAATGCAGCGACAATTCGAGCAAGTTACCACGCCTTTAGCACATCGTCACCGATCGCGGCAAAAAGCGATCACCTACTGACAAGTCTGTATAAATAAATCACCGGAAAATTACAGATATTTTAAACCTAGGGTGACAAGAGCAAGGTTGACTATAACAGCCATTTTTGAAATTAGAATGATAAGATATATTTTTTGGCCGAGTGTTTGACCACAGCTCAACTGATGTTAAGTGACGGTGAGGTCGAAGATGGTAAACAATCTGGAATGAAACGCAATTTTCCGAGACCGTTGAAAGTTTTTAACAAAGTTGACACGACAATAGGGTTGGGAAACTTCAAAATCAATTTTAATCAGTATTGAGGCGGGCCTTACACGCTTTTTTTCGGATTTTTGGACTGTTATGATGATAATTAGTTATAAGTTAAAATAAAAAAAAGAAGTTTAGAAAAAAAAATTGGTTAGTTGAAATATGCTGTAACTCTAGGACTAGACGCTATTACCGTGAAGAACGTATGTACGTTAGAAAGTTAGATTGGTAAACAAAAAGTAGTTCTTAAACTACTGAAATATCGCTGCCTATATCAATTTAACGCACTTTCTACTAGAATATGTATACACGAATGATAATTCAGCTTTAAAAATACAGATACCTACATATTGCCACAATTAATTGTGCAAATTATCCAAAGTACCTGGATGACCGAGCTTTGCTCGGATGAAAACACGGGTAATACGACGTTTTCTAAAAATGAAACCTAGCTAGATTGATTTATCTCCCTCGAAACCCCCTGCGTACTAAATTTCATGAAAATCGTTGGAGCCGTTTCCGAGATTCAGAATATATATATATACACAAGAATTGCTTGTTTAAAGATATAGATAGATTTATAATGGTATTGCTGGTCTAGACGCGGTAAGTAAGTAAAAAAGAGGTATGAAAAAAAAAGCTATTGCGTTCCATTTTCGAAAAACAAAAATAATGAACTGGCCGCTAGAGTCTCTTTGAGAGTCGTTAGCGAAACTCTAAACTTGTTCGTATCGAACAACAATTCCAAATTCGAATTGATCAATGAGCTCGAGCTTATTGAGTTTTGTTGTTTTGGCGGGTTACTTTTTGTTGCCCGTTTCGATGTTTGATAAAGTGGCCACTAAATTTTTACAAAGGCTTTCCCTTTTGACAAAAAAGTATATTTATTAATTACTTTCGAAACATTCTGTTTTCTTTTTAAATACTTGCGATTTCAACGCGTATTGAAGACCATTCATACCTGAAACAACAAATTGGCAATTTTAAAATATATATAAAAAAAATACGTATAAAAATATGCTATTGCATAGATTACAATCATCATCATCACCATTTCAGCCGTCGGACGTCCACGGCCATCAGTTCTGAGTGCTATGTGCCCTGCCCACTGCCACTTCAACTTGCTAATCCGCTGGGCTATGTCGGCTACTTTCGTTCGTCTACGGATATCCTCATTTCTGTTTCGGTCTCGTAAGGAAACTTCGAGCATAGCCCTTTTCATAGCTCGTTGTGCGACTTTGGCTTATCAAGAAGGCAATACAATTAACAATATCAAAATAAATTATTGTAATAAAAATTGTACTTAAAAGTTAACAAAGGTCACGGACTCCGGTGCCTGTGGAGTTTATAATTTTAATAAATAAAAAAGTATAGATTATGACTTAGTACATAACGCTGCGAATTTTTTATCCGCGGAGGTAGTTAACTGATAGAACTAAAAACTTTCCACGGGACTACATTTTCGTTCTTATAACTGTTGTGGTGAATTTATCAATCTACAGCTTGGTCGCTTGAATACCACCGTCACTCTAACCCAACCCGCAACAACAATACCCTGTCTATGTAAGACTGGAAAACGTTTACTCACTAAATTATGTACATATTTACTCCACAAATGTTGAGTTAGAGCGATTGGGGAATCTCACCGATGTATTTGATCTGTGGATTCCCACAATTAAAAAGTGGTATGCTGCAAACAGATTCCGATGTTAGCTTTGGGATGTATTGTTTAAGCTGATGGAACTTCCTATGACCAATGGAAAGATCAATCTGTCAATATTTGTTTTGTAGTAAAGTATTAGAAGTTTGTATGATTAAGATAATTGAAGAGAACGCTTTGGTTTGTTTTAATATTCTAGGTTTGGTTAATAAACAATAATATAATTTAAAAAAGTTACGATACTTGTTATTATTTTACTAAAAAGTTAAAGTACAAAAATGGCTGAATACGTGAACCGTGCAAAACCATTTAGCAAACAAGCAAAAAAAAAACATCACTCAAAAATGAGCGTTGATGGAAATCAAAAATTTAATTGGAATTTGTTTTTTACAGCACTATCTCTGCTGGTGAGTCGAGTTATCAAAAGCCCATTTTAGGACAAACAAAAAAGCGTCAAATAAATCCATATTCAAATACTTTCAAACTTGGAATTCGAAATTCGAATCGTTTTTCGCGGCACTATCGTCTCGGCTAGCGGTTGCCAGTATCGAGTCTTACATCAAAAGTCCATTTTCGTCCATCGATACGTCTTGGCGCACCTTTTGAAATTCAAAGATATTTTAATGGCCACTATCGGGGCTCGATTGATTTCCTCTTTTTGCTTTTCTTGAGAGCTTTGACGGTCGGTACTTCTACGCTTATTTTTCTTTTCGAGTTCATAAACATCGGTTACTGAAAATTTGTTGATATAGTTTTTTTCGCACAGAATAAAAATAATAAAAGTCAAATGATAGCGGTATTTGAAATATTATGAGAAATAACGCGATTTTATAATTTTTTACAATAAATAAAGAAATTAGAGGCTTGACGTGTTTTTCAAGTTGATGTGCCTATATATATTATATTCGAGTTTACAAATTCCAACCTAATACCTGAATGCCTTGACCGATTTTGACGTGACTCGTTAGATCTTTGCGTAATCACTAGTCAAATTAAATCGTAATACGACGAAGTTAATGAAAGCAGTCGTAAATATATATGGGTGTTTCTACAAAAAATGGGTAACTCGATGTCATCGGTCAATAAAACGATGTATAATTATATTTGTTTATATTTTATGATTAATTATAAAACAATTAAAAGCGTTTTATTTGGTCACCCAATTTCAGCTATTCATTTTAAATACAAATTTGTAAAACTTCATAATATGTCCTCAAAAAGTCAGTACTTTGGCGTGTCACAACCTCAAAAGTGCGCAATCAAATAGCTGTGTATTAAATATTACCTTTAATAGAATAAAACTTACTATTTCACTATAATCTGTGATGTATTTAATAATATATAATCACAACTTTCATAATATAATATTCTCACCGTTGTTGTAAATTAATAAGAAACTTTGTCTTCAGTTTTATTCGTCAGTCCGTTGTGTGTTGTTCGAATTTGAATTTCCCGCTAAATACCGGCGACTCGAATTCAAATCCGCGTTAAATTTCAAGATTGGTACTAAAGTTAGCTGCAGACTGCGCCATTGTTCGGCCGCTATTACTGTGCCAGTGCTAGAGATGTGTTTGTCGTGTGAACAGGCGCCGATCCAGACAAAATTTCAGTCCTATGGTGAGTCGCTATTTCCTTGTACATCTGTGTTTTATTTTAATTTATACATAGTTAACTTTGATATGTTAAAATGTAGCTTCTTGATATCCGAAAATATCAAAATAAACGTTAGTTCTAAAGATATCCTCAAATTCATGTTTGTTTCGTCAGTCCGTTGGCGTCAGTCCGTTGTCTTATACTGCGTCAAAGGACTGACGAGTTTCCAGGGTACTGACTTTTTGAGCGTGTCTAACCATTTTTATTTATTTATTTCAGTTTAAAACATCAAGGCTCCTAAAAAACAAAACATATCTAAGGATAGAGAAGATATATTGAAAAAGAAAAGAGAAGCCGAAAAAGGCTCGCATAGCTAGAATTAAAAGCGACTCCATTAAATTAGCTGAATACAAAGAAAAACAGAGGTTGCAATACTTAAAAAAGAAAGGAGGAACAAATAACTAGAAAAGAATAGAAAAAATATTTATAAATAATACTGATAATTTTGTACGCCAGAATACTCCTTCAACTACTGACGATGAAGCACAACCAATAGTTGGTGAACTAATACTGCCCATTGTGAACGAAGATCGAAAAACAAATGAAGCAAAAACGAGAAGTGAAAGACAGAGAAAGTTCAGAAATAAGCAATTAAAAGAGATGAAAGGAATGGTTTCAAAATTAAAAACTAAACTGAACAAATCTGTTTTATGTATTGAGCTGTAAATGCAAGACATGTACCCTAATATTGCGCAATATTCCTGGAACTTTCATGAAGCCGGACATGGGAAGGGGGCACCCGATGGTGTAAGGGCCACATGCAAGCGAATTGCTGATCAAGTGATTGCTTCAGGAGGTGATTTATAACTAACTTGACGGAGTTTGCTTCTGTTATCTGAGAGAGATGTCCAGGTATAAAAGTGACGGTGATGGAAGGCTGTGATATCGAGCAGATGAATACCTTGATTAACGACAAGTCGTCTCAAATGGTCACCTTTTAGGGGACGCTCTTGGTGCATCAGGTGACCGGCTCTGCTTACATTCCCAATCATGTTACAATGAAGTCACTAAGTTGTTTCTGCGACGCTGACGCATGCGATCATTTCAAGCTAGGATCTATTCATTATCAGACTGAGATGGTGGCTGAACATGGTACACGTGTAAATGTGTCTACCATATTTACAGACTCTGAAGATGATATACCACTATCCACTTACGTGAGTGACGTGGATTACCGTTCCAAATTGGATAGCGATCTATCAACACCAGGAGTTAGCGGTTATTCACAACGAAGTCTTTATAGAAGTGGTGCTTATGTATTGGTAAAATATATAACAAGGAATACAGAATATTGTTATGCAGCAATCTGCTCTTCTGTTGATGATGAAGAAGATGAATTGAGAGTGACTTTCCTCAAAATTGGAAATAGAATGGCACTCTATTTCAATTGAATGAAAAAGATGTAGCAGATGTTCAAGTAGTTAAAAAATTACCTGTACCAAATATCATTATAAAAAGTAGTGTTATTTGATTTGTGGCATAGATTGTTATTTTTAAGCAACATAACGATATTAGACATATCAGTAGGCTGTTTTGAAGACTGAGATAGTATTAGTTCGTAACTGTTATTATGTTAATTGGTACCTTTAAGACAGAGAGAGTTATATTTTTGTTTCAATTGTTTGTTGTTACTTATAAAATGTATATTGTTAAGTTAAACTACCTCAAAGTAGTTAAGTTAAGTAAAATAAAGTTAATAAAAAGCCGCTTTAAAGGTGGAGAAAGTTGTTCCTCAAAAATATGTAAATAAATATTTGTTTAAATTGTTTCTTAAGTGAATTAAGATTAAAAGTGAGACTCAAAATATGTGCCATTATTAATTTCTAAGAGATTTCTTCTAAATCTTAATACATTTATAGCATATCTTATGAAGTTGTGTGTTTTATCAGTACTTTGTAACCCTCGTCAGTCCCCTGGCACTCAAATTCGGAAAAATCTAAATATCTCCGCATCTACTTAAAAAAGTGACTGGCCCTGTCATGAGCAATATATTCATTATATTAGCTATCTTATAACGCGATTTTAAGGAATTTCATTAAAAAAGCTATCATAAACAAAATATCCCGAAAAGTTACCCAATTTTTGTATAATCGCCCATATGTATATTTTTTTAACAGGAAAAATAAAATCGGTAGTAAACGTAATCATGTGTCCAAAATGCGAGTGTTTTTTTTTCCAGTAATACTAGAACTTAGAAGATAGATATATATTCAGTAGATTTTTACAGTACTTAATGAGCAGTAAAAAAAAAATTACTATTATAAAATTAATCCCACTTATATTATAAATGTGAAAGTTTGGATGGATGGATGGATGGATGCTTGTTACTCAATCACGCCAGAAAGGCTGAACGGATTTAGATGAAATTTTGCATGTAGATACTTTAGGCCCTGGAATAAAACATAGGATACTTTTCATCATCATCATTATCCATCACCACGTGGGTAAAGCCGCGGGGAGCACCTAGTAATCAATAGTTTACAAGAACATTGACAATGTTTTAAAAAAATATATAAATCTTGTTAAACAGTCAAAAAAGAAATTTAAAGACATGGATAGGATGATTATGGTAGCTGTATGAGATTTTATTTTGTTTCTCTTACTCCAAGTAAAATGATATCTTGCCATCCCATTCGCATAATAGTTGATTGAATCTATATACAAACATAGAGCCTATTAGTATGGATCTATGTCGCACTGCACCCAAACTAATTGACATAACTTCTGAATATTAGCTGTTAAAAGCAAACTGCACCTGCCAGTACTTGATAATTGAACAGGCATAACACAATAACCTTCTATTTTCAAATTGGTACGAATTCAATTGTGATTTAAATTTGGCATTAATAAATTCTGCATACGAATTTCGAACGATTCTCGCATTTATTAAGTACTTGGAAATTGAATGAATGATTCGGAAGTCAAATATGTGTGCTTAATAATAAATAAGTGATTTTTAATTAAAATGAACTGGTAGATTTTATACCAATTTATTAGCAAAAAATAATAATTGAAAGATGAGATATAAAAAGTGTTACAAAACTTTAGCCTCAAAGGACAAAGATCCGACACCTGGTGCTTGTTAAAAAAAACGACGTTGACTACTTAACTATGATAGGAGTTGACAACGTGCTTCATCTTCGACCACATCATAGCTTACCATTAGGTGAGTTGAAGGTTAAACATGGACTTAAACGCGTTAAAAATGCAATACAAGATTAGAGAAGTACTTTTGTACCTATATACTAATTCTAGAGTGAAATTGAGCGGCCTACATACCTCATGGTTAGGTATAGAATTTGACCTACGATAAAGTGCCTCCGCCAAACCTTTAAACAAATCCATTAATAACAGTAATTTGGGATTTAATTCTCGTTCGCAATTTCAACTAGAAAACCAAAATGGCTGCTGTCCACTCATACGAACGAGTAGAAAATGTACAGAGAACAAGCCTTTTGTAACTTAGTGTAGCGTATGACCCCTCGTCCTACGTGAGTGGCAAAAGTGTCTACGCGACACGATGCTACACGACACAATAGTTAATGCGAGTTAACATCAAACACACACACTTGTTTGATACCCAAATTGCATGGCGAATATCACAGTTTTGTTATGATACACGCCTTTAACTAACTACCTCATCGATATGCGGACGTACTTTTAAGCGTGCTTCACACTGACGTGGCATGGTGACTCCTAGTTTATTTAGCTGTTGCAGTTGACCGTGTTAGTTTCGACATATTAGTTGGGACCGTCTGACTTCCAATCTGGAAGACCTAGTTTCGACTTCCATTGCACGCACCTCTGCCTTTTCCAGGTTATGTTGGTATTGCCGATAACTTCAAACGATGAAAGAATACATCGTAAGGAAACCTACAAGTCTGAGAGTTCTTAAAAAAAATATTCTCGAAGATGTGTGAAGTCTGCCAACCCGCACTTGGCCAGCGTGGTAGATTATGGCCTTACCCTTCTCACAATAAGAAAAGACATGTGCCCAGCTAAGGGCCAGTTTAAAAAAAACAGGGCTGACCAGGACGAACTATTTTTCTGTGTATTTTCTATTCTGTGCTCAAACCATTTCAACTTCAACGACTCGCTTGACTTTAGCGGTCGGTAACTCTATGAAAAGCCCTCTGGGGATTTAGTGTAGTCTTGACGCTACCAATTACGAGTGACCATAGATATTGCAAATTACAAACTATAAATTGTTTTAATAATTGGAATGTGAAATGTAAAATCATAATTATTATTTGAATAACTTTTAGATGTTTTTGAAGTAAATGACACGACTAGATATGAGAAATTCTACTGATTAGTTATATTACAATAGTTTTGCTTGCTATCGTCTGCAGAATCAATTTTATGTCAGTTTTATAATTTTTTTCACTTTTTTATAAGAGGTTATGGCTTCGTATATTGTGCGTTTGCCAAAGTCAAGTACTTTTGTGAAAATTATCAAGTTACCAAGATAATAATCTTAAAAGACGCTTGTCAAAGTTAAACAAAGTCATGGACAGAGATACAAACGTAGGTATTTGGTATATATTATAACGTGATTCGAACACTCATTACGTACAGCTCAACTGTAGAGCAGTGTATACACCTTGTTCAATATTCCACCAAACTAGTAATCTACTTAGTGAATTAAGAATGTTGTACCAGAAAACAATACGAAATGGATTTACAAACTGCTTAGTTCTGTTAGCACATTTGATAGTAGGTATATTTGCCTCAAAAGCTGTAGGGCGTGGTTTCGATTCCTGCCCAGATTAAACATTTATGTGACGAACTTAGATGTTGTGTTGTGTCTGAGTTTTCTCTATGTATTTACAAAAAATAGTATTTAAGTACTCTATGAGTTATTTGGTTCCCATAGTACAACATTTGATTCGTTCGGGGCTAGATGGCGCTGTGTAAAATGTCCTACTATATTTATTTTCAGAACAATCGTATAAATCGATTGGCCTTTTTTGCATACGCTTTGTTGTTTTAAATTTTTATTTTAGGTACTTAGATTTTCGTTTATAAATCACAGTTAAGTTCAAATCTTGGTCCAGTAAATTGGTAATGACTTGATGACAACTCGAAAAGATTAAATCATCCCTATCTAATCACAGGGGTGATGGGACTCCAACGAATGTTTCGATTAAAAAGCGCCAAAGGAAGTGTTGGTATTTAATTATTTTTTAATGTAATAGTAATGAGACGAACGAGACGCTCTTCTGATGACAAGAGACAATGCCTGACCAAGAATCATTGCAGCGAAATACAGAGCGTTGATACACAGAACTTTGAGTAACAAAAACAAGTCCAGGGCATCGCCACTTTGGCGCTCGTTACTTTGAGACATTAGATGGTGAGTCTCAACAGCCTTGTAATTTCGCTAGCTGCAGTACCCTACAAACCGGAACATAGTAATGTTTACACACAACTGCTTGGCGGTAGAATATCTAGTACTGCGGTGGTAACTACCTAGACGACCTCCAGCTGAGATGATGATGACTGTTTCTTTTTAATTAATATAATTGTTGTATTGACTAGACTTAGTACTAGTTGTCTGTAAGCGGGGCTTCAACCAACGGACGCTAGTGGAAAGGGAAGTAGATGTCTCAAATTACGACCAATCATCTACACAATAGCTACATCCTATAATACAGACTCATAACCGACACTACACATTAACAATACCTATTAATTAACGTTCACCTTCACTGCCCATGGTACCATCCCTGCCCAACAAAACCAACGCTACTTTGGATAATATTTCCAGCAATATAGTAAAGTAAACACGTACGAAACGATTTGATTCTACTTTCATTGTTCGAACGGGTAAAGCTAAGCGCGCTACGTTACTCCAGTGGGTGTTCCCTGATAGATTCAAGTTCAAGTTGAGAGTGAATCGGTATCTTCTAGGCTAGCGTGCTCTATCGTGGATCGCAGGTGAGATGGCGGTCAAACGCAAAGCTATTCATCATAAAAAAAAGTATGAAAACTCTGTGGGTAAACCAGTTCTATAATTCAGATAGAAACGAAGTATAGTTTACTTATAAAATCCTCTAAGAAATTACCCGGCTAAAGCGCTAACCCTCCTCCTTAAATACATACGAAGTTAGTAAAAAGTTTCCCCACGCGTCGCAAAACTTCTCGAATTTATTTCTGAATCCAGTTTGGTGTGTCTTTTATCTTTTAAGTTCCCCCGCTTGCTACGTCGCCAGCTTTCGATTTCACTCATTTTGGACAAAGAACTTTGGATAGGTACTAAATACTTCTATTAACAGCAGAGGAACTAAAATATCAACTCTTTCTTGCTCTCCTCATAATAGAGAGAGAAAGAGGGTAGGAGAGGAAAAAGGATTAGATGAATTAAAAATTATAACAAATCTTCGTAGTTAGAGTTTATGATTTTATTCATGATTAAAGGAAATGCATAAATCACACTTTTAAATACTAGAAATGTTGTACAAAATTTCCCACGCCATCTAGCCACAATCTGAGCCAAGCTTGTACTATGGTAACCATTTTTTTATAATTACAAACTTATAATACATACAGAACACCCAGACACAAACATTTACCGTCACATAAATGTTTGTTCTGGTGGGAATTGAACCCACACGCTATAGCTCTTAAAGCAGATATTATATTAAATAAGCTAACAGGGTAGTCATCAGTTATGCATCACATTAAAATTTGGTTAGTTATGGTCGCTGGAGTCTCACGTGTTCTAGAGTGGAGACCACGTATCGGCAAGCGTACTTGAGGTCGCCCTGAGTCTAGAACGGTGACGATATACGTTAAGAAATGGAAAAGAAAAGCCGAAGATCAGGGTGCAGCGTGTATTATGAGATGCCTATGTCCAACAGTGGACTAAAGTGAAGTGAAGGAACTAAAGTGGGCTGATGATGATGGTGATAACCATTACAACAGAGTTGGAAAATAGAGTCCGTTAAATATATCACCATTAATACTTAATTTAATTTGAATTACAGTTTAAATTACATACTGCTAATCCGTATTGTTAGCAACTACGCTCGAATTGGTCGGTTTCCATTTTAATAACTGAGACCCCCTATGAAGGGAATAAACACACACACACTTTCTCAGAAGTACACACACGCATGCACTGTAACCACGCACAAGCACAAAACCAGGGCTGCCTGTTAACTTTCTTAAATTAAAAAAATTTAAACGATGGTTTTGTACGCGCTCTTATTACTTCCAAGGTTTGATTTTATTAGGTATAGTTTGGCTAAAAATTCTAGCAGTAAATAGTAAAAAGTTTTGGCGAATATCTGGTATATATTGACTAACTATTTTACAAGTACTATTTTTTTTAACTATTATCGACGATCCAAACGTTTGTCAAGAAACTATTATAAATAACTTGGACAAAGGAATGTTGATAAATAGATAAGTTTATAAACTATTTAATGTTCACACCAACGGCTGTAATAAAATGAAATAAAAATATTTAAAAAATTAAAAAAAAAAATTAAAAAAAAAGAGGTAATAGAAAACTCTTTATTTGTGACATAAAAACAGTAACAGATCATAGTGAAAAGGAGATACAACAGACAAACTTTAATATTTCAGTGGACGTATTGGCGTTTGTAACTGTACTCGTAACATTTCGTCGTATGTGTTAACATTTGTTCGACGATAACTTATGAATTGAATAATGAAATTGTGTAGGCGAGGAAATATGATTTTCACAAGATTTTATTTCACTTGTAATGTTCGTTAGCTTGTTTAGGTCTAATCTTGCAAGCTGAATTAAAACCACTTCCTCTAATCCTATCCTATGGAGTTGAAATTTGACACGTCGGTTCAATTCCGATAGCATTTTGTAGTAGATAAACATGACCCGATTCTACACTCTGGATTGGTTTCAGCCGAAGGAACTCTTTAACGGTCAACAGTATTTACACAAAAGTGTGTATACACATTTAATTTTGGTTCCCCGTTTCAAATTGCACTATTTAGGACTTGTTTCTGAAAATGTTTTATTGCTATGAATTTGTTACAGGGCTGTTGAGACTAACCATCGAATGTCTCAAAGTAATAAGCGCCAAAGCAGCGATGTCCTAGACTGTTTTTAATAACTCAAAGTTCTGTGTATCGCTGCAATGGTCATGGACAGGCGTTATCTCTCACCATCAAGAGAGCGTCTTATTGGTCTTTTGACTTTTACATTTAAAAAAAGTTCAGGATGTATAATTAGTGGTACTATATAATATTTTATTGATAAAAATAAAGTTACAAAGTATTATTTCCATTCATGTCTAAAGATGAAATAAAAAATTATAAAACCAAAAGCAATAATATTTAAATTTCAATAAAAATGTATTATAATTTACTATTAATTTAATAATCTCTAAAGAATATTAGCGTGTATGTATGTTGTGCAAGCCCTAGGCGCGTAACTGTAGGACACACTCACACATGCAAACACGCAGGGCTGCCTGATCGAGTGCGTTCTGTAGCAATAATCGGATAATGAATACACTGGCGCCGGTCAGTGCCGCCCACCCCTGTCTACACCAAGGCTTGTGGGCTACTACAAGCTTTAATAATTATAGCTTTTGAAGCGGATCAACGTTACCCACTCTAGCTATCGTCGAACTAACATAAAAACAAAATTTTTTTTGAGTGTTCAAGGTATATTTAGTTTATTTCCGCTTAAAAAACTCAAAATAAACTACGGCAAAGTAAGGCGTGAAGCAATCAATTAAATATTATTTTTTCAGCCATTAAAAAAAATTAGAATTTGAATTTTGATTCTGATGGATAGTTATCCATAACGTTATAATAGGGCTGTACAGACTGTCGGACAGGCACTGCAGTATGCTATTATTCTATCCCCTTAACTTGTTTCAAAAGGACGCAATACACGATCGAATAACTGCGAATAAGTTGGGAACCTGCGAGAACATGCCCGATGAGCATGGCAGTTTTTGTTTTATACGGATATGCCAGAAATTAGGTTTTTCTATAGGGATCCGAAATATATCACCATATTGCACCCTTATGGTGCCAAATGCTGCTAGAACGCAGCTTAACATCAGGCAGGGCGTGATCAAACACTAACCTATTTCGTATAAAAAAGTCCTTGTCCAAAGCTTTATATTACGTATGTATATGTGCATGTGTATGTGTTTGTAAATATACTATGTGTATAATTATATGTATAAGCTGAATTTCGTATATGTTTGTTATGTTTACAGGAGCAAGGCTCATTCTTCTTTAAATTTTAAGGATTTTTCATTTCTTTTTACCTTATTAAAGCTAGCCACCCTTGAACGACTCTTACCATTATTGTGAGACCAACCTTGCAATTGCGATGAATAATAAAAAATGAAATTCATGCGCGAAGAACCGTAAGGAGCAGGTGATTTAAGAACTACAGTGGAAGATAAGTTATTGAGAAGTTAAGGTGTAATTCTACTTTAGTTGACTTAGTATATTGATCCCTGTAATCCTGTAAAGATAGCTAAGAAAAACGGCAACCAGACGTTCCAATTTTTATTCCACGATGTGCGAGTATATTATCGCTTCGCTTACTAACAACTGGTTATCCTTCCTACTAAATTACACACACCGATGGTTTTAATAGTTAAGCTCCGGTTACAATTAAAATACTAGGTAATCACTATAATTGAAGAAATCTCTTACATTTCCATAATATATTACGTAGAAACAAGACAATAGGAACAAAAAATGGACTTCTCAAAATAATTGGCAAATAAACTAATAGAGATTGCCACGTGTTTTTATCAATAGCTTAATATCTTACATTTTAGATCCAAAAATAATCTATTTCATACAGATGATAGAAATAGTGTTAAATAAATTGAATAAAAATGGAAAGAGGCTGTGTCGTGGACCGCGTCAACGTGAATAAAATTAAGACTCTAAAATTTTAATATGAAATGCTTGACACTGGCGGAATACAAAACGAAGAAAAAAGTATTGGGAGAAGATAATGGCGTTTTTTTTTTTAAACTCCGTGACGCCCCATTTATTTTTAACCGATTTCAAAAAAGGAGGAGATTCTCAATTCTACTGTATTTTTTAATGTTTGTTACCTCAGAACTTTTGACTGGGTGAACCGATTTTGTTGCTGGAGCTTCCCGTGTGGTCCCATTTCAATTTGGTCCAGTTCTGATGATGGCATCAATGAGAAAAACATGTGAAGCCGGTTTTTTTTGTTAAAATTTTACTTGTTTTTTTCAAAACTAGTGTTATTTTCAGTGTTTATGTATAAAAATAGTGGTGTTTTATCCATAGTGTCAAATTACAAGTACGAGTGTGGGAAAGTGATATAAGTGGTGAAACATGACATTTCGTGTTGCTTCCAAAACTATAGAAACTTGTAGTAAAGTCGCTACTACTTGAAGAGATCACTCTTAGCGATAAGGCCGCCGATGTGGCACTAGCTCATAAGGTTCTTTTGTTTTTTGTGCTTTTTTTTCAATTTTTGGTATACACAATAAATATTTTCTATCTATCTACTTTACTAAGGCTCGACTAGACTGAATTATTTTGTGTGGCTTTGACTGTGACTTAAAAGTTAGACTTATTTAACTTGTTTTTTTTTTTTGAGACTACTTGACTACTAGACTTTGACTGTAACTATAGATGATAAAGAAGCTGAAAAATGAAGACTACTCACAAAATATAGAAACATTGAAACTGGCAGAATGCACAGTGTCCAAGAAGAAAGAGAAACAAAAACTTGATTTTTCATGAAATACGTGAACATATGCACAAACTGCGATGTTAAGAACGAAAAAGAGTTGTACCCATGTGCTACCTCCATCGAGCGACCTATTTAGTATAGGAAAATGCGTTCCGTTTCGTCGTTCGATCGTTTAAGTTAATTGTCGCCGCCATTGTTTGCTGAACGCTTGTTTATTTTTACGAGAATAGGAGAATACATAGAAAGAGTTCGACCTCTTACAGAAATAGACGGTTTTATACGGTTACAGCATTTTTATTAGAGTATATATTTTGTTTTCCTCGTGCTTATTTGTAAGCTTATTTTGATTTTTACGTTGTGGAAATTGTACGTCAAAAACATTTTGACGAGAATACCTCTTTAAATTTGCTTTCATAGTGGAAGGTTATTCAGAAAAATTATAATAACAAATTCGGAGGATACAGTTTGGTGTTGCAGGTACATGTCTATCATCTACATTCAAAATTTTATGACACAACTCGATAGCTAAAAGAACAAAAAAAATTAGAAAATTTGAGCGTTGAGTGAGAACTTGAAACATGAAACTTTGAAGGACTTCTCGATGTTTAAAACGTATGTACACGTATTCACATATACACGACCGCATCCAAAACCCCCACAAGCCAACTTTATCATTGACTTTCTTTTAAAAATCCGACCAACGCCACTATAAAAAAAAAGCACTTTTTTATTGTCTCTGCAAAACGCACACACCCCATTCAACCAAGTTCGCAACTCTCCAGATTAAACTGTCAATTTCGTCCTCGTATTCTTGTATTTTTTGTTAGAGTAAAGAACCCTTCGTTACGGCTAAACGGGCCGTAATTTAGGGTTCCGCAGCTGCCACGCGTGTAATGTTGATTGTATTGCGAGTGAACTTGGCTTGTAATCGAACACTTTGCCCCTTTTTATATGGATTAGACGAATATTTCAATAGTTTAGAACACTCGCGAGGGTTGAGATACTTTTATATTAGAGTTACAAAACTTGAATTTGGAATTGAGTGACAACGTTAAAAAATTACAACGAGGTGACTTTGTAGAAAGGTTTTTCAAAAAAATATATTTAAATGTATAAATTCAACCGTTACGCCTCTTTGTTTTTATTTAGACAATTGGTAGCAGCAATTAGCCCGAACCTGCCGCGGGAATTTCATTACGTTAATCCCGGACATAAATTGCGGCCGGAAATAAATTAAGTCGTGACTTAAACCAACCACTTAGCGCCGGAATTAACTGACGCTTTATTGAAACTAGACGAGTATAAAAAACCTCTCCGGACCGCCCGATAAGGACCCGTAATCCTTTCCCAAACAAAGGATTAAAACTTTAGAGTAAGCCCCCGTGTTAAAATATTCAACGTTTTTTAAACTCCGATTACAAGTTCTGACGTAATCTCCGGATTGTTTTAAAGCGAAATCTTCGGGTTAAAAAGTTGTAAAGATTTGCTTCTGTAAGCCGGGTTTATGGGTGATAGAATTATTTTAATACTTTTTTCTGAAGAAAACTTTACTGAAATTTTGATCTCGAATTCTGTGTAAAAGTTTTCAATTTATTCTTTGTTTTCAACGACAAAACGGTCCCAGTTTGTTTGTAAAAATGTCAGTTTCTAAAGCGCCTAATTTTGTAATACTTTAAAGTTCCTGCTCATGGTTTCCAATTAGTGCCCTGTTGGCACATTGGTAGAATTAACTTAAAAAGCTTTAAGAGCCGTAGGACGTAGGTTGATTCACACTTAGGGCAAGCACTTTGTGGCATTAACAAAATGTTTGTTCTGTGTCTGAGTGTTCTGTACGTATATACAAAAAAAAAGTATTCAAATATTACATTATATAAGCTTATATTACTTTGCTATTAGTATTATATTACTTTGCTTAGTTTGGGGTCAGATGGCGCTGTGTGTAATGTCCTACGACATTTTTTAATTTATGTTTTCATTATTTTTTTATTCAGATTTAAACCAAATCAAATTATTATCAGATAACAAACTATTTTACATTAATTAACACAAACTCACGCGTGGCACACATTGTGTCCGATTGGTACGATAATAGCATCAATTTCACGCAAACCCCTCGGGTTCAGGGGCCCTTTGGGACTGAAAGGACCCTAAACTAATATTCGGTACGATCAATAAGTACCCCCTGACAAAGTTACCGCGTTCGGAACTATTGTGACGGCAAATAACGACAATAGTTATTTTCACACGGTTATTGATCAGGGTAAATTGTTATTTACAAATTTAATACCAGGGTAGGAATAATAATTATACATTTTATGTTTGTTTAGTATATAACTTTTTCAGTTAACTAAATTTACGAAGCGCGTTCTAATCCCAGACTAAGCGGAGGTTGTAGGTACTATGGGAACTATATAACTTTTTATAGGTATAGGGATAGGCTAGGCTATATGTTTGATCCCAGCTCACGTATTCACTCACATCACTCATTACGTCTGTAATTTATGTCGATGAATTACGAAAACCAAAGATTTAAAAAAATAAAAGCTTGTAAAAAAATTTTGCATTAAGAAATCAGTATTAAGATGCCGATAAATTAAAAAAATATGAGAGTACCTACTGTTATCTTTTCCATACGCAACTAATGTTTACATGTCCATAAGGTTGGCACGTGTGTTATTTACACCACACGTGTTGTATTGTTGATACAATAACACCACGATCAAAGACTTGTGTGATGCACCATCCAAGCTGGTATTACAGTTACCAAATTATCTGTACGGGTGGTAGGATAAGGAAATTATAATTTTCTGAACATAACCAACACATTTCGTTTAGAAAATGCGATGGGGGCTCCATGATTCAACTCTACAGTTAATGTGGTCATGTTTAAATTAAATTTACCTCAGTAACTGGCTGTATACAAATTGGTTAGTGTCAGTTTTAACGAGAAAAGAAACTACGTCTATGGTTCTAATGAAACGCGTTCCATTTTTAAATACAATTTTACGAGTGTTTTTATCCTGTCAGATATTCTTTTTATCAATGTTTTGAAACAATAAATCTATTTTATTTTCATATTTTTGTCCGCAAAAAATTTCATAACACGTTAATTTATTCATAAATGTGTGATAAAAACTAAAGTATATTTTAATTTTATATGTTGATGCATTTTAGTGAGATTATTTCTTAAAACGGACGCAACTATGGTTCTTCTTTTTTTATTGTAAATAGACTTAAGTTTGTTTATCATCTCGCGCAAAGATGCGGTCTACAATGGAGCACGCTTGCCTAGAAAAAAATCAATTAATTCGCGATTTCCCCGATAGATTACCCGATAAATGGACTAGGACCTAGCACCAACCTAGGTAGCATCTATCGGGGAACACCCACTCTAGTACTAATGTATTTTTTACTAATCTAATTTTTTCAATAAGGTTGAGTGTCGTTCCATCCGTAGTTTAAATAAATAGTTCTGTTACAATCAAAGATTATTCAGTAGCATGTATTTCAATCCTTTTAAAAAAAAGTTTATTGAAAACGAGTTCCCTTAGTATGCTACGGACCAACATTGCTTTTATCTATTTCTTGTCAAAGTTTCCTAAGAACTAAACCAATACGGGAGTACAAATACAAGTTTGGAATTTTGCAGCCCTGGTGTGCACTGATAGAGGGTGCGTTCCCCTGTGGATTTTTCCCTCGTTTCGCAGTAAATAGCCGTGCTATCCCCTTTATTGGAAGCTCGTACTTAAATTGTAAATGCTGTTTGTTGGTCCGAATGGAGAAATCAACAAAACAGGGTTGGAATTTTGTTCTATGTAGTTATAGACATGTTGGTTCGCATTCCTTGACATCGCTGCTGTTGGTTTTTTTTATCTTTATGTACATACACGTATAGTCGTATATTATAGACTTTTTTTCTCAGCCTATAGTGTTGCCTGGGCAATCTCTCTTTCCTCCTTCCAGACTACTCTTTCTATTAATGCTTTATATTAATCTACGGCTTTAGTCGTCCAGTGCCTGTCGTGGAGATTTAATTACACCTTAGTCTGGGTCAACCATGAAGTGGTTTAAATTTTGGCGTCCGAACTGTGGTTTGGACGCTTTTATATTTTTTTATATATATAAATATTCATTTATATATGTATATATTCCGTTTTATATAAATACATAATTTAATTTTTTATATACTTTACTGTATGTAATATTTTTATTAGTTGAATTTTTTTAACCTAATAATGTAACAACATCTCCCGTCTGTTCTTAAGATGTATTGTGTTTTCCATTTGGTTGTCTTAAAGATCGCTCTTAGCGATAAGGCCGCCATTCATGGCAATAGCTTCATTTGTTTTCTTTACTTTTTTTTCTATTTTTGGTGTGCAATAAAACTATCTATATTTGCGAAATATTTTTAAGACTATACAAGCCACAAAAGGACAATTAAAGGAAAAAGGAATCCATTACAAGCAGACATATAAGTTTTTCTTACATTCGGAAAAAACAACATTAATAGATAGCTTTTTTGCTGTTGGGACGTAACTATGATAAAAATAGGGTACCCCGGGGCAATATCGATAAATTTTTGGAGAGATGATTTTTGCGTTTTGTGTAATATACCTATCGTGTTCAAAGATGTGTAATGGTGTATTCCAAATGCCTCACTTGAGAGCCAGTTCCATTCAAGGCTAAATATGCTTACCATCTCCAACCAAACAACTGTCGTTTAACATCAGGTCAGCTGCGATCAAACACCTAGGCAGTCAAATTAAAAAAATGCGCCACATTCATGTCAGTTTCCATAGTACAACCAAAAAAATATATTTCCGAAGGGTTGTTCTTATTATTCCCTCTCTATCAGTGCAAGAAAAACACCGTGAAATCCCACCTCACCATCTCAAATTCTCAAAGTACGCCTTCATTATTTCACGCAAGTTTTTTTTAATGGACATTTCACACACCTCCATCTAGCCCCAAAAAGCTCATGCTAACGAATCCAGATTAATGTACTAATTATTTCAATTTCACTGTAGGTACATACTTATAATCATTATTAAAATACATTTAGAACACCCAGACAATGTTCATCACACAAATTGTTCTAAATGGGAATCGAACCCACGCCCTTAAACTCACGAAGCAGAACTACTACCAAACTGAGCCGTACTCAGTCGTTTCTACCTAAAACATACTGGTTATATAAATATAAAATAAAGGTATTTTTCTAAATGTTTTTGATAAAAACCTAGTAGGTCCAAACTCATTTCAGTTAAATAAATGACTGTATTTATTTAACGCAAGCATTTAACATGTACTGTCACAGAGGCCACCTAAACTAACGTCTGAGTTTTGACCTTGGAACAAGCCGTTTTATTGGACTCAGAGATAAACATTACTTTATCGTGTTTCTCATCTAAATAGCTAGAAAAACATACCCTAGTTATCTTTACTTGACTTGTCGTTTTTGGGAAAATATTAATAAGTTAGCAGACGACTCTCATACCAAAATAAGTTTTGTTATAATTCAAGCATACATACTCAACTCGAATATTTGCCGACGGCCCAGTTTGGCTACTCACTACTCAGTTATTTATCGAAGGAAATCACGATTTTCTTAACGTTTCTAATCAACACTGTAGCAATCTTGCCAGATAAGTCCAGTGAAAGAGAAAAGGGTGTTCACGCTTTCGGAATTTTATATCAGTTTTCCACTAAGTAACCGAGTCGCTCGTCCAAAATCGTCCTAAAAAGGTCTTTAAGTCACCCTCGTCAGTTGGCAGTTCGTGTTCCCCTGGTACAATGGTCGGCAGTGACGTCACATCCCGTTCAAATGAAAGTCAAGACTTGACAAACGCACGGGGGAAAACGCATCTGGCGTTGAGGCACCCCATGCGTGCTGGTTTTGTAGATCTCTTTGACCCTCTGTGATCCTGGTACTTCGTGCGTGAACGAAGGCGTTTCATTCCTATGATGTTTTCGAATCCTTTTATGTAAAAAGTAAAGTAAATTACTAAATATAAGATTAAAAAAAGCTTTGGTCTGAACTAGATACGAAGGAAGAATTACCATAATCTTTTAGTTCACGAGATACCATACATTTTCTTCTTCGCCAAAGTAGTAGAATATTTTAGTATACTCGTTATTTTATATAAATATAATAAGTCTGCAATGTAATTAAAAAAATTAGATGACTTTTTCTTAACATTTAATTTAAGCATTAATTTCTCTTTAGTGGGTTTGGGTAACTGTTTTTTTTTTATAGCTGACAGTCTTGGTGTTTGACCACAACTCACCTGATGTTAAGTGTGAGTATTAGCCTCTTTATTAATTAACCTCAGCACTTACGTTAAAATAGTTTGAATTAATTTTTTATTATTTTTGGTATCGTACTTTGTGCATTCTACCAAAGTATTTCATAACTTTCATAAGTCTTAGTCTCAGTCAAAGTGATATAAAGTAAGTCTCAGTCAAGTCTAGTCCATTCCCTGGCAAACTAGTAATAGGTAACTTTACTAGAAGCTACTACGGAGTTTCAGAAGCAATAAAAAATAATATGGTAAGCCACAAATTCAGTAATTATGAATATAAATCGAAGAAACAAGTTTTGGTATTTACATATTACAATGGAGCGCAATGACATTTTATTAAATTGGCATATTTTTATATTGACATACCATTATTTTGATATGTAATCAATATTTTGACATTTTTGAGAAATTTGACTTTTAATTCTGGTGTTATCAATAAAGAATTGTATTGATTTTTCAATATTCTAGCCAAAATCTCAGTTGTTTGAATTTAGTTTGTTTACATTACAGTTCAATTTTTTTTTCATTCCCTTATCAACCAAGTAGGCAGTTCTAAAGGAAAAACCGTCTCCCTCTAATTAGCCCATTCATCTTAAGTTTCGAACAGGGGTAGTTTATCTCCCTGATGTATGCGCCATGGTCGGCTAACAAAAATCCACAGATAACGTATCGGACTGTAATTTGTCGCGGTTATTTATTGACGGTCTGTAATTAAAGTTATCTCACGACCGATGATGTTTGGGGTGCCCGGCATTGTTAAAAAAATAAGATAATATAATCCATTGTTACTATTATTTAATCTGTGGTGTAGTTGTGTGTTTTTTTATATTAGGCATCCCACTTTGTACATTTGCCAGTGACATGTATTTCGATATTTTGTAATCGTAAGTTTTTAAGTCTAAGTCTGTCAGTCAATTAAAGTAGGCAAATACATGTCTGGTTGTTTTAGTAAAGTAGCGATGATTTTACTACAAGCTTTGATGGAGTATTGGAAGCAATACGAAAGGTAATGTTCCACTACATTGTATAATTTTCCCATTCTTACGGACGTATTTCGCCTCTTTATGTCTAAACCAAACCAAACCAAACCATAGTCAATTAATCAATAAATTAATTGACTGCCATGTTGGCTCATTGGTAGTATGTCTGCTTCAAGAGCCGTAGGGCATGGGTTCGATTCGAATCATTTCAAATCCGGTGGTGTAGTTAGTAGAACGATTTAATATATGTGGCTATATAGAACTAGTGCGCCTGAGTTGTCTCCTGTTCTGACACGCCTCTTTCGCCTCTCTTTGGAGACTGGTCAAGTACCGAAGTCGTGGAAGCTTGCTAACGTGCAACCTGTACCTAAAAAAGGTAGTCGTGCTGACCCTGTCAACTACAGGCCAATCTCGGTCACGTCCATACTCTGCAAGACTATGGAACGTGTCCTCAACCGCAGGCTCCTGGCATACCTAGAAGCTAATGATCTCCTTAGTGACCGGCAATACGGGTTTCGCCGAAACCGGTCTACTGGGGACCTTCTAGCATATGCCATTCACATCTGGAGTGAAGCCATTGAGAAATACGGGGAAGCGCTTGCCGTTTCCCTTGACATCTCGAAGGCTTTTGACAGGGTTTGGCATGATGGCCTAATTGGCAAGCTCTCCTCGTTTGGCCTGTCTTCCGGTTTCATTGCCTGGATATCGGACTTCCTGAGGGACCGATCGATCCGAGTGGTTGTAGATGGCTACTCGTCTGCTATTAATGCCGGTGTTCCCCAGGGGTCGGTGCTCTCTGCGACTCTCTTCCTGCTGCACATTAACGATCTGCTTAAGCCCGGTATCTTTGGGTATGCAGATGACAGCACTATCGTAGAGAGCTATATGTCCAATGCACGTACTAGTGGACCGGAAATCCAGTCTCTTAGAGAGGCTATGGTCGAGCGCATGAACTTGTCCCTCAAGGCAGTCTCCGAATGGGGCGATGCCAATTTGGTCAAGTTCAATGCAACTAAGACCCAGGCGTGTCTCTTTTCCGCCAAAAAGAGACCATTTGATCTGACGCCTACATTCCACAGTGTGTCCGTTCCAATTTGTGACAGCCTTGAGCTCTTGGGCATTACTTTGACTCCAACCCTCAATTTTGGCTCCTATATTGAGTCGAAAGCCCAATTAGCTGCCAAAAAGCTGGGTGTTCTTTCGAAGGTGCGACGGTACTTCACGCCGGAACAGTTGCTCACTTTATACCAAGCACAAGTTCGTTCATGCATGGAGTACTGTTCTCACCTTTGGGACGGATCGGCCAAATACCAGCTTGAGGCGTTGGAGTCAATTGAGAAGCGTGCAAAGAAACTCATAAGCAACGATTCGCTTGTTCAGAAAAGGCTCCATAGCCTGGAACATCGACGCAAAGTTGCTTGTCTGTCAGTTTTCTACCGGATACACTTTGGAGAGTGCGCTTCAGATCTGCATGACCTAATTCCACCTTGCCCATTCTTTTATCGGACAGCCAGAAGCTTTAAGAAGCGGCACCGCTTCATGGTGGATATTCCAACAACTCGAACTAAGCGGTTTGGTTCCACCTTCTTCATTCGAACCGCTAAACATTGGAATTCGCTGCCCGAGTGGGTGTTCCCCGATAGGTACAATCTGGGTGCCTTCAAGTCGCGAGTAAATCGGTTTCTTCTAGGCGAGCGTGCTCCATCGTAGACCGCATCTTCGCTTATCATCAGGCGAGATGGCGGTCAAACGCAAGCCTATTAGTTATAAAAAAAAAAAAATAAGTATAGTATTAGTGTACTCCTAAACTTTTTTAAACCTAAATTTTTCCTTCGTGTAAACAAGGTGAAAGAAATCTTTTTTTAAACTTATTACGATGAAAAAAAAACAATAAAAATGTCGTTCAATTTTTGCTAAATAACGAAATTGTTTTCTTTATAAGATCCTTTTTATTTTCTCTTTATACAATTTTATTAATAAATACTTAACTGACAATTACCTAAATATAACTAAATATTAAGCAAAGTAATATTTTTTATTACTAACATTGCTCTCAGAAACGAGAAGAAAATAAATGTTGTTTCTTTTTCTTTGCTGGTAGACCAGCAAAGAAAGTAGATAATTATTTATTAATATATCATATAATTGGATGTTGTAATTTTTAAACTTTTGCGATTTAGTTTTTTTTTATTGTTATTTTCGCTCCACTGACACCAGAGTCGACTTAACAAATTATTTTTTATCTTTAACTAATATAACTTAAAATAAACGCAATACAGGCAAAAGTAAGATAATATTGATCTTAATTTAAGGTTAAAATAAAATATATAATTATGTTTAACACTGGGACCTAAACAAAACTAAATAATATGAGTGTTCATCATTGAACACGGCTATTGCAATATGGCCGAAACGTCCAAGACGTTTGTTTAAATAAACATACATAAATTCATAGTTTTTTGTGCGCGACCATGTCCCGGTAATGAACATAATTCATTGGATAAATTATCTGCTGTTGAATTGCTGTTAGAGAAAAACTTTGGCACAGCAGTATAACATAAGTAACTATCTGTATATGCTTCTAAATGAAAGCACGAAAACTATATTTAAGTTTAGAAGTCTGAAGTGAAACTAGTTCACTTATTCTGTGGTGAGCTATATCGATTTTTTTGCATTTTTATTTAAAACATAAAATAATTGACGAAATCACAGACGATCATACAAACACAAACAAAGTTGGATTTTGAATGAGAAAGATAAAAACATAAAGAATTTCCCTTATACAGCTTTTCTTTGTGATGCTGCTTTTTTCTAATTTAAACATTTTCAATTATCCGAACGAGCTGAAATGAAACGGATCAGAAAAGCCTCTCACAGACCAACAAAGGAAATGTTTCAAAAATCATTTTACCTTGTTCATAACATCCCATTCCCGGTTATTATAATACATAAATTCAAAAGACAAGAGGAAACCGCGCGAACTTAGAACGGTCCGAATCGCGTTACAAAGTCAGGAAGGAAAAGTCCCCAAAGTTTGTCCGAAAAACCGGGAAAAACCCGAAAATTCAAGTCCAACATTCTGTTTCCGACTGAGGGGCCAACGCGTAAATATTATTCGGGACTTTTCCTTTATTCCCTTTGTTTTAGACGTTTCATTATTTGCGGTCGGAGGTGAACCCGAAGCGGAGAGTAAGTTCCCCGCCAGATACACTCTAAATTAAAAAATACGAGCTCCGATTTACGACACAACAAAAAGGCGAACAGCAATTTCCCCGTGACCGAAAGAAAAACTCCTAATAATGAGCGTAAACAAGATTTCAAAACTTTCCGCCTTTTGATATAAAAGAAACAAAAGAACTCTAATTTATGTATTTCTTTCTTCCTAACAAAAGTAATTGACGAATTTGTGCAAATAGAAAATACGGAGGAGTGAGTAACGCGTAATTAGTCGCAGAAATACGCTTGGAACGCCGATACTTTCGAATCTTTTCTTTTATGAAATCGGTCCCCTTTTCGTGGAGGGGAAATAAAGCTGCGTAATTTGAGCTTTGACTGATATTTGGGGATGATCGGTCGTCAGATGTCGCAATATCGAAGACATCGAGGTCCTAGTTTTACGCGCGGGTACTTGCACAAAATGCGGACCTTTCTCGAAGGCCGTAAAACAAAAAGGCATCTGTCATGGATAGCCTGTTACTACTTAGCTATAACTACATGTGGGTCGCCTCCAACTTTTTGTGGAGTAAGCGGATTCGGTAAAACCGAAGGCTTCGTGTGCGCTTGTGTTTTATTAGAAGCAGATACGATACGTTAGTTGGAACGTATACTTATGGTGGGGCGACGCGGTGCTTTACATGTATTGGCAACTAACACACACATCTTAAGAGAAAAATGATCGAGCTGGCGTGCGACCAAAGAAGCGCTTCTACTAAAGCGGAAAACGGATAGAAGATTAACTGGTACTATCCAATCTTAAAAAAAAAAAGATTTAGTTGTAATTTTTGTTACTCGTATAGCCATAATATGTAATTTTATGTAAATAATGATTGGTATAATTTTATTTCGACCAATGATATTAATCCTGATTTTTTTAAATAATAAATATGCTTGCGTTTATCCGTCATCTCACCTGATGTTAAGTGATGATGCGGTCTGACATGGGGCACTCTTGCCGAGAAGATACCGATTCATGTTCGAGTCGAAGACACTAGAAGGATATTTAAAAAAAAAATGGGCTTTAAAAGTCATTATTTGTAGAAATGCCATGAAATATACTGAACAAAGTAAAATTATTAATAGATAACTACAAATTTTTAAAAAGCTTGTTTTAAGGTAAAAACTAGTAAAAGCTTACCGTTGCCATAGTGTTTGATATTATCGGTGTAGTTGGGAAAACTCGTCTGTAACAAAAAAAGAAAAAAATATTAAGTAGCAATTCGTAGTCAAGTTAGAATTTTAGTTAAAAGTTAAGTGGGTTTTAGCTTAAAACGACATTTTAATTTTGCAAACTATGTTTTGCCTCTGAAAAAATATAAAAAAGGTTTTAACTGATTTGGGCTACACAGCTAGATATAATTAGTTTGAACATGTTTAACGCTGTGGTTTTAATCTCGGAATATTGTTCCTTGGAGAAATCTGTACACTTTCAGTTTCATGCTTAAAAGAATAACAATTTCCTATTCTGTCTCTAAAGCAAAGTTATGCGGACATTATTATGCAGCTTTTCATTTGTGTGAGTCGCCTCAAGTGACCTACCTTGATTTTTAGTGTGTATGCAGGGGAGTGAATGTGTGTATGAGAGAGTGTGTATAAGTATGTCTTGTGTGTAGGTATTATTTTATTATTTTTTTACTTGTAAAAAACATAGTAAAAAATACGATAGGATTGCCATGTGGATGTTACAAAAGTACCTTAACTAAGTAATTGGAATTTAAAAAAAAGTACAGTGTGTGTTCATCTAAGTAGTAAGTAGTTTCATGCAGTAGTAGTACTACTTATAGATGTCCATCGACTTGAATATCTTGGTGGTGAATTTCCTTAGGAGCTACCACCGCAATACCAGATATTCTGCCGCCAAGCAGTAGTGTATAAACATTTCTGTGTTCCGGACTAAACTAGAGAAATTAAAGGGATTAACGATTAAAAGTCTTAATGTAATGAGCGCTAAAGCGGTGCCCTGAACTTATTTTTGCTATTCATAGTTCTGTGTATCTCTACAATGGTCATGCCTTATCTCTTACCGTAAGGAGAGCGAAATACGCCGTTACGTGGTTCATTGGTTTTTAACTTGAAGGTGTTGAGTACTAGAGATTACCCTATTACTATGATTACCTCATGTATCTTCACCGGTAGCTCAAGCTCGATGTTGGGATTTGAACCCACGCTCTTTAGCGTATGAACCGATCGCACTAACAACTGAGCTATCATCGCTACAAAACTCCCATAAAAAGTATCTGGGGACATTTCACACAGAGCTTTAATAAAACACAACTTTTACTGTTAATTACTGAATTGCAATATTGCTTTATTATTTTCAAAAAAGTACGTTATATTTTTTTGTTAACATGATGTTTGTTATTTCAAACAAATACTTAATCTGATTCAAGAGATACATCCCATTAAAGTTCGGGCGCCGTGACAGACAAGTAATGTAAGATCAGTAATATTGACTCATTAGACACCTTTTGGACACGAAACCCTAAAACTGACTCAGTAAAACACAGTTAAAAGAAACAAAAAACAAAACAAAAGAGAGCAACAAAACGAAAATCGACTTCGTCTGTTATTTTGTATTATTGCCAACATTTTCTCCCCTACAGGAAAACCTTCCTCCACTCCAATCAAGAGAAGGATATATCAATCCAGTAACTTGGGGATGGTGGGGTCTAAAAAGCCCTCTTTGTCAGGGCAATAGCCTGAAACAGTGGCACCTGAGACGTAGGAAACATGTGTGTCATTTATTAAGTTCGTACCTACACTTACCTGCTCCCAGAAAATACTACGTTACAGGAGAGAGCTAGCTTGTGAGATGGATTTTATTTAAAAGTAGGTACATGTTTTGTTTTTGGAAAACGAGTATTGAATAACATTAAGGAATATACAAAGTGACAGGATAGTTTTAAGTCGATAGGAGCTCCATTTACCTACTTTGCATTTTAAATATACATATATATTTTTTTAACAATTTTTATACCGACCTTGATATCGCACAGTTAAGTTGTTCATAATGGTAAGTTTTGAAATTTTTATGGTTGACAAGCTAGGTATTTTACCACAGCTCACCTGATGTTAAGTGACGGTGTGGTCGAAGATGATAGAATACATAGGTGTATTCTATCATTCTATCATTCCTGGAATGGAACTTGCTCTCAAGTGAGGCTGCCGGAACATACCGTTAGATGCTTGGCGGCAGATTTTCAACTTGAGGGTGGTAGCAAGCCAGCCGAGTACTAGAAAACACCGTACCACTATGCTATGGTTTCCTTACGATGTTTTCCTTACATTACACGAACAACACCAATACATTACATGAATTTTACATAATTTAAATTACATGAATGTAAAGCAAAGCTTCTAGGTAGCAGAATTACTTTTCGGACTTTAGATAATTCAACATTTTGTCATTCGACGAAAAAGTAAGGTTTTCATGTTTTTTTTAAGACTCTAAACATACTTAGTCTATATCTTTATAATAAAACGCTGGTCTATTTTAACAACCTATCTGGATGCGAAACATCATCAAAATAAAAACCTTAATTAAATCATAACCTGAAAATATTACCACTTACACACTCATAAATCGTTTCATTACACCCGCAACACACACTGCGTATCCAATTCATTATAAAAATATAAAATCCATTTACAGCGTACTGCAGTCCCGTTGTAAATAAATTACGGTGTCCACGATACGCAAGCTTGGGATCCCCGGACCCCGATCCCATGGGCGCGGACAAATCCAGGACGAAATATATTGGGCGAGGAAAGATGCCACTAGGTGATAGGATACTGATCCCACAGATCCTTAATTCCGGAAATTAATGGCCGGGAAGCTTTGCTGAGTCGTAAAATCTTGGAAAACGCCTGTAGTTTTACTTGCTGACGGGTCTCCTCGGCAGGAGGTCGTCTTAGCTGGTACCACCACACATTCTGCCGCTAAGAAGTAGTATGTTAACATTACTGTGGCCTGGTTTGAAAGATGCTGCAGATAGCGAAAGGGCTGTTGAAACTAACCATCGAAAGTAATCAATGTAATGAGCGCCAAAGCACCGATGCCTTGGACTTAGTTTTGTTACTCAAAGTTCACGTTGACATGTTATCTCTTACTATCAGGAGAGCGTCTTGTTCGTCTCATTATATTTACATAAAAAAGTTTTTCTTGAATAAAATTTTTGATATATATATTATTGATGATAGCTCAGTGACTAGCACGGTCGGTTGCCAAGCCGAAGGTCATGGGTTCAGGACAAACATTTATGTTACGATAAATGTTTGTTCTGTGTCTGGGTGTTCTGTAAGTATTCTAGCAGTACCATAGTAAGCTTTGCTTAGTTTGGGGCTAGACGGCGCTGTGTATAAAGTCCTACGATATTTATTTATTTTTGGGCATAAAATAAATAAATATCATAATACACATTACACACAGCGCCATCTGACCCCAAACTAAGCAGAGCTTGTGTGATGGAGATCAGATAACTGATAGGATACATAAATATTTTTTTTTTAAATACATACTTATAATACATACAGAACACCCAGACACAGAACAAACATTTGTTTATACCATAAAATGTTTTGTCCTTTGGCGGGAATCGAACCCACGCCCTACAGCTCAGGCAGACATACTACCAATGAGCCAACAGGGCTGTCAAAATCTATCTATCTATTTATCTAATACCTTTAAACGAGCAAGTCTTGTATATATATATAATTTCGGAAACGGCTATGTGTTTGACCACAGCTCACCTGATGTTAAGTGACGGTGTGGTCGAAGATGGTAAAGCATACCTAGTCTGGAATGGAACTGGCTCTCAAGTGAGGCTGCCGGAACACACCGTTAGATGCTTGGCGGCAGATTTTCAACTTGAGGGTGGTAGCTACCCAGCCGAGTACTAGAAAGTACCCTACCACCACGCAAATTGATGTGTGAACGAAGAGACTGAGTGCCCCAATTGACCCCACCTCAGTTCATCCACCGCGTGGCCATATTTCAACGGAGACATTCCCGCGTCCGAGGACGACGTGTTGTATCCACACCTTTTTGTACTTTTTGGCGCTCACAGCTCGCGGACACGGCGGCTACGTGCCGGCCTTTATAGCATTTTTAATAGATAAATAGCTCTTTGTTCTTTGACGTGACATGAGAATTTTAACAAAACGCAAAGCGCGGTGCAGTTATCTCGCTGCAGTAAATTGGGCGGGATGGTGTCGTTACCGTACTAGATTTGAATTCTTAAAAGAGTCGTATGATATCAATATTTGGTAGTGTATCTGCTTCAAGAGCTTAGGGAGTGGGTTCGTTTTCCATTCAGAACAAAGATTTGTGTGATGAGTATTAATGTTTGTTCTGTGTATTAAAAAAATAAAAATAAGTATTCTATCAGTTTTTTGGTTCCATAGTACAAGCTTTGCTTAGTTTGGAACTAAACAGTGCTGTGTGAAATGTTCTAAGATATTTATTTATTGTTTTAAACCAAATTATAATAATATTCTAATGATACATGAAGGTATACACAGCTAGCTTATAGGTAGGAAATCGTCTTCAAGACCGACGAGAAATCCCAACTAAAGATAATAAAAGCAATAATATATCCAGTCGAATAATTTCATACTAATGGTTAAGATTTCTGCAATGAAATTTTTTCAAGTAATCAAATGTTCGATTGGACTTATCCTTGCATTTCAAATCTTTAACAGAATTACATATTATATACAGATAACCCTGTTAGCTCATTCGGTAAAGTTCTTCTTCGAGAGCTGAAAGGCGTGGGTTTGATTTCCACCCAGGACTAACATTTGTGTGACTAATATGGATGTTTGCACTGTGTCTGTGTGGATTATAAGTATGTATTTAAAAAAAAGTATTTAAGTATTCTGTCAGCTGTCTGGTTCCCATAGTACAAGCTTTGCTTAGTTTGGGGCTAGATGGCGCTGTGTGAAAATGTCCTCCAATATTTATTTATAGTACGAAATAATAAACGCGCAAAATGTTGTAAATAAGAGCGAAGATTGTTATACCTATGTCATATGTTACATGAAAATGCTATTATCTAGATGTTTTGTTAGACTACAAACCCTAAAGTTATTTATATAGGTTAGGAACAAATTAGATAAACACGAGAAAACTTTTACAAGCGTAGTTATATTAAGATTTCCATAAGAGCCTTGGGGTTGAAAACGCGTAACGGCTTTCACATATTCCCCGAAATTGTCCCAGACAATACAGAGTCGCGACTGCCGCCAACACATTAAAATCGTATCCCTGTAACCAAACAAAGAACAAGTACGCCGATATACAAACATAAACGGAGCTAACATTAATATTTCCGACCGAGTTACGAGTTCCCAGTTTCATTACACACCTTCTAAGCAAATGCGTCATTAAAAAGCCGAGGCACGTAGATTCTAAAGCCGCTTGTGCGTTATTCTTGATTTATATTTTCTAGACGTCACTCAAAACAAATAGGTACTCGCACTCTGGCGCCTCCTCCAGGAGTGTGGAGTGAGTGAAAAATGATCTTGAATGGCTGAGGTTGCCATGTGGGAAGGTTTTCAAGGACTCCGTATTTCAATAGGACTTTTGTTTTGTAAGCCGGTTTCGATGCGAGTTTATTGTATAGAATACGCTACAGGTTCAGTGTTCGGGATTATGTTTCCTGTTACCTTTTTTTATGGTTTACAAGCTAGGTGTTTAACGACAGCTCACCTGCTATGTTTTCCTTCACCGGCTGCTTAAACTTATTCTTGGGGTTCACACGCCGAAGCGCGTGAGTTCAAACCCCAACAATGAGTTTGAGCTGCCGGTGAAGGATAACATCGTGAGGAAAACATAGAATGGTGGAAGTGTTTTATAGTACTCGGCTGTAGCTACCACTCTCTAGTTAAAAATCTGCCGCTAAGCACTAATGGTGTGTTCCACTTGCCTCACTAGAGTCAGTTCTATTCCAAGCTAGGTGTACTTTACCGTCTTTGACCACACCGACACTTAACATCAGGTGAGCTGTGGTCAAACACCTAGCTTGTCAACAATAAAAACAAAACAATTTTATGATCTTTATTAGGTAACTTAACTTAAATGCTCCTCTCAGCTTCCGAGATATTCGACTAGTTAACATCCCATCTACGAGTAATATCCGAATATCTTACCGAAATTGTAGTTACCATCATGTACAGCAATTTTGGTTCGGCGAACGCGGTGCTAGAGAATACATGCCAACATGGCCACCCTAATGCCTTTGTAGAGACAAGCCGCAGCGCTCGCCCAAATTATTTATCCCGGCGTTAGGATATTCACGAGTTATGTAGCCATCCTAGAGACAAAGCACGGGTCTAAGCGCGGAGCCCGTGAGCTATAATCTATTAAGCTATAATAGCGCTAGTTTCAGTGACTGCAGCGAGGTGCCGCGGTCGCTCCGACTTACGTCTAATTGGCGGCGAACAAAGGACGCCAGACAATGGATTCGACCCCGTTAATGGCAAAGACATCTTCGTACTGGACTATTTCATTTAATTTTGCATCGATGCAGCGCTGCAGTTTGTCACTGCGTTCGATCCGGATTAGCTCGAAAGCTATAAATACGGTGCTAATGCGAGTGACGTTAACACGATATATGCGAAGAATTCAGCGCTGAAAGCGCTAACGGTCTGTTTCGTCGGTCGACATGAGTTATGATTTACGATTGTCAACTCAATAGAGTTTATTACCGAAGCTACATGGGCGTATGGGCGCAGCGCGAGCCGTCGATTTGTTCTGCTGAGTCGAGAATAGCCCACGTGTCTGAGAACGAAGTCAGATGGAAATGTGGGAATGCTCGTCTTGTCGTCGCACTCGGCGCACCGAATAAACATGATATTTGCATTGCTATTGGCACCGCGGGCGGATCGGAATTCCAAATTATATGTTCAGTGTGTCTATTATTCGAACTGAATAGGTTTGTGGAGACGTCAGGTGAACTTATCAAGAACGTGTTCACAGACTAAAAATGTAAATGGGAAAATTTTGTGAAACCACATAATGAATAATATAGAACTGTTAAAGGTTAACCATCCAGCTAGACGAGGTGACGATCCGACAAAGTTATAGTTAGTTATAGGTATACCATAAAATATTGATAGCAGAAACAGTTTAATAATAGAGCAACAACTGGCGGCCATATCGCTTAAAGCAATCTCTTCGAGGCCACCTTAGAATGGAAAGACCCTCTTCGCTAACATTCTATAAAGGATGGAATAGAAAAAAAAAACATGTGGTAATGGTAAGTCTCAGTGTTCCATCTGCCCAAAATACAAATCGAAAAGTGAAAAAAGTTCTAAAAGATATTCTAGACAAAAAAAAGTGGCAAGTTCGCGTAGTCAAGACATATTTTGCGCCGCTGCGTTACTAAAACTTCAAGACACCTCAATCGATTATAAAATATTATGTATGATTCTAAATTTTTAGTTACAGACAGTGACATTTTTACACTTTGTCTGTCGTAGATTTTATTGACCATTGTTGCTAACTTTAAACAATATTTTAACAAATAAATCCAAATTAGCATTTTAAATTAAAATTCAGCCCGTCGTGTAAATGAGTTTAATAACTTCTGGGATTCTCGTAACCGATGGAAAATATTCTATAGTGCAAAGTTTGCTTAGTTTGGAACTAGATGGCACGGTGTTAAAATGTCCAACAATGTTCATGTGTTTTTGATTAGTTACTGTCTTGCTTTCAGTTCACATTACAGCGTCATTCCGCTCGCTCCCGATTATGACAGCTTTCCATGTGATGTCGCCGCAACTGAACGTATAACCGATATTTCGACGCGACCTCTTCAACTGCAGTAGACAGCTGGGAATATCGAGATGGCAATGCATAAAATTTCATAGTTGGCACGGCAGTGGTGGCGAATTATTCAATACAGCAGTATGGGTGATACGAATATAGAATGTGCTCTTAAGGAATAGTATGTATTGTAAAGTCAGGCGAAGAATAAAATCAATTATTCTTCTTGTTGACGTGAATACACACGTGTTTACATTTATTTCCATAGTGGGAAGCAATGCAGAAAACTAATAACAAAATCGAGAGATGAATATTATTGTTTTTTTAATGTACATTGTGAGCTTTAAAAAGAGCTTGTGCTCTACATTTTTTTTATTTATCTACGGTTGGCCACCAAGTCGCCTGATGGAAAACGACGGTGCAACCGAGGATGGAGCACGTTAATCGAGAAGAAATCTATTCACTCTAGCTCTAAAAAAGTCCAAATTGAAGTTTATAGGAAACAAAGAAGCCGACAATTAGTTCCATTTATGGGCTGTACGCATCAAGAAAGTAGAACCGAGTCGCTGCGTAGGAATACTGGAAACATCTACGAGGAACGGATGTTAATGTGCTGTGCTTTTGCAAGTCCTGTGGTGGAACGGAGAGATGGAGTTGGACACTTCCCGAAATATATCTGGTAAAAAAATAGACAAATGGTAATGGAGACTGGAAAAGTGTAGTCAGAATCACCTAGCTAACCATACAAATAAAAAAAATATATATTAAAAGAATACCAAAAAGGGTAAAATGAATATCCGATGTTATGAGATAATGTCCTAACAAATCGGACACAGGTAGATCTCAATCATAATTTCACGAAACATTGAACATGTACATTTTTGAACACTTAGAAATCCTTGTTATTCCATTTCTTGTTGATACTTTAACTATTTAGTCTTGTAATTAAATTTTGATTGTAGATGATAGATATGAAGAACCCTTACTTACTCGGAGATAGAACTCCTTAAAAGCTGATTATTTATTCATTTTTACATAATTATAATTCCATAGCTGAGCATTACAGATTGCCCCAATTTGCCCATCCAGGAACAAGTAACAATAATAAAGACAATAAAATACAATAAAAACACTACAATACGACACTAAAATGTAAAAAAATATAATAAACATACCTATTAATTTTGTGGTTTAATTATGGCCACTTTAACCATATCATAGAAGGTAAGAATTACCGCAGTACCAAATATTGTGCCGTCAAGCACTAGTGTGTAAGCATTACTGTGATTTGGCTTGAACAGTAACGAAATTACGAAGCCATTGAAACTATCCATCGAATGTCTTAAAGTAATGAGCGCCTAAGTAGCGATGCCCTGGACTTTGTTTAGCTAC
This sequence comes from Biston stratarius, assembly GCA_950106695.1. Classification (NCBI taxonomy): domain Eukaryota; kingdom Metazoa; phylum Arthropoda; class Insecta; order Lepidoptera; family Geometridae; genus Biston; species Biston stratarius. The sequence continues at coordinate 10,652,987 of OX467115.1, read as the reverse complement.
TCCAAGTTCTGTGGATCGCTGCAATTGTCAAGCGTTATCTCTTACCATCAGACGAGCGTCTAGTTCATCTCATACATTTGAATACTAAGCCACGCTTCTCTCCGCTCTGCGCTTTGTCTGAGCCCAACTAAGCGAATTCACTTTCTGTCTTCTACTTAGTTTATATCCGCGGTCGCTGGTTGTTATGTTTATGTCAATCGATACGCGGCAATATCCATACTGTGTCGAAAGTGCTACCAAACGCCGTTTCAAGAATATAATAATAAATATTGCGCTTATCTTACGCATTATCCACCAAGGGATGGGTTTAAGTGTTCTAAATGTCGTTATGGTGGAAGTTAGGAATGTTGCAAGCACTTTACAAGGATAATCTACGGTGGCAAATGGCGTGACGCAGTGTCAATGTTTTTATTTTGGATGTACCAGTACAGTAGCATTTTTTGGAGAAAATAATCAATAGTTACAATCTTACGTTTTTATATAGATAAAATTAAATTAAAAAAAAGAATAGGAGGTGGCAACACCCTCAATTTTTTTCACCGAGACGATTCGCACTTTCCAGTCAACTCGTGACCACGGCTATTGCAACATGGCCGAAACGCCGAAGTAAATAAACAAAACTAATATCATAGTATTATGTGCGCGGTTAAGATCCGGTGATAAACATAATTACATGTTCAAGTCGCGAAAGTTTAAAAATTACATACCTAACCACGAAGAATAGCAACAATATAAACAGTTAATATTTGTTATACCTATATGTAGTATCATAGTGTCTTTAGAACTATAGAACATAGTATATTAAAACAATAAATAAAAGAACCTTGAGACCTATTAAATTTACTCTATCAAAGATATTTGTGAAAATCATTGCTACCTATTTATTTACTTTATACCAGATATATCAGATTGCTTATAAGATAACTCCTTTTTGTTTTCCCCATGTTGTTGTTTATGGTACAATTATCCTGGGTGTAGGGTATACGTTTGTGTTATTAAAAAAGCTGTTTGCCATTTTCCATTTTTGCTCGTTTTGGCGTCCCGTCTGGGGCAAGAGCGGATATTGAGCACCGATTGGCGCGTAAATTAAAAATTCCATCATTGACGACCCAAGGTATGGATTCGAACTTGATATTGCTGGGTTCCAAATATTTTTTTTTATTATAATACTAAAATAATAATTCAAATTCTAATTACAATCAAAACTCAAAATGAACGTTTTTCAAACTTTTTTATGGTTGACAAGGTGTTTGACCGCAACTCACTTGATGCCGGTGAGGTCGAAGATGGTAAAGCACACCGAGCCTGGAGTATAACTGGCTCTCAAGTGAGGAACACACCATTAGGTGCTTGCCGGCAGATTTGCAACTTTTCAAAATACTCTACCTCCACGCTAGCAGCTCAAGCTCATTGTTGGGGTTTAAACCCACGCCCTTTGGCGTGTGAACCGACCGCACTAATCACTGAGCTATCAAGGCGATGTTATTACGATGCTTAGAAAGAGTAGCAAAACAAAGGCATTATTGCGTTGGCTTTTATTAGATTTGAGAGATTCGACGCGAGGTCTTATTACCAACAATGAAAGGTACCGTAAAAATCAGGATATAGTGTTTACTTGATTGGAAGTAGAATATTTGGTTTTATGATTGCAACTTTAGAATTTAGACATTAATAAGTTTTAAATTTGCTTCCGCAGTGAAAGGCAATTTAGAAAACTGATGGCAACAAAATCAAGGGATACAGTTTGGTCTTGCAGTTACATATCTATCACATCATCTCACACAACATCTAAAATGTAATTACTAAAGGTTCAAAGAATTCGTTCCGGCACCTTATTTCAGTCCTTGGCCGTACGGATAGAAACGTAGAGTCAAAACGTTTGGTACATGCCCAACGTAATACCCAAGGATGGTAGTGGGCCTTCTTTCAACACGTAGTCACGGCGTGGCGACGGTGTTCACGATATAGCTATAATCTGTTTTTTTTAGGCAACCTCACTATTAAACTAAATAGCTCCCAATAAGTATTCCATTATTATTGTGAATGTAATGTTTTGCTGGAAGCGCGTTATAAGGAGCAGATAAATTGGAACGTTCAGTTTAATTATGGTGTAATTACATGGGGGAATTAGGGGAACCAGACACTGGAAACATGTTAATTTAATAGAAAATTTGAGGTAATTTTGAAGCGGCGGATTTAATCGTGAAACTTTTTTTTATGCTATTATGAGAAGCTACGCCTATAAGTTATATACTTATCGGCATGTACTTATACACCGTGAAGTTTGAACATCAGCAATATTGATACAGAAGGTTAAGTACTCGATTGCCATTCCAAATAATAATAAATAAAGTGGTTAATATTACACCTAATTATTCTGAGCAAAAACAAAAAATACGGACACTCAAATCACGCGCACCGAAAATTCATGATAGACGCGCGCGGTCCCAGATTAGATAACAGTGCCTAGTATAACATATGTAGTTATACAGACAATATTTTTATTCTATTTTATTAAGCCTTATAATTTCGCTAGCTACAGTAACCTTTAAACCGAAACACACTACACTTACTGTTCTGCTTGTTGGCAGAACATTTGGTCCTGTAAACCTACAGACAATCTCTTGCTAAGGAAATCTACCACAAATTAAAAATACATTGACGCATTTGGCCTTTGGCCGTATACTCTTTTTTATTTCTACATTGGCACGGGCCATGGATTTTTTTCCTAGAAACACCTAAGTGGAGTTCAGATCTCCAAATCTGACATCCCGTAAGCTCAGCGGAACGAAATCTAAATTTTAATTGGCTCCGATATGCAGGGGTTACCGAAGCCATATTCTAAAACCCCGGCATCAGGGTTGAAAAACTGTCCTTATCTCTACAGACATCGTTTTGGTCCAGCCACAACTTTATCCGTTCGCCGGTACTCTCATTAATTGAATCGTGTTTTTACACTGACAAACTAATCTGACAGCAACTAGAAGCGGAAACCTGCACGCCTACACTACCCTGGCACTGTCCCGAATGTCACCTTACTTTGAAATTTTATTTTATTTATTAAGATATAAAAAATAGAATACTGTCTTTGCAGAAATGAAAATAAAATACAGTTAATTAGTATTAGTAGTAGATTTTATGCCAAATACAAAAAAAAAAAAAGATTTTCTAATATAAAATATTTATGTCCTAAACCGTATAAATAGGTAATATCTATATAATATAAAACAAACTCGCTTTCCGCTTTCTGTTATAAGCTTAGATCTTCTAAATTACGCAACAGATTTTAATGCGGTTTCCATCAATAGACAGAGTGATTCAAGAGGAAGGTTTATATGTATAACACATGCATATGCACCACATTAGTATCTACATTGCACCCTTGCGAAGCCGGGGCGGGTCGCTAGTTAAGGTATAAAAAGCAGAATACATTGCAGAAATGAAAATAAAATACAGTTAATTAGTAGACTTTTTCGCCAAATACAATAGTTTGAATATAAATTTCTATACTGTTTCTAATATAAAATATTTATGTCCTGAACCGTATAAATAGGTGAACACCACAACAAACAACATCATAGTTAATATTTATCAGCAGTATGTAGAATTTAAAAAAAAAAACTTAAAATCAGGTGAGCTGTGGTCAAACACCCAGCCTAACAACAATAAAAAATATATATATGCTCATATAATTTTATAGCATATTAAACAAATATTAATTTTTTTGTATTTATTTTGTTATTTAATGTACAAAACACATTTAGTAACAACCCAAATCAATTGGTAAAATTACAATTGGAAATAGTTTTAATCTACAGCTAACGCAAGTGGTTAAAGTAATGACAAGTAAAGATAGTTTTGGGACAGTTGCTAATGATGCGCATTTATTCATGGGTATGTCTTAAGTAAGTAACAATGATATACCTTAATTATGAATAGACTGTCTCCATTTTGTTTTTTATGATTAGGTCGTTGACTTTGAGTTGGAATAATCTCAAAGTGACACGTGGACAAAAATAACAAGCAAGAGTACCACACTATTGTTTTATACCGCTTGAAAGTTAAATAAACTTAGTTTTTGGCCATAATTTAGGTTGATAATAATTTAAGTATACTTTAAAAAACTGTTCATTTTTTACTGGAAAAAGAACTGTCCTGTTAACTAGGTTAACGTATACTACTTATATTGTGAACAGAAATAAAAAAAAAACATTAAAAAAAACTTTTTATAAATACAAAAGCTATAAGAGTTGAGTTATATTTATTGTATTGTAGTAATGTCTAACACCGTGAAGTGGCGGGCGGTACAATAGAATGGCATTTTGGTTTTCAGCTCAAACGAGCACTAAAGGCTTAAACACATAAACCTCAAAAGCTTTTCCTTCTAAACCACTCCCAAACTCGAGGTCAGGAGCGCTTCTAAAACGCCAGAGCTCATTTCCCTGATACTTATCAGGGCACATTCACAATAAATAGACGCCATTCCCCAAACAAAACAAGCGTATTACTAACCTATTACTCCAACCAACGTAAACGGCTCGAGACATTACCGCGAAAAAAAAAGAATAATCCAGATAATTTCGTACAAAAGCACTCTCGGTAAGCAAAATGCGAACCCAAAAAACACATTACGCAAGTAAATTCATTCTAACGATTGAATAGATCAATAAAAAGGAGACGACAGCGAGAGAAAAATATTATGCAAAGGGATGAAATAAAGTGAGACTGGAGTGAATATTCCTGAGTTGGAAATGCTCAGTTATTTTGATTTAGTTCCGGTATCAGATAGTCCCCGAGGCACTCACCTGCCCTGACAGTTTTAATAAAATAATATTTTCCGGCATCCTCTTCACTCCCGATATTAAGTCGGCTGATGTGGGATGAAACGCAGACTTGCAGTCTTAATATTGTAACGACTCTAGTCCAGGCTTTGATGACAATTTGGATATTTAATTTTTGTTATCTACCTTATTTTTTTAATTGGATTTGACATTTTAATTTATAATTTTATTTTTATGATTTTTTGTACTTATTATAATTTTTCACGTACAGTGCACAGACTTGGTTTTTGATAAAAGATCATAAGGCAGCATTCGGGGTTTTCCAGTGAGCGATAGAGCGTAGTATCTTGGTAGCCAAACTAACAGACCGTATAAGGAACACTAATACTACGCTCCAAAACCAAAATCACTGATTTCCGCCACAAAACCTGCCGAATGAAGTGGGACTGGGTGGGCCACGTTTGTCGCATGTCAAACTACCGCTGGGCAAAGGTCACCACAGTTTGGACGCCATAATTTAAGCGACCTCAGGGTAGACCCAGACGAATTAAATCGTCACGATAGTCACTAGAACACCAAAGCCGAAGACTGCACAGTCTGGAAGGGGGTAAGGGAGGCCTTTGCCCAGAAAGGGGACACTAGAGGCTAAAAAACCACCAAAAATAAAAAATAAAAGTACCGAAAACGAAAGGATCTTATGAGCTAGTGTAATTCGCAATTTATGAAAATTTAATGAGTAAATACGCGAAGGTAAAACAAAATAAACTATTATGGCTAACGAATAAAATTTAAAATTAAAAAATATGGACAACGATCGTGTCTTCGTGAAACGCCTTTGAATAAATCTTAACAACTTCTTCATTAAAATAAAATTGATTTATGTATAGCAACTGGTCACAAATTACAAACTATAAAAGATGGCCATAATCATAATAATTGTGACACAACATGAGTTACGCGCCATCCAATCATTGATCGCTGCAATCAGTTCCGACGCCAATCCCGTCCGCCTCCAAACTTCAATTTGGCTTTCAATCAGGGCATCAATTAGCACTAGCAACAACAGTTTCACGTATGAAGACAAAATATCATTTAGCATGTTATATGAAGTTGCTGATACTTTCATAACTGTATATGCGAATGCGACTGCTAATGCTAATAACAGATTGCTAAAACTAAAAACAAAATAAGTTATTAAGTGATCAAATGAAGAGTAGGTACATTATTACGTCAATGTAAAAACAGGTTATAAAAAATAAAATTTAGTCAATCAATTTAGCTTTCACAATAATATTATTAATGCTAAAGTAATTTTATCTTTTTTTTATTTAAAAGTAATGGATACAAACAAAACGTTCCCTTTATGGTAAGAGCTAATGCATGAGCATGGTCATTTCTGTGATACACAGAACTTTGAGTAACAAAATAAAATCGAGACCATCGCTTTTTTGACGCTTATTACTTTGAGACATAACGTTTAATCTTAATAGCCAGTAATTTCACTGGATTCTGTACCTTCAAAATAGAAACACAGTGATGTTACACACTACTACTTGGCGGCAGAATATCTGATTTTGCGGTGGTACATATCGACAGATTTTAGTGCCTATAAAAATGTTATATTACTTAGCAAATCTTGGACAGATATGGGATACATACAATATATTTTAAGGTTATATTGAAGGACTACAACAGTTTACTGCTATTTCAAATGCTATAACGGAATGTTGCTTATATCTTGAAAATAGCAATAATTGCCATCACTATTCTCGTATCTGATTCTCTATAGTGGTATAACCAAATGTGGGTGGCGCAGAACACATCTCGATTTTATCAAAACTGTAATTGGTTTCTAATTTATTGTCGGCCTGTACCCGCCTCTAACTCGCGGGCATCCGTTCACTGGAATACCGCAACCTCTACTTACGTAGCCTTTGACACAAATGTACCATTAGTCATTTCAGTTCTCAATTAATTACCCAAACCGATAGTGAAACCACACAATTTGTTTTGGTCGGGAGTAAATTCTCGACTAAAATTAGTCGGCACAATATTCCATCTAAATAACAGTTTAGCTGTTTTATTTTATTTCTTGGGGCTTTACATTAATAACTTCATTAATGTATATGTCGTAGGCAATGTGTATGATTTCGCTTTTTACAAATGACGTCGTCCGTTTAAAAACATTCGCAGTATTAAAATATGCGGAAGGCAAATTGTAAATTTCCTTATCACTATATAAAATGCCACATTTGATGGCCGATTCAAATGCTGCTGGCAAAGTGCCCCAGCAAATTGAAATATTCATATTCATTGTTTATAAAAGTTTTTGATAATTGTGATGTCATCAGTTCAAATGTACTTGAATATTTTAAAGGAGCACATATTTATTTACTCTTTTAAGTCTTGGTATCTGACTGCTAGAATAAAGTCTGATTAGTTCAACCTATTTTTATAGTTTATGCCACCATAACTTTTAGATGTCAGAACAGAATTGGATGCATAGGGCATTGTTAGAATCCTTACATTAAATTATCCACCAATAGTGACACTGGCTATAAATTTGTTGAAAAAAACAAGTGGCAGTATAGCTCGATGTTGACCACAGCTCACCTAATGTTAAGTGACTGTTTAGTCGTAGATGATAAACACACCAAGCCAATTAAAAAATATATTTTTTTAGTTCGATTTTTTGGCATGGCAAAAGTGTTTTTCTTAATTTTTGTTAATTATAATATTTGTAACATTTATTAATTAAACGATGTGTTTTTTTAAATGTGTGAAATAAATTGAACCTCTCTTATCCTCCTGCAATTTAACCTGCTTCTTATCCAATCTCTATTCAAGGGTATTTCCATCAGTACGGCTCTGACCTTAAGCTTCCCTTAAAGCTTTTCCGTGGTTAATCTCTTGATATAACCACGGCTAAAGCCACGGATCTCTTTCCTCAATAGGCAAATATCTCACCATTTTATTACCGAATAATGTCGTATTTATGTGAAAACGGCTTTAGCAAGCTTTGAATATCAAAAGCCTTGGTTATTAATTAAAATCAGTAATTACTCTATCAAAGAGAAACTAATAAATCCATTTATCAGATTCTATTATAGTCTACGCAAACGTTGGATGTAATATTCAAATGCAACTATGTAAGAACAAAATGTATTATAATACTTTATCGCAGTAAATGATATAAAAGATACTACACAACTTCATACAAACTTAAATCTTTTTAACAATGGCAAGGTAATAAGATATAATTTTCTGGACACGGTAAGACAGTCCGCGACACTAGTCGGAATATCGATAAATCGATAATTCAAGCGGCACGTCACTATAAATCAATAGCGTCAGATAGTGATGCCCACGTGCGACTAACTAGTCGATAAATACGGAGCCAGTCGGTTACGGTTCGTTTGCAAATTTAAGGTAAATGTATGGGGAATGAAACCTCGGAGTTGTAGTATTAGATAAATGACGAGAAAATCAGTAAGTACTTTAAAAAAAGGATATTTATAAAAAAAGCTACTTTTAGCAAATAATTAGAAGTTTAGATTTTTCAATAGTTTAAAAAACTATCTATTTTATTAGCTCATTGGTAGAATATCTGTCTTAAGAGTTATAGGGCGTGGGTTCGATTCCCACTTAGGACAAGCATTTTGTGGTATAAACAAAATGTTTTAAATGTGTTCTGTACATATTTACAACAAAAAAAAGTACATATGTATTCTATCAGCTATTTGACTCCCGTAGTACAAGCTTTGCTTAGTTTGAAGTCAGATGGAGCTGTGCGTAATGATGCCATACTATCATTTAAAAAAAAAAACGTCCACAGTGTATGAAATCTGATTTTTATTACTACTATATTAAGCGCTTTCTCTATAATTGTATTAAACTATTCCACTATGAGCTGTAAAACAGCTTTCTCGAACAAATAACTGTCAAATCAATGGCTCTTTATCTAAATATGCGCCTGTCGTGTCGATGTCATTGTAATATTCGTATAAACGATTGGTTTCGAAACAGACGCGTTGAGTAAAAGTGGACTGTTTTTATTGTCCCGCGGTCTGTTATCTCTGCATACGTTATGCGGTTGGGAATAATAAAAATACGTCTTAAAAGCCAATAATGAAAGTTGGGGTAATCATATGCTGACTCTTGCCAAATCAAGGTAACCAATTGGCAGAAGATGCGTTTCGCAATCACGAAGTTGTGGGTTCCAATTCCGGCCTATAGTCATGAGTCAAACAAAAATTTATCATCATCATCTCAGCCGTGTTGGATATAGGTCTCCCCCATTGACTCCCATAAAGCGCGTTCCTGCGGTCTTTATTAGGTCGTCTGTTTGCCAGTCCGTGGTCTCCACTCCAGAACTTTGCAGCCCCACCGGCCTACTACATCAGTTCTACGTGCTATGTGAAAAATACATATTTTAACTCGGGTTTTTCGTTGAAAAAAAATAACATAAGAGTCTCACTTCGGACCGGAGAAGAAAATTAAATAGCAAATCAACATGTTGAAATCATGATGGAAAATTTATACCTAAAAAGTATTTAAGTATTCTATCTGGTTTCCATAGGCTTTAGTTAACTTGGGGCTAGATGGCGCTGTGTGAAATGTATAAGGATATTTATTTAAATTAGTATTGTACTAAGAGAAAGAGGTTCTTCTATTATACTAGGCTCACATATAATATCAGGCCTTGCATAAAGACTTTTAGTCTTAGATATATTTTATGCAAGACCACATTATCTGTTGGTATAACAAGACAATAGTAACAGGTACGTACATCAAATTCACGTACATATTTTATCGAACACGTATATCATAGTTAAACTATATTACCCAACACGCATCGCGACTCGCTCCGCACATGGCTTCCATACTGAACATAAACCATTCCGTACGAACGAGCAACTGGGTGAATAGGTGACCATTTTATAATTCCATTATCCGAAAGACATAAAATCTGGAATTATTATGTCGTATTATACTCTCTATCATAAAGTGTTGGCGCATGTGGTTATTTCTCAATTGTATTTGAATGTACATTTATGCTTGCGTGTTAAGACAGTATCAAATTTACGTAAAAAAAATTATACAAGAAAATATATGCAGCCCTATTTTTTATAAAACGCCCCACTGTTGGGCGTGGGTCTCTTCTCATTGTGAACAGGGTAAGGCTATAGTCTACCACGTTGGCCAAGCGCGGGTTGGCAAACTTCACATATCTTCGAGTTTTTTTTAAGATCTCTCGAACACGATGTTTTCCTTCACCTTCATTAATAAAAGAGACCAAATGTACAGTCACCTTTATTTTGCGCCTGCAATAATACGCCAAGGCGCGGCACATTGCCAAAAGATATAAATGTATGATTTTATGTTCTGAGCAATTTGATTTTAGTTTGAATGCACTTTTGTCAAATTTATTGCCTTCACTGACGCAGTAACCCAAATTGTGTGGCCTTCGATAATAATAAGCATTATCTTCCTTGAGCTTGAACTATTTCTTGTCAAGTATTAGCTGCAAGCTTCTGGGAGTCTTTTGTTACACCGTATTTTCTTTTAACCACGCGATCTTCTCCCACCCTTTTAAAATCTTGTCTTATATTTAACGAAGTATGCATTCTCCAATAACCGATTATTATGGTATCTGACTTAGCTTAACGAAAAGCTCTACAACGTTTTACATTACAAATCGCGTCTTTTCTTAATCTATAGGTAATCTGTTTTCCGTTCCAGGTTTAACTGGAAGAGGTTGCTTTCAACGATATTGCCACTTATACTAGCTTGTAAGTTACCTTTGTTTTCTACACTTTTTTTTCTGTATAGGTAATCTGTTTTTCATTCCAGGTTTAACTGGAAGAGGTCGCTTTTAACGATATTGCCACTTATGGTACTAGCTTGTAAGTTACTTTTGTTTTCTACACATACTTTTTTTCTGCTAAAAGTCCCTCCATTGCTGTCATAGCCAAATCCAGAATTTCAAATGACTATCGGTCCAACTTTTTTAAAATCAAATTCGAAGTCGGATATTTCAAGCAAATAAAAAACATTTCTAAGTACATAATTATGTGCGATATTTCATAAGAATGTGTATTCCATGCTTAAGCTTTCACGTAAGTTTAGAAAGCTCGATAGAGTCATTTAATGCGCCATTCGGCCATTAGAGATATCTTAATGTGAGATCTGTCTTCTTACTCTGGTAGTTTCTTATTTAAATGAAAATCAAACTTATTGTTATTTCAGTTACAAGTAAGTTTAGTTTCGTCGTATGGGTAGCGCGTTCCGTAAGGTTGTTTTTTTATTTAAATTTTCAGTCGTTTTTTATTTTATTTTAGTCTTTTGTGAAAAACTTACATAAAGGATAAGAAACTTAATGTCAAAGCAGTTGACCATATACGTTAGAAAATAATCGAAAGTTGCAAAACAAAGAACCAACTTGCTGAAGACCCGACAGCGATTAAAATAGCTATAATTAAAGGCAAACAACTTTTTAAACAAATTTATTATTCCTAATTAAATGTAAATATATAATTTATATATATTTATGTAATCCTCTTTTAATTCTCTTTATTTAGATACCCTACTTGGTAGGTTTGTTAATTTTTTAAATTACATATGTAGGTATTATTACTTCGCGCCAAAAATCCATAATCTTGGTTTTTTTTTTAAACTATCCTCTAAGGACACTTGGGTTATTAAGACGAATCTAACGATACCTCAATTGTCGTAATCCATTCGGTTGTATGGAAGATACGAGGTAATAAAAAAATTACATACATACAAGATACGCGCGAAAAACATAACCCTTCCTTGGCAGTTGGGTAAAAAGAAAAAAAGATAGGAGAGTGCAACAAGCACATCGAAAGACCGTTCTTTTGCTTTTTTAATAATTATGGTTTTATTTTTATTTTTTATATTTCTTAGTTTACTTGAACAGTGGTACAAGATATTTATTGTATAGATTTAGTATCAAGCTTTTGGCACATCTCTAATATACGATAAACATAAATTAAATTTATATCTTCTTTCTTAGTGCTTCATAAAATTCTAACAACGCCTTAATCCGATAATAAGCGCGTCTATTGGACAATAATAAAATAATTTATGTACTTAAACAGCTGGTAGCCTGGCAGATTAAAGTTACGGCAATATCTATTCACGGGCTTAATTAAAACTTTGTTAAGCGAAATGAGCGAAAACATTCCGGGCGAAACGAGCAAAACGAGCGGAAACATTGTAAGCCAGTTACTGGTACTAGCAACTATCTTATGCACGCCTTTTTATGTTTATGATAGTACGTAATGTAGCCGTTTGGCCGATACCACACTGAGAATATTAAAACTTGCCAACATATTGCTGGTTTTCGTATCAAGGTTCAGTACATTTCGTAGTGCGCTTCGAATTTAATTTTTAGGGGTTCACAGCAAACCTGAAACCTTTTAGTTTGTTTTTCACGGGCGATTTATTCAATGACTACATTTGAGCTTTTCTACATTTCGAGTACTTGTATAACTGTTTGTCTGTGTCTTGAATGATCGAAGATGGCAATATTAGTTTATTAGCACTGACTAAATGATGTTTTAAGTGATTTTTGTTTTACTCATGCGGGAGTAGGTACTCACGTTTAATTATGTCGAATACTTTGACTACAGTTTCAGCCACATTCGGTGGCCTTCTTCAAGGAGTGGGTGGCTTTTTAAGTAGTAGTAAAAGTGTCTAAACTACGTCAATTTCCATAGTAACATAAATGTCTGTTCTAAATGAGAATTGAACCTATGCCATTCAGTTCAGAAAGCACAGCTTCTAAAAGAGCAGTCAAACAAAATCGCTAATGTTCCAATGCCATATCTTCTTCAACAAGATTTTTGTTATCGGCAATATATGTAGGTCGACACGGAGACATAAAATTGTTTCAAATCGCACAGCACTTCATAGAATGTTCTATCATCACGCCCACCGACTCTACAGGCTTTAGATGGGGCTATTTTTCTTGTTACGCCAATCTTTTGTGAGAATACCTATACGTTATGTGATAAGTAAAAGCTACTTAATGCTTTATGGGTAACCATTTACTGTTTAGATAATGTTTATGTAAGAATGTTGTAAGTGTGTAATGAGATTTTGTCTTGCACACATCGGTATCAGGGAATTAATAGGTTTGTAGCTTAATAGAAACTGACGTGATTTTGATACATTTTGAAGCAAGCGCGCGCGCGTTTATTCAGTATTGTCTCCATGATGAAGGCCACCGGATGTGGCTGAAACTATAGTCAAAGTATTCATTATAATTAAACGTACTCACGTTTTACTCATATTATCCCGCATAAGTAAAACAAAAAGGTTAGTATTTTCTTGGAAATATAATTTATTCATTATAATTGGCAGAATAACAGGCCATATATTGATGTAGCTTGAATATAAAAGAAAACCTTTTCCAAGATAGAAATTTCCCGTGATGTATGTATGTTGCCAAATAATATGAAAAATGTATTGTCCGGCCCAATTCGAACCTTCTGCGAAACAGTCAGAGTCAGATTTCTTGGTAGTACGTCTCCTTAGCAGGAGATCGTTTAGGTAGGTAGCACCGCGGTACCAGATATTCTGTCGCCATTGCTTTGCATTGCCGCATTCTGTAGTTATATGACATTATTACTGAGGTCCCGTTTGAGGGGAAATGCAGCTTGCAAAATTACACGGCTGTTGAGACTAAACACTAAAAAAGTAATTTTTTTGAACGGTTGTCAAGCTAAGTGTATGACCACAGCTCATCTGATGAAAAGTGATGGTATGGTCGAAGATGTTAGAGCACACCTAGCTTGCAATGGAACTGACTGGGTGTGGCTGCCGGAACACATTGTTTGGCGGCATGGTTATCTCGCGTTTTTTTTTCACCGGCAGCTCAGGCTCATCGTTGGAGTTTGAACCCACGCCCTTCAGTGTGTGAAGCGACCGCGCTAACCACTGAGCTATCATCGCTACAAGTCAACGACACTATTGCTCTACTTATTATAATCGACTATGATGTGTCTAATATTCTATTTTACAGGGTTATAAGCTTGGGATGTACTTAGCAAAAAGGCGTTGTGCTTATTACTGCGAACAATCGTGAAAAAAGCAGCTCTATAGAAATAAAAAACTCGCAAGCATGGGTACCCGATACCATTTTAAAAGTACAATCTTTCAAATCCCAGATATAAAGTGCATCGATGTCTCTATCTCAAAAGCAACAGTTCTCGTTTTGCGCAAATGGAACCCAGAAAATAACAAATTGGCCGTTCGCCAGCCTCTGGCGTTCCCAGAGAACCAGACTCAATGTATTCCATACGAACAGTCTTTTATAGTTTTTGTCGAACACTACTTGTGTAATTTAATACCGAGCACGACAGCTAAACTCTTTCAGACAATAAGCTTTTATTCGGAACACAAATCTCTGTGGATATTGGTCGTATGTCTTTCACTGTCTCTTCCGGGCTGTGCTAGATCAATAAAGCAACGATACCATATATAAACAAAGATTCATCTACAGATTTAAATGATGATGGCTTATCATCACTGTTGTCCCAGTCCAAATCATCATGATCAGGATGAAATGGAACTATCTCGATTGTTGTCGGTACGTCTCTTGGAAGAGTTATAGAAGCCAAGTCATGTTCATTGCCTTCTTCTTCATCACTTACATAAGCTGGACCTGGCGGCAATGACAACTCGTCCTATTTCACTTTATCAGCTATTATGGATTGAACGGCTTCTTCAAGTCCCATAAAGTTACTTTCATCTATAAAAACGTGACGAAGACAGTGTCTTTGAATGTATTTTTGTTTTATTCCGACTATAGTTTCTCAACGAATGAAAATTGGTTCTCGAACGAGGCTGCTGAAACACACCACTTAGATGCGTGGCGGCAGTTTTTCAACTTGCAATTGGTAGTTAGATTACTGTGTACCAACTAGAAAGTACTCTGTCATCAAGGTATGGTTTAAGCTTAAGATTATTGCTGGGGATTAAATCCACTCTCTTCGACGTATGATCCGACCGCACTACAGCTGTAGTTTTCAATTTAAAGAATGTAAGTAAACGTTTACTTTCTGAAAAACGTACGCTTATAGAACGGGTGAAACCGCGAGGCGCTGCCAGCTATAGCCAATAAATCTATAGTTCCAAACTTGCAACTGATCGAATTTATCAGAATGGCAGTAAAGTGAGCCATTTATTTTGGTTCGATAGAGGCGTTTTTTACCGGTTCTTAACTGATAGTAAAATTGGATAGCTTAGTCCGATTTTTGCTCAAAAAAATGAGTGTAAAGTTTTCAAGGTTTATGTATGACATGAACATGATGTATATGTATGTGAGTTTGATTATGTTTATTCCACTATAACTTTTAAATGCCTGAACAGATTTGGATGTATGATGTTAAACTAAAACATGTTATATTTATTTTATTTTTTGACATTTTAAATTTATTATTTTGTTTTTGCAACAATGTATTATTATTAATTTAGATTTATGTATGAGTCTTAAGTTACATAAAATAAATAAAATAGAATTATCCGCTAACAAGTCAATTACTGTACTCTGAATAAATGTAATTAGATCTACGAGCTAAGTTTGCGTACTTCCATACAACAATGTGGTAGATTCTATTTTCATTCTTATTATTTTATGATTAGGGAATAAAGTAGGGAGCAAACGTGGCATTATTTTAGGGAGCCTGTTCTTAAATTCATATTATTGTTTTATTCCACTTGACATGAGTCTTGCGACAAAAACCCGTGCTCACCTCGCACTCGCAGAAGTTGTATTTCTACAAAATATTTGGATTCGCTCGTTTTCCGTCTCGCGGCTATTTTCCCGGATCGTCGAGTTGTCGGTTGCATGCGAAGGAATTCTCCGGCTTTGTTTTTGAATTGGAACCCGTGTGAGCAGGAATGTGATGCTTGTTTAAATGTCTTGCGGAATAGTTGAATTTCGGGTGCTCTCTATAGAGTGCGGTAGGAAATTTTGCTCGTTTTGCAAGGGTTCAGTTGCGAAGGTACCATTTAGATAAACTACTTTGTATAAAAAGGTTAACATACCAGAAAATGTTATTTCAGGAATCACTCTAATATTATAAAAGCGAAAGTTTGGGACGAACATTTCTGTGTATTCAATTTTGCAGAGACAAGAACCCGTGCAGTGCCTTGGACTTACTGGCCCCTTGAAATACGTAGGTACTTATTAAGGCTCACCTTCACCGCTCATGTTCCCATATCTGCCCAACCAAATTTGATATAATTCCTACCAACGCTTTAGATACTTTTTCCAACAATGAAATTATACATATATGTTTTTGGCAGGTCGAGTATTTTAGTTCAGGAGACAGTTATATTTAAGAATAAATTGGAATGTTTCTTGTTGGGAAAAGCATACTACACAGTAAAGGAGAATATGACTAAAAAAATTCAATTTAATTTGGAGTTTATTATTACTATTATTTTTTAATTTTCCATTTTTTTGTATTTTGTAACATTAATATTATTGACATTTGTTTATTTTTGCACTTTTTGACATGTTGATAAATGTCAAGCTAAATAATTTTGCACGCCGAAAGGTAGTCTGTGGTGTACTTTGCTCATTCTTTATTTACATCTGAATCATACCCATTGCGCAAATAAATGGATTAGTACATTTTAGAGAGATTTCGCTGGAATTCCTCTTGCTCCCACCTCTACTACGTGTAAATTGATCATGTAATCATTTCTAGAGAGCTCATAATATCTATTTAGGTTTATCGTGTGATCTTTAGGGATATTTGTTTCCCATGGTATAGTAAGTTTGATGTATGTATGCTTGTTATTTATATGAAATTTGAAACAGAGTTTATACATATTTAGATTAACACACAAGTTACTTCTTTTTCGGAAACGCGGGTGATATCGAGTTTCGTAGCTTGTAGAAAAATAAGCACGGATTTGACATTAAGTTTCTTATTTATAAACGTTTCTTAAAGTTAACTATTGCTTAAAATAGTCTGTCAACTTCTCGTCGACGTAAAAGTCATATGTCACATTACAAAACTCAGCGAAAAATAGGTTTCTACATTATTACACGCATGTCTATTTTTGTCAACAAGCTTCGGTGTTCTGACTCCTACACCAAAAACCTTCATAAATAACAAATGCACTCATCTTACATTAGTTATTAATATTCATAGTGGCGCGAAATCCGCCATCGCTCGAACCCCATTCCTGCATCGCAATCGACATGCCATTGAAGACGTGGGCGGGAAGGTCGCGTCACAGAACAATAAAAAACAGATGGAAAACTAGAATAATATCAATAAGTTTATTTCTCCAGTCAAATTAATTAGACAACAAGTCAACACACAAGACAACAAGTCTACAACAACAACAACAAGATTACAAGTCTCTAGCTTATACAATAAAAGTAGGTACGTAGGTACATATAACTTCATAAAAATGCGTTACTCAATAGATCATTTTGGGTCATATAGCAATTTAATTTAGCCAAATTATTTATTATTTTCCGGCGTCAGAATACCTGGTACTGCGGCGGTACCTACCTAGACGACTTCTGACTAAGATCTGTAAATAAAACTACTAACTTTAAAGAGACAAAGAGAGATAAACACACGTTACTAACAGTTTTGATTCATAAACAATATTTACATAATGTTACTATAAAAATGTGTTTGATTTGGCATCATTACATCGTGTTACCACGTATATTTGAGTTATTACAATAAGAGTGGCTTCAACATCATACTTAGTAGTCTTTACGTTAATTTCCACCATGTTTGATTTTATCGGAGGATACAGCATATCAATTTGAAAGATGGAATTTGGGATAGCGACCTTGATGGAAGTAAACGGAAACTACGTTTTTCATACATTGAACTATGGATTACGTAATACGTTATTCCTGAAATTGTATGCTTAGCCTATACTGCTACATATCAGTAGGTTAAGCATATCAATCTATGCAATTTAAACTGTCAGAAAAGTATTTTTTTGTCAAATTAATGAGACGACGATGAGTTGAATTGTGAATGAATTAAAATTGATTTATTGACTATTTATAACGAAAGACATACAAACTAATATGACTAACCTACCACACAAAAAATAATGGATTCTTATTCAAAATAGGGGCGATGAGTCTAGTTTCTAATGTAGCTTCACAATACTGTGTAAATAGATTGTCTATACAAAGTTTACCAAAAATTACAGTGTGTCTGTTTAGAAAGTTGTCTCTCTGAACAAAGATTCTCTCAATGGTCTGCGGTGAAACCCACGCAGCTATTAGTCGAACAATGAAAATCGATTTAAATACCCTTTCTTGGATTATATTCCTTCCACATTTTCTAATCTTTCTCAAGGCTGGAATTTATTAGAATTGTTACTCCTTAAGTACAAAATAACAATTGGCGTAACATGAAATTGTCAAAAAATATTCTTGGTTTGCAATTTCAGCAAGCCGTCTTTTATTGCCCAAATATATTATTTCTGTATGTTGGCATTGCTACCAATGTAAGTATAATAACTACGAGAATCATGTGTAGCAGCATTTTGACGACACCGCATATTTCATATAGGAGAACCTCTTCAGACTTTAGCGTATTTTTTTTTTTGATAGTTTATTGTATTGATTACATTTTTAATTTAATTTTAATAGAGATGGAGGGTGGAATCTGCCACCGACTTTTGAGAACTTATCTTCATTGAGTTTGTGAGAGTGGTCGTGGATCGGAAGACGTCGCTGTAAGCTCTGTGCGCTGGAATATTCTTGACACCGTCGAGGAGGACTTCAGGTAGGGTTCCATAGTGCGTCGGCGCATCTCGGTACACTACCCGCTCCTACCTCCGCGCCCGCACATCGATCGCTCTCTTTACGTGCGAGGTGCGCAGCGGCCCGCAGTGCGAAACACGACGAGGCCGCGCGCGCATTGTACTCAGTATTGTCTCCATGATGAAGGCCACCGAAACTATAGTCGGAGTATCCGATATAATTAAACGTGACTATCCCGCACAAGTAAAGCAAAAATATTGACATTATTTTTAGGTTGACATATTTTATTGTAATTACTATTGTCTTTACCTTTATGAATTGTTAAAAGTAATACAATATAGGGACACCAATATTTCTAATTAACACTAAGAAATAAAATAATACTTTATACAAATTATAAATAAGGTTATAATTGTATTGCAAGAAAGTTTGATATTTTACCGTCACTTGCAAATCATTTCACCTGACCCGATCATTACTTATGACAGTAAAGGATTGAACCATAAAATTTTGTTAAAAAAAAACCCATCAAATTACATATAAAGAACTGTTAGCAAATAAACGTATTTAATCCTACCTATTACTTACCATGACTTTTACCATTTAACCAGATACCTTAACATAGAAGTTGTACCCACTATTTTGCAAAACAAAAAACAATTAAACCCAAAACGAAGTTTCAAGTACAAAATTTTGACAGCAACGATACCTCTGTTGTTGTATATAGAAAAAAGAGCTAAAAAACTATAAAGTTCTAAATTTGGAAAAGCATCCTATACGATGCGCGTGTGAACTAATGCATGACCTACTTTTGTATCGATTAAGCATTCGATAATTCGCTTAATCGGACTGTTATTATGCTATTCTACCAACTATCGGTTCAAACAGGTTCACGCGTTGAAGTAACAAGTGTAAAAATAACATATAAAAGTTGCATCAAAACAGCTTAGACGTCTGGACGCCTTTGTAAGTTTGTATTGAACTGTAGAGATACTTTGTACCTTTTATTATTTGTAAATATCTCTTTCTGTCCGTGTACCTTTCTTCAGTGTTTAGCTAAATGCAAAGGACACTTAGGAAAGAAGTAGCGTGGACCCATGTTTTCGCTAGTTAGCAGTACCAGATATTCTGCCGCCAAGCAGTAGTGTGTACACATTACTTGGTTCCGGTTTAAAGGGTTACTGTAGCTAACGGAATTACGGGCTTGTTGAGACTAACCTTCGAAAATCTCAAATATGATGCTAAAGCCGCGTTGCCCAGGACGATGTTTTGTTACTCCAAGTTCTGTATTTCGCTGCAATGGTCATGGTCAGGCGTTATCACTTACCTACAGGAGAGCGTTCCGTTCGTCTCCTTACACTTAAATTTTAAAAAAGTTTTGATTTTATTATAATTTGAAATTGTCACCCGCGACGTCATACGCTTCTACTACTACTTGGCGATCGTCCATAGCTTCATTACTAGTATATTTATCATCGGGACTTAATCGCGCACAACATACTATGTCATTCGTTTTGTTTATCAGTCAGATCGTGACCACGTGCAGAGGAGTGAATGTGTGTATGAGAGAATGTGTATATGTATGTGTTGTATCGAGATATTATTTTATTAATTTTTATTTATAAGAAATACTTTAGAAAATACGATAGGACTGCCATGTGCATGTCACAAGATCTAGTACTTAATAAATCTACAAATAATATGACGAATTAGAACGACATTGCTTTAGCATATCGACATACTCCAACATATAGCATACAACATATACGAACTAGAATCTATTTCCAGCTCTTACAATATCGATAATAATTGTTTTCACTTCATTTCATTATGCAGTGACCTCGCTAGTGCCGCACTACCTAAATATTTAATCGATATGTGCATCGATTCGCTTCCTCCGCGGGAAACTCAATTCGGATCGCAATTATCGAAATCTATTAGTCGGATAGTCGAATGCGCCACAGTTTTAGTGCTGTGCAATAAATTAAAAATAGACACGTCAATTTTACGGACTATGTTTTCAGTTAAATTGGACCATGAATCCCGGTTTTCAGACTTTTAAAATTATCATTGGAACTTTTATGAATAATTGTGTTAAAATAATGGTGCAAAAAGTTTTTTAAAAAAGTTGTTTACGTGCCGAAGTTTTTTTTATACCATATAAAAACCGCCGAATTTTACTGTTAGTAAAAACTTGAAAGACTAGAATGGTATCAATGAAATCCAAAATATGAATAAATAAATATAGACATTACACACAGCGCTATCTGACCCCAAACTAAGAAGAGCTTGTGTGATGGAGGTCAGATAACTGATATAATACATAAATCCTTTTTTTTTAAATATGAGATTGTTTATCTAAATACGGCCCGTATAAAGGTTTGCGAAAAAAAATATTGTGTATAAGACACTGGCCAGTTATAATTTATAATATAAAAAATGAACATTCCAATTATAAAATTGCCCTTCACATTTTTACGAATTAATTTGCACTGTCTTGATTTTCATTGCGAAAATGTTTTTTTTTAATGGCTGACAGGCTACATTCTTGGCGGTAGATTTTCAACTTGAGGGTGGTAGCTAGGCAGCTGAGTACTAGAAAGTACCCTACCACCACGCTATAGTTTCCTCACGATGTTTTCCTTCACCGGCAGCTCAAGCTCATTGTTGTTTGAACCCACGCCCTTCGGCATGCGAACCTACCGCGCTAACCACTGAGCCATCATCGCTACGACATCTGCGTCGGAACATTTTCGCACAATTATTTTTTACGTTTTTAAATGTCACCTCGAACCGGACCAATAAGGAACTCAACAGGAAATAACAATATATTGTATATACGCTATCTTTTCGAAATAAAATTAAAGTCAATACTGAAAAAGGCACACTTTGTAAAACTTTTACGTCTTCAAATTCACATATGTTGCAGTAAAAATCTTTCTTCATGAAATATTAACCGGGTAAAGCCGAGTCTACGCTGCAATTCAAATGGATGCGCGAGCGCCGGCAGGTGAGAGGTCAGCGTGCACTTCAATTGTTTATGGTATGGTAAACTATGCAGTCGTGGTGTGGTGTAGAACTGCCTTTATTTATGTGTGGCCCAAGTTACAAACAATAGCGTTTTGATACTTAATATTTATTTAATCAACTAATAAAGTTTACATTAATTATTATTGCACTAACGATAGATATAAAATTAATTCTAGTTCAACAGAAAATGTAGAAAAAATTACAAAAAATATTTTAATTTAAAGGTTTTCATTATGACATTAAATGCAGGAAGTAGTCAGAACCAAAATCAGCAAAACGAAATTTCGTGTTAAAACACAAGTTTTCTTGATTTTTTTCTATGATATTGTTCATTTAGATTACATCAACTGTTAGTCCTGAGTGATTTTATAAGGACCATCAAAAGTCTTATTTTATATACAGAGAGAATAAAACATTATAATAAATACTACAGGGTTATAAACCTTTATATACTAAGCCGAAAGGAGGTCGCTTCACTCATTATTGTTAACAACTTCTATTATGACCACAAAATAATATAAGTTGTTCATTAGAAATCAGCAGGACTATCAGAAAATAATGAATACAAACAAGCAAATATTAAAAAAAAAGAGCGGCTTTGGCTACTTCAGCTTTTATAATAACGATTAGTGATTATTCTACAAGTACCATAATAATAGAAAATCAAAAACTTGAAATTATTTTTGATTTTGAATAACGCTTCAACTTATGACTTAGGTTATCGCTACGGCTGCCGCAGAACGCATAGTGGTGCATACATAAATGCGATTTACACACACCAACGTGCATATACTGAATGCATTCGTAGCTATGTGTTGGTTTTATTGTGCACTATTGTATACACGTTTCATAAGAGGCTTACACGTGTTTTTTTTTCGAGGATTACAGTCTTTTTTGCGCCTGTGAAAACACTGTGGCAGCTATCGTATATTTTTGTGGGAAATTCTGACCGTAAATGATATATGAGTAAAGAAAATCAGTATAGCATGTTTTAAAATAGGTATAACCGCATAACGTAACCGTGATAGTGCCGGCGTAAGGATAGTACCCCACCCTCTCTACCTGTGGTTGCCGTAAGAGTCGGCTAAGGGATGTAATCCGGAAGATGGGCAGCAACGTCTTCCTTGAAAAATCATACCCAACTGCGCTCGCCTACCGCCTGCTAAGCGTGGCGAGTATTGGCAAAACCCCCGCAGGATCCTATGTCCAGCAGTGATTATGATAATTACACATGAGTCAACTATGTTCACGAGTAAATTCAGACAGAAAATGATTTCATCCAAACGCATTATAAATATTGTTCCCTTTAATGGAAGCGGAGTGTGAAATGTAACTGCTAATCGGTCATCTTGCATTCTGCACGGAGGCCAGCCTCTACAACACGGTTCAAGAATACAAAAAGGTTTTAGGGTTGACACCGAATACTTGTTGAAATTGAGGTTTTTCGGAGACACGATTTTGGAAATAAATAATTCCCACTATATTATTAAAAAAATGTGTAGTGGTAGAGCGCTTTATAGTACACGGCTTTTCAAACTTCAAACTACCTTTTTTCTTTTCAAATTGAAAATCTGCTGTCGAGCATCCATAGGTGTGTTCCGGCAGCCTCGCTTGAGAATCAGTTCCATTCCTGGCTAATTGGGTTAACCACACTATCACTTAAGATTAGGTGAGCTGTGGTCAAACACCTAGCCAGTCAATTTTTGTGGCTGACGAATTTTGACGTTTACTTTCTTGCCACATAATATGCAAAATTATTTGACAATGATTCCCTGATTTAGCACATTAATACTACATATATGGTTGAAGAACGTCATGTACTATTTTTTTTTTTTTTAAATGTTTATATTGACAATTGACGCAACCGAATAAGTCGCTTTAGTTACGCCTCGAATAAAAATATGAAAAAATATTTTCGAATTTAATTATAATATATTCGAATAATGTTACAAAATATTATTCGACAAAGACTTCAAAGACAGTATATAAAAAATAAACACTAGTTATAAAGCAAGTGCCAATCACAGGGTGTTGATTAAATTGTCACATTTCTACGATAGAGTCGTGATTTTTGCTCGTCTGCCCTTTTGAGTTGCATTACGGGACAGCGGTGCGCCAAAGAGTATGGAATTATTACAGAGACAAAACTTTAGCCTCAAACGCGACATATTAAGTGCAACAAGAGCATGTATTTAAAAATAATAATTTTGTAGACAGAAATTTTCTACTCTTCTAAAGCATTAGCTAGATGGGAGGTCGTCTCAAGCATTAAGATATATCTAGATACATATTGAGCATTCCGGATCTAAACCGTAGTTTAGGTTATAATAAAATTATATTTCTTTACGTATAATTTTAATATAATTATTTTTTTAATTGCTATATTTATATTAATTTATTTAATGATTATTTCTTTTAACGTAATTTTGTACATGTATTTATTGTAATGCTTGTTATTGTAATGCTTGTTATATGGGTATGTTTCTGAAATAAATAAATATAATAATAATCATTTTTGTGTTGTGGTTTGAAGGGTACTGCAGTTGGCGAAATTACAGGGTTGTTGAGACTAAACAACGAAATTCTTAAAGTAATGAGCACCAATTAAAGCAGCGATGCTCTGAACTTTGTTTAGTTACTTGGAGCTCCAGATATACACATATTTTGACATAAAAAAGCAAGTAGTATTAAAAATTAAAAAAAAATCTTTAACATTTTTTCTACTTAATTTTACGATGGTTTCCAAAGACGTGAAGTCCCGATACAACATACTTATTATTTGATTCGTGCCTACTTGAGAACTTTTCCTCGGTCTACTTCTAAAAACCAATACAATAATGTAGATGCTTGTTCTGTGTCTGGGTATTTTTTTGTTATACGTATATATTTGCAAAGAAAAGATAAACACAAGACAAGATTTACACAACACAAGATTTCCTTAGATTAGCGCTAGATACCATGCCGTGTGAAATATCTACCGATATTTATTTATTTTGTACTTGAAAAATTACCATGTGTCAAAATCTACGCAAACTTTACGTCGCATTTTTGGCTTCTTTGGGGACATAAGCTTGGGATGTATTAAACCAAAAAGTTATCATTATAGTTATTATCAACGACAACTTTTACTGTTCACCGGTTCCATAGATAAAGTCTGTATGTCACAGTTGCTTGCTTTTTCACGATTCCATAGTTGACCAGTGAAAGTTATGGTGGATATAATGACCACCTTTTGGCTTAGTACACACTTAAATAAGACTGATTTTTGCATTCTTAAGTGGTTTTATCTGAGTTGTTTTCTGTGTATATATAATAAAATATTATATTATTATTGTAGCGATGATAGCTCAGTGGTTAGCGCGGTCGGTTCGCATGCCGAAGGGCGTGGGTTCAAACCCCAACAATGAGCTTGAGCTACCGGTGAAGGAAAACATTGTGAGGTAATCATAGCGTGATGGTAGGGTACTTTCTAGTACTCGGCTGGCTAGCTACCACCCTCAAGTTGAAAATCTGCCGCGAAGCATCATCTAACGGTGTGTTCCGGCAGCCTCATTTGAGATCCAGTTCCATTCCAGGCTAGGTGTGCTTTACCATCTTCGACCACACCGTCACTTAACATCAGGTGAGTTGGGGTCAAACATATATATATATATTCCTAGTCAAAAGTAGTTTAGGCTACTTGGTCAAAACCACTTTTAACCGATACAATTTAGTCAAAACCACTACTGTCAAATAATTTTTCGGGTAATATAGGTCCAAAGTCCTTAGTCAAAACTATTACGAACTTTATTGATGAGAGTTTGTCGTATTTTATTGTGTACTTTTATCTGTTCTTACTAAGTACCGCATTAGAACTCTGTACAAAGATTTTCTACTCAGTGGCGGGTCAGCACGCGGTAGGCTGCACATCGCTAAGTTTTTTCGCTCTAAGCCATTCTCGGATCCAATTTAATGGTGCCATGTTTCTGCCATAAGAGGCGAGATTTTGCCACAAATGGCGCGGTCGTGGCGAGTAATCCTTAACGCTTGGGCAGTAGATTAGCCTCGCGGATGCTTACGGTGAAAAGTGACAGTGTTGAATGCAAGCCACTGCATTCTATTTGATACGTCATTATTTGCGAGTCAGTTAGTTGTTAGGTGCTTAGTTCTTCTATGGCTAAGGCATGCTTTACATGTTATGTAACATTTTATACAAGGTTACGCGGAACAGTAGTACTAAGCTAATAAAAGCTCATTGCGGACCAACTTAACATCAGGTGAGCTGTAGTCAACCACCCAGCTTTAAAATCGTGTAAAAAAAGCTTTGTACTTATGTCAACTTGCCTGTCAGCCAAAAAAAAGAACTAATTAATAAAATATTTGAGTGACAGCCCTGCGTCGGCGCATACTCGTATTAGGCGCGCGTGCCCGCATCGAATGCGCCCGCCGGCCGACACGCACGGGCGCACTCTATGCGCATACTGAGTACTCGAACTTTGATCCTCTGGCTATCGATGCATTTTCCCACAGTTGCTGTAGTATACATTAAAACTATTTTAAATTTGCTTACTAGGTGGTAATTCTCTTTAGCAGGAGTTGACTTACCACCGCAGTACCAGATATTCTGCCGCCACGCAGTAGTGTGGAAACATAACTGTTTTCAGGTCTAACGAATAACGAATTTAAGATGACAAAAATTGCTAACGAATTTAAGACCAGATACCCTAGACAAAGTACCATTAGTCCCATAATAGGGTCCCATTTTACCCTTTGGGCATGGAACCCTAAAAAAACGACATTTACGTCTAGAAATATTCTTAAAAGAAACCTTAATAGAAATAAAGTACAATGGTTCCATTTACTGATCCAAAATCCTTTCGAAGAACACTAGGAATAATGTTATTCAAAATTTATTCGGTTACACTGTTCTGCATTGACTAAAATTACCATTCATACCTTTATATACAGTAAAGTGACCTCTAAGTGAAACTAAACCATTTTTACGGCGACGTAAAACTTGCCTATCAGTTTGATATGAAAATAGAGTATGAATAAGTTAAGAGTTCTAAAAAAATAATCTATCATTCTGGCATAATTTGGATTCACTCTAATATCAAAAGTAAATGCGAAAGTAACTTTTTATATGTCTGTTACGTTTTCATAAGTAAGCGGATCCATCAATATTGTTGTAATTGGCAGTATGCGTCACCTTTTTTCTTTTTGGCATCGCACTTTGTGGATTTGCCAGCGTCAAGATATTTATCTCCCTCTGTCTTTTCCAAGTTATTGCCGGTGACTTCCAACGGTGAAGGAAAACATCATGAGGAAAAGTACATGTCTAAGAGCTCTTAAAAAAAAGTTCTCGAAGACGTGTGAAGTCTGCCAACCCGCATTTGGCCAGCGTAGTGGACTATGGCCTTATCCTTCTCACAATGAGAAGAGACCCGCGCAAGTGGCAGTGGCGAAGTGGCAAAAAAACAGGCCTGATTCGAAAGATATTTCAAATTATCTTAAGAAAAATTAGGTTTTTAAATAAGTCAAAAGGACTCGAAGTAATTCTTGGTTGAGTCCAGTCATGCCCTGGTATAGTAGTAGAGACTTTATTACAAGATTCGTTAGAGTTTTAGAAGCACCACGAAAAGTCATGTTTCACATTAGATATAACTCGCGCATACCATTTAGCACTTTATGAATTAAACACTACTATTTTATACATACAAAGAACACAAGTTTATTTCCCGCGTTCCCGCCCAAATTCCAGTTTGCATCATTGATATAGATCGAATGCAAGGAATTTCTTTTTCGAAAAAAATAAATGCAGACGTCGTGCAAAATCTCATGGATGACTTTTTGAAATTGCTTTAGCATTAAATATTCCTTTTGTAAGCCGTGGTGGTACCGGCGTAAGAATAGTACCCCACCCTCTCTACCCGTGGTTGCCGTAAGAGTCAGCTAAGGGATGTAATCCGGAAGATGGACAGAAGCGTCTTCCTTGAACAATCACACCTAACTGTGCTCGCCAACCCGCCTGCCAAGCGTGGCGAGTATTGGCAAAACCACTCAGGAGGAGGCTATGTGCAGCAGTGGACGTCCTATGGCTGATGATGTATGTATGTATTCCTTTTGTACATATGTACATATTATGTACTAGCTGTGCCAGCGACTCCGTTTGCGTGGATGTTTGGGGCGAAATATGTTTCTTATCCTTTTTTGTTTGTGAACCGATTGGTATAAAACCAACCCTAAATGTTACGGGAAGCTTGCCACCATACATTAAAGAAAACCGCATTCAAACCTATTAAGATTTTGAGATTGGCGTGCACAGACGCACAGATAAATCGGATTACAGACAAAAATTCAAAACTTTTTTTTGGCCTCGGTAACTGATGTACAACGTGTATAAACTGTTTTTTTGAAATCATATTTAATGTACAGATACGGCTCGTTTACTATTTTATTATATGAATGTAATAAAATTTAAAAAAATTAAATTTTATTATATGAGTAGTAGTGTATATATATATATATATATATATATAGATATATTATTCAGTGAAAAAATAAGTAATAGTTTTTTCAACTCACCTCACATGACCGTTCGTCTAATTTATGTCCAAGTGGGATGGAATCTGAAAAGAATATAAAATATATATAAGTTTTGTATTATTTACGTCAAAATTATTCTATTTTCATACTAGCATAGCTTATCGAAAAAAAGTAACTCTTATTATATATTTATTTTATCCGGGACTTTTGTTAACTTAACACATTTTATTAATCTCTAAATAAACTTAAACTATACGCAATACATGGAGAAGTAATGTAATCTATTGCTAGTTTTGTGCGCATACCGCGAGCAGAGCAGCGACCCGCAAGCAGTACCCGATCACGAGTATGACGCATGTGCCAGCCATCGCCCTCCTCAACCATATCTGAGAGAAGAGAGCGCCCCGACATGCGACGCCGTCGCAAGAAGGAGCCTTCGATTGTGAGCATAAATGCTCGAGCCGTACACACAATCCTTATTACTAAACTCTTACACAATATGTATAGAATTATGTGACTATTTTTTTATCTCTCACTTTTGATATTTAAATATTAGAGACTTTGTATTGATTGGAAACATGCTGGTTTTAACCATTGCACTAACTAAATTAACTCCGTATAAGGTAACTAGGTAGTTAAGAGTTAATGCCAGTATACTGCCTAAAGACCTCTAATAAGGCCTTACGTTTATAACACAAACTAAAATCCCATCAAGCCGTTGGAATCTAAAAAAAACATCAATTTGCGAACCGCCATGATGAATGGCGTGCTATGGTGCTGAAGTGTCGACTCATTCTTTTATATTGCAACCTTTTTGGTCGCTAATGAGCCCGTGATACAGCTCGATCACTATGACAAAAGACGTTTACAAATGTCGATTTTATTTGACACTAGCTGTGCCCCGCGGTTTCACCCGCGCTAGTTGCCTACGTCATAGTAGCTTTATGCATGCAAAGTCTCAGCCCGATCGGTTTAAAATTGTAAAAGTTTCATACAAACTTTCATCCCATATTTTATCCCCTCGGGGGTAGAATTAATCAAAATCCTTTTTTACCGGATGCCTACGTCATAACATCTACCTGCATGCCAAATTTCAGCCCGATCCGTCCAGTGGTTTGGGCTGTGCGTTGATAGATCACTATGTCAGTCAGCTAGTCAGTCAGTCAGTCAGTCAGTCACCTTTGAGTTATATATATTTAGATTATGAGATAGTGAAAGAAAAATGTAATAAGAACGTAAGTACGCGGATGTAACTGATAAAAAAAATCATTTTTTAATGTGAGTAGACGAGAATATGATGCAAAGAATAAGCTTATCAATAGTTACAAAAGAATATGGAGAGAACAATTTTTCAAGAAAAAAATTTACCTATTTAATAATGAATTTACTGAGTAACGTTTAATATATCGTAAACACAAGTTTTTATCTAATATCAAAAGATAAATCACTTAATTAGACTAGACAAAACTATTTTATTTCAAATTAAACTTGACTAACCTTTACTTCAGTCACGTCAAAACTTAGGTTGAATCTTTTCATCGAGGTCAAACTGTTTCAACCCTTCCACAGTTCAATTTATGAAGTCACTGCGAAAATTATGTACTACCAAAAGAGGGGGAGTTTAAATCGTATTCCGAAGAGATAAGGCAGGAGCTGGTGGGGTTAATTACAGTGAAGGGTGGTTAGAAAATACATAGTCATGGTGATACCACAGATGAGGTATAAGCAGATGGACACCTAATTGGACTAAAGGTAAACCTAAATGGAGGCGAATCCGGTAAGTCTAAAAGATCACTGAATTTGGGTAATGGACAGTAAGTTTTTGAATAGCAGACAGTTGTTTTTGCAGCTAAGTACAACGCACGCGCTGTTTCGTCTTATTTCGCACTAAGGATGCATGCGCGCGTGCTCTACTCCTTGAAGAAGGCAACCGCATGTAGCCAAAACTATAGAAGATTTGACGTAATTAAAGGCGACTAATGCCGTAATAACCAAACCACGTTAATCTCCTATTCCTTTCCGTAGAGAATTAATAAATGAACAAGTGTCTATGATTGAGTGTATTGTAATAGGTTTTAAGCGTTTGACACTACTCAATCTACTAAATAAAATGAAAATAATACAAAAATAAAGTTAAAATTTAAACTGGCTGGAATAAAATATGTAATAAGTAGGTACATATAAGCAACCTGTTTTACGAATAATAATATGCGATAAAAAATACGAAAGTGTAATTACCACATCATATAGTATAGTATGCATAGTATATACTATGGTATTTATAGTATACTACCATATTATTTTACTATAGACAGATATAGCTGACGTGGTTTTGATACATTGGAGACCTTATCTTGATGGAGCTCGTGAGTATCGTGGATCTGAAGACGTCGAACGAGTTGTTTGCTGGAATATTTCTGACACCACAGAGGAGGACTCAGGTAAGGATTCCAGAGCATACCGACGCATCTCTGTACACTACCCGCTCTCACCTCCGCACCCGCGCATCAAACGCTGTCTTCACGTGGGAAGCGCGCAGCGGGCCGCAGTGCGACGCAAGACGCAGCCACGCGCGTATTGTTTTCAGTCTCCATGGTGAAGGCCACCGTATTTGGCCGAAACTATAGTCAGAGTATCCGATATAATTAAACGTGAGCAATCCCACATAAGTAAAATAAAAATATAGTAATATGGTATACGAATAGTAATATATTTGTAATTCGGTCTTAATAGAATCTTCCAAGTTTTAAATCTTTGTGTTTCTAATCTGTGGTTGATAATGATTCATGGGTGCGATGTTTTGATGAAAAATTGATGGGGTCCCAGTTTTATATCAATTATCTGCTGTCCAATTAGCATAAATTTGAAATTGATTTCAGTGAGCATATTGTTTACATTCCACAGTTTCACTCGCCTATTTATATAATCGTCTATCGATAATATAATTTTTACATTTCTCTAAAAAAAACATAGGCATGCTTGATTTGACAGCCGCTGGAGTTTCAACAATCTTTTTGGAAAAGTCCTTTAATTCCATTTGCATGTTGCTAAAGAGAGACAAAGATAACAATGAATATTTTCACGCAGTAAAATTGTACACAATATAGTTTACCGTATTACACAACAGCAAGCCTATTATAAAAAACGGATCTATTTTGTATTACGTCTAATAATAATCGTTTAGCCAAATTGTAAAAAAGTTGCATTGTAGTTCGACCTTGTAGAAATACGACCAAAATAAAACAATGTTCAGTAAAAAATAGCACCTAATGAGGAAAAGGGTACTTGGCAAATTAACTATAGTATGTAGCAGGATAATAAAATGTTTAAATAAATAAAAAAAGTTACATGTATTGTTACTAAGGCACCAGACATACAGGACAGACTAGTGTCAGAAATGTGAACTAAAGTCTGCCAAAGCGGTTCACGACCCACTTGACTACATTACGGCTAGTTTTGTTGAAGAACGCAAAGCACGAATACGACGTGACAAACGTTTGTTTAGCCGTATTACAATACAACTAAACGTAAGTACGACATAATATAAATCGCCTACGTTTTTCAATGTAACGAATTCTGAATTTTCCCTACGAAATAAACATACATAGTCAGAATAGCAGCAATGTGCTAAGTTAAAATTAACCGAGTTCAGGTTGGCTAAATGGTTTTTAGCCGTGTTATCAAGCCATACAAGACCTTGATTCAAAGAGAACATTCTAGTAGTTACGCAATGAGCTTCAAAACATTATCTTGTGAAAATGTTTTCAGTAGCATTCACGCACCGCGGTCAAACCCGTCACAGCGCATTAGCCACGCCGCGGTCCTCGCTAAGCGAACATTCTTGCCAACAGTTAAGTTACGCTCCTCACGCAAGTCCTTACTTTAACCCTCCAAAGTATGCCTGTTGTGAACTTTCAACAGTTTCACGGGGTATTGTCGTTTCGAACCTTTGAGGTTGCGCTACACTGAAAGCGAATCTGCAACTAACTAAAAAAATAACAAAAGAAGGACACATATCGTCCATTTATTAAAGGAAAAAAAAAATGTGTAATAACAGTGCAGCGTATTGTTTTTTTTGTAAGTGTTTTGTGTTTATAATTGTATAAAAGGTATTGCATTTATTTAAATAATAAATAGGCTTGCGATTGACCGCTATCCTATCTGATGTTAAGTAAAGATGTAGTCTACGATGGAGCACGCTTGTATAGAAGAACCCGATTTACTTGTGACTTGAAGACATTTAGATTATATCCACCGGGAAACACTAATTTAGGCAGCATATTCTACTGTTTATTGTAATTTATTTATAGAAATAGGCTTGCGTTTTCCCCTCATTTTGTCTGAGATGAAGCAGCGATAAGGTCTACGACAGAGCATGCTTGCCAGAAAAAACCGATTCACTCGAAATTCGAAGACACCAAAAATATATAATACACCTTTTATCAAAAAATAGTCATTCAGCCAGCATATTCCATAATTAGCTTTTCGCATAGTAAAATAAGAATCAAACTATTTCGTTTATCATTTCGCTATGATAACTATTAAATGACATTTTTTAAACTCCTAGCCAACTATAGTGAACTCCTTTATATAAACGTTGTAGGTATAAGCTTATCTTTTTTAAATGTGAAAGTTATGAGACGAACGATACGGTCTTCTAGATAACGCATGCCCATAACCATTGCAGCGCTACACTGAACTTTTAGTGGTAAACCAAAGCCCAGGGCATCGTAACTTTGGCGCTCTACTTCAAGTCATTGGATAGTTAATCTCAACAGCCCACATCTCGGGACACATAGCTTAGCTTAGGTTATAGTGAAGCATACCTTTGGTCGGGGCTCACGAATACGAGTAATTAGCGAATTGCGTGCGTTTCGACCGCTCGTTTGCGAAGGGCCTTTTGTGCTACGCATTCGCATTCCCGTGGTGATTGTTTAGGTTAGTAGCCCTGTTAGGGTATCGTTTAATCAGACTAGCATTAGATATTCCACTCAAATTCCATGGTGCAAAACCGCCTTTGAATGTGATCAGAATTTTTTAAGACATAAAAGTGTCATATAATTTACATGGGAAGAAAGGCTAATGCACACGGTCGGTTCACACGCCGAAGGGCGTAGGTTCAAATCACAACAATGAGCTTGAGCTGCCGGTAAAGGAAAACATCGTAAGAAAACCACAGCAAGGCGGTAGAGTACTTTCTAGTATTCGGCTGGCTATCTGCTTGACGGTTCAAGTTGAAAATCTGCTTACATTTTGTGTACAATATAATTGTGAAAGTATTGTATGATATACGTTATTTAAACAACTTAATTATAACGCAAAACGTGTTTTTACTGCAACACTTTCCCAGATAAGTCGAGGACTGCATTATAAAATCAAATTAGTTACTAGTTCGGTTTAAATTAAAAATTTATGTCAATGCTATGAACTTACCACTCTATGATAAATTCGAAGCTTGTTAGGGGCCCGTACTATTTGGATATTAAGCTTTTTAGACAATTGGCGGCGCAATCTGTATCCACTCTATCTTTAATGGTCATTGTCTTATGACCTTGTAGACAGTTAAAACTTTCACAGAAAATAAAATTACGTAACCATAACAATTAATATACTAATTATTAAAAAATAAATGCATCTCAAAAACATACAAGAAAAAGTCTGAAGGATTTCGTGCTCTTTATCATATATCAAAACGTCTATCTTGGTGACATTAAAGTTTACAGTAAAATTAAAAAAAAAACAAAACGTCTTTTGTGCTATGGTTCCTTGAAAGAGATCGTCCTTGAGAGAGTCTTCAAGCGATAGGGACATCAGTTGTTGCACCATAGCCACCGTGAACAATATAAAGTATAGATAAAATCTATAATAAAAATTGGTTAATTGCGACTGAGTTCCGCCAAAAACAACAACAAAAAAAAAAAAAAAATATTGAACGACATTTTTCACATGTAGTACATTTTTGTATGCATGTATTATACATATAAATCTTCCTCTTGAATCATTCTGTCTATTGATAGAAACCACATTAAAATCCATCCGTTTAAAAGATCTAAGCGTACAGACGGCGGGAAGCGACTTTGTTTTATACTATGTGGAGATAAATCTTTGTCCTGAGTGAAAATCGAATCGCCCAACAGCTCAAGAAGCAGAGCTACAGGGGTATCCTATAAATGAAATACATGATATACCTAGGTACAAGGTGATACGGAACACTCAGTGCGCGAGTCCAATCAGCA
Organism: Biston stratarius; assembly: GCA_950106695.1. NCBI lineage: Eukaryota > Metazoa > Arthropoda > Insecta > Lepidoptera > Geometridae > Biston > Biston stratarius. The sequence goes on along the minus strand of OX467115.1, from coordinate 10,618,623 downwards.
CTTAACCAGTTTTATTTTTATGACTAACTAAAAAACATACTAGACATTGCATTGACGTGAACTTTATTGCACTGAAATAAATAGACAAATTCATTAGTTAATAAAATGTCTATTTGCTTTTTATGGCTTCAAAAATGTTATCAATTCGTGTTGTAAGTGTAACCATGGCATTAACGGTGATATTTAACTTTGTGGGAACGAAGTTATTTTAATTTGAAAAATAGGTTTACTTGCGGAAGCTATAAAATAAAATAAAGTTATTTTTGAGAATTGACACTTTAACGTTTAAATTCAAGTTGTCAATATAGACTGGTAACTTGCCCCAGCTTTGCATGATTTATATCTTTTGGGAGAAGTTTTCTAAATGATAGAGAATACCGTATCAATATCTGCTTATTTTAGAGAAACACGTACAAACACAAGACACACGTGAAATGTAACAATAGTTTATAACTATTTATAACTACCGTGGTTTTAAAGAAGCCGTACATATACGTATTTACGTAATACGTATATGGAAGAAACAGGACCGTATGTTTCTATTCTGGATAATAAGTTAACGGTTTCTTCTAGGCAAGCGTGCTTCATTGTAAATCAGAGATGGCGGTAAACCATCACCATTACTAAAGGGGGGTGGAGTAGGGGATCGGTCTTTGCTTTGCATAGCACGCATAGGAGAGGGAAGTAAGATCTATGCTTACTTTTGCTGACAAGGGGGAGGGAGGGGTTAATAATTACTAAAATTCTGCTTACGTAATATTTGAATGTTACCTAGACGACCTCCTGAGATTTACCACTAAGTAAAATCTAAACGATTTCCTGCAGTAGAAACCTAAACTTAGTAAAACTTACATGATGCCGTCATATACAAGCGTATTTGTCATGCTATATTGAGCAAGCTAGTAGCGCAATTATTGGACGCTGTCACGAGCAGCTGTGCCGCGGCCTGGTGTATGTTATTGTGACGTAACGACATATGGGAGATATGACGTACCGCACTGAAAATCAGCACGCGACGTTTTGAGGTCATATATTTTCATTGGAATTTATTAATGGAAAAGGAATTATGAAAAGGATTTTATTCGTTTATTTGATGTTTAGTAAACGATTTAAACACACGTCTGGTCGTAGTCAAATTTGACAGGAATATACAGATGTTCAGCAGGGCTGGAAATTTACGGTTTAAGAATGTATAAAAATTACAAAAAATGTACCTACTGAGATTATACACTCGTTAATTAACATAACAAAGAGAAAACGTAAAACAAAATACCAGACATCCGTTTTTTATAAGGTAAGGTAGTTCTAAAACACCATTCGTATACAATTCGCTTTGCCGGTAAACCGATATTATGGAACGCAGCATAAAGTAAAACTACCGTAAAAATTTTAATATAATTTTTTTTAAATGTTTATTTAGCCTAAATATATATATCACCCATGGTAAGGGCGCCCGGATACCACATTTAGCGTTCAAACTAACTTAGTCACCAGTCTATAATTGTAGTTCTACTGAAGTTTTGCCAGCGAGATACGTTTGACAAAGACGATTTATATTCAGCTCTTACCATGCACACCTACATATATCTTTACCAATATTATTAACTGTCAGACGTTAAACGCTGTTCAATTTTCAATAAATTTGTGTATGATCGTTTTGTGTTCTTGCGCAAATTACATTAAAAAATGAATTCTTTTCGAAATTTTCGCAACTTTTCCAATTTCTCTAAAAACCTTAAATCCATTTTATTATATTATCTGACGTGGTTTTGACACATATAAAAAATATATATATATAATTATTGTATATATTTAATAATTATTAAGCGTGAGTAATCCCGCATAAGTAAAACAAAACATATATGTACATTGTACACGGGTAATCGTCCAGTCTTTGAATAACAAAACAAAGTCCAGGGCATCGCTGTTTTGGCGCTCGTTACTTCGAGACTTTGATAGTTAGTCTCAACAACCCTGTAGTTTCGCTAGCTGCAGTACCCTTCAAACTGAAACACATTACACACTACTGCTTGTCGGCAGAATATCTGGCATGGAAATCGTGTTCAATCCACTTCCCGGTGCTATGCGAGAAAGTCATTCCTACAAACAAAAAGTCGTTTAATATTTAAACATTACAATGGTTAACCCTTAAAAGTCGGCTTACATAATTAAAAAGTGGCGAAACTGGCGCTCGAGCGAATTAAAACGTAGCGAAGACTCCAGTGCCCTCATTCTGATGCTCTCGAGATTACCTTGGTCACACCAATGGTCATCATCATCATCATCATCTCAGCGGAAGGACGTCCAATGCTGGACATAGGCCTCCCCTATTGACTTCCATAAAGACCGGTTGGAAGCGGAATAAGTGATTACATATTGAATGACTAGTACATAATTAATCAATTTTTTTTTGATTGACATTTTTTAAAATATGAATAAACAAACAACGTATATCTATCGAGTTAGCAAAAAATGTACCTATTTGTATGATTACAAACAGCTTTTACCACAGAATTATAGGTAGTCGTTGTCGTCGATGACAGTCTTATAAGTTTTTAATGCCATTCAAGGTAGATGATTATGAAAAATCATGCGACGAATTTATTTGGCAATAGAAATTCACGACACGACCTCTGTTTTCTCTATTATATCTATGTTATTATAATAGGTTCCAATAAGGTTGGATGCTATGACAGCCTAGCTGGGAGACTGTCCGCCAATCTGGAGGTTGTAGGTTCAAATTCCACAGCACGCAACTCTATCTTTTTAAAAAGTATGTACTGTTATTAAAAAAGGAAACTTGCACGTGTGAGTTCTTAATATTCCTGCGCTTGACCAGCGTGGTAGACTATGACGTTACCCTTCTCACAATAAGAAGAGACCCTTGCCCAGCAGTGGGAAAGTTTATAAAAACAGGGCTGGTCCGTACAAACATATTTTACCAACTAACAATAAGAAATAGTGACTGAGTTAATCTCGATCGAGTGAGAATCGTCTCGTTGCTTATCGGCAGAAATGGTCATATGTATAAACTAAATAGGTATTATGTTGAACAGATTACATGGAAATTACGTAAATTACGCTCCCTCTACTCTATATGTATATAAGTTGGTCGAACTGAACGTGTAAGCATGCCGTGTGCGCATGAATGGAATTCGATGACAACACTTTTTCATTCTGTTCAATAACATATAGAAGACAGTACCCAAACTATGGTATTTGGTATTGTTTGATTTATTACATGACTACCCAAAAATGAAGTATACCTAATGTTTTCAGGGTTTATGTGTATGCATGAATGTGAGTTTTTTAAAATTACACCATAACTTTTAAATGCCTTTTTATGCGGTTTCGTTAATTTCGTCATCACGGTTGTGACACAGTTTTTTTAAGTGTCGATGTGTTCTTATGCGTTAAACACACCTAGACTGGAATGGAACTGGCTCTTGAGTGAGGCTGCCAGAACACACTGTTATGTGTTTGGTGACAGATTTTTCAACTTAAGTGTGGAAGCTAGCCAGCTCAGTACTAGGAAGTACCCTACCACCATGCTATGGTTTCCTCACTATGTTTTCCTTCACCGGCAGCTCAAGCTCATTATTGGGGTATACCGAGGCGTCAAATCCACATTACGCACAGCGAGGATGTGGAACTCTTTGCCGGATTCTGTATCCCGAAAAGTACAATATGAGTGTCTTCAAATCAAGAGTAAACAGGTTCCTTCTAGGTAAGCGTGTTCCACCCTAGACCACATCGTTTCTTATCAGGCAGGATGTGATCCAACGCGAACCTATTATATATTTAAAAAAAAAACTCGCGCCCTTCGGTGTGTGAACCGACCGCGCTAACCACTGAGCTATCACTGCTACAAAATAAATAGGTATTGATAACACCTTCATCACTGTTTCTCGAGTACACTTTTCTTTACAAAAAGTCCACTATACTTGACGTACGAGTTGGCCCCTGATGTAGTGTCGTGATTCAGAGCCAGGTGGCCATTGCGTACGCGCCGACCGCCCGCGCCGACGTGTCTGACAACTCATGGAACTTGTTTTTCACATACTCTTGTAGTTGCCGGTGGAATTACAGACTTTTGAAACTACTCATCGAATGAGCACCAAAGCATAGATGTTCTGGACTTGGTTTTGTGACATGCTTAAGGGTCATTCAAGTATTACGTAAGTAGTATTTTAGTAATTACTAACCCCTTGTTACCAAAGTTAAGCAAAGTTCTTACTCCTCCTTTAACTAGCGGTCCATATCGAGAAGGGTTCTAGAACAAGTAGAAAATGTGGTGTGCCAATAACAAGAAAAATAAACAATCAGCATTAGTTATATTGCTGAAACTATCAGATCCCCAGAGAAGAAGTTATTCCTCATGTCATTAAAAATGAGCAAAGCAAAGACCACCTTTGGTGCTTACGTAATACTTGAACGGCTCCTTACCATCAGGAGAACGATTCGTTCGTATTATTACTTTTACATTAAAATGGTATCAGCAGCATTATCATCATTTGACCCATTAAATCAAATCCTGCATTGTATAAGTGCATGAATAATGAATGTATGATCTATTGTGACGTAAAAGCTAATTTTCTACAATGTAACATTTTAATATTTAGTCATAATTATCCAATTTCAGTATGAAAACTGAAGTGGTTTCGACACATATTCGTTTTATTATGCGGTAAGCAAGCAAGACGAACGTGCGAAGCAAAATGAGGTCACGCGCGCGTTGTACTCTGCCTAGCCTCCTTGAAAAAGGTCAAAGAACCTAATCAAACAAGAGTAATCCACAATGAACTTTATTAACCCTACTTTAAACGTATCAAATACCACTAAATATTGTGCATTTCGGAGCTTACCATCGTTTTTACTTACTTTTTTCAGAACGTTTATTTTACATAATAGTGTGCGAAGGCTAGCGTGTAATTATTACAATAATAAATGAGAAAATATTACATCTGTCGGCATAAATTTTGTAGGTATTAATAGTATTTCTCTAGTCATTATAATAACCAGAAAACTCGTTAACCCAAAGGTCAGCTTTCCAGTAATACTTGTATTATCTGAGTTCAATAATGGCGCATGAAGGGCTAACCTAACTGTTCCTCATTTCGCTTTGCTTCTGAATAGACAGTAATTACAAGTATGCAAGCGGGAAGGTACACTGTACTACAGACGAAGAACTCCGAGCAAAACAAGAGGCAGCGTTATTAAACATTATTCTTGCCATGATACCTATTCCAAATGAACCATAATTAGGCGATCCTAACATGTTTTAGCTTTACATTGATATACAAAACTAAAAAAATGAGTGTTTAGCGGAAATTCATTTTAAGTGTTCAATATATATATATTTTTAGTGTTTTACCGTATAAAAGTCGTTTTGGTGATCATCATCAGCCGTAAGAATTCCACTGCTGGACATAGGTCTCCTCCTGGGGGGGTTTTGCCAATACTCGCCACGCTTGGCAGGCGGGTTGGCGAGCTCGATAAAAGTCGTTTTGGTGATGAGGCTTTAATTTAAAATTTATTTAACTTGACGATAATTTTTAAATATCTATCCGCAATATTCTTTAATATCTATAACTAAAATCCGGTTTAAACTTAAAATTTAAATAAATTTAAATAACCACAAGTCTTTATATCCTCTTTTCGCTGCAGTAACCAGTTGCCGACACGTGTGTCGCCTCTACACGAGACATCCTCAGGACGTGTTGACTCTTCGAGCGCTTGGCCGCGAATGATAGATATTTAAAAATTGTCACTTTAGTTTTTTTTTTTTATATCCTCAAATGAACTTCCGCAAAGTAACGCTTGAACCAAATAAATTAAACTAAACATGTTATGTTTCAAACCTTTTTCTGTCAATTGGTAACTTAAGAATACGATAGATACTTTAAATTTTAAAAAATTGTGTCTTTTTGTAGATATTTTAGCTTTATTCGTCGTCGTTCGTCTTCATTGTTTTAACCAAAACGAATAATAAGCGGAAATTCAATAAAGATATAACTCCAGAATACCCGGTAAGACTTTATTAACTGGTTTCCCAGTGTCAAGGTACAGTTACTTCACTAGGCACCTCTCGCGGTTTGAAGTAGCGTTAATTATAACTCATGTCAATGTCTAGAGGACCGGCTTAACCGTGGTTTAACGGTGGACTAACCAGCTATGAATTGGTTAATCATACGCCTCTTGCACAGTTTTTGATTGGCATGGAACGGTTAGTTAACCGAGTACCTATGTAGATTGAATAATAGGTAATTAAAATACTTTTGGTATTTATTGTAGAAAATATTTTGCAAATACGTGTGAAAAACATTGCGACCGTCAAAGAGCACAGAGGATTTAGATAAAGCTATGCGGTATTATTTTTGTCTATTTATGTTTTATGTGTACTAGCGACGCGCCCCAGCTTCGCACGGGTGCAATGTAAATACTAATGTGGTGCATATGCATGTATTATATATATAAACATTCCTCTTGAATCACTGTGTCCATTGATGGAAGCCCCATTAAAATCTGTAGCGTAGTTGAAAAGATCTAAGCGTACATATGGCGGAAAGCGACTTTGTTTTATACTATGTAGATATATAATTTAATTTTCCAAACAGACTGATTTTTAAATATTTTGAGTTTAATTAAATGTTTTATTTAGTTTTAAAATGTGTGTTTTATAAAATATGCAAATTAACTAAAAAAAATACGAAATCGGTAATTCCAACCATAGTTATTTATATAATTGCCATATTGTTGCCAAAAAATAATGGTTAAAATAAAAATAAAAAAGATTATATTTAACTGTCATGCTAGCTCATTTGATAAAGTTTGGGTTCGATTCCCACTCAGGAGTCAGGAGTAACATTTGAGTGACTAACATAGATGTTTGTTCTTTGTCTGGGTGTTCTGTTTGTATTATACGTATGGATTTACAAAAAAAAAGTATTTAAGTAGGTATTCTGCCGCTGGCGCTGTGGGAAATGTCCGCCAATATTTATTTATTTATCTTCTATTTTGGAAGTTTTATGTTATTTTAAATAAAGTGGGGTGTATTACAGAAATTTTACCGGAATTATATTCATCACCGGTACTTAATCGCGTACAAAATACTTTGAAATTAGTTTTGTTTATTTATTTATCACGTTTAGGTATGTGTGCAAATGAAAGTTTAAAAACTATAAATCTAACTTTTCTAACAAATAAGTTCCATCTCCTATTTGACGGCAGTCGTGTTTGGATACAATAATGGAAATAAATTCGTTAAAATCCGTTTCAAATTTAAAAGCCCATCTCCTAGTTCGAAATGTCAAACTTTATATTTCCAACAATGACATGCTTTTAAAATTGCGTTTACAATGTTCACATTTGAAATTGCACTTTCGCGCAACAAAATAGAGATAAAATTTGATTGTGTTGTGACAGCCAAAGGCGCTATTTAGGGCTGCCATACGGATTATTTCGATCAAAGATTGCCAGCTCTAAAATTCCTGTCAAAAATAGAGTAACTATGTAATTTCATGTTAAATCCTGAACGAATTAACAGGATGTGGTTTTTTTTTTTAAATTTGTTACCTTACTAAGTTTTGACTTAGTTTGTTTTCTTCCTAATCTACTATAGATATTGACAATTTTAAAAATTGGTAATAAGTGTAAGTGGGGATCGTGATGTTATTAACAAGTATGTAAATAATATTTTTACTTTTTTCATACTTATAAGGCATACAGGAGGGGATTATGGGGGAGGCCTATGTCCAGCAGTGGACGTCCAACAGCAGATAATGATGATGATGATGATGATTATGATGATGACGATGATGATGATGATGATGATGATGAAGGCATAAAGAACACCCAAACACAGAACAAAACATCTGTGTTAGTGACACAAATATTAGTCCTGAGTGGGAATTAAACCCACGCCCTACTGCTCTCGAAGCTAAACTTTACCAAATGAACTAAGAGTCCCCTCTTAATTCAGTAAAATAATAATGAAAGATAAATAATAATATCAAATTTGAGAGTTCCGAGTTATATTAATGAGTTTAATTAAACTGTTATAGGTACTGTAATATATGTATAATTATATATCCGAGTACTTACTACTACCGTGTACAATAATACATTACAATTTTAATAATTTCAATTGTTGGCAACCCTGCCAAATACGGGCAGAAATGTACTTATTCAGAATTTCTCGATTCCGCATCTTGACAGGACTGAGATTGCATCTATTTCGAATTTTATTTAAAAACACGCTTGAGTATAACTCAACTCTTCGTGGAAGCATCGAACAATGCTGAATTATCGAGTTCTATATCCTTCCAGCCGCATGTACAATACTTGGATGTACATGGATCTAAGCTACTTTATTATAGAGACTATAATACATTGACATGCAGAGCAACTAAGCAGGGAAATAGTCTTTATGAGCATTATATTACAATGACCTAACAAAGGTTCCTTGTCACAAAATTCTAAAAACAAAAGAAGAAATTCAAATGCTGAACACGATTCAAATAATCATGCAACCTCATTTTAATCAAATCGATTTACTGTTCCATATTCGAAAATTGAACGTGTTCGCGCGTTCTTGCCATAAGCAGCTTCGTTCCGTTCCCGTGAGGGCACCACTTTTTATAACATCACACGGAACGTTCCCAGGAGCGATCAGAGAAATCCGTGAAGAATGTAATAGAGATAATAAAACGCGAGCGTGGAAAGAAACGTTAATAATTCGAATTGGAACGAATTTAAGTTTGTTCTGTGAATTTTGATTTGATTTTGGGATTTACTTGTCGATTTCTATATACATTTCAAAATCATAAATTGTTAAATGAATAGAAAAAAATGGTTAGTGAGACGATATGTGCAACACATTTGCTATTTACTATCAGTCCGCGTACCGTTCTGATGTTATGAGATCTTTTCAGGTTTTCTCTTGTCGGGTAAAGAGCAAATATCCCAACAATAAACGTCATAATTACAGATAAAGAAAAATCCAGAGACTAAGGGATGCCAATGATACGCTCTCTGTCTCGAGGCTAATCTGTGTTGACACGCGTCGGAAGCGCGGGTGACAAGAATTTTACGGGATTTCTTATATCCTTCCCCATTAACGCAGAGCGGGAAAATTGTTATCTCTTTCTGGGTGAGAAAGTTTTGATAAGAGATATCGTGTTTAATGCCTTACTTATAAAGTAGACGTAATCATACTTAGTTTGAATCGTAATGGAAAGAAGAAAGGTTTCTCCAGACTATGCATTTTTTTTTGACGAATTAACGTACTTGTAACTATTTTTGCTTAAGAAAAAAATAGTTTTTTTTGACATTGAATTAAATCTTTTTTCGTTTTTCATGCCGATTCCAGCGTAAGTCAGATGCCATTCAAATATTACGTATGCACCCCACAGAGGTATGAGAGAGTTTGTTTTACCTATTTTTGATGACATTGCGGACGGGTTGTGGTGGGTATTTTCTTAATTTTTATTTATACTTTTGGTGACAAGATTTAAAAATAAACTCTTTATTATTCACACCAAAGATAAACATCAAATACGATAGAAAAATATGAACTTATAAACTATTATAACAATTTGCGGCCTACAAGATAACAAGGGGGGTAAACAACTCAAAACAACTCCTGCCCGGGCCCCGGGTCAACTTAAAATAACTTACAACTGTAAACATTTCTATTACCGTAAACACTATGTTTTGGTTATAATTTGTTTTAGATATATTTCAATTATAGTACGTAAAAGGTTTCACATAATGACTACAATAATAATTGTTATCGTAGCAAAGTCTTCCGTTTGCGGTTCTAATCGGATTAAACTGGTTGTAAGCGGACGTACTGTAGGGTGACAAGCTATTAAACACATTTCTGGAGTGTGATATTTTTGCCTACCTAATATTTTGTTGTTGTTTAAGCAACTATTTGTTGAACAATGGGATAGTAAAAATAATTAAATCCATTACGTAGGTATACCTATTGTTACCAAAATTTTAGTTCAAAAAGTTTACCATTACGTATTCAAACTAAACTTAAAAAAACCTTCAAAAGGCATGTTAATAGAATCTTAAAACGTCAGCAACGTATTTGTAGTGCTTCTGGTGTTGTAGATATCCATAGGGGCGGTGATTGCTTACCATCAGGCAACCCGACTGCTCGATTGCCACCTGTGGCAAAAAAAAACGTTTTTAATGCGCCTTAATTTTTTTTATTTAGCCATAGCAGCGATTGCCTTGACTTTGTTTTGCTACTCTTAAGTTCTGTGTAAAAGCATTATGAAGTCTGGCTATTGTTGAGACGGAAGCGAAAAGTCGAAGTTCGGGATGAGTGGCGTGTCCTGGGAGAGACCTATGCCCAGCAGTGGACTATGCAATGTTGCTGATGATGATGATGAAGTTCTGTGTATCACTGGCCATGGCCTGTGTCTGGTCTGTGTCATGGCCAGACGTTATGTCTTACCATCAGGAGAGCGTAGCGTTCGTTGCATTAATTTTACATTTAAAAAAAAAACAATAAAATATTAAATATGTACTAAATATGAATAACTTTTTTACAAAAATTTAAACCCATTTGGCTATGTTTGATGACCGTCTAGACGTGAAATAATCCCGAATAAATTATACCAACAGAAAATAAATTGTAAAATCCACTTACAAATATTAAAAGTGGTCACCCTATTCACAGGTGTTGCGGTAACTAAATCCGTCATAAATAATGTTTGATTTGACAGTTGCAAACAGCGATAAAACAATTTGGTGACGCGTAATTTGTAGCAAAATTTTCGAGGATGGCAACATTTTGTAAAATTATAATAACAAGCCTATTTTGTAGAATATTATCAGTTACGTACTCAAGTAAGTTTTTCTGGATTTATCATCATGGCGTATCTGCGGCATCAATTGAAGCACAAGGCATTAAATCTGGAAGACAATAAACTCAAATTTCGAAATATATTTATTGGCCATAAACAGAAATAACAACACGTACAATAACCAGAGCCCATGTTTAGGTATATGTAGGTATTTAAATACAAATATTTAATTTATAACACCAAAGTTACAAGTCAGAAAAATGCTTTTTACCCAAAATATGAATGCTGACTGTCTTATTAGCACAAATTCGAACTCAAATCTCACTTTTTTTAAGACGAAGACAAGTGGTTGGCCAGCCCCCTTGGTTTTAATTTAATTTGCTATGTTAGCTGATTTGATAAAGTTCTGCTTCGAGACCTGAAGGGAGTGTGTTCGATTCCTACTCAGAAATAACATTTGTGTGACGAAGATACTTGTTTGTTCTGTGTTCCCAAAGTACAGGCTTTGCTTAGTTTGGGTGTAAACGACAAGGCGAGAGAGGTCCTCCGATATCCAAAAAAGTTTACAAATATGTGTGCGTATGTGTGTGCGTGTGTGTGTGTGTGCGTGTGGGACTGAATGTGTGTGTAAGTGTGTGGGTGTGTAATGTGTATGTGTAACTTTTTTCATACATTAATGTCCTGTAATTTGAGGACTATGTGCATAATCATTGAATTTGCACAGATAAGTTTCAACCGCGATATCTACAAGTATTCTTTCATATAGATTTTAAGAATTTATAAGATCTTATTAATTTCACTGCCTATAAAACAAAATTCGAAAATGTATCTTATCAGTGAATTTCAGGTCATTAAGCCAATGTATTTTAAGCTAACGAGCAAAAAATAAACTGATAATACTTACTGTGGAGCAACAAAAACTTGTACAACACTAAATAGATAAGCATTTAAAGAGGCAAAAAGCTATTCAACGAGAATACTTTCAAATTCGTTTTCTTTACATAATGTAAAGTACCTGGTTGACCGAGCATCGCTCGGCTGAAAACATGGATAAAACGACGTTTTCTGAAAATGAAACCTAGCTAGGTCGATTTTTCGCCCCCGAAACCCCCTGGATACAAAATTTCATGAAAATCGTTGGAGCCGTTTCCGAGATTCAGAATATATATATATACAAGAATTGCTCGTTTAAAGATATAGATAGATACTAACAATCTCAAAACGAAAGTTTTTAACCAGTGCGTTCTATCCGTCATGACGTACGGCGCCGAAACGTGGACACTCACAGCTGGAACGGTTCATAAATTCAAAGTCGCTCAACGATCTATGGAAAGGGTTCGGTGTTTCTCTAAGGGATCGTATCCGGAACGATGTAATTCGCCAGAGAACAAAAGTCACCGATATAGCTCAGTGTATTAGCAAGCTGAAGTGGCAGTGGCCTGGTCATTTATGCCGCAGAACCGATAACCATTGGGGTAGACGTGTTCTAGAGTAAAGACCACGAATCGGCAAACGTAGTAAAGGATGCCCTGAGATTGCATGGAGTGGCGATATATGTACGTAAGACAGCTGGTAGTAGCTGGAAGCGCAAAAGCCGAAGATTGAGCTGCATGGCGTGTCCTAGGAAAGACCTATGTCCAGCAGTGGACTATGCGAGGTTGTCGATGATGATCAGTTAGTAATAAATATTCTGTGTTAAATAAAATTAAAAACACTAAAAGGAAAACACGAAGTTTTTAATATTAAACGAAAAACAAAACATCTAAAGAACTTTCCACGAAAACATTTAACCCATTATTACAGATTAATTAATTTATAGAACAAGCCATTACTTATTAATTTCCTACAAACAACGTTTATACTTTCATATTGATTTCCCAAGAAAATATTCCATAGAACTTTGATGATTGTATATACTCAACTAGTTAATCTAATTACACATTTATAAGCCTAGTTTTACCCCTAAATGTTAAACTAATATGAAATTCATAGACTACACTTGAAGTTTTAGCCAAGTTAACACTTTAAATTTCCCCGGAGGACATTATTTTCACATAAATCAAGCAGAGATAGGGGTAGTCCAGCCCTACCACTTGAACGGGGGCTGCGATCCCCGGTGATTAATTGATTAATCAGTTTGAGATAATTTTAATGATTTATTACAAACTAGTATGCTATGTTAAAGTAGTTATCTATTACCCGTTTGAATACCTTTATGGATGACACGTATTTGACCACCAGCTTAGAATGGAGACTGCCGGAACACCGTTAGGTACTTGGCGGAACATTTTCAGTCGAGTACTTAAAATTACCCCACCGCCATTTTACCCCGTTAAATATAATTTTTGCTAGAAAAGTTTCAAAGCTAGAAAGTTTTGTAAGGCAGTGCCGGACGTGAAGATTATACTCTTTAAATCTGTCAGACTTTTTACACATGTCAACTCTGGACAGATTGTACCTTGAAATCCCATAACTCTATCGGAGTCACCTACAATAACATCTCTAGGCAACTGATGGGTCTGAAACGTTGCTGTAGCGCCTCTGGAATGCTCTATGAAGCGCGTGTCGATACATTCAACGCAATTCAGCGCAAAAGAATAGCGTCGTTCATGTCCAGAGTTGACATGTGTAAGAACACAATAATTCATAGCAGGCTGCTGCTGAGCACAACGTATCTTTTATTTTTTTAATTAATGTTTATGGTCTGGTTACAGAGGCCTTTGTACCATGTCCCATTTAGAATTACAGCACTTCACTTTTATAATTTTGTCAGTGTTTTTGAACTGTCAGTCAAAATCAAGCCATGCCTTAGTAAAGTAGTGGCGACTTTACTATAAGCTTCTGGATGGAGTTTTGGAAGCAACACGAAAAGTAATTTTTCACCACATTATATCATTTTCTCACACCCGCGCTTGTAATTCGGCACTTTATGAATAAAACACCACTATTTTTATGCAATGGGGCGACACGACTCTTACAGCAGCGTTCCCGCCAAAACTCCGCAGTTCCGCACGAGCGACGTATTGACGTTGGTTGGCTATTGCCAGTTAATAGCTACTTTTTTTTTTTTTTTTTTTATCCCTGTCTGATTTTTATTTTAGTTTTATTGTGACTATTTTATGGACCTCATAGTCTGAAATAAAGTGATTTGTAATTATTATTATTTATTAAAATGTTTCTTGTTTTCAATAGATAATGACCTTATCAATCGACAGCCCTGTTGGCTCATTGGTAGAATATCTGCCTTAAGAGCTGTAGGGTGTGGGTTCGATTCCCACTTAGGAGAAATATTTTGTAGCGTAAACAAAATGTTTGTTCTGTGTCTGGGTGTTCTTTATATATGAAAAGTATGTATTTACAAAAAGTATTCTATCAGTTAATTATTTGACTGCCACAGTGCCAGCTTTGCTTAGTTTACGATATTTATTTATTATTTAGCTTACTATTTTTTTAAGAATTTTGGAAAGGTAAAAGAAGATACGGATTTTTTTTTTTTTTTGCTTTTACGCGATCTTAATTCGCCTATTGATAAGTGACTATGTGCATGCAGACTTTTTTGTTTGACAGGCTAGGTGTTAACCACAGCACGTTGTTGACGGTGTGGTCGAAGATGGTTAACACTCAGCATAGCATAGAACAGACTTTCAAGTGAGGCTGCCGGTAAATACCATTAGGTGCTTATCGGCAGATTTTTAACTTAAGGGTGGGAAGTACCATGCTACTATTTCCTCGCGATACGATTTTCTTTCACCGGCACAGCTCAAGCTCATTATTGGGATTTGAACTTCCGCCTTTCGACGTGTGAACCGACTGCGTTAACCTCTGAGCTATTATTGCTACAAAAAGACTTAGGATGTTAGATGATGATTCACTTACTATATGCATTTAGGAAAAATCAAGAAAATACCATTTAATAAAATAAGTACTACTTATAATTGTATACAAAGAAGTACAATAATTTGAACATTTTATGAACACTCATTTATCATGTTAAAATTAAAACAATTAAATAAACAAGCCAAAAAAAATAAAACATCTGATTGTCTTCATCGAAATGCTAATGAAGCTTCATCATCGTAGACAATTCCCGCTTTCCACCGTCTTTTCACATAAATTGACGTTCACTTGTCACTTCCCACAAATCAAAGATTCGAATACGCACAACACAAAAAGGCGCGTAAAATAAGAAAAACTCGATTAAAAGCGGGAAAAGTTAAGAAAGACGGTAAAAAAGACGAGTCGGAACATCAAACGGTATACCTAACGTCAATAGGTTGGTTTACAAAGGAGAAGCGACGAATCGATTCTAAAAGCTTTAATTGGCCCTCGGTTCGTCTAGGGAAAAGTACAGGAAGCAATGTTGCCATTTAGCTGTATTTTTTGCCGAGTTCATATAAAGTTTTTTATAGTTTATTTTAATTTGAAATTTTTCTAAAACATCGATGAATTTAATTTTCTAAGCCGTTACTTAAAAAAAACAGCAACAATCGTTTATAAATGTAATATGTGTTAAAACGAAGTATGAAGTTACAGAAGCATACAAGATATTTTAAATGGTTTGAATAATGAAATTTAATATTTTTATTTTTATTTGATTGTTTCGAATTAATTTATTGTTTCTTTTCTATTGTTTGATATGGACTAGGTATTAAGAGATGTGTTTTTTTTTCAAACTTGACTTTAGTTGAAAGACCTTTTGACTTTTATATTGCTAACTTCAACATCGCGAGTAAAACTGCATGTGTGAGGGTTATTAATCTAGTAGGTGTGTAAGGTTTACCCACCTGCACTTAACCATCATGATAGGCTTCTCACGATAAGAAGTGGCGCACAGTCAAACATTTTAGAAAAACAGGTTTTATCAAAATGTGTGATTGACTAAATTAAAAACTTTTTAAATTAGTAACTGGCAATTCTTATCTTTATTTCGTTAAAAACGATTGGCGAGACTAGCCGGAAGATTTGCGAAAATAATCCCCTGAAAAAAATTAATTGATTGGTAACATGAATCTCTGGGGAGATTCACTTTTTCCTGGTACGTTCAAAATTTATCAAATTATGTTTTAACAAGCTGTACTCCGTGGTGTTACCTGCTGTTCCCGCGCGAACAGAACACTTATCGGGGAAAAAAATTAGCCCGTGTTAATCTAGGGTGTTAGCTACCTCCATACCAAATTTCGTCAAAATTGGTCCAATCGTTTGAGCGTGAAGAAGTAACAAATATACAAACACACTTACACACTCACAAACGTTTGCCTTTATAAAGTGTCATGAACTAAATGTCTTTAGCAGAACCGAATGGAGAAACTGAAACAACACTCAGAAATGCAATTGAAAACTTCTAAATATGGGAGCTGTTACTAGAGTTCAGACAAGAGCGTATAAAGCTAAAACAAAATCGTTCCAGGATGCAATGTAAATGGAAATAAATGATCGAAACCCCTCGCTTGAAGTGAGATCTCATTTGTTTCACTTCCCAATATCCGATCATCGAAGCAACAACGTCGCTCTTCCCAAAGCGCCAGGCATCCATTCACTTTCATTTTATCTTATTGTGTCCGTTCAAGAGACCGGGTATTCATTTAAAACTTGGCGCGGCTAAGGGGACACGTTTAAAACGTCCGTAATCAAATTTCACTCGAGTCTTTAAGGGTTAATGCCTTCAACTTTGAGCGTCCTAATAAATTATATTGCCGACAAAACTGCTCCCGAGTGCGACACAGCTCGTTGGCTTATCTAATTGGTCCAAATTCGAGTAGACCCGGCTTTATAATTGGACCGAACCGAGCCTTATGCGTCTCGAAATTAGTGGAAATTCGAAGATTGGCCGGATCAGGCGGCACAACCGCACGGAGTAGTGACATCTCCGCTCGAACATACGTAATAAGTCCCACTCGTAAAGTTAATGAAGATCCGCACGGCAGACGGAAAACAAATTCTGTGCCCGAGTTCGGAGGTTTGACTTAAACTTTTCGTTTGAATACAGTGAATTCTTGCTTAATTAGCGCGCCGCCTCCGCGCTTCTTCCCCGACCGTGTCGTTCGCCGTCGGTTAAGTTCTGTGTACTTTTCCTCATGTTACTTCCGTGTGGAGGTATTCGCTTCCAATTTATAGGCGCAGCTCGTCGGAGGATAAAGGTTACAAAGCGGGTCGACGCTTGTTGGGGGTTTCTAAACGTGTATGTCGCGTGTGACGGCAAACACGGTGCGGTGGTCGCGCGGGGTGTCAATTACCTTTATGTACTTTCGCTGGCGTAAGCGGCACGTAGCCACCGTGTCCGATGAAAAGGAACTTTTTGAAAAAGGAAAATTTTCTCAGCTATTTGGGAAGATAGCCTATCTGTATTAAATAGATGGATATAAAGTCAAGAAGAAAAGTAAATCGTGAACTTGCTTATGTACGATACTGCTTGATCTATTTCAGCGTATTTAATATGAACAATAGAGGCTAAATTATTATACGCATCACAATTTACCTCTACAATAGCGTAATAAATTACAGACATAAATTTTGTTTCGATCATAATATTCGGGAACTTCGGAATTGTTTACACGGTAGTTCCTCTCGGATAGTATCTTGTGACCGTGTCATATCTCAGAGTTAGGTAAATGTTTGCCCTCCTCTCGCCCTCTACAAAAACTTCCCGAATCGTCTACATAGTCGTCGTTTGTTCAGCGAATTCCTCGACAAAGCGAATTCCGGGAGATTCTCAATTAAAAGCAGCGACACTCCCGACGTCGAAGTTCGACGAAACTTCCAAATCTTGGCGTACTAACTGTGAAAGAATTTCTCTCTAATTAGTACAAGTTTATGCATTTCGAGGTGGCGCACGATCTCGGGTGACTCGCCTAGTTCTGTAAGTTTTAATTGCGAGGCTAGAGTCGCGTCAATCAACTCGAACCGATCGAGATTTGAGTTTTTCTCACCCCGGGGAGTTGGCAATAAATCAGCACCGCCATTATTCTCAGATTAACGGCGGCCAGCTGCCTGTCGAGCGGGAATTATATTTTTGCTTAGCTCCAGTGTACAGGATAATGAATTTATCGCCAGAGAAATGAATTTAGCTCCCGTCCTCGACGTTTGCGTAATATTTCGTTTTGTCGAGTATCTAAGCACGGTGCGATATATCATTTTCCCCAGTGCATGTTTTTCCTTGATTAATTAAAATGTTTCTCTTTCCAACGTTTACTAAAGTGCGAAAAATGAAAGCTTTTAAATTATTATTTTTTTTAAATGTTAAAGCTATGAGACAAACGAGACGCTCTCCTGATGGTGAGCGTTAACGCTTGTCTATGATCTATGCTGCGATACACAGAACTTTGAGTAGTAAAACAAAATCCAAGGTGGCGCTCATTACTTAGAGGCTTTCGATGGTTAGTCTCAGCAGCCCTGTAATTTCGCTAGCTGCAGTACCCTTCAAACCGGAACCCAGTAATCTTTACCCATACTGCTTGGCGGCAGTATATTTGGTACTGTGGTGGTACCTATGTAGACAACTTCCTGCTGAGGACTTATACAATATATATTTATATATATGTTATACATAGAACTCAAAATGTAGGATGCTCAGCACGCAAACAATATAATATGTTATGTCGGTTTTGATATTGGATCGGAAAAACTTTTACTTATTATTGGCGAAAGTTTGCTTAAATTACTAAGAATCAGCAGAAAATATCTCATCGATAATGGAAAGTAAATAAATATTTCTATTTTTTGTTATATTTCGTTTGCTAACTTAAGAAAGATTTCCTAGAAATTCCGTTAGGTGAGAAAAGGGGCAAGCCTAAATATTCGGACGAGTTAAGCCCCCATTCCACTGCTGCGACGTCTGACCAGTCGCGAATAATAAAACAATTCGTAATGAGACCGTACTTTATATGCATAATATTTTCTACGGCTTGCGGCCAGTAACCGAGAGATAAGACGAGATGGGTCACTCGATAAAATGTTATTTGCATTTAGCCTTGGAAGCGAATTAACTTTGGAAAGAAAATATCGTCGACCTAAATTATAATCAAAAGATTCATGTTTTAATCCTCGGTTTATTATGTTTCATCAAGATAAGATTGAAGACAAAGTAGAAACTTCGTTTCGCAAAAACATTACCTAACTCAGCGGAGCTCAAAGGAGCAATTTAGGTTTTTTTATAAATAAGACCCTAATTAATTCACATTCACATGTGACAGGATAAGAGATATTTTTTTTTCCTAAATTATCATATATTTACAATCATCTAGATTACAGGTTTGTAAAATATTAGATAAACGTGTTCTTAGTGTACTTTCACAAATTTGCCTTAATAAATTTCAGATATGTGGACGAAACAATCTTGAACGTATTTTCAATTTTAAAAGATAAATAGATGTAATATTATTATTAATAAATTTTAAAATATTATACTGTGATAAAATCTTATATTAAGTGAAAAAGTGACATACATACTACAGAGGAACCAATAAAAAAATATAAAGCTATCAATATAAAGGAATCAAATTAAAAAATATAAAGGAATCATCCCTAAAACGCTGGTTTCATTGTCGCGTTATATGACAATAAACGATGGGCAAAATAGCCATATAAACCAGTGTTTTGAGCACGTGTGGCGTCGACCAATAGAGATGACAACTCTGAATATTAACTGTTCCCACGGTCCCAAAGTTTCGATTCCAAAAGGCTCGCAGATGTACCCACTGTCCAGGGTTCGATACTTCTGCCTTTTGAGGTCTTCTGTAAATTCTGCAGCCGCGCCAGCCTTAGTCTAAGTTATGAAAAGAACTTATATGCACATCGACTTATAATTTCTAGAGCGACCTTATTTCAGTCAATAGTGTACGCATGCTACTAAAGTAGTAACAACTTTTGATTCAAGCTCTCTTGAATGTAAATATATTTGCGCATTATACTAAAATTATTGATTGTCTTCTATCTAAATTTCCCGAACAATTGCGCCTTGACGATGGAAACTGACAAAGTTTTTTACACGTTTTTTTAACTTCTCCAGGATTACTCATGTTCTATTATGTCAGATACTTTGACTATAATTTACCGTCAACTTAGTTTATGTGTTGTGAGCTACTACCGCGAAATATTCCCGAAAATATTCTCATAACATGCTAACTACCCAAACATTGACTGTTAGTTAATCGCCTGGTTAACATAAAAACAACTTTCCTTCCCGTAAACAGTCTAGGCAAGTGACCCGTCTCCGACAACGCTACTGAACTCATTTTATGTAAATCGCCCTCGCTATCAGGCGTTTAGTTCTTCCACATCGCCATTTAGAAGGTAATTCTGCGACAATAGCTGGTCGCGAGCCTTGTAAAGAAACCTCGCGATGTCGCGTTAAAAACCATTAACGTTTTATATTCGCATCAGTAAAACAGCGGCTTAACGAGACCTGAAGGAGGTTTAGTGTGGGCTGAATTTTAATAAGTGTTAAAATGTATAATTAAATGGCTTTTGAAGTTTTATCGTTTACACGCTTGGTGTTTGACCACAGCTCACCTGATGTTAAGTGTCGGTGGGGTCGAAGATGATAAACACACCTAGACTTGAATGGACCTGGCTCTCAAATAAGGCTGCTGAAATACATTGTTGTATGCTTGGCGGTAGATCTTCAACTAAGTTAGCAGTCGAGAACTAGAAACACAAGATATTTTTTATAAAAAAAAACTGTAATCTAACAATACCCCATACGTCCAAATCTGTTCAGGCATTTAAAAGTTATGTTGGATTTAAGAAACATACGTACATACTTCGTGTAAAAAAAGGTTTTGGTCATCCTGATCCAAACATAGATAAATATATATATTTATTTGTTTTTATGTAATATTCATGAGACGAACGGGACGCTCTCCTGATGGTAAGAAATAGCGCCTGTCCATGACCATTTCAGCGATACACAGAACCTTGAGTAGCAAAACAAAGTCCAATGGTTAGTCTCAACAGCCCTGTAATTTCGCCGTATTTTTCAATATCAATTTCTTATAGTCATCTAGCCTCAAACTAAGTAAAGTTTATCCTAAGGATATTGTAAATATCACAAAAAATAAATGTTAGTTCAAACTATAGCATGTTTTCGAACAATAATAAAAAGTATTTTGTCCTCAATCTTGTCACGAGTGCCTGTCCATATTCATTATGTTACCTATCGTAACATTAAATTCCCTTCCCTAAAATTTATCCGTAAAACGTTTTAATTTCTCGACTTAACAAATTAAATCTCGAAAGCCAAGGGACCGTTTGGCGACCGTGTTTTTTTCAGCGAGATTAAATATAAACTTTGTGCCTCTCCTTGCCGGCGATGCTGATGGCCGTCAAGGGGCGTCCCAGACAACAATTTATCAAATTTGTCGTTGTAGTGAGACTCGCCCTTAATGCAGTTTTTACGCTCGTCGGGTAAATTGAAGCTATGAATTTAGAATGATAAAAGAAACAAGTTAAAATTGGAGATGTACCTTGTTTCCAATTTCTTTGTGTAGTTAGCTAGGGACGCTACAAAAGAATTTACAATTATTATTAAGTAGGTATGTCATTTTTAAACTTTCGCGACTTAGTTTTTACTTGGTGGTAGATCTCCTTAGCAGAAGGTCGTCTAGGTAGGTACCGCTGCAGTAACGGATATTCTGCCGCCAAGCAGTAGTGTGTAAACATTACTGTAATCCGGTTTGAAAGGTAATGAAGCTAGCGAAATTACTGGGCTTTTGAGACTAACTATCTAATGTCTAATTGTAATGAGTGCTAAATCAGTGATGCCCTGGACTTTGTTTTGTTACTCAAAGTCCGTATATCGCTGCAATGGTCATGGATAGGCGTTATAAGAAAGAGTCTCGTTCCATTCATTACTTAAAAAAAACTTGAAGAAATAATTTTGTTTAACACCAGGTGTTAATCGCGCACAAAACACAGCGCAACACATGCTTAGTTTTTTGTGCGCGATTAAGACCCGTTAATAAACATAATTATTTATTATTTAGTATGTTAAAATTCTACACTTGTTCAGCAAACTTAAGTGTAATGAGCGCTTTAAAGCGCTTTTCCGTTGGCTACTTTACGTAATGCAAATGAAAACTGATTCAGTTTTGTACAAGCATGCTCAATATGCGTTGTCCATAATAATTTTTCATCTATAATGATACCTAAATATTTTGTTTCCTGTTTTTCGACAATATTTTTACCATGGTAATTGATTTTCAGTTGAGCTAATGGAATGGTGAAATAACGTTAACCAAACGTAAGAATATAACCGTTTAACTGTATTTGACGTGGAATGTCATTTGGAGAACCCCACCGGCGTCGCGGAAGTTAACAATTACTAAGGGTCAGATCCATAGAGACTAGAGCGTAGGAATTTTCAACGAGATACTTACAAAAATAAACATGTGAGCATAGTGTATACCTGTTTTTGGTTTTAGAAAGCTATTGTGTTCTATTGTGTGCCGTGGTGGTGCCGGCGTAAGAATTGTACCCCACCTTCTCTACCCGTGGTTGCCGTAAGAGTCGGCTAAAGGATGTAATCCGGAAGATGGGCAGCAGCGTCTTCCTTGAACAATCACACCTAACTGCGCTCGCGAGTATTGGCAAAACCCCTCCCCAGGAGGAAGCCTATGTCCAGCATTGGACGTCCTATGGCTGATGATGTGATTGTGTTCTAAGCTTTAACCGACTGAACTGATAACTCATTCTTGGTAGCTGGTTCAGGATCTGAAGGGCGTGGGGTCTAAACTCACCCAGGACAAACATTTATATGGCAAACACAGATATTTGTTTTCTGTCGGTGTAAATGTATGTAGACATGACGTAACTTCTTTGCATACAATGGTTTCGTCGTGTCACGAGAAACTTAGGTTAGGTTAACTTGCGACTTTGATGTAGATTTAATTCTTTTTAAATACACATCTTCACTGCCTGTGTTTCCATTCCTGCTAATCAAATTTGACATGATTCTACAAAAGCTCTTTTTGATACTCCAGCAATGGGTTTAAAGATGTTCTTAGCATACCGAGGGTTTTTTAAGTATAGATTATAAAATATAGATATGCATGTGTAGCGATGATAGGGCGTGGGTTTAAGCCCCAACAATGAGCTTGAGCTGCCGGTAAAGGAAAACATCGTGAGGAAACCATACCATGGTGGTAGGGTATTTTCTAGTAATCGGCTGTTTAGCTACCATCCTCAAGTAGAATATCTGTCGCCAAGCACTTAACGGTGTGTCTGTTCCATTCCAGGCTGAGTGTGCTTTACCATCTTCGACGACACCGTGACTTAAAATCAGATGAGCTGTGGTCAAACACCTAGCATGTCAAACATTTAAAAAAATGGATGATTTTGCCTTAAGATTTTTTTAAAGTGTAGTAGTGTAGTAAACAAAAAGTATCTAAGGACTTTATTAGTTATCTGTATCCCATAGCACAAATTTTTCTTAGTTTGGAGATAGATGGCGCTATGTGAAATTTAGTATTTGTTTATTTTACTCGGTGGTAGATTTCCTTAGCAGGAGGTCGTCTAGGTAGGTACCACCGCAGTACCAGATATTCTGTCGCCAAGCAGTAGTGTGTAAACAATACTGTGTTCCAGTTTGAAGGGTACTGCAGCTAGCGAAATAACAGGGCTGTTGAGACTAACCATCTAGTCTCAAAGTAATGAGCGCCAAGGCAGCGATGCGCTGGACTTTGTTTTACTACTCAAAGTTCTGTGTATCACTGCAATGGTCATGGACAGGCGTTGTCTCTTAATATCAGGAGAGCGTCTCGTTCGTCTCATCAGTGTTAAATAAAAAAATAAAAATAAAATTTACGTAGTTATGTGTGTTTAAAAATAACGATGAAATAATGCTATACACTTAGTCTTGTTACTCAGCGTTCTAGACACTGCCATGACAAATTTTGATAAAATTGGTCGTGAAAAGGTAACAATTAGAAGAGGTAACAATATTTCGAAATACTAGTACGAGGTATAATTCTGTTTCATCTCCAATTCTCAGTCATTTCGTCAACCAAAACAAACTGTGACCTGCCTTAATTACATCACGGTAAGGTGGTACCCTCGCGCTTAATTCCGTCTCCCAACTGATTTCTCCTCCCCCAGCTACCACAACTACGTAGGTACCTATAGATATCGTATAGTATAAAATAAACAAATAGAAAATTGGCTAACAGTGGTTTCCGGCGCAACTATCTGCTGCTGAATGCCGTTTTCCCTCAGTTTCCTTCCTTTTGTGCTGTATGGGGGTTGGATGTTGGTAAAAGTTAAATGATTGGCGATTTTATATCGCGTAAAAATGCCACTTTTTGTTTTATCAATTTTTATTGTCTTCGGAAAACTTAATCCATTTACAAGCTTTTCAAAGTAAATCATAACCTAACTTATAACACATTTTATGTAGACGATTTCAGCTTCTTTCAATGTTTCTCTTCTGATCATCATATGCACAAGATATCTAGTTAGTGGAGAGAGCCGGTTCTCAATAACAGTTCTTAGGAAGGCAAACGTTTTGTTTTCAATATACTTTGACGATTTTGTAGACCTTCCATCTAAAACTAAACAGTACGCGCAATATAAATAAATAGATATCGTAGGAGATTTCACACAGCGCCACCTATCCCCAAACTAAGCAAAGCTTATACCATGGGAATCAGAAGAATTAGTGATGATAGCTTAGTAATTAGCGCGGTCGGTTCACACGCCAAAGAAAGAGCGTGAGTTTATATGCCAATAAGCTTGAGCTTTCCACTGAAGGAACACAACGTGAGAAACCATGGCATTTTGGTGGAGTACTTTCTAACAATCAGCTGTTTAACTACCACCCTTAAGTTGGAAATTTGCCGCTAAACACCTAACGGTGTGTTTCGGCAGCCTCATTTGCGAGCCGGTTCCTTTCCAGGTTCAGTGTGTTTACCATCTTAGACCACACCGTCACTTAAGATCATGTGAACTGTCAACCATAAAAAGTAAAAGAAAATAGAATACTTTTTTTCTGTAAATACATTCAAACATACAGAATAAGCATTAAATAATGTATTTTATATAATTATATATTTCCATTACAAAAATGTTTATAAAGAATTGAATACAGGAAAAAATGAAAATATAAACGGAATATTATTATTCAAATCTAAATAAAAACGTAGCAAAAATAAGTACACATAAAAAAAATAAGCAAGGTACTACTAGCGGACTTTTTTTGACATACATTTTTTTAAGGCCGACTTTTACTTGACTGCTAATTATTTTCAAATACAAACGTCGTCATAATAATTATGATTCAATTATTAAAGGTTAAGATTAATCGCTAACTACAATAACTTGGACCATTCCAAGATTGCTCCGTAGTCCCGAAATAACGCGATTAACCGAACGAAAGGCCGATGCGAACAAAGCAAAATGTGATTACCGCGTAGCGTAGAAATGAGTAATATTTCTTTTGTGGAGCCCTAGGCCTTAGCTGACAGGGTTGCGTGTGGCAGAAACTTGTGAATTACATTTTTACCGGGACTGCTTAGTCGGTGGCTTAGATTCTGACGGGCTTATTAAAATTTAAGTCTTTGTATCCGGGACTCAGTTCTTATATTATGGTATGACTGTAGTGTATCTAATTTAAGAGATTTAGAATAGAATTTATTTTGAAGGTTAAATACTGTCTCGAATGGTCATTTAGTTTATGAAGTAATACCAAATAAAAAACAAGACTAAGTAAATATATTTAAAAATTTTGAGCAAGCCAGATAGCTATTTTAAAAATCGGAAAAACTAAATAATCAAAATTTATTTAAAATTTGATTTCAAATTCCAAATTTTAACTCATTCGTAGTCCCTACCCATCCGCCAATGACATCATCGGATTAGTGTTGTCCTACGATTGCAATCAGACAGCGAATCGAATGTCTCGATTCTCGCGACTCGATCGCGTGTTAAATGCTCACAATTCACCGTGAATTATGTGACTTTGTCTCGTTTAGTTTTGTTTATAGGCATTCGTGTGATATTATACGTTGTTAGAAACATTATTATTAGAGCATTATAACAGGCAACACTCACAAATAAATTGCAGATCATTTACTCCATATTTTACTCAAAGCTTTTCACAGAATTACTTTTCCTTATTTTAGCTTTTATCGAGGTATTTATAAATACCATTTTTATTATTCTTTCCGTTATTAATCAAATATGACGTCATCGGCGACGCGACAGTTTTTTTGCCGTCTGACTCGTTCCGTGCTTGTCATTAAATTGCAATGTCAGACAAGAATTATATTCAATAACTTATAGAAAATTCGACTTTCGAAAGACGAGATAGAGGCTATTGTACCTGAATATAGATTTGTAATTCCATATATAGAGAGATAGTAAGTGTGACAAATTGATTAAGAATTAGCAGGATTGCGTGCGGCGCTAAAGTTAATTGATACTGCATTAAACTTCCGTATAATTCAATATAGGATGTAATTGTTTAATAAAACCAGCGTACAGGATTGAAATTGGGAGCGTTAATCAGTTTCGAATACATCCAATTAAAAATAATAAAGTCCACAATTCAAGCTTAACGTAATCCTTGAGAGAAATGAAAATAACTGCAGTTACAGTTCCGATATTTAAAAGCTTTCGTAACAAAAGGGAATAACTGGAGTGACCGCATCGTAAAAATGTAAATTAGAGTAAAAATGGTATGCGTGGTGCAGCACTAATGACGTTATGGTGCAGTGTGGCCACGATGAGAAAATATAATAACCCACATTACAGCAGTTTTTTTAAATAGATTAACGCCAAAGTACGGCTGTCATCATTAGTTAGTTTTATTAAAATTAGATAAAAGTTTACACTATTAGTTGAACTCTGGATTATAATGGAGTTTAATACAATACAGGTATTTCGTTTAGTTTTATTTAAGTCATAACATTAAAACTTTTTTTCATCGAGGATTTTTTCACAAACTTAATTTAATCGTATTTTTCTGTTTAAGATTTTATCAGACCATGGACTCAATGTCCATGTATTCAATGTCATTAATCCTTTAATAACAAGTTTAGTCAGGTAAAAAGAAAAATTATATTTTTTTTAAATTTTCTTTTAAGTGAAGATATTATCCTAGTCCCGCTGTTTTAGTGTGGGGCCGTTTAATAACATTTTTCCCGCGGTAAAATTAACTTTCTTCTTTGTTTGTGGACATTGTATTGTTTATGCGTTATTAAAAGTTTCCTTTGTGGAGTTTATGCGCTGTAACGTTTATGGAATTGTCGCTTTTGGGGCGTGTTTTGGTTTTAAGGGGTTTCTATTATGGTAGAAGTTTTAAAAAAAATAAACAAATAGGCTTGCATTTCACCGCCATCTCGCCAGATGTTTAGCGAAGATGTAGTCTACGCATCGCTAGTCTACGTACTAGCGTGCTCCATATACTTACCTAGAAGAAACCGATTCACTGGAGAAGGAACACCCAGATTCTGGAACACTTAGACAGCAAATTCCATTGTTTAGCGATTTGTATATTTTTGTTTGTTTGTCAAAATGTTGCCGTGGTGGTGCCGGCGTAAGAATTGTACCCCACCCTCTCTACCCGTGGTTGCTGTAAGAGTCGGCTAAGGGATGTAATCCGGAAGATGGGCAGCAGCGTCTTCCTTGAACAATCACACTTAACTGCGCACGCCAACCCGCCTACCAAGCGTGGCGAGAATTGGCAAAACCCCCCAGGAGGAGGCCTATGTCCAGAAGTGGACTTCCTATGGCTGATGATGTGTGTGTGTTCTTCTTTTTACTCCTGACGCAAAAAGAGGCGTGTAATAAGTTTGACGTCGATGTCTGTCTCTCTCTCTCTCTCTCTCTCTATATCTCTCTCTCTGTGTGTGTGTGTGTGTGTGTGTGTGTGTGTGTGTGTGTGTGTGTCCGTCTGTGGTATCGTAGCTCGCAAACGGATTACGGATTATTATTAATTGCGTACGGGTTTATATTAATTTTTAGTTTAATCTTTTGTTTTTCTTTTCAAATATGCAGTTTACCTGATGGTAAGCAAGCGTGCTCTATCGTAGACCACATCTTTGCTTAACATCAATCGAGATAGCAGTCAAACGCAAGCCTGTTTGTCATTACACATAATTATTATAAAACAAAGTCGTCCGCCGCGTCTGTCTGTCTGTTTGATAACTTAAAAGCTACTGAACGGATTATCAAGCGAGTTTCACCAATAGAAAGAGTGATTCGTGAGGTAGGTATATACTTTCTCAAGGTTTTGTGTAAATTGGTTGAAATATGTTGATAATTGTTGGATATATATATATATATATGTATAATACTTGCATATTCACCACATTAGTATCTACATTGCACCCATGCGAACGCGGGTTGCTAGTAATAAAAAAAAAGAAATATAGTTAAATAAAAAAATACAGTAAAATAGATGATTGCCAACAGCCAATAGGGACAAAATCAGCTTTATGTTTTAAGAATTTCATTTGTTACGCTGTAATTTTACATTTTGTTCCTTTATCTCAAATTCAGAAGATAGAGGAACAATCCTTAATCTCAAACTCAGAAGATTGTCAAATTATTTAGCACCTATAACATTAAAAAGATAATTAAAAGGTACTTCAGTTGTAAAAATCTTTTTTTTTTTCCCAATGGCAACACATTTTATTCACCTCAAACCTTAATAATTCTTAGCAAGCCTCACAGCGCAGCTCTCATCAAATCCAATCAGCCCCCAGCTGATTAAACTACAAAGACAACGGGTCCTAACACACCCCCCTGCGAAACGCCAACAAGGCTTAATGATCTAACCCACTGACACAATTAACAAAGTTCAACCAAACAAGCTTCGTCATCCGAAGGAAAACAATTAAAAGGCTTGCGCCAAACAAAGGTGCGTAAATAAAGGCCTATAAGCTGTTTCACACTATATCGTTAAAACAGAGTTTGAGCTAAGTCTCATCATGCCATGTGAAAGAACCCTCACTTGTATAGTACGTAAACATAAAATAAAATATCGCGGAACATTATACACAGCACCAGACCCTAAACTAAGCAAAGCTTGTACTATGGCAGTCAAATAACTGATAGAATACTCAAATACTTTTTTTTGTTAATACATACTTATGATACATAGAGAACACCCAGACATAGAACAAAGATTTGTTTATACCACAAAATGTTTCTCCTAGCTGGGAATTGAACCCGCACCCTACAGCTCGTATAGGAGATATACTATCAATGATAAATGTAATGTTTTTCAAGTTAATAAAGGTCACGGACCCCGGTGTCTGCGGAGTGTAATTTTCTAAATAAAAAAAATAAAAAAATTTATATCTTATAGAGGTCCTGGGTTTGAATCCCTTGGCACGCACCTTTGTCTTTTCTAGGTTATGTGCATATTGCTCTTGGCCAGCGTGTTAGACTATGGCCTTATCCGTCTCACAATGAGAAGAGACCTGCGCCCAGCAGTAGGCCAGCTTAACCAAAAAGTAGGATTGACTCGAACTATCAATGAGCCAACAAGTCTGTCAAGTTTGTCAAGGTTTTCAGTCATATCTATCTCCAGTAACTTCATGTTCTTCAAGCTCTTGATTCGGTAGAGCGGCGAGCTGTTCGACTTATTGGAGATGAAAAAATGGTAAATAAAAACTTTTAAGCCTTGAACACCGCCGGAAAGTAACAAGCTGTCAATTTTCTACAGGATTATTTTCGGAGAATGTCCTACTGAGTTGTACGACCTTATACTTCCATCCCCTTTTTACTACGGGACAAGTAGAAAGACGGCCTACTATCACCCATATACAGTGGAATTTTTACAAACGTTTTGACTCAACGTTTCTCATCCGTACGGCCAAGGAATGGAACAAGCTGCCGGCTTACTTGTTTCCTGAGAGATATAATCTAGATCTTTTCAAGGCCAGAGTGAATAGGTATCTTCTAAGTCTGCGTGCATTATCTTCGACCACATCATCGCTTTCCATCAGGTGGTCAAACGCGGACTTATCCGTATTAAAAAAAAAAAGTTTAAATGTTAGAGTGACAAATACAGTTAAAAAAAATATGTTTGCAATGAAAGTTGTACATAATTCGATAAGTACGATATGTGACATTTTATACGATAGATAGATAGAAATGGTATACCTTTAACCGACCTCTTACAAATAAATAGGGTTGTTGTTGTGATTATCAAATTCGGTATACATTTACTATATATACTACTATCCATATATCCGTCTTAGACTAAATCCTTCTTTGACATCTGGCAATATGTTTGTCGAAAGCAAGCCTATTCTGAATTAAAAAAAAATCAAAACAGTGCAAACTTGCCATACTGCAAACATGCGTGATTACCGTGGCCTATTCACCATTCAGTGGCAACAAAGAGGCATCGCTGGCCGACTTTTGCCCCGGTTAATTAAAATGTCAACAACACTTATTAATCAAACCGGATTTTGCGCGTGATTTTTGCCGCTACGTGTTAAGGCACTTTCACATTGTACGCTTTTCCGGGAATTTGGATTCGAATTAATAGGGATGTGTAAGTGTTTTTACTGCTTATAAATTCCCGTAATTTATTACACGTGCAATTTTGTAAACTTACATTATAAGTGAAAGTCAGTATTCAAGTCTAGAAAGTCTTTCACCACAATATTTGGTAGTGTTTCAATTGAATTTCCTCAAGATTCATCATACGATTTCGTAAGAGACCACCTGATTTTCTATTTAATTTAGTTTGAAAACCAGACCTTTATTATTCAATTCTAAGTATTCATTATAACTTCTATGTATTTCTTCAGAGCATCCCTCCCACACGACATCTCCTAACCAAATAAGATTAAAGACTGCAACCCTCATCAACCACATGGATTTCTGTGACACTGTGACGTCATCAATCAAGTGCGGCGGGAAGTGG
Organism: Biston stratarius; assembly: GCA_950106695.1. Taxonomy (NCBI): domain Eukaryota; kingdom Metazoa; phylum Arthropoda; class Insecta; order Lepidoptera; family Geometridae; genus Biston; species Biston stratarius. The sequence continues at coordinate 10,587,927 of OX467115.1, read as the reverse complement.
AGAGGTTTTGGGAGGTATAAGAGCCGAGACCGGGCATTCTTCATTAGGCGACCGCGGTGAGCGCATGTCACCATTCTCTTATTAATCATAACGTGCCTTCCTTATTACTCTTGTCGTTGAGTCGCTAATGAGCGTGCTTGGCAAAGTTATTAATCAAAAGCTACAGATGCGAGCGCTACTTTTTTGGCCTTTACTCTTACAACCATGTGACTAGTTGACATCATAATAAATCTTCTACCATTGTTTTATTGGTAAAACAATTTAAAAGTTAAAATATTCTAGCTTTTTTTTTCATTGATTATGTACACTACAATGTTCTTCGGAGTATTTTGTCATTCGATTATTAGCATCTCAGTATGGCTACATCATCATTTATCTAATTCTATATAATGAAATTAATTATTAATAATCTAATTATCTTCCATACCAACGTTATTAAGTGCAACGACCGTTCACAAACGAAGTCCGCGCACGACTGACTTTACACTGGAGAGAAATGTACTTGCGCTCACCATTGAGTCTGTACCTTGTTCTTATGAAGTTTTTACAAGATTTTTAATAACATACACATCCCTCCCTATATTTTAGTTTACGATAAAAGTCATTATTAAGAATTCTTAGCCGATTTGATATTTGATGAATAATTTAATTGTTATATGTAGTTTCATTGATTTCTCTTTGGTTAGGTTATCAAACCACTGGAATTAGATATACTTCATTAAATAATAATTGAAGGTTTCAAACTAATCTCTTTTGCGTCTAATAAAGTATATGCTTGGAAATGTGCTATTGTAATTTCATTGATTGAATTTGTAGACTAATTTATTGACTCTTGTGATTTGATTTGCAGTAATTAGATTCGAGAAAATGTTAGGATAACTTGAGTAGATACACTCAAGTTATCCTAACATTTCTCTGGAATGTCAATGCAAGTAAAATATGATTCTTTATGTGCTTTCTTTGCAAACCATTAAATTATTTAAATATTTTTTTCTCGAAGATAATATTTGTAAAAATTTAAGAAAAAATAAGCTTCATTAAGAAATCCACATGACACGAATGTTACTCAAGATATGTATGGATTCTAACGACACCCCATACATCCCAATCTGTCCGGGCATTTAAGTTTGATTGGAATAAAGAAACCCGCTTACATACATATGAACGTACATGATCCCTGAAAACATTACACTCCATTTTTAGCCAGTCGTGTAAGATATTTCATTAAGATGGCTCAATTCATGCGTGATAAACATTCTAAAATATTGATTCAATGTAAAGTTAACACTGTCCCTTAACATCAAATGAGCTGTAGTCTAAAAAAAAACAAAAACATCGTGCCAAGTTCGTCATAAGCAAGCAGTTTCAACTAATCTTTTATCTATTTTTAATTGTATAGGTTGAAAATTTCGAAGTTCTCGAATATGTGTGAAGTCTGCACTTTAGACGCCAAGTCCGAACTTGGCCAGTGTGGTAAACTATGGCCTTATCCTTCTCACAATGGGAAGAGGCCCACGCCCAGCAGTGGGATAGTTTATAAAAAAACAGGGCTGATTCGGAAGTTGAAAATTATATCTGTTCCATGTGAGATTACCATAATCGCTTACAAAAAAGTATCTAAATATAGTATCACGTTTTAAACCAAGTCTTGATACTAATGGTTTCCCCTTCAGAGAAACTCAAACACTTGTTTATAGGCATTAGGCACTTGCTACAGCGTCGATACTTTACAAGTAACTTTGCACGAACACCTAAAGAAGTTGGGCACGTGAGGTGACTCGCTTAGGAACAAGAAACTTTTTGTTTTCGAACGATATTCGAAAAGTTAGCTGTATTTTTTGAGCCGAGACAAGTGGCAAGGTAAAAAAAGACCAAGCAATCTTGCAAGTGAAGTAAGAGCAAGAAAAAAAAACGGTAGGGTAAAAAGTTATTGATCTTATATCAATTTGTAGCGATGATGCCTCAGTGGATAACACAAAGGATGTGAGTTCAAATCCCAATAATGAACTCAAGCTATCAGTGTTGGAAATTGTTGCATGGTGGTAGCGTACTGTTCAGCTCGTTGTATATATGCCGTCAAACACCTAACTACAAACACCTATCTAGCGTCACTTTGGATTTAGTTGCATTTCAGATTAGGTGGGCTCTGACCACATCCTCATCACCATCATCTCAGTCGTAGGATGTCCACTGCTGGACATGGCTTCCTCTATTGACTTCCATAAAGATCGTTTGGAAGCGGCTTGCATCCAGCACGTTCCTGCAGTCTTTATATTCGCAAGTAACAATTTCATCAGCAAGTTGTTTACAACGCTGTTTTAAACAGTTTCGTTTAATATAGCGTTGATTATTGAACGTTGTAAAAGAAAAAATCGTTAGAACACTGTATAAAACCAGCTTAACATTAATTAACAACACGGCAAATTCTTATCAAGCCATTATCATTTTAAAGAACAAACTCAAGCCTGTGAAATGTAGAGATAACCTTAATAGATATATAACTGTACGAATGGATTAAGAATTCAAATTAAAACAACTAGTTAGTGCTTTGTACGAAGTCAAAATAAACTAACAAACGGTGAGTTAGCACTTACATCGATGAAACCAAAAGATTAGAATGCAATTTAAATTAAATATGTATCAAAAGTAGGAAATGATTATGATCTGTTAATTACTAATGAAAAAATGATAAGTTTTGATTTTAGATAAATTAAAAATATGAAAATTAAATTTTATGCATGACTGGCTAGGTGTTTGACTACAGCTCACCTGATGTTAAACGACGGTGTAGTCAAAAAGGTAAAAACACTGGAATGGGAAGCCTGGCTTTCAAGTGAAGCTATTGCAACACACATGTTAGGGTAGCAGCTGAGTACGCTAGAAAGTACCCTGCCACCGGGCACTATGGTTTTTTTTTTACGATGATTTTCAGCAAAGCTTACGTAAAAAAAATTGAGTATCCAAATGTTTAAAAAATGGAATGAAGACACGCATATTGTACATTTTTGCGCGGTGCATATTTTTAAGTTCTACTATCACAAAACATAATATAGTGTCTATGAATAATTGTGGTAAAGGCCATCGAAACATACGACCGAATATAAAAGAAGTAGAGAAAAAAGATAATAACAATGTATATGAATATCATAACGCTCAAACAAACACAGTTCATTGTCGGGATTTAGAACAATCGGTTCCATAACCACGGCGGAAGAGCCAAATCTCAGATAGCCTAGAAAGATACTGACACTGGAACTCATGAAATAAGAATGGAATGGCAATCTTACTCGTATGAAACTTTTCTAGATTCCTCTGGCTGGTTTTCAGCTTTAGTCGAGAAAAGTCAGGTTATTCCATTTAAATACCCTCAAGGAATTCGAAATGAATGAATGAATTTTGAATTTAATGGTAAGATGCAAACAATGAACTTTTAGGTTAAAAAGATTTTAGACACTATGATAAACATACATAAGATAAGAATTGCATTATTTTAATGAATAAATAGAACTTAAACAGTTTATGGCACCTTAAACAAAAATCAAAAATACAATCGAATGATTATACTTTTAAATCGAAACACAGCAATCGGAACACGAAACAGCGAAACTTCAATTACTTTAATCGAATTGAATTATGTAATGAAACGTATGTCGCTTGTAACGTGATCGAGTAGTTTTTATCTGATTGTAATCAAGCTCGATTGTAAGCTCGTATCGAATGCAAAACTTCCAATTGATGTTTATAAAAAGTTGAATGTTACGACACCCAACAAGGTTCCATTGAGATATCGCAGTTGGCATTTACACGTATGAATTTCATTCTGTCAATTAGCAGCGATTTATTCAGAGAAGTCGGCAATGGAGACTTTTACAAGGATATAAATGTTCACTACATTTGCATAAAATAAATACCTCATTAGCGAACTTTCATTGATGTATTAGCCATCACTAGCTATAAGATTAATATTTCAGTTGTGAATGTGTCAAAAATAGCACGAAGAAAATACTCGTTCATATTTTATGTCGCAGAATAACAGTAACACAATGGCGATACACAGCTATCATATGTCACGATAAAGCTCGACGGCAACGACGTCGATAGAAACGACCTTTCATTTGCATCTCGGTCATTCCTATCTATCCCATTCACCCATTGACCCAATTCTTGTAAATCCAAAGCGATATGTTATGGCCTGTTCATATTTTATGGACAACAATAACCTACATGTCAGGAGCACGGATATATCTCGAATACGTCATCAATTGACAAGACAAAGGCGTCAGTGATTGGGTTCCGCCAACCAAGAGGTAGAACAATACAAGAGAGATGTCCCTCGTCCTACTTATTGCCTTTGCCAATGAACTAATCTGAGGTAAAATTAATTGGGGTTTAGGTGTCCTTAACGTTCTTCGTGCCAATCGGTGAATGTATTTCAGTACGCTAAAGTATGTTGGTAAAAATAAAACGAGTAGTCAACAAAATTAAATGGTTCCGTTAGTTTCTATGTCACCATCTTCAAAAGCCATCGGAAGCAGTGGCCCTTTCAACACAATCGTCTGAACATATCAAAGAATCTACCGCCGGAAGCATTATTCCTATCCGTATATCCGATGCATCGTTTGTGAAAAAAGAAATACAAACCTGGCAAACCTTTGTCTCCGAAGCCTACCAGAGTCAATGCCCCTTTCGACAATAATTTCTGGACGATATATCAAAAACAGTTCCCCACATTCGTCTGTCATCAACCGGAAACTTATTTCGATGCACGGCGAATTGTATTAGGAAGAAAAGCATCGGATACAATGGAAGATCCTCAGATACAATGCTCCGATATGGATCCCTAAATACGTTACGAGGGGACAACATGTCGGGTACAGGAAATCTATGTGTGATTTTATTGTTCGTATCTTTGGGGATAAAATATGCAGGAGGACGTTTGTCCGTGATCGATGATATTGGACGTTAAGTGCTTTTGTTGAAGTCGGGGTCTTATTGTATTGTTTATCGACTTTTCTAGTATAGATTACTTTTCTGTAACATTTGTTTAGCAAGAATTTGAATTTTATAAGAACTAATTATCGAAAAATAAAACAGCTTTTAACAATACTTGTAGCGATGATAGCTTAGTGGTTAGTAAGGTCGATTTGCACGCCGAAGGATGTGGGTTCGAGCCCTAATAATGAGCTGGAGCTGCCAGTGAAGGAAAACATTGCGAGGAAATCATAGCATGGTGGTTTTCAGTTGGAAGTTGAAAATCTGCTGCACAGCATCTAACGGTATGTTTCGGCAGCCTCACCTGGAGAGCCAGTTCCATTCCAGGCTAAGTGTGTTTACGTTCTTCGAGTACACCGTCACTTAACATGAGCTGTGGTCAAATATCTAGCCTGTCAAACATTAAAGAAAGAGTAGAACTTACTATTTGCCATCTATTTTATCTTACTATTTATCCACCTACTTGTAACATTTCAATCATTAATTGTATGTTCCGGGCAGCTTCAATTGAAATTCATTTCACATTCTAAGGTCTATGTAAATGGTAAACATTAGGTGCGCTGTAGTCAAACCTGTCATTCATAAAAAAAGTATTTCATCTCACAATGCTCAATTTATGGGTGGACTTACGCGTATTGTAAAGATACTATTTTAAGCTTGTTTTGTTTTTCTCTTTCGTGATTAGACCTCAATTTAGCTGATCTATTTTTAATTACTCCAAACTTATAGTTGTGCAAAATATCTGTTTGCTTCTAATATTCATTATACACGTATATTATTAAGAACTGTGTACGTTTAAAAAAAGGCAGAGCTTTTGCAGTCTCCCAGTTAAAATAAAATTTAAACGAACTAAAAGCTGCTAATAGCATAGAATACACTAATAAGATGCAGCGAAACTGGAGCACTTGGGCTCCTTGGCTGCACATAAAACGATAGTCGGGACATTTCTCGTTATCTGGTGCGACTCGGCGCAAACGATTCGGAAAATCGAGCGGTGGAACTCTGGCATCCATTACTGATATTAGAGAGTCGATGGTCGGGTGTGATTGGTATCGTATCGCCAGTATCGGCACCCGACGGTCCCAGTCGAGGTTTCAAAATATCCTTTTATTTTGCTCCTTGTATTTCGGGTTGATAAAGATTGGGTGGGCGTTGAAAAATGACTAGCTATTGGCGTCTTGATTCTTTTGGGATGATGGTATAGCTATGTTCTGATTGTTTAGAATTTAGCCTTAAATTGTGGTGATTTCTGAATATAACGCAAATAACTAGGTATTTAAAAGCGCCTTCGGTGATTTTCTTAGAACAGCATAGATTATAACTTTATTATACACCGAAACACAAACATGTCTAAAAAAAGTACAACGGTAGCCTTATTGCCTAGAGCAATAATTTTCTTGGCTTTACGCGCCTTGTTTCTAATCGTCTGCAGTTTAACTCTGCTAATTAACATCCTTGATAAAAATATTTAGCAGTAGCCAAAATATTCGATGATCATGTCGCATTATGTCATCAAATTTTTATGGTTAGAAACAAGCGTCCTATATCTTAAAATCAAAATATACTTTTACCACTTAAAATGTCACCCGATACACTAGATTTATTTTTTGATACTCATCCAGAGATTGACTGAACAATTTGTGGTCTGACATGGATAATATTATAGATCATTCCTATCGAGTTACCGCAGTGTAATAGCCACACCCAGACTTATAAAATAATATACAGCATGTATAGTTAAATCGTGCTCACCAAGATAGTTTTCTGCTCCGCGGGAGCTGTGTCATCCCCGTTGAATCTGTAACAATAGAAGCATTTCGTTGTCATATTTGGGTGGAGTGCCTCAGGGAAGTATTTCAGGGCCCTTGTTATTTCAATTCAAAACAGTATGCATGTTATTCATAAACAGCTCATCGTAGTAAATATATTCGTAAGAAAACAACTGATATTCCACTATAACCTCTTAGCTAAAGTTCTTATAACAATACACCTCCAAAAAGAAATAAGGAAAAACGTGAAGGAATATGAAGTAAACATGTAAGAATATTAAAGGCAGCTAGAAGACTATAATAGCATATAATAGCTTGATAGTAACAAGTGGTATGACATCATTGTTACTAAGTAGGTAAACAGCGTTTAGGCATCTAGGCAATACAAACAGGTTCTTGACTAATGCTGACAACCTACGCCTAACTGCGTAAATAAAACTCAAAGACAAAAGAATGCTAAAATGGCGTTGATGTATTATTTTACCTATTGACGACGGTAAAGCTAAGTAAGTGAGTTATTTGCCTCACGTTTGATCAATGCCCTTTTAAGAACAGAACACGTGATAAGTTCCAGTCATTGTTATTAACAGTTTACCAGTATAGGAACTATTAAGTTCTCTTTGTATGTATCTTTGAAATCGCAAAAAATTATTGACATTTCATCTATCGAAATTACGGTTTACGGTTTAAAATATTTATCTTATAAGTAAATAAAAAAATATTTAACTGATAAATATAAGTTATCATTAAGTAATCACCATCATCATCGTCATCTGTAGGACGTCCGCTGCTGGACATAGGCCTCCCCCATTGATTTCCATAAAGACCGGTTGAAAGCGGCTCGCATCTAGCGCGTTCCTGCGGTCTTTATTAGGTCGTCTGTCCACCTTATGGGTGGACGTCCTACGCTGCGCTTGACGGTCCGTGGTCTCCACTCCAGAATTTTGCAGCCCCATCGGCCATCAGTTCTGCGTGCTATGTGCCCTGCCCACTGCCCACGGCTATGTCGCCTACTTTAGTTCGTCTACGGACCGTATCATTAAGTATGGACAACTATTACAATAGTCGTAACTTATACAAGAATTTACAAAAAAATACCGATAAAAAGTGACGATCAAATTAAATTTAACCTCCTCCTTTTTTTAAAGTCGGTTGAAAACAGTTAAAATGTAGGTATACTTAAGTACGTAATTAGACTAACAAAGCGCGTGGATTGGTCGATCCGTCACCTCTTGCCATCCGTCTAGTCTGGCGACGTGTTCTGCAAAACTCATTATGGTCCTTTTACTGCGCCGGTGATAGATCGATGCGATCTAAATGCTTCTGCTAGTTCCCACGCTTTTTGTTGTATATCTGCTTATCATCACAGGTAATTACATAAATTGGACATCTTCATCATGCCGCCGGCTTCCTTGTTTCCTGAGAGATATAATCTACATCTTTTCAAGGCCAGAGTGGATAAGTATCTTCTAAGTCTGCGTGCTTCATCTTCGAATACGTCATCGCTTACCATCAGGCGAGTTAGGGGTCAAACGCGGAATTATCCGTATAAAAAAAAAAAATGAAATTACGTGTATGTAATGTGTACCGATGATCAGTTGTTAGCGCGGTCGGTTCACACGCCGAAGGGCGTGGGTTGAAACCCTAACATTGAGCTTAAGCTGCCGGCGAAGGAAAAAATCGTGAGGAAACCATAGCATGGTGGAAGGGTATTTTCTAGTACTCGGCTGACAAGCTTCCACAAACCCTCAAGTTGAAAAGCTGTCGTCAAGCACCTAACGGTATTCCAGCAGCCCCATTTCAAGCTAGGTGTTTTTAGCATCTTCGACTACTCCGTCACTTAACATCAAGTGAGCTGTGATCAAACACCTAGCATGTCAACCAAAAAAAAACTGACGATGTTTCAGAAGGTGGCTGTTTTAAAAATGACCGGTTTTTCATGCTATGGCTAATACTGTGTTGGATTCGTGAGTAGGTAGCTTTATTGGTTTTCTGATAATGTCTAGTGAATCCAATATCGCTTACGTACGACTATCATAATATATTATCAGGAAAGCATATGTAAACTATCTCTAATGATGATTGTATTTTTATGTCTATTCGAACAACGCTATTAAAATTAAGCTTTATTATTCTGTATGAAGGTTTTGCAATAGATTGTGACTATAATATGTAATACTTTTAAACGAGTAATTCTTGTATTTATGTATATACATATATAATCTGAATCTCGAAAAGGACTCCAATGATTTTCATGAAATTTAGTATGCAGGGGTTTCGGGGGCGATAAATCGATCTAGCTAGGTTTCATTTTTAGGAAACGTCGTTTTATCCGTGTTTTCAGCCGAGCAAAGCTCGGTCATCCAGATACTTTATCCTATTAGTCGAACACCCAGCTTGTCCGCCATACCAAGCAATATTGGCTTTAAATGTATATTCAGTGCGTCTTTAATCTGACACTAGGGGTGACCACTCAACGTGCACAACAAGCAAGCAGATTCAAAGTGCTCATTACTGGGATGCAAATGAGAAAAGGCTCAGAGAGAGATGGCGACCGCATTATGCAAGGTCGCGTGCAAGTATTTCAGGACAGGGAGGAAAAGCTTGCGGTCGAGGATGGCGTCCGTGATATGAGAAATATAGGACAAGGATTTGCATCTCAAAGATGCACGCTTTAATAAGGAACTTGGATACTGTTAGTTCTTTAAAGTTTTAGGCTATATGAAGGAACACTAACTGCGGGCCGCAATTTCGCCCGCATTTCGGGATAAAATATAGCCTATGTTAATCCGAAGCTACGACTATATGATTTATCGAAATAAATCAAGCCGTTACAGCAATATAAAAACATACATAAAGACAAACTTTAGTATTTATAGTTTGTTATCACATTAATATCATACATTTAGAAGTATGTTTGTTAGTTTTTTTTTTTTTTGCTCTAAAGTCTTTTGCTCTTAAATGAAATTTGGAACAGAGAAATCTTTATATCCGGGATTCACAGATAAGCTAATTTTTTTTCATGGTAATAGTGAATGAAATTAATGTGAAAATTTATAATTACGTGTCCTTGTACGTATGTGTTTGTTACTTCCTCACGCTGTAACGGCTAAACAGTTTTGAATGAAATTCGAAATACAGATAGCTTAAATCCTGGATACACCGAAACATTTATCCAGTACAAAACGTGGGTGAAGCTACTAGGCGTAGCTAGTTTTTTTTATAAATGTAAATGTTTGTATGTTACTACTTCACGCTTAAACAGCTTCACAAATTTGGATAAAATTTAGAATGCAGATAGCTCATACAGACTTTTATCCCAAAAAAAGTTAGCTTACAATATTAGTGAGATGAGATTGAAACGGCTTAACAGATTTGGGTGAAATTTGGAATGCAAATAACTTACATCCTCGACACACAGACTTTTATCCCGAAAAAAAAGGTTAGTTTAAAATATTAGTAAGATGAGATTAAGAAGTGGAGACCACGGGCGTAGGACGTCCACCCACAAGGTGGACAGACGACCTAATAAAGACCGCAGGAACGCGCTGGATGCGAGCTGCTTGCAACCGGTCTTTATGGAAGTCAATGGGGGAGGCCTATTCTGACAGATACTTGGAAAACTGTGTTAGCAATTTTTTTATTGTATTGCGAAAATCTGACTGATCAGTGGGACAGGTGCAAGAGGCATGACAACCTAGCTCTTGACGATGTTCTTACTGACCTATGACGTATTACACTTATTAGAATATCTGAATTTGACATTCTATCTAAATTTGACATTATATTTGTATTTGACATAGCAATTTAAATTTTAATTTGACATTGTATTTGAACCTGACATTTAATTTCTATTTGACATTGTATATAAATTTGACATAATATGTGACATTTTATTTTGAACTTGACATGTTTTTGTTTTCTTATAAATTAATGCATAAGTCTGTGACATAAATGTAATTGAGTAGCGTTTTTATATCAATAAATAAAATTTGAATTTGAATGTCCAGCAGTGGACGTCCTACGACTAAAACGATGAGATGAGATTGCTTCTTAGACGAAAATGTGATTGTTTATTCCAAAGCTAGTTAACTCCAGAGCAGTAAATGCTGAACGTCTCAACACTTCAACTAGAAACAAGCAACAATAACTACCACAAACAAATGAGCCAGAACTAAATCTGTACCTTTTACAAAGGAAAATTAGAAAAATCCCCGGGAGAGGAATATAAGAGTATAAAGCTAGCGGTTGGGCTGAGGCGATTAAATTAAAGTGTTGCCAGTAAAGGAACACAAGTCTGAGATTGGAACGGGTAAATACGACTTGCAAAATATGGTCCTTCGAACTGGCCCCAGTGGTATAGTCAAGTGGGGAACGAAGTTCAATAGAGTGATTACTTGAATCACACATTCTGTAGGTTACAGACCCTTACATAATCCAATGTATTTGAGGTACATAGATGGCAAAACCAAAATATCATAATTTGGATCTTTTCAAGGCCAGTGCTTTTTTATTTTATGTAATAGTAGTAAGACAAACGATGCGTTCTCCTGATGGTAAGAGATAACACATGCACATAACTATTGCAGCGATACACAGAACTTTAAGCAACAATACAAAGTTCGGGGCATCGCTGCTTTGGCGCTCATTACTTTGAGACTTTCAATGGTTAGCCTCGACAGCCCAGTAAATTCGCTAGCTGCAGTAACATTCACACCGGAATGTTTACACACTACTGCTTGATGGCAGAATATCTGGTACTGCGGTGGTACTGTTCTACAGAAAACATTCGTTAACCATTGATAACCCAAATACAGACTACGAAAAAACGATTATTGACATTTTAAATTTCGATTTTTTTTAACTTTTAATAATTTTATTTGTTTGTATCTTTGACATTTTATATTGTTTTTTTTTTTGAAATTTCATTTTATTTTTATATTTTATGGATTATTATAATGTGAATCTGTATATGGACTCGATCAGAAATAAATGATTTATTATAGTTTTTTTACGAATCAGCAGATTTTTTTTGCGATTTTAACGTTTTGCCAACAGTAAAAGTTGTTTCCAATCATAAGTACAACCAATGCAGTAAACCCCCTTTCGGCTAATTACACTCCATAAACACCAGTATAACTTTATAAGAGAAATAAAATTTCAGCATTGTGTCTCTGACGTCTTTAAACAAAATTTCTACGCACTAACTCACGTCCACAGTAATTTAAGCAAACATCCACAGCCCCGTTAAGCCTCGCATGCGGAGATGGTATAGTTTAATTCCATTAGGATTATATGCTGAGCAAAGTAGATTTATCCAACAAAGGCTCACGTTTAAAACAATGCGACCTTTTAGAACACTTAAACATCAAACATTTCCCTTTAATTACATTTAAATCTCCTAAATACCTAATCGGCCGTGGCTGGAGTTTCTGAAATCCCGGTTCGGACCGGACACGGGACTAATGTCGCGGCCGTCGGACAAATACACCGCTGGATTACGCTGCCTTGATTAACTAAGCCGAGTTGTTTTGCTCCTATTTTGTTATGCACCCCTGGTACTTCCAGCTGATTAGATGATTTGTTTATCTAGTTGCAAGTTCTGGAAAGCACGATCAAAGACGGAATTTCAAGGTTAGCAATATTAACTAAGTCTGGCTATTTAGATTTTAATTAGGACTGATGTCTCAGTTACTTTGAAAAGGTATTCAACTCGACGTACTTGAAATTTAAACTTAGTTTGTAAATATATCGTTACAATGATAAGTAAAAATCATTATTGTGCAAAATAAAAAATCAGTAATCAACGGAATAAGAATTTAGTGTCATCTAAGTCTACAAATAGTAGCTTTACTAGTAGTAACAAAAATGTTGAAAATATAAGACGAGGTTATTATTTTGATTTTGATTTATTTTGACATTATATTTAAATTTGACATTATTAGAAATATTTTAAATAATTAGTTAATTAATAATTAAATTTATTTTTTAGACGAGGTTATTATTATGCATTAGTTTTTTATTGTAAATCTTTTTTACAGTGACGATTAGGCTAACTAATCGAATAGGGTTGTATTTGGCCAAAGATATAAATAAAATTATTTGCATTTCGCATAGAATTTTTGAGGTAATTTTATTTGTGGGTTTTTTAAGATCATGTTAAAAAAATTACTAAAATTATTTTTATCATACTTATATAAATATATTTTTTTTATACTAAACAGGTATGCGTTTGACCAAGCCCTGCCTAATGTTAAGCAGGGTGTAGTTTAAGATGAAGCACGCTCACCTAGAAAAAACCTGTTTACTCTGGATTTGAAGACACCCAAGTTGTACTTCGCAGAAAATACAGACGCCGGTAGAAGGTTCCACATCTTCGCTGTACGTTTTAAGAATGTGGAATCGAAGCGCTTAGTCCATACGTGGGGAATATCCACCATGTAAGGATGGCGCTTTTAAATTATTTATAGATTTTTTACTAAGTTCGATGTTGGTGCATTTCCATATAAACAAACATCAAATACCGTCGGGTATTGCGCTCAATGGTAAACGCCACTCACGAGGTACGTATGTATTATGACTTGGTATCACTGGAGTGGTCGGGTCTTAATTTGTTCAATTAAGTCGCCCGTATCACAGATTACGTACATCCGCGAACTTCACATCTGGACGAATTATTCCATGCCGGGACAAAGGATGAAGGAATTAGACAATCTAAAGTGTTACAATTCATGTTGTAAAAATTGTTACAATTTTTTTTATGTAAAAGTAGAAGTGAGACGAACAAAACGTTCTTCTGATGGTAAGAGACAACACCTGTTCATGATCATTGCAGCGATACACAGAACTTTGAGTAGCTAAACAATGTCCAGGGCACCGCTGCTTTGGCCGCTCATTACTTTGAGACTTTCGATGGTTAGTCACAACATCCCTGTAATTTCGCTATCTGCAGCACCCTTCCAACCGGAACAAAGTAATATTTACACACTACTGCTTGGTAGTTGAATATCTGGTACTGCGATGGTATCTACCTAGACGACCTGCTAAGGTTACGCTTTATTGCTTCTTCTTGCGAGCGCGTTGTACTCTGCGTTGCTCCTTGAAGAAGGCCACCGGATGTGGCTGTTACTATAGTTGGAGTATCCGTCATAATAGTGTGTAATTCCGTACAAGTAAAACAAAAATTTGTCAGTTTCCAAAAGATTCTACTATAATCATAAATGGAAAATTGAATCATTTAACTATTTCAATTGAAGCAGTGAACCACTCAGCTTCTTTTGCTATCTATCTCCAGGCAAAAACAAAGAGATGCTAAAAATTCCTGTCTTGTCTGAGAATCGAAGCCAGGAAATCCGCTGCAAGCGGTGTACCGTTGCACTGAGCTAACGGTTCCCTCGTCTATAGAAATAATACAACAGTAGCGATTGTTTGCTGATGATGCTTTAATGTACACTATACGTGATGGCGGGGATTTGAAATCTTAATTCATGGGAGAATCATGCTGTGGTATTTACTCTTTTTTAACTGACTTCAAATAAGGAGGAGGTTCTCAATTCAACTGTATGTTTTTTTTTTGTATCTATTTTAAGTTAAGCGATCATTCCGTCAATTACAAATTGATTTTGATAATTCTTTTTTATTTGGTAGATCATACTTCAGAGGTGGTCCCATATTTTTTTTTTCTAAATAGATTTATCCATTGCTTCGAAACCTAGCTGTTTCGTTGGAGCGGTGCGTTTAGTTGGTCTAAGGGTCATGGAGTTGGCTTTTTTTTCTAGTGAAGATTGGCAGTTTTTGACGTGAATGTGTCTCCTAATTTGCTTTCGTAGTGGGAGATAGTTCAGATAACTAGTGATAACTAAATTGAGGGATACAGTTTGGTGTTTTTAACCGACTTCAAAAAAAGAAGGAGGTCCCCAATTTGTTGGAATCTTTTTATTTTTATGAATGTTCCCCGACTACTCGATGTCTGAACCGATTATTTTTTGTTTAAAAGGTACCAAGGTACCATTGGCACCAAGTCAGGATCTGATGATAGGATCCCAGAAAAATCGAGGGCAACCCTAAAATTTTGTAGAGACGCATAATGTGTTTTATATATTTTATGTGTTCGGGGAGAATAATGCTAAAATTACGCTCAGCTTAGAGAAAGATAAAACACAATCTCTATGCATCTACGCATATAAACATTGCAGTTGATATGAGTTTAACAACCGGAACACAGAGATTGATTCAATTTAATAATTGAACTAAAACCAATTTAACTGCCCCAAACGTCAAACAAATATCACAGCTCCACAGTTCCACTTAACTTGGTCATCTAGTCGTACTAAAGTATATATATCAAAGTCACCATTCATACTCTTGCGGTGTCACGATCGGCCAGGGGCTTAATCCAATTTGAAATTCAACCGCCCAAGTTAAAAAGTCTGGTTAATTTGACAAGGGGAATGAATAAGAGACGCTTTTGAATTTCGACGGGTAACGCCTTGAATTTTAAGATGAGACGTGAGGGCGCAATGACCGCCCTATTTAAGGGTTACAAGTATTTATAGTACGAATATGTATAAGGTGCGTTTTATTTGAAGCGGTATCAAAGAAGCTATGTATCATGTCATTAGCAATAGGATCGTGAGATTCGAATTCGTGATAGTTTGTTGCACTATAACTTGTTGAGAAATTAATGCTCTCAAATTCGGATTAATGGTTCACGAAGTTCACATGCGAGATAAGTATTTGAATTATAGTTTGGATCACATCCAACGATGTGGCGTAAATTCGGCTTCGATTCAATACCGAGTTTAATCTTTTAAAGTCGCGGAACTTTCAAATTTGAATCGCACTGTCAAATTATTTGTCTTGCCTCCAAGTTGGCACGAGCATTGCTCTGGTGATTCCATTGGCACATCGTATCAACTCGGCGCCAAATTGAGAGCCGAAAATTGAAGCTCATTCCTGCTTTATCGACGTTTAAAACTTGAGATTTGAGCCGACCTTTTGTCGGTGTCATAATGATGGGTAGCTCAGAATGGGTTAAGCCCAAAACGTTGCATCCTCTTTCATCTAAATTATTACACATCCCAAACATAAGAAATACCTTTTTTTATTAGGAGAATCTTCAAGTAAAGCCAGTTAAAATGAATTACATATAACTCTCTCCGATGACTTATCTTTACCTTGTTGAATGACTTTGGGATCATCAATGAAACGTTCTAGTTTTAACTTGAAGAGCATAATTATGATTTTAGCTATTCACGTTATTTTTTAATTCATTTTATTATATCAACTGAAATGTTTGCCTATTTCAACAGCAACCCATTTAAGTCGATTGAATACACACACATTATACTAATAGTATAAACTAGTTGCACCCCGCGGCTCTATCCGTGTTTACCAAAATAAAAACTAGTCTATGTGTAAATCTCTAGAGTATAAACTATCTGCATTAAAATTAAGCATGTTAAGCCTTTACAATTATGAAGAAGTAACAAACCATTAGAAAGAAAGAAATTAAGCTTTATTTTGAACCACAAAACACAAAAACAAATAAACAGAAACAAATAAGAGACAGTTACAAAATAGGGGCTCATCTCAGCATAATGTTGGTCATACTAATTCAGTATTAGTGTAATACAACAGTATCTGCATGGATAGCACAGGATCTTACCGCGGGGCACTGTGAGTTAAAATAAAAAAAATAATCACAGGTTGAGAGAGGAACAACGCTCGGAAAGGATAGCTCGTTGACTGTCCGCCAGGTGGTATCGAGTTCCCGCATTAAGCAGATTGATGTCAAGAGCAAGGCCTCCACTTAGTGTAATTAAAACCCTTTAAAGATCTACACCGAATTTTGGTTTAACTGGAATATTCGTTTCCAAACGCTTTGAAGGGTTATCGCGCCGGTTTGCAGTTAAATTTTCGAATGAAAATCGAACGTTTTTGATGAAATTTTTTAGCGATCGCAGTTAACGGTTCCGATGGTGTTTTCGCGTAAAATTTTATTTTGTTTTCTGATCGTATCGTATCGTAACCATAAAACAATGAATGACAGATATGTAAAATACGTTTTTCGAAAATAAAATTGTTTCGCAACAGACGAGTGAGAACAAGAAAAGTGAGGAAATGAGGACAAGAACGTTGGCTGTCTAATTAGATCATTTGGTAGTAGCTCTTCTTCTTGAGGTATGGACCGTGGGTTAAATTCCCACTCAGGGCAAATATTTGCATGACGAACTCCGTATGCCATCCGATATTTATTAAAATGTTTTAATGCCAATATATCGCCAAAGATAAATTTAAAGGGAGAAATAAAATAAGTAAAAAAATATAGTGAAATTGTTTTATTGAAAATAATAATGATGTAGATAATGTACTGAACGCTTAAAAATAATTCAGTGGGTCTTAGGTACCGTCATCACACCACTCTCTCCTCATCGATCTAGGGAATCAGACAAAAAAATAAAAACATGGGCCGTAATCGTAATGTTATGAGCGGTTGCCGAAGCAAAACGAACACACGATGTTATGAGCTTTGTCTCATGAAGAAGGTTACCGGATGTGGTCGAAACCATAGTCGGAATATCCGATATAATTGAACGTGAGTAATTCCGCATCACACGATGTCATCAACTTTGTCTCATGAAGAAGGCTACCGGATGTGGCCGAAACTATAGTCTACTCAACTCTAGTCTATAGTAATCCTGCATAGGTAAAACAAAAATGTGTTAAAACTACGTCAGTTCCATAGTAAAATAGGTATCCGTACAGCCGGAGACCATAAAGCGCCCAAGACTAGCTTATCCATGTCTCCGCGACACATTTTATAATTAACCTTCATAAACCACAAGCTTGCGCACAAATGTTAAATAACAGGAATATTGAAATTCCTCGGCGTACATAAATCTTCAATTTAAATTAAAAATGTCTACAAAATTACGCTGCTTTCTTCACAAAGGCTCGCTTTAATATATCACTGGAACACCGTGGAGCCTAATAACAATCGCTTAACGGCCGTGGTCCGTGTAAACACGTTTTAACGGGTAATTCCTTACATAAGCACACTTTAATGTCGACAATTTGTGTGAATGTGGTGATGGAACTGACTTCATTGAGGTGTTACACGTATATGTACTGTGTATAGGCTAGAAAACTTCATGTTGAAATCATTTAGGTCAAAAACGCACGAGACGGACCCGCATTCTCCAGACAGCCCCTTTAACCACGGCATTAATATTGTAATATGGCCATAACAATGAGGTAAATCAATAAAATTTACTATGGAAACTGACGTGGTTTTAACACATTTGTTTTCAATTCAATTCAATTGTGCCGTGGTGGCGCCGGCGTAAGAATAGTACCCCACCCTCTCTACCCGTGGTTGCCGTAAGAGTCGGCTAAGGGATGTAATCCGGAAGATGGGCAGCAGCGTCTTCCTTGAACAATCATACCTAACTGCGCTCGCCAACCCGCCTGCCAAGCGTGGCGAGTATTGGCAAAACCCCCCCAGGAGCAGGCCTATATCCAGCAGTGGACGACCTTTGGCTGATGATGTGAATTCAATTTATTACATAATAGTTAGCAATAGCAGCAAATTTATTTTAATTTATTATGTCTTAACAAAAACCATATTAATTTATCAATTTGTCAATCAATTTGGAATCTCGTTGGCCGCTATACAAGGTAACCCTGTGTTGCAGCTGTCACTAACTTCGCTTGTTTGACTTATATGGAAGGATTAATTTTAAGTAGGATGTAAAATAAAAAAATATATATAAAAAATGAAATATATTTTTAGGATTTGGTGAAGTTGGTAATAATTCAAAGTTTACTTACCGATAGTAGGAAATGGTTTTAGTTGTTTTTTTAATCAACCTTTATAGTTCCACATTTTGATGGCACAAATCGTTTTTATGTTTGCTACTTCAAAACTTCGTTATTTATGAATCTATTTAAAAAATGATTTTTTATTTCAAATGGTATAATCCTTTCAACAAACTCATATGGGATGTATACATCCAGATTAGTATAAGTACCCATATAAGTTCAATGAAAATTGGTTCAGTATTTTGATTTTTAAACCATCTAAAATCTAGCCGTGTTTGTGCTTAGGGGCACGGAGTCAGTTTTTTTAAATAGTAAATATATACATGAAAATACTTCGAAACATACATATGTATCACGAACAAAGACGTGTTCGGGCATATACTACCGGGACGAGCTAATGTGCCAACGGTTGGCCGATATTTATGGGCGTTTTGAAGCTCAGATTCTAGGCAATAATCAAAGGAGCTTAATTAATTAATCAATCTTGCCACTTTTTTAAGAGTGTCAACATTGACACAGGCAAAGAATGAGTCATTTTCTAAAATCCGCTTTAATCACTTAACACATCGCGTCTAAAAAAGCGATATTAAAGTCCCACGGGTTAAACTTTGAAGTCACACTGGCAGTCCATTAACGTTTCCTCTTTTTTGTCCAAAACTGAACACATCTGATTTACCTCATTATCCTCTATGCACGCGGTCACCGAACTCTGACTTTCCTGAGATGGGCAGAGATGATAAACTAAATGATTAATATGAAGATTATCTCTCTGTTTACTATTTCGTAACGTCCACTATGCAAATAGAGTATTTGTCATTTTAGATTTTATAAAAACTAGTATAGAAGTGTTAATAAATTAATATGTTACCAAGCCTATATGTACAACAGACGTCCGTCACACGATAGTTGCACAGAGCTGTTCATAATTAAAAACAAAGCTGAAGAAATGGCTTGTCATACAAGCATTTGACGATATTGATGAATTTTCAAAAATAAAAGTATTTTTGCCTATTAATAAAAACATACTAATTTGAAACAGTTTTTTTTTTAAATACTACGTACGTAATTGTAACTTGAATATAATTTTAATTTTTTTGTAAATAACTTCTTTGTCTATGTGTAGCGATGACAGCTTAGTGGTAAGCGCAGTAGGTTTACACGCCGAAGGGCGTTGGGTCAAATTCTAATAAGGTGAAGGAAAACATCGTGAGGTAACCATAAGCATGGTGGTAACAAAGTACACTGAAAGTTTCATCTTAGGCCGGTCGGCGAGTTAATAGCCCACTCTTGCTTTGACGCTTAGGGATGTCACTTTTATTTTTAGTTGAATATTATTTGCAGCACAAGGTTTTTATTTACTTAATAAAATGGCCGATAAAGTGTAAATAATAAAGTAGCTGGTGAGAGCAGGCGAATGCGAGCGGATACTAGAATGCACGCGACCAAACTCACGGCAAGGCCCAGACTGCCGGCACCCGAGTCTCCCCGAGATTATGTTAATGTTGCGTGACAACCTATTGAGCATAACGAAACGATGTTACGAATTGATTGTCAAAAAGTGAAAGTCCATTTTTTTTTTTTATACCATTTGTTACGCTTTTAACCGCTATCTCGCCTGATGTTCAGCGTTCATTAGTACAAATCTTTGTAAAAACATCATTAAAGACAGCCAATTTTAATCTACTGTTAGAAATATGCTATTCCTAATGCACAATAGTTAGCCTGATCTTCAGATGATCGTTTCCAATTACTCCACCGAATGTCAGAGCGTCCTACAAGCCTTTGTATAACGAACCCTAAAAACTGTGTAATATGACACCACGATTTCCATCAACTATAACATAATGACCCTAATGTCGATTTGACACCACTTTTTGTCACAAAAGTCTTTGAAGCGGAAAATGTAGATGACGCTTATTATCACGAGGTACTTGTCGGTTATGTCACGCTCAGATGGACGAGAAGGCTTAAGTGTCATAAAAAATTACCCACCATTTGCCACATGTGTGTCACTACAGATTAAATTACAGTTACTGGATGTCATTCCTGACTTCATCAAATTTTATTCGTGCCTCGGCGTTCCGAGCATCGTCGAACTCAAATCTGTCAGCTTTTATTATAGTTTTGAAGAATTATTCTCACATTGTAAGTAATAAAAGACATATTTGGACTGTTAACGGTTTATGGTGCAACATAAAGCGAGATGTAAATATTCAGGACTGCTGGTTGGACACCGCCCTTGACATCAATAATTCAAAATACAGTTAAACCTGTATAAGTGTGTTCCGGTTTGAAGAGTACTGTTGCTAACGAAATTACAGGACTGTTGAGATTAACCTAATGTCTCAAAGTAACGAGCGCCAAAGCAGTGATTCTCTGGGCTTTGTTTTGCTACTTAAAGTTCTGTATATTGCTGCAATGGCCAACAGAACCATCATTGTAGCGATGATAGCTCAGTGGTTAGCGCGGTCGGTTCGCATGCCGAAGGGCGTGGGTTCAAACCCCAACATTGAGCTTGAGCTGCCGGTGAAGGAAAACATCGTGAGGAAACCATAGCGCGGTGGTAGGGTACTTTCTAGTACTCAGCTGGCTAGCTACCACCCTCAAGTTGAAAATCTGCCGCCAAGCATCTAATGGTGTGTTCCGGCAGACTCACTTGAGAGCCAGTTCTATTCCAGGCTAGGTGTGCTTTACCATCTTCGACCACACCGTCACTTAACATCAGGTGAGTTGTGGTTAAGCACCTAGCCTGTCAGCCATAAAAAAAAAACAGGAAAACGTTTTGTTAGTTTCATTACTTTTACATTGAGAAAAACGAATCTTAAGGGATCTTGGATATTTTAGTAAACTGTCCAAACCATATAAATTATCACACTTACACAGGTTATTAAGCTAAAAAGTCCCAGTCAATGTAAGTAAGTCATGTAAGAAATGAAATCTCAATTAAATTTAACATTTTTTTTTTATGTTTGACAAACTAGGTAGTGTACCACAGCTCATATGATGTTAGGTGACGCTGTGGTTGAAGAACAACTAGCCTGAAATGAAAATTAGTAACAGAGGTATTTCAAAAGTGTCAGAAATTCATTGTAATTATCAGTAGCAGAGGCTTCTGATATATTAACCTACTTAACCAGGTTTCACTGTAGTTATTCGTGTCACAAAATGACAATGAACTTGAACGAGCGATATAAGGTTAAATGAGTAATTTTACTGTTGTGATTTGATTGACGAACGTGATTTTTTCATCATATGACTATAATTAATGCGATTACATTATTAAAGATATTCAACGCTTTTTCAGAGCAACGATTGGAATTAAAAATTTCATAAAATTCACAATATCATCGCTTACCATCAGGCGAGTTAGTGTTTAACGTGGACTTGTTTGCGATAAAAAGTATGTCTATTCTACTTTCGGCATCTATTGTCGAGAGCAATTATAATAGTCATACTAAATAATTGTGTTTGTGTGTACTTGTTTACGACTGCGATATGGCGCACAAGGCCGGACATGTCACATATCATCTGCAAATTATAATACCGTGCTAGTTGATCCATCTATACATCAATATCAGTGGCAGCTTCTTTTGGGATATCATTTGGTAATTTAAGTAGTTTGCAACTGTGAGTATTATGTATTTCTACATTCGTTATGAGCAGCGTGTTTGACCATAACTCACCTGATACCATTGGTTGAAGTTTTTGGTAAGCGTTGCTTGGAATAAGAACTAACTTTCAAGTAAGGCAACCATAATTGTACGATGTCTGGCGGTAGATTTTCTACTTAAAGGTGGTATCTAGTCGAGGTACTAGAAAGTAACCTATCTTCAAAATAAAATCTTTTACTGAGATTAGAAACGACTCTACTAAGAATATACGTTGTAAGGTCACTAATAAGGGTCGCTGCGTATTTCAATTTCCCCTATAACCTACATCTAGGTCGCAAGTCCTGGGCACGGGTTCCAGTTCCTGCAACACGATGTACCCAGCACCCGTACGGTAACACCATTGAATACTAAAAAGTTTTCTTTGATATGGTAAAGTTAATATTTTAGTCAAAACTCTTAACATTTATTGGTTTTTAGTTTCTTATAGTAGTTGTACGAAAGACAATTTAGATTGTACAAACACTTTAATTTTCATCACCTCCATTTGGAATCTAGAGTCGTTCCATTTTGTAATTTATATTCAAAACTAACTCACTATCTGCGATAAAATTGACAATATCATAGTCACGTAAGAAATACCTATTTTGATAATTAAACGTATTAAAATATTCCAACCCAACAAACAAAGACAGCAACCGAATTATTCCAAAATGCGAGTAAATTAGAATGACAAAGCAAAAGCAATTAAAGCATTCATCCAATAAAGCGCAGTGGAACCATGAATTATCCTATTTAATCTGTGTTAACGTTAACACTGCAAGATTACGAGCATCCGCTGGAACAATGGAAATTATCACATGCAGCCAGTTCCTGATTAACATCGGAGGCACAGTTATAATATCTTATAATATCTGCATCAACAAGATGACAACTAATGCTTTTAAAAACATCAGTAGACTCAATTTGCTAAGTGGTAGATATCTTTAGCTGGAGGTCTTCTAGGTACCTACAGTATCAGATATTCTACCTTCAAACATTACTGTGGTTCATACTGTAGCTAGAGAAATTACAGGGATATTAAAACTAACCCTGGAATGTTTCAAAATAATGAGTGCCAAAGCAGTGATGCCCTAAATTTTGTTTTGTTACTCAAAGTTTTGGGAATCGCTGTAGTGGTTATGAATAGGCTCTTACCATCAGGAAATTTCGTTTGTCTCACTATTTTTACATACAAAAAGTTCATTTCTTCTAATTCTAATGCTTAGGTATTAGTAATTTTGATAACAATTCGATAAATACAAACTATTCATTTATTATAACTATCAAATTGAATATAAATTTTGTAATTATAATGTACAATTATAAGTTTAAGTCCCTATATAAATTGAACAGCTAAAGTATTCAAAAAGATTTATTTTTTTCAAAGTCAAGCCAACTAATTAATTTCAGCTTAGGTTTTTTTTTCGTTTAAGAACTAACTGACTTTAACTAAAATTCTAAAGAGACCATAATAGAGTTAAAGAAAAATTCTCTAAAGAGACCATAATAGTTAACCCTAGATTCGACGACTGATAATAAGCAGATCCAAAGCATTCAGAGCACTAAGTCTGAATTGAAGATGGATATAATTGGTCATTAGAATACGAGATTGGCTTCTCTTTGAACGACATAAAGTAAAAATTCAAAGGTTCAAAGAAAGCTCAAGAATAAGAAAAGTCTAAGTCAGAATTTAAAAATAAAATTTGATAAGAATTTTCTTTTTCTTGAAAGAATTGTGAAGGTAACAGCGTAGTTTACAAAATTACAATTTTGATCATTATTTTATCGTGTTATCCTAAATTAAATTGTAAAGTAAATTTGTTAAATTACTGTTTAAATTAAAAAGAAACCGAAAACCGGCCCCATTTATTTCGATCAACCGCCAGTTGAACCAAAAATAAACAAATTGATATCAAGCTCCAAAAAATCCAAACTCGCTAATTATCGGATTTGCTTAAAACTTTAAACAGATCCTACGCAACGAAAACCTCAACTTTCACAATTCAACTTTGGCATTCAATTTACAGCGCTACGCAAACGACCAACCCTGGCAAAAATAAACCTTAAGATTATCATTTTACAGATGAAAATTGTTGGATAAATAATGTAGGAGCGTGGAACCCTTGTTTTGACAACTCATTATTGGTATGTTCCTAATTGGGCAGTTCGTTTGGTTGCTGAAACGCGCATCGAGATTGGACCAAATTCGGTAACCGTACCGAAATGTTTGCGTTTACCGAATAAATTTTCGCGTTTGTATAACTGATTGCTCGATGAGGTCACCCTATGCATTTGGAATAAGATCATCCTGCGTTTAAAGAGGGCCCAACCGTTCAAAATGTCCGGTAACATCTGTCGTGGTATTCGGATGAAGGGACAGAAACCTGGCTCGACATGATGTAATTACGGAGTGTCAATCATCAACAGTAAGTTTAACATCTGCAAAATGAAGATGACAGAGAAATAATGAATTGGACAGAAAACATCATTTATCTCGTTATGAAAACGTTAATATTTAACAACAATTACACCATGCGTAGAAAATTAGGAACTGTTTACAATGTAAGTCTGAGTCAGCCAGACAATCCAAAAGATATAGCTAGCCATGAGACATCTATCAACACATAATAGCACGACACTACAACAACAGAATATCAATAGCAAAAACTATTTCTCTCTGTTCCAAATCGAGTCTAACAAATTGGGCACAAAGCAGGCGCTGTTTATAACCAAGGTCGTCATAAAAAGGAAAACTTGGTTGTCCGTGCACGTATCATTTCAATACCACAACAGATATTTGTTTAATAAGGAGAAAATAACAGATAATGCAATAAATAACCCTACAACAGGTGTGTTTGTAACTTAATCTAATATTCAAGCGACGTAGTATGTAGGCCTTGGTATTCAGGGGACGTTCGCATACGTCAAAACAGAGAGGTTGCTTGTTTGACAAAATTAAGTGGGCCTCGAGTCACAATAGAATTTATTATTTACTGGCGTTTTTCTGTGTCCTTGCTTGGCATACATTATCTTCTTTTATTTTGTGTACGAGAGGAAAAGCGGGTCGTTCGCAGGCCAGCTGCCTGATGCGACATTTTTGTCTTTACTAAAATTCACATTTTGTTCGTACCCGTGCGCTATTTCGTATTCTGAATTCACAGAATTAGTTAAAAAATTTGCAGCGTCACAAAGTAGAATTCTTAGTATCGGATCTAATCATATTCCTGATTCTTAATACGCCCGAGACCTGTCCGACTTTTGAGGAATAAATTAAGATTACCAAAAATATGCTTTGACTTTAAGCAAAATGCAAATTGAGGTTAAAATATAAAATGTTCTTTGTAAAACATTTTGCGGTGCGTTTGGGAATACGTCGCTTTCTTGTCAAGTTACATTTTAAGTTTCGCTTGGAATATGAAAAATTTCGTCAACGCACTCCAGACTGTGTAGTACTGAAATTGCTGTATTATAAAAAATTATGTTTAGTATAATTTGTGAGGAATACAGAAAAAACGTTTCAGTACACATCTGAGCCAGTTTATTTTGCTTAGACAAAAATTTAATTTGATATGGTAAAAAAAAATATTGAACATAAACAAAAAAATCGTCTTGGAATAATGTGCACTTCACAAAACGCTGCGTTTGTATTTAAGTCAATATGTCTGTCATTTTCCAACGTTTCCAACATAGACTATCCAAAAGTCGACGTACAGACACGCTCTGGGCAATATGTAAATCTCTGTGCCTAACAAATGTAGAGTAAACAGACCAAATGTTGACGGCAATAATTGCAACACGATTATTCAATTTGACGTTTCGCAATCAGCGGGCACAAACGAGCAAACACAGTAATCAAACACGCCGGAATCGATTATCAACTCGATTCCATTCGAAAATGTCCGATTCACAGCAAATTTATATTCATTTCGCTACAGTAATATTTTGGCAATCGATTTTGGAATTGGGTCGGCATCGATGTGCCCTGTGTTTTTGATAGCAGCATGCCATTGTCGAGTAATATTCGCTTTGATCTAAATTAAATCATTAATCGTTTGATGTTCTTATCGAGAAATATTTCGAATTGCTGTCGCTTTTCATAGCAAGCTTACGTTGTAAAGAGTATTGTTATTGATATTATGTCCCTTGAAATATTTTAAAACATTACGACTAACCACTCAGCACATAAAATATACGCTGTTCACAAAAGTTTATAAACTAAACTAACTACACTTCCATAGAACAGTACATTTTAGACCAAGTTTCACTATTATTCTCTAGGGTACCGTGAACTGGCACGGTCGATTCCTCGGGGACCCATAACTAACGTTCCTTTTATGACACTGTAGAATATTTTAAGTGCATGAGGCTGTCACAGCCTTAGTAAGCCTTGAGGAAAGGACGGGTTAAGGACGGTTCATGATTAAATTTTCACTGCAAAAATGTAATGCTCAAGAGCAAGAGTTTGTGTTGATCCTATCATTTCTACGTCCACTGTATTTAAATAAGTATACTGATACCAACTAAATCTCAATTTGGGTTACTGGATTCCACTTAATTAAAGTAGAGTAGATTCTGTTCCATTCACCGACAGCATAAATTACAGTGGACAATCAGTTTCTCACGGCAATCTCCCTAATGTCTTTCACTCAAGTGACTAAGATTCACCGCATGAAATAGCTCTGGATTACTTCATAGCATCGCATTGTTCAAGTGAGACATCGGATTAAGGGTAAAAGATGTGGGAGGGGGTTTCTGAATTGATGATGCAGATTAAAGGTCTTCTAAGACAAAGCCTGATCTTTGAAGCTTTTGGAAGCAGAGAAATTGACGCTATTTAGTTATTTTGCATTTTAATTGTTTGGGTAAATGCCATTTAGGCTGTCACGTTTCGTTACCCTCGTCTTTGCTACGAAATTAAAGGGATAAATGCTTTGTTAAGCTACATTTTGTGGTTAATTTTACAACAAAAAAATTAATTATAAATAGGTATTTCGGCTACTGTTACAAATCGGATTAAGATGTAAATTTGTGTGAATTAAAAGGTTGAAATATCCACAATTGTGGACAAGATAATTTATTACAAATTATTTATACCACACTAGGCCAAGTATAAATTTATCTTGCAGCAGTATACAAATTTGGTCTTTATTTCAATAAACATAGCGTACAACATTATATAAACAAACTTTTTTACCTGTAGGCAAACCTTACTAAATCCTACAAAAAGGCCAAATATCCAAGCAACCAGTCAATACAACATTAACAGTGGAGGACTAAACGACCCTCTATTGTGCTCACAAATCGTCGATGCAGATTACAGTCCCGGAGGAAGCCCTCAGAAGCTATTGTGATGAAGTCTTTGTCTTATTGGACCAAGTGATGGACGCTAGCGGACTGGATTCAGTACAGGCTTTTTGTACAGCTAGGCAAGCATCTGACAAACCAAAAGTTGCATGATTAGACTTTTACGATGAAAACCGACGTGGTTTTGATATATTATTTTTTTACATATGCGGAATTGCTCGGGTTTAATTATATCGGATACTACGACTAAAATTTAGCATTCTGAAACAAGACGAGGCCGCGCGCGCGTTGTCTCAGCTTTGTCCTCATGATGAAGGCCACCGGATGTGGCCGAAACTACAGTCGGAGTTTCGGATAAAATTAAACGTGAGTAAGCCCACATAAATAAAACAAAAATGTGTCAAGACCACGTCAGTTACCATAATACAATAATAATTATTTTAATTTAGTACTAGAAAGAGTCGTGCGGATCTTATAAGCCTCGAGATTGGGTCACAGCAAATAAGTACTAACGATAAGTACTACATTTTATCTATAATTCCTCATTACAATAACAACTGTAATCCGAAAACACTCATTAGAACCTGTTCCATTTCATTACATCGCCGACAATGATAAACGTTCTCAGAGCACGCTAGAAACAAAAGCATTGAAATATTCACGGAATCCAATCCGAAGCCTCCGTAAGGAAATGCTGCACTCCATCTTTTACGAAACGAGCAACTTAGGCTAATTTACAGCATCTGCCACCGACACGACAAACGATACGACTGGCATCGTGACTGTACTCTTAGCAAGCGATGGTAACAGCAGGCTGCATGTATCAAAGCAACGAGCATAGCATTCTGGGATCTCTTCTTCGGCGTAACAGAGGTACGATATAGGACATAGAACAACAAAAAGTCTTCTAGGCGATATTGTTCTTACTTTGGAACTTTTTCATATACGTTGAAAGTTTTTTTTTTTTTTTTCAAATATAACATACATAAAAGTAATTATATGACATAAGTAAATATAATACGTTAGATTGAATTTGGTTTCATAGAATAATCTAAGGCAATTATATGTATTTTTATATTTTTAAATAGACATATATATAGCCTTGCGTTTGATCTCCATCTCGCCTGATGTTAAGCGAAGATGCGGTCTACGATGGAACACGCTTGCCGAGAAGAAACCTATTCACTCGGGCAGCAAATTCCAATGTCTAGCGGTTCGTACAAAGAAGATAGAATAAAATCGCTTTGTTCGAGTTTTTGGAATATAAAACATGAAGTGTCGCTTGAGGAATAAAAAATAAAATATTAATTATCTTTATAGTTAACTAACTAACCCGCCCCGGCTTCGCATAGGTGCAATGTATAATATATTACATATTAATGTGGTATCAGTGT
The DNA here is from genome assembly GCA_950106695.1 of Biston stratarius. Classification (NCBI taxonomy): domain Eukaryota; kingdom Metazoa; phylum Arthropoda; class Insecta; order Lepidoptera; family Geometridae; genus Biston; species Biston stratarius. Next base: position 10,558,995 of record OX467115.1, on the reverse strand, counting down.
GAAGTGATTAATACTATTATTACAACTATAATATGCATGATTCCTTCCTCTTAAATCACTCTGTCTATTGATGGAAACCGCATTAAAATCCGTTGCGTAGAAAGATCTAAGCGTGCAGACGGCGGGAAGCGACTCTGTTTTACACTATGTAGAGAAGTAGGGTGGAGATAAATCATATTTGAATAATTTTATCTGGTTTACCACTATCCAAGTCTAGATTGTTACCAAATGTTTATTGATATATTCAACCAACTATTCACCACGCAACTCTATTCACGTGCTCATTCTGATTTTTCAGATCATAAAATTACATGCCTAATCTTAGGCCATAGATAGTGTTACATTCTTTCCCTCGCTGTCGTTAATACTGTCACATGACCAGATTCAATTACTAGCCTGTCAATAAAGAACATTAAATCATCGCCCAACAATACAAAATTCGAATCTCTTTCGTCGCTTGTCGTGTCGTTAAACGTCAGTTGTAAAACATCCAGCTGTTTATTAGCAGCCCCCATTTCATCGCCGAATGGTTCTCCGCCGACATCAGTCACTGCGGATCGTTTACGATCATCCATTCGCTACTTCATTGGATTAATGAAATTAGATATTTGTATTATTTGTTTGTGTAAGTCGAGAAAGCGATTGTTTTTGCTCTGATTGGATGTATCAAGGACGTGATACTCTTACTGTGTAAGAATAGATAAGGTTGTAGATTGTGTCTTTTATTTTCTACATATTTCATCGTGAAACTTTCATAGTTCTTGTTTATTTTCTTATATGTTATGAACTTCATTATCAATCTTTATTCATCTACTACAAGTAAAATGTTATCGTCAGCCTGTTTGTCCTTTACAAGACGTAAGATTATTATCCTAGTGAATGCAATAATAAAAAATTTAAGCACAATCTTTGTTCGAAAAACTTCGCTTATAGTAAACAGTCGATTTCCTTATTTTTTGACCAGAAGAATTAGCAACTTCTAAGTTGTCACTGTTAAAAACATTTTGGGTTCTTAATATATCATGTATTGTATTAACCAACCTAATACCTTTAAAGGATTCGAAAATTATATTCATTCATTAAATATCTATACTTTAACTTGGTAGGTACAACCCACTTCGTAAACGTGCTAAACTCTGCACGGTTCGCGCCAACACCCGCGTCTTTAATAGCTTTATTATTAATCTTCAGTATAATTTCCTCGGGTGATGGATGGCAAGCGTCGCCGAGAACATGTACTCCTATATTGAGTGAGGTTAGGTCACAGGGCGACGTGTCGAGTAGGTCGAAAGGCAATAAGTCTTGATGAAGCTGTTAGTTTGACAATACTGCGGTAAATTATGTAATTTTATTGTTTTAGGGTTCATTGGGTTCATGTATGTATGTGAGTTTCTTTATACCACCCTTTTCAATGCCTGAACAGATTGAAATATATGGGGTATCGTTAAAATATCTATATCATCCCGAGTGGGACAGAGTAGGAATAATCATTTTGAAAAAAAAATGTAATGTAATTTGTGTATTTTTTTTTTCTTAATTAAGCTTGTTTTTGAAGAGCTTCAGTTTTGAATTTTTTGATCAAATATGAATTTGTCTTCTGTTTTTTTTCTGCACTGTAACGAGGTCCATGGCTAATGATCCGAACGTCCTATTTCCAAACCGAATGGATTGCGTGACTGAACGCGGCTCAGGACTTTCCATTATAAAGTTTAAAGTTATTCGAGTAACCAAACAATTTAGAATTTGATAGGAAGAATAATGGTTTAGGTGTAAAGTGTGAATGTTTATTTTTAACCGACTTCTCAGTTTGATTGTGTTTTTTTTTTATATTTGTTAATTTTCCAAATCGGTTCATAAATGATTATAAACCGATTTGGAAAATTATTTTATTTCTGATTGGTTCCATAGAAATGTCATCAAAATCAGTTCAGTAGTTTGATGTGTAAACCAAAATAACTAGAAAAAATATGTCATCCAAGTAAATGAAATTTCATATTTTGCATTTCGGGGACTTTTCAGTGGTGTTTTCGGTTATTATATTAATTCCAATGAACTTTCCACCTTCCGACTTCATCGAATGATGATGGAACCACAAGGTAGACACCGGAATTCCGTAAAAAAACAAAGCAACCAAGCCGTGTTTGGGTTTTTGGAATGAAGTCGTAAAAAATATACTTTTTTAGTTTTAAAATAATATAATTTAGTTTTTTTTTATATTAATTCAAATTCATGTCGAAATACAATTAAAAATGACAAAATATAAATTAAGTATATGGTAATATACAATGTCATAATATCGAATAAATTATATACTTACTTTAAAAAAATACACATAGTAGAAACTAAACTAAATATAAAATCACTTGCGATCCGCACCCACACGCCCAAATGTTCCCGTAAGGCTGGCTGCGTTACATCGCTGGATGGTCAGCGAGATGTGTTATAGCAAATAAAGATTAATTAAAAGAAAGATAATTTAGTTATTTTTATTATCGCTTCGAAATCAATCAAAAGTAAGTCTAAGTACAACCCGAGGTTGTTCAAGGAAAACGTGAATAGGTATTTCGTAGGCAAACGTGCTACGTGCGACGATATGGCCGAACCACATCGTCGCTTTTCATCAGGTGGAATCGTGGCCAAAGGCAAGAATAGTACGTGGTATAAAAAAAACTAAGATTAATGGCATTTATCAAATTTTAGTTACAGTCCTAGATTAGGCTAAAAAAAATCTGACAACTGCTATAATGTTGTTGAAAACTGTCAATCGATTAGAAGTTTCTAGATTCGTTGAAACTAAGCATAGTGTCACTAATAGTACTCACAAAAACAACTGATGCCTCTTTTATCAAAGTAGTTCTGAGGATTTACCTGCGAAAACATAATAATAGAATTAGGTAACATCGAATAAAACACATAAAAAAAATAATAGAACTACTCAAAGAGCCTAGTTAACAGAGATTTACTTTCCAAAGCGTCACAAACAAACTCACGAATGCCTTGAAACTTTGCGGACATAAAACGAGTGAATACACTTCGCTTCCACGTTTCAAAAGTTTCTTAGTCTAAGGGTCGGGCGCTAAACGAGACCTATTTTTAGGTATAACCTACTTTCTATGAGAATTTTTAAAAGAAAATTCTTTTAGAATTGTAACAGATCCATTGAAATGTCAAGGCAAGCAATTATTTTGATTAGTACGCTATGATTAATGACTTTTGAGAATGAATTTGAGTTTGCAGTCATCCGCAAGAACGTACTGCTGTTTTTCTTTCTTTCATAGCGTGTTTTGAGGTTATAGTAAACGTCTATCACATTTAAAAAAGTCAGTGTACCTCTGAAATCTTGAAATCTTTGTTTTATATGAATTGTTTAGGCAAAAAATTATATAATGACTAATATAACATGTCTAAAGTTTCAAGGGAAGACAGAGAAGGGAAAGTTAATTTAGGAGGATGTGGAACTCTCTGCCGATGTCTGTTTTTCCCGCGAAGTACAACTTGGGTGTAGAGAGAGGGTGAGTTTGTATCCAGAGAAAACAGGTTTTTTCTGGGTAAGCGTGCTTCATCTTGGACTACACCCTGCTTAACATCAGGCAGGGCGTGGTCAAAGGCAAATCTAATTAGTATTAAAAAAAAAAAAACAACAAAATTAATTCAAAATGTAGTCTTCAAAGTTGTCATTTGTATAGAAATAAATTTGCCAACATCACACACATTTTTTATCACATTATCACTAGTCAAGTGTCAATTTTAAACTGTGCACTTATACTGTTAAGGTCTAAATTATTCCCATAATCATCTTCTATGAATGCTTCAGTGATTTCAATCACACCCTGTGTGTAAAACGAACCGTAATCGTCAGTGGGCCGTCTATTGATCGTTCTCTTGTCAATAATGTCCCCAGAGGACTGAAAGGCTTTGGTCATCAGCATTCTGGTAGAATTCGCATCTGTAGTTATTTTCGTACGAGATAGGAAGAAACAACGAATTCTTATTACCTAGAAGAGAACTTTAAACAAAAGAAGTTATTGCAAAAATATCAACCAATTTACTTGATTGTTTAGACCCAGATGAAGGTGACGTGACAAAGTATATCGTCACGACAGTTACTGAACCACCAAAACCGAAGACCGGGCAGTCTGGAAAGTGGAAAGGGACGCTATTACCCAGCATTGAGACACAAGAGGCTGAAGTAATAATAATAATGAAATAATGTAAAAGTAATAAGACTAACTAGATGCTTTCCTGGTGATAAGAGATAAGGCCTGTCCATGACTATTGCAGTTTTGAACATAGATTTTGTTATCCACAATAGAACAGACCAAAGATGGTGATATGATAATAACTATTAGTTAATCTGTGATGGTGGGGACGACAACTAGGCGCCAACGCGGTTCCATGTTCCGCTTTCAAGGCAATATTGTAGTGTCAAAGACTGAGAGGTGTACAGAAGATAAAATTCATATGAATGTTAATTATGTTCATAGAGTTCAATAAAGAAAGCTTGAGAGTCCGTAAAGTAAAGATATCAAAAATATCATTCCATATCATCAGAAGGGTTTCTCGTTCGTCTCAATAATTTTAGTTTATAATATTATGAATCGTTTTAAGACAAAAGGTTGAGTAGGGACCGAAAATTACTAGGCTAAATCGTTTTTGTTCCGTTATTTTAATTTTATGCCTCATCATCACCTACAGCCTTCTTTATCCCACTGCTGGGCATAAGTGCTAATTTGGTAAAGATTCAACCCGAAACAGTGACGATACCATCTTGCAGCTGGACGACCAACGCTCACTTACCTTGACTAGACCATTACTCCAATTTTATGCTTATGAAAAATAAATTACCACGAGATTTTTTTTAATGATTTAAATAGATTTGCCCTTTTCTATATCCTAGCAGATGCAAAGCAATGATGTGAACTAGGATTTAACAAGCTTACTTAGAAAAAGTCTGTTTGAAATAATTGATTGTGTCAGGCGTTATACTTTGTGGAAGTTTATTTTCAGTGTTTTAGAAATATATTTAGTGTATTTCCGCTTATTGTTTTGGTTACAACAGTGATGAAGATGATGTGACAATGATGTACGAGCAGTAATGTTTGTAATAAAAAAAGAAGTTGAAGAAATTACTTTTGATTCAAAAATGTATTTTTCGAATAAGAAAAAAACTAAATAGACATTTGATTTTATATGATTATGGTTTGAAACATTTTGGTATAATTTCGTGTTTTTTGCAAGCCGTAGATTTAACAATTTGAAACATTTTCAATAAAAAAAAATCCCATCACGTATTTAATTAAAACTGTAGTTAAATTACCCGCGTATTTAATATACTTTTTTGGCTTATCTGCACTGTTAATCTTTGCCCTAGTATAATATTACATTCACCACAGATTTCAACGCCCCGTACAGATCCGCACAGACGGGTGGTGTCGGGTTACCTTGCTGCGTAGAAGATCTCGAGTGTTCGTGTCGGGAATAAAAACTTATTGTTCCCTTTTCAGAGTTGCAATTGCATTTGGAAAGTGTAAAACTGGGAACAACTTCAAAGCTATAAAATCTTTATCTGTGTAATATTCCACAGCTTTTTTGCTATAAAAAAAGGTTTGCGTTTGACCGTCTCACCTGATGTTAAGCAAAGATGCGACCTATAGACCACGCTTGCCTAGAAGAATTGGATTCACTTGTGACTTGAAGGCATCCAGGTTGGGCAGAAAATTACATGGTTCGGCGGTTCGTACGATGAAGATGGAATCGAACTTTTGGTTTAAGTTTTTGGAATACCACGAAGCGGTGACGCTTTTAGACCTATTGGCTGTCGGTTAGTAGAATGAGAAGAAGGGTGGAATTTGGTCATCTAGATCTAGAAGAATGCGTCCATCGACACTTTTCTTACTGTCTCTATTAAGGGGGGACACTTTGTTCATGTGTTCTATAAAAGCACATTTAAAAGTAAATAAAAAAAATGCAATTTTTATATAAAAGGATTAACGCCCGTGGGTTAGCTTGACAAGGTATTTTAAGAATAACACTACGACCCAGTTAGTCAGTATGTAACCGTGACCTATTAAGCAAAGACGCGGTCTACTAGTGTAGATACTTCCGTACTTTGTGTAAGTTATATTTTTACTGCAGCATTGCTGAAAAAGACAAAGACGTAAAACCTTCGTGATACGATCATACCTTCATGAAGGTTTTACATCACAATCTTTATTTTCAGCCCATAATCGTTTACCACTAAATAATTTTATTATTATTTATCTATTCCTAAACCAATCTAAATTTCTACCCGTAAATCTTTTTTCTTTTTTCGTTGTAATCAATTTCAACGCACATTTTGTTTTCAAATTATTTTGTAAGCGACCTCTCATTTCTTCACACCTCGACTATTTTAGTAGTTTGGCTAATGTAATTATAGAATACATTGTAGTAAACTAATCATTACTGTGTGGGTATGGGCACTAAATATGTATGAAGAATGCTCCTATGTGGGTTGAAAATACACTTCAATCGAATACTAGCGTAATAATAATCATAATTCAAATCGAAAATCGGAGATACGTTAGTTCTATAATGTATAGTACCTGGATGACCGAGCTTTGCTCGGCTGAAAACACGGATAAAACGACGTTTTCTAAAAATGAAACCTAGCTAGATCGATTCCCGATGATCGATCGCCCCCGAAACCCCCTACATACCAAATTTCATGAAAATCGTTGGAGCCGTATCCGAGATTCAGATTATATATATATATATATACATACATACAAGAATTGCTAGTTTAAAGGTATTAGATTAGATAGATACAGAATTTATTAATTTTTGCGTTGGACTTTTAAATTGATGCGGTAGCTCAATCAATTAATTACTACTGGATGTTTGAAAATAAAGCTATTTTCATTTTTAATTGAACACAATACACGTTTATCATGAATTTAAAAAAAGGTCCTTTAAAACCACATCGTAAAACTTTACTCCGTAATTGGGCTTCAATTGACACATGTGAATCACATAGAACAATAATTAACAGAAGCGGCATCGAGCGGGAACTGTTACCGCTGTTAGCGTGACAAACGTGCCACTTTCTGTGGATACAGTCGTTAGCACGAGAGGGTGTGCGTGACGTGCTTACCGACGAAAAGGGATGGAGTAGCATGTGGTGAAGAAAAAGATTTAACTAAAGTTATGGAGATGGCATTGATAGTATTACAACCTACATCCAAAGTATTACAACACAGAAATAAAGAGCATGTAACGACAAAAAAAATAATTGGAATCAAAAATGAAGAACATCGTTTCGTAGCGATGATAGCTCAGTGGTTAGCGCGGTTGGTTCACACGTCAGGGGTATGGGCTCATTTCAATAACGAGCTTAAGCTGTCGATGAAGGAAAACATCGTTAGAAAAACCATAGCGTATTTTCTTACTCGGCTAGTTAGTTGCCCTCAAGCTGAAAATTGGCCGCCCAGCACCTGACTAGTTGTTTTGAGTGTGTTTTGAGCCTCACTTGAGAGTTAGTTCCATTCCAGGCAAGGTTTAATTAACATCTTTAACCATACCGACACTTAACATCAGGTGAGCTGTGGTCAAACTCAACAATCATGAGCCCAATTTAGTGTTAGATAGGGTCTCATTCTAAATATCAAAAAGATGGCGGTGTTCCGAGTTCGCGCGTTCTCAACTACGATTTATAAAGTTATTCTCACATAACTCGAAAAGTTAAAATAAAAATTTGTCCTACAAATATGTCGTACGACGTTCTTAAAACACATATTTTTACAATGAGTCCTTTGGCAACATTTACAACAGTTTTAGTGTCATTATTAAGTAAATTTGTGCCGAATCGATCGTTTTAAATTACATATTGATTTTAAAAAAAATGGGATAGTTTTGTTTAAAAGTAATATTTTAATAAACAAAAACGCAAACTTAAATTGTAAATTGTCAAAACGTTTCTTTCGTTGTTTCTCTTTTCAAATGTATATCAAGACTAATCGATGTATAAAAGATTAGAAATGTCGGCAAATAGGCAGACAGTATCTGATGGTAAGATCACTGCTATCTGTAAGCACATTATTAAGAATATTGTTGAAACGTTGGCAACAAACATATGCTTATAGCCAACCATTCAAAAATGTTGTAAAAGATGCGCTTACAAAATGTGTAAATGTTTACAAGCAATAAGGACTTATCCAGTAAGTACTATCTCACGGCTAACTCTGTTTGTGAGCATTAAGCGCCTATTGTTTCTTGACGTGTAATCATCATAAAGCGCTTGCATCTGCTCGTTTTCGCTAATATACACTTTTATGGTTCCGTATGTTAGTTGGGAAAAGATGGTTGTTAGATATGAAATTGGAATCTCTGTTTTCTTTAGGTTCTTCACTTTAATAAAGACTATAAATTGGACTTTTGATGCAATAGCGTTGTGGTGTAAAGTGACCAGAAATGTTGTTACAACCAATAGGTGGTAAAGGTGGCATCTCTGATACGGATACGGATGCGGGGGACAACAGTATTTTAAGAACTGTAGCAGACTATTCGCACGCGCCTATATTAAGACATTTTGTGTGAATAATGATAAAGATGATTATTGATGTTACAAATAAATAAAAAAAAATAGTATTACTTTTTGAACCGCTACACAGTAATTTTTACACACTACTGTTTGTGGCTTTTGATTCACTTTATCAGCCATAGGACGTCCACTGCTGGACATAGGCTTCCTCCTGGGGGAGTTTTGCCAATATTTTTGATTAAACAGTATCAAATGTTCTGTGTCGCCAAACTGATAGTATAGATTTGTGCCCATAGTGAAAGTTGTTTTCGATGACGGATACAATGACCCACTTAAGGCATTGTAAGCCCCAAACCTTATGACCTTATACATCAATCATTTGGCTCTCATAATACAAAGTTTTGCTTAGTTAAGGGCTAGATTAAGCTGTGTGAAAATGTCGAATATTTCATTATTTTTAATTTCATTTGTTCATTAAATCTAATATCTTTATACGAGCAATTCTTGTATATACATGTATATATATATTATACCAAAGATTTTCATGAAATTTAGTATGCAGGAGATTTCGGGGGCGATAAATCGATCTAGCTAGGTTTCATTTTTAGAAAACGTCGTTTTATCCGTGTTTGCAGCCGAGCAAAGCTCGGTCATCCAGTATATTTTTATACAGTATAATAAGAAGTTGACTGCCTTGTCATTCAATTAGTAGAATAATTGCTTCAAGAGCTGTAGGGCGTGGGATCGATTCCTACCAGGACAAACATTGTTCTGTGGTGTGTTACAAAAAAGAAATATATATTTTTTAATGTAAAAGTAATGAGACGAACGTAAAGCTCTTTTGATGGTAAGAGATAACGCCTGTCCTTGCAGCAATACACAGAAATTTGAGTAGCAAAACAAAATCCAGGGCATCGCTGCTTTGGCGCTCATTACTTTGATGGTTAGTCTTAACAGCCCTGTAACTTCGCAAGCAAAAGTAAGTTAAGTATTCTATAATATTCTATAAGTTCCCATAGTACAAGCTTTGCTCAGTTTGGAACTAGACGACGCCGACGCTGTGTGAAATATCCTACAATATTTATTTTATTTTATAAGTATACACTGCTCTGCAGTTGATAATTGTTTGACATGAATGTTTGATTCACGTCATCTAGCCCGTAATACAAATATATCACGGCTTGAAACACTTTGTTTACCATTCTCTTTGATAGAAATGAGTGTTCCAAGTCCGTTGATTGATTTAAATAAGCTTAAATTGAATTTGAAAGGTAAAATAAATTAATTTAAAACAACTTGGTTAAACAAGCCACAAAACCATGGGAATCGTGTTAAGCTGATAAAACACATCTTAAAACTATGCAGCTGGGGAAAGCAGTACATTCAACCTGTTCGTAAACTTTTTAAACCTTGTTGTTAGTTATTAATGTTTTATGGTAAACCTTAAGTTAACCGTTCGATTTAATAATCATAATGATGAAATATGTTCTGTTGAAGGTGACAAGCCATCGGGACCAAGCAAACTAGAGACACGTATTTTGTTGAACAACATAATTTTAATTTCAAGTTAACTTTTATGTTGACGTTTTTTTTCTATTATCTCAATAATCTATCTTTTTATCTTCAGTTTGAATAAGACATAATTTTCCTCAATTTGTAACAAGCTGAAGAAATAAAAAAAAACTATAACCAGACTGCAAAAAATAGCTATAATTAAAGGAAAAAAGATTATAAACAAAATTACTTCTAATTAAATTTGTTTTTTTCAAATCCATACTTAAAACACTTGGGTTTTAAGACAAATATAACGATACATTAACTGTCGAAATCCATCCAACCGTTTGGAAGATACGAGGTAATATAGAAATTTACATAAATATAAGATACGAGCGAAAAACATAACCCTTCCTTGGCAGTCGGGAAAAAAAACTTTTATTTCCCTTTTTATAACAACTAAAATACTAACAGCTGAGAGAATATTTGCTTTGTAATTATTGAATAAATTTAACGAGAAGTGATAGATTGGAAATATATCAAAACATATCGAACGTTGGAGGTAAGAATATTCAACACTATCTGAATCATGGAAACTAGCATTTTGATACAAACGCTCTCGTAGAACAAGTATTATGTTGAATGAGCAAATTGTAGACATCTGAAGAACCTTATTGACAGTGGTCACAACTTTGAGTGTTCCGTTTTTAGCTTAAATTTAAAGGGTCACGCTAAGTATAACCAACAGACGTGCCGACACAATATTAAACTTTATAATAGCATAATATTAAGAATTTATCTGCTACCTTTAATCTGCAATGCTAAAGTGATCAAGTCCTTATAATGCTTTGGCAAAAGTTTTGGCATCCCAGTTGGGAGACCGTCTGACTTCCAATCTGGACATCCTAGGTTCGAATCTGTCTGACTTTTCTAAGTTGTGTGCGTATTGCCGAAGACTACATGTCAGAGAGTTCTTAAAAAAGTTCTCGAAGATGTGTAAAGACTGCCAACCCGCACTTAGCAAGTGTGGTGGACTATGGCCTTACCCTTCCCACAATTGAACGAGGTCCGCGCCCAGCAATGGGACATTTTTGGAAAAAAACAGGACCGATTAGGTATGTAGGTCCTAATGCGACATAACCCTAAAAGTGATTCGGTAACTGATGCCGTGGATTATCACACAAAATTACTTCTATGTCAAATCGAAGAGGTTTTTGAGTAGGTAATAAAGGAAATGTAATATTTCGACGAAACGAACTTGTTTTGTATTGAGATTATCTCCAATACTTTTGCTTTTGCATATTCTGTATAAGATTTTTTTGTAGGACATTACATAGCTCCATCTGGCCCCATACTTAGCAAAGCTTGCACTATGGAAGTCAGATAACTGATAGAATACTTAAATTCTTATAATAGATTTACTTAGCAGGAAGTCGTCTTGATAGGTACCACCGTAGTATTAGATATTCTGCCGCTAAGCAGTAGTGTGTAGACATTACTGTGTTCCGGTTTGAAGGGTACTGCAGCTAGAGAAATTACAGGGCTGTTGAGATTAGCCATAGAAAGTCTCAAAGTAATGAGCGCCAAAGCAGCGATATCTCGGACTTTGTTTTGCTATTCAAAGTTGTATGTATTGCTGCAATGGTCATGGACATGCGTTATCTTTTACCATCGAGAGTGCGTATCGTTTGCCTCATTATTGTTTATACCATAAAATGTTTGTTCTGGGTAGGAATTGAACCCACGCCCCACAGCTCTTAAAGCAAATATACCGTTTGAAGTCAGCGGTAATACACACATAATTTAGAAAAGATAGAGGTGCGTGCCGTGGGATTCGAACCCAAAACATCCAGATTGTAAGCCAGACGGTCTCCCAACTGAGTTGCCGAAACTTCACCTAAACATAAAAAATAATAATTGTTACATGAACATTATGTTTCTTATCTAAATTTCTATTAAGGTTCTATTAATGAATCTCAAACCAAAAGAATCTCTATCAAAATAATAAATTCTTCAAATATATTATTTTAAATTTAAATTAAAACTTCTTTTGCTTATATTTTTACCTCCAGTCCAGTATTGTAAATACATATTTTATATTTTCAAATTACTCGTCAAAATGAACCATAACCTCTTCAAGTGCTCGTAACTCGTTTTGTCAGTTTTCTTTAGTACCTACACCCGCCGTAACATCAGCTATATTCCAAAATATACCACTCCACGACTGCCATAAAAGTTGAAAAGCAATAATATTTCGTAAGATAAAAGTATGCGAGGTAATATTGGAGTACCTACGTGTCTTATACAACTATGGAAATTCTTCGTCTGAAACATTCATATTAATATTTGTTTCTGTAGAATTGCATAAAACTTGTCAGTAAAGACTTCTACATATTTTTTATAATTTTTTTTATTAATATTTAATGCGATATTTTCCTATTTTAATACATATTTTTATCTACTAACTAATAAAAACTGTTGAATAAAAGAATGTCAATTAGGAGATTTTGCGGGAACGCGGAAAAAAATGTGTCCTTGTATGTATATTTTGCAAAACTTGTGTTTTTTCGAGGGTTTATGTATAAATACTGTGGTTAGCTAGCAAACTAAGCAAAGCTTGTACTATGATAACCAGATAGCTGATAGAATACTTTTATACCTTTTTTTTTGGAAAATATGTTCTATGTCTGGGTGTCCTGTTTGTAACAAGACACCCAGAAACAGAACAAACGATCGATATTTGTCACACAAATGTTACCACTTAGTGAAATTGAACTTGCCCCCTTCAGCTCTTGAAGCAGAAGTACATATTTGTAAAATTGAAAAATATTATTAAATAAATAAATAAAAAAAAAAAAAAAAAAATATTACCTATAAATTTGAATTCAAATAATTTGATGTACTGTTAATGTTTTGTAAGGATATATATCTTGAATGTACGATGCAACATTATCTATGATAACAATACCAGCAATATGACTATGCAAAGTATAGCATCTAACAAAATATGAATCGCAATCTACAACCATTTCCTAGACGCTTTGGGTCTCGCGACAATGCCAAGTCGTTACTGCAAATTATTACTGTTACTTGAACAGTACATTACAATATTTTACATTTGCGCTACAAGAGATAGGTATAGTGTTCTTTTAAAAATAGTCGAGAAAGTTCGAATGATATTTTAGTGAGAAGAGAAGTTCAGAAATTATGCTGGTTAACGAAATTTTAATATTGTAGGACTTTTGAAACAGCGCAAAGCTTTGCTATGGGAACTAAAAAGCTGATAGATACTTATGTACTTTATTTTTTGTATATAAATACATTTATAATAAATACAGAACACCCAGACACAGAACAAACATTTATCATTACGTAATTGTTTATCCTGGGTGTTTATAAAACCCATGCCCTACAGCTCTTGAAGAAGATATGCTACCAAAAGAGCTAACAGGAAAGTCAATCAAATTATTTCTTTAATTCTTTATTTCACATTTCTAACTATAACATGCACAATAGGAGGACTTAATGCTAAATCATTTTCTACCAGTCAGTCTCCACAGTAGTAGAGATGGAGTAGTAGGCGCGGATCAAAAATAAACAACAACAAAAAGCGAGTATCTCCCGTCTGTTCTTAATCAGTAACTTGTTTTTCATTCTTGGTTGCCTGGAAGATATCGCTTTTAGCGATAAGGCCGCCACTTATGGCACTAGCTCATGAGATTTTGTTTTGTGTACATTTTTCTATTTCTGGTGTGTACAATTAAGTTTCTACCTATCCACATTAAGAATTCAAATAAATATGTTATATCTTAATATTCACAAATAAATAACATACTTTTTAGTGTTTTAAAAATATGAATAATTGCATACAAAAATAAATATATAGATAATTGCGTATATGTTAGACTGAAATTAAAGTTTCTTTGTTTAAGAACATTACTGTAATACTAGCTGCGTTGCTTTTCGATTTCAAAAGTAGCTTATTTGTAATTTCAGGGTATATGCTATTTGAATTCTAAATTTCATCTAATTCCGTTAAGCCAGTACAGGATGAACAAGAAAAAAACACACAAACTTTCGCTTTTATTGTATTAGTGCGATGTGCCCACAATAATTTATCGCACCAAACTATTTCTAAATAGACAGAATGTATTGCATTAACCTTAGTGACACCAAAATTCCAAAGTACAATAACTTAGAATCTTCAAAAACCGGACTCCACACGTTACTTTGAAGCTATTAATTTGATAAAAGCCTTACTAATTGGAGAAATTCACTGCGTTAATACAGCGAAGGTGGAAGCGACGATACTGCAGATGAAAATATACAGAGTCATAACTTTTTTTTATGGTTGACAGGCTTGGTGTCTACAGCTTACCTAATATTAAGTGACGGTGTAGTCGAAGATGGTAAACATACCTAGCCTGGGATGGAACTGGCTCTCAAGTAAGGCTGCCGGAACACACCATTAGTTACTTTGGCGACAGATTTTGAACTTGAGGGTGGTAGCTAGCCAGCCGAGTACTATAAAGTACCCTACCTCCACGCTATGGTTTCTTCACGATGTTTTTTCACCGGGAGCTGAAGCTTATTGTTGGATTTTGAACCCACCCCTTACGGCGTGTGAACCGACTACGCTAACCACTGAGCTATCAGTGCTACAAAACCGGTTTACCTTAATTATTTAGAACTGCCTTTAAGCGACACATCTGTGCTTTTCTTACTTCGTGAGAAGCTCTCTAAGAACTTGGAGGTTGTTAATTTTATCTTTATTGTAAACTGGGAGTTATAAATTCAACGCATTATCGATAATAACCTGACTATTTTATTTGACGATACCTTACTTATGGCTATAGCGCGCGTTTGGATGTGTTTTTTGTTTTAAAATATGAGCAAGGTTACACGTGAAAGTGACTAGATAATTTAAAATTTACTTAAGTTGATAAATACAGAGGAAGAACATCTGATAACTTAATTATAATTAAATTACCACTTCTTTCCATATATAAATACATATATATCACGGTAATGTATGCGTGTTGGTTTATTTTTATCACGTATAAGTCCCTGTTTTGAACACCAACTCTGATGGTAAGCGATGATGGCGTCGAAAATGAACCACGCGCATTTAGAAGATAATATCCACTTTGAACCTGAAAAGATTTAGATTATATCTCTCAGGAAACAAGGAAGCCGGCAGCTTGTTCTATTCCTTGGCCATATGGATGAGAAACAATGTTTCAAAATGTTTGGTACGTACCCAAGGAAATTATTGTAGATAAATTTTCTGGTAGTTTTATTTTTACTTTTTTAACAGCATGCCTGATGTTAAGCAACGATGTGGTCTAGAATGGAACACGTTTATCTGTTACTGCTTACTCTTGATTTGAAGACACCCATATTGTATTTTTCGGGAACACACATCTTCGCTATGCGAATAAAGAATGTGGATTTGAAGCGCTTAGTGCGCACATGGGGAACGTCCACCATATACAGGTGATGCTTTAGTCACGTTTGTCTGCCCGTCCGGTGGTAAAAAGGGGCTGGGGGAACCAACTCCAAGGCAATCCGGGCAAGGCAAGGCAAGGCCTCTGCAATCTTACTTAGCACTTATTTCACACAAACACAATAAGCAAGATGACTAAAAAATATACTGCTTTTTATTTAGGGTAGTTACTGTATATGACGACGCTTACTCCTGCAAAATATTTGGAAAAATCGGGGAATATGCTACAAAACAAAAGCTCGGTTAGTCAGAGCCTTAATATTCCCGATTTTCCTTTATGGATTGGAGACGTGGACTATCCGAGCAAGAGGAAGAGAGACAGAGAATAGATGCATTCGAAATGTGGTGCTGAAGGCGAATGCTACAGACCATGGACGGCCAACGCACAAATGTATCTATTCTTTCCCAACTCTGCTTTGAGACTCAACTGTCCAGCATAAGTCTGCAGCGATTGCTGTCATATTTCGGCCATATAATGCGAAGAGGGTAGCCTTGAACAAGTGTTCATTGTTGGCAATACCGAAGTAACAGAACACGTGACCGGTCGCCAACACGATGGTGTCACCAAGTGAAAGAAGCCACCTTCTTTTCTAAATTCTACCATGTGCCAGGCTACTTCGGACCGGAGTCGATGGATGCAGATTGTCCATCCAGTGACCACGATCCTCAGAAATGAGGGACCGATTGAAGAAGATACGGTATCTAAAAATTTTTTCACTCGGGTAAAATCACGACGCACAGCTAGTATAAAACATAATGAAAAACCAAGACCGATTTATTGTTGAGTGAAGCCTTGATAGAAAAATATTGATGTTATTTCTGTAACAGTATTGACACAAAGCAAGCAAGAAAATTAAATAGAAATACTTAAAGATTTTTCGAGAAAATCATAGGTACTTGTACAAATCGAATCTCTCGGCGAATACAAAGACACCAAGCAGATACTTACATTGTGTTCATAGCATTATTTCAGATTAAATTGTTGTGTATAGATAAAAACGATTACGTATACACCAAATAACAAGGACCTCTTGACCCCTCTGATCCTCGAGCAGAGGAGGATCAAGTGACAATGGAATTTTTCAAGGTTTACTACAGGATACGATGTCAGTGGGTTCTGTAAAAGCGAGGCTATGGAAAAACGCTGGGAGTTGTGAATGTTCTCCTTTTTTCAAGTTGCAGAATCACAGGTTGCTAAAGGAAATATTAGGAAGCGGCTCGTTCTCATATTGACTGACTTGACTCTTTTGGTAGTAGTTCTACTTCATGAGCTGTAGAGTGTGGGTTCGATTCCCACCAGGACAAACATTTATGTGTCGATAAACGTTTGTTCTGTGTCTGTGTGTTCTGTATGTATTATAAGTATGTTTTTACAAAGAAAAGTATGTAAGTATTTTATCAGTTATCTGGTTACCATAGTACAAGCTTTGCTTAGTGTGGTGCTAGATGGCGCTGTGTAAAATACCCGACGATATTTACCACTTAATTAAGAAATGTATTTAATTAATTTTACTAGTAGCCTGTGAATAGCGTTGTGGGTTGTACTATTATTAATTTAAACATACAAATTCTAATATTAAAATTTATTATACAACTGTTTGCTATTCCAAAATAAATAGAATAATAGCATAAATTCGTTAAATTATTTTGGGTAATTTATTATTAAATACACACCTAGCAGATGCAGGAGCTATTGTTATTTAATTAACTTTCACACAAGTAAATTATTTTCAGTAAAACAAAGTTTATTTACATCTATTCTACGTCAAGCAAATTCAAGTAGCTCTTAACAAAACGTAGCGTACTTTATCAAAATTATTCCCCACCTAAAATATAACTCGTTTTCATATAATATTCTCGTAATAATAATTTATACTCTCACGTTCTAATTGCCCTATATAATTAGTTCTAATTACGTTGCACGAGCATGATAAAGGTATTAAGTGAACGCATTAGTGTTATGGCATATTAGCTTTTATGATCATGACTGTAAGAGCTTCGGGCTAAAAGCTAGGTATATTAGGTTCAACGGTCAAAAGAGTGCTTTGAAGTATTCAGTTTATGTTTTACTGAATAACGTGACAATGGCTTTGATAGTTGGATACCTTAGCGTGTTCTAAAGACACATAGACATTACCTTTACTTAAATCTTACAAGCACAAGTGAGCATAGAATACAATTCAATAGATAGTACACTTTTTAATCAATTAAAAAAGGCATATTTTATGCGATTATATCCACATTTAGTGAACCGATTTACGTGCCATTCGAGCTTATAGGTAAGTATTTATAAAATAGTCACCGCTGCTTTATTTGGGCATGACCGGACTTGGCTTTCTTTGACTGTGACTTAATTAACTTGATTTTTCATTAAACAATTGAAACACTTGACACTGAAAAATGCACAAGAAAAAGTGTAAGTGTAAAAATTCGCGCAGTTAAGTTGCTAGTTTATAGGATTCATTTCGGAGAGTGTGTTTCAGAACTACATGGTCTAATTCCTCCATGCTAATTTTTCTGCCGGACAGCTAGAAGCTCAAAAAAGCGACATCGTTTCATGGTCGACATTCCAAAAACTCGAACGAAACGATTTGATTCCACGTTCATTGTGCGGACTGCTAGACAGTGGAATGCGCTGCCTGAGTGGGTGTTCCCGTTGGATATAATCTGTGTGTCTTCAAGTCGAGAGTGAATCGATATCTTCTAGGCGAGCGTGCCCCATCTTAAAACGCATCATCACTTAACATCAGATGAGATGGCGGTAAAACGTAAGCCTATTTCGTATAATAAAAAATCGTTATTATAAGAATATTTCAAAAATATGACTTGAATTTCGATCGAATACTTTTATGAACGATTAAAAAATATGTCTCCTGTCTTGTACACTGAGGCGGACGCTCTTTCCTTGTATACTTCAATATTGATTCAGGAACTGACTCACGGTTTCGCAACAGATCAACTCTTTGTTTGTCAAGTATTGTTATCAGCTTGCTATCGGCGTCTATCGCCAGGTTATCGGTCATCGGCGACGACTCGTGTAAACTGAACGATTCTGTGTCATATTGATAAGCGATGTTTAAATATTGTTTGTTTGCTTTTACACGGCTTTGATGTTTTGTGGCTGTTTGAAGTTGAGTATGTAAAGAGAAGTAGCTATTCTATTGGGTTTATAGGCTATATTCACTCGTGTATTGACTCCCCATCATTTCTTTCGTTATTAAACTTTAACACTCGTTTTAGGTCTCGTAACCGCTATTATAATATATTTAGTTTACAAGTATTTTCCAACAACACATCTTTATTATAACCCTATTGTCAGAATGAGCCGCCAATACAATGAAATCCTCGTCTCTAACAGAAACATCGATATCTTCCACCTAAAACTATATCAGTTTCAAAGACAGATTAAGATTATTTTAGATTTTAATCTTAAAATATAATTGACATTTTTCTTTAAACTATTTTGACTGTGCAACTTATCTATTATTATTATTTTATTTTATTTATAATTCTAATCCTAATTAACCAATGACATAATTAACTTTTATATTAATTCTCTAGTGACTTTCTAAATAAATAATTTTAAATGCGCCTAGACATACATAGTTTTGGAATGTAATACAGATCTGTAAATTGAATTTTGAGTTGTAATTGTAATTAATTGTTATTGCATTATGTTTTGAATGTTTTCAAATAAATAAAATAAAATTCTGAAACAAGTGCTTCGAATCACATTACGTCTGTCAACGAATATAGGGGATAGGTCTCTTTAGCAGGAGGTCGTCTAGGTAAATACCACCTCACTACTAGATATTCTGCCGCTAAGCATTACTGTGTTGCGGTTTGAAGGGTATTGCAGCTAGCGAAATTACAGGGCTGTTGAGACTAACCATCGGAAGTCTCAAAGTAGTGAGCGCCAAAGCAGAGATGTCCTGGACTTTATTTCACTACGCAAAGTTTGTGTATCGCAGGAATGATCATGAACAGGTGTCATCTCTTACCATCAGGAGAACGTCTTGTTCGGTCATTACTTTTACATAAAATGAATAAATAAACGATAATATAATCTCTAAATGTCCTATACTTTTTTTTTCTATGACTGTCAGACTAGTTGTTTGACCACAACTCATCTGATGTTAAGTGACGGTATGGTCGAAGATGGTAAAGCGCACCTAGCCTGGAATGGAACTAGCTCTCAAGTGAGGCTGATGGAACACACCATTATTTGATTAGAAGCCAATTTTAAGGCTAATTTGGTTTCACCTGCCCCATTTTATTACCGGACCGCTAGGCGGACACGGCCAAAGCGTCATTCTTACATGATGGACATTCCCCATGTACGTACAAAACGCTTCGATTTCACATTTTTGGTAGCGATGATAGCACAGTGGTTAGCATGGTCGGTACACACGTCGTAGGGCCTGGGTTCAAACCCCAACAACGTGCGTTCGAGCTACCGGTGAAGGAAAACATCGTGAGGAAACCAGAGTATATTATATCCTTCATTATTAAAGATTTTCCTTATCTGACAGCTACCTATTTCTTTTATTTTCCCATTATCTTATGAAAA
The DNA here is from genome assembly GCA_950106695.1 of Biston stratarius. NCBI lineage: Eukaryota > Metazoa > Arthropoda > Insecta > Lepidoptera > Geometridae > Biston > Biston stratarius. Next base: position 10,538,907 of record OX467115.1, on the reverse strand, counting down.
CCAATTAAGGAAAATAAGTAATATAATATTGTGTCATTAATATTAAATATAGTAAATAAAATTATTTTATTGGTACAAATGAATGATATATTGACTCAGTGACCTGACCTAGACCTAGCTTATTCACATATATTTATATTTATTTTTATATATTATTGAATTCACACGCAAGCATATTTTATCCCGGAAAAGGCTTGTGAAGCTGTGGAGCATAGCTGAATTAAAATAATAATGAAAACATTGTTTAAATTACATTTTTGGCATGAATTCCTATAGAACAAAATACATAGTTATTAAATTGTGGTAAAACCGATTGAAAATTTCATTTAATTTTTTACAAGTAGACTTACAGTTGACCGAAAACTTGCCTAATGTTAAGCGAAGATCCGGTAAGGATTGGGAGTATGTCTCCCTGAGCTGTAGGGCGTGGGTTCGATTACCGCCAAGGACAAACATTTTATGGTATAAACAAATGTTTGTTCTGTGTCTGGGTGTATTATAAGTACGTATTTACAAAAAAAGTGTTTATGTATTCTATCAGTTATCTGACTTCCATCACACAAGCTCTGCTTAGTTTGAGGTCAGATGGCGCTGTGTGTAATGTGTCCTACAATATTTATTTACAGTGAACCACGCTCGCCTAGAAGAAATCGGTTCACTCGCGACTTGAAAGCACCCGAATTGTATCTATCGGAGAACACCCACTCGGGCAGTGTTTAGAAGTTCGTGTAATGAAGGTAGAATCGAATCGTTTAGTTCGAATTTTTGGAATATTGACCATGAAGCGGTGTCGCTTTTTAAAGCTCCTCGCTATCTGATAGCAGAATTGGGTAGGGTGGAATTAGGTCATGTAGATATGAAACGCATCTCCAAAGTGTATCCGGTAGAAAACCAACAGACAATGAACTTTGTTTAAGGCTTTGGAGCCTTTTCCGAACAATAAAATAATTTTATAAAATGTTCTACTCTGTGTTATTCCTTTAATACAATAAAAACATTTTCTTGATCGTGTGAAAAGACAAACACAGTGAATAAAAAACAACATCTCAACTCGTGTTCAAAGGCAATGCTTTCTCCATAAAATGCCGATAATGCTGCTTTGTCGGCTTTGTGCACCATTGTATGCGTGTATGCATACATACATAAGATACTTCGTGCATAGGCATACTCGTATATCACTTTATAGTCAGTAAGGACGTAAAGTACGGTTTTATAAATTGCTACAAAGAATATTTAAATCAATCAAAATTGATATGTGTGTTTGTGTGTGTATACGTGAGTTTAGTTTAAAAAAAGTAGAGAAAACAAAAAATCTTATGAACTAGTGCCGCAAGTGACGGCCTTAACGCTAAGAGTGATCTCTTCCAAGCAATCAAGGATGGAAAACACGATACATCCAAATACACATTGGATCAAAGTTTTTTTTTTGGCATCTCACTAATTTCTGCCAGTTATAAAGTCAAATTGTCAGATAAAGTAACACACAGTCACGTCCAATCTTTACTTACTAAGAGCTTTTATGGAGTTTTAAAACAACACGAAAAGGCTGTGTTTCACCATATATTATTACTTGCCCACATTCTTACGTATAATTCAGTACTTCTTAATTGCAACACAACTACTTTCTCTTCGAACTTTCATGCATACCATCAAAGGCTCCATCTTGCGGCGCAATCACTTCCCTCAAATATGGTTGAGGAGGGCGATGGCTGGCAGATACGTCATTCTCATGATCCGGTGCTGCTTGCGGTATACACACAAACTAGTAATAGATTACCTTACCTATCCAAGGACCTATATTGCGTTTAGTTTCAGTTTATTTATAGTTAAAAAAACGTTCTGTTAAGTTGACAAAGGTCACGACGGTGTCTGTGGAGCAGAAACAACAATAAAAAACAAATACTTTTTTGAAGTGAAAAGTGAAGCCGTGTTGAGTGATTCGTGTGGTAGGGGTAAAACTTATGGATTTGCGTCACCAACATGTTTCAAGTTTTGACTTTTATTTTAGCCTATATTTTTTTAATTTTGTTTTGTTTTTCAACAGTTTATAGTTTAAAAGTAAAGCACTAGAAATACCTAAGTAGATTGTACCTTAATTTTTTAGTGTGTATGCAGGGGAGTGAATGTGGGTATGAGAGAATGTGTGTAAGTATGTGTTGTGTGTAGGTATTATTTTTTACTTGTAAAAAAACATTCTAGAAAATACGATGGGAAAATACACTGCCATGTGGATGCCACAAAAGCCCCTTAACTAAATTGGAAAAAAAAGCTCAGTTCACTCAAAACAATTTTGTCTAGTGCCAATTCTATAAAAATAACCTTGTTTACGCAGTTGAACCAAAACATTGATGACCCTGATGATCTTTTGTCTGGGCATAAATAATATAATTAGTCTGTTATCTACTTATAAATTATTCAATAAAAACTATTTATTGTGTTAACTTTACCTACTGACATACAGACTTCGTCGAACTATACATAAATCTTTTCAAACCTCTACGTGTTTATCCTTCTCTTTTATCTGAATGCGCGATTTTGTTTACAGAGTTTGCAGTGCTATCAAAAATGAACAACACTGCACCGATTTCGATGCATGAAGTTTAGCTTCCCTCGTAAGTCGTCGTGTACGTGTTCGTAGCTATAGATTATAAAAATTCGATCCTAGAATGTGGAAAGGGATTGCATAAATTTATCCACTTATGCATGAAATTTGATATTGCAAAATAGATTGAGAAGAAACCTTACAGGTATGTAAATACAAAGTTCGAAATGAAAATTTTGATTTGAAGTGAGCGCAGGGAAAAGCAATAAAAGTTTGACTAGACGTTGAAACAGATGCAAAGGTGTTGGTGTCAGCACGACGTGACTCAAAACCAACAAGCTACTGACTAGTGACGTCACAACCCCAATCACCCTGTCACCCAACCGTTCGTCACCAAACCACAGTTTACCTAACAGGGTCAAACCAACCGCTTAAATTCGTCCAATGTTCAATCTATCCCAACACGAACAACCAGCACCCTTCCCGGCAACCCTGCGTTATTGCTACACGTGGAATTTACGAGCCGTACCAATAACCGGACGTAACTGGTATAGTAACCGGTTATATCTAGATAAAACCGGATTATTGTGCGAAGAAATGGCGCGATCTTTATAGGGGTACGAATTATCGACACGCGTGAATGGGATGTGGAAGGAAGGCTGTAAGATGCTTTATGGACCCGCAAGCACTTAAATTTATACGATCGTATTTAAAACGTCGTAAAATGAAAAAAAAAACTTGGTTATACTGCAATGACGGTAGAAATATGAATAAATGGATAAGTTACAAGAATAAGGATATATATAATAATTTATGTGTGAAGATAATGAAAATGTTTGCAAATAATGTATATTTAATATAAGTAGACATGTAAAGATATTTATGATTAACTGCGAGTTAATCATAAATACTGCGAGTTTAACGAATAGTCTATATTTTATTTTATACCAGCTTTGCGGCCTTTACCTTTGCATATATGTAAACCTCATTCGAAATAACGCTGATAGCTCAGTGGTTAGCGCGATCAATTCACACGCCAAAGGGCGTGGGTTCAAACCCAACAATGAGTTTGCGTTGCGAAACCATGGCATGGTGGTAGGGCACTTTCTAATATTCGACAAGCTGGTTAACACTCTCAAGTTGGAAATCTATCGCCAAGCACCTAACGTTGTGTTCCGACAGCCTTACCTGAGAGCCAATTGCATCCCAGGCTAGGCACCGTGATTTAACATTAAGTGAGCGGTGTCAAACACCTAACATGCTAACCAAATAAAAAAGAATCAGCCAAATCAGTTCAGCCGTCATTAAGTATACGTACACGCCTATCAACGTACATCATTTGTTATTTTTGTATGGATAAGCCTACATCATACATAAATACAAAGAAAATGCCTTCCTTTTCTTCTTCAGTTTTCCTCATTTTTCAAAGATGAGATTTAAGTTCAATATTTAATATTTATATAGATTGACCGAGAAATAATATGCCATCTTGAAATCTACTTAGATTTTTCAAATAATTGTCGAGTAATATTCTACTATGGTTCCTGACGTGGCTTTAACACATTGTTGTTTTACTTATACGGGATTACTCACGTTTAATTATTCCGGAAACTCTGACTATAGTTTCGGCCACATCCGGTGGCCTTCATCATGGAGGCATAGCTGAGTACAACGCGCGCGCGGCCTCGTAATCGAGCAATCTTAGATATTAGCAATTCAATTCATTTTTACTCGTCTCATAGTAAAAGTAACTTACGATAGAAAGAATATAAATCACGCTTCCATTTCTCACGAAGAATTTTATTTTTAAAATGAATTCTTGATGGACAAATCTCAAGTCATCTGGCGCCCGCCTGTTCACAGCATACTGGTGAGTTTATTTCGGACAATAATACCAGTACGCCAGTGAATAGATCGATTCGACAGATGGCCCGTCCAATCATAAGTAATGAGATCTCGACACCGATTGGGGCACTATTTACAATAGTACGTGCCAGAATACTGAGAATAGATTATAGCTGTATTACTTTATTAATTATAGGGAAGAGAGATCAACGAGAAATATTAATCGGATTAATGGCGAGCATCTAATATTACAGATGTGGTAACGTGGTCAATGTCTATGTGTCGACTGCAGCTAGCGACATTACAAAGCTATTGAGACTAACCATCGAAAGTCTCAAAGTAATGAGCGTCAAATTAGCGTTACCCTGAAATTTGTTTTACTACTCAAAGTTCTGTGTATCGCTGCAATGGTGATGTACAGGCGTTGTTATCTCTCACCATCAAGAGAGCGTCAATAAATGTATATAAAAAGAAACAAAATAGTTAATTATAGACCGTTTTTTGTAGAACATTCATATTCTGAAATTTAAAAAAGTTGTAGTTTTGTTTTAATGTAACAGTAATGAGACGATTGAGACGCTTTCCTGATGTTAAGAGAAAACGCCTGTCCATGACCATTGCAGCGATACACAGAACTTTGAGTAGTAAAACGAAGTCTAGGGCATCGCTGCCTTGGCGCTCATTACTTTGAGACTAGATGGTTAGTCTCAATAGCCCTGTAATTTCGCTAGCTGCAGTACCCTTCAAACCGGAACACAATAATGTTTACACACTACTGCTTGGCGGCAGAATATCTGGTACTGCGGTGGTACCTACCTAGACGACCTCCTGCTAAGGAAATCTACCACCAAGTAAATATATTATGTAAAATAATAAATACAGTAAATATATTCTTCAATTTATTTGCTTCGTACCTACTACGTACACGATTTGATTGATTTTACAACAGAACCGTGGAATATGTGTCACCTCATAATAAATATCTGAGGAGGTCAACGATAACAGATGTAATGTAATTGTGCAATAATATTTATGATAGGTGTGACGGACACTCATTACCCGATCATTAATTATCATCATCATAAGCCCACTATAGTCCACTACTGGACATGGGCCTCTCTTAATGCACGCCACCTAGATCTATCTTCAGCTTTTTGCTTTCAGTCACTTCCCGCTTTATTTACTAATTTATTTATTAATTTTTGGCAGGTGGAGGCCTTTTTTTGTATGGTTGACAGACTAGGTGTCTAAAGATCACCTGATGTTAAGTGGCGGTAAAGTCGAAGATAGTAAACAACTACCCTGGAATGGAAATTATAATAGATTATTAAGATATTTCGCTGGAATTCCTCTCGCTCTCACTCCTTCCGCTTTTCTTAGGATTCTATTTTGTTACACGAAAATAGAAATAAAGATCACTCTACGGAAAAAGCCAATTTCGTATCTGAAGGTAAAGCAAATATTTCTGTCTACGGTAAAGCAAATAATTCTTGCCTACGATATTATTTAATTGAAATAACACAAGCCCAGTTTTGACGCTGGAATTGAAATTCTTATCATTTTGTGGAGCAGGAGAAGGTAAGGGGAACGAATTAGATGGTCCAAGGGAAAGCAACAATTTCAATTTAGGTTGAGTGCAAAAAGCAAAGTTGTAAGGCTTTTAATCTAAGTAGGTCGGGTAGGTGTCGCGTTATTAAATACCAAGTTTCCTTTTTCACAATATGGGTAACGAATAATTTTATTTTAGATTAAGTAATTCATTAGAGTGGATAGCGGGCAGGAGTTAAAAAAATTGTTTCATTTCAGAGTTAGGTAAATTTTAAAGACAAGTAATCATTAAAACAATGTAAAAACTATGAAGCAAAAATTTTAAGGTAACCTAAACAAAACAATTACTTTTTTTTTAAAGTAATTTTTTTTAGAAGAACTTATGAGATTTGCTTACTAAGAGATAAATATCTAAATCCACAAACCGAATTCTCGATCCTCAAATCGGCAATAACAATCTCCTTAGGTTAATTATAAATATAAGTTTTTATACAGTATTATTATAATCTAAGTTATATATATTTTAAAACCAATACGAGAGTTACGATCACCATTCTTTAATCTAAACCTTCTTTTATGTATTAGGTATAGACTATATTACATTAAGAGCATGATCCCTAAAAAAAATTATTAAGTTCACTATTAAGAATAAGGATGAAAATAGAATATACCTCTTGACCGTATTATTGCTCCGAAGTATGCAAACGTAAATCCTAAAACTAATGATATTTATTAAAATTAAAGTAATTGTCTCGACTGGAAAAAACTTGTTTTCTTATTCACGGATAGTGAACGAATGAATTTGTCAAAACCGCGTCAGTTTCCATAATAGGATAATGAATAATAACTACATAGATGTAGGACGTAGGTATTTATGATATATCTGAGTCGTCCATTATTTTTAAATCACGATTACGATCTATGTTTTAACGTAAACTCGAAAATAATACTACATCACATATAAAAATACAATATTATTGATAAAAAAATTATGTAACATCCTGGCCTTAAGACGATCGTTTCGCTTTAGATAAAATATAGGAGTTCCATCAACAATACAACTAGAGTCATCATTATCATCATCATCAGCCTATCGAAGTCCACTGTTGGACTTAGGCCTCTCCCAAGACGCGCTACTCAGCCCGATCTTCGGCTTTTCGCTTCCATTTACCGCCAGCTGTCCTACATATATCGTCACCCCATCGAGTCTCGGGGCGTCCTACGCTATTGAGACTAACCATCTAGTCTCAAAGTAATGAGCGCCAAGGCAGCGATGCCCTGGACTTTGTTTTTACTACTCAAAGTTCTGTGTATCGCTGTAATGGTCACAGGCGTTATCTCTTAACATCAGATGGTCATGGATAGGCGTTAATCTTAACATCGGGAGAGCGTCTCGTTCGTCTCATTATTGTTAAATAAATAAAAAAGTTATAAAAATATGAATAAACTCTAATGAAATACTTAATTTCTGTTCATACTGAAATTCTTCTTGATGTTTCATTGTAAGTACCTGGAACAAAAAATAAATAAGTTATTTGTTACAATGAAAAAAAAAACGTTATTCACATTTTTACTTTTGTATTATGTATTACTTAATTTATGTATTTTAACTTACAAAATAAATATAACGGTTCGGTTTCACTAATCAAGTGTAGCCACAAAAATTGTAAATTTTTAAACGAACAATCAAGTTAGTCTACAAATGGGTAACCGCAAGAATTACAAACTTGTCATTATAAGCCATGAATAATTGTATTGATAAATAGTCTACAAACGAAAAATCGTCAACAAAAATATCGACCATTAAACATAATTGTTTCTACCCCGATCTGATAATCGAGTTATTAAAGGTTACCTATTGTTTCTTTTATATTGGTCTACATACAATAGTTTTGATGAAAAGACAATTATGGGCTGTTCTGAACATGATTTCTATTAAGATTCGGAATAAAAATATGTAGGAACAATTGTTTTATTGATATGAATAAACGATAACGGAGAAAATTGGCGAGATCAGAACTGAAATACATAATTTGTGTTTGTCCTATTTCGTGAATACTGTGTACAAATGTAGTAAACTTACTATAAGGGAAAAACAATTGCTAAAATCTAAAAGTGGTAAAGAAAAATGACAAAATACATTGTAACAGGAAAGCAAGTACCTACATGTAGCGATGATAGCTCAGTGGTTAGCGCGGTCGGTTCGCATGCCGAAGGGCGTGGGTTCAAACCCCAACGATGACCTTGAGCTGCCGGTGAAGGAAAACATCGTGAGGAAACCATAGCGTGCTACGTTGTAGTACTTGGCTGGCTAGCTGCCACCCTCAAGTAGAAAATCTGCCGCCAAGCATCTAACGGCGTGTTCCGGCAGCCTCACTTGAGAGCCAGTTCCATTCCAGGCTAGGTGTGCTTTACCATCTTCGACCACACCGTCACAAAAAAAAATTTTTTTATGGTTGACAGGTTAGGTTTGACCACATCTCACGTGATGTTAAGTGACGGTGTGATCGAAGATGTACACCTAGTCTGGAATAAACTGTTTTCGATTTCTGCATTTAGCTTAGTTTGAAGTAAATTTTTGCTATATTCCCTTTTTAATACAATCGGAATGGTAATGTAACCATATCTGCTTATAACTGGCATAGGGGTGCCAAAACCGGGACAACAAAGGCCACCGATATTCGCGGTGCATTTATTTTTTATTCAAAAACACAACTGTTGACTCTCGGCTCCCCATTATTACTTTTTACGGTTTAACAAGCTCGTATTTTACTTATCTCGTTATGAGAAATGTTATTTTAAATTTTTCTGAAGGGTGACAACCCTGGGGGATGTCACTCTGCGGTCTGTCGTGACTTTTGCTTTAAATCGTCGACAGTAAATCCGAAAGTTTTATTATTCTTTTTTTTTTGTTTTTAGGGTTCCGTTCCTCAAATGAAAAAAACGGAACCCTTATAGGATCAGTTTGATGTCCGTCTGCCGGGTTCAAGCCCCAACAATGAACTTGAGCTGCCGGTGAAGGAAAATATCGTGAGGAAACCATACCGTGGAACTTTCCAGTTCTCAGCTGGCTAGCTTGGTAGCTAGCCAGCTAATTAAAGTTAAAAATCTGCCACCAAGCACCTAACGGTATGTTCCGGTAGCCTTACTTGAGAGCCAGTACCATTCCAGTTTTTAAAATACTAAATAGATTTCTATAAAAAGCTGTTTACTCTGGATTTGAAAACACCCAAGTTTTACTTGGCGCGAAAAACAGACGCCGACAGAGAGTTCCACATCCTCGCTGTACGTATTAAGAAAGTGGAATCAAAGTCTAGGGTTGCTTTACCATCTTCGACCACATGGCCACTTAACTTCAGATGAGCTGTGGTCAAACAGCTAGTCAACAATGGACTATGATAGGCTGATTATGATGACGAAGTATTTCTAAAGAATATAAATACATAAATATGTACGTTACTTACGTTGTTACAAAAACCTTTCAGAACAAGGGTTGCGAAAAAACAAAGACTGAAATTTACGCCCTTTCCATGTTTCCAGTATTTCAGAGATGTTATAAAATCGAATATCCCCGGTGGCAGCCCTCCACATGTCTGAGCATGTTTGTTTAGAAAACACGGCCGCCCAATTAGGAAAGCTCTGTTTAAAATATACAAGTAAAGCATTACAAGACTCTTGATCCAAGGTTGTTGTCTTTCAATGGAAAAGAGTTATTATATCAATTTTGCGTTGAAATATCCAATATTACACATATTTTATTTGAACATTACGGCAGCTTGGGTATTTTTTTTAGTATTCTTTATACATCTTTACGCATATCCTCGTTATTGACACGCCCCGTTTTTTTCTTCCTCTAATCCTCTCCATCCTAAGGTTGCCTGGAAGAGATCGCTTTTAGCGATAAGGTCGCCAGTTGTTACACCTATTAACTAGTTTATTTCTTCTGTATTATATAATTTTAAGTGTGTACAATAAAGAGTTATTTATTCATTCATTCATTCATCTTTAGGAAAAACGTTTTGGCTGCTTGGGAGACCGTCTGACTTCCAATCTGGAGGCGGTGGATTCGAATCCCACGCACGTACCTCTGTCTTTTCTAAGACCTGTGCGTATTACCGATGACGGTGAAAACATCATGTCCGAAAGTTTAAAAAAAACCTCTATGATGTTTGAAATCCACCAACCCGCACTTGGCCAGCGTGGTGGCCTTACTCTTCCCACAATGAGAACATGCCCGCGCCCAGCGGCGAGACAGTTTATGTAAAACTTTACTATAAAACTCATTAACTCGTAATCGTAAAATACTGAAATTCAAAACGAAATATTAATCATTTGATGGTACTAGCATCTATATGGTAAGTCTTGATGTTCGTGGAGTTTATTAGCCAAAAAAAAGAAATAAACAAGCTAAACCCGGCTACGAATAAACTAACTTTAATTAAAGGAAGTTTTTTTTATCATCTTTTAATTTCCTTTACTTTGATACCCTACTTCATAAATAGGTATGGTTAATTTTTTTAAATCAAAATTACTATTTCTCGCCAAAAATCTGCCGGTATTAATAGAAGTAATTTTCCAAAACACTGGTCTTTTTTATAACTAATAAAGTTGCGTTTGACCCCCAACTCGCCTGATGATAAGCGTAGAAGCGGTCTACGGTAGAGTCGTCTAGAAGAAACCGATTCACTAGCGACTTGAAGGCACCCAGATTGTATTTATTGGGGAACATCCACTCGGGCAGCAAATTCCATTGTCAAGCGGTTCGTACAATGAAGGTAGATTCGAACCGTTTAGTTCGAGTTTTCGGAATATCGACCATGAAGCTGTGTCGTTTGTTAGAGCTCCTGGCAGTCCGATAGTAGAATGGGCAAGATGGAATTAGATCATGTAGAACTGAAGCGCACACTCCAAACTGTATCCGGTAGAAAACCGACAGACAAGCGACTTTGTGACGATGTATAAGGCTTTGGTGCCGTGGTGGTGCCGGCGTAAGAATAGTACCCCACCCTCGCTACCCGTGGTTGCCGTAAGAGTCGGCTAAGGGATGTAATCCGGAAGGTCTTCCTTGAACAATCACACCTATCTGCGCTCGCCAACCCGCATACCAAGCGTGGCGGGTATTGGAAAAACTCCCGAGGAGGAGGCCTATGTCTAGCAGTGGACGACCTATGGCTGATGATGATGATAAGGCTTTGGAGCCTTTTCCGAACGAGCGCATCATCGCTAATAAGTTTCTTAGACATTTCTCTTGGTCGTGGTCTTATATCAAGCATTTTGATTTTTAACTTATAACTCAGGTTCAAATGGAGTTCAAACTATAACCATTACAATGGTCTCATAACAAAGCAAGCTGTCATTCAAGGAGTCCTGCGAGATCAGTCGAAGCCGGAGATTGTTGGGTAATTACTAGTGACTGGCTGGCATGCGGCAGGGTAATCACAGGGTAAGGTTCATGATGCCTTTGACTAGTGAGTTGTTATATATATAGAGAGGTAACTGCTCCAGTCGGACTATTGTAAGTTCGATGGATATGCTGTGAGGTGAATTGTGTTTTACTATGGAAACTGACGTGGATTTGATACATTTTTTATTAGGAACGGAATCTTTCGTAGCGATGATATGTAGGTCAGTGGTTAGCGTGGACGAATCGCACGCCGAGGGGCGTAGGTACAAACCCCAATAAAGAGCTTTTTTATGTAAAAGTTATGAGACGTACGAGATGCTCTCTTGATGGTAAGGGATAACGACAGTCCATGACCATTGCAACGATACATAGAACTTTGAGGTATAAATAGGTATAGTGGTGTTTTATTCATAAAGTGCCGAATTACATGTGCGATAGTGGGAAAGTGATATGATGTATAGAAACATTACTTTTTTTTAAACTCCAACGACTTTACCAAGACTGGATTCTGACTATAAAGATAAAGAAGCCGGAAACTGAAACAGAAACATTGAAAATTGCAGAATGCATAGAGTGCGATGCCAAGAAGAGAAAAAATCCCTTGTATAAGTTCAATTACAGTTATGATTTATGCGTATTGTCAAGACGTTTTACAGGATTACTACTACCTGTTTTTACTGCAATTTTTTTTCAATTTCGTTATTTTTTATTTTACACATCTCACTTTTATTTGCTTTGTGAAAACTTACTGGTGATAAGTATTCAACAAGCTAACGTAAACTAAAAATCAATACAGTGACATCTGTATTTCCAATTGGTGCTCGGTCCGTGCAATCCAAATCATTTCCCAGATTAATCTTCACCAGGTTTTGTAAGGAAGCACCCTACAATTTGCGTCTACAATGTAGTTATTAACCGTACAGTGCTCCACAATGCCTTGGCGCAACGGGGCGCCGAGCCTCACTATTGAATATTTAATTGAATGTGGAGCACTGATGGTGGGGTCAACGGACGGCCAACATTGGCCAAATGGGAGATAAGACAATTGTGTACTGTGTTGGTCTTCTTGTATGCTATTGGCTTCTATGCATTCAATACGACACTATTATAATTTTTTTGTTATATCCAATCTGTATTAGGTCTCTTAAATTACTAAATAAGCTTTGGCATGTCAAGAATACCTAATTCTTTTTCATTATTCGTGCAAAAAACAGAGAATTATTAATATTTATTACATAAAATTTGCTTAGGGCAGCGATTTTCGATTTAGTAGAGAAGTAAAAAAAAATATATAAAAGTAAAAAAAAAATACAAAAAAGTAGCCTATTTCAATCCTCATGATATAAAGTATCTCCTTGTTAAATTACGGTACAAAACAGAAATATTTTAATGATAACAAAGTACAAGTACACAAGTAACAATGTACACACCGTTAGATGCTTGTTGACAGACGTCAATTCAGTTTCACACTTTTATGCATTGTATTTTTACATTCCTTCTCTGAAAATGAGATAGAGCTTCACTTCCAAATCAAACATTCCTTATTCTTCTATGGGACAGCTTCTGTCGTTCCAAAAACTTAAACTAAACGGTTCGTTTCCACTTTCACTGTACTAAACGCTAAACAAAGGAATTTGCTGTCCAAGTGGTTATTTCCCTATAGATACAATATGGGTACTTTGATATCAGTGAATCGGTTTCTTCTAAGCAAGCGTGTTCAATCGTAGACCGAATCTTCGCTAAAATCAACAAGTCAAAAAAATTCACGCATCAGAAACTTTAAAAGTTCAATGAGCCAACAGGGCTGTCAAAATATATACTTTTCATTACTCTGTTAGAATAATAGGTAGATAAAATACCATTAATTTACCCTGTTCTGAGGTTGGTCAATATTGCCCGTGTTGGCCAAATAGCAGATAAGATAAATCAAGGACTACCTCGACGGTGGATTCGAAACGTGTGATTTAGTACGAGTAGCACACAGATGAAGGTTTATTTGCAGTATTGGAACCTGCACTCTCTAATGGAACTCTATTGTATTAAATTGAACCTAAATGATAAGACACGTAAATTGTTACGAATATACGTGACAAGCTTTATTGTAAACCTGAAACCTGTGAACCTCCTTACGCTGAATCATATTCTGTAGCTTATAAATTAGACATAGTACATATTTGGAATGTGCTTATTAACTAATTTTATTTGGAGCCAACTACAGCATATTACAGTTAAAAAAAAATGATGTAATTTAAGTTTTAAAATCTGATCTATTAATTTTTTTGCCTTTGACTTAAACTATAGTCTGCTTCGACACACAATTTACACAGTTTCAAGGAGTTACACCCACCTCCGCGCTCCCGTACCAAACGCTGTCATCACGTGCGTAGCAAAACGAGGCCACGCGCGCATTGTAACTTGTTTTGGTTCTTTGAAAAGGATCACTAGAAATTAATAGTTTAATTTCTAGTGATGAAATTATAGTAATTTCTTGTTGAACTATCCGATCTAATCAAACGTGAGTAAAATTAATATAATAATATTGAGTATACCGATTTCTTTAAAATAATAAACAATAATTTACAATGATAAGTTTTAAATAAATTAATGAAATACTCTTCTATAAAACAAAACCGCCGTCAAGATACAATTTGGTAGACATCTGTTATTAAGTTTATCAAAAGATATAATGACTTGTAACGGATATTAATGCATGTCAGTGCTGATTCATTCATTCGATCTCATTGTTATGAATATGTACTTACCTACTTACAATTTTATGCGAAGTTTTATGATAGCATGTTTAACTCAGATTCAATTTAAATTTCTTTTGAAAGGAGAAAACAAACGTAATGTGTTAACCAATAATGTTACTATGAATTTTCCAAGAAATATATAATTGAACTTACTTTAAAACCACATCGACAAAACTTAAACATTATTTTCCGAAATTATAAGCTCTATATACAGATAACATCAAGAGCAACGGCTAGTCTAACTAAATTAATGTGAATCTCAGGTGTTATCTTAATTAAAAATAGTTTGGGACCCGTATCAACCAACTATTTCAATTAGAGACCGAGAGTGGAACGAAAAATGGGATTCATTATGAATTTTAATATTTCGGAGAAGTATACAGATAAGAAAATATCTTTATTGAACTTTATAAATATGCAGGTGAATGTTAGTATGATACATAAATTAATGAATATCCTACAGTATAATTATACTTATACGCATTATAAAGTATTACAGCTTGACAACTTCATTATTTTTTTATGGCTGATGTTCTCTTGATGTTCATGACTACGCCGTTGATTTTACTAAAGCTTGTGACATTGTATGTATTAACATCTATGAAATTTTGAGACCCATAAAATACAATAGCAGATCATAAAACATAACTTCGAATAATACACAAAATAAATAAATTAATATAAGATTCAACAGCTGTACATTAACATTTTGCTTCGGGCTTTCACAATGTTAAGTAATAGGACCACCATTATTAAAAAAGTACCTTTCAGTCTTAATGTTTCATTTAAAATCATAATTTAAATTTTTAAAATTTAATTTACATGCACTTCCATTGATATAAATACAATTATATTGTAACTAATGGCATCAGATAAAAGTGGATAGACACACTACAAAGTGAGACAAAATTGTCACCCTGTTTAAGAATGTAATTTCCAACAAGAATGGCATTTTGTTAAGGCATTAACATTTACCTAACCTTTAGCAGGTTGCATATTGCAGAAACTTCATGTTACGTAAGACGTCATAAATGCTATCGAGGAAAAAATCTTGCATCATGTAGGACGAGGCGCGACTAATTTTAATGTAAGGACTGAGCTATTTCGAGTAGTAGATAACTTTATCAGAAGTATTGTTCTGTTAAATATTGATATCTT
The DNA here is from genome assembly GCA_950106695.1 of Biston stratarius. Classification (NCBI taxonomy): domain Eukaryota; kingdom Metazoa; phylum Arthropoda; class Insecta; order Lepidoptera; family Geometridae; genus Biston; species Biston stratarius. Next base: position 10,523,657 of record OX467115.1, on the reverse strand, counting down.
GGACTTTAAATAATAAATAAATATAGTAGGACATTTCGCACAGTTCCATCTAGCCCCAAACTAAGCAAAGCTTGTACTATGGAAACCAGAAAACTGATCGAACACTTATACACTTTTTTTTGTAAATACATAATGATGGAGAAAGGCACAGAATAAACATTTATCGTCGCACAAATGTCTGTCCTGGTGGGAATCGAATTCACGTCCTCTTGAAGCTCTTGAAGTAGCTATTCTACCAAATAAGCTAATAGTCAACAGACGGCGGTGGCAATTACTAACCTAGCGACGTTACTTTAGGTTTTTACATTTAGTTTAATTTAGAAAACAGAATCTGTATTAATACTAGATAAACTCTTTATTGTTTATACCAAAGATTGTACATTTAATACAACAAAAAAATATATAACTAAAAAAACATCTAGTGTAACAATTGTCAGACTTATTGTCAAAGCAATCTTTCAGGTAACCTTAGGAAGGAAAAGATTCAGGGACAAGTAGAAAACGGTATGTGCCAATAATAAGGATAAACAATAATATGCATCAAGTTAAGCAACAACAGGTTAGTTTAGGTTAACAAGCTTAAAAGAAAGAATATTATGGTCGTCAGACTGAGTTACCTAAACATGTCAATCTATCATCGTGATTTATTCATAATCAAAATGCTCATACGCCCACATACATAACTCATTAAAAAAAACTACTGAATCAAACGCGTTTCTCAAATCAAACAGAAATTCTATTTCACCATCCGAATAATTGCAACTCGTAGAAGAAGATTAAAATGATAGATAGATTATAATTACTAAAGTAATAGCTTGACGCCAACTTAACCGGAAAAGAAACGAGTTCAGATAAAAATAATATTGATGTCGGCAATCGAATCCCACATACCTGTTATAATTGTTTTTTTTTTTTTGTATCTATGACTAAGAATTGAGCCACTGACTAAACAAGTTTGATTTTCTGATGCCGTGTCTGATCTACGATAAAAACTCAATCCTTGAGACAGAGTAAGTGACTTTTGTTTAAATAATTGGCATGCGTTTCACTGTCATCTTGCTTGATGTTTAGGTAAAGATGCGCTCTGCAATGGACGCTTAGAAAAAACTGGATTACTTGCAACTTGAAGTCACCTAGACTGTATCTATTGGAAACACACGGGCAGCGTATTCAGCTGTTTGGTGGTTCGTAGAATGAAAGTGGAGTTAAATCGTTTCGTTGAAATTCTTGAACTGTCACTCATAAAACGATGTCACTTTTCGAGCTTCTAGTTGGCAGTGGCATGGCAACCTGAAACATATTCTGAAAATTTATCCGAATAAAATATATGTGCATATGAGCAATTCGAAAGTTTTCATTATGATTTCATCGGAACTAATGATCTTTTATCATTACTGGAAGTTTTTTTGCAACTATGCTGCAATTGAATTTGCTGCCCGAGTTTTGTTCTCCGACACATACAATCTGGGTGCCTTCTAGTAGCTAGTGAATCGGTTTCTTCTAGGCAAGCGTGTTCCATCGTAGACTGTATCTTCGCTTAGCATCAGGCGAGGTGATAGTCAAACGCACATATGTAATAAAAAAAAGCTAACTTGCTTCTTCGTCCCAACACCAAAGGCTAACAAATCCAGTCAGTCTTCTTTAGTTGGGTAATCACAAAGCTTTCTAATGACAACTCTAGGGACAACGTTAGGGATTATCTCCTCACTGATTCTGTTTAATTATTTGGCAGTTTTTTTGCATTGAATTGCGTCGTTCAAGTTGTTGGTATTCTTCTATCGTCATTAGGTACTCATGACATACTTGCAATCTTTCCATCGAAGATTAAAATATCGTGAAAGAGGAGGTGAAATAAGTTTTAATGTCCTATGTCAATAACCCGTTTCAAGGATTTTATTAAAATCTCGTATGATGTCTGCTAAAGAGGTATGATATTATAATGAGGGTAATTTTGGTGTAATTAACAGGTATTTATAACGTATTCTGTTACCACTTGTGAATAATATGAAATGGAGTCATTCTTTGCACGTTAATTATCTATATTACATTTATTTAACTTTATGTAGGCAAGTAAAATAAAAATGAACAAAAAAAATCGACAATCTCCTTTGACTTTCTTTTGTTTAATATAATTAATGATGTTTCTAAATAAACTTACAAAATGAATATTTAATGCTTACAGCGACTTCATGTAAATTACGTTCCATTTTACCGGTTTTAAGTCTTCAAGTTATACAAAGTTATTTACTTAGCAAGGACAATGTACTCGATCAAACTAACTTAATTAAAAATTTAAGAGTGTTTTTGATGATAAAGTTATTTAGAATTTCCTCTAATTTAACTTAGAGACTGGTGTTTTCGTAAGTTTTTCGTTATATAATATAGTAATAATTAACAGTCAGTACTTACTTTTCTTACTTTAATTAATATCTTATAAAAATATAATGCTATAATCTCATCGAATATCATTAATTAAGCACCCTACGATATATAAATTACATACGATAGTACTTACTTGAATATTTTGTATTGGCACATTAATCCGCAATCATGAATACTTTTTTTTATTACTGAAGTATGTTTGACACAACTACTTTTTTTTAAATTATAGGCTGTGTCACTCGGGATGATGTAAGGATTTGAAGATACATCCAAATCTGTTCAGTCTGTCAATCTGGATAGTATAACAATTAAAATGAAGTTCTTTGGGCATATCTCCAGAAATGAGGAATCAATCGAGAGACTTGTAGTGCAAGGCCGCATAGAAGGCAGGAGACATCGTGGTCGGTCTCCGACTTGTTGGATTGAGCTTATTAAAAAGATTACGCAGTCCACCGCATTACAGTGTGCTCGCAATGCGGAAAGTCGCCACAAGTGAAGAGACGTCGCGCGACGTGTAGCAGCCCTGGGAACCAGCGGTAACGACAGGACGTAACCCTGTCCATCTATAGCCACGGCCACTCTGCTAAGAGTGTCCGACTAATAAAAAGATAACAAATAAATCAATAGTGAAAAAGAGTGTAAATTCATATGCTTTAGTTCTTGACCACTTTTACTTTACTAGTAAACTGTAAATTGCTTGTCACGGCATCCTGACAGTAAAATATGTTCCAAAAGAATGTATTATTACAATGAATGTATTGTGTTTATGTTAAACAAAAAGTTAAAAATAAAAAAAAATTCAATGGCCGTTTTTAGCTTCTAAAATAGAATGCGAAGAATCACATACATATATAGTTTATTGTTGCCATAAAATTATAACAAGTACTTAGAAAAAGAAATTAAAATAAACGCCGAAGCAGCGATTCGCTGAAATTTGTTGTGTTACTCAGATTTCTGAGTAGTGTAGCAATAGTCATTGAGTACAATTTCTTTCCATAAGGAGGCGTATATGTATCGATTAGTTCAGTTGTTAACGCGGTCGATTTATACGCCAATGAACGTGGGTTTAAATCTCAGCAATGAGCTTGGATTGTTGGTGAAGGAAAACATCGTTAGGAAACCATAGCATGGTGGTAGGGTATTTTCTAGTACTCGGCTGGCTAGCCCACCATCAAGTTGAAAATCTGACTCCAAGCACCTAACGGTGTGTTCCGGCAGCATCAATTGAGAGTTTCATTCCAGGTTAGATATATTTACCATCTTCGATCACACCGTCACTTAAGATCAGGTAAGCTGTGGTCAAACACCTAGGCCTTCAACCATAAAGAAAAGAGTTTCGTACGTCTTATTATTTCTACATTATTATGGCAAGAAAGTTTTTCAACAAAATTGTTTCTACGAGTAAGTGAGCACAGTCCCAAGGTCACATTTCAGACAAAGCGCTTCTATCCCCTCCCCCGTCGATAAAACACCGCCATATTCTTTATACCCGTCACGTGTGGCATATTGATAAGTTCTCTGTATGATTTGAGGGAAGCGAGGGAGGGGGTATTTGCGTTCTAAGCTCTTAGCGGGAGACGATTGGTAGGTACACTTCGTGGAATGGCGCTTCTGCTGTTTACTCTTTGGCTGTGCAGTTTTTTGTGTATCTTATTGTTCCTTGTTTGAAAATGTAGAGTTTTGGCGGGAACGCTGAAAAGTCATGTCACTGTATTGTTTTAAAGAGTTTTTTTTTAAATCTATTTTCTGAAATTTCGAATGTTTGTCTATAACTACGTGTTCATAAAGTGCCATTAGCAAAAAAAAAACATTGTCGTGTTATTTGCGAAACTCCGTTAAAGCTTAAAGTCACCTTTGGTCATGGACTGGACTTGACTGTGACAATGACAAAAATTGCTCGATCTCATCACGAGATATTTTAAAATATGAATGAATGTTCTGTTTTAAAGTAATTTACAAAAAAGAAAGCATATGAGTTCCTTAGAAGATAAGTTCTATCAGTTATCTGCTTCCCATAGCACAGGCTTTGCTTAGTTTCAGGCTAGATGGCGCTTTGTGAAATGTCCTACGATATTTATTTATTTTACTTGACACTGGCAGAATGCACGTAGCTCGATGCAGAAAATCTAAAAAAGGTGTATTTGTATATATGTATATGTATATATACATAATTACCTACTGCATACTAGGTTATATAGTAATATTATGCACTATACAATTTCGTGTCTGTTATATTAGACAAAGAAGTCTAATTAGCTTCACACATGTTAAACACTAGACTAATAGACATCACATTCTCTTAGTAATTATTAGGGTCTACTTACACTATGCCAGCAACTTTATAATAAACTGCCCAACCGCATTAAAATTTACGTTTTTTATTTATACATTTCTCAAGGCAATTTAGACATGTAGTAGGTACTTGTAGAACTTACTGTACCATGGGAAACATCCCTAATGACCACACGATAAAGCTAAATATACATTACTAGCGACCCGCCCCGGCTTCGCACAGGTAGTAAGAATGGGTATTGTAAGCTATCCTTAAAAGGTAAATGCCGCCGCAGACTTTTTTGTAGATCTATAAAAGAGGAATATATCCCACTATGTATTCTTTGTTACATCTCAAAGGGATTAGGCAGCGTTCTCGCATGATAATTCGTTTAGTAGTTTTTAATTTTTTCACAAACAGATAGACACGGCGGACAACTTTGTTTAAAATATGTAGTGATGACCTTACAAATTAATTGACCATAAATGGTTTCATAGGCAATTTATAATTATGTAGTAGAAATGGGAGCGACAGGAATTCCAGCAAAATCTCTTTATAATCTACTAAAAGACGTTGGCCTGATGATTGTTCCATTCATGTCATTCTCAGAGTTAATTTGTGGTATTATTATTGTAGCATAGTCTGAAGGTGCTCTAACTATTTTGACGACGTAGCATGGTTCTGTGAATTAGCGAGTCATAACTGCGTTGCTCGTGACATGTTGTCCTGTTCCATCGCCATATACGTGAGAGGGATGCAGTATTGCAGCTGTGTTTGCAGTGCCGTGATTATCGAGGTGTGATGTTTAACGGTTTTTGTGTGGCTTATTTGGCAGGGGAGGGGGAGGGGAGTCGATATACCTAACTTGTTAGGTCAATATTCCTGTACCTGAATCTGTAAGACTAGCTTAGGTCACATAGCTGGTAAACTACAAGTCTAAGGTATTTTTTATGGTTGTCATTGACCACGGTTTACCTGATGTTGGTTTACAAATCTAGCCTGGAATGGAAGGTATGTACGCTTAGCCAGCCAACGTACGTTCTATTCCAGGAGATGCCATCTAAACTAACTGAAACCCTTAATTGAAATTTTCCTTTTAAATCAAATGTATTTAATTTTTGTGGACTAATCGGAATAGCATAATTCTTTCTATGACTCAGAATATAAGGCTCAACTTTGATTACGCTGCTACCTGTTTAAAAATCCATAAAAAATAGTTTCCACTTTCACTCAATAGTGGTACAATAGAATTAGGTCTGTAGGTAACAGATAGTGTTGTGAAAAATACTCCAGTCTCTTTTCAATCTCAATTTCAAGACTCGAGTCTTTTGCTATAAAATCATTAATTAGTTTTGCGAGCTACGAGTATTTGAAGTCCCCTGAGTCCCTGATATAGTTTCGAGTCTTTTGAGTTCTTTAACCTGAAATGAATCGTAACTTTTATTTTTATACTTAATGCCTGCTATGAAAATTTAATAAGAAATAAAATTAACAAAAAAATATGTACATTGCCAATTAAATTAGTGTTAATGGAATATATTTTCACCTTCATTCAGTTCAGTTAAGGAATTAGAACTCAGTACCGAGTTCTTACAGACTTAGTCTAGATTTTTTTTATACAAGACTACTTTCTGTGATTGCTCAAAATTCAAAGGAACTTGAGCTCGACTGAAAGAGAACTCAAGTCTTATTATGTAAGTTATATGACTGCCCCGATAATATATAGGTACATATATAATATATGTATGGTATTGTAGGATGTGGGAAAAATTCCTACCCACTCCAAACATTTTAAGCGACGATCAATATTTGTTCTAAGAATATATTTATGAAAAAAGCATATATAAGTATTAATTATTGTTTCCCATAAGACAAGTTTTTTTTTTTTTATATTGGGGCTAGATGGCGCTGTGTCACATGTCCGACGATATTTATTTATTATTGTAAGACTTAGAACTTGAACTTCTTACAACACTAGTAATAATAACAAAGATATTTTAGACAGTGTTCGCGCTATAGGGGTATGCTATAATTATGTACGAGCGACCTGCTTTTATTCTCTAACATTTCAAAATAAACTAAAAACGTTATTATTAAAACCTCTTCCTCTCTAAACATTTGAAACGTTACGCAGAAATTAAACGTACCCAACATTTTATATCCCAGTACTTAGAGCTAATTAATTTCAGTTTAAAAAAGGAACACTTTTAAACGCTAAACCAACTTGGGCCAGACGTCCGCTTGCCTCAACTCATAAAATTATTACTTTGAAACGTATGTTTATTTTAAATTTAGAACCGTCAACTTAACAGCTGTCTGGACGGCCATTACCGCTCGTAAGCGCGGGGAAACAAATGAACCGATTAATTTACAATCCATCGAAATAAACAGAACAATTTTTACCCGCGTTCTTCCATTGTTATGTATGTTTTGTAACAATTATGTTACGTGTTTAGTTTCGGTCGATTAATTTATTCGGATACGAGCGCACCTTTTTTTGACTAATAAAAAAGTCGAGCGTGACACATGGCTGTTTGCCCTGTTATCGTTGTTCGCTTTGTTTACTCTATGTTGGTAGCACGTGTTAATGTAGCGTTCTAAAAAAGCGTGGGCAACGTTACAAAAATATTCCAAACTCATGATCACACATCCCGGTTGAAGCCACTTTACTTTTTTTTTATAATTTTTTTATGCACCTGCCACCAGGCGGCACTGCCTTAATCGATAAAACTGTAAAACGTTTTAAGTAAAAACCTATTAACAATAACTTAAATGCGTAAACAAAAGTGTATACGGGAAGAAGTTTAGACGTTTATGAGTATTTTTTGATTACCCACATCGCTTGGCGAGAATAAAGAAGTTTGTGGCGGGTTTGTGTACGAGTTTATTAGCCTGTGGATGAGTTGCTTAATTTTTAACGATCTTAATTGAGTTATAAATTTACTTGTGTTGCCAGAGATGGATAATTAAAAAAAGGCGCAAGCAATGTCAAGTTTAACAGCTCTACAGAGAAGTTGGTAAAAACTCACTACTTTGACATCAAGAACTTTTACTTTTTATGAATGAATTATATTTTTACAATGCAATACAAAATTTTATTGATTACATCGAAATGTACGTATATCATTAATTATGTCAATAAATACTTATGTATGTATATCGTAGCGATGATAGCTTGGCGGTTAACGCAGTCGGCTCACACGCCACATGGCGTGGCTTCAAACCCTAAAAATTTGCTTTAGCTGCCGGTGAAAGTAAACATCGTGAGAAAACCACAGCATGGTGGTACGATATTTTTTAGAATTCGGCTGGCTGACTAACCTCAAGTTAAATATGTGCCGCCGAGCATCTTAGCGGTATTCCGGCAGCCTCACTTGAGAAAGTTTAAATCCAGGTGTGTTTTACCATCTTCGACTACACCGTCATGTGAGCTGTGGTCAAACACTTCGCTTGTCAAACATAAAACCAAACACCATACTGCATCCCCAGATATTGTTATTATCAGTTTTCTGAATTTTCTCCTAATATAGAAGCATATTTAAAGATGTTCACGTCACAAAACACTAAGCTATATGCGTTTCAATAGAATCTTTCAGCTGTCAAAGGCTCTGTAAAGCCTCGTTTGTTTCACAGAATAAACAGAATTTGGAAAGTCCATCAGTACTTGTATTATCTCTGTTTAAACCAATAGAAAATTAACATAAACCGCGCTTGAGCCTAAATAAGCCATGTCCAATAGGTAGGCTTACATGAAACGGCTCCAAAAAGCTTAAAATTATTCACTGCCTGAGAGAAAATAATTTAATTCAGTAAAATAATCTATGCACATCAAATATCTCAAGAAAAAGGACGTGCTTGATATTTAGGTTCTAGTAATTTAACATACACATAAAAAGAGTTACAGTAGAATTTGCTGCCAAAGTCATAATCTGGGTTCTCTACCTTCAAGTTCCTTCTATATAAGCGTGGTCCATCGTACTAGTAGATCGCATTTTCTCTTAGAAGTCAAATATAAATCTATTCAGTAATATTTATTTTTAAACATCAAGGTTTTTTTTTTTTTAATTATCTATATAACAATAATGAGACGAATGAGACGCTCTCCTAATGTTAAGAGATAACACCTGTCCATGACTATTGCAGCGATACACAGAACTTTGAGTGGTAAAACATAGTCCAGGGCATCGCTGCCTTGGCGCTCATTACTTTGGGACTAGATGGTTAGTCTCAATAGCCCTGTAATTTCGCTAGCTGCAGTACCTACCCTTCAAACCGGAACACAGTAATGTTTACACACTACTGCCTGGCAGCAGAATATCTGGTACTGCGGTGGTACCTACCTAGACGACCTCCTGCAAGGCAAGTAAGTTTGTACAGGGTAAGCATAGCTTATAAGCTTAGTGTATAATCCGATAGGGGGTTATAGTACTCATCATTATGAATAACTTCTACTATGGACACAAATTTGAAATCGATATCGATAAATAATTGAATTTATAAAAACAGAATATTCTTAAAATTTTAAATGTCGTTCGGTTACTGCAAAATTAAACTTATTACGTTTAACCTAAATTAGCAGTGGGCCCCAAAATCGGCAAGGCCGGTCTCTTGGTGGCCCTGTTTAAGACAGAACCATTGAGAAGTTTCCATATACCGACTAAGTAGTAATAGTGATAGTGACAAATTCTGAAGGTTTTCCGCAGATCAAAATTTATTTAACAACTAGCCGTAACCAGTGACTTCGTCCGCGTGTATATCAAAAGAAAACCTGAAATTTTCCAATTCCCTGTTCAATTTTCTTATTTTTTCTTTCCGAAGAACCTTTTACAAAGTATTAGAAAACCGATAAAAAAAAAATAAGATGAATGGAATTGGTAATGTCGTTCTCAAGTTATGGCCAAAGGAAACAGTTATATATACGTACTAGTAGACCCGGCCACGCGTTGCTGTGGCCAAATTGAACACACGCGTGTAACATAAAATAAATTTTAGCGCATTTGAAACGTTTGGACTTTTAACGTAGCGCCATCTATTGGATACTTATAAAACGTTTGGACATGTAACGTAGAGCCTCTATTTGATACTTAATCAATCCTGTTAAAAATTATCTTACACCGCCATCTATTAGAATTTTATGGAACTCACAGATAATTATACCTTATTTTTTTTAAATATATTATGTAAGTTTGTGTATGATTTAGTACTACGTAGTCTAATCTATAAAATAGTACCAAGTAATAAACATAAGTGATATTGTGTTCCAGCTTGACATAAAATTAATACATTTTGAAACTTTTAATGATTTTCTAGATCTATGTTTAATGTAACAGCAGCGGGCAGTTCACTCGAAGTGGTTGCAGATGTTACCGGAATCATAAAAGTAATAACTCTTAAAATTGAAATAAACAACATAAAAACTGCAGTTAAACTTACGCCGTTTAAGTAAACATCAGTTAACGTTGCTTCGAGGAAAGTAATAAAACTAGATGCTACGGTACTCAAGACATTCAGAAATATAAGCTTAGTTATCTGAGTAAATATATTTTTTACGTGTTAAGTTAAACCAGGTGTGAATAGGAACTATAGTAGGGTACGAAGTTTTAAAATTCAAATTTCCCCTCACTTTTGATATTGTATCAAATTAATTAAATATGTGCGTATGTGGTTCTAATGGTAATGCATCAAATTTTTTATATTTTTTTATTAATAGGATTATAATTATGTATAAAGCTTAAATTTACTTTCCAATATTTCATAAGAATTAGAATAACAATAACAAAGAATTATTTGTTTTCAAAACGTAACAAATTCCAGCTAAAATTTTCTCTTTGACAAGTGAGAGCGTCTTAGAATAATAATGCAGTGGGCGACTGGAAAGAACAATTCAGTCAACTGAGAAAACCTGGACACAGAATAACATAAGGTATACAACTGCTAATTGCTTATGCAAATACAAAATAATTACAGCAGTGAATATGTATGAGAAGATGTCGCAGTCACGTATAACTTGCTTGTTAAAATGAAAGATGATATAATACCCGAGGCACTTAAAGAGAACATAATCGTTATAACTAATAACGACATCAATGTAATACGTACGTGATATTACTGTACGGTATGAAAGGTTAACGATGACACAAAAACTACTAAAGAACAATAGCACACGCTCACGGCATTCTAATAATAACATAAATTTAACATTGCATAAGGCACAAATTGAGATCTGACAAAAATATTTTGTTAACTTCGTTAAGATAATTTTTTAGCAAAATTTCACACAAATGTGTTCCGCCGAAAAATATGGTAAAAGCAAATGCGCCGTTAATAAAGCCCAAGCTATTTATTGTTCATCCCAAAAAATCTCTGTCCGAAATACACTGAAAAAGGTTTTAACCATAAACAAAATCCGCCACGAGGATTCTCCCGGGGCATCACTTTGCCATCTTATAAAAGGGTGGTGAGATTAAAAGCCGTTCTCCTTTTTAACAATGCTTTGGAAGCCTTAAATATTAAACCTAATCTTGCTGCAGCTACTTACTACTTAAATAATACTAATAATTTAATTCAAGCATCTCAAGATGAAGCTTACGAATTGAGATGCTTCTTAACGATTATTGCATTTGCAATAGTCCCTTTTTCAAGCGGAGTTTTTACTTTTATCGCGACATTTAAATTTACTTGAATTGCTTGTTTTATTTGAGGCACTTAAAACTTATTTCATTTGGGCAGAGGTAGCTTGTTTGTGAGGATTTTTTGTGTTGGTAGTATGCTCTAGGTTAAGTAAAATTAAATACAATCTATATCTGTCTTAGTGATCTAACACAAAGTTGATTTATTGACAACTATTATTGAAGCATTTGAAAAAACTGTTTTATTAGCTATTTAGACGGTAGGAACTTTGATCGGGTTTATTAATTTTATTTTTATGTAAAAGTAATGTGACGAATGAGACACTCTCCTGATGGTAATAGATAACGCCTGCCTATAACCATTGTAGCGATGTATGTATATTATCAAAACGAAGTCCAAAGCAACGCTGCTTCTGCGCTCATTACTTTGAGACATTTGATGGTTAATCTCAACAGCCCTGTGGTTTCGCTACCTTCAAAACCCTTTAAGGCGGAACATTGTTTTGTTTATTGATAATTACATTGCAGTTATGTTTACACACTACTGCTTGGTGGCACAATATCTGGCACTGCGGTGATACCTACCTAGACGACTTCCTGGTAAAGAGTCACCAGTTAAAGGTGGGTAGCAATTCTGTGAGACGTTCAGTTATATTATTAATTTATTTCAAATTGCAATATTTCTTAAATGAATATGCTAAACAGGTCGTTGAAAATGTTCACGAACAAATTCATGAGCTAACGTTAGAGATATCTAATTGCATTCAGGTCACTGCATACTGCCCGGAGAATTTAGGTTGTGCTATTTATTACTATGTTTGCTTAAATTGTGCAAAGTTATTACTTTGTTTATGTAGAGTTTGTTGGCGGATTTAGCATTATTTGCAAATACATACATAGCTATATCAGAAATGCTTTTGTTCATTAAAGTAGAACGCACAAATGTGAAATATTTTGAAGTAGTAATTAAGAACAAATTGTATCCTCTACAATCTGTATCAAAAGCCAAATGTAATGTAAGTAATCACTTTTGTAATAAAAAAAGAAGCGCCCTTGGTGGTAAGTCCGGCTATTGTACTAGAACAATCAGGACTAGTCCTGTATTGTTTTCTGCTTATATATACGTATAGGTATCATATATCTAACAGAGGTACCTCTATATCGAATTAATCATCTATTTCAACTTTTACTGAGTACTCCCGTGTGGCAGCAACATTTGTAATAGATACAGAAAAATTATTGTTAATTTTCAATCTAAAAATTTTGTTATCCAAACTCTGTTATTTTTATCTCTAGTTTAGATTTTGTCTACAATTGAATATACCTTACATTTACTTTTTTTTTATGTTCCACAGGCTAGGTGTTTGGTCCCAGCTCACCTGATGTTAAGTGACGGTTTGGTCGAATATGGTAAAGCACACCTAGCCTGTAATGGAACTGACTCTCAAGTTAGGCTGCTGGAAAACACCGTTAGATGCTTGGCGGCAGATTTTCAACTTGAGGGTGGTAGCTAGCCAGCCAAGTACTAGAAAGTACCTTACCACCATGCTATGGTTTCCTCACGATGTTTTCCTTCACCGGCGGCTCATGTGTAAGATACTGCGTGGAATGGGCTCATTATTGGAGTTTGAACCCACGCCCTTCGGCGTGCGAACCGGCCGCGCCAACCACTGAGCTATCATCGCTACTATTTTTTACTACCACCTACATAGTTTCTACATTAAGCTTCTTATCCTTCGTAGTTAAACAGATTTACAATCGTCTTGTCATTGTAAAAGTCAGAAGCAGCGGTAAATAAAAATAAGAATATTTACCAAAAGACCACATTTTGATTACATCCTTTCGTAAAACTTTTTGCGAACGGCTGTAGATTATTGGAAAACATAAACTTTGTTTCCTCGAAAATTCCACTCGTTACATGAATTGGGGCGTGATTTTACGAGTATATTATGTTTATGTCTGTGAGAAGTAAAACCTTTTTTGATGTTTACTCGTAGGTTTTTATCTCGTTTGTATCGGTAGGTACATACCTTTATATCAATAGTTAGTAATAGCTAGATCAAAATAGGTTTCAGTCCATAGGCGTAATTCATATAAAATATGAACATATATGAATATAATGATATTTTATTTTATTATTATTATTTCTTTACTTGACATTTCATTTAATGATATTAAGTCTTTAGAAACGGCATAGAAAATTGATATTTAAAAATCTACGTCAATTATTTCTACATAATTTTTCGTTACCATAAAAAGTATAAAGATAATCAATTTATTTGTTTAAAGCACAAATGAATTGTACGTACGTATTGTAAATTAAAATAATGTCCAAAAATCAATAAATAATAATGGACATGGAAAAAAATTAAGGGCAACGGACCCCAAATGCGCAAACAGTAGAATATTATTAGTTCATATTACTATACTATATATATATATATATATACTACATGGTACAAACACTACTATACTAAATTTAAAAAATAGAGATATTTCTAAAATGAGCACCAGATTTTGATACTGTTTCTCCTGTACGTCCGTAACGTCTGCACGAAGCCCGAGGTGGATCATTAGTTTTATATTAAACACTGCAAGTATTGTGGACTCAGTTGACGCTGTTTACAATATCGCATTTCAGTTAATGTATCTGAGAGTCGGTCACGAACGCATTGGCAGCGTTCTTAGAACATAAAGATAAACAAATCAGTTCATTCTCAGGCCACGGTGTTCCTTTTCACTGTTTATGAAATACCGACAATGAACTTTCAAGTGATAAGCTCTTTTAAAACAGTATTTTTTGTTATGGTAACATGCAAGACAAAGAAAGCACTCTTATTGTGGTAAGAAAAACCATGATATTGCAGCCATCACCTAGAAACAAAACTAAATACATATGTTTTATCTCTGTATGAGGCAGATTACGTTGAGACATTCAATGGTGAGTATAATTAGTGTTGTTACTAGCTACAGTAATGAAGTTAATGTTTCATTGATGTAATAAAAATTGGAGACTAATAAAAAGGTTAATTTGAACAAAAACAACAATTTAAGTCAAGCGACTGTAGCGTAAATGTTTAAGCAATAAAAGCAAACAGTTCTGAGAAGCAACGGAATACTAAAAACCAATAAACATAATGAAAGGTGTCGTTCACAAAAAGAGAAAAAAGAAACAAATCAGAAGGACATCGTTTGCAAAAAAAATTGCTCTCATAGCCAAGTTGGAAGGGAAAAAAAGCAAATCGTTTCAATTACAAACATAATTAAAGTAGAAAACAGCAATTTTGACTGGATTATTCTCATATAGATTAAATAATAAGGTAGTCTTTTTGGATATGTTATTAGTTGACGAGAGCGTTTTCCTAAAACGTAATAAATACAGCAATATGTTGTCCCAGCTATCTTCAAAGTTGGATAGAAATAGTAAGGATGCTGTAGACGGCCGCAAATGTTTGGATGAACGCCAAAATAATCAAGTAAGGGAAATACCAAATGTGTGCCGCTATTTATTTTATGTTTCGATTCTTTATTGGTCATTCCTAGTTGATGGTCACGATGCAGTTGACCTTCATCTAGAACCGGAGCATGGTATCAATTTGTTTCGAGATGTTTGTTAGACGTTTCGTCTTTTGCTAGTCTTTCGATTACTTTTGAAGCAATGACAGCGGATTTGGGTTGCATGTTTCAATTATATAGTATTTATGGCTAACCAGACACGTAAAACGTGAATATCTGTTATGTTATAATGAAGTTCGAGCAAGTTAAAGCCTGTTCCAGATTTACCAGTTACTTCGTTAGAATTGACCATTACTTTTGCATGGATGGCATGGATTTAAAGATATAGCCGGCATTTTTATGACAAGTTAGTGTTACATCACACAGTTTTTTTTTAACTAAAAGTAATGAGACGCTCTCCTGATGGTAAAAGGTAACAAATGTCTATGATCATTCCAGCGATATACAGAACTTTAAGTAGCAGAACAAAGTCCATCGCTGTTTTGGCAATAATTAATGTCAACAGCCATGTAGTTTCACTACACATTACTGCTTGGCGGCAGAATATATGGTAGTGCGGTGGTACCTATCTAGAAGACATCGTGCATAGGATATTTGCCACCAAGTAGAAAGTACTAAGTGCCGATATGGTCTAATATGAAGCAAGCTTACCCATAAGGTGCATATAGGTAACACATTTAAAAAAAAAAGTACTTCTGGTTCTTTATCATTTCATTCAAGCACCGAATCACTCGTTATAGAAATGACATCATTTGTTTCATAGTTGAATCGGCTTCCACTTGACTTAGATACACACAGAGTAATGTTTCTCAGAACAACCATAATCGTATCTGATTCATTAATAACAAGTGAACATAAACAGCTTATATTGCTGGATTAACTATGCTGAAGTTTACACAAGATGTTGGAATTGTGTTGGTAAATGTTACTTAGCCTTGAATTTGTTAGTCATTGCTACCAGTACACCTACATCACAATCTTATCTTGAAGCAAAATGTGACATTTCGTAATATTATAGCTAACCTGTTAATTCCAGCCGCTAAGGACAAAAGGATTTGGTTTCCAAATTTAATAGCACACTACATCCATCGAGTTCACTTTGAGGCAACGTTACACAGGTCGGTACGGTCGTTGAGCACACATAAACATCACATTTTGCACTTTGCCAACGAAAAACAACAATGATAAACTGTCACAAATCCAGTTAGATTTTATGATTCTTGACTCAAAAAGAAATGTAGAACGTTCGCAAATAGAAGAAGAGTGTATGTCGGAAATAGGCAATGTTCGTCGAACACTACGAGCGAGGCAATCTCCTGGGGATCATACAACCGCACGCGACGAGAGCGGCCGAGCGACTGAACTGACGGGCCGGTAGAGTACGGGGAGATCGGTAACGAATGGCGGCCGAGCGAAGAGCGAACGCATGGGGCGCATCCGAGAGTCGGGAATTTCGGCAGTGCGTCTCCCACAAACTCAAACCCTCGCTCCTGGCTCGAATAAGTATTATTAAATACGTATATTACCGCTTGTATTTTTACCTTATTACCGGGAGAATGGTTGATCTCATTTTTTATGATAACAACGCGTGTTCATTTTGCGAAGTTTTGGAACACAATATTTTTGTTGCTTTCTCACGTTTCAAAGTAAATTAAATAAGGAAAAATCATCTTTGACATTTTGCGAAATATTTAAAGCTATGCTTTGATAATGAATAATATGACAAGGTTCTCCAAGTCGTTATATCATTTAGATTTGTCGAGTTTATTTCAAAGATAGGCTTACTTATGTTGCTTAAACTTATTTTTTAATTTAAATTTTTGGGATTTTATTTTATATGATATTTAATATAAACTAAATTAGAAATAAAATTATTTCATTTCATTTTTAGTTTCAAATACATAATTATGTTTTATTGATAACACCTAAGTTACAAGTCAAATTCCGTAATATCATTAAATATGTACCTACATATGTCAAAAACACTGATTGTGTTATGTCAAGTACCTATGTCAATATAAAAAATATATCCATATAAAAATAAGTCGTGTTATATGTACCTATATGCTTAAAGTATTCAGTCGTAATGTTACTCGTGCCATGTCACGTCAGCGAAATGATGATATAGTATTTTTAAGTATTGATTAATTCTAAACAACGTTTAAGTAAGGCCTTTAAACATTGAAAATTCAAGATTAATCACTGGCAATAAATTTCTCTATAATAATATTAAATTCCTGTTAATAAAACCCTTTGGAACTCTCCGTTGAAAATGTATTATCAATGTGGTTTAAACTAGTTCTTTCTGAAGGTAAAATTATTATTAAATGGATGTGTTTGGTTCACCTCAACAATTTAGGAGGCTACCTGCACGAACGGCTTCGAAGCGAACCCTTAGATTATATTGAAAAGATGGCCATAATACACGGATAGATTGAAGCATTGTTATGGAAGGCAGATGTTATAAATTTGACGATAAATTGTTATGAAGCAAAAATATTGCGTTGCCAAATATGGAATTAAAAAAGTGCTTTTGGAAGGATTTGCTAAAATATCTTTGATATTCAACAATTTTGGTGAAGTTATGGTTTGATTCGAAAAATATAGGTAGGTCAACTTTTTGATATGAAAAGAGAGAAACTTTATTTTTAGCCTTATAATAAAATTGTAAGGTAAAATTTTCATGTTTTAATGTATATTTTTTTAGTAAATAAAATATAATTTCACAAAACCTATAATAGTCGATGCAGATTTAAAAAAAAACTAAAGTTTTTTTTCATAGAAAACATAGTATCGTTTCCTCACAGACATAAGACAAACGTTAGATACGTTTGTCGTAAAGGCTCAAAAGGCGGTCTTATCGCTAACAGAGATTTCTTCCAGACAACCCTCGGAGGAATAAGTAACATCATAACAGGCGTAACAGACAACAAGGCATAACCATAAGGTTATCTGGAATAGATCGTTTTAAGCGATAAGACCGTTTTTAATTTAACTTTTAAAGTTTATTACAATGTTTAGCCTATTATAGTTGTTTTGTTGTGATTTCGCATTTCGTAGTGTTAATAAAGAATTATTGTATTAAAAGTCAGAAAGATAATAGCTTAATGGTTAGCGCGGTCGGTTTACATGCCGAGCTCCAATCACAACCGTGAGCTTGAGCTGCTGGTGAAGAAAAACATCGTGAGGAAATCATATCATGCACTTGGTGATAGTATACCTAGTACTTTCTAGTACTTGTCTGGCTAGATACCACCCAAATTGAGAACCTGTCGCCAAGCACCTTACTGTGTGTTCCGGCAGCCTCCCTTAAGACACAAGTTCATTCCATCTTCGACCTCACTATCACGATAGTTAAAAATCATATCTCCATTCATTATTTATTAATTACTAAAATTCTGCTTACGTTATACTTGAATAGTCCCCTAGTAGATAATAAAAGTATCATGATTAAAGAATAAAATGGTTAAGCGTAGCCCAGCAAGGAAAGCTCGTCATTTACCTCAACTTTACAGCTTCTACGAAAATAAAATCAGTAAATCAATCAAGAGTAGGATTCTATTCGACTCCAGCCAGTACTTTTATATGCAGCTCCCAATAAAAAATGTAAAGCGACCATTTATCACCAACACGTGGAAATAGCTTGCAGAGAGAAGCGTGCTTAACGCAGATAGTGGTGAGCCACTATCAGCATTAAGCAAACATATAGAAAAAAAACATCATAAACCTTAGCTTTTCCGCGCTAGGTAGGTGTCCTACGTAGACGACATGAAAGCGACAAATCGCAACTTGACGTTGTGTGATTTCCAAATCAATGCGGGAACGCATAAATTGATTCTACGTGAGAACAGGGCCACGTAATTAGCAACGACAGCTTCATATTATCACGTCGTATCGCATCACGTAGGATAATGGTTTATGTGCAATAATTATTAAATTTCTAAATAGTACAAAACAAACTCTCTGTCTGCGTCTGTCTGTTACTTGACTGATTTTTAATACGTTTTCAAACTTTTTATAGCAATGACGTCATAGAGTAGGCTGAATATATGTATGCCATTGCCATGTAAAACAAAAAAGGGTACATAGTTATTTTGACACATTTGATTGACTGTGACAATTGACATGAAGTAAACAAATCTTATATCATAGCCTAATAAAAGCGATATCAGAGTCCGAGTAACGTTTACAGTCAAATAATTCAGAAATTCAGAAAACAACTCGGCGTAATAATAATATAACTCTTTATTGTTCACAACAATTATTTATTACTAAAAACAATTTTAAAGTATAAACTTAACACTAGTTAAACAATTGGCGGCCTTATCGCTTAGAGCGATCTCTTCCAGGCAACCTAAGTATGGAGAGGGCTTAGTAGGTTAAGGACGGGGTGTGTTGGTAAGAGAATTAAAATAATACCTGTACGGAAGTACCCGTATGGAAGATGTTATAATGGCTGCCGTTGAATTGACATTGACAGAGTTTGTTTTGGTTTGCCGTTGCTTTTTTCAGGCATTGAAAGCCTAATAGGTGACGTCATTAGAGGTCAATTGAAAGTCAATCTTATTTTATGTATTTTATATTATAAATTATATGTAATATTTCAAAATGGTTTTGGAATGAGTAAAGTATATTTTTTAATTACCTACATACCGAATTCTAAAAACAGTGCATTACGAAATAGCACCAAAATATTTTAGGCCAAAACATTGTGAAAATTCCAAAAATAGAACGTTATAGTGACTCCGATTATTTCCCACCCGGCCTGCGTGATTTATTAGAATCTATTGTGTAGCCGCTTTCATATAATGTTTACAAATATTGCATATTTGGGATATTTATGGAGAAAAGTGCGAGATTGACGGCCGCTATTGATGATCTTTTATTGTTCGGTCAGAGGTTCTGTGGATGTTAACTTATGATGATGGAATACAGCTACAAAAATTTACATGATATACAGGCTATTTCATAGAGGTGTAGCAATAGTTTCTAGGTATATATTATTAGCTGGAGGTGGCCCAGATAGGCTTCACCGCATTGTTAAATTTTCTTCTGGTAAGCAGTGTGTTCCTATTTAGATGATTTTGTAGCAGGCACAAATACATGGCTAATGTTTCAAAGTAATGAATGCCAAAGCAGGGACACTCTGGACTTTGTTTTGTTGCTTGATATCTGACTGCCGTTGCCAGTGGTGGAATTACCAGCAGGCTGATTAGGCTTGAGTCTAGGGCGGCAGATTTTTGGGGCGGCAAATTTGGGAACAGAATTTTTATTTTTTGCTACCTCATAGAACTAAAATAATAAATGTATGAAAGTTTTCTGATGTCTATAAAAGAGCGAGAGAGAGAAGTCTGCAACACGTCTTGACTTTACCCTCTTTCTTTTTATTCTAAATTCAATGGTGCAGCAAACTTCTATACTCTATAGTCAAACAGCCAGTTATCAATACCAATAATCTAGGAACTGACACCTGTAGAGGCAAGGGCGGCAAAAACTTAATAGCCTATACCTTGACGATGTGTAAATCCGGCACTGGCCGTTGCAATGGTTCTTCATCATTTACTTGTAAAATACATCTATTTACATGTTCATCTCGTTATTTATATCAACAAGCATAATGGGGAAAAAAAATAAACATGAATACCTATTTTTTTATAGCTAATGTCACTCGGGACAATGTAAGGATTCTAATTCTAATTCTTTCTATTCTAATACCCCATACATCTAAATCTGTTCGGGCATTTAAAAGTTACGGTGGAATAGAGAAACTCACATAAATATATCTATATACTAGTTTGCTAAATTGGAGAAAAAAATTGTCACGATGCTAAACGACGCTACTCAGGACGCGCACATCTATCTATTTACTGACCTATTTGAGAGCGGTATCCGTACTTATAGAGAATTGGATTACTAGCACTATATTTCCAAGTATTTTAAAATATACTGGGAAGACAATGTTCGAATGGAATATTCTTTTTTTAGATCTTTGGGAAAATTTTCGAAAGATTTAACTTACTACGTTTGGCTTTGGCTTACGTTTTGTCGCGATGATAGCTCAGTGGTTAGTGCGGTCGATTAGAATGTCAAGGGCGTCGGTTCAAACCACAAGCTTGAGCTGCCGGTGAAGGAAAACATCGTGAGGAAACCATAACATGCTGGTAGGGTACTTTTTAGTACTTTGCTGGCTAGCTACCACCCTCAAGTTGAAATCTGCCGCCAAGCATCTAGCGGTGTGTTCCGACAGCCTCACTTGAGAGCCAGTTCCATTCCAGGCTAAGTGTGTTTACTATCGTCGACCACACCGTCAGATTGGTAAGCCGTCACCGTCATTAGGTGAGCTGTCGTCAAATAACTAGCCTGTAAAACATAATTAAAAAAATTACTTCTTCGAACAGTTTTTTGCCACGTTCTAACGCATGACGTGGACTTTTTTCAAATAAAAATATGTATAAATCTGGTAGTAGTGTGGTGTTACACTTTGGTACTTAAGCCTGTCTTAGACACACTGGCTCGGCCTAACACAGCAACTTGAAGTGCATCTAGCTAAAATAAAGCTTAGAAAAATTAAAGTAATTAGTAATGGCGGGCGCGGCGATAGCTATACTTACACAGTGAAATCCGGATTGCGGTAGTGGCTAGTCGTATGACTGACCGCAGACCGTGCCTGTATATATAAGCTTAAAAATTCCATAAAGCGCCGGTTTTGGCCGGACACCAAATTATACATATTATTAATAAACCAACATAATTTATTACGACTCGCATTTCATTCACAATTTGCTGCCTATCAAAGGTCATCGCTTCTCATACTAGATATTAAATTTCTCGTAAACTTTGTAACCTTAATGTAACTGGATCTATAAATACGAAATAACACTGCGGCCATACCATATAGTGAAGATATATCACATAGCTATAACACAGTACAGTATACACGCAGCCAGGTTCTTCCTCCGACCGGTCTGTTATCTAGAAATAAATCTGAATCCCAAGATGCAGATATTTACTGCGCAAACAAACATTCTAAAATGCTTTTATGTAAATTGTCCAGCTTCTCATCGCTGAGAAGCAGTTACTTGAAATGCTGTTATCTTAAATGGGTATCTGTATAAGTAGACAGAAGTAAAAACGATTGAATTTTACGTACTATACCTTATTTTTGTTTTGTTTTATGTAAGTCCATTGCAGCGTGGTAAACAGAACTTTGAGTAATAAAAAAACTCTAGGGCATCAAATCAAATCAAAATCAAAATATATTTATTTGCTCAGTACAGGTGTCAAAATGTTGGTACATAAATTAAAAAGGCACTTAAACCATACTTAACCCAGAATTGGGTGTGCAAAAATTGGATAAAATCACTGCATCACTGCTTTTGCGCTCATTCCTTTAAAACTTTCGATGGTTAGTCTCGATAGCTCTGTAATTTCGCTAGCTGTAGTACCCTTCAAATCGGAACACAGTAATGCTTACACACTACTGTTTGGCGGCAGAATATCTGGTACTGCGGTGATACCTACCTAGACGACCTTCTGCAAAGGAGATCTACCACCAAGTAAATTAAAATCAAGTATTTTAATATCTGTATTAATAAATCCATTAAAAACATGCTGGAAACGACCATAGTTCTTTGCTGGAAATAATATCCATTTTTTAATTTTACAACGGACTAGGCATGCCTTTGGCCTTTGGCCACATATTTCTTAAACGAACCCGGGTTGTACTTAGTTGGAAACACAGACCCGGGCAACGAGTTCCACACCTCAGCAGTTCTTACAAGGAAGGTTCTTCCATTGCAGTATTGGTAGGTAAATCAAATTTAGTTAGGATTTTTTTTTATTACTAATAAGCTTGCGTTTTACCGCCAACTCGCCTGATGATAAGCGAAGATGCTGTCTGCGATGGAGCACGCTTGCCTAAAAGAAACCGATTCACTCGCGACTTGAAGGCACCCAGATTGTATCTATCAGTAAACACAAATATCAGTAGGCAGCAAATTCCATTGTCTAGCGGTTCGCACAATGAAGGTAGATTCGAACCGTTTAGTTCTAGTTTTTGGAATATTGACCGTGAAGTGGTGTTGCTTCTTAGAGTTCCTGGCTGTCCAGCTGGTTAGGTAGCAATGGGGACACGGGCAGTGAAAGCTTGCGTTTGACCGCCATCTCACTTTATGTTAACTGATGATTAGGTCTAAGATATAGCATGTTTATTTCGAAGATATCTATTCACTTTCGACTAGAAGACACCCAGATTGTGAACATCGGGGAACGCCCATTCAGGCAGTCAATTCCTTCGTTAAGCGGTCCGCATAATAAAAGTAGAATCAAATCGTTTCAAAATCGTGCCGAAAATCACCCCCGACACCAGAGCCCTGCAATTTCTAGGCACGGTACCACTGAACGACAAGAAGTTTCGTCTGAATGTGAACTTTAAATGTAAGTAATATATACAGTTAAAGAACTAAAAAAAATAATGCATATTGATTAGCGATTGAGTTCTACTCAACTGATTTACATGCACATAAGATTAATTTGTCAGCAGCATGCAAACACATATTTAAAACAAAGTTTTTCTCATTGATACACAACTTCGGTGATTGCTGACCATCAAGGAATCCGTTTGCTTGTTTACCAATTACCACATACGAAATAAAAAAATAAGAATTTTTTGTACATCAATCTAAAATATTTTTGTATAAGTATCCGATATTATCGTTCATTTCTTCAACGTAGACTGTTCTATGATTGCAAGTCTATTCACAAAGAATACCCACTATGTCAATGGGCCGTACATGAAATACATTATGGGACATTATATGAACACGGCACATTTTAGATCTATCTCCGAGATAGACGCGAAAGCGCTACACTTGTACTCTTGTAAGCATATAAAGTCAACGACAAACTTTACAGCCGAATCGTATAGCTGCAAAATGTGTTACCGATAAAATTAGACGTGAGTAATCCCGCATAAATAAAACACAACTGTGTCAAGACCATAGCTTCCATAGTAAAATGTGATTAGTTTATGTTCCCATCTTCTAAATCCGATAACAAAAATTTACCTCATAATCGATATTAATAAATTAAAAAAATATAGTTATAATCACACCAATATTTTAAAGGCGCAAGTTTGTGAGTGTGTTTGTGTATTTGTATTTGTTACCTATCCACGTTCAAACAGCTAGACATATTTTGATGAAACTTGGTGAAAAAAAATTTCATGGAGGTAGCGAATACTCTTGATTAATTCATAGGCAAGCGGATGCAGCTAGTAGGTGAGATAAAGTATAGAATGACATAGAAACAAAATAACAAAGACATAAAGGATCAGATAAAAAACAGAAATTATGAGGTATTGTTTATCCTTGGAAAAATGTGCATACCTTTGATAGTTGATAATGGATGGAAAATATCATTATTTCTGAGACTTTGTATATCTGTTGTGACGACGGCAATAATGCTTTTGTTTTTTATATTCTCTGCTTATGCAACTCGTATAGTCCACAATAAATAATATCGACTCTAATCTAACTTCCACTACAAACTTTCTGTCAAAAAAAATAGACAATGTTTTGTCTATTTTATTTTAAATGTTTGACAGGTTTGACAGTTGTTTGACCACTGGTGTTAAGTGACGGTGTGGTCGAAGATGGTAAAGTACACCTAGCCTGGAATGGAACGGGCTCTCAAGTGAGGCTGCCGGAACACACCGTACTTACTAGGATACTTGGCGTCAGATTTTCAACTTGAGGGTGGTAGCTAGAAAGTACCCTACCACCATGCTATTGTTTCCTCACGATGTTTTCCTTCACCGGCAGCTCAAGCTCATTGTTGGGGTTTGAACCCACGTCCTCCGGCATGCGAACCTACCACGCTAACCACTGAGCTATCATCGCTACAAAATCTATATTTCTTGTCTCATTAAATGTACCAAATGCACAATTCACACACTCAACAACATCTTTTTTTTACACAATACGGCTAGTCAATACGATTTTAGCGCAGTTGATTTAAAATTTGACATGAAAGAGATTTACCTCAGTTCGTGACGGTCACAAAATTTGGCGTCTCGTAGTTACAATATTTGTTTCGTATGATTTCAATAAACGGCCTCCCTTCGAGTATAAATAATGCATGTCGAATTTTGTACGGGTCCCGTACTACCAGATAAAGATCGATAATAATGTACGATGTATTGCATGACGGTAATAAAGGTCACGATTTTGTACTTTTATTTATAACGTTTCTTGGTGGTAGATGTCCTTAGCAGGATGTCGTCTAGGTAGGTACCACCGGAGTACCAGATATTCTACCGCCAAGCAGTAGTGTGTAAACATTACTGTGTTCCGGTTTGAAGGGTACTGCAGCTAGCAAAATTACAGGGCTATTAAGAGGGCCATCTAGTCTCAAAGTAATGAGCGCCAAGGCAGCGATGCCCTGGACTTTGTTTTACTACTCAAAGTTCCGTGTATCGTTGCAATGGTCATGGACAGGCGTTATCTCTTAACATCAGGAGAGCGTCTCGTTCGTATCATTACTGTTACACAACAAAAAAAAACTTGTGCTACACATCTAGTCACTATTCGTTTGAAGATCCCCAGACTGTAAGAATGTATCCAAAACTCTAAAAAAATCATCATATCATCGTAGTTTCATCACTGACATTCACAAATACAATTCCACTGATGTTTGTATCGGTAACGAAAGCTTTTTGGACCGAATCGTATTCACCTGTACGCACAACCAGAAGTAGATCTTATATCTCTATACAGAACTTTATAAATTGCTTGTAGCGTCCGAAAAGCATGCTGAATGGTCCAGCGCGTGATTCGTGAATCAAAGAGGAAGTAGGACAGAGCGGTTTTGATATTTATACGACTCGAATTTTTCGACACCCTGCTCATTCACTGTTTAATCGCTGATCAGAGATATGAAATTAACGGTGCTGTGTTCAAATAAAGGATTTGTGTGCTTGACTTTTGTGGAATTTAGATGATCAAGATTGTTTGAGCCGGATTATGAATACAATGGTCGGTTATTTATTTGGATTGCGGTATTGATGATTGTGGTTCTTTTTTTTTATATTAAATAGATATACGTTTAGCCACCAACTCGCCTCGATAAAGCAGGCTGATCTAGAAGAAATTCTAGTCTTAAAAACGTCCAAATTGTTGTTTATAGGAAGCAAAGAAGGCGACAATGAGTTCCATTCATGGGCTGTACGCATCATGAAAGCAGGACCGAATCGCTGCATACGATTACTGACATAATGACTGAATACTGCATTTGACCTGCCTACGTATCAATCTCATTCGACCCACAGTAGCGCTAAGAAAGAAATACCACTTACGGTCACCCATTCGAACATTGATCGAATCCGCTTATCATGGATGATCGCCGAGAAAGAATGATGAATAAAAAATTGGAACACTTTCAAACCATGTCATTTTGTAGCGATGATAGCTCAGTGGATAGCGAGGTCGGTTCGCACGCCGAAGAGCTTGGGTTCGAACCCAACAATGAACTTGAGCTGTCGGTGAAGAAAAACATCGTGAAACTACACCATGGTGGTAGGGTATTTTCTAGCACTCGGCTGGCTAGCTACCACCCTCAAGTTGAAAATCTGCCTCCAAGCACCTAACGGTGTGTTCTGGCAGCCTCACTTAAGAGCCTGTTCCAAAATGCCAAAAGCGGTACATAGCATTTTTATCAATTTACTTGCATGCATACGAAAGTGTGGTGATTTTGAGTCAATATATAGTTTCCATAAAATTATGAACTTTTTTGTCGCTCACCTTACACACACAATCTTCAAGGTGTCTTAGCGAAACACCAAAGCTGGGTACTATAAAAGTATTTTAATCAAAGCGAACATTTGCAGTAATATAAGTACTTTCTTCTTACCATTTCTTTGGAGACTAGTTCGATTACTTTACTTTGCTCCGGCTAAAAAGTTTTTATTGTTTTTACTTTTTCGATTCTGACTTAATGAAGTTATGTTGAGTGCAGGGGGAAATAACGTCGGTAGGTTATGGCCGAATCGAGTTTATGTGGATTGTTATGGTTTTTATAAGTTTGTGTGCTCAGATAAGTGTTTTGGTGTTTATGACGTGACTAGCTTGCTTTACCTATTTCGGGATAAAAAGTAATCATCAAAATCAAAATTTGGTATTATAAAATTAAAATTTGTTATATAATTATTATTAGTTATATATTTGTTTAAATTAAAATAAAATTTGGTGTATAAATTACTTGGTTTATTTTTTTGATAGATCTCCTTAGCAAGAGATCGTCTAGGTTAATTACAGGGCTGTTGAGACTAACCGTCGAAAGTCGCAAAGTAATGAGAGCCAAACCAGCGATAAACTGGATTTTGTTTGTTACTCAAAGTTCTGCGTATCGCTGCAATATATCGACATGCGTTATATCTTACCATCAAGAGAGCGTCTCGTTCGTCTCTTTACTTTTACTTGAAAAAATATAGATTCACACAAACATATATACATATAATACTATTATTTTAATAATTTAGTCTGGAATACGCAATTACCCAACTATCAAAAATCTTGTGTTAAATCTTGTGTAAAAATATTGTGTTAATTTATGGTTTGTTAACACTCTGAAATGTCTCTGGATTAAGCGTTTATTTCTTATGCGACCTGATTTTTTGGGCCCCTTGTGTATGTTTATGTATAACAGACAAACATAACATACACACATACATACACGTATTTTATATATATTGTACATTCAGACATGTATCTTTAATCTTCTTGTGGTATCTGTTACAAAAAAATTCTCATTGCTATTCTATAGCAAGCATTCATTGAAAGGTTTTTAAAACATCAGGAAGTAAGAACACTTCGATTATTGTTCAAAACCCAAAACAATAGATATTAATCTCTTTCTAAATACTGCCCGTATTTAAAAGTTCTCAATTCACGTATACCGGATGTCCAAATCAAAGGAACAGGGCTATTCAGTCCCTTTCGAGTTTAAATCGCGGTTTAATGCCAAAACAAGACTTATTGTATCTAAACAAACTTATAAATGCATTCCTTATGATGATTTCTCAACCTTATAACAAAGACATAAAGATAAAAGTAGAGTAGAGGTACGAGACGATGCAAATTCTCTCATTGACGCTATAGTCTCGGACGGAACTCGTAAAATCGAAACAGAACGCCGATATAAAAGGAAGGCAGATGAATATCGAGATGAGAAAACCGCTATTATGCATTGGACTCACGGGTGATTAGAATAGCTAGCAACAGTGGTGAATAACTATGGGACAGACGCGTAAAGAATAAACAATAACAAAATTTTAAGAAAAGCTAGGTTTTTCGTATTTTTAGAATCTGCCATGCTAGACAGTGGAATGCGCTGCCTGAGTGGGTGTTCTCCGATGGATACAACCTGGGTGTCTTGAAGAGAGTAAATCCGTATCTTCTAGGCAAGCGTACTCCATTTTAGGCCGCGTCATCACTTAACATCAGGTGAGATGGGGGTCAAATGCGAGCATACTTATTATAAAAAAAAATGACACTAATTGTGGTTGAAAGACGACATTTCTTAGCACTGAATGGTACCATGCGGGTAACGCGTTTGGGTCCATCGCGTTGCAGGGTCACGAACCGGTACAGTGCCTTGCACTTTTCACCTAGGTGTAGATTTAAGGGCTCTCTTTAAGTACGTATTAATACTAACCTTTACTACCTGTGTTTCATCCCTATCTAAATAAATTTGATAATGATCTTAGCAACGCTGCTTTGGATAAACTAACTTTAAACTAATATTATAGATGCGAAAGTTTTTCTGTATGCTTCTTAATTCTTCACGTTGATACAGCTGGATGGATTAAGATAAAATTTTGAAAGCAGATAGTTTATACACAGAGTATTTTTTATCCCAGAAAACTTCTAAAAATTGAGTTTTTTTTGGCTTCCATTCTGTGCCACCGTTCCACATGATTTTCACTTCTACTTATTGTAAGATTTGGTCTTTTATAACAATACAATATTTAATAATGGATTTATACGAATTATATGAAGTAGTTTTTTAACGTTAATAAGCTAGATGTTTGACCTCAGCTCACCTAATGTTATGTGATGGTGTGGTCGAAGACGGTAAAGCACACCTAGCCTGGAACAGAACTGGCTCTCAAGTGAAGCAGCCTGAACGCACCGTAAGGTGCTTGAGGATAGTAGTTAGCCAACCGAGTACTAGAAAATACCCTAACACGGTGCTATGGTTTCCTCACGATGTTTTTCTTCACTGGCAGCTCAAGCTCATTGTTTGGGTTTCAACTCACGCTCTTCGGCGTGTGAAACGATCGCGCTAACCACTGGGTTATTATAGCTATTAAGTTAACGTTATACAAAGTTATTATATAAAGTTAACGAAAGTAAGAACTTTCAAAAACATTTCGAGTAATGGCTGAGCAAACTCCGGTTCCGTATGTAATACTTTAAAAGAGCAACGAAACGCACCAGTTTTATTCTTGCAAAAAAGAATCTCACAATTTCATTCTGTTCTCGGCTCTCTGGCGAAAATTTATTTCAATGGAACTAGTCAGAGAGTTCTTTTATCGCGATTAAGAGGCTTTTTAGGAAAAATAACTTATTAAATAAAAGTACGACATATCGGGATAAGAATATTACTGCCTTATCGGTTGATAAGGTAGAGAAAATAGTATAATATGTTTGAAAAGCTTTAGGGCGTGGGTTCAATTCCCATTAAAGACTGTATGATGAGCATAAATGTTTGTTCTATGCATGAGTGTTTTGTATGTAATACAAGTATATATTTACAAAAAAATTATATAAGTGTTCTATCAATTATCCGGTTCCCATAGCTTTGGTTAGTTTGGAACTAGATGGTGCTGTGTGAACTGTCCTAGAATATTTATTTCTTACTTTTGGTCGCATAGAACGGCAATTGTACTAAGGTGTAATAAGCGACACGCAGGACATAAACCCATAATAAGTTAGTTGACTAAATTTGAACCTACCTTGATACCAAGAACCTACGCCTAAGAGATATTTTTATTTTTTTATAATTCGCAAATATAACGTAATGAATGTTGTATTTTATGTATTTTGCGATTTCAAAAATCAACTTAAATTTAAAATCAGCCCCTGATATCTTATTGCGATTCCCGATAGGTTAGAAACGTACGAGAAAGCTACGCAATTGAGAACCTTATTGCGCGGGTATATGATATGCGGTCGCGTAGTTCTTTTGTGAGCGCCTAGCAATAAGATGCACACAGTTCGGGACAGTAGGTACTGTAATCGTGTTTGAATGACGTCACGCTGTGCTGTGTACAATAATCATATCTGTATGGCAGTTGTCCTAAAAACTGACAACGACAGCAATGGCGTTTTGCATGGCGTGACGTCACAATCTCTGTTTGGTGTTCACGGTCACGTGAACTAATTTTATAGTTAGAAAACCAGAGCTGCTACCAATTGAGCACTCAACAAAAAATAAAAACGTTTTTTAAAGTTCCCGAAAATAAGCATTGTTATTCTGCAATGGTTTTATCAAAACGACCGCCAGCTCCCGACCAATCATGCTCTCTCGGCCAACTTTGAGAAAGGATCCCAAGTTCCATGTCTTCAGCCATAACTCGTGTCCTTTGTACGGAGCCATCTCGGCTTCCAGATAATTACTATTGAATGGCCAGTTGAAAGTTTTACGTCTAGCCGAGTCATTTACTTTTAAGTTTTGACGATTGTCATCGGTATATTTCTTGTTCGAGTACCTATGTTTTACATTTTTAACACTAAAATTCCGAGAAGCCATAGAGTACCTACTAATTTCAACAGAGGTAAAGGGTGGAATCTGCCACCGACTTGGAGACCTTGTCTATAAGGAGTCGCGGTGAGTGGAATAATAGTGTGCTGGAATAGGACCATTCAAGTATTACGTAAGCAGAATTTTAGTAATTATTAACCCCTCACTCCCCCTTGTCAGCAAAAGTAAGCAAAGCTCTTACTTTCCTATGCTTAAGTAAATATTGGTTTAATTAGCAGCCATTTCGCTAAAACGTGGTGTGTCGATAACAAGGAAACCAAACAATCAGCATAACTTATACGACTTTGCTGATATTATCACCATTCAGATCGCCTCATCCCCAATGTCGTCAAAAAAATGTGGTTAGATAGTACTTACTGTGTAAATGTCTAACAATTTTTTTTTTACTACTAAGCATGCTTTGATAGATTGATCAAACTCTTTTTTCTTTTTGATTACTCAGTCTCGGCCAAGCGCTCGGAGTGTCAACACGTCCTGAGGATGGCTCGTGTAGAGGCGAAACACGTGTCGGCAAGTGGTTATTGCATTATATTGCAGGATATAAATACATACTTGTGGATTTTGTTTTAATTTTAATTAGTGTTTTGTTTAAACTTTTAAGTTAATGTGAAATTTAGTTTTAGATTATTAGTAAAGTTCCGGATAGGTTTTTTAATTATAATTAAGTTTTTTTTTTTAAATAAATATTTTCACGTGTTTATTTATGTCAAGTTTATTAAATTTAAATCCTCTTTTCTGTTGTAGCTGGAACCACTGTTAAGCGGTAATAAACTAAATATATGTATACCTAGAACACTCAAACTCTTTTTTTTAAACACTGCAACCAAAACAAAAACAGATCATATCTGCTAATATATTTATTTTCTTAATTAATTAATAATCGTAAAAACCTCTTTAAAGCAGGCGTATCTATTCATTTGCCAATATTTCACCAGAATGTTGTATGAAACTCGCTAAGGGTCAAGCCCTGCCGTTATCCGGGTTCCAGAATGTTCTCTGCCAAAAATATAAACACCATAAATGGTTGAGAAGGAAGCTCCATTAGCCGACCGCCATTCATCTTCCCTTATTATTTTTCAAGTTCATCCATAGGTTGGTCGAAACTTGAGGTAAGGTGGAATCATAACCAGTGTTCAAGGTTCAGGTGTTTCGTTGCTATATACTTTGAACTTTTTACAGCTATTCCGATTTGGTGTTCATGAAAATTTTACGCGATCACATATTATATGACTACGCAATAAGGGTTGCAGTTTCTATTATTTAAACATGATTTTTTAATTAGGATTGCTTAAGAAGGAGTGTACTGGATAAATCATACTTCATAAATGTGTTTCTTTATTCCACCATAACGTCTAAATGATATAGATTTAGATATGTGGGGTGTCGTTAGAATCCTTATATCATCCCAAGATACATTATAATTTAAAATATTTAGTTAAGAAATAAAAACAAAATACTTTTTTATTTAAAAAATATACTCCACGGACACGGGGGTCCGTGACCTTTGTTAACTTGGAATTACAATAATTTTTTTTTACATAGGAAAAAAAAACAATATTATTAGACGTTCATGTTTTTTGTCATAGTCCTTTATTAATAACACCAGTTAAAAGACAATTAAATAATTAAAAAAAGAAATAAGGTATTTTTTTTTAAATTTAACTAATGGTTTTACACATTTTTAGGTATGTGAGTCATATGTTTTATCTTTGTCATTGAATTGGTTATTTTTTTTATGTAAAGGTAACGAGACGAACGAGACGCTCTCACGATCTATCTCACGAAAGAGATAACGCATGTCCATGACCATTGCAGCTATACACAGAACTTTGAGTAGTAAAACAAAGTCCAGGACATCCCTGCTTTGGCGCTCATTACTTTGAGACTTTCGATGGTTAGTCTCAACAGCCCTCATTTCGCTAGCTACAGTACCCTTCAAACCGGAACACAGTAACGTTCACACACCAGCTTGGCGACAGGATATCGGGTATTGCGTTGGCACCTACCCAGCCGACCAAAGGTAAAGGAGTTTTACCAGCAATAAATTGTATTTGACCTTTACCACTGTTTTCCAGTACAACCGGAGGCACGGACCATTTCAAAAGAGTTGTTTATAGCGCTATCGCGGAGGTTCCACAGATGATAAATTACCCACTCGAGCTGTTGAAGATATTTCGTGCGTTCCGCTGGTTTTAGAACTGTTCGGAATCGGAGACGATTTCGCGGATTTAAGTTCTAGATACGAATTGAACATGTCTTGGGTAATAGAAGTTGGCTTTACAGTTAAATGGTACATGTAAAAGGTGGAGTTTAAATAGTTGTATATTTCTAGATGTATGGTAGTATCAACCTATGTAATGTAATGTTTCTAGATGTAGTTGACATCCTTGTTGGCTCATTGGTGCTTAAAGAGCGTGGGCTTGATTTTTTTTTTACTAATAGGCTTGCGTTTGACCGCCAACTTGCTTGATGTTAAGCGAAGATACGGTCTACGGTGGAGCACGCTCGTCTAGAAGAAACCGATTCACTCGCGACTTGATGGCACCCAGATTGTATCTATCAGAGAACACCCACTCGGGCAGCAAATTACATTGTTTAGCGGTTCGTACAATGAAGGTAGATTCGAACTGTTTAGTTCGAGTTCTTGGAATATCGACCATGAAACAGTGAGGCATTCTCCCACGCAGAACAAACATTTTGTAGTTCAAACTATAAACAACGGTTTGTTCTGTATCTGGGTGTTTTGTACGTTGTTTGTATGTGTATTATTGTTTGTACGTCTTCAAACATGTATAGTATTTATATACCTACTCTATCAGTTATCTGACTTCCAACGTACAACAGTAGTGCTTAGTTATTTATTAATCAAAAGTTTGTTAAGATATCCTACTTAGTATTATGAATGTGAAAGTTTGTATGTATGTTACTCAATCACCCAAACACGGTTGAATGGATTTGGATGAAATTTGGGACACATAGTTTATGACCTGGAATAACATATAGGTTACTTTTCATACTAAAAATATGTTAGATTCCTGTCGGATTACCAAAAAAATTCAAGGACACTACTACTACCTACTACTACATGTCGTCAAGTTTCACAAAAAGTACACAATAGTAATGCATATTTTACGTATGACTTGTATACCTACTCAAAATATTCTCAAAAATTTTTTAAAAAGAGATTTTATTGAGAATAATACAAAAAATATTTTAAAAACACGAAAAATTTATTAAAAAAGAATTAGGTTATGCTTTCCTAGGTAAGCGTGCTATATCGTGTTACATCCTGCTTAATATGCTGCTTATCCTGTTAGGTACGACGTGGTCAAACGCAAACCCAATCTAAATATAAAAAAACCAAAAAAAAAACTGAATGTTTTGATTTTCTGTTGGTATTTTACATTTGAAGAAATGTCCGTGAAAATTGTGATAAATCACGTATGAAACCGCGTATAGCTAGTTCATGATATCGTTATGAACATTAACTTCAGGTCCATTACGCGTGCAAGTTCAACAACAGCTGTAAATCAAAACAC
The DNA here is from genome assembly GCA_950106695.1 of Biston stratarius. NCBI lineage: Eukaryota > Metazoa > Arthropoda > Insecta > Lepidoptera > Geometridae > Biston > Biston stratarius. The sequence continues at coordinate 10,489,497 of OX467115.1, read as the reverse complement.
CTGAACAGGACCGGTGATAACCAGTTTAATGAGCATCGTACGTTGTGTCTGGCACAACTTGGCATTCGTAGAATTTTACTGTAATAATTAATGTCATTTTTGTAGTTAAATTATGATCTGCTCAAAAGGAATCGTATGAAGTGTCTGAAAATGAAAAATAACCTCCAGGTTTGAACACGCTCACCGACGACAACACAATATACACTATATATACACACAGTTGTTACACAATATTACACATATAATTCCTATTTCCCATCACTTCACTCACATACGTGTAAGCACTACGAAATTTGTTTTTAGCAATACAGTAGGTACACCAAAGCTGGCCTATAGATTTTCTAGTTGGCAAAAAAGAAGAAAATCACATTTAATTTATTTATAATATATTAAACATCAGATTTGAAACAAATATTACACAATTAATGTGATTTATATGAAGAAGTATTTCTGATACAAATTTGTTGATATTTGGTTTTAAATCTGATGTTGATAATAAAATGAAATCTAATATGTGTTTAGCAGTAAGACAAGTGCGGTATTTATTTTTAATATAAGTATGATAGAGTTGAAAACGTTTTTACGTTGGCATTACATGACATTAGCGGAATCAAATTGCTTAAAATTTGATTAGCTAGATCGCACAATGATGGAAAATCATCATCAGAAACTATTTCCCAAAAATGTCGCTCGGGAGTATTTGTTGTCAACCGCACCACATTCAACCGAGTAATTCAGAGGTGGTAGCAGTGCGGCCAACTATCGCCGCGTCTAGGGTTACCAGATGAAAAAATTAAAAAGTCCGGATAAAAGTCCCGATTTCCTTAGAAAACTCCTGTGATTTTTCACAGTTTGAGATTTTTTCTCAAACGTACTTAACAGTTTAAAAAAGTCGTAATATTATCGTTTTTATACAATGCAGATCCCGCTTAACATGGTTGTGTTCGTTAGCGGCACCCGACCCCTTCTAAGTACCTAAGTACCTACCTACTTAGATAAATAAAATACTAACAATCCCGACATTTTATGAGATTTGCAAATCCAGCCGCAATCCTAAGATATGGTAACCCTTGCCGCGTCGCGCTATTGGCCGGTTGGCTGTTCAACGCGTTGGCGGGCAAGTTGAAATGCATAGGCGGGCCTTGGTTTGTCCAGCCTTGACCTAGACGGTCAATCTCAGGCAGGTGAGTTCTCGACGACTCGGAGCAAATGTGACTGCAAGCTGTAAGAGCACGACGAACGAAGAGGATCGAAGGCGCTTCGGTTTCTGTTCAAGAAAATATCCGTCGACAGCCAGCACATAGTTCTCGGTACAGACTTTAAATTGTTTTATGTTCGGAAACGCGACAAATACGAGTGAAAACACTTGTAAGTCTGTAAATAGTTCGTCCATCACGATAAAAAGCACCGAACATTACTCTAACGAAAAGATAAACTAGATTGAAAAACAAACTTAACTTTGCTATTGAAAAACTGTTGTCCCTATATATTGATAGAGATCGCGGTCAGTTTACCAAGCGCAAATAAGTTTATAATAGCAAAAAAAAAAACGTGATGTAACTACAAAATAGTTTTCGAATTTTTCCCTTAACTTGTGCTATAAAAAATGTTCCAGGGTCAAGAAACTTTTTCCATACAACAGCTGCTTTTTTAACTTGAGGGTGGTAGCTAGCCAGCCGAGTACTAGAAAGTACCCTGCTATGGTTTCCTTCACCGGTAGCTCAAGCTCATTGTTGGAGTTGGAACCCACCGCGCTAACCACTGAGCTATCATCGCTACAAATATTATATAAATAGAAAAGCGCGTACTGCAATAAATATCTTCATTTTAAAGGGAAATTACCAAACATAAACAAACAATAACTAACTCCTATCAACCATTTCACGCGCCATAAGCTAAACCGTTCATTCCCACCTTATGGTAGGTAGGGTTATCCCTTCCTTATCTTCGTAACACGTAAAATTAACGCTATCAGAAACTTATCAGGGACCTGATAAATGAGTTAACAACCTCCGTCGCACGTGGAGCCCATTGTGCAATACCTTGGGGCAGGAAGACAGCAGAGGGCCTCTTTGTCTGAATCCTAAATTCTCCGGAAGTCCCCGCAAACCTTATGGTAGTCGCCATATGGGCGAAACTCCAACAGATTTTAAATAGGTACAGGTAGACGGTGCCTTTGATTTGGCAGTCAAAGGAAGGTAATTCGGTTTTCTCCGGGAACGATTTTTTTTTGTTGATGGGTGTGGAATACGGTAGGTTTGTTCAGGATGGTGAAATTGATAATTATATACTAAGCATGGGATGAAAGAGCTTATTTTATTTTTATTATTTTCTTCGTGTATTGTTGGAGATGAAAATATGAAGGAAGTCTGTCACAAGTTTTTATATTAAAAGCAATCATCATAATCAGCCTATCCACTGCCAGCTGTCCTACATATATCGTCACTACTTTGAGTAACAAGGCGATTCAAAAAAACAAATCCCTATAACCCTATCTTTGTATTGTTTTTTTTTAAATACCATATAGGTTTGCGTTCGACGACCGTTCGCGACCTCACCATATCTGATGTAAAGCTGTAGTGCGGTCTAAGATGGAGCACGCTTACCTAAAAGTTTTGTTACGCCTTTAGGCCCTGGAATAAGACAGGTTAGACATAGACATTTCATCATCATCATCATCCATCACCACGCGGGTAAAACCGCGAGGCGTAGCTAGTATAATATTATAGGTGTGAAAGTATGTCGAAGTTTGGATGTTTGTTACTCAATCATGCAAAAACGGCTGAACAGATTTGGATGGAATTTGGCACGCATATAGTTTACTACCTGGATTAACATATAAAATAATTTTTTAACCAGAAAAATCTTAGGTTTCTCTGGTATTATTAAGAAACGTACTACTGGACGTATCCACTTAAATTTAGTATAGATGCGTCTTATGAAACATTATTCTGGGATAAAAGGTATCCTTTATCTTAATCTAATAATAAAATACTTAGCACAAGTTTTATGACTGTTGTTTATTTGAAATTTAAACATAAAATTCAAAAAAATTAAAATTCTAAAGTTAATTCAGAAGAAATTGCGGGCATACCTAAGTTAAACTATAAAAACCAAAATCAAGAAAACGTTAAAGTTATTCTTATAACAGAAGATTTACCCGTCCATTGACTACAGTGTCCAAAAGCGCAAAATAAACCAGTATACAATTGGACATAATTCTCTATCTGTGACCGATATTTTTATCAATATAATCCTGTTAGAAATAGTAAGAAAATACCTTTTGTGCAACATGAATTGGGTCTTAGGCGCAAAAAGCCGCTACCTGATGAACGAAATTGAACAATGGAAGGTGATATGAAAGGCAAGGGTATTTAAGCGGTTTTTTTTTTGTTTCCTGCGTTCATCTTTAATTGACGATGAATGCGTTTGAGGTTACACGAGATATGATTATATTACATCATGGTATTGTTAATTTTGCAACTGCGATTACTCCGAAAGCCAAACGGTGTTTTACTTGGCGGTAGATCCCCTTGGCAGGAGAGTATTTTATATATAGTACCTGGATTACTGAGCCTTGCTCGGTTTTTCAAGAAAGAACTTGAAAACAAAAATGGGCAAAAAAAATATTATCTGGACTCGAACCGGGGTCTTCTGGTTCCGTGCTTAGCTCAGCCTAGGTGCCGGTCCTTGGCACCGACTTCAAACAAATCAGCAGGTACCCAGGTATATACTTTGTAAAGTAAGTTTATTTTTCACTTTTTAGTGCTGATGTTTTTTCTTGAAGTCGGTTTTAATTTTTTATAAAGTTTGTTTATTTTTAAATTTTTGGTTAATTTATGTTCACGCTAAGAAACACTTGAACAGTATGAATCTAGCTAGACTCGATAAGATTCAAAAACGTTTTGCGAAAGATTACATCGTCAACGTAAACAAAAATTTTCATAAAAAATGCTCATAAAATGAAAACATCAGGGCCAAACTATGTTAAATTTTTATGAGACCAAATTGCAACTATTCTGCATCAAACTAAAGAAGAACCACGTAAATCGGATCATAAATCTCAGAGTAATAGGTGTAAATACATTTTTTTTAAAATGAACCTCTTTTTTGAAGTAGGTTAAAAAACCGTAAATCTGTTAATATCTTAATTGTCTACCATGAAATTGTATTTCAATATGTTACCATCAAACTTTTAAAAATAATTATCACCTGTGGTATTTTTTTTATTTTCTAATAGGGTAGTTTACAATGACTCTACAAATCAACATTGGTCTAGAAATAAATGTGTTTTCGCGGTTACTAAATCAACTTTATGCCTTTTACGCCTATGATTTCGTACCTTTTTTATGGCCTCTAAAACGCCTTTTTACGCCCTTCCGATTTGGTACTAAACAGCTATTGTTCTATAGTTCCAAGCCATAGCTCAAGTACCTTCTTTGTGCTTAGAATCTTTGAGAGCGCAAATTATTTAGTTCTTTAAAAGCTTCGAGGGATAAAAGCTTATTCAGCTTTGTATAAAAGTGTTTAGCTTTTAACATTTTTTTGCTTAACTCAACTATAATGTTGTTCTTAGTGTTTTATTTGTGTGTGTTTTTTTTAAATCTATTGAAAGTCAAATTTCAAATAAAAGTGTAGCTATACTTTTATTTGAAATTTAGTTTTAAGTTAAATTGTTACGTTCTATAGTTTTTCTGTGTAATATTAGAAACGTGGTAAAATAAGTTTTGTAACAAAGGTGAGATAAATGACACAAGTTGACCGACTGATATATTTTTATTATTAGTTTTTATTTTGTAGGTATGATATCTAAGTGATTAGCGCATTCCAACCGCACGCCGAAAGGTGTGGGTTTAATTTCCAATAATGAAATTGAGGGTAACAAAGTAAGGAAACAATTGCATGGTAGTAGCTTAACCACCGTCAAGTTGAAAATCTGCCGATAAGCACATTATATATTCCGGAAGCCTCATTTCAACAAAGCCAGTTCCCATTTCAGGTGTTTACCATCTTCTACGACAACGTCCCTCAACATCAGGTAATCTAAGGTCAAAAACGTAGCCTGTCAATCATAAAAAAAGACATACTGTCGATATAGGTTAAATAATCCAGCACAAGCGAGTAAACTTGCATAGTTGACACCCTTTCAGTACATAGAGAATGTAAAAAAAAGGAGTCACTCAAAACCATCTTACGCTCACTTTGAAACTTACTAACAGACATTCACATAAATAAGAATCCAAGTACACCATAAAACTCACCAGTCGCTTATACCGTTATATTTTTACTCGCACTTTATACCTCCAAAGATGAAATATATTCCGCCGGGAGAAGGATTATGATCAATTTTAGGGGTCCGCATATTTGCATAGGGCAGGCGTGCCGGGCCTTTGGGACGTCGAGACGCGGGTTCCGCCGTTGGCGATGCAATGTGACGCTACAACAGAATAATACAGAAGTACAAGTTTGACGTGATTAATTATTAGGTGATGCTCTCAAACTTACTCCTCATTGATTTTTTTATGTGAAACATCTATTGGTGAGTCTAGGTAATAAAACTGACTTGTACGCCGTGACGGCAAGTGACGTGACGTTCTCTTATGCCGTCATGCTCTCCTACGCCACTTCTCTCGATTCCCTTAAGTGTGTGCGCGCACGTATACTATACACTCTATGTGAGCTACGTACTGTTTAAATGTTTTGAACCTGGTCATCTTCTATTTATGATAAAGTTGAGATAAGTTTATGAGATGAACTAAAGACTCTCCTGATGGTAAGAGACAACGTATGCCCATGACCGTTGCAACGGCAAACAGAAATATGCTATCACCTTAAAAAAAAAAAACAAATAATCTGTCCTTTTTATGAAGGACTTATATTTATCTTTTTATACTGTCGGTTCAGTGATTGGTTAAAATAATCAAAATAAAATTTACATCTCAGTGGTATGGACTACAACAGATTTCATAATAATCGAATAATGCTACCAAGCCTAATCAACTAATGAGAACGGTGAGACAAATTCAAAACCCGTGTTTTTCGGAATTTTTATGACTGGATTGCAACTTAAGAATTAATATGACTGCTTCTTTAGTTAGTTGTGACTTTAAATATTTCAACAAAGAAACTAAAATTGATGTAATTTTTCTATTGTCGTTTGTTCAAATATTATTTTTAAGAAAATACTTGGTTATTTATCAACAATCTATTAGAGGTTTTTATATTCTAGAAAAGTTCAAAGCAGGCTTCACCTTGCAGTGGGACTGCATAGGCTAACAACAATAATAACTAAAAATATCTAAAAATACATGATTTATTTATGTTCCAGGTTGTTTATCTGTCTCTATAATCTGTGACACTACCCTGTACGGGTCGGGTTTGTGACCATTGTCTCAAGAGAAATGACGGACGGTCAACTGGCAATGTGACGTTTGATTAATGATTTTTAGGATGAAGGAGAAAAAGTGTATAATTCAAAAGTTGGGAAACATGACCTTTTTATATTAAATTTATGATATATATTATGGCTGACATTTCACACAGTGCCATCTAGCCCCAAGCTAAGCAAAGTTTATAACATGGGAACCAGATACCTTATAAAATACTAAAATATTCTTTTTTTGTAAATACATATCTACTTATAATACATACAGAACACTCGGACACAGAACACACAATTCTGTTCATCACACAAATGTTTGTCCTTAGTGGGAACACTTTACACCGTCTAGAAGCAAATATGTAGATACACTAAAATGATCTAACTGGGCAGTAGATAATGCCTTAAGGTATAAAAAGGTTTCTGAATATGTTGCTCAACAAAGGGACGGACAGATTATTCGTGAGGTTTCTGGAAACTTTAACTGCCGTTCTTCAACAATGGAAATACACGCCTACTTCTCAGCCCGAGGCGATCGTGTCGCGCCAATAACGCGGCGTCTGCGAGCGTCTGCTTCACGACACATCTCGGGATTATACCGAAACCAGACGATTTGCCAACTACTTCCTACTTCTAATAGTGGATTCATATAAGTTCTACGTTTAGTTCGGGAAGCGATCCTTGTAAATGCATTTACCTACTAGGCACATACATATAAGCAGACGAGTACCTATCGACGAGGAATTTCTGCAGTCTGAATTTTTAAATTACCTACCACCTAAATAAAACAACTACGATATAAAACGCTATTGTAGACCGTGCCGTGCCGTGCCGTGGTGGTGCCGGCGTAAGAATAGTACCCTACCCTCTCTACCCGTGGTTGCCTTAAGAGTCGGCTAAGGGATGTAATCCGGAAGATGGGCAGCAGCGTCTTCCTTGAACAATCACACCTAACTGCGCTCTCCAACCCGCCTGCCAAGCGTGGCGAGTATTGGCAAAACCTCCCCAGGAGGAGGCCTATGTCCAGCAGTGGGCGTCCTACGGCTGATGATGTAGACCGTTTAAAAGATAAATGGCCTCACAGCGCGTTGTTGTACCTGCCATCAAAAGTCGCAATAGTTTGAGTAGGCATAACCGCGGTTTAAGCTGGCCGTATTTTAGGCTGCGTGCGTTTGGCCTATATCTCGCAAACAAAGTTCGTGCTATGTATGTCGTACTAATTATAACAATGACTTTGTAATTGACACAGTCTACTATAAGGTGGCTCATTACGTGGAAGACAGGAATATTATGGTTGTAGTAGCTTCTCTCTGCACTTGCATCCCCTCACTAAGTGACAATTGTAGTAAGCATAATATATTAATATGTATAACTGTAAACTGTATAAGATCCACAAAAAAAAAATGCTTTGCTGAGTTTCTTGCCGGAGTCTTCTCTGTTGAAGTGTTATTACGAGCTGGTGGTAGATAAAAAAATGTAACTTAACGTTCATAAGTGCCTTACCAGGGCCTAAAATGAATAAATGACATTTTGATTTTTGATTTTGGTTGTCTAATGGTTGTTGGTGGTGATCTGTTTTACCTGGATGATGAATCCTGAATTATTTCCACTTATACGTGCGTTTTCTCATGATGTTCCGATTCGAAAAAAAAACAAGTTTTTATTTACATTACGATTAATCCAATAGAAATAATATAATACACAGATATAAAAGCCTTAGGCTAGTGATAGCGGAACTGCAAGTCGTGAATATCGCGGTACTGTTGTCGTGAGATTGCGGCGCCGATTGGAAAGTAGTTTGATCTACGTTATGTCTTTTACTTTGTCTGTGGTTTTGATTTCGCTTTGTTATCGACTGATCTTGGAAGAAAGTTTAGGTTCAAATTATATTTAAAAAAACTTTTCTTTTTTAATTTTGAAGCCATTATATCTTGTTTTATTAAATGTTTGCTTAATACTCGACTATCCAAAAAAGGAGTTTTGTGTTTTCAGGGTTCATGTATGTATGTAAGTTTTTTATTCCACTGTTAATTTTACACGGTTGAACTGATTTGGATGTAAAGGTCGTTAGAATCCTTACATCATCTTGTGTGACATGGCTTTAAATTAAAAAAAAAAATACTAATATACGACATTCGTGTTTTTAATTGTCTTAATTATGTTTGTTTTTTCCAGTCACTTTTTATAAAACGTAAGTGCTTACTTAGACGTCTTATTGGATAAACATCTGAGACAAAAACTTACTTTACAAATATCCAACTCCAGATGTACCGAACAGTCCAAACGAGGACTAAGCAATATCGAAGTTCCAGAACATTTTCAATTTGCGCATAAAATTCTGGAGAATCACATCTTCATTAGTAATACAATCAAGTCTAAGGCGGGAGGAATTTTCGATTTAGCTGCGAAGGAACTTGAATGCACAGAAGGAGGGATTATACGTAGGTACTTCTGGATAGATTTGCAAGAATTTAATAGATGCAGCACCTTGATGACGCTAACTCTCACATCCAATAGCAATTATGTTACGGTTTGCACGCTTAAATAGATCAAAGCCAAACTAAATGGCTTGGCACAAGCAGACGTTGTTTGGGTTGATTGTAGTGTAGTAAGCTATCTTCAACAATTTAATACAGGTCAGTTGATACGAAGCAATGTTTAATAAGAAAATATTAAGGGTTAGTAAAAAAGAAGGTCAAAAAAGTGAGATATGAATAATAATTTCTACACGATATAATTACATAAAATATATTGTAAATATTTATTTTTTAAATCAGTAGACGACTGTGAAAACCTAGACAAAGAGACAATATTAAAGCTGGGTAATAAGTAAGACTTAATAAGCCTAAGTCTATGCAAAATTAAATGACACATGCCTAAATCATCCTTTGCATAGTAAAAATTACTTATTATTGTAAACTGATTTAAATTGTGTGAATGCCTCGAGTATTCATGCTCACCATCGAAGGCTCCTTCTTGCGGCGGCGTCGTGTGTCGGGGCGCTCTCTTCCCTCAGATATGGTTGAGGAGGGCGATGGCTGGCACATGCGTCATACTCGTTATCGGGTGCTGCTTGCGGGTCGCTGCTCTGCTCGCGGTATACACACAAACTAGTACTTTAACCCTAGTTAAGACTTAAATTTCCTCTTCCCATATTGTAGAAAATAAATATATATATATATATATATATATATATATATATATATATTGTATAAATCCAAGTTAATAAAGGTCACGGAACCCGGTGTCCGGGGAGTGTAATTTTCTAAAAAAAAAAAAAAAACTGATTTAGATCTGTTGAAAAAGCTGGTGTGTACATGATAATAATAAAAAAAACGATCAATTTGACTGTTCTCTTTTGTTAAGTCGGTTAAAAACATGGATTGTACTAAACTTAAGTGTAGTCTAATAAGGTTGCGTAGCCGTGGCAACCAATTTTGTGTAATTATCCGCTCTTCTTAGCTGAGTTTTGATAGATGCATGACCTAAAATGGAAAATGCAGTCTTTCGATTGATAGCTTACATAATCAAGGTGCAAGACGGTTTTTGTCTCTTGTCTCGGAGGAAGTTAAATATTCAATATGAAATTAGTGTCTGATTGTTCTTCTGTAGTTGCTTGATTTTTATCTTCTAAAGATGGGAATTTTAGTAGTAGCTGTATATTATTACGTAATATTTCAGAATTATTGTAACTGGACCGAAGATGCCCAAACATAGGGTAGTTCTCCTTAGCTGGAGATTACCTAGACCACCGCAGTACCAGATATTCTGCCGTCAAGCAGTATTGTGTAAACATTACTGTGTTCCGGTTTGAAGGGTACTGCAGTTAGCGAAATTACTTGCCTGTTGAGACTAACCATCGAAACTGCCCTAGACGTTTTGCTACTCAAAGTTTTGTGTATCGCTGCAATGGTCATGGATAGTCGTTATCTCTTACCATCAGGAGAGCGTCTCGTTTTTCTCATAACTTTTACATTTAAAAAAACACGCTTTATGATATCAGTGTAAAAAACCTAATACTATAAAGAAAAGCAATATGTATCACAAATGGAAATAAGTACGACCTTCCTTGATCGCCAGCGTGTGTTCGTGACCGTATGCGCGCAGGTTTATCCGAGCTTTATATGAATATTTTAACGGCGCGTCTGCAGAAGGGGGCTACAGAGGCCACCGCAGTTTACTTTCCATCCTCACAGCAGTACTGGTAAGAAGATAATTTGAGAACTTACTCATTACAAATTTAAGTGGGTAAAATACAACAGAATAAAAATAATCTAATACCTTTAAACGAGCAATTCTTGTATATATCTAATATCTTTGAACGAACAATTCTTGTATATATATATATATATGATCTGAATCTCGGACACGGCTACAACGATTTTCATGAAATTTAGTATGCAGGGGGTTTCGGGAGCGATAAATCGATCTAGCTAGGTTTCATTTTTAGAAAACCTCGTTTTATCCGTTTTCTCACCCGAGCAAAGTCGGTCATCGAGGTACTTGAATATGATAGCTTATAATTCTATTAAAGTTTTTAGTGGCATAGTGCTGAAGAAAATCTGTTAAAAATGACAAAATTATCATAATTGTTCACATTTAGAAATTAAAAAGTCTTAGTTGGGAGACCGTCTGACTTCCAATCTGAAGGTTCTGGGTTCAAAACCCACGGCACGCACCTCTGTTTTTTCAACTTCTGTGCGTTTTTCCGCTGACTTCAAACGATGAAGGAAAACATCGTCAAGAAACCCACATGTCCGAAAGTTTACAAAAAAAGTTTTCGTGGATTCGCCAATTCGCACTTGGCCAACATGGTAGACTATGGCCTTACCCTTCTTACAATGAGAAGCCCACGCCCAGCAGTGGGATAGTTTATAAAAACAGAGCTGATTCGGAGACGTTAACAACAATAGACAAAAAATTATTTGTAATAATAAAACATAATTGATTGATTCAGGCGTTACTTTGCGGAGAGGATATGAATAAATACTTGTGGTTTTTTGTTTTTATTTTAATTAGTTCTTTGTTTAATATTTTTTTATAATAATAATAATAATAAATAAAGTTTCGGATAAGTTTTTAAAATTGTTGTCAAGTAAGTTTTTAAATTCTTATTACTGTTGTAACTGAACGACTGTTAAGCGGAAATAAACTAAATATATACCTTGAACACACAAAAAACATATTTGATAAATAAAAACAAATATGGATGAAACATTGTTTTACTACAGTATTCACCGACAGCTTAAGTTCATTGTTGAGGTTTGAATCCACGCCCTTCGTGACATCCGGCTGCGCTAACCACTGAGCTATCATCACTAGAAGTGCAAGTTCTGGTTTAATCAATCATTCTTTTTGTATTATTCAATTGATACATTTTTCTCCCCGACTGTACTTGCATATGTGATTGCTCCGGCTGCTAAATTGAGGAAGTTTCGATTCGATCTCTAAGATGTTTTTGCACAGCTAACGAGAAATATATTTGAGAATGTAAATAAACAGTTCAAAGTAGATTAACATATCGTTATATAAACCTGAGAAACGCACGACTGGTTTAAGCATTGGTGAAATCCCAGGCCATTGGTACGGCTTGTAGATAAGACCTAAAACACGACAAGAAAGAGTCGCTTGTTTCCCAAGGTTTCCTTTAAAATTAGTACAAAGGACATGGTTTTCAACGTAACGATGATGAAAAAGAATCAAATACGATGAAAACATAACACTTACCAATAAACAAATGACTACATTTGGAAAAATAATTCCATGTTTTTTTAAATAAAATTAATTTGAAATTAGATTTTTTTGCCAACAAATTATATTAATTCGATTTGAAATGGCCAGTACTGCAGAACGGCAATTTCATAGGTAAAGACCTACTATATAACTAATTGATATGTTAAACACTTTTTAATATTACGGTAATGAATCACTTAAGCTTAGGCAGGCCTGTAAGATGTGAGCTTAATATGATTAGCTGCGGTTTTATTTTACAAAAACCGCGGCTACCGTCAGGCAATCGAATTACTAATCTCCCAAAGCAAATAGTTCGAGTGCATCCAATTCATATAAAATGGGTCTCAACCAGTCCAACCCAATAAAAACCCAAGTCAACTGAACTGCTCCAGTATTTCCGAAGAAAAACTTAAATTGGCTGTTAGTTGCCCCGGCCGGAGTTAAAACTACGTCTCAGATCAGCTTTGGAGCTGCACTTCCAAACTTATTGAATACGCGGTAATATTGATTTTGTTTATTATATTACGATTTACTCATCAACGCGAACAAACTTTGCTCAAAGACCGACTATGAAATACAGAAAAATAATTAGCTCTCAAATAGAAATAAAATCGCGGGGCGTATTCATAAAAAGCAAGTAAAATACCAATATATCACTATTTCGTGCACATCATCATCCATAGGACGTCCATTGCTGGACATAGGCCTCCTCCTGAAGGGGTTTTGCCAATACTCGCCACGCTCGGCAGGCGGGTTGGCGAGCGCAGTTAGGTGTGATTGTTCAAGGAAGACGCTACTGCTCATCTTCCGGATTACATCCCTTAGCCGACTCTTACGGCAACCACGGGTAGAGAGGGTGGGGTACAATTCTTACGCCGGCACCACCACGGCAACTATTTCGTGCAATTGAAATCAATTATATCCAATTGCATTAACATGACATAATACAATTGACACTTTCTCATTAAAAGAGAATCGAATCCATACGACTGGATATTTTAATCGTTATTGCCAGTAATATTCACTTTTAATTAAAACTTATTATGAGGCATTGCCATTATCAAATGATATATGCGTGGACGTAATCAAGGATTAAGTTAGGGCTTCGAATTTAAATAATAAACTACAAAATCTGCCGTCAACCACACAATGGCGTGTTTCTGTAGCTTCACTAAACATGATCCTTCCGTCCACACCGTCATTTAAATTCATATGAGCAGTGGAGAAACACCTAGCCTGTCTAGCCTTATAAATCAAACTTTTTTTACTGATGGATATTTTTTTATGGTTATCTAGGTTGAAGATGGTTAACATACCTAGCCTATAATGAAACTGGCTCTCAAGTGAGGCTGCCAAAACACACTAAAATGGTTTATTTCGTATTACTGTCACAATTATTTAAAAAACATCGCTGAAGACAGTAAGTACATTGTTTTCGTCATTATAAATAGTCTTCATCAAAATTTAACTATTTCATAGATAAATGTCACTGACAAAATAATCAGCATAATAACTCCTAAATGGCATTATACTATGGTTCCGCCTAACTTTATACAAAGTGTAATCATCATCATCATCATCTCAGTCGTAGGACGTCGACTGATGTATATAGGCCTCCCCCATTTACTTCCATAAAGACCGGTTGAAAAGTGATAAGTGAATATTTATTTCCAGGCCTTTCAATCCAGCCCCCCTTTCTTCTCCTCAATTCACGACCTTACTACGTCCACGGAGGAATTAATGGAATATGAAATCGTTTTGGAGTGCGGTAGCAATGTTCAAATTGATTTCGCGATAATTCGCGGGTAGTCGTGAATGCAAATATTACTAATAACTGTTGACCTCTAGTATTGAAGTATTGCTTCTGTAAGGAAAAAAATATTCGGATTCTTTATTCCCCTTATAATATTTAATTACCTAATTATAACTTAATATTAACTATTTTAATTATAACTTAATATTAACTGATTTAATTATAACTTATAACAATATTTCGTAATACTAGTTAGGTCAAGTACAAGAAATACAGCCAATTGGGAACTAATATTATAAAGGCAAAAGTTAGTGAATGTGTTTGTATGTTTGTTACTTCTTCTCGCTCAATGACATAAAGATACATAGAGGCTACTTTTTATCCAGAAAAATGGTAGTGTTCATGTAGGGGCAGCGGGTAAAACTGTGGAGCGCAGTGTGCAATATTATAAATGTGAAAGTTTTTATGTTTGGATGTTTGTTACTCAATCACTCAATCACACAAAAAAGGCTGAACGGATTTTTTGTAATCTAGAAGATGGGCAGCAGCGTCTTCCTTGAACAATCACACCTAACTGCGCTCGCCAACCCGCCTGCCAAGCGTGGCGAGTATTGGCAAACACACCCCCCCTTTTTTATATTACTTTACCCCCTTTTAACTGACGGTAAAATCGTAGATGGTAAGCATTTACCCTGGAATGGCACTGGCTCTCAAGTGTGGCTACCGGAACTCACTGATAAGAACTTGGTGGCTGATTTTCAACTTTAGAGTGGTAGTTAGCCCTCAAGTTGAAAATCTGCCGCCATGCATCTAACGGTGTGGCAGCCTCACTTGAGATCCAGTTCCATTCAACGCTAGGTGTGTTTACCATCTTCGACCACACCTTCACTTAACATCAGTTGAGCTGTTGTCAAAAACCTAGCCTGTAAACAAAAAAAAAGTATATTAACCGCTTTTTCGACTTGGTACACCCTTAGCTAACCCAGCATACGATGCGTATATTTTTGCCGAACTAAAACCAACGAGCTCGTCAATTGAATTACCGAAATTGGATTACAGCGAAAGATTGTACTAATTATCGTTACACTCACCTTTAGTCACGTAAACCTATTGTTGCGGAAAACCCAAGAAAATAAAGAAAAACCTCGCCTGGGAAACTAATTCTCGTCGAAAACACCTGTGGACACCTTGTCAACTAATTTCCCCGGCTGATGGGTAATATTGGTGTTGCTGGTAAAAGAATTATTCACGGTATTTTTCCTGTACTAGATCAGGTTTTTGTCTATTGAAATCTGCTGTATTATACCTATATTATTATCTGTAGCAATTTTTTGAACAAAAACAGTTTAAGAAACGGTCTTATTGACGAAAAGTTCCTTTGTGATATTCAATCAAGTACTTATAAAACTTTGTTAACAAGCATCTTATAAAAGAATTTTGCGAATGATAAACGGAAAAATTAAAAGCTTAGTAACAGTTTTTTTAGGGGATTTTGCATTGCTATGCATTGGTATTCAGGGCATAGACCCTGAATAAACATGCATAGTCGTGTTCTTGGTGGGAATGTATTAAGCTTAAAGAACACACACGATAAAGCTAAATATACGTTTAATTTACAAATGACGACCATAAACAGTTACATAGTCAATTTATATGCAATAGAGATGGGAGCGAGGGGAATTAAAGCAAAATTACTCAATAATCTTCAAGGAAACCTCCGCCTGCCAAGAACATTTGTAAATTCGTTATTGAAAAGAATATCCAAAGCATTTAGGACAGAAATGGGAACACAGACAGTGAAGTTGTTCACCATCTTCCACCACACACTCACTTAACATCAAGTGAGCTGTAGTCTAACACTAGCCAGTAAGCTCCAGCGAGGCCAAGTGTCAATTAAGATTTGTCTTTTTCACATTTGACTAAGGAAGATCAACACTTCTGATACTTAGACTTACCCCCTTATACATATAAATCAATATATAATGTAAGCATAGCCATCAAATAGCACAGGACACCAGCCAAAGACAATAACAATATGGGTGTCTTCAAATCTTTCGTCTAGGTAAGCGTACTCCTGCGTAATCTTAAACCACACTACTGCTTAACATCAAGTAGGGTGTGGTCAGACACGAACCTATTTTGAATTAAACAAAAAGAAAAAAAACCGAGCCGATGTTAACTAAAGGAGATGAACCTGAAGATGGAAAATATTCGAAATTTAATAAAGCTACGTTTAAAATCTTCAGTCATGAACAATTTTGTAGAACTATAAATCTTGAAACTGTTCGTTTTACAAGCGAGTAAACAAGTTGCAATATTAAATGTAAAATATATGAGTTTCAATCAACGTCTTACGTGCGAGTATGTAGAAGGTTAGGTATAGCGTTAGATTCGGAGCTGAACTTTAAAAATTTTGAAATATTACACGGATCGGGGACTTGGTTATGGTACATACAATAAGAGCAAGCGTTAATTTGTTTTAACGTTTTGAATTGATATTTGCTACATAATGGGTAAGACATATTTATAAACAAAAAAAGATTTTTTTTATAAAATAGAAATGTAGAACCGTTTATCAATAGAAATACTAATATATACTTATATAATGTGATAAAGCGATGTGTTTGTTTGGACGCACTAATCTCTGTAATTAGCAGACGAATTTGAAAAATGTTTTTTGCATTTTATTGTAAATTTTTTGATAGGCTATTTAACGTCACGTTACGATTCTTATAAACCCATGGCGTGTGAAACCGCCGGGCACAGCCAGTACTCTATATAATAACAAATAATAAATAACACTCATTGGCCTGAAACATGAAAATAAAACAATAGTAAAGAGACATAAAATATATATATTATCTATGCGATCAAATTTCAAAATTACGCCTCCGTAAAGTAACGCTTGTATCAATCAATTATCTGATATGCCTATCTCCAATTTTGAATTCAATATTTTTTCTGCTTAAATTGTTTCCCTTTTTTTACAAGCAATAGTTCTGACCTTAGATTACAGTAGACCTAAAGAAAGCAAACAAATCAAATTCATTATCTCTCTTATTTAGATGGTCATTTGTCAAACCAAATCGGTAGGTGTTACTTTTAAACTTTACCGATTTAAATACATAATTGTATTAGTTACCGCTTCACCAATTTTTTTTTTATTGCTGACAGGCTTGGTGTTTGACCACAACTCATCTGATGTTAAGTGAAGGTGTGGTCGAAGATGGTAATGCACACCTAGCCTGGAATGGAACTGGCTCTCAAGTGAGGCTGCCGGAACACACCGTTAGATGCTTGGCGGCAGATTTTCAACTTGAGGGTGGTTGAGGGTGGTGGTGGTTGAGCTAGCCAGCTGAGTACTAGAAAGTACCCTACCACCACGCTATGGTTTCCTCACGATGTTTCCTCCACCGACAGCTCAAGCTCATTGTTGGGGTTCGAACCCACGCCCTTCGGCATGCGCCCGTCCATGCTAACCACCATCGCTATCAAAATCATCTATGAAAACATTTTGCTATGAGCTATCGCTATAAAAAATTAGCTTGTGTTGTGCCCCTGGCTATCATAACATAGCTGAAACAGCAAAGTAAATAAATAACACGAATTTGCAATATTCTGTGCGAAGTAATTACAAATACATAGATTTGTTAAGATTATTAGTAGAAGTAGTTTTATTACCAAACGCTTATAACTTGTACCAGCGTTTGAAAGCCGTGGCAAATCTCTCATATCTACGCGAGGCATCGACGTTCGCGGGATGATCCCGGTTTTTACGAGAGTCCGCGCTCTGGTACGAAAAAACCTGAAAATATTACCGAGTTATATCGGGAAATACGACCGATAGCCGAAGAATTAAAACCAGCGACGATGTCCACGTTTCGTTATGTCATCGAAATTGACGTTAGGTATGTATGTTCTAAAAATATAACAGGGAGTCGATATTTGAATCGATTATATACTTAAAAAAATGAAACGCCTTTCGAAAACTAGCTCATGCAAAAACTCAAACGAAGGGTTAAAGACTGTTTTCAGCACAAATTTATATGTAGGCCTAACATAAACGTCTCGAAAAAAAGAAAAAAAAACAGGTGAGTCGTAAATATGCGCAGAATTATGGAAAATGCATAACGAATCAAAAGGAATTCATAGAACTTAAAAAGTCCAGTGCCGAACAAATGCAAGAGCTACGGCACCCTTAAAAAGGAAATAAAAAAGATATTGGTAGGTTTATTATTACAAAATTGATAATGTAAAATGATTATGATAAATTATTGATAATGTTTGCCGTGGTGGTGCCGGCGTAAGAATAGTACCCCACCATCTCTGCCCGTGGTTGCCGTAAAAGTCGGCTAAGGGATGTAATCCGGAAGATGGGCAGCAGCGTCTTCCTTGAACAATCACACCTAACTGCGTTCGCCAACCCGCCTGCCAAGCGTGGCGAGTATTGGCAAAACCCCCTCAAGAGGAGGCCTATGTCCAGCAGTGGACGTCCTATGGCCGATGATGTGATTGATAATATTAATACGGTCTGGACTCTCAATACCCCTATGCTATGGTATTATATTTCCAAAGTTTCTGTGAAAACTTCGCAAAAAACTTTACGGAACTTATTTGAAATATATATCTCCGATCCAGAATATCTATCTAGCAGATCATTTCAGCTTCGCTAAAATGTCACTGCTAAACATTTCTGTGTCCGAATAAAATTCCCCATTCGACTGCGACAGGGATAAACAATTCAGGTCAGCACGGACCAGCCCCGCAGTTGTTTTTATTCAGAGCCTACAATATTCCTCTTTGTGCTATTTTTTCCGTAACCGTCGTTTTCCAAACGATTCAATTTTGTTTGAATAACTTATTGACGGTTCAACTTGAGAAGGACGGGACTATCTCATTATCATTAGACGCATGCCTTTTCGATTCTGTGGCACAGATGTTAGAAAATAAAGCTAGACAGAATTTTTGCATCACCATTCACTGTTTATTCATATAATTATATAGTTATGATTTCAATGGTAATGAACACTACAATAAATAACTAAATAATAAATAAATATTGTAGGACACATTACACACAGCGCCATCTGACCTCAAACCAAGCAGAGCTTGTGTGATGGAAGTCAGATAACTAATAGGATACATAAATACTTTTTTTGTTGTAAATACATTCTTATAATACACACAGAACACCCAGACACAGAACAAACATTTGTTTATACCAATCACTTCTTCTTGGCGGGAATCGAACCCACGCCTTACAGCTCAGGCAGACATACTCCCAATGAGCCAACAGGGCTGTTAATGTCTATGTTCCGAGTTAGCCCTGTTTTTTGACAAATTGTCCCACTGCTGGGATTCTTTTCATTGTGAGAAGGGTAAAGCACCACCACACACCACACATACTTACCTATACGTTCTTATACTTATAATACATATCGAACACCCAGACACAACAAACATCGTCACATAAACTTTAGTCCCGGTGGGAATCGAACCCAAGCCTTTCAGCTCTCAAAGCAGAACTTTACCAATTGAGCTAACAGGGCAGTCGCAGGCTGACTAAAACAAACATACCTACAGTTGACGGGCAGGTAGACTGACAGCGGCGATCGGACAACACAACTATAAGTCTGTCTGTAAACACAGCAAATTGTAATCATTAAAAAAATTATGAGTACAATAAGCCCTTTTCCTTAGTATATTCCAATTGAGATAGAGATCTTGAGAACTTTACATTTCCTTTATTAGAGAAATGTCTTGCGTAGAATAATACCTTTTGAAAATTACACACGCTCCGCTAAAATTACTAATCAAATATGCATATAGAACAGTTAGTTAACTAATCTTTGCACCAGATATTATATCACACGTTCAGGCTCTTCTTAAACTCTTCAATAATCTACAAGCCACACTCATAAAACATAAACTGCCATTCAGAAATTATACAGAGCTGTTGAACCCCCTGAGAAAAGCCCACAATCCAGAAATTAGTAAGGCGAAACTACGGCTTTACCACTTTAAGTACCAAAATTTCCCAGTGGCATTCCACATAAGTAGGTCAAACGCTCTTATATGCTACCATGAATGCCACACAATGTATCAAGCTAGAGGCTTAACTTGTCAAAGTTGAATTCAACCACATACCTAAACGCATATCTACGTATCTGCAACAGCAATTCAAACAAAATTAAACTTTACACAATTATAACAAAGATCAAGATATGTTTCAAAACAATATTATAATCTTGCTTGGCCAAATCTCATGTGCTCTAGAGAGGTGTCAATTGCTTGACACAAATGCGGGTATGGTATTTTACGATTAGCTACTAGATGATTCGATTTAGAACCTTACGAGTTCGAGATAAGGTTTATGCTGTATAAGGAAGATGGTAAGGTGTGTGGTCAACTTGGCAAACAGTAAACAGTCATTTGCATGCACGTGATTAATTTTGAGTGTGCTTGTGTGTTACGAAGTTCTGGTTGTTTATTTGATTTCTCACGGTTAATGACTTAATAAGACAACATTATAGGTACATGTAAAAACAATAATGACAGTTTAAGAGAATTGTAGTACCCAATCTTATTAATTTCACTTTTCACTAATATTATAAATGCAGTGGTTTGTGTGTTTGTATGTTTGTTATTTTATCCTTATCTATATTCTCTGCTCCACATGAGATAAAACAAAGTCGCTTCCTGCCGTCTGTACGCTTAGATCTTTCAAACTACGCAATGGATTTTGATGCGGTTTCCATCAATAAACATAGTGATTCAAGAGAAAGGTTTATCTTAAATACCTTTAAACGAGCAATTGTTGTATATATGTTTATATATATGTTTACTTGGTGGTAGATTTCCTTAGCAGGAGGTCGTCTAGGTAGGTACCACCGCAGCACCAGATATTCTGCCGCCAAGCAGTAGTGTGTAAACATTACTGTGTTCCGGTTTGAAGGGTACTGCAGCTAGCGAAATTACAGGGCTATTGAGACTAACCATCTAGTCTCAAAGTAATGAGCGCCAAGGCAGCGATGCCCTGGACTTTGTTTTACTACTCAAAGTTCTGTGTATCGCTGCAATGGTCATGGACAGGCGTTATCTCTTAACATCAGGAGAGCGTCTCGTTCGTCTCACTACAGTTACATCAAAAAAAAAAAAAAAAAATCTGAATCTCGGAAACGGCTCCAAAGATTTCATGAAATTTATTTGAATTTTTATTTTTTTATTTAACACTAATGAGACGAATGAGACGCTCTCCTGATGTTAAGAGACAACGCCTGTCCATGATCATTGCAGCGATACACAGAACTTTGAGTAGTAAAACAAAGTCCAGGGCATCGCTGCCTTGGTGCTCATTACTTTGAGACTAGATGGTTAGTCTCAATAGCCCTGTAATTTTGCTAGCCGGTTTGAAGGGTACTGACCATAGAGCAAAATTCTGTAACTGCAACGATAGTAAGTGACTAAGCTAAAATGAATAAATAAATATCATAGGAGCCAACTGACCCCTAACTAAGCAGAGCTTGATGGAAGTCAGATAACTGATAGGATACATAATTTTTTTTTTTGTCGTAAATACAGACTTATAATACATACAGAACACCCAGACACAGAACAAACATTTGTTTATACCATAAAATAATTGTCCTTGGCGGGAATCGAACCCACGCCCTGCAGCTCAGGCAGACATACTATCAATGAGCCAACAGGGCTGTCAGTTATTGTTACATGTATTCAATTCTTGTTCCAGTTACTGGAACACATAGTGTCTTAATAGTGCAGCGAGTCCCAGAAGTGTTTGCGTTGGCTTAGTGCGCTGCTTTGTAAGTAAGTTCGTACGAGACAGAGGCTCATCTTAGAATTTTGCGAGAACTATATAATATAATATGTAAATGAATAAAACGTGATGGAAGCGTATGAAAGGCATTATAAAATCTCTGAGGTCCAGACCAGACATTTACTTTTCTTATGAAAACTCAAACGTTTTGTGTCTAAATATTCAAGAGTTATAATTAAGTGTATTTCGTATGTATGTATTTCAGTAGTTAACTACCAACATTGCTACAAACATAAGGTTTTATATAAAACCTTATGTTTGTAGCAATGTTGGTAGTTCATACAGTAGTTTTCAAACTTATAAAGCTATTACTTAATAACCAACATAACGTTTTATCTTACAGAAGTTATATATTAATAAATAGATAGTTAAAAGAAAATAAGAATGGAAAAGAAGGGTTTTTCAATTACGCTCGCTTTCCTATTATATTCCATATTGCAATCGCATTAAATTTTGCCTCAGTTACCAAAAATTTTCTATCGTATAGGTATTTAAATAAGGCACAAAATTATCATGAACAACATTGATAAATGTATGTTCTAATCAAAGTATTGAACAATTATTTTCTCTGTGTCCAAAAGTTTATGTTAATGGACGTCCAAATCTGGCAGACAGAAACGAGATAATAGTCTTGACATTATGACATCATACTTTAAGAATATATATCTTAAAGTTTTGCTAGACGGTAAGTTTGTGTAGGCCATTCCTGCTACATGGAAAATCAAACAATCGGTGAAAATCAAACAATCGGTAAAAACTAACATAATCATAATTTGAACGACAAGTATTGCTTGATCGACAATGTTTAACTTAATTAAGCATAGAAAAAACTTACAAATACCACAAATAAAAAAAAAACTAATATTAGTTAAAATAGATATTTCTTCGTTTATTTAACAAATTATCAAAGTTTTCCCGGTTTAGGTTTCTAACAATATTATTAATGTTAGTTTTATTTCAAATGTCATAATTCTTCACATAATTATTTGATCAAATATTGGTAGAAACGCAGAAAAATGTCGCCGCGTTGTATTTATTATTTTCCAATATTTGTGTTTTTATTTTTTTATTTTTAATGTTACTGAATAATGATGATAGGCCATATTATACTCATGAGTTTGCGTAAGTAGGTATTATAATGTGGTACAATTTAAATATTTGTTTTACTTAAACGGGACTACTCACATTTAGTTTTAGCGAAGCGAGACGAGGTCGCGCGCGTGTTATACTCAGCTTTACCTCTATGATAAAGGCCACCGAATGTGGCCGGAATTATAGTCGGAGTTTCCGATATAACGTGAGTAATCCCGCATATGTAAAATAACTAAAATATATCAAAACCACGTCAGTTTCCATAGTAAAATATTTATTTTCGTGACATTTTCAAAATTCCGTAATTTCTAGACTAAACTATTACTTTTTACTGAGGCGTGGATTGAACTTTGCTTTACACAAAATGTAATGCTAAAAATGAAGAATACATTTTTTATATCAACTATGCTATGCTAGTTTAGTCAATATGTATCTATTGCAGTGCCAATCGCCTTAAAATCCCTTACGAAATGATAAGAAAATCAAATGTCTTTCTCAGATTTTACGTAATATTTTTCAGTACAATTTTCTATCCAAAGTAAACACTTGTCCTTTTCTTATTTTCCTTAGAGACAATACGGCTGACCTCCGATTAGTTAAATGTTTTATACGTCACTGGGCACTTTATACCCATCATTAAGCTTGTAACGGCTATTTCTGAGCACAAACGACGCAGGGTTATTGTCCAAAGATTATTTTGGTGTTTTTTGTCTGATGTGAAGCTAAAGAGTTTTATTAAGAACTGTGTGCCCATTTAAGGGTTAATTTTTTTTATAACCAGTGTTATTATTTTATGTAAATGTAATGAGATGACCAAATTACTCTGTAATGGTAAGAAATAACGCCAGTGAAAGCGTAGTAGTCTCGTAAATATTGATGTAATAGTATTTTTTTTATAACGACAACAATATAAAATATGTTATTTTATAGCGTTCATAGCTCTGTAATCGTAAGGCACGGGTTCAAATCCCAATAAGAAAAACATCCTAAAGAACTCAGAGAATAGCGTTAAAAAACTTTTAAGTACTACATAAAGAACGTTTACCATATGTAACAAAACTGTCCCATAAGTTAATATTAATAACAAGTATATTCTTTCACTTTTCTCGATTACAACCTTAGAGTTAAGAAGCTACCGAAGGAATGAATACCGCTAGCCGTCTTTCGCCTAGCTCTCATGGCCTAACTCCTGTCCCTCCCCTGCCCTCAGAAGGGGGGCGCCTCTTGTGCCTCTTTTGTGAGCGCACACTGAGGTAGTTATACAAATCAACTGACAAACTATTGAAACGACTAACGATACACATATGGGAGCAATTCACAATACATATTTAATTTTACCATTACTTAGCACTAAATGAACTGTGATCAAAAACCATTAAAAACAGATAAACAATACAATATAAAAGAGTCACCTTGAAAATTTTAATTGAAATTACATTATTCAATTATTTAGTATTTGACACACTCACACAAATACTTCATTAATTAACCATTCAACAAAAAGCTATCGTGGTTGAAAAACTAATTATATTCTAATTGGCGTGTAAGTAATGTTTGCATGTCATTCTAAAGGGTCGAGTAATATTAGGCCAACATAGGCGATCATCATCATAGGCGATACTTGTAGAATATATTATTTTTACACGACTACATAAAAAAGGAGTGTAATGTTTTCAAATACAAATATTTATTTTATTGATAAAACGAATGTTACACAATTTCTGTAATATCGTTTCAAATATATTATTTAAAAAAGTTTTAAAACACCGATTACATATCATAAAAAAAAAACAAAATGGATGTAATGTAATATGGTCAATCTTATGTCAATTTTAGGGTTAATGTATGTACATATGTAATATGTGAGTTTCTTTATTCCACCATAACTTTTAAATCGTTAATCGTAAACAACTTTTAATCACATCGTGACGAAACCCACATAAGTTCATAAAAAAAATCTCGAAGATGTATGAAATCTGCCAACCCGCACTTGGCCTGCGTGGTGGACAGGGCTGATTCAGATTCGAAACTTCTAAATGCCTATACAGATTTGGAATCCTTACATCATCACGACTGACATTGGCTATAATAAATAAAAAAACATTTATTATAGCACACTAAAAAAAGAAAAATTTGCCCAAAATAGATGTGTGTTTTTTTAGTAGGTATGTGTATGTATTTGAGTTTCTTTATTCTACCATAACATTTAAATGCCTGAACAGGTTGGATATATGAGGCATAGCTAGTCCATCCGAGCGATGCTGAATAATAAAAAAATGAGTTTTCAAATGTGAAAAAATAATATAGCACAAAGGTAAGCTAAGGCAAAAAAAAAAACACAAAAGAAATACTTTACCCGAAAAAATAAGAGTAAACTCAAAATTGGGGAAACAGCCTTCAATAAAACTTACACAGACACATTAACAATATTAGTGTGTGTTTTATAACACTATTTCGTATAAATACAAAGTATATTTTCACTATAATGTCACGGGCCCCAGGTGCCAACTATACACAGAATTTTCTCTAACAAGGCAACCCTGGTTATAGCAAAAACTAAGACAGAAAACCTACTTTAACAGAAGTAGAACTTTTAACAGATGATTGATAACTTTGAAGTTTTGCTAGGAACGAGAAAAATGTATGTTTTTAAATTATTTTCCAAAATATGTGTTGTGCTGAGTCGGTGTAAATAGGAAGACCGAAATACGCGATGCCGTCGAATGCCCCAATTGTAGTCACCATCAAGTACACCACCAAGATAATGCTAGATGACAGAACCCTCGAGATAGCTAAGACTATCGTAGTGAACTCAGATGTCGATGCAACCTGAGACAACTGGGCGGTGGTAAAAATACAAAAAGAAGTTCCAGGATGTGGCAAGACAACATGGATGAACAGAAATTTCGATGTCGATGTAGTTCGACGCTAATAGTATTGTTTTATTCATAAAGCGTTTAATTTTGTACATGACATTTCGTGTTACTAACATCCCCCACTAAAGCTTTTACCTCTATTTTTGGAGCGAGATCGAACCAGGCTGTATATATATTTATTTATTATTTATTTATTATACAATGTATCGGACGGAAAATGTATGGAAACTACTAATAAAAATGTCAAAGTCTTTATTAAATCTGACTTCTAACTGTCAAAGTAAAACTTAAATTTGAGCTGAGATTAGTAAAATATACTCTCAATGGACTTTCCCTACTGCATATCTCAATATACTGTGTAGCGTCCGTCTATTAGCAGTAACAATATACTAACACGTTTTTACCCTCGGGCCAGCCCTAGCAAGCTCGCGGGATTACATCACTCGCTATTCTTATTGCCGACCAGGTGGCCAAACAAAGGAACTAAACATTCAGAAAGGACAGTCGGTCATTTTGTAAAAAAATTGCGATAGTGGCTCTCTAATTCAGCTATAGAAGTTGGTCGCGCTATACTGACAACCTTAGCTGTTTTGCGAGGTTTATGAATTTTTTTTACATCCCTAGGCGTTTCAACAATTACGACATTTATGAGGATCTTCTGGAATGAGCTCGCTCGTCTGTCTGTGGTTGTGTACCTAAATATAAACTTTTTTAGTGGAATAACGTTTTCTTACTATTATACTATGTTTTATCGTACAAGCATAAATTAATACAGGGTTGAAATCTTGGGGCGTACTTAGCCGAAAAAGGGCATCAATATACTTGTGACTGCCCTGTTGGCTCATTGGTAGTATGTCTGCCTCAAGAGCCGTAGAGCGTGGGTTCGATTCCCACTCAGGACAAGCATTTTGTGGCGTAATAAAAGATGTATGTTTTGTGTTCTGTAATTATTATAAGTATGTTTCTTTTTTTTTTTTTTGTAAATTCAATAAAAAAATAAGTATTCTATCAGCTAACTTCCATATTACAAGTTTTGCTTAGTTTGCTTAGTTGTGTAATGTCCTACGATTTTTATCTATTATATATTTGTATCATTATATAAACAACTTTTACTGAACGCAAGACTATGAAATCTTAAAAAACAAAAAAATTTGCTGCTCCATACATTTAATTGTCAATTAAACAACAAAACGATCAACGAATTTTTTTCATAAAACAGCTGACTCTTTTTCTCGATTTCAATCTTCTTAGTATTTTTTCTTAGTACACTCCAAGCTTATAATCATAGACTAAATACTAGAAAAGCTTCCAGTTCTAGTGAAATACTTGTGGAATAATAGTGCAGTAAAATACTTAGGTACCACCGCAGTACCTAACATAGTGAGTAAATATTACTGTGTTTCGGTTTAAAGGGTACCTACTGCAGCTAGCAAATTTAAAGGCCTTCGAGACTAATCATCGAAAGTATCAAAGTAATGAGCGTCGAAGCAGCGATGTCCTGGACTATTTTGTTAATCAAAGTTCTATATAAGGCTTCAATGGTCATGGACGTCATTATCTCTTACCATCAGTAGAGAGTTTCCTGTGATTCATTACTTCACATAAAAAAATAACTGTATCCCCAACAGATAAGCTATGTGAAAATGCTAATGAAAGTTGAAACGGTATGTGGTTGTCAACGTGGATGATGTCGCGGGGGCTAGCTAGTAATAATATAATTTAACCGGTGTGTTTAACAAAGGCCCAGGATGATGAAAAAGGACATAAAACCTTGTAGCGTTTAAGGAACCGCATGACTTTTTCCCAACCCTAAACATTTTCAAAGACTAACGATCAATTTCTTGTTCTTTCGCAAACAAAAACTGCGGATTGAGAATAGCCCTTTATACATTATTTTTACGAGAATAAAAAATATTGGCTCCTGATAATATCGACAGATAAATGTAAGCACTTACCTTCAACGACATCGCGCCTTCTTTGTCAAACATACCTGGAGGTGGCGACATGAAAATAGCGATTTTACTCTTTAAGCGACGGAAAATTCCAAATTTCCGAAATCAAAACAAAACCTTTTTTTCAACACCAAAAAAATCAAGTCATAAAATTATTATTAGAATATATCACACTAATTTAAAAAATATGTATGTTTGTATATCTGTTATTTTTTTACGCTGTAACGGCTAAACGGACTTGGATGAAACTTGGAATGAAAACTAATGATGATGAAGTGTTAGAAGACATTTTACACAATCCTATTTAACCCCAAACTAAGCAAAACTTGGTCATTATGGAAACCGGATAATTCATACATTTTGTAGCTATGATAGCTCAGTGATTAGCGCGGTCGATTCACACGCCAAAGAGCGTGGGTTCAAATCCCAACAATGAGCTTGAGCTGCCGGTGAAGGGAAACACCGTGAGGAAACCATAGCATAGTGGTACTTCCTAGTACCCTCAAGTTGAAAATCTGGCGCCAAGCGTCTAACGGTCTGTACCGGCCAGCCTCATTCCACTCCAGCTGTGCTTTACCATCTTCGACCATACCGTCAACCATAAAAAACATACATTTTAGAACACTCAAAATATGTTTGTCACATAAATGTTTGTTCTGCTTGGATATCGAACACACACCCTTCAGTTTATGAAGCAGAGCTATAACCAACCTAACAAGGCTGCTAACAGGGCAATCAAATCTAAAAAAACTTTCTTTTCGTAGCTCCAACACGAAAATGTGTTACGGGCACATGTACAGCCTTTCTGCAAGATTACTTTCTGCACGTCGTTATACTGTGTGTAGATAAGCTCTGGTTTGATGATATGAAAAATATATTTTGCAATTATTAATGGCGCACGTATTCTAAAGTATGGTTAACTGATTTATTTATTAGTGTTCGTTAGACGCCTGTGCGAGAATAGCTGGGGAAGGTTGTCTGGAATGATGAACTCTTAAACGCCTTCGCATACGAAAATCAAACGTACATTTTGATTCGAGACAAGCATGTCAGCCATCTTCCAAAACCATACAGTCGGTATTTTCAAAAGCCTAAATCGTATGTTAAACAAATTAACGCTTTTATTCAAATATCGGTCAACATTGACCTGCCTCAGGTACTGGCGCCTGACTTTGGACAAAAAACATCCCCATTTTAGGGTTCCGTGAACCACAAGTGATTAAATGTATGTAACTGAAATTAGAATATTTTTTATTTCAATATTCATTTATGATGAATTTTTCTTCATAATCGCTTTTTTATTTATTTATTTTCTTATTAAATAGATCTACGTTTGGCCACTAACTCGCTTGATGGAAAGCGACGGTGCGTTCAAAGATGGAGCACATTTAACATTTATGCGTATCGAAAGGAACCCCTTAACCAGACACATCACACACAACATCATCAGCCATAGGACGTCCACTGCTGAACATAGGCCTCCTCCTGGGGGGGTTTTGCCAATACTCGTCACGCTTGGCAGGCGGGTTGGCGAGCGCAGTTGAGTGTGATTGTTCAAGGAAGACGCTGCTGCCCATCTTCCGGATGACATCCCTTAGCCGACTCTTACGGATACAGATTTGACGCATATTATATATTAATAATACATATTACTTAACTAACTTTCTTTATATAAAATTTGAATAGTTCAGTGTTTTCCGGTGAACTACGCTTGGTGGTAGATGTCCGTAGAGAGAGATTAATGTCACAGCGATAGATTTAGTTTCATACTAAACTATAAAAAAATGTCAAGGTACCTATTTTAAGCCACGTATTAGTAGTAGATATGTACGGAACCCAAGTTAAAAGCAGCACCGACGTGCTGTTGCCTGTTTTGTTTTTACAGTCCCTCCTAATGTTGTTGGAATTTATTAACATGCATAGGGGATGCGCAGGGGTTGAAAAAATGAGTAAATTACTACCTTTGTGATAACGCACGTATTTTGTTTCAATAATGTTTAATTTGGAATGTTTTTGTTTTAATTTAGGTCCCTTTGTTTTTTTGATAGTAAGGTACACATATTTTACGTGTATGATATAAATGTCTGTAATTTTGGGATCCGCATTAAACCGTGGTGGTGCCAGCGTAAGAATTGTATCCTACCCTCTCTACCCGTGGTTACCTTAAGAGTCGGCTAAAGGATGTAATCCGGAAGATGGGCAGCAGCGTCTTCCTTGAACAATCACACCTAACTGCGCTCGCCAACCAGCCTGCCAAGCGTGGCGAGTATTGGCAAAACCTATGGCTAACCTAACCTATATGGCTGATGATGTGGGAATCATTAGGACCTTGAGTCTGATAAACCTGCAGTCTGCCCTAATAATTTGAAGGCTGTTCATTCGAAGCTAATATATTTTATTACTTAACTATAAAAAATTAAATAGAATGAGGTATTAAAACATATGTATATTTCAAAGCCTCACGGTATCACCCTTATTTCGGGATTTATAAAGTAACCTATTTGTTAGTTGAGGGTAACATGTGTTTCTTATATCATTCCTGATGGCGATGGCGATGGTGATTGTGATGATGAAGGGGATAAACCTTCCTCTTGAATCACTGTGTCTATTGATGGAAGCCGCATTAAAATTCGTTGCGTAGTTTAAAAGATCTAAGCGTACAGACGGCGGGATTCAACTTTGTTTTATACTTTTGTGGATTCAAGCCCCAACAATGAGCTTGAGCTGCCGGTGAAGGAAAACAGCGTGAGGAAACTATAGCGTGACGGTAGAGTACTTTGTAGTACTCGGCTGGCTAGCTATCACCCTAAAGATGAAAATCTGCCGCCAAGCATCTAACGGTGTGTTCCGGCAGCCTCACTTGCCAGTCCATTCCAGGCTAGGTGTGCTTTACCATCTTCGACCACACCATCACTCAACATCAGGTGAGTTGAGGTCAAAACCCCTAGCCAGTCAGCTATAAAAAAAAACTATGTAGAAATTAATGTAGGACGGGGAATTTTTATTAGATGAGAGAGCCTTTTGCCAGGTAAAAAACTTTTACATTTACAATACGATCGAGATTAGTGAGAAGTGATATAAATATTTAGTTCGTAACAATTAATTCAAAAGGAAGCATAACAGATGATGAATAGACGAAGAGACACTTCCTCTTATTCTTCAGTATGAATATTTAACGGCGAAACTGACAGCCTCTATTGTCCAAGTTTTTTTTCAGCCACTTGTTTCTGACGATAAATTAACAAGTTCAAGCCCTTTGTGTAATACAATCATAGATATATTAGCAGTAAGGACGCTTACTAAAAAATTCAAGATAACGCGTTTGTACAAAAAAAAAAAAAAAAAATTTTAGTAACCTTCTATATTACTAATTTTTATATTTTTTTTTTATGATCTTCGGCCTTACAGTCACTTGATATCAGATGAGCTGTAGTGAAAACCAAACTTAGCAACCATTTAAAAAAATGCCCGAGTAAATTAAAGATAAAGATAAAGATTTATTTATTTGCAATAACATGAGTAAGATATATGATGTCCGTAACTAAATTTATGAGCTTCATGCTATGCCTGAAGAGGCGTACGAATTTTTATGAATTATTGAAGAGAAATAGAGATGATGGCATTTTTTGTTAAGACGTTAATTTCAAGTGTCAGCTAAATAGAAGAATGTTGAAATATAATGATGAAGATTGGCATACAAATAGCCAGCATCATGAACACTTTTGTATCAGAAACGGTACAATATCTGGGGTTTTTTTTTATTTTTGGGACTTTGTTTAAAATGATCACTACAAAATCTTACAAAATTTCTAAGCACTGGAAAGAAGTGGCCCGCCTTCCTTCTAAAATACGATGATAGCTCAGTAGCTAGCGTGGTCAGTTCACACGTCGAAAGGCATGGGTGGGTTGGTGCCCAACAATAAATTGAAGCTGCCGGTGAATGTATACATTGTGTAAGGATACTTAATAGTAGGTACTCAGCTGGCTAACTACCACACTCAAGTTGAATATCTGCCCCCAAGCAGACAATGTATTCCGGGAGCGTTACTTAAAAGCTAGCTCCATTACATGCTAGGCGTGTTTTCCATCTTCATCCACACCGTCACTTAACATCAGGTGAACTGTGAAGAAACACTCAGCCTGCCAACCATAAAAAACCAGTATACCTTGAGCAAGTGTAGTCCATACTGTTAACACATTTATTAAAGGGTTGTGTCGCTTCCATTTATTCGCAAAAACTTTACGAAAGTTTGCGCTCAGTTATTTACGGTTGTCGCGAGCGGCTTGGTAAGGTTTTAATTTTGCAAGTTTTTCTTAAAGTACTTTCTAAGCGCCGACGTTGGGAGGTGTAAACACTTTTTGTTATCGCTGCTGTTGTTTTTATTAGAAGTTCATTAAAACCAGTAATGGGCACATTTTTAGTTTGTGAACGGTAACTTGTTATTTTCTCCTCGTACGAAACCGAAAGCTTGTACTGTAAATCACGAACTACGATTTTTATTTGTACTTATCTAATATTTAAAAGCATTTGACAATTGTTTAAAACACTCAATACATCATATCGGTAAAAATATTCTGCCAATGAAGTAAAACATTGTAGAGAGGTAAAATTGGAGGCAAGTTTTTTCCTAGAAAGCGTCAAATTATATACCAAAAAAAAGAAAGAAACGTGTCGTCATTGTTATTTTCTTCATTACAAATAATAATCTATGTACTTAAATTACATTGATATTTCTTAGTATTATGGTCTTTAAAATTAGTATTTAAAAAAAAACGTTTTTTTCTTACTTCATCATCATCATCTCAGCCGTAGGACATTCACTGCTAGGCATAGGCCTCCCCTATTTCTGGCTGTACTTGAACAGTGGTCAAACATCAAGGCAATCATTAAAAAAATTACGGCGAGCATATATAGAGAGCGTGTGAATTTGTACTTGTTATGGTCAATGAAACATTTTTTACCGTACGTATTTTTTGAAAAATACGTCGTTTGTGTAATAGTGGTTTGAAATAAGTAAGTGCTTAAACTAAAACAAACTGTCATTTAAACTCTACGAATATAATTAAACGCTAACGTATACCTGTTCATATTTCGCCTCTATGACAATATGCACTCTATGGATTATTATTATGGATTTAATCCATTGTATGGAACCGGTCTCATTTCATAGGGGCAATGGTATAATATGATAATCTTGAAGCACTGCAAGTGTTATTTTCTCTTGTCATCATTGAAGACGATATGGTATTGCTGTGATTTATGAGACAGATCGTTTTGTTTGATTGTTTCGTTTTATGATGAAGTAGCAGTGTTCAGAATCATTATCTGGTTTTGAATAGAATTAATTGCATTGAAGATTGACTTTTTGTTATTGGAATTTTATCAGTTATATGACTTTCACAGTAGAACTTTGCTTAGTTTGGGGTCAGATGGCGCTGTGTGTAATATCCTACGATATTTATTTATTTATATAGTATAATGTGACGCACAAAGCTAGATTAAAAATCTGAAATCTTAGCAGTATCAGCTGAAATAATTTTGAATTTCAAAGTTGCATATTCTATTTTGCGCTGGACTACTCACACTTACCATCAGGTGAGCGACATTCTCATCTCGTCGTTAAACTCTATAAACATAAGTATCTACCCACAATACATGCTAATATGCACTCTAAAACACTAACCCATACTTTACCAAATCACGTATAATAACTAAAATTCTACTTAGTTTAAATAAATAATAAATAATCTTCAGCAAAATATTTGGTGAACAAAACTCACACAAAAATGCCTTAACATGAAAAAAGTGTTATAAAACCGGAATTTTGTCAAATAATTGAATATAAACGTAATGTGTATAAGAACCATAATGTTACCGCATTAGCAATCGAAGCAGAACGTATTAAAAAAAACAACTAAACTGTACTTTCCCTTCACAACTCCTCGAAAACGGCATGTTTACGCTAGCAACTCGAAGCGAGACACAGAATAGAAAATTACAGAGCGTCAACTTTGAAAATGTCATATAAACTGCTTATACAGTATTTATAGAACAAGGTAGCTTCAATTCTTTCGTTTAATAATTTTCCTGTGACCTTTTGTGTTTCCTAATATTCAGCCTTACTTAAAAATTATAGGATAAATTTGACCTATGCTTGTCTAAAGAAGGTATTTTGTTTTACATAATATTTCATAATAGCGAGAAATTGAAAAACGTTTTTTAGCTTGGTTAAATATAAAATTAAACGTGTTTTTTTTATGGTTGACTGGGTGGATGCTTCACCACAGCTCACCTGATGTTTAGTGGTGGTGGTTAATGACAATCATGCTATTTTTTGCGTAGGAATGGGATGGTGAGTGAATGTAAACAGGCTTTTAAGTAACATTCTCACTACTGTTTGAAAAGTGATGTTAACTCAACATATTTATCTTTGTATCGACTTACATCTCTGTACGCTTTTAGCTCTGTAACTAGGGGTTAACTCCTAGAAACGGCATTTAAACAAAGAGTTGCAAAACTCCTAAAGCATTGCAATTTGAAAAATCTCCCTTTACTTCAACAACGGTTTATGAACCGCGTTTGAGTTTGGTGAATGCTTCCAGACTTAGAAAACTCATTTTTGTAACAAGAATATAAAGACTACGAACGAGCACTGTAAGAAACTTTTGTATTTGTTATAAACGTGCGAATAAACATAATTTAAAAACAGCATAAATAAGTCTTATAAGTTATTAAAATATTACGAGAAACAAATCGCAAATTACATCAGTTGGTCAATAACTAACCATCTTCATGAAATAAAAATTCTCACATCTAGTGGTTTGGCTTGCCAGCTTTAGATTAAAGGCTTGCGCACACTGAAACAAGACTTTAGCTCGCTTGAGGCAGCTACTTTACTAATAACGTTGAAAATATCTACAGTCATTCTATTTTTATTGATGTCAATCTAATGAAGTCTCAAAGTAAAGAACGCCAAAGCAGTGATGCCCTGAACAATTTTTTACTTTAAAAAAAAAAAATACTAATGGTTTTGAGTTTGACCGCCAACTCGCCTGACGTTAAGCGAAGATGCGGTCTACGGTGAAGTTCTGTGTATCGCTGCAAAGGTCATGGACAGGCGTTACCTCTAACCATTAGGAGAGTGCCTCCTTCGTCTCATTACTTTTACATTTTTAAAAAGCCTTCTTGGAAATAAGTCTCCCTTCCAATCTGGATTTCCTGGGTTCGGAAACCACAGCACGCATTTCTGTTTTCCCTTGTTTTTTTTTTTAATGTGCGTATTGTTGCTGGTTTCAAGAAGTGAAGGGAAGCATCGTGAGAAAACCTACATGAGGTATCTATTTATCTTTATCGTATGGTCTTTAGGGTTCATTGTTTCCTATGGTATAGTAAGTTCAACAAGTAATACGCGCTTTAGTTTCGTTGAGAAGAGCGATATGTCTGGCCTAGATGACGAAAGAGACAAGTCCTCATGAATTTTACGTTCTTCTTACACATCGATCATAAGAGTCCAGTTGGGTGCAGTGCTTTCACTTGTGTTAACTACATTAAGTTTAAGTGCCCCGTGCCCACGCCGGCGTGCGCCGCGGGGACGGATGTAAGAATACTATACTATTAAACATACAAATACGAAATTTGAACAAAATATTAAATTAAAAACGGATAAATAAATAAATTGACAATAGCCTCACAAAAGTTAAACTAAAGTTTTACTTAAAACAAAAACAATATTTATTTAATTATTTGAGTTTGTCTGTGCCGTGCTTTACCCATAGATAGGGCTTGCCAAGTCTCGAGTAATATTGAGTACCGGAACATATTTTGCGATCTGCCAAACCAAGCTGCCTATAGGTAGAGAAGTATACCTCTTTGGTAATGATTTTGCCAATTATTTTGTGAAATCTATGGCGATGTTATCAATTAATACAATACATTATTTTTCACGTAAATACGTCTTTTAATTGACTTCCATTCTAATCAGCCCTGTTTTTATATACTGTCCCACTGTTGGACGCGAGCCTTTTTTTATTGAGAGGAAGTCCATTTATTCCTGTGAAACTAACTCAAAATGACATAAAAATAAGCAAAAAAAAAACAAACTTTAAATTTAGACGATTTACCAAATTAGGTGCGTGGATGGAATAATAAAGCAAAAAAAACGACTTTTTTACATATAGTTTAAATTTACAAAGAATGCAGTAGACAACGAAACATGCTTGCCTAAAGAAATAAAAGAAATCGGAAAACTGGCTGCGTTTTCCGATTTCTGCGGAAGAGTGTTTCAATAGCAAACGGTCCTGAATTCAAACAGCTAAAATCAACACCAAATATACCATTTGATTTGTCACCAACAATGCTATATTATTCGTGTATTTGTACGTGGTTTGCACGTGATTTTCGACCACAACTCCACATGTCTGAACCACACCGAGTGTATTGGGGTATCTGTATAATAGAATGCCTGTGGTTGTGCTCGTCCCACTGAACTATCATCTGAATTGTGCCGCAAATTGAATCCTCTGTATGTTAGGTGTAATTTAATGTTTAATTGCTTTTTACAAGCTTTGATTTAATTTGCAGTGTATGTGTTTGTTTGATGGTTTAAGTCAAATATTGCAGCTGAATTGGAACTACTTCCATTGTATCCAATGGAGTTGAAATTTGACATGTTGGTTCAGTTCTTTTTTTCACATAGCCATGCGTTTGGCCATGATCTCACTTGATGGAAAGCGACGTAGTGACCGAAGATGGAGCACGTTTGCCTACGAAATACCTATTTACGTTTTTCTTGAACAATCCGGGGTGGATTGTTTTTATTTTACTTACGCGGGATTACTCACGTTTATATTTATCAGAAACTCTGGCTATAGTTTCGGTCACATCCGGTAGCCATCCGTGGAGACAAAGCTGAGAGCGCGCGCGGCCTCGTCTTGCTTCGCACTGAACATCGCTTTGTACTCAGCTTTGTCTCCATGATGAAGGCCACCGTATCTTTTGGTCGAGCGTCTGGTCGTATTGTTGTAAAACGACGAAGGCAATGCATTTTTATCAGTTCCAATGCTAACTGCATTTTTATGGTAAACATGACCTGCATCTATACCCAGGATTGGATCCAGACGAAAGAACTCCGCAACGGTCAACAGTATAGACACAAAATTTTGTCCACACAATACACATTTAATCTTGATTGCCCGTTTATTGTTCTATGGTTGCCTGGAAGAGATCGCTATTAGCGATAAGGTAGCCATTTGTGGCAGGCACTAGCTCTTAAGTTTCTGATTTCATCTGAGTTCTTGATACAGTCATAATAGTTATAGATAGGCATCGCATACCATCAGGAGAGCGTTATATTATTTTAGATATTAAAATCATGAATTTTAGTAACTTATAAAAAAACCCATTTGGAGAACCCAAGCTCCTACAAAATGCAAGCAGCTTTAAACGAATCAGATGTAGTATTTAAAATATATGAAACTTAGTACCTAGACAGCGAACGCAAATTCTATGCAAACCAATAACACTAAATATTAAACTTGGTTTAGATAACGTCGGAAAGCGCTTCAAGAGACAAAGGTTATGATATTGACAATCTATTAAATCTAATAATATTATGGCCTCGTTTGAAAATACATGCCCTTTGGAGGAGGTCTGTAAAATGGATTTGATATTGACAGTTTACCTGGTCTTAGGGATAGAATTGATAATTTCTAAGTAAGTCTAAACTGGCTCCGTACAATTCTTCTTAGATAAATAATTGATTGATTCAGGCATTACTTTGTGGAAGTTTATTTTGAACGTTAAATGTTCAAAGTATATATTTAGTGTATTTACGCTTAAAAGTCATTTCGGTTACAACAGTGTTGAACATTTAAAATTAAAATTTTACTAACTTGATGACAATTTTAAAAAATCTATTTGAATTATTATAATAAAAATATCTAAAACGAAAATTCGGCATAAACTTAAAATCTAATTAAATTAAAATAATCACAAGTCTTTATATCCTTTTCTCACTGCAGTAACCACTTGCCAAACAATCAATTTTCTTAATTATAGACTAAATAGCGACCCGCCCCGGCTTCGCACGGGTAGTAAGAATGGCTATAGTAAGTCTTAAAAGGTAGATATATTCGTACTTTTCTTAACTAACTTAACTAACTTAACGTAACTTTTTCGTACATCTATAAAAGATAAATATCCAACCATGCATTGTTTTGTTATATCTCAAAGGGATTAGGCAGTGTTTTCAATAAAAGCTCCCAGGTGGCTTGACTATTTGCGACACTTCCAACAATTATCATCATATTTCAACCAGTTTGTAAAAAACCTTAAAAAATTATAATTATACCTTCCTCATGAATCTCTCTATCTATTGGTGAAACTCGCATGATAATCCGTTCAGTAGTTTTTAAGTTTATCGCGCACAGACAGACTAGAGACGCGGCGGACGACTTTGTTTGATAATAATATGTAGTGATTTGTAATTTGTCTTTTTTATTCGTTATTATAGTTTTGCGTTTGACCACATCCTGCCGATGATAAGTAACGATGCGGTCTAGAATATTAAAAAAATAAAATATTTTCGCGGTCACCCATCTCAAGACTGACAGGCTCTTACGTTGCTTAACTTTTACGATCATAATAATATATGAACACTTAGTCGAGCTAAACCGATAGCTACAATATTTCAATACAATGGGTTATTTTAATACCCCAAGCGAAACAGGCATTGTTTTAAATCTTCTCGCTTCCTTATAGCACGGGGGCTATGAATAAGCGTCATAAATCTGATAACTGGAATCTAAACTACTGCAAATGGTATAACGAACAATGCGCTATGAAATATTGTTACTGTAACTTGTTCTGGTTTTAGTAGTTTCCGTAAAGGCTGCAAGGGAATCTTACATGATTTCTATTTCTAGGGTTCGGTGCTCGAATACTGCCCAACGGTACGGATTAAAAGAAGGCTGCGCGATTAAACATAATTTTTACGATGATGTTGTAACCATAATTGAGTGTATAAAGTACTGTTTGCACTTGCGGGACGCCTCTGCCAAGTACCAGTTTGAGGCACTGAAGTCAGTCAAGAGGCGCACTAGGAGGTTGGATCAAGTCTCGTCTGCAAAGCCTTGGGCATCGTCGTTTTCCTGTCTGTCGGCTTTCTGCCGGTTACATTTCGGGGATTGTGTTTTGGAGTTACACGACTTGGTTTCTCCCGCCCCATTTTATTACCGGACAGACAGACAAACGCGACTAAAGCGTCATCCGTACATGGTGGACGTTTCCCATGTACGCACTAAGTGCTTCGAATCCATGTTCTTTATTCGCACAGCGAGGGATTTAGAACTCTTTGCCGGAGTCTGTGTTTCCCGAAACTTACATTATGGGTTGAGTTCTAATCAAGAATAAACAGGTTCTTACTAGGTAAGCGAAAAATTGAGAATTGCAGTCCCGAGTATTTGATATAATATCAACTTGATACCTCTACGCGTAAGGATATTTACAGACAGACAGATATACAGACGGACAACGTATTAGGGTTTCTTTTTTTTCATTTGATGTACGGAACAAAACAAAAGAAAGATTTTGCAGTACACGTTATACATACGTCTATTCATAGCGGGATGCT
The DNA here is from genome assembly GCA_950106695.1 of Biston stratarius. Classification (NCBI taxonomy): domain Eukaryota; kingdom Metazoa; phylum Arthropoda; class Insecta; order Lepidoptera; family Geometridae; genus Biston; species Biston stratarius. The sequence goes on along the minus strand of OX467115.1, from coordinate 10,450,245 downwards.
TCAGCCAAGTACACACACTGTACTTAGCCACTCATTAGCAGAAGCGACGCGCAACTTGAAAATACACTTGGATACTTGAACATCAAAAATATGCTGTTTTAAACTCTATTCCACTGAGATATGGCGAGAAGTCCACCGGCTTTTACGTGCGATTTCCCAATGTTTATGTAGGTAGATGTGGAGACGTAGTGTGTCATGTTACACGGTAGACTTAGCACTGACTGGTTTAAAAGGAGAAGCATTTGCATATACCAAGTACCTATATAAACTTACCTTTTAAGATAAAAAAAAAATCGTATCAGACGAGTAATCTATCCCATTGTTAGAGTCAAAATGACTGAAGGTATGTGTTTTGGTGGTTGTACAAATGTTAGATTTCTCAATATCTCTTACTATCACTAAACCATCTTGTTCGTACAATTACTTATTAGATTTACTTAACAGGAGCACGTCTAAGTAGATATTTTTTTTATGAAATATAATATTTTATTGTCTAAATCTGTATCCAATTATTATCGATGTCCTATGGGTACACAGAACTTTGAGTAACAAAACGATGTCCACGACATGGTTGCTTTGTCGCTCACTACTTTGAGAGATTCCGATTGTCGCAACAGCCCTGTAATTATGCTAGCTCCAGTACTCTTCCAACCAGAACACAGTAATGCTTACACACTACTGCTTCGCGGCAGAATATCTGGTACTGCGGTGGTACCTACCTAGACGACCTCTTGCTGAAGAGATCTACCACCAAGTAAGTTTTTTTTTAACGCTGACAGGCTAGGTGTTTGACAACAACTCACTTGATGTTAAGTGACGGTGTGGTCGATGATGGTAAAACACACCTAGCTTGAAATAGAACTGGCTCTCAAGTAAGGCTGTCGCAACACACCGTTAGATGCTTGGCGGCAGATTTTCAACATGAGGGTGGTAGCTAGCCAGCCGAGTACTAGAAAGTACCCTACCACCATGGTATGGTTTCCTCACGATGTTTTCCTTCACCGGCAGCTCAAGCTCATTGTTGGGGTTTGAACCCACGCCTTTCGGCATGCGAACCGACCACGCTAACCACTGAGCTATCATCGCTACAAAACAAAGTATGCAAGTATTCTATCAGTTATTTGGTTTCCATTGTACAAATATTACTTACTTTGTTGCTTGATGGCGCTGTGTAAAATGTCCTACAATTTTACTATGGAAATTGACGTGGTTTTGACACATTATTGTTTTACTCATGCGAGATTACGCATGAGTAATCGTACGCAATAGTTTCGGCCATATCCGGTGACCTTCAAGGGGACAAAGCTGAGTACAACGCGCGCGCGGCTTCGTCTTGTTTCGAATGCGGCCGAAACAATAGCCGGAGCTTACGTGAGTAATCCCGCATAAGTAGAACAAAAATGACCTACAATATCAAATATTTATTTAATAACTAAATAAGTAAAAGTTTGTTACAACTTCAACTATTCTTTGTGTGTATAAACTAGAAGCTTTAACGATTACGGAGGAAGTAAAACGTTTTACACTCGCCCAGAGCGATATTTCAAAACTATCCCAGTTGCAGATAAACGGCAACTTTACAACTCCTAAAACAGGACAAAGAAAACCCGGAAGTTGCAGTAAAACATGCAAAGTATCATTCCTTTCGAGTACAAAGAAAACTTTGCCTGGATACCTGTGAAAGAGGACCGACATAACTACGAGTGTGTCTAAAGATATATATACTAAGAAGAACAAAAAAATATTTTTCCGGCCAACTTCCTTCCAGCTTCAATAAATTCAATACCCGCTAGGCTGTCACAAAAAACATACTTGGTGGTAGATCTCCTTAACAGGAAGTCGCCTGGCTAGGTACCACCGCAGTACTAGATATTCTGCCGTCAAGCAGTAGTGTGTAAACATTACTCTATCTCGGTTTGAACGGTACTGCAGCTAACGAAATAACAGGGCTTTTTTTATGGCTGACAGTCTATGTGTTTGACCACAACTCACCTGATGTTAAGTGACGGTGTGGTCGAAGATGGTAAAGCACACCTAGCCTGGAATGAAACTGGCTCTCAAGTGAGGCTGCCGGAACACACCGTTAGATGCTTAGCGGCACATTTTCAACTTGAGGGTGGTAGCTAGCCAGCCGAGTACTAGAAAGTACCTTACCACCACGCTATGGTTTCCTCACGATGTTTTCCTTCACCGGCAGCTCAAGCTCATTGTTGGGGTTTGAACCCACGCTACTGAGACTAGTTAGTCTCAGTCTCAAAGTAATGAGCGCCAAAGCAGCGATGCCCTGGACTTTGTTCGTTACTCAAAGTTCTGAGTATCGCTGCAATGGTTGTGGATAGGCGTTATCTCTTACCATCAGGAGAGCATAGAGTCCTTCTTACTCAAATCACTTTAACATTAAAAAAAAAAGCTATGCGACCATATGTCGTATACCCACAGAGTAAGGTTTGCAGTCGCGTAGCTTTCACGCTCAGAGTACGGGGCAGTATACTTGTGCGTGATGTCACCTATTGGTCACAAAAGATCAAAGGGTTTAGATAAAGTAAAATTCAGTTAGCCATAAAGGTATTAGAAATGTAAAAAATGTATGGGATTGACAATCAATATGTCACGTGTAGCTTATTTCAATCCCGTACGTTTTAGGACTATTAGCGTTATTGAATACTTATATCGAATTTTATATTGAATATAATGTATATTATTTTATTGAATTATGTTACTGTTAATTTAAGGCCCTCTGAGGGCCTAGAAAAAGTAACATTCGATTAGCGATAACGTTAATTTATAGACCAATCCAAAATGTACGGCATTGACATGTGGGCAGCTGATGTTAATCCCATACGTAGGTATTAAAATAAAAATGAATCCAAAATCCGCATATTTTAAAACACTAACCGCAAAATTTTTATAATAAAATTGACCTTTGCCACGTTCCCAATTTGGTAAGCCGATGTTTTCACGTGACATATCACAATAGAGCTGTTATAACGTGGAAATTATACAGAGATGTTCTAACCCCTACAGGTCGAGCGACTTTTAAACCTCCGATCTCAAACATAAACAAGTAGCACGGAATTAATCGCGGCATTAAAATAGCGCAATCAACAAAAAAAGACAACAAACTTTTTCTCTTTGAGATTCCGGTAATTGTCATTTAATTACCCACTGGAGGAAGGAGACAAAAAATAAAGCTTAAAGCCTCCTTAATGGGCGGCAATTTTCCACTCTGTGGTTCCGAAACCGTTTTAGTCGGAAACATTGCTTTAGCGGTAATATATTTAAAAAAAAACATTTCCATCCATGTGTATAATATTTGCGAACATTTGAGTGTGAAATTAAGTTTTCTAGAAAGTATCTGGTGTAAATTTTGCTATGCATCCAGCAATTTTCTGCAGAACTGTTTTGGTAGTTTGTTTTGTTTTGCGAATTTTTCTACTCTGTGGAACTCTTGCACTACTATTTTGCGAGAGCCTGTGGAACAAAGAATGAAGCATAGGTACGACACATATGGAAATAAACAAAAAAACACTGCAATCAACACCGTCTTTGAGTTTTGGCGGGAACGCGGAAAGAGTCGTGTCGCCTAGCGCGTACCTAGTCGCCCTATTGTATTTTTTCCAAAACTAATGTTTTTTCAAGTGTATGTATAAAAATAGTGATATAATGTGGTTAAACGTAGCTTTTCGTGTTGCTTCCAAAACTCCATCGAAGCTTATAAAAGTCGCCGCTACTTTACTAAGGCATGACTAGATTTGACTGGTACGAACCAAGACTGGAACTAAATATGCTGTACATAAATTATAAAGTCCGAAGACGAGATAATAAAGATAAAGAAGGTGAAGACTACACACAAAATACAGAAACATTGAAACTGGCAGAATGCACAGAGTGGCATGCCAAGAAGAAAGAAAAAAAACACCGTTTTTGACATAAGCACTGTAAAAAAACAAGTCCATAGATTGATAATGCGACTTTTTTATGTTCTTTCCAAATGTCTTTATAGAGTAATTGTGTGTTGAACCGCCAACTACCTACGCACGATAGGGTATTTCTACAATTGACAACGCCTACGTGGTATAACCCTGAGTTTTGTAAAAAGTTTGAACTTAAAGTCAAAAGTCACTTTAATTTTAAGCCTTTATAAATAGAGTATTTACCAAAAACACCCAAACGTTCAATGCAAAAGCTTCAGAATTAAATTCTTGCAAATGATGGCTGCGGGCATTGATTATTATTTCGATAGTATGTAGATACGTTACCTAAATAATGTCATAAATATGCCGTAGGTAATCAAATTTAAATAATTTTATTATCATTTCTTTAATTTCGCAAGTTACCATTTTAAACTTATTACTAATTCTACTTATTCACTCTTTAACAGCATAGCGGATTTAGATTATATTAAGAATACATATAACTCATAACCTGATTTAATGCATAAGATATTGATTTTATTTATTTATTTTTATAGGCATATTTTTATCCCATAAAACGTTGATGAAATTGTGAGGTATAGAAAGTTATAAAAATAGATATCAAAACATTAATTATTTTGACTTGATATCGGTATGACAAATTGAATTGAATATACAATTAAAAGTGATTTCTATCGCGTAATATTATTATATAAATTCTGTTTCTAACTACAGTGCTTTAAGTAAATCGCTCTGACCCCAAACTAAGCATAGCTTGTACTATAAAAGTCAGATAACTGATAGAATACTTAAATACTTTTTGTTTTGTTAATACATAATTTATAATACATACCGAACACCCAGACACAGAACAAACATTTGTTTATACCACAAAATGTTTTTCCTGGGTGGTAATCGAACCCACGCGCTACAGCTCTTACAGCAGATATACTACCAATGAGCCAGCAGGGATGTCTAGTAACAATGTATAAAACCTATCTACGAGTAAAATCATCGGATACAGACAAATATTAAATATAAAATAATAATTCGAAAATGGGAAACAACGGAACAGATGTTCTGGACGGGCGGTTTTTCCTTTCAACTTTTCATTTGGCTTATTCACGCGGGTTTTAAAAAGATTTCTTTCATGAAGTATTTTTAGGGAAATAATAATATAATTTTATTTACATGGTGGCGAAATTTGTTAAGTTTGATTTAAATATTTTATTAAAAGTACCAGATATTCTGCCAACAAGCAGTCGTGTGTAATCATTACTGTGTTCCAATATGAAGACTATTGCAGGTAGCGAAATTACAGGGCTACGAGACTATCCATCGAGAAAGTCTCAAATGCACAAGATTAGGATATTTTTTTTATGGTGGACAGGCTATGTTTTTGATCTCTTTGACTTTTGGAATAGAACTGCCTCTCAAGTGAATCTGTCTGAAACACTGTTATGTTCTTGGCGACATTTTTTCAACTTTTTCTAGTAACCAGCAGAGTACTAGAAAGTACCCCTCCACAATACTATAGTTTCATCACAATGTTTTCCTTCACCGGCAGCTCAAGCTTCGGGGTTTGAACCCACGCTCTTTGGCGTGTGAATCGACCACGCTTACCACTGATCTATCATCGCTATGAACAATAATCGAAATGGAATCGAATAATCACGTAATGAACATAATTATATCTATGGTCAATTTTTTTATATAACATTTTAATTTTTCTTACTTTTCGTTAATTTAAGTTAAGATATATGTACCTATAACTGTTCGCCTAGTTCAGCAATTCATAATAATATAAAGACTTACATAATATACATATATCTAATTCCAAAGACAATAATAGTCTGAATAGTAAAATATACGCGACGACTTAAGAACCTCCTCCGCTTTTTCGTCGGTAAAAAAGTCATTGACGCGTAAATAGTCATTGAATAGTGGTGCTAGAGTGAATAAATTGGATTACAATTAAAAAGTACATATACCTTTCATAAAAGAATTTCGATGAGGCTTTAATATTCTAAAACGTTTAAATTATTGCATTTCAAAGTGATGTTACCCCTTTTCTACTTTACAAGGTATAATTTTCTATGTTTAGTTGAGTGACATTTCTAACGCACGGCAATCAGTTTTCTGTTTTCCTAGACACACTAGGAATAACTGAGTGCTCTATTAAAATTCTACGACTTCACTTAAAACTTTGTTTCACGATTTCCTATGGTATGTTTTCTACTTTAATTTTTTACAGGTTTTGACTTGTAAGAGAGTTTATTTAAAATTCAAAGATGGTTGTTTTGCAAAGCTTTGATTTTATTTTTTGAGTCCTTTTTAGATCAATGAAGATATTAAACGATCAAGTGCAAGTAAGATACTCGCAGCGTGGGTTCCGTACAATCTAACAATTCTAACAGTACAATTATTGATAATTTTTTTTAAATTATTGATGTTCCAAAAACTCTAATAAACAGTTCAATTCTACCTTCATAATATGAATCACTAAACAATGGAATATGCTGCCCGAGTGAGTGTTCATCGATAAACATGGAGTTTTCAAGTCACGAGAGAATTATATACATTCTTCTTTTGTCTTCTATTCTTTTAGGCAAGTGTGGTTCCATCGTAGACCGCATCTTAGCTTGGCAATCAAACGAAAACCTGTTTGTAAATGTTAAGTACTATCATATTTATTTGTTTGCTGTATTTTTATTTATACATAGTCATCACATCATCAGCCATAGGACGTCCATTGTTGGACATAGGCCTCGTCCTGGGGGGTTTTGCCAATACTCGACACGCTTGGCAGGCGGGTTGGCGAGCGCAGTTAGGTGTGATTGTTCAAGGAAGACGCTGCTGCCCATCTTCCGGATTACATCCCTTAGCCGACTCTTACGGCAACCACGGGTAGAGAGGGTGAGATACTATTCTTACGCCGGCACCACCACGGCAAATATGTACATAGTATGTATAATATATTCGTTCTGATGCGCGCCTACAACCACATCACATACACTGTGGTGATGGCTGGCAGAAACTAATCTAGCATTAAGTCCTCCTTTTGTACATAATATTTTATAAGTGTGCAATAAAGTATTAAAAAATAAATAAATATATATCGAAATTTAAAAAATGCATTAAATACCACAAATATATGCATATGGTAAGCTATATTTTCACAGGAAATTAAGCAATAAATTGTCCAGGGCCGCTTCAAAAAGTAATATAAAAGTGAAGTGTATTACTCATTCGGAATCCAAGAGCCGAGAGATTTATAAGCATGCCTATTTTAATGTTCTCGCAGAATATAGCTTTTAGCATATCTCAATGATGACTGGTATGGGAGCGGTATTTTAGATTATGTTATTTTAACCGCAGTGGCGATTTATAACTTGCCTTTTAAATTTATTTATCCATTTCTGCGAAAATATTTTAGACATTATTTATTCCACACTAACATTTACAACTGATAACTCCAAAAATAGTTATTATTATAATTGCAAATGAACTGATAGTTTATTTTTAACATTTTCCATATCTAACTATAATATATGCATAATACAATATGTGAAAGTTTTTATATTTAGATGTTTGGATGTTTGTTACTCAACCACATAAAAATGGCTGAATGGACTTGGATGAAATTTGGCACACAGTTTATTACCTGGATTAACATATAGGAACTTTTTATATAAGAAAAATTTAAGGTTCCTGTGTGAAATTTGGTATACAAGTAGATGCGTCTTATGGAACATTGTCCAGGGATAAAAGGTATCCTTTATCTTAATCTAATAATAAAATAGTGCATGATTAATGACTATTGTTTATTTGTACTACTACTATTTACGAGCTTGTGTTATTGAGTACAAGTGGCGGCCTTACCGCTTAAAGCGATCTCTTCCAGGCAACCAAGAATGGAAACCCCGATACTGATTAAGAACAGACGGGAGATGTTATAACACTATTAGGTTGTAAAAATGTGAACTACTAAAATAATACATAATATTAAGCGTGTAATTTTATATATATATGCATAAATATAAAACAAAAATAAAATAAAATGTGACGTAAATAAAAACTAATATCAGCATCGAAGTACAAAACATACCTGATCTGACTAACAAAAACTTTAATTCAGCATCAATGTAGAACGACGAATCAGCCGTCTTCGATTTTAGAATCAGTCTCATGCAACTTGTATTAAATCTCATCATCTCAGCCGTAAGACGTCCACTGCTGGACATAGGCGTCCCCCCCATTGACTTTCATAAAGGTCTGTTGGAAGCGGCTCGCATCCAGCACGTTCCTGACTTATGAGGTCGCTTGTCCACCTTGTACCTACGTCCTACTAAGCGCTTGCCGGTCCGTGGTCTCTACTCCAGAACTTTACAGCCCCATCGGCCATCAGTTCTGCGTGCTATGTGCCCTGCCCACTGCCACTTCAACTTGCTGATTTGCCGGCCTATATTGCCTTTAGTTCGCCTACGGATCTCCTCATTTCTGATTCGATCTTGTAGGATATTAAATCAAATCTAATTTTATACAATTCCCTAGCACAATGTCTAATTTGTTCAAGTTTCCCGTCCATCTCTGACGAACGAACCTTATCAACCCCCACGTCACACTGGATTGTGTAATCAAGGTCTGACTTGATTAACTGACACTAACTGCTCTCTAATCTGGGGCGGCAACTGTTGCCTAAACTACACCTGCTGCCTAAGTGGTATGTAGATATATTATAAACGTTCCAGTGCAACCTTTGAGAAGGAGAACTTGGTTTTTAGTAATAAATTGGTTTGCGTTTGACCTCCATCCCTCTCGATGTTAATCAAAGATCTATCGCAGGGGTCACCAAATAGCGGACCTCCGACTTATTTTGTGCGGACCTTAAGAAACAGTAACTTGTATTACCGAGCAATAATAAACTTCAATTACGACTTACTGATTAACAACTCCAGGGTTTAATGACAACAACTTGCACCAACTTTACTCCAAACTTTAGACAAATAGTTTAAGACAAGTGTAATTTTTCACATTGATATTTAAAAAAAAAAACTTGTTACTTCTGTACATTACATTTGCTTATTTAATAAACTCAAGTAAAAACGAACCGCGCTGGTAATTTTATTTTAAAAACCTTATGATACTAATTGGTGATCCCTTATCTATCGTTTAATTCCCGTTCAGCACTAACATTTTTGTGACGAGCATTTAAATGCTTATTCTGTGTCTGTATATATTATAGAAGGTATTTACAAAAAAGAAAGTAAGTATTCCATCAGTTATCTTGTACCAAAAGTACATACATAGCTTTACTTACTTTGGGGCTAGATGGCGCTGTGTGAAATGTCCTAGAATATTTTTCTATTCAGCTGTGATTATCATTCGCATCACATCTTTGCTTAACACCAGACAAGTTGACGGTCAAACACAATAAGGCCGCTGATAAGAGTATACACTATGACCAAGTTACATGCCACAAGTTAACTGCCACCTAATCTGCTTTGGTTAATCCCCGACTTATCTACACGATACACGGAGACAGCTATTAAACAATGTTCCATCATATTGCTACAGAAGACTTTTTACTAAATAAGTTCTAATTAAAGATTTTTAAGTGTTTAAAAACCCGACACTAACACACCCCGACTTTTTATGGTTGATAGGCTAAATGTTTGACCATAGCTCATCTGATGTTAAATGACGGTGTAGTCGAATAGGGTATACATAACAAACCTGGAATGGAACTGGCTCTCTTGGGGGCAGATTGGGACTTGAAGGTGGTAGCTAGCCAACCAAATACTACAATTTAGTAAATCGATTTTCATCTTCCATAAACTGCTTTTTTAAGTTAATATTAATTAATATTGTATAAGGTCTTAAGTTAAGCTTATTTTTATCATATTTATTAAGACCATGGACAATAAAATAAAAAATAAATTAAATAAGTTCTAGTAAATTTATTAGGCTGGGCCTGTAATCGGACTCACGACCTCTCGATTGTGAGGGAGCATTTCCTAATGGGCTACCAACTAAGATAACGTAAGTAGGCAGAACATAGCGTACTTTTTATATTACCCTGCGAATCCATTCACTGAACTACAAACGATCCAATAAATATCGACTAGCGCAGAACATAATGTATGTCAGAATTACCATTTTCTCTTTATCGTATGGACCGACCATAAAACTACACAAGGACTGAGCTGTGTTTACTTTCACACACAAAAATATCATCTACGTACACTCAGTGGGATCCTTGATCTTCCGTTGTCTGTTTGTTGTCGAAAATTTTGACTTATTAATTAATTTTTATTTTGGTAGTTTGTCAGTTTCAATGATTAGGTTGCATTGTTCATTATTATTATTTTGTTCAAAGTATTTCACCATTATTTTATTTAGATTTTTATAAGATCACTAAGATATGCTATGCTACATGTACATATGTAATGTGTAATGTCTTACAACATCTTTTTTATCATCATCAGCCATAGGACGTCAACTGCTGGACATAGACCTCCTCCTGGGGGGGTTTTGCCAGTACTCGCCACGCTTGGCAGGCGAGTTGGCGAGCGCAGTTAGGTGTGATTGTTCAAGGAAGACGCTGCTGCCTATCTTCCGGATGACATCCCTTAGCCGACTCTTACGGCAACCACGGGTAGAGAGGGTTAATCTACTATTCTTACTATTCTTACGCCGGCCACGGTATTTTTTTTTACGTATACTTTATTTGATGTTTTTGATCACACTAGAATTTTACACAAGTATCTTACAATTTTTTATGGTAATAAGTAATAAGACACGAGACGGTGTCTAGATAGTAAGAGATACATATTCTTTAAATAGCACTCTTCATGTTAAATCTGACAACTTAAATTCTAAGCTTTGATTTAGGTAATACAAGTCGTATTGCACAATTGAGAACAAATGCGACAACAAAGTCTTTTGATCTCCAATAAATATAAGAACACGATAAAATATAGAGCACTTAACAACACGAGAAATTGTAGGTACAAACAACATCAGTTGACGTTTCAACGACGACTCAAAGCCCACTACGATCAAACCGACGCAAATTTTATTACATTATCTTCCTATCAACGACTATAAAACCTAATGACTGATGGATGTTAAAATCGCCTTCACACCATTTCGCACAAGCAACTTCAAGTTACAAAGTTCGATTCGAGGTCAATGAATTTGTGACTCGCCGCTTCCATTTTCTATATTCCACTGCTTTCATCCTTTATGAAGTTTATACATACTTTTTACGGGTTGTAGAACTAGCGTGAGAGGAAAGCATAAAAACCACCTGGGCTAAAAACTTGTAGAGCAAAAAGCTAGTGCCACGAAAGACTATCTTGCGTTAAAAATAGTTAGTATAAAAAGTTATTAGGGCTTAAAGGTACTAGTGCGAAAGCCACTGCCAAAAACAATAGCGTGAAAAGCCAATAGCGCGAAATGTGTCTAATGCGAGTATAAACTAATGCGAAAAAAACATTAATTTACATATTCAATAGCCATTTGCGCAAAATGCCTCTGCAGCAAAAACAGTGCGTGAAAAGACACTTGTGCCAAAAAATACTAACGTGACAATCCAACAATGCTGAAAGCATTTTGTGCTAGTGGCTGCAAAAATACATACGTGTCAAAAAACACTAACGTGACAATCTAACAACGTGAAATGTCTAAATTTCAAAAAGAGATTAGTGTCAAAAACACTATCTAGAATAGCGACTAACTACTACCTTGAATCTTAACACGAAATGTCTCAGCTGAAAAAAGACACTAGTGCCAAACCTGAAAAGCCACTGGCGCAAGTCTCCATTACAATAAGACACTAGTGCCAAAAACACTATCTAGAATAGTGACTAACTACTACCTTCAATCTTAACACGAAATGTCTCAACTGAAAAAGACACTAGTGCCAAACGAGAAAAGCCACTGGCGCAAGTCTCCATTACAATAAGACACTAGTGCCAGAAAACACTAATGCGAAATATTTCCGTTGCAAAATGACTAGTACCAAAAACAGCACAGAATGCTAGCGCAAAATGTCACCATTACAAAACGACCAAATAGTGTCAAAAGCATTAGCGTAAAATGTTTCCAGTGTGAAATGACACTAGTCCTAAAAACACTAGTGCAAAAGGCCACAATCAAGTGTATATTGACCGTAAATGTGCTTATCGGCCGGTGCGCTGTTTTCTTGAAGACGTCTATTCAGTAACATTATTTATTGGTAAACTTGTTACTTTGTGCGCCAGCTGTAGCTAGGGGTGGCACGCGGGCATTTGTCCCAGTTCAGGGAATATGTCTTCAATGTTTGAGATTATAGCTAACCATAAAACTGTTACGTCAATGAATTGTCGTGTAACTGCATATAATTGGCTTTGTTTTGTTACTTGCTGCGATAACAGCGGTACCATAAACATCATGAGCACGCGTTTTCTTTTACCACCGACAACGTTTCGTCTCATTACTTTTATATCACATCATCAGCCATAAGACGTCCACTGCTGAACATAGGCCTTCGCCTGGGGAGGGGTTTACGAAGGAAAACATCGTGAGGAAACCATAGCATGGCGGTAGGGTACTTTCTAGTACTCGGTTGGCTAGCTACCACCCTTAAGTTGAAAATCTGCCGTCAAGCACTTAACGGCGTGTTCCGGCAGCCGTACTTGAGAACTAGTTTCATTCCAGGTTAGATGTGTTTTAATGTGAGGTAATTGCCTGCAACAGATATTTTTCTAAAATCTAACCTATCAACTTGCGCATCCATCGCCACACATCGCTCACCCAACCCAAACAACCACAACTTAAAATGATCTTTTTCTTGATAATAATTTAGAAAAAAATTGCCATTGTGGTTGTTTTGCATTGGGTGAGCAACATAACAATTGTAATTTGTTATGCTTATTTATTCCAAAATTTTAACAACGACAAAAGTGCACAGTAAAACTGTAGTATCTTTAGTCATTGAAATCATATAATTAACATTTAGATAAAAGCAAATACGTGTCAAAATCTCAAGAGAGTCATCTCAAATGGATTATGCGTGCCGTAATTTTAATGTTTATTAAGGTATTAAGTAATTAAATAATTTGGCATGGAATGGTTGTATATACTTAAGTAGAGATGTGACAAGGCGTACGTATAAAAAAAAATAGATACACAATATAAGATAATGCTGTTGTTTTATGACATTGACGAGTATATTAAACTAAACTATTATTGAATTACTAGTAATGTTTTTTTTGACAGTTTATCATATTGACAATATTTTTAAATTGTCATTCTTTATATTTGTTATTGATAAAATTACAAGTATTTATTTACACCTTATAATTGTTGTGTTTTATAACATAAACCCGCAGAAAACTAAACGAATGATGTTCCCTGTAGTGTTTGCGCCAATGCATACTAAACTCATTCGTTCATTGAGTGAATGAATGAAAGCTATCTCGCTTGCTCCTTGAATTGTCACTGTCATCGATATATGGTCCAGACCAGATACGTGGTCGACTTTTTTGTTTTTTGTGGTTATACGTACCGCTACAATGGCCATGGACAAACGATGTCTCCTACCATCAAGAGAAATTTCCGTTCGTCTCATTACTTTAAAAAAAACTATGTATGACACAAAAATTTATACTCAGGGTGGAAATTGAACCCACAAAGAAGTAGTTCACTAAGCAGTCCCATTATAGCAAATGAGCGAAAAAGGCAGTCAAACGGAAATATTTTGAATGTAACAAATCCTAAAATTAAACAAATATATTTTTACATCATATTTATAATGACAGTAAAACTTCAAGTCGGAGTTACTTATAAAATATTACCGTAACGCAATGAAAATTTAAATAAAGCTCTTATAAATTAATCAAAGAGCAACATTTTACGCCGTCAATTGTGACAGTAACATTTTTATGCCCGACCCCTAATTTTTGACAATAAAATAAACGGCAACCCCCGTGGAGATATTGTCACAATTTGAATAGCGCGTACCCCATAAAAGTCAAGTCTTAATGGTTCAAAAATTATTTGATGAGGGTAGTTTCATATTGTAAAAAAATCGGGGACGATTATTTCAATTGGATTATGAACGCTTTGAAGATTAATTTATATTATTGGTTGGGTGCTAATTTGAATGCATTGATTAGAATAATAAAAATACACATATATTATAGCCGTGGTGGTGCCGGCGTAAGAATAGTACCCCACCCTCTCTACCCGTGGTTGCCGTAAGAGTCGGCTAAGGGATGTAATCCGGAAGATGGGCAGCAGCGTCTTCCTTGAACAATCACACCTAACTGCGCTCGCCAACCCGCCTGCCAAGCGTGTCGAGTATTGGCAAAACCCCCGCAGGAGGCCTATTGCCCAGCAGTGGACGTACTTTGGCTGATGATGTGATGTGACATATATTATTGGTAAGACCAAAGTTACCGTTTATATTCCGATGTGTGAAATGTCAAAAATTATAATGTACTACTTGTAGACCCGGCCACGTGTTGCTGTGGCCAAATTGAACACACGCGTGTAACGTTAAAAAATTAGTAGCGAAAATGAAGCCTTTGGACTTTTTAAGTAGCGCCATCTATTGGATACTTACTCAATCCAGTCAATAAATTACCTTACACCGCCATCTATTAGAATTTTATGGAACTCACACGAAAACAACGTGACACGATTTGTATATATAAAGATATAGAATGTGTAGCGATGATAGCTTCTTAGATAGTGCGGTCGGTCCACACACCGAGGGGCGTGGGTTCAAATCCCCAACCATGTGGTTAACCTATCGGTGAAAAAAATATCGTGAGGAAATCATATATAGCATGGTGGTAGACTACTTGGCTGGCTAGCTACCACGTATCAAGTTGAAATCCAATCACCTCTTTTTTTCTCTTGATAGACATCACGAGCCACTGGGGAGCTTGGTGGTTTTGTGGGAATCTCTGCCAGAATAGCGGCCTACTCACTAAAAACCCTGGGGGTGTTCCTTTTCCGCGCTTAGAGTCAGGGCCTCGGGAACGCTTACGCACTCGTCTGCAGCCCCAATAGCGCTTGTCTTTATCAGATACTCGGTGAGCATATGCTTTACACGTCATTTTAACGATGTGTGGGAATACGTTACGTATCGTTCTATTTTGGGGTACCACTTCCGACCACACTGTCACTTAACATCAAATGAGCAGTGGTCAAAAACTTAACCTATAAAAAATACTTGATAGAAAAAGATTGAAGCCTTATTACGCTAGAACGCTATATAATCATCATGAAAAGACTCATCCATGAAAAGGTCTAATAATTGCACTACCTTGTTGTTAAATCAACAAAGCCGCTAGTGTTAAGTCTCAGCTTCCATTGAAGGTTACTGTTCCAGCGTGCGCATTGTAACTGTGCTCAATCTGAATAGTCTGAACGCGCGTGTTGAGAGAACCTACCCAAAGTGTGGACGTAATGCCATTATTTTGACGGTGGTCTAATTTATAAGACTTATTTATTTTGTACCATAGATAAAAAAGCATATAGATAGAGACACTTTATTGTGTGCACCAGATATTAAAAATAAAATGGAATATTTTTGTTTTTCTTATGCGGGATTACTCACGCTTAATTTTATTGGAAACTCCGACTATAGATGCGGCCACATCCAAATAAAGAAAATAGAAAAGTAAAATAGAGTAATTAAAAATACAATACAAGCAAAAACCTCAATAGCTAGTGCTCTCTTCCAGGCAACCAAAGGTGAAACAAAACAGAAAAAACGGCGGGAGATGCTACAAACAAAATTAAGATCAACTTCCGTGCAGCACAAGAACTTAATTTTTCTCTATATTTTTTTAAATAAAAATGTGCTTGCGTACCTTCTACTTACCCGGTGCTAATACGTGATCTACGATGGAGCACGCTTGCTTATAACGGATTCACTCGCGACTTGAAGGCGCCCAGATTGTATCTACTGGGAAACATCTACTTACTTCTTTATTTTACTTGGTGATAGATTTCCTTAGCAGGAGGTCGTCTAGGTAGATTTTACTGTAGTACCAGATATTCTGCCGCCAAGCTGTAGTGTGTAAACATTACTGTGTTCCGGTTTGAAGGGTACTGCAGCTAGCGAAATTACAGGGCTATTGAGACTAACCATCTAATCTCAAAGTAATGAGCGCCAAGGCAGCGATGCCCTGGACTTTGTTTTACTACTTAAAGTTCTATGTATTGCTGCAATGGTCATAGACAGGCGTAATCTCTTAACATCAGGAGAGCGTCTCAATCGTCTCATTATAGTTCCATAAAAAAAAACATCTATTTGGGCAGCAAATTCCAGTATTTAGCAGACTTGTTTACCGTAAAAAGAATCGGCTGTTCTGTACATTTTTGAAACTTATTTCCTTGTTGGTTACACTTGGTAAAATACGAACCTCTTGTCTCCTGTGACTTTGGCAACAGGATATCAAAGTCTCGTTTGAATGCGTATTGTGGTCTTCAATAGCTGGCCGCTCACCATTAATCGATCAGCTTAAGGCGATTGTCAGGAAACCATGCTTTAGTTGAGTTTCAATAGGATTATGGAGTAATATCTGCGTTCTACAATTTTATACAATACAATACAATACAATACAACTTTATTATACACCAAACATATTATAACATACAAAAATTAAAAACATAAAAAAAGAGAAATAAAATAACAAAACAAAAATACAACACAGAAATAACAAATAAATGGTGTACAAGGCCGGCCTTATCGCCTAGAGCGATTTCTTCCAGACAACCTTAATATTATGTTACCTTATATTATTGCTTTATGTGCAATATTCCTGATTATTTTACTATTATTGTAGATCAAAGAAAAAATAAGACGGCAGAATATTAAAAGCTCCTCTACACGTGCAGGTGCGCGGTCAAAAAGCAGGCGTTTACACGCCGAAGGGTGTGGGTTCAAGCCCCAACAATGAGCTTGAGCTGTTGGTAAAAAATAGTGAGGAAACCATAGCATGGTCGTAGAGTTCTTTCTAGTACTCAGCTGGCTAGTTCCTCAAGTTGAAAATCTAGCGCCAAGCACCTAACCTGTGTTCCTGCAGCCTTGCTTGAGAGCTAGTTCCATTTCAGGGTAGGCGTGTTTACCATCCTCGACCACACCGTCACTTAACATCAGGTGAGCTTAGGTCAAACACCTAGCCTGTTAACTATAAAAAATATCAACAAAATGTCTATAGTTGTCTATAGTTGGATGAAGTAGATAGTTGAGATAATTGACTATTTTAACGTGCAACGAAATTTCAAAAGTTGTTGATTCCGAGATATCCTTGTCAACTATATGTTTTTATCCAATTATTTAGAATTTGTTTATCGTAAGCGACTGAAGCGAGCTACACTTTGCGGAAGTACAAAATCTAAATCATATGTATGTATATAATTGTGTGTGTTTTATAAATCGAATACTAACTAACCAATGAGATAATTAACTACCTATTATATTAATTCTCTAGTATACTTTTGAAATATATAATTATAATGCACCTAGTATAAGGTACATAGTTTTGGAATGTGATACTGAAAAAAATACTGAAAATTGAATTAAAATTAATATTATTACATTCTGTTTTGTGTATTATGATATAAATAAAGTATGTATTTGATACAAAAAGTAAGCATAAATTTAATTTATGACACGGGTTTTTAATTTTTGTTAAGACCATAGAGCGTGGCACGGGTCGGATAGAAGAAAATGTCAAATGTGCCATCAACAATGCTCTCATCTAACTTTAATTTTCAACACTTTAATTTATGTATTCTTAAAAATACAGACATCACCTAAACAAGAAATAGAGACGAAAAACATTTTCTCGGTCGAACGGACTGGACTCCCGAGCATTACTCAATGTTAGGGCCTGACCTTAGAGGTCCCTTGTCACCGACCCTCTGTCTCGGGGAAAAATCGTGAAAGTGGATTTAGATATACGCGAACTCACTTATGATATTGTACGATAACTGACGCTGTCGTGAGCTTCTTATGTCTACCTCTCAGGGGAAATGGGTTGTTTGTCACCTGTAGAGGGTTTTTCTAGCGGTTGTCGCTGGCAAGTTTCTTTTGGATATCGTATTTTTGTCACAGAGAGCGAGTGCTTGAAGTAAGTGATATTGCTACACGTCTGTAGATAATATTGCGTGTTTGTCCGTCAGTTTTTTTTTTCGTCGCAGGTCAGAGAAGTTGTGTAATCTATTTATAGGTATATATATACCTGTGTCACGGTGTTTGTGGTCCTAAGAAACGGCTTGACCCATTTTTTTATATTTGGTAAGTATGAGAATAGGTCGTAAAGTATATTTCATGCCGCTAGGTGATTAGGGACAGTTCTTAAAAGGTGGACGTTAAAAAAAATTGTGAGGAAACCATAGCATGGTTGTAGGGTACTTTCTAGTACTCGGCTGGCTAGCTACAACCCTCAAGTTGAAAATCTACCGCCAATCATCTAACGGTGTTATCCGGCAGCCTCACTTGAGAGCCAGTACCATTCCAGGCTAGTTGTGCTTTACCATCTTCGACCACACCGTCACTTAACATGAGGTGAGCTTTGGTCAAACACCTAGCCTGTCAACCATTAAAAAAAGAATAGCCCGCTGCTGCATAACAGCAAGAATATAGAAACAATATGGCGTGAATATACGGGATTCACTTTGTTAGCCGTTAAGATAAAACTAACTAACAATATGCGCACTTAACACTAGGCACCAGGCTAGGTGTTTGACCACAGCTCACTTGATGTTAAGTGACAGTGTAGTTGAAAATGATTAGCTCTGGACTGTTCCCACTGCGTACGTGAATCGTGAAAGTATAATTCACAAAATATCTTGTTTCTCAATAAAAAAAGCTACAGTAAGAAACTAAGGTTTTTTTTTAGTTTGGCGTTGAACATTCTGTACATTTAACAGTATCAAGTTATTTTCCTCTATAGTTGTTTCAAAATGACCATCGCTAGAATTTTCAGTTCCAATTCCACTTGTTTCTCTGGTCGGTTTTCTCGGAGCGCTCCACCCTCACGCGTCGCAATAACCAGTTCATCCGTCTCCGGACCCTCGTCATCGCACAGATGCTACTGACCCGTTATGAAACAACGTACATGGAAATTTTAATCTGCCTGAATTCGGGAGGTTAGAGGGTTAGAAGGGAGTAGTAGGTTATAGAATTGATTTTGATTTTCCAGCGTTGTTTTGTTTTGTAGTGAAATTTAAGAGTATTTTCGATAAGTACAATATAGGGTTCCTCAAAAAGTGTTTTAAGAAAGTTAAGACGTGGCAAGACTTGCAAATCATGTCACCGCTCGTTGGTTTTTTGACCTGTATCTTGTTTTAACTGTTTGTGTGTTAATAGGAGTTTTTTAATTCATAAAGTGCCGAAATACGGTAATATATGCATTTTCGTGTTGCTTTCAAAACACTATCGATTCTTGTAAAGTGGCCACTACTTTATTAAAGCATGACCGGACTCGACTTTAACTTGATTTGTGTGACTTTGACTGACTCTCAGAGTTATTTTGCTTGATATGTCATCTTGAAAACTTCGAAATACCCAACACTGCCAAAACGCACAAGTGCTATGCCAAAATTAAAGAAAATAAATAGTGACAGTGATTGCTTACAAATAAATAGTTTTTGTTTATATATTACTCAAATAAATACATATTTCTCATTTATTCACCAAATCATTTTCTCTGACACATAAATTTCGTATTGTCTTCGTTTTCGGCATCGCAATGTGCTGTACGTCAATGTCAAGACTTTGAACATGGCAAATGTTTTAAGGTTGTCAAATGAGTCTTAATCACAGTCAGAGTCACATAACGTCAAAGTTTTTTAACACGTATAAATACGCGTTTGACCTCCACTAATGATGTAGTCAATAACGAAGCACGCAGAATTAGAAGATACATATTCATTCTGTTCTTAAAAATGTTTAAATTATATATCTGAGGGAAAATGGAAGACGGCAGCTTGTTCTATTCTTTGGCCGTAGGTCAAGTCTAAGTCATATCCTAATGATGTAGTAATGTTTTTACAAGAAGTTTTAATAGAATTTTAAATACAAAAAAAGACAATGTGATAAAATATTATTTATCAATTATTATATCACTTGCCTATACACATGCAGTCGGACAAAATTTCGAAAATTTGTTTTTTAAAAAAAACTGCTGTTTCAATATTATTATAAACTCTTTAAAACATAAGTATATAGGCAAGTTTAGACTCCAGTTCATAGCAAGTATACTGCCTCGTAATTCTGCTGACCTCACTCATAATCCTCGAATCGCGTTTAAGCCCAAAGTTAATGTTCAACTGATAGTTAAACTATTGCGAGCCGAACAGCGAAGTCGGACCTCCGTCTTCGTTATTTACGGGACGTTGCGGACTTGTGCGTTATTGGCTAATTTATGGCCTACAGTCGTCCTGTGTTCTTACTAGAGATGGCGAAATGAATGGAAATAATTCGAATGTATGCACGAAGAATGTAAAATCGATAAAATCATTGTAATATATTTTTTGTAGCGATGATGGCTCAGTGGTTAGCGCGGTAGGTTCGCATGCCGAAGGGCGTGGGTTCGCATGCCGAAGGGCGTGGGTTCAAACCCCAACAATGGGCTTGAGCTGCCGGTGAAAGAAAACATCGTGAGGAAACCATAGCGTGGTGGTAGGGTACTTTCTGGTACTCGGCTGGCTGGCTACCACCCTCAAGTTGAAAATCTGCCGCCAAGCATCTAACAAGGTGTGTTCCGGCAGCCTCACTTGAGAGTCAGTTCCATTCCAGGCTAGGTGTGCTTTACCATCTTAGACCACACCGTCACTTAACATCAGGTGAGCTGTGGTCAAACACCAAGCTTGTCAGCTATAAAAAAAAAACGATAACTTACGTTACGTTGTTTTAGTATATGAATTTCTAAATTATCATACTGATATCAGTTCTTGGTTTTTAAATGTTTTTATCTTCTAATATTTACCAAAATTTTTATTTGTAATGTATTTGTTGTACCTAATATAATGTATTTGTTGTTGTACCTAATGTAATGTGCTCTATCAGTAGTAGACACTTCATAAAATTAAATTGTATGCGTAAGTGATATCAAATTATTTTTGGAGGTAGTTGTTAAAAATATTAGCGCTTTCCATATTTTTTGTTTCATGAGATAAAATCGATCATGTATTTTAATCTTAATTACTTAAAAATGAACCAGTTATTTATACAGGCGTTTTAGTTGCTACAAAAACGGGTATAATAAATATATTTTAATTGTATTTTTATGATGACATTAAATTTAATATTGAAAAATAAAATCAAATAACCGATTTAATGCATCTTTAAATAGAATTATTCGTTTTGAAATTACAAATATTATAGCTTATCTCTATTGTCGTATTGTGTACATTTGTCTGTTTGGATTTGATTACGGTCAAGTCGCTAGTCAGAAGCTTATTAAATACTTAGACCTATATTATGAACTTTCGCTTTGATCTTTGTTGACTTAGAAAACAGATTCGAATTGAATAAAATATTTGAATTTTCGTATAAATATAGATACATTTTTAATCGGGTTAAGAACAGATAGGTTAGTTATTGCTTTTTCAGGTTTAAAACTGGTGTAAAATTTTAAAGTCATTGCTTACAGCGTAATTGTGCTGTTGCTTGAAGTCATATTTATTGGGACTGCCTCGCCAGCTCATTTGATAGAATATCTACTTCAAGAGCTATAGGGCATGGATGCGATTCCCACCAGAGCAAACATTTTTGTGACCATAAATGTTTGTTCTGTGTCTGGGTGTACCTACTGTATACATTTACAAAAAAAAGTATACAAGTATTCTACCAGTTAACTATGGTTCTCATAGTACAAGCGTTGCTTAGTTTGGGGCCAGATGGCGCTGTGTGAAAAACCTACATTTATTTACTGAAATATTATTCTACGTATTCATAGTCCTTCAGCTTCTTATAGTCAATCAAATTAAAAAAGCGAAGAGATTACGCGACAGTCTATCGTATACCCGCGCAATAAGGTTAGAAGTCGTGTAGCATTATCGTGATCCCCAATTTGAATGGCAAAAATAAGTTCACAGTACCCCACAGACCGTTACATAAAATTAATAGATAGATTGACAAGTCTCTTGATTGACAAAGCCTACTATAAGGTGGCTCATTACGTGGAAGACAGGAATATATGGTTGTAGTAGCTTCTCTCTGCACTTGCATCCCCCTGGCTAAGTGACAATTGTAGAAAGCATAATGTATTAATATCTTATTAATTCTTATTAATATCTTATTTTTTTGTGAATCTTTCTTTTTATATTAGGTTACAGTTTACAGTAAACTGTAACCTAATATAAAAAGAAAGATCCACAAAAAAAAAAAGATATTAATAAGAATTAATTCTTGCCGGAGTCTTCTTAGTTAAAGTGTAATTACGAGCCGGTGGTAAATTCAAACATGTAACTTAACGTTCATAAGTACCTTACCAGGGCCTAAACTGAATAAATGACTTTTTGATTTTGTGTATCGTGTCAGTTTTCGTAATTATATTTTTGAATATATAACGTGGTTTGCACTAAGCTAAGATAATTGTAAATGTACTTATTTTTATTTTGAAGTAAAAAAATCTTCAGCAGCGTTGAGCGATTTTTTGGTAGGGAGAAAACTTATGGTTTCGCCTCACCGACATGTTAATGGATGTGTTTTAAATTTTCTCTTTTATCAGCAGTCCCTATGACTGCCTATTTGATTTGTATAATATATATTTATTTATGAGTTCAAAGTAGTATCATACATACCTATTTTACATTTATTGCTTTGGTTTATGTATACTCGTTTCTTGTGTTTGCATATTTGAAGCGCGCCTACAACTCCGTCTTTACTATCGTGGGAATGATAGTAGAAAATGTTTTAGCGTTAAGTTCTCCTATTTTAAATATTTATTAGTTCTAAGTGTACAGTAAAATAAGATTCCTGGTGCAGTGGTTGGCCATTGACGTGGGAATGCGTAGAGTGTGATAGGCACGTTTGCACCAAGAATGCTCAGGGGCGGGTTATTTTAGTTGACATCATTTAAATGGTAATTAATAAATATATATTAATAAAATAAATGTAATTGTTATTGCTCCCAAGTATATTAAGTCAATCTGTTTCGATAACAAAAACACTGAAGAAGCTTGCTTTCATCCTTTGATTAAAAATTCCGTATTTTTTGCTCAAATTGACTTATCTTTTTCATAAGTCAGATAAATGATTCATAAGGAATAGGAGAGATGTAGGTATGCAGATTTTTAGCAAGAATTTTTGATTTAAATTCTTCTTGATACTTTTGATTCCTAAGCGAAAACATTTTCAATGAAAAACTTCTAAAAGCTTCACTATTTGCAAACTACATTATTTTCAATATGCCAGTCACGTCCTATAGAAATTCGGAACCTAATTGAAACTTTCAATTTCCAATTTAATTTAAAGTCTAAGAAATGAACAAAAGACTTGGATCTATTTTGAGTTGAAAACACCTGTACTTGCTATCTTCGAAAGTGTGATGTCCTTTTAGTAAATAATGTTTAATACAACGTCTGGCAAGAAAAAAAGGCCGCTCCGAATATAACTGAACGAATTAAGAATATCGATAGCATTTGACAGCCCTTTCAGCTCATTGGTAGTATGTCTGCTTCAAGAGCTGAGGAGCGTGGGTTCGATTCCCATCCAGGACAAACTTTTTGTGGTATAAACAAAAGTTTGTTCTGTGTCTGTTCGTATTATAAGGATGTATAATATTAACAAAAAACGTTATTTAAGTATTTTATCAGTTATCTGACTTCGATAATACAAGCTTAGTTTGAGGTCAGATGGCGCTGTGTGTAATGTTCTACGATATTTATTTATATTATATATTATATATGTATGTAAGCATGTAGGAATGAAGTGGACGAAGACGAAGCACGTATGTTTGAAGGATACCTATAATAAGAAAGGATAGCGAGCTTAAACTTTAAAAAAAATACTCATATACATTATTTTTGATAATTATATTTGACTGTCCTGTCAGTTTATTTTGTAGTAGTTCTGTTTCGAGAGCTGAAGGGCGTGAATTCGATTCCCATTCAAAACTAACATTTCAATAAAAGAATATACAATACAATAGATGTTTTTTCTGTATCTGGGTAATTGCACGTATTTACAAAAAAAAAAAAAAGTGCTATCTGCTATCTGGTTTCCATAGTACAAGTGTTGCTTAGTTTGAAGCTAGATGGCGCTGTGTGATATGTCCTCCAATATTTTTTGACAATGTAACGGTTTATTATGATGACTGGTTAAGTGTTTGACTACAGCTCACCTGACGTTAAGTGACGGTGTGGTCGAAGGTAGTAAATCACATCTAACCTGGAATAGAACTGGTCCTTAAGTGAGGCCGCTGTAACACACCGTTAGGTGCTTGGCGGCTACACATCATCACATCATAAGCCATAGGACGTCCACTGCTGGACATAGGCCTCCTCCTGGGGGGTTTTGCCAATACTCGCCACGCTTGGCAGGCGGGTTGGCGAGCGCAGTTAGGTGTGATTGTTCAAGGAAGACGCTGCTGCCCATCTTCCGGATTACATCCCTTAGCCGACTCTTACGGCAACCACGGGTAGAGAGGGTGGGGTACTATTCTTACGCCGGCACCACCACGGCACCTACCACCATGCTATTCTGTAATTTCCTCATGATGTTTACCTTACCGGCAGCTCAAGCTTATTGTCGGGATTTATCCCACGCCCTTCGGCGTGTAAACTAACCGCTCTAACTACTGAATTATCATCGCTACAAATAAGGTATTTCCTGGGCAAGCTTCTCTATCTTAAAACCTATCTACACTTCAGTGAGGCAAGGTCAAACGCAAATAAATTCAACGCAAAAAATATATATCTGATAAGTCAGATTTTTTGGCCTTCACTGTATTTAACTTTGAGTGTGGCCATATAGAGAATAGAATAGAATAGAGATAGACAATATCTATTTACGTAGTGAACTTTGGATTTGTGTTCACGCTTAAAAGAACTTGGAGTATTTCTTACATTATTCCCACGTGAACATGCGTAATGGTATAATAAATTACTTAGTACTTATTTATGTTTCTAATAACTAGTTCTAAATAGACTTTGCTCAAACTAAACTTCGAACTCTCTTGTATTATTAAACTTTTGATCTATAATTTGGACAAAATATAAAGGGCGAGTGGTTTCGTTTTGATTATATATATTACACACTTAAATTAAATTAGGAAAAGTAATGATTATGTTTTACGTGAATTGTAATGATGTAATAATACGATAGTAATGCTTATTAAATAAAAATTTCAGATAATTTCGTATATTTTTAAATAAATATCGTACGGCATTGCACACAGCGCCATCTACCCCCAAACTAAGCAAAGCTTGTAATATGGGAACCAAATAACTGATAAATTACTTATATACTTTTTTTTGCAAATACATACTTGTAATATATACAAAACAAACATTTATTATGACACAAATGTTTGTCCTAGGTTGGAATTGAACTCATGCCCTATAGCTTTTAAAGCAGATAGGTATATTATCAAATGAACCAGGGTAGTCAAGGCAATCTAAAGATGGTATAGGTGATTTAAATTGTTTTTTCTACATGTATTTTGTATACATGTATATTTAAAACATATTCAGACAAATAAATCAATCTTGAATTTGTACATGTTACCCTATGAACGCAATGTCAAATTTAATTTTTTCGCCTGTCCTCTTAACTCTTTTGGTAATGTATCTGCTTCAAGAGCTGTAGGTCGTGGGTTAGATTCCCACTCAGGACAAACATTTGTGTGATGATCATAAATGTTTTTTTTTCTATGTCTGGGTGTTCTGTGTATATTATATATCTTTACGAAAAAAGTTAATTTTATGGCTGACAGGCTAGGTGTTTGACCACAGCTCACCTGATGTTTAGTGACGGTGTGGTCGATAGATAATGCACTCCTCGCCTATTCTATCATTTATTTGGTTTCCATAGTACAAGCTTTGCTATATCCTTCTGGAAACAAAGATAAAATCTGGATCTTTTCAAGTTCGAAGTGAATAGATATCTCTTAAGTTTGTGTGTTTCATCTTCGACCACATCATCGCTTGCCATCAGGCGAGTTGGTGGTCAAACGCGGACAAAAATATTTTTAAAATATGACGTCGATATCTTTTTTTTTGTGAAAAAATGGCAAACAAGCGACAAGCCACCTGATGGTAAGCTCAGTCGCTTTCCTTTAAGAACCCTTTATTCACCCATTGTTTGAAGCGAGGTAGATCATAATTCGGTGGAAAAACAAAAGGTTTTTTTTTGTTTTATGCTTGACAGGCTAGGTGTTTGACCACAACTCATTTGATGTTAAGTGACGGTGTGGTCGAAGATGGTAAAACTCACCTAGCCTGGAATGGTACTGGCTCTCAAGTAAGGCTGCCAGAACACACCGTTAGATGCTTGGCGGCAGATTTTCAACTTGTTATCTAGCCAGCCGAATACTAGAAAGTACTTTACCGCCATGCTATGGTTTCCTCACGATGTTTTCCTTCACCGGCAACTCAAGATCATAGTTGGGGTTTGAACCCACGCCCTTCGGCATGCGAACCGACCGCGCTAACCACTGAGCTATCATCGCTACAGCCATTCCACATATGGCAAGTATTTTATTTCAGTTTGAGTAAAAATAAATACATAGGTAGGCTCGAAATGAATTTTGATACTTTTTTTTAACTTTTGCAGAAGAACTCTAAGAATATATTGTTGGCGTATCAACTGATTGAAATTCTATGTGCTACAAAAACTGCTTTGTATCTGACAAGCCGTAAAATGTGCTCTAGATTGTTTTGAGTTCCAGTCATAAAACTGTTATTGCTGAAGATTATATTTTAGAGGTGACCTGTAACAATTACGGGCTACATTGTATTTCAAAGGTGTAATTTTAGTACAAGACGTGAGTTTTGTAACAAATAAGTGTTTTAGTGTCATTCTTAGGGTTAACACACATGGTGAGACACTATACTTTCGATCTATTTTGTAAAGACTGAGCTTATTTAGTAGTAGTTGCTTCGTAAGCTGTAGGATGTTGGTTCGATTCCCACCCAGAACAAGTATTTATAAAATGAACATGTGACTTTTTCTGTGTTAAAGTATTCTAAATGTGGATATCTTTTTATTTAAAAGTAATGAGACGAACGGAACCCTCTTTTGATGGTATGCGATAACGCCTGGCTATGACCATAAAGCGGTACTCAGAACTTCGAGTGTCAGAAGGTATGAATACATATCGATGTAAAATTAAGAAGAGCTTAAAAAATCTATAGACCGACTGCGAATAAAATAGGTATAATAAATAACTAAAGGAAAAATCTTTTTGAGCCAATTTTTTATTCCTAATTAAATTTAAACATAACTTTAAGTACCTGGATGACCGAGCTTTATTATTTATGTAATAAAACTTTGAATTCTAATTAAAACCGTAACTCAGTATTGGCATGTCTTTTTTAAATAAAATTGTGAGTTTAATTCCCAGCTGGGTATTTGTATGATAAATTTGAATGTGTGTGATAGTGTTCTGTTTGTGTGCGTGTGTGTTTCCATGAAATACACGCAATGGAACACAGCGAAGCATTTTAAAGAGCGTTGTACCATTAAGGAGTACAACCTGCAGATGGCTATAATGTACTAGTTTGTGTGCATACCGCAAGCAGAGCAGCGACCCGCAAGCAGCACCCGATCACGAGTATGACGCATGTGCCAGCCATCGCCCTCCTCAACCATATCTGAGGGAAGAGAGCGACCAGACACACGACGCCGCCGCAAGAAGGAGCCTTCGATGGTAAGCATGAATGCTCGAGCCATACACACAATATAGTGTTTATTTAATTATACACATTTTTCTTTTCAACCAAATCTCTTAGTGACTTACTAAATTAGTCCGTAACAATATTCTGATATTAACTATTATATTAAATTAACAAGTTGTTTAACAAATATTTGTAGGATAAACAGGAAATTCGTTAGCAAACATCAGAAGTAGTTGTGCGGATTTGCGCTTGCGAATATTTAATTTTAACCACTAGAATGCAACAAAGGAAGAAGCAGTTCACTGTAAGGAAACATCTATATATTTTCTAGTTGGAGTGATAAAGGTTAAAACGTCTAAGGTGTTCTTTGTGCCTACAAGTAAATGGCAATCGTGATTATTTATTCCACTGATACTTTCTACTCATTTTGTAATGGTAGTATTTATTCATTATCATGGAAAATCGCAAAAATAAAGACAGCATTAAAGCCCAAACAAATAAAAGTCTCTAAAGGAGTCACAGTCACAGTAAGTTCGCGGCATAGAAGCAAAAAAAACCAGCTTCTAAGTTTTGATCAAAACCCTACGTTTATTTTCATTTACAGTAAGTAATTAGCGAATTTAAATAAATTCGCATTTGGAGAAAATGAAAAAATGTCAAAATTCAAAATTCAAATAATTTATATTGCAGAAACATGGGTTACATAGATAAAAGTCATATTATAGGATCGACCATGGCATGCAAAAATTTATAAATAAGTTTCATTAATTTTATTTCAATTGATTAGTAAAATATAGTTAGTATATTCCACGTTATGTATTCCATTTTGTCATTCAAAAACTCACTTACAAATTATATACCTTATCGATTAAGAGTTGTCGAATTTCAAAAAGTTGTAAAACTAAAATTGTCATATGTTCATCAAGTGGTGAGCTATTAATTAAAATATATACAAAACAGGGGCAACTGAAATATACTCATCAATAAGATAATGAAAGCTGAGGACTGCAACAATTAAAGGCCAAAAACTGTAATACACCTTGGTCAATGAAATCGGCGTGATCCCCAACCATAACAAGTTCCAGATGTTTTCCGGCAGGAATGGAGATATTTCTCATCCCGAAGGTTCGCGGCGAGATTTCTTTTGTGGTTGCATGCAGCCGCAGAATGTGTTGGATATTTCGTGCTTTTCGCCATCCTGCCGCTATATTTTCGAGTTTTATTAGAGTGCTTTGCGAGATTAATAAATTTGGAGTGCTGCATGCAGCAATTTAATAATTTTCGGGGGCATTTTTAGGCATATTCTAAGACCTTTAATGCAATGAAATGAAAATTGCAAAAATGTAGATCCGACAATGTTAATTGCTGCGGTCGATATAATCCTTTATATGTATGTAAGAGTATATTTAACCTCGAAGAAACGTATGAAGCAGCTGAATTTTCAAGATTTTAGGGTTGGTCTTATAGTAAAAAAAAGCTAGACGATTTTTAATTAGTTTAGTAATTTGCTTGCGTTTGACCACGATCACGGCGAAGATGCGGTGTATATATAATCAAAATGGATTTACAGCCAATTAGTCAAACATGTCCCTAATAAAATAAATAAAAATCGTAGGTAATCGTTACACACAGCGCGAAAACTTTTATTTTTGTAAATACTTACAAATTGTTTTACATCAGAAAACGCTTATATAGCAACGAAAGTGAAATCAAATCATCTCTTTTGAGTCCCCAATTTTATGAACTATATATTTTGGCCAAGATTTTATACTATAAGAGGCAAGTTCTAAGTTTTTACAGGTAAACGTAAATGCACTTGTTTTATTAACTTTAAAATGATCTAAAGAACCAATCTCCTTCACAATTCTGTTCTTAAGACACTAGTTTTTGTTCTAAATTAATTTCAAATTTAATTATCTTGTGCCGAGTAAAGTTGCCGTCTACAAAACGTCGTAGAATAAACAAGTAAACAAGAAACAAAGCGTTTTCACAGGGATCTTCATTATATACAATTTAAACTTTTAATTTACTTCGGATGAGTCGCACTATCTACGAAGCTTACTTGATACTTGGGCTTAGTAACTGTCATTTAAACTATGTACATTGAAATCTTGAAAGCACTTACCTGGATGCGGGAACGTGGAACAATTATATCGACGTATTTTATTATTATTCAAAATTTGTGTTTTATCATGCCGTGATGAATTGCCGTGGTAGTGCCGGCGTAAGAATAGTACCCCACCCTCTCTACTCGTGGTTGCCGTAAGAGTCGGCTAAGGGATGTAATCCGGATGATGGGTAGCAACGTCTTCCTTGAACAATCACACCTAACTGCGCTCGCCAACTCGCCTGCCAAGTGTGGCGAGTATTGGAAAAACCCCCCCAGGAGGAGGCCTATGTCCAGCAGTAGACGTCCTATGCCTTATCGAAATTAATAAAAATATAATTGTGATTTTGAACTTGAGGATGGTAGCAGCCAGCTGTGTACTAAAATGTTATATTTTTTATGTAAAAGTAATGAGACAAACGAGACGCTCTCCTGATGGTTAGAGATAACGCCTGTCCATGACCATTACAGCGATACATAGAATTTTGAGTAAAGAAACAAAGTCCAGGTTATCGCTGCTTTGGCGCCCATTACTTTGAGACTTTAGATGATTAATCTCAACAGCCCTGTAATTTCGCTAGCTGCAGTATCCTTCAAACCGGAACACTGTAATGTTTACACACTACTGCTTGGTGACAGAATATCTGGTACCGCGGAAGTACCTACCTAGACGACTTCCTGCTAAGGAAATCTACCACCAAATAAAAGTACCCTACCACCATGTCATGGTTTCCTCATGATATTTTTTTAAATGTCTGATGTTAATTGACGGTGTGGTAGAAGATGGTAAAGCACACCTACCCTGGAATGGAACTGACTCCCAAATGAAGCTGCCGGAACACACCGTTAGGTGCTTGGCATCTGATTTTCAACTTGTGGGTGATAAGGTAAAAAGTACCCTACCATCATGTTATGGTTTCCTCACGATATTTTTCTTCACCGGCAGCTCAAACTTGTTTTGTTGGGATTTGAACAGACACCCTTCGGCATGTGAAACGATCACACTGACCCCCGAGCTATTATTGATACTCCATAAAATGTACATATGTATTGATTGTTTATTTTTATTGCAATATCAAAAAGTTACTTTAGTTCTCACTTTTCATCCAGCTGTGATAATATAAAAAAATTTACTGCCCTTTAAAATTGGCCAATAATAAATGGCGAAATTGCTCTACAAAAATCAGCAAACTGTCTCAATGAAAAGGGTAAAGTTAAAACTTTAAAGGTCATCTCATATTTAAGCACACCTGTTGAAAGTTGTCCAAGATGGCATTTTGAATTGTCGTATTAATTAAAAAAGTTTATGAGGTGCCACTGACTTATATAGGATATTTCATGTGGGTGAAGTGATACTCAAGTCGGTAGATAATGCGTTTATTTGGTACCTCAGTTGATTCCGAATAATAAAAGTAATGAGACGAACAAGATGCTCTCCTGATGGTAAGAAATAACACCTGTCCATGACCATAGCAGCTATACACAAAACTTTGAGTAGTAAAACAAAGTCCAGGGCATCGCTGCTTTGGCACTTATTAATTTTGTTGCAAAGCCTTCTGTTTTGTCTGTCTTCTATCGGATATATTTCGGACAGTGTGCCTTAGAATTGCATAATTTGGTGCCCCCTGCCCCTTTTATTACCGGACGGCTAGGTAAACACGGCCAAAGCGCCATCCTTACATGGTGGATATTCCCCACGTCCGGACTAAACGTTTCGATTCCACATTCTTAATACGTACAGCGAGGATGTGGAACTCTCTGCCGGCGTCTGTTTTTCTTGAGTGTCTTCATATCCAGAGTAAACAGGTATTTTCTTCAATAAAAAGGGTGCTTCATCTTAAACTACATCCTGTTTAACATCAGGCAGGGCGTGGTCAAACGCTTATAGCAAAAAAATAATTGATACTAGATGTTTAGTCTCAATAGTCCTATATTTTCACTAGATACCCTCCAAACTAGAACACAATAATGTTTATACACTATTACTTGGCGACTGAATATCTGGTACTACGATGGTACCTGCCTTAATGACTTCTTGCTTAGGACTCTACCTCAAAGTAAACCTGTTTTTTTTTTAATAAACTGTCCCAGTGCTGGGCGTGGGCCTCTTTTCATTGTGAGAAAGTGTAGTCCGCCACGCTGGCTAAGTGCGGGTTGAAAGACAACACAAATCTTCGAGAATTTGTTTTTAAGATTTTTGGAATATTTAGGTTTGTTCACGATGTTTTTCTTTGCCGTTTGAAGTTATAGCAATCGTAGAATTATGCACCTGTTATTTCTAGTAGTGGTATTAAACAGATAGCAGCTAATTTCTTCTCAATTACTAGATAGCAATTTTCAGATGGTATATCCTTGTTTTTGAAGTTTCTGCGTGTTGCCCAAGAATTGGGCGGGACAGAGGCAGTAAATGTAACTGATGCAATGCATTTAAATCAGAAATAATTCTCGCCGCTTCTCGTATATGGGCAATGGTCATGATACTATAATATGTCACTCAGAATAAAATGGAAGAGGGAAAAAATAGTTGAATTTATATATAAACATATTTACTATGGAAACTGCGCGGTTTCGACATATTCATGTTTTACTTATTCGGGATTCGTTTAATTATATCTGATGCTCTAACTATAGTTTCGGCCACCCTTCGGCTTTCTTCTTCTTCGGTGGGTTTCTTCTTATTGTGCGAAAGAAGACGAGGCCACGCGCGCGTTGTACTCAGCTTTGTCTCCATGAAGAAGGCCACTGGATGTGACGGATACTGTAGTTAGAGTATCCGATATATTTAAACGTAATTAATCCCAAAAACGTAACGAAATTGTTTGGAGTTCTTAACATTAATTTATCTACTGTCTGTGTGTATAAGCTCTGCTTTCAGGGCTGGCTCTATCTCCACCCAGTATAAACATATATATTTGTGTTGTTTTTATTCATAAGTATTTGTTTGTATATGTAAGTAGTAATATTTAAGTAATTAGTATTCGTGTCGTGTATAATTATTGTTCTGTACCTATATTAAACCTATATTAAACCTTATAGTACCTAGTAATTATAGTACCTATATTAAATTTTTAACTCTAAAACGTTTTGGTATACAACTGTAAGTTACAGAGTATTAACGGAAAATAAAATAAAATAAATAACAAACGTAAATATTTTTATGTAGGTATTTGTTTTTGTATAAGTGTATTCACAAAAAATATCTTTTTGTAACTGGTGACTGGCTAGGTATTTGACCACATCTCACTTGATGCGGCCATATCAACTAGCGTTACTTTAGTATTATTTACGTCTATAGCCGGAATCAAAACAAAAATCTTAGCACTTTAAAAGTAGAACAATCGAAGGTCAGATAAAAAAAAAACAAGGCAGAGTAGGCTTAGGTACGACACGTTGAAAAACACAGCACTCGGTCTTTTGATAATATAAAATCAGAATGAATCGAAAGCAATTATAAATCGACAAAGAAAGCTTCGTATTACGAAGCAAAAATAACTTATGAACCATCAATTAAGGACGAATGTACTCGGTTTTGGGGTCTACTATTATTTCTCGAACCTAAAATATCATTAATTTGAATGTTTACAGTCAAATTGAAAAAGATGCAGAATTTACTAAAAATGTATTCTTTTTATTGAATTGTTCATTGAAAATTCACAACACGAATCTAAATTAAAAAAAAAAAAAAAATATCTCATCCTCAATATAAGAACAATCTTCACGTAGTTATGTTGAATTGATTCTGTGAACTAGCCAGATAATAATTAAGGTTCTTTTTTAAACTTACTGTAGAATTATGGCAAGGTATTAAACAGTTATTCATTAAACATTTCTTCAGATTAACTACGCTTCAACAATATCGTAGATGTAGGGAGCGATTCGCATACTATCTTACAAACTGCCAGCTTGATTATGAAGCCAAGTAACCGTAAAAAAAAATCGTATGCTTAGTCCTTAATAAGAAAAATCCTTATATTTAAAAAAAATCTTGATAACGTCATTTTCGTATATCATTGTGAAAAATTTGGTCACTTTCGCATAATCTCACTTTCTTAAAACTTTACTCACAGTTTCATGTTATCAAACAATCAATATTGCACAAAGTCGCAAAACGTAATTTTTGCCTTTTAGCTCGGGTAAGTTATTAATAAAAATAAATATATAAAATTAATCAATCAAATCTTTAATTTACAACGCCTGTCAGGTTTCAAACTCAGCAGACCTTCTCTCTTGTTTGTACTCGCTCTTTGTATACTAAAAAGGTTTATTAATTACTATTAGCCTTTTTCGAAAACTAATAATAGAACCTGTGATTCTTCCGCCACGCTGCCTAACTCCAATCATTTTCCCTGCGGGGTGCTGCAGCTCCACGCGGCGGCAATGCAATGCCATAATTGATTTTTAATCTCATTGGGTCTCAGATCGGAATATGCAAAGATTAGAATATTTCAACGCAACTCGATTGCAATTGAATCTCACGTTATTTCATTGCAGATTCGTTTGCATTACTGGTTTTGTGTTACGCTTCGTTAGACGGCATAGAACGGGACGTGGAGATATTCAAGGGGTTTAGGTTTTGTTTTGTTTAAATTGAGGTAAGGTTCTATTATACATTTTTAAAATATGTTGCTGATGTACATATATTTTTTGCTAATGTTATAGAAATATTTGTCAAGCCATGTTCATGATTACAGAGTCCAGATGGACTAGTGAGTTCATGGATCCAGCAACAGGTTAAAAAAACGCATTCATTTGTGAGTGTTATGTGATGATACCAATTAGATAAAATATAACTTTAGTGTTTGCAGAACAAATTACCAGACTTCTAGTTTCCTAAGAGTTCTTGAGTAATCAAATGCAGATTTGTATGCAATAAAATAATTGAAATACAGAAACTTATGATTGACTATTACTACATACTACAATTACTGTAGCAATCAAAACTGACGGTACTACTTACTTACTCGACAATTTTTTTAATGGTTGATAGGTAAGTGTTTTTACCATGATTTTAAGTGATTTTAAGTGGTGGTGTGGTCGAAGATGATAAAGCGCACCTAGCCTGCAATGAAACTGGCTCCCAAGTGAAGCTGCCGTAACACACCGTTAAGTGCTTGGCGACAGATTCCCAATTCTTCAGAGTGGTAGCTGAGTACTAAAAAGTACGCTACCACCATACTATGGTTTCCTTACGGTGTTTTCCTTTAACATCAGCTTAAGCTCATTGTTGGGGTGCTCATCTTCGGCGCGTGAACCGATCACGCTAACCACTGAGCTATCATTGCCACAAAATAATATAGTGTGATATTAAGAGATGATATGATGACAACACATAAGATTAGTGTTCTAATCTAAACAGAGATTAGATTTAGATATCATGAGACGAACAACTTCGAGTTTCGTTTTGATTCAATGCACTCGTTCCACTTAACCCTATACAAATCTATGATCAATCCACAAAACGCAAGCCACTCAACAATGCGGAACGCTCGATAAGCCAATTGGAAAATAATATCCGGAATAACCGACTAGACATAATTTTGTTAACAGACAAATTCTGAGTTGACGGTTACCGAAAACAAATAGTATCACCCCTCTAATGTGGCGGTAATGAGTTTACATTCATTCATGGTGAGGTGAGAACGAGTTTTAGGTAAAAAGGAACTAACTCGTAATTTTCACAATTTATAGAGATAGTTTTTTTGATTAGTTTTGTTACCCAAATTCGTTTGACAGATGGCACTCTTTTCGGATCATCAACCCTAGCACGCGCAGAAGATAAAATTATCATTCCCTATACGGAAACGTGACAAAGCTAGAATTATGAATACTTCTGTCTCATTTTGACGAGTGTAAAGACTTTTATCACGGCTACACCCTGTCGGGAGTTTACACGTACACGCACACGCACATGCATACGCACATGCATACGCACATGCATACGCACATGCATACGCACATGCATACGCACACGCACACGCACACGCCCACGCAAACGTACACGTACACGTACACGTACACAGGGACAGGAACAGATACAGATATAAAAAGTATCCTACATATATGTTCATCCAAGTTTCAACTATATGTGTACCAAATCAATGTCAATGTGTGTGTGTTCAGCCATTTTTGCGTAATTGAGTAACAAACATCCAATCATATAAACTTTCACATGTTTAATATTATAGTAGGAAGAAAGGATAGTATTGCCCAATATTTGTTATACTAATCTTATTTAAAAACCAAGCAGATATATTTATTAGTATAGGTAAAAATGCCTTATCTCACCTTGGGAGCTGTAAATTTTTAAAGCCTTATTAATTTTGCATTAACAGCCGCTCGAGTGTGAACAATTTTCACTTATCTATACGATTTTTATACTCGTATTATCGTGAAATGGTCTTTAGAATCTTTTTTCGATTCACTAAGAGGCCAGAAATGGACGTTGCGGCATCGGTGCTCATTTGTTTTTTTTCTCTAGTCGAAGTTTATACAGGTATGTTTTTGTAAAAGTTTATTGTACCACTAATTCTCTTGTTGGTAAGTGCAGATGTAGTAGATATAAAATAAAAGTAATTGATAGATATGTTACTGTAAAAGCACGAATATTGGTTAATCTTAGGGTTTACCAGTCTATACTGGTAAACCCTAAGATTAACCAATATTCGCACAAACAACCACCACGAGTTTTACCAACACGAGTAGGTCATCATCATCATCAGCCGTATGACGTCCACTGCTGGACATAGGCCTCCCCCATGTATTTCCATAAAGACCGGTTGGAAGTGGCTCGCATCTAGCGCGTTCCTGCGGTCTTTATTAGGTTGTCTGTCCACCTTGAAACACGAGTTGGTAATTTAAAAAAAAATACGATTTTTTCGGGCTTTTGCCATTGAAATTTAGTGCATAATAGGTTTTACCAGTGACGGTTGGTAAATGTTGGTCTTAGGAATAAAACAACAAGTACTTCTTAATCATTTATTTCGATTAACTATCAGTCAAAACTTTTAATATTTTTATGTATCATATGAGAGTAATTATTAATCATTTATATTACTAATAGGCGAGCGGAGACGGTACAGAGAGATGGAACAGGTAGCGGGGGCTGCAACACGTTCTGACATATTTATTTCAACATAATTATACCGTGTCTTTAAGGCAAATCCTAAGACTTACCAAGTGAATGGTGGTAAAAGTTCGAAATAAACGATGATCCTAGAACGGTTCGGACTTTTACCATTAAGAGTTGATAAATCTTAGGTTTTACTGGAAAATCTTAGGATTTGATCCCTAATCTATTAGCGCACCCTTCCGTCAGAAACGAAACCTGGGAACCCGTATCTACCATTCCACGAACTGTCGACAGCTTCCCAGTACCCACATATACATTGACGAGTACTGTAGCAAGCAATACCGTCCGTGTCGGAACAGAACGCGCAATGGACGACGCGCAATCTAATTTTGTCGCGGAACTCGATGTCACGACATTAAGTGGTAGTGAGGACTCATTGCAATTCTCAGAAATAGAATCTATTTCTTTTTGCTATTTTCATTTCATTGCATTAAAGGTCTTAGAATATGTCTAAAAATGCCCCCGAAAATTATCAAATTCGATTAAAAAACTTAATTTTTTTACCATTAGGTTGATTTTAGGAATTTAATAATTTTCGGGGGCATTTTTAGACATATTCTAAAACCTTTAATGCAATGAAATGAAAATAGCAAAAATGTAGATCCGACAATGTTAATTGCTACGGCCGAGATAACGAAGCTACATTATTATCGCTCGAACTCGGAAACTCGCTCTTATTCTTGAAACAAATAGAACTATGGTGGCTCTTAAACCACACACCATAGAAAATTAAGACGGACACTGTAAAACCATGTGTGATTTTCCTAAACAATTGAAACAATGATTTTTTATTTTAATGAACTCATAACGTTCGTGAGGTGACCAATTCATGAACTTGCTACATTTTGTCAAAGAATGTTGACCGTCACAACAAACGCATTTATTATCTTTATTTTCTTTACGTGAAGATCGAAAATCGTTTGAGCTCGAAATTTTATTAGTGTTCGGAGTGCTTACACTGAGCGCTCGGAAACTAGGACGTTGAGCCGACGACGTTGACGAGTTTCCCCCGCCACGTGACTGAGGAATTTTCGAACTACCTACCCTCATTTTGACGCTCGTGATAAAATCTCTTTCTAAGAAATCAACTAATGACTGTACACTCGGTATCTCGGTAGGGTTTTTCAATGTTAACTCAACGCTTACGAATAGATGTAGGTATTTTACGCAGTAAAATGTGCAACAATAAGAAACTCCATTCTTTGATGGGAAAACTCATAACTTCTAACGCTTTTATATTCTCCTGATAAATATTTAATATATTACGCAAACCTACGGATATACTTCGTTCGGAACACGACTCGATATCAAAAATGCGATCAAGATGTTTGGATGCGATGGCTCGTTTGTTTGAATATCTTGCAAATAAAATGTCTAACGCGACGGAATAATTTTTATCCGTAATGGGTATGGATTTAATGAGATTAAATGGCTCATTTTTTAATGTAAGGAGTAAATACCTAAACTTCTCGGACTCCTTGTAATAATCATTATTGTGTAGAACTGCTCGAAATAAATCGTAATACGAAGTCCATTCGGTGGACTCGCCGGAGAATGAAGGCAACGGTAAAACAGGCAACTTACTGTGACAATGATCGTGATTAGATTGCATTGAAGTATTTAGAAACAATGCTTTGCTCATACGTCTCCCTTCATCATCTCTTCTCCTCAGCTCGTCTACATGACTCTGTATAGCGTAGTAATAATCATTAAATTGAGTTCGAACTTGCAATTGTTCATCTCGATCAAAAGTTTGCAACTTCCACATTGACTTCTCGATTTTAGTTTGTAATTTTATGAAATTTCTATGAATTTGTTGAATATCTCTCGCTCTAATTTTAAATTGTTGTTCATCTTTATCGTGATACTCTAAAATATGTTTTTTTTTTTTTTTTTTTTTTTTTAACATTACTCTCCACAGACACTGGGGTCCGTGACCTTTGACAACTTTGAAAAACAATTTATTTTTATTTTTTTACAATATGGGAAGAGGAATATTAGTCAAATTAATCTTAATCTAGGGTTTAATCTAGGGATAAAATGTTAGATTGTGTGTATACCGCGAGCAGACCAGCGACCCGCAAGCAGCACCCGATCACGAGTATGACGCATGTGCCAGCCATCGCCCTCCTCAACCATATCTGAGGGAAGAGAGCGACCCGACACACGACGCCGCCGCAAGAAGGAGCCTTCGATGGTGAGCATGAATGCTCGAGGAATACACACAGTCCTCATTTTACATTTAATAATTACATTAACAAATATATATTAATTACAGATTAACAATTTACATTTGAATTTAAATCGCCTCCTCTCGGCCCAGGGCCCTCATCACCGCCACGTTTCGGTCTTTAATGGCCATCTGCAGGTTGTACTCTTTGATGGTCTTCGGCGACGCAGCCGACGCTCGACGCACAAACCGACTGATAGCATCGTCTTCAATATCGTCGGCGTAGTAGACGAAGGTCCCGGTGTGCCGTGATACTGCAACGACTGCGTGCGACACGCTCTCGTGCAGCTTCATCCTTGGCTTGGTCTTTATGGCGATTACCGACTCGTACGTTAGCCCCTGAGCTTCATGAATGGTAAGAGTGCGCGACCCCGTGCCTCCCCCATAACCTTGGCTGATGAGGGTTTCCTTTTCTTCCTGCGTGTGCACTAAGAAAAGAGTGTTGGGGAGGGTGCTGGGTATTTGCACTCCCTTGTACCGTTTTTGCTCAAGAGACTTAATACGGGGAGCTGAGGAATATATACCGGAGTATATTTCCCTCAGCGCATACGCAACATCCATTGGGTTCCTGTGTGTGCAAAGCAACTCCTGACTGATGTTTGTAACCAGGTTTGGGCGATGGTACCTCATTTCGAAGATGTTTTCTCTGTCGATATAAGGTAGCTGATTGACGTCTCCAATAAGGACAAGCTCGCTAGCACCAGACAGCCGTGCAACCATTACTATAGATCCGAAATGGTTCATAAGAGCTTCATCCACCAAAAGGCGGCTGAAGCTATTTAAAATATGTTTGACTTGGTCAAGTATAATTTCTCGCTCGTAAATATCTTGTTCCGCCATTTTGTAGGTCGAGATTCGGCGCAATACAAAAATGGGCAAAAAACAAGATGAAAACTCAATAAGAACTCAAAATATTGTCGGGATTTGTAACATCGCACAATAATTACGGGAAAATATACACGATAACTCGGAAAATATGAATGATTACACGAAAACTCATGGGTTATTTTAACTAACAGCGGTATGCATGTAATAAATCTTCAGGAAAAATAATGTAACCACAGCATAGAAAACAACGGATCCGGTTCGAATGGATCAATAAATATGGTGAGGGGAGTGCTACCGACCTTGAAGTCCGTAGCAGCGCTCGTGATGTGGTTACGGTTCTTTCCCTCCTCAATGCTCAGTCCATCGGCACAGAACTCAAAGACCACCCGACGGCACTGGTCTCACACGCGGTACCGCGGCGGTCACTCACAAATTTGGTGGCAGAATTGAAAGGATAACAATGTCTGCGCTCGCGCACCTCGAGTATCGAGGATGCTCACTCAGCTCCGGGAGACGTGCGTCGTGACCGGAATCTTGTCTCATACTCACCCCGTGGCGGGTATTCACCAACACCAAACTCGAGAATGAAGGTCACATGACAATAGACATGCATTGAACGCGGGAATTCAAATTTGTAAATAGAACAAATGGGAAAATAATAGGAATCTGGTTCGGTGTACGAAGCACCGTAGTTCGGGCTTTTACAGTAACAGATATACCGGACTATACGCTTTGGGTGGTCAAAGCCATAAGGTTCGTTTTACTACTTCAACTATTGGCACAACTTTTGCAAGCGATTTCAGGGTTATGCAAAATAGTAAAAAGTTTTTCACTATGGTGAGTGTAATGAAAATGACCCCTTTCCTACTAACCTGTACATTTATTACATACACATAATTTGTACAAACATAAGTTTTGTATACTTACTAGGTATATGCGTTATTTATATTCGTTAATTTTTTTTTACTACATCTCCCGTCTTTCTATTTTCTATTCTTGTTTACCTGAAAGAGATCGCTTTTAGCGATATGGAGCCACTTTTGGCACCACACAAGGCTCTTTTTGTTCCTGTAAATTTTTACTTCTGATGTGCGCAATAAAGGGGATTTTAATATCTACATATATATCTAAAAATATGTTTTTTGTTTAAAAGTTAAAGAACACAAATCATAGCATACACATTATAAATATGGGTTACCATAGTAA
Organism: Biston stratarius; assembly: GCA_950106695.1. Taxonomy (NCBI): domain Eukaryota; kingdom Metazoa; phylum Arthropoda; class Insecta; order Lepidoptera; family Geometridae; genus Biston; species Biston stratarius. The sequence continues at coordinate 10,408,975 of OX467115.1, read as the reverse complement.
ATAATAAACTTCCAAAGATAGAAGTCATTATAGGTTGGACATACAAAAATCAATATGGCCAATAATAGGTTTCCGTTTGATTCCTTTCGATACAAAAAAGTGTCTTAGATATAAAAGTCAATGAAAGAACTATAGATGAATACTTTCTGCATACGAAATACAGAAATATCATAGAGTATAACATAAACATAAACAGGGTTATACAGTGTTATCAGCTGTAACACCTCAGCCTGAACTAATGCTTTAATAGCTGAGACTACAATGTACATATGTATTACTACAACTTCCTCAAGTCATTTTGCAAGAAACAGCAGGACCAAAGTTTACAGACATCTGTTAGCCTAGGCAAGGTAAGCGAAGCGTTGGTCGTCCAAGGTGGGTCGACGATATCGTCAACGTCGCGGGTCGAACCTGGACAAGATTTGCAAAGGACCGAGGCAGATGGCATACCAAGAGATAGGTCTATATCCAGTTGTGGGATAAAGAAGGCTGTGGATAATGATAATGATCTACAAATATATAGGTTCAAATTTGTAAGCAATCCTACAAAGAAACTCCAAAGGTTATTAACGCAAACATTAAAACACGCTGTGAGGGCTTGAAAGCCATTTTATTCTCTTTACGACTTTAACAAAGTCACCTTTTACGTTTCCAACCCTACTTTGTACGGATACTAGATTCGTATTATTTGCTATGTTGCGGTAAAACTTACTTTTTATCAAAGTGTAAAAAACAGTAAACTAAATAAAATAGTACTTAAAACTGCATCAGTATTTATAATAGCCACAGCTGGGTTACCAAGTACGCTTGAAGGGTGTTTTTATGGATCACCATAACTCACCTGATGTTTAGTGACGATGTGGTCGAAGTTGGTAAATACATCAGACCTGGTGTTGGCTCTCGAGTGAGGCTTTGAAACTCTCTTTTGATGATAGGAGATGACGACTGTCCAATGTCCATGAACATTGCAGTGGAACCAGAAATTTGAATAACAAAACAAAGTCCATCGCTGCTTTGGCGTTCATCATATTGATTCATTCGATGGTTAGTCTCAATAGCCCTGTGATTTTGCTAGAAGCAATAAGGTGCCCTTTAAACCGGAACTACTCTTGCCGGCAGAATACCTGATACTGTGGTGGCACCTACATAGACGAACTATCGCTAAAAAGATCTACAACCTAATTAGTATTTTGTCAGGAAATTATAAATAAGTTGTTTTATTTTCCACAGCGGTGCCTCCAGACATCTGCTTTCATCAATTCAAATGGGAGGACTGCGGAATGCCGCCTAAAGCTGTCATTTATTATTACAAGTCTGGCTCTCGATGCGAGGTATCCATATGCCACGAACTAACGAGTGCTAAAGAGAGTAATATACACAGGGCTATAAATTAGGGTATACTCAGCCAACAAGGGGTTATTTTACTCACCGTTATGATCAACTTTTATTATCGACACAACATTGAAATCGAGAAAAAAAACAACTTTTTATATTTAAAACTACGCTGACCTTGGATATAAACCTCGAGATTCATGAATTTTGAAACCCATAGTAAATAAAGTTCATCAAAATGGTTCCCTTTCGGCTTAGCACTTCCCGAGCTTTTAACCCTGTTTATATATACTTTCTTTTTTCTTCCTTAAACAGACGGTGTCCTACTTCATTCTTGCCAAAAATTAAAACGAATTTCATGGCTTTTCTTTATTTTTAATCTTAAATCTTACGTCAACTTATCGTTTGAATACGCCATGAGTTTCATAAATCTGCTAAGTGTCGAGTAACGTGTGCCGATCGATCAGGGTAAACTGACATGTGCTTCAATGTCAGATATCACACCACATCATCAGCCATAGGAAGTCCACTACTGGACATGGGCCTCCTCCTGGGGAGAGGTTTTGCCAATACTCGCCACGCTTGGCAGGCGGGTTAGCGAGCGCAGTTAGGTGTGATTGTTCAAGGAAGACGCTGCTGCCCATCTTCCGTATTACATCCCTTAGCCGACTCTTACAGCAACCATGGGTAAAGAAGGTGGGGTACAATTTTTACGCCGGCACCACCACGGCACACAGTCAGATATACTAAAATTTAAAACTTTAAAATCAGATAAAACTTCATAGTATTAAATGGGTTCACGGGTAACGTTAACGTTTTCTATCACGTTACAGAGACGGAAACATATACAGTGTCCAGGTCTTGCGATCCATGTGTAATTTTAAAGGGGTTCTTTAAATACGCAGCAACGCACACATTCACTGACCGTGTTTTACGGTGTGCCAAACCGAATATGTTATGATCCTACCAACGCTGATTTGGATACTCTTTTTCTACCATTTTTTTAAATAAAAATAGGCTTCTGTTTGACCACCATCTCGTCTGATGTTAAGCAAAGCAGTGGTCTACGATACAACACACTTACCTAGAAGACACCGATTTACTTGCAACTTAAAGGCACTCAGATTGTATCTATTGTTCTATAGCGGTTTCTTAATAAATTTTTCGGACAAAACATGTTTTATTTAAGGTGGGATTCTGGCGTGGTTGTCAACCCAACCCTAACATGTTCGTGGATGAGTATGAATGCGTGCAAACTTGCATCTTCTCAGTCAGGGCTAAACCTTTCAACTACCACCAGTTCCAAGATAATATAATTGAAAGTGATGACACCACTCCAGCAGCAGATTTAATACTAAATGATGAAGGTAATTTCAACTTCAATTATTTATCCAAACAGATGTTAAGCCAACAATACAAGTACCTAGTACAAACTCGCCGAGTAATAACAAGTAATAACGCGACGTTGACGACGTTAAAAAAATTTAGGAAAATTATACACCTTTTTTCTTTGTTTTTGGGATCACACTTTGTACATTTTGCCAGCGACAACATTTCGACATGATGAAATATTTGATGATAAATGAAGTTTAATAAGTCTGATGTTAAGTGACGGTGTTGGTCGAAGATGGTGAAGCACACACAGCCTGGAATGGAACTGGCTCTCAAGTACTAGAAAGAACTCTACCACCATGCTATGGTTTCTTCACGATGTTGTTCCTCACCGGCAGCTCATTCTCACCGGCGTTCATTGTTGGAGTTTGAACCGACGCCCTTTGGCGTGTAAACCAACCGCGCTAACCACTGAGCTATCATCGCTAAATTGAAATAAGTTTCAATTTACTTACATTACTTCCACAGGTAACATTACTACTACAGGTAACATTACTACTACAGACAACCCTGACGGCGGTAATACTGATGTTAATGCCGATGGTAATGCTGATGGCAATGGAAATGGCAATGCTGATGGCAATGCTGACACTAATGCCGATACTAACGCCGACACTAATGCCGACGCTAACGCTGATGGTGGTACTGGTGGGGAAGCCGCTGTTAGTGATGCCGCTGCTGCCGAAGGTGAAGCTGCTGGTGATGCTGCTGATGGTGACGGTAGCCGGAAACATGGTGTCAGAGCTATGAAAGTATAAGAAAAAAGAGGACAGTAAAGATTATCGATATTATAGAAACTAAATTGGATGTTTATCATTCATTTATTTAAAAAATGAAGATATTATGTGTCTCAGAATAATAAAGAACCCCCTTGAAAACTATTTACCTAACTACAACGATTATTAACTCATTAAAGCTGGCTAACCGAGTAAAATATAAGGGTTTTCAGAATTTAGAAGCCTTAGCTCCTTTCTTACTTTCCACTTAGACTTTAGCAATAACAATGGCGAACGATTCCGCAGAATTCCACCCCGAACCAGCTAAATAAAGTGCTGTTTTATTATAAATCTGTCTGGACGAGAGCAGGGAGGTAACTAGGGAGCTAGGTGAGTGTGACGAATTAAATAATAGCTTTTATTTGATGAAAATAAAAAGAATTGTGTTGAAACCATAGCTCTAGAATTTTAAATCAATTTAATATACAAAAAAGAACTTAAAAGAGCAATTCCGCATTCATTTATAAAATAACGTGGATCACGATCGAACCGCAGGAGCGCACGCCAGCCAATGGGCCTTTTATACAAGAACGCGGGGAGGACTCGCACGGTGAAAGTCGTCTCCTAACAATGGTATATAGGTAGGGTACCTAATTTCTAGTACTCGGCTGGCTTACCTCAAGTTGAAAACCTGTTAACCTAACCTAACGGTGTGTTTCAGCAACCTCACTTGAAAGCCATTCCAGGCTTTAAATAAATTAATCTATTTAAAATAACTACCACTTTAATTAGATATTTTAAATTAATTTAAATTTTAGATTTGAAGTTTATTCACATTTTATTTGTAGTAAAGTAACGCTTGCATCAATCAAAAAACGACAGACATTGCAGATTAAAATTAGATGTTTGGTGTTTCTAATTATTCTTCTTGTCTTTGTCTGATCCTTATTACGTCCATCTTATAAAGTTATTGCAGGCGATCGGACGCAGTCGTGGCCGATTGGAAACTTTCGGTGGAATTGTGAAGTCCATTGCAGGTGCCCCGTTTGATAAATTGGGTGAGAACAAACTTTTGCAGCGCTTTAGCAAAAATCTTAAGCGATAAGCTGGGGAGAGTTAGTCAGGTGTATATTTGCAGCGGTTTTGTAAAGCGATACTTAAGATTATTTGCCGGTTGCCTACAAAAAAGTGTTTTTTTATAAAACTTTTAAAGACAACGTTTTTTAGCGAAAATTAATAAACTGAACGAGTCTCGTAACGGTGATTTACATGGTTTATGCTTAATCTGTTTTCATTGTACACACGATTCAAACAATTTTTACTATAGTCACAACTCTGAAATCATTTAAAAAAAAGACAGATTCTCCATACTTTTGATCAAGGATCAACATGCTCTTTCTATTGAAGGATTGATTAGTCTTTTTCACGATTTCAAAGTTGTACCAACAGCGAAAGTTGTTTGTACATATGAGTAGGTACAGTGATTCTATTTAGCTAAGTGCTCGAGCTTAAATTGTTTCTTATTAGTTAATTTTATTTTACTATCCACCAATCAAATATATGAATATAGATAGAAACTAAAAACATTCTTGTGACATTCTATAACTTCGGCCACATCGGGTGGCCTTCTTCATGGACAACGCGCGCGGTCTCGTCTTTCTCGCCTTGCGCGCTTCGCACGTGTGACAGCGGTTGGTGCGCGGGCGCGAGGGTGGGAGCGGGTAGTGTGCCGAGATGCGCCGGTATGCCCTGAAGCCCTTTCTCACCGGAGTCCTTCTCTACGGTGTCCGGAATATTCCAGCAAACAGAGATCACTGCTTCATATCCGCGACCACTCACAAGCTCCATAAAAATAAGGTCTCCATCGGTGGACTATACAGTCGGAGTATCCGATATAATAATCAAACGTGAGTAATCAAAAGTAAAACAAAAATATGTCGGAACCACGTCAGTTTCCATAGTAAAAAAGTTTGAGGCATATAGCAAAACATTCATTTTAAACAACGTTTCTAAGTAAGGCATTATTTACAAGATCATCAGTTATATTACATCCTTTGGTCTTTATTTCCAAACCACAATCAGCTTCAGAGTGAACTCGAGTAAGCGTCGCTTGCGTTTGGTGTAATTTATTCATAACTTTAAAACTTTGCTCGTTACCATCTGCCAGCTTGTGTAGTTGTAAAGCTATGAGACTGCATATTATGAGAATTGCAGTAATCAATATTGAAAACTTGCCCAATTAAATTAGATAAAATAATAAAATAGGATGTAATACTTTTGTACACCGAAACATATATAAAAAAAAGTTAATGCTTCGATTAATTAACGGTAGTACAATGGCGGCTTTATCGCCTCAAGTGATTTCTTCCAGGCTACCTTCGGATAGATAATGACAGATGACACCGCTAATACGCTTGGTGGAGTATAAGAAAATAGGTAAATTTATTAAAAAGATTGAAAAAAAAAAACGTAAATAACCATAATATGAAAGTCCTGTAATATATGTATCGCTGCAATGGTTATAGACAGGCGTTATCTCACGATCAGGAGAGCGTCTCGTTCGTCTCGTTACTTTTATATATTAAAAAACACACATTAAAGGTATATTATACTAAAGTTAAAAAACCAAAACTTGTGTCTTTTCGAGTGTTAATGAGTGTGAGTGTGTATGTGTTGATGTGTGTATGTATTTTTGAGTGTTGTTGCTAGTGTCTTTTTAGTCATAATATTATATGTCGAATTACTTACACAAATGTTTTAATTTTGCTCCCAATGGCATGCATGGGAGGCATATGTCCAGCAATGGACGTCCTACGGCTGAGATGATGATGATGAATTTTGCTTCCGAGACTGTTGAAGCTTTTGGTGATGATGCTAATACTTTACTACAGCTTATTTACTTGACTCTGATTCACTTTGTGTGGCTTTTACGATGACTAAGACTTATTTTAGTAGAAGTTTCATTAAATAGTTGTAAAAAGCGCAGAGCGCTATGCCAAAAATAAAAAAATAAGATTGGCAGTTCTTCTTTTTTTGTTTATGGTATAGAGGTTTGTGCACATGCCGGTGACAAATATTTCAATAATTTACAGTTATAATGCAAAATCAAGTTAAATAAGTCTAAGTCACAGTCACATAAAGCAAGTCATGGTCGAGTCCAGACATGCCTTTGTAAAGTAGTGGCGACTTTACTACACGCTTCGATGGAGTTTTGGAAGTAACACGAAAAGTCATGTTTCACCAGATTATATCACCTTCCTACATCCTCTTGTAATTGGGCATTTTATGAATACCACTATTCATAGACATAAACGTTTGAAAAAACCCAAGATTTGGAAAGACAAACACGATTACGAGATATGATTTTTCCGCATTCCGCCAAAACCCCATTGACTGTTTCCCATACTGCTTATGCTGGTTCAGGCCGTCACGATGCCATCACTAGTTAATGTTTTTAGATGTTCCCATAAACTAAATTTTAGTAATGAAACTTACAAAGTATGTGGGTAAGTGGTAGTGTTTAACAGTTTCGCCGCGAGTGCAAAGTTAAAGCCGTAAAGTGCTACAATAATAATTTGTTTGAGTATACAAGAATACTTACATAACACAACAACATTCTTGCCGTAATAATAACTTTCAACTTTACTTAACATCATATCTTCCAAAAAGAGCAATGTTTTTGAAGTTAAACATCTATCAGTGCATTTTGGCAGTAAAACCAACACGTATGCCGTGACGGCAAATAGTGTGACGCTCTCTTATGCCCTCTACACCACTTCTCTCGATTCCTTTGTGTGTGCGCGTATACTATATACTCTTAGTTCTTTGTGTGAGCTCCGTACTGTTTAAGTGTTTCATACTTGCCAGGCGTTCTATGACGTCACACTTTTTTGTATATATGAATAAATAGGCTTGTGATTATCCACCATACCGCCACATATTATAGGAACCTTGCTTGGTCTGCCGTGGGGCAAGCTTACCTAGTTGAAACCAATCGACTAGTGACTTGAAAGCACCTACATTGACTGCCCTGTAAGCTCATTGGTAATATGTCCGCTTGAAGAGCCGTACGACGTGGGTTCGATTCCCACTCAGGACAAGCATTTTGTGGTATAATCAAAAATGTTTGTTCTATGTCTGGATGTTCTGTATATATTATAAGTATCTATTTACAACAAAAAAAGTATTTAAGTATTCTATCAGCTATTTGACTTCCATAGTACAAGCTGTGCTTAGTTCGGGGTCAGATGGCGCTGTGTGTAATGTCCTACGATATTTATTTATATATACTAGAAATTTAAAAAAATCTTTCACCAGAAATATTCTACAAAATGAGGTTAAAAAATAAACGTTTGAATATTTGAGATTACTTTAGACCACCACGCCACACCACAAATAAAGAAGGCCCGTAATAATTTTTATAAACTTAGTTCTTTAAATTATCTAAGAAAATTAGCAAGTTAAGTTTAAGTCTCAAAGCAATGAGCGCCAAAGCAGCGATGCCTCGGATTTCGTTTTGCTACTCAACGTTCTGTGTATGTGAAATAGGTTTGCGTTTCACCACGCCCTGCCTGATGTTAAGCAGCATGCAGTCTAAGATGAAGCACGCGTACCTAGAAAAATCCTGCTTAATCTTGATTTGAAGACATCCAAATTGTACTTCGCGGGAAAAACAGACGCTGGCAAAGTTCCACATCCTCGCTGTACGTATAAAGAATGTAGAATCAAAGTGCTTGGTCCGTGCGTGACAGCTAGTTTCTCCATTTTTCAAATTATTTACACAACAACGAATCTAAATTAAAACTTGATAAATGTCTAATAAGATAAGGAGTAATGAATCATACAGCGATGGGACGCTCGGGGGGATCTGGACACCGATAGTGTTGTATTAACATAGCGAGGCGGTCAGTCATGCGTGCCGCCATGGGATGAAGAAAAAACAGATGTATTTGTTTTAATTACCGAAACTTATGGGACCGAAACTGTACAACAAACTTTTTTTTTTAAAGTAAAGACGAACAATACGTTCTCCTGATGGTGAGAGATAACGCATGACCATGATTATTGCATCAATACACAGAACTTTGAGTAACAAAACAAAGTTCGGAGCATCGCTACTTTGGTGCTCATTACTTTGAGACTTACGATGGTTAGTCTCCACAGTCCACTAAATAAGCCTGATACTACCTGATAGTCCAGTCATTGAAGACATAAAAAGGGTCTTTCGCTACGGTTAAATTTGATATTACTGAGACTTTGATAGCAAGAAAAAGATTAGCAAAGATGTTTTTATATTACAATATTAATTGTCAATTTATTTATTTATCAGTTTTCAATTCAATATATTGTAATTTTTTTTTTTATATAACTGACAGACAGACTCGGCGGGCGACTTTGTTTTATAATATGTAGTGATTTAGTTACCAAAACATACAACAATTTTGCCTTAACCATCTGTGCCTGTTTAGTCCGTATTGATAGCTAATCTGGGGTTGAGGGTTCGATCCTGGTGTGGCTAATTTGTATTCAGCATGGGTGAGATATGCGTGGCGGTTTACACTTTTGGAATCGGTTTAAAAGTTTAAAAGCTCGCAAGTTCACGTTCAAAAGCTGATTAACAATAGTTAGTAGTTAAATAGTTATAGTTATTAATTAAACATAAGTAAAACAAAAATATACAGCATTTTATTATTGTTGTAGTTGTTACAGGGCTGTTGAGACTAATCATCGACAGTCTCAAAGTAATGAGCGCCTAAGTAGCAATACCCTCGACTTTGTTATTTTACTCAAAGTTCTGTATATTGTCAGGGTCAGGCGTAATCTCTTACCACCAGGAGAGCGTCTAGTTCGTCTAATTACCTTTACATTTAATGTGATTTTCAACATTTAAAATATTTTATATAAATCTTTAAGTAACATTACTCACGTTTGATTAAAGCGAATACTCCGATTATAGTTTTTTACATTACATTTATTGACCTTTTAGAGGAAAGCAATAATTATAGAAGATATTAAAGAATAGAATTACAGAATTTTAAATCTGTCCACAATTGACGGAGATTTCGATGAATATACATAAAAGGGAAAAATAACATAAAACTTCGAAATACCTAAGCTCTAATAAAAAAAAAAACATAAAGCTGATTTTGTCTCTGTTACCAAAATGCTTCCAGTGTTACTTTTTTGCATATCTAAATATTTTTTTAAATATTTCATATTACAATCGTTTTAAATAAGTTGGAGAAAATATAAAGTTCTCTTCGTTTTCGTTGTCGTATTGCACATTTTTATAAAAAAATAAGTTGTTCTTTTTCTTAAATATATCAAATCCACGTAATTTTTTATAGTAAAAATGCTAATAATAATGTAATTTTTATTAATTTTTTCGAGTTGACAGACTCGGTGTTTTGGCCGCATTCCACCTGATTTTGAGTAACGGTGCGGTTAAAGATGGTAAACACACCTAATCTGGACTGTAACTGGCTCTCAAGTGAGTCTTCCGGAATAAACCGGTGCTATAGGTACCTACTTGGCGGCAGATTTTCAATTTGAGGATGGTAGTAAGCTAGATGAGTACTTTAACACACCCTACCACCTATGGTTTCCTTACGATACTTTCTTTCACCAGCACCTCCAAGTTCATTGTTGAGATTAGAACCCACGCTTTTCGGCGTGCGATCTGAACTCGCTAACCTAGCTTTCATCACTACAAAATGTAGCCTATTCTAGAGTTTTAAATGATTATACGCACCAGCTTTATCTCAAGTTACCAACAAGCCAGCCCTGCTAATCTAACGTCAGCATCAACACGGTTGGTCGCGTGCGCTCGCGCCGTTCACGCTTACTTTATGAAGGGGAAATGGGGAGGGCTCGTGCTATCGGTCATCTGTTCTGCTCATTGTTTTGGAATTGAATTCAATTGAGTGCATTATGATCCAGCAAACGTTAAATAACAGAATCGACTGATATATTTTACTATTTAAATCAAAGTTTGTATAACGAAACAGCAACAACACGAAACCACAACAACTGTTGTTTATTTAACAACTTTTTTTATTCCAATTTTATGAAGGAACTTTTGTGACAGCCGCAGTGGGAGTCCTATCGTATTTTCTATAATGTGTTTTAAAACTAAAACAAAATAATTTGTACCTAAACACTACACATGCTTATACACACTCTCTCATACACACATTTACTCCCCTGCATACACACAACTATTTTTATTTTATTGTTGATAAGCTAGGTGTTTGACCACAGCCCACCTGATGTTAAGTGACGATGTGGTCTAAGATGGTAAAGCACACCTAGCCTGGAATGGTACTGGCTCTTAAATGAGGCTGCCGGAACACATCGTTAGATGCTTGGCGGCAGAAAAACTTATGATACTTATAATAAAGGTGGATCACTTGAGGTGACTCACACAACTTAACAGCTCCCTGGCTGCGTTAGAACAAGGCTCGGACAGCAGCCTGTTGTATGTACCAACGTCCTGTCTATTAAATGGTAAGTCACCTTAAGCGCCTCTCACTTGCTGGAGGTGACACACATTCCACCAGGAGGTGGTACATATCCTCTGCAACCTTAAACAACTTCTTCAACGAAATTAAACAAATTCATATACAGTCAAACTAGAACGAAACATTTTGATTCCACGTTCATTGTGCGGACTGCTAGACAGTGGAATGCGCTGCCTGAGTGGGTGTACTCCGTTGGATATAATCTGGGTGTCTTCAAGTCGAGAATAAATCGGTATCTTCTAGGCAAGCGTGCTCCATCTTAGACCACATCATCACTTAACATCAGGTGATATGGCGGTCAAACGTAAGCCTATTTCAAATAAAAGATAAATAAAAAAGTCAAGTCGGGTAACTTTGAATTTACACATGACTTTGAATAAAACCGGTTTGGAATTTTTTTTTTTTCTTAATACACTTTTAGTACTTAATAAGGCTCGATTATCTAGGTGAAACGGAACAATGAAATATTCTAAATGCTGCAATGGTCATGGACAGGCGTTATCTCTTAACATCAGGAGAGGGTCTCGATCGTCTCATTATAGTTACATAAAAAAAAATATCTACATGTCAAATGTTACTGAGTAGATGGTATCCCCAAGCGATGGGTAAGTTGCTGACAAGTTTATTTATTTTGTATACATTTTCTATTTAAAAAAAGACAGTTTAATCTTACCCAAATAACATAAGAATCCAATCACAAAGGATTTATTTGTCCGAAATAAATCAGTTCAAAGTTATCCAAAAGTACATTTAATTGTACAATTTTTATACATTACTTTAATAAATCATCATTTAGGCTATTTAATTTAAATTTAGAGTATGAAAGAACACTTCCTACAGAGTATAATATAGTATGACTAACTTTTTTTTCATATCCGTAAAAATCTGAGAAACGTATTCAAAAGTACCCAACTTGACTGTAATCTCTTTAGTTAAGAGGAAACAAGTCGTCATTTTCTTCATACAAACGCTTTCCCCATTTTCCTTCCAGGATTTTAATACTAGAGCTATAAATTTTAGATAGGAAGTAGATACTTGCTAATTTCATGCCTCTCTGTTTTGATTTTTTGATATATGTTTTTTTTTATAAGAGCTAGGAAGCTTCAAAAATCTTAAAATTTTCCTAGTTTCAACGCTGTGTTTCAACGTCCAAATTCCCATTCTCATAAACATAATCTTAAAAAAAACGCACAGGCAAAGAACACATCCTTCTTATTTGCTTGTTAAAAGAAATACTAAAATCGGTCTAAATTTGGAGGAGGAAATAGAGGAATACGAAACCTCGATTTTGCTCATTTTATTTCGGGTTAATGAGCCCGAGGTGCAGTTGTCCCTTTCGCTCAGTATGTACACGGGTGCTGCGTGCGGCGCGACAGAAATAGCTTGGTGAAATTCCTAATTTTCAAATGTCTCAGTTGACTGCTTTCCTCTTAAATAAATGAACTCTATTACTCATTTAAGTAATTATTACGGTTATTGGTAATTTAGTCATATCTCAAAGCGTATTCAAAATATGGTAATTTCTATATTCCAAATTAGTTTAGCTACGATTTAATTAAAACTAACAACGTTCAGATTTTATCTGTTAATCTGCTGATACGGGTTGAATTTTAATAGTGGATATATTAACACATATTTACATATTAACATTAAAATAACATATTGCATATTATTTTAAATCAAGCAATATGCGTAGCAGCGATAATAGCTCAGTGGTTAGCGCGGTCGGTTCGCATGCCGAAGGGCGTGGGTTCAAACCCCAACAATGAGCTTGAGCTGCCAGTGAAGGAAAACATCGTGAGAAAACCATAGCATGATGGTAGGGTACTTTCTAGTACTCAGCTAGCTAGCCAAATCTGCCGCATCTAACAGTGTGTTCCGACAGCCTCATTTGAGAGCCAGTACCATTCCAGGAGCCAAATTACAACAAACTGGTATCCGAGAGATGGCAAGAGACACCGAGAACGACAACTAAAGCGCTGGGAAGATGAGCTGAAACTTACTGCGGGACCCAAATGGAGGAGAGTTGCTCAAGACAGGAAGCAGTGGAAACTACTGGAGGAGGCCTTTGCCAAAAGGCACACTGAGTTGAGAGACATCCTATAGCCAAACGATACAGCCATAAAGATTAAATCTCTCACCCAGTATAACGGGCTAAATAAATAAAATAAATAAATAACCATTCCAGGCTAGGTGTGCTTTACCATCTTAGACCACACCGTCACTTAACATCTACATCACAACAACTTTTAAAAAAACTTAAAAACTAACTTTTTTTTTTTATAGCTGACAGGCTTGGTTTTTGACCACAACTCACCTGATTTTAAGTGACGGTGTGGTCGAAGATGGTAAAACACACCTAGCCTGGAATGCCTTTTACTTAAAAAAAAGTAAAAGTATGTACAATGAAAACGACAGGGTAACAAAATATTTTAATTTCTTTTGCGTTAACGGCCGTCCGCTGAGGTCTACACAAAATAAAACTTGTGAATCAAATTTAAACATTTTATAGTTGCACAAAAAGGCATTAATTATGTTGTTCTAAGAAGAATGTTGTTCTCGAAACAAGATTACGAGCAATTTTCTCAAAATAAAAATATTAAAGTAAGTTCTAAATAAAATACTAAGCTACGTTCTTCGAATAAATTTTAAATCAAGGCATATTAATTAAACGATTAATAGTTACGCACAGTATTTTATTGAAGATAGATAAGTAAGATAACTTTATTTTCCACACAAAATATAACACAAATTATACGCAAAAAAATAATATTTAAATACTAAAGCATTGTATAGGAGCCCGGTGGCCATGTTAAAGACATGCCTGCTTGTAATTTTCATGCTCGCAGTTAGGTACAATAAAGAGAGAAATATATGTATGTATGAGAGTAATGAGACTGTTGTCTTTTTTTAATAACGCAACAGTTTCGTTGCCATTAAACATTAAAATTAATCGCTCCAAATTCTATACAGGGAAAATTAAACACGAACAAAAAAAACTATCAACAAATTACATCCTAACATATAAACTACTGGTCTAGATGAACTAATAAATTAAAATAAAATAAACTAATCCAAAAGGCCGCTACCAATGGGAAGAGTTCTCAAAACGCTGGCCCCATTACCGCGTTGTATAGCAATACTAATACTATACGCTTAATTAATTAATTAAACTAATTAATTAATTAAGCGTGTGAGTATTGTATGAGTATATCAATTAATCGCTCAAAATAAAAAACAAATTTTGAATACACTCACGAAAACTAATATGTTATACTGACTGCATTGTTATGGCTTGCATAATGCATGTTCCGTATAAATATTCGCACATAAATCGCTGAGTGCAGTGCGTTGTTTATTTAAAGATCTCGGCCACGACTGCAGACCGACAATAGAACGGAAAGTAGCGGGCCAGAGGTGCGCAACAATTATGTTACGGTACAAGGTAAGGGTTGAAGCGGATTTGATGAATTTGTTTTACTATGCGGGATTACTTACGTTTAAATATATCGGATACTTTGACTATAGTTTCAGCCAATTTTTTTTTTGTTTTTTTTTTTTATGGCTGACATGCTAGGTGTTTGATCACAACTCACCTGATGTTAAGCGACGGTGTGGTCGAAGATGGTAAAGCACACCTAGCCTGGAATGGAACTGGCTCTCAAGTGAGGCTGCCGGAACACACCGTTCGATGCTTGGCAGCAGATTTTCAACTTGAGGGTGGTAACTAGCTAGCCATGTACCCTACCACCACGCTATGGTTTCTTCACGATGTTTTCCTTCACCCGCAGCTCAAGCTCATTGTTGGGGTTTGAACCCACGCCCTTCAGCATGCAAACCGACCGCGCTAACCACTGAGCTATCATCGCTACGATCCAATCCAATCCAATCCAATTATCCAAATATATTACATGTGTCTACGGAGTTATTAATAAATTATTGTATTGTGTTGCATTGCATTGAACACCCAGACATTTATATTTGTCCTGGTGGGAAACAAACACACGGCCCACAGCTCTTGAAGCAGATATTCTACCAAATGAGTTAACAGGGCAGTCGAATATAGATATATAAAATAGACAATCGCTTGTCACTTGTCCCTTACACCCAAATAGCCTGCGGAGCTCAAGATAGGCATTTAGCAGTTGCAGCAAACCTGCCTATTACCTGTGGACGCTTCATTGTGCTGTAAAATAATAAAGGGGCTGAAATGACCCGTGCGGGTAAGCATGGGTTAAAAATTACCCGCGCATGGGTCGCTCCCGGCAACACGGGGGATATTAATCTCATACTGTATAAAAAGAATTTAAAAAAATATGCACGTGTATGCTAATTAATGCGATTTGTTCGTTTATGGTTGTAAATAACAAGAGCTGCTTGTGTCTATTTATGTATGATAAGTTTATAATGTTTGCGTTGTGATAGAAGTGCGGTTAGTTTTTTCTTTACAAAATTGACATAAATATAATATTTCATTATTAGCCGTGGTGGTGCCGGCGTAAGAATAGTACCGCACCCTTTCTACCCGTGGTTGCCGTAAGAGTCGACTAAGGAATGTTATCCGGAAGATGGGCAGCAGCGTCTTCCTTGAACAATCACACCTAACTGCGCTCGCCAACCCGCCTGCCAAGTGTGCCAGCAGTGGAAGTCCTATGGTTGATGATGTGATGTGATAATATTTCGTTATAATAAGGTTCGGCAGTCTAGTTGCAAGGTGCGACAGCCTAGTTGGGAGACCGTTTGGCTTCCAATCTAGTGGTCCTTGGGTTCGAATCTCCAGGGCACGCCCTTTATTTTTTAACTTATGTGCAAATAAGTTAAAAAATAAAGAGCAAAAACAATAAAAAACCGGCCAAGTGCGTGTTGGACTCGCGCACCGATGGTTCCGTACAAACATGTAGGTATATAAGTTAAAGTGATGGTATTTTATTTTTTGTAGTAATTTATGCTTTTCGCAATTTTTCCTTATCTGTGCTATAAGACGTTGCTCCGTACCAAATTTCAAGATTCTGAGTTCACGGGAAGCAAGTACTCTGTAGGTTATGATTCCCTTGCGAATGTCGAAAATTTGCAGCATAAACGGCTGTATCTTTTGATTGCGTTGGCTTAGAAGTTTGATTTTTTCTCAGCTCCAAGGGACAGTAAACTTGAGTATTTGATATTAATTTCAGCTTGATACCTCTACGCGTTTCTGAGAAGAAAGGTCTTGATAGACAGACAGACAACAAAGTGATCCTATAAGGGTTCCGTTTTTTTCCTTTCGAGGTACGGAACCCTAAAAAGTATAAATAAATCAAAAAAGTATAAGTATTCTGTCAGTTATCTGGTCCCATAATACAAGCTTTATTTTGTTTGGGGTTAGATGACGATGTATGAAATGTACGATAATTATTATTAATATTGTAAATGCGAATGTGAGTTTTTGTTACGGTTTACGCCTTGAGTACTTAACCGATTTACATGAATTTACATGAAATAATACAGTTCTTTAGGGATACAAATATCTACAGCTTTAATTTTAATATGACACTTTCCGAATACATCTTTACAACATTTTCTAAACCTAAAGTTGTGTATAGATTACCTACCGAACTACCCTCAACTGCCTCTCTCGTACAAAGCCTGTGCTGCACGAAATCTAGCAATACCGACGCTTGTTTTGGGGACCTACTGCTGAAAAACTAAGCCTAGAAATTAGATATCAGAAATATGGTTTTACATTCTATGTAAAATATCTCTTCCATTTTAACACGCATATATTATACATTACGTTATTCGTTTGTGTGTCATAAAATTATAAAGTGAACATTTTTGTAAGTCGAAGCAAAAGTGTGTTTGACTTCTATATTACTACCAGATTTTGTGGCAATGATAGCTCAGTGATTAGTGCGGTCGGTTTGCACGCAGAAGAGTGTGGGTTCAAACCCCAACAATGAGTTTGAGCTGTCGGTGAAGGAAAACATCTTGAGGAAACCATAGCGTGGTGGTAGGCTACTTTCTAGTACTCGGCTGGCTAGCTACCTCAAGTTGAAAATCTAACCATCCACCAAAAGGCGGCTGAAGCTATTTCTTCCAAAACTGTTTACGAGGGAGGAAGCCATGGTTCGCAACCTGGTTTTTACCAGGTCTCCTATGCGGTATTGTTGGGGATTGAACCCATGACCTTCGTCGCGTGAACGGACCGCACTAACCACTGACCTATCATCGCTACATAAAAAGTTGACTTCACTTATTAAATAAATAAATAATGTAGGACATTACACACAGCCCCATCTGATCTCAAACTAAGCAAAGCTTGTATGATTGTCAAATAGCTTAAAGAATACATACATACTTTTTTGTTGTAAATACATACTTATAATACATACAGCACACCCAGGCACAGAACAAACATTAGTTTAAACCACAAAATGTTTGCTACCAATGAGCCAACAGGATTGTCAAAAATCTATATTGCAAATTGGTAAAAGAAGACAATTAATCATAGGTAGTTATATAATGTAACAGAAATGTTTGACTTTCCCGTACTTTCAGAGTAGCCCCCCGGCCGCCTTGTAGAATTCCACTTCCGTACAATTCGGCGTCTGTCCGCTGCAGACCAGCTTGTAACTCGTTCAACTATTTATTAGTGTTGATAGCGCTCGAGCTCTATTGAGTTCCAATGTTTGATACCACTCGCGAACTATTCCTAATGGCAATACTAAGTTTTGTGCATTTGCGAAAATAGCTCTTTTTGTATCTGGAATATATACGTCAGTTTAGCTGCAAAGTTTTTTGTATGGTTGCTTCCTGGAATAGACCTGGCTCTTACATGAGGCCGCCAGAGCTTCAAGAGTAGGGTATGGGTTCGATACCCACCCAAGACAAATATTTATGTGACGATAAATGTTCGTTGTGTCTATGTTCTATCAGTTATGAAATGTACTAGGATTTTTTTTATTCAGACCTTTGTTGAATTTTTTTGTGATTAATTATTATTTTATTATGATGTATACGATTTATAAATCAATTGAGAAATTAATTTATGAATGTCATGTTTTTTAAATATTTGCATTATATTTATGTATGTATTTTTTATTAATCATTCATAATAATAATAATAATTTATTGCAATAAATAAGGACACATGAGTATTCATATACAAAATTATCATAAACTGATTAAAATTAAAATAACAATCATTTATATTAATATTATAAATATGTATTTTGGCTCTTTGCAGCAGTCAAGAGTGAATACCTATTTGTATCGTTGCATCTTGTATAATAAAGCCAGAATGAGGTCTAGTAATATAATAGAACTCGCTAACTTTCTGGAATGGGAACGTAAGTTTAGATCTAGTAGGTGTCTAGTTCAGCTTAACCCCAGTTCAGAATCTACATAATAACGTAGAACAGTACAGATAATCTCAAAGTGAGATCACAGTGCTGTATAATTATGACATCATGGTATAACACAAAGATAATATATTTCTAGACATAATTTCATGTCTAGAAACTCAATACTCAATATTTTATTACAATGTTAGAAGACTAAGTATATGTAGGTTTTATTAATGTTACACTTAGTAGATTCAGAATCGCACTGTACCATAGCAACAGTGTGGAGCGGTGGGATTAATTCTATTATTATTTCAACGTGAAACGTCTTTCATTTCGGTCAGTAGGCGGTAGGGTTTCTGCTCGAGAATTCTCGGGAAAGTCTTTAATCGAGACGGAAAAAAATCTCAACGCCACGAGAACTCGAGAAATCAATTCCGTGCGCTAACACGCATATTACACATACAATACTCAAATAAAAAAAAATGATATGACATTTAAATGTTGAATTGATTAATCCAGGGGTCCGCAACCTTTTGACAGGTAGGTGGCAAAGTAGAGTTAATGCGGGTCAGTTGCAATAATAACCCTAGAAGCTTAATATACGTATAACTGGTCACAGAATAGATAGAAAAAATAAAAACAAAAATGCTATTAAAAATTGTTAAAATAAAGGCAATATAATTCTTATACTTGTAATGTTTTCTATTTAGAATCTATAATATTTTGGATATTTATGACCAATTTACAAAACAATGACGAGCCGCAAGTAGGACTTCCGCGGGCCGCATGTTGCCGACCGCTGGTTTAATCAAAAGACTTTGATATTATTAACATAACAGTAGCAAAATGTTTGTTTTGTTAAACAAGTTTTATAGTTATATAATATGTACCAGCTTTTTTTTAATTTAATTTTACTAATTATTTTTTGTTTAATTAAATACTTTTGGGACCCAATAATTATAAAAAAATAAGTACTAGCCCTACTTTTTACTTATTATGTAGACCGGTCGATCGAGGTCGAGAAACCAGAAATCCTAGTAGGCGGTCATTTGCAAAAACCAAATGTATCGAAATATGTTAAGACAAGATCTTTTTAGCTTTACCGGCATTATTTTAAGACAAGTATTTAGAAGCCATTACTCTGTAGTAATAAAATATAAAATAAGCTTAAGTAGGTGAAATATAAATCAATACAAAAGCTAATATGTATTTTTTATATTAATTGGTGCCGCGAGTAATATCGTCAGAGACAAATATTTGCATTTTTTGTATGTAAAAGTATAAGGTGAACGAGATGGTGTCTTGATGGTAAAAGATAACACAAAGCTTTGAATAGTAAAACTAAGTCCAGGGCATGGCTGCTTTGGCGCGCATTACTTTGAGACTTTCGATGGTTAGTCCCAACAGTCCTGTTATTTCGCTAGCTGCAGTACCCTTCATATCAATACACACTACAGCTTGGCTGCAGAATATCTGGTACTACGGTGGCACCTACCTAGACGTCCTCCTACTGAGGAGACTCACCACCAAGTAAAATCTTATACCAAAAATGAAAAAGTTTGAGAAGCACTCAGCTACAGTTAGAGTTCCAGATCGCCTGCCTTTGAAAGCATTCTAGTTTATACATCCGTGTATTTAGTTGTTTAAACTTAGTTGTTAGTTGGTTTGTCTGTGGTATTGTCTTCATTATCTAAAATGCCTTTCTAAAATAATTATCTTAAAGTTTTAACTTCGTGTTTCTAATATAAACTTAGCACATGATTAAAAATTATTTTGTTAGTAAGTGAAATATATAAGCATAATTTAAAAAGTACTAGATGGATTACATTTTTCTTTAAATGCCTATGTTCAAATATTTTGGCTTGAACAAAATAGAAAAAGTTATCCGATAAATTGGGAAAGTCGAAATACTTAATTTTTTTTCGTTGAAGGACAATATATTTAAAGAGTAAAACCTATCCCTTTTCCAAATTTCACTCAAGTCAGTTAAGTCGTTACGGAGTAACACGTAGCAATCTTATTATACACATGTGTGCTCTGATGTCTCATTTGATAGTGTATCTGTTTCAAGAGCTGTAGGGCGTGGGTTCAATGCCCACTCAGGACAAACATTTGAGTGACAAACTTAAATCTTTGTTCTGTGTCTGGGCGTTCTGTTTGAATTATAAGTATTATATACAATAAATTACATAAATATTTTATCAGTTATCTGGTTCCCATAGTACTAGCTTTGCTTAGTTTGGGGCTAGATGAAGTTGTTTCTTAAGATATTTATATATTTATATATTTATACACACCCACTCAATATGTAATGAACCGTAAAATAATATTTTAGATGCATGTTTTCATATAGGTACGTACAAAACACAATTGCAAGCTACCATATCATATATCACGTCACACTAGCGAGTATAGCGCAAGCGTTAAGATGAGAGATTACATGCGAGAGGCGCAGTGTTAAGTTACATGCCGGAACCCACTGATATCAAATAATTGGAACGGCTACATGTGTCGTATAGATGTGTTCAAAAGTATGAGCAGAGATACAGAGAGATTACGAACAAAGCGCAGTACGAGGAACTGTATTTATCAACGCTTTACCATACCTATTTCAGATGAATTAGGTAAATAGGTTTTTTAAATTAATATAAATAGGCTTGCATTTGGTCGCTATCTCACCTAATTTTATGTGATGATGCGGTCGAAGATGGATCTAGCTTGCCCAGAAGATACAAATTCACTCTCGACCTGTAGACAAATAGACTGTATTCATCGGAGAACACTCATTCAGGCAGATCTACAATGCAAGTGGAAACAAACTGTTTCGTTCAAGTTTGAGCGACATTGTTTATTATTCAAACTAAAATTTGTAAATAACAAGTTCATTGACAACAGAGCTTTTAAAGATATAATAGGACTAAGTTTGTCCGTTAACTAACTTGACGGAAAGCGACGTTGCCACCCAAAAATAAACCATACTTGCCTGGAAAAGGCCAACTCATAACCAACGTAAATTGAAAGCACCCAGATTGTATCGATCAGAAAATACCCAACTGGGCAGCGAAACAAGCGGTTATCAATAGCAAAACCATTCATGCGGCATTGATTTTAACATTTCCTGAATTTCAATTAGTAGGAAAGTCAGACCTGCGAACACAAGTATAGCAGATCAATGAGTGCCAATAAAGGGTAGTATATTCCGTCCCTTTATTTTTCATTGGCTTGGATGCCACGTTTTGCGCTAACAAAATAGTTAGAAACGCCTATTCTACTTTTTTCTAATATTCCATGTAAAAGATTTATTGTGCAGCTAACTTGGTGTCATGTGACAAGGTACTCTGTAAACGGCTGTCTTTCCGATAGTTTTGTAAATTATTTTAAGATTGTGTGGGAATATTGCTGTTTAATTGGTCGTTGTGGTTATAAATACGTCTGAAAGGAAAATATTGTAAGAAAAATATCAATAGCGTTCATTATGGGTACCGTTGTATGCGTGTGTGTGGCGAGATGGACGAATTGATGGTGAACGGAATTTCTGGGCTTTGTGTAAAGAATTACGAGGTATTTTTTGTTAAAAATGTTCGGTAATAGAAATGTGATATTACTGCTATTTTAGTGCCTACCCACATATCTACGTACAATAAATAACTAAATAACACGAAACTCTTGTATAAATAAATAGTTTAAAACAAACTTGCTGTCCATGTCTGTCCGTTTAGTGGAATAGTAAGATTTTGTGTAAAAAGTAACTTTGCCTGTAACATTATTGTTATTTATGGCCGATAGATATTACTGATTATTGATTTTCACGCAACTTCTTCCAAGACACTATGACATCTGTTTCATAGCCCTGTAATTTCTTAGAAAATACAAGGGTATTGAGATGAAACAACTGGACAATTTTTTCTTACTCAAAGTTCTGTGTATCGCTGCAATGGTGATGGGCATGCGTTATCTCTTACCATCAGGAGAGAGTCTCCTTCGTCTCATTACTTTTACATTTAAAAAAAGCCACGCAACGGATATTGTTACGATTTTTACTTCCAGTTAAACATTATAATACGAAAGGATTGTATATACAATCCATCCTAATCAAACTTTCATGTACGTAAAAAATCAAAGTATTGTCAATGAAATTAATGTTTTATACCGATTATTGCTCAGTGGTTAGCGCGGTCGGTCCCAACGCCAAAGGGCGTGGGTTCAAACTCCAACAATGAGCTTGAGATGCCAGTGAAGAAAAACATCGTGAGCAAACCATAGCATGGTAGTAGGGTTGTTTTCAGTATTCGGCTGGCTAGCTACCACCCTTAAGTTGAAAATCTATGGCCAAGCCCCTAACGGTGTGTTCCGGCAGCCGCACTTTTCATGTTTCAATTCAGGCCGTAATCGTTTTCAACCAATCCGTCACCTAACATCAAATAATTTACACCCATAAGAAGATATAATAACTTTAAAACTATATAATTATCTACGTATTATATCAGAAAAATAAAAAATTATACAAATATATAATGCCAGGTTTCCAGACAGTTCATCAGTAAAAATGCAAGTAATAAAATATAGACATAAAAATGGTTGCCTTTTTGCGAACGTAACGATTATTAAGAATGTAAACGTAAATTAAGAGCCAGGCCGGACGATGTTGACTCGGATTCCAATTTAATTTTGTACACTTTGCCCGGGGAATACCAAATAGTAGATTTTGGGAATTAGATTTACTTGCTAGATGTGGCTTCTCTACATAGTATAAAATAAAGTCGCTTTCCGCCGTCTATACGCCTAGATCTTTTAAACTATTCAACAGACTCAACAGATTTTAATGCGGTTTCCATCAATAGACAGAGTGATTCAAAAGGAAGGTTATGTATAATACTTGAATACGCACTACATTGCATCCGTGCAAAGCCGGGGTGGGTAGCTAGTCATTCATAATACAACATTTGTACAAGAAAAACATTTTGTTAGTTTAAAAATAGTTTTTTTTTTGTCCAAAAGCCTCACGACCTTAGATGTCGAGGATACATCAACATAACCCCAATAGTTTTGCTTAAAACAACTATGAAATAACTATTTACAGTTATATGTGTACATATAATTAATTTGTTCTGTCGATACGTACTTGTTTCATTCGTGGACGAGGCGTTATTTTGTTTGACTGAAAATGTCATTCTTCATGAAGTATATACCTACATAATTATGTATTTCATGAAGTGGTGTAGATGATGTTGTGGCTAGGCTTTTGGATAAAAAAAACTTTTTTAACGAATATTACACTCTTCTGTTTACAAAAGATAGACCCATGACCATTGTAGATACCCAAAACATTGAGGAACAGAACAAAGCCCAAGGCATTGTAGCTTTGGCGCTTATTTCTTCGACGGGCAATCTCAATTAGCCTTGTAATTTCGCTAGCTGTACTGCGCAGTATTTCACACTGGAATGCAGTAAGGCTCACACACTACTGCTTGGCGAGCGAATATCTAATTTCGCAATGGTACCTATCTCCAGTTAAAGAGATCTACTACCAAGTGAAGAAACATCGTAAAGAAACCATAGCATAATGGTACTCTCAACTTTCTAGTACTCGGTTGGCTAGCTACCATCGTCAAGTTTCAAATCTGCTACCAAACATTTAACGGTGTGTTCCGGCAGCCTCTCGTGAGCTAGTTCCATTCTAAACCCGGTGTGTTCATCATCTTACCATTTTTGAGGTTTCGTACCTCAAAAGGAAAAAACGGAACCCTTATAGGATCACTTCGTTGTCCGTCTGTCTGTCTGTCAAGACCCTTTTTCTCAGGCACGCGTTTAGGTATCAAACTGAAATTAATATCAAATACTCAAGTCTACTGTCCCTTGGAGCTGTGAAAAAATCAAACTTCTAAGCCAACGCATTTAAAAGATACAGCTGTTTATGCTGCAAATGAACTCAGAACTCAGAATCTTAAAATTTGGTACGAAGTTACGACTTATAGCACAGATAAAGAAAAAATTGCAAAAAGCATAAATTACCATTAAAAAAATACCATAACTTTTACTTATATACCTACACTAGCTGTGCCCCGCGGTTTCACCCGCGCTAGATGCCTACGTCATGGTAGCTTTATGCATGCAAAGTCTTAGCCCGATCGGTTTAAAATTGACAAAGTTTCATACAAACTTTCATCCCCTATTTTATCCCCTTGGGGGTAGAATTAATCAAAATCCTTTCTTAGCGGATGCCTACGTCATAACATCTACCTGCATGCCAAATTTCAGCCCGATCCGTCCAGTGGTTTGGGCTGTGCGTTGATAGATCACTATGTCAGTCAGTCAGTCAGTCAGTCAGTCAGTCAGTCACCTTTGAGTTATATATATTTAGATTAGATGTTTGTACGGAACCCTCGGTGCGCGAGTCCAACTCGCACCTGGCCGGTTTTTTTTGTTCATGTCATCCTACAACGCGATTGACCCGGCACCCGCACAGTGATACCAAAAAATGCTATGAAATTATTCTAGTAGTTTTGTAGTACTACTAACCTTAAAGATATAAGCGACTTTGACATGAACTATGAGACTGCCGCCTACTCTGCTACAGATGGTTCAAGTTGGTCTCTTCCATTTTCTCAAGATCCTTATTATTTCAATTTCTTAAGGAAGCTCTTAGGTAAATTTAATTTGCTGATTCAGTTTGCACTTTAATTCTTATGATTGGTAAGTCCCTCTGTCCGTAATCGTTGTAGTGGGGCTTTTATATAGCCACTGTCGCCTTTTTCAGTTCACTTCGTTTGCTCTTTCGTTTGATCGAAAAACTAGTTTAAACATTGGTTAAGTTTAAACAACGTTGATATGTAAGGCCCTTTGCATGTAAAATAATTACGATACCAATTTTAAATTATATCAATTTTTTTTTTTTTTTTTTTTAAGTTTCTCGTTTTAAGGCGGTGTTGATTAGATCCAAAGAGTTAGTATGAAACATGGAAATCTGAAGGACTTCTAGGTGTTCCAAAATGTACACGTGTACACATGATCGTGTTTATGACATGGCCACACCCAATTTTTTTAGGGTTCCGTACTCAAAGGGTAAAGGCCTTTAATTAATGATAGGCTAGGCTTGCTAATGTTTGACCGCAGCTCTTTTTTATATTTAAAAGATTTAAGATGAGACGCTTGACTCTTGGTGGTAAGTGATAACGCCTGTCAATGACCATGGCATCGATACAAAGAACTTTGAGTAGAAAATCAAAGTCTAGGACATCGCTGCTTTGGTGCTCATTACTTTGAGTCTTGTCACATGTTTGTAAACGCGCCTAGCCTGGAATGGTAAATGGCTCTCAAATGAGGCTAGAAATTGTTTAGAATCAGACGAGCTGATGGTCATACGCGGAAAAAAAACTATTTTCAATTTGATGGTACCTAGGCAGCATGTTGGGATTTGAACCCATATCGTTCGGCATGTGAGTTGCGACAAAACACCTAAACTTTAATTCATACAAAAAAAACTCCATCCCAATAAAATTGGATCCTATATTTATCTCCTTAACTTCAGCACTTCCCTACTTACCTTTCATGGCCAAATCCCTATTAACCCAGACTTATGTGGCCACTTGACTACTGTCCGCTCTAAATCCATACAGGGCGTAACAGTGACGTTAATGGTCTTCCCTCGAACGGTCGAGACACCCTGTATACGTGATGTATGGGAGACCGGACGGTGACAGTTTTAGACCGAGCTTGGGAAAGGAATGGTGCCTTCGTGTTTAATACTGTATAGTTAATGGAAATCGTAGTATTATCTAACTTCAAATTGGTATATTTTTTTACTCGATGCATATTTTCTATGTGCATGCCGTTAATTAAAAAATTAGAAGCAAGATAATAATAAAATAAATAAATTTTGAAGGTTATTTCACAGAGCGCCATCTAGCCCCTAATTAAGTAAAGCTTGTTGCTGTCTTTTTGTAAATACAAACAGTGTGTGGGTACACACAGAACACCCACACATAGAACAACTATTTATTTTCGTCACGCAAATCTTAGTTCCGAATGGGAATCGAACCCACGCCCTTCTGCTGTCGAAGCAGAACTACTACCAAATGAACTGACAGGGCAGTCAATGGAACGATATATTGGATTCATTTCGGACAGTGTGCTTCAGAACTACATGGTCTAATTCCCCCGTGGCCATTTTTCTTTCGGACGGCCAGATGTTCGAAAACGACATCGTCGGTTGATATTCCAAAAACCCGTACGAAACGATTTAAATCTACTTTCATTGTTCGAACGACTAAAGCGTGGAATACGTTACCCGAGTGGGTGTTCCTTGATAGATACAACCTGGGTGTCTTCAAGTCGAAAGTGAATCGGTATCTTCTAGGCAAGCGTGCTGCATCGTAGATCGCATCTTTCCGAGATGGCGATCAAACGCAAACGTATTAATCATTAAAAAAAAGTGTATACCTACCAAACCACAAACATAAATAACTTAATAAGTACGTGTATCTACTAAGTAAGTATTATAAAGTATGCAGCATCACAACGATGCCCTTATCGTCTATAGCGGTTTCTTCCAGGAACGGTCAAGTGCGAGTCGGACTCGCACACGAAGGGTTCCGTACCATTATCTATGATAAAGGCAAAAAATCGCGTTTGTTGTATGGGAGCCCCCCTTAAATATTTATTTTATTTCGTTTTTAGTATTTGTTGTTATAGAGGCTACAAAAATAAAAAAAAAATTATAAATTTCAACTGTCTAGCTATCGCGGTTCTTGAGATACAGCCTGGTGAGAGACAGACGGACGGACAGACCCGTTTTTACCCTTTGGGTACGGAACCCTAAAAAAAAGTTCGCGAATTGTGTGAAGTCTTGGCCGCACTTGGCCAGCGTGGTAGACTATGACATTACCCATTAGTGGGACAGATTATAAAAACAAAACTGATTCTGAATTAGAGGTAGGTTAAAATTGACTTACATTGTGTATTAAAAACGAAGCTGATGTGGAAGTTCGATGTTTACAACCAAAGAGAATTCTGCTTTCTCTCAACCATTATTCATACACTGCATACATAAATGATAGGTTGCGATCGCGCAATCTTCTCTCCCTTACAAAACAAAGGCTGTTTATCGAGACACGCCCGCCGATCAGACATTGAATACGGAATACGACCACCGGTAACAAATTGTATGTAATAAAGCCTGTAACACATACCCGCACCGAGTATGTTGGGCCACGGAAACAGCGAGAACAAATTAAAATATGCAACTGTAAAATTTAGCTCAAATCTACAGACACTAAATTACGAAGACATTTTCAGGTCAACTGAGACATTTGAAAATTACATAAAACGTCATAAAATCGTCCCATAAAATTATAATGCTCTAACTACTTATGTATTACCATTCCAATTTCCGATGCTACAAGTATGTGTAAGTTGATTTAAACTTGAAAACGATTCACTATCTCATATTTTGTCAATCTAGGATTTTATGTACACTAGATATGTTCAATGTTATTATTTATATGAATAATGAAGAAATTTTGAAATTGAATTGAACGAAGACATGATGACAAACGCAGTACCAGATATTTTGCCGCCAAGCAGTAGTGTGTAAACATTACTGTGTTCCGGTTTAAAGGGTACTGCAACTAGCGAAATTACAGGACAGTTGACACTAACCATTGAAAGTTTCAAAGTAATAATCGCCAAAGCAGCGATGTCCTTGACCTTGTTTTGTCACTCAAATTTCTATGTATCGCAATGGTCATGGACAGGTGTCGTCTCTTACCATATGGAGAGCATCTAGTTAACTCGTCCGTCTATAAAAACAAATTTTAAAATTTACAAAATAAAAAATAATTCAAATGGTGTATTAAAGGTTTGAACGAAAGCATCTAATTTAATGGCTTCAATATGACCCGCACGGTATGGTCCCTGATTATAGCGCTGCTAAGCTGTTTACTTAAGTGGGTCACCGGACTACAGCACTGGCTGTGCGCGTCGTCGGGGGCTGAGTAATTCTCCACAACATTAGTTGATGCTCTGTGTTGTAGTGAAGTATTGATATTTCTTTGTTCACAAGTTGTCTTATAGCAATAATTGAAACAGAATTGTCCTTTTCCAGACATTTGTAGGCTGCGCACTCCCATTGCTTTCCGAAGAATCTATCGCCCAATCTCTTCTATTCTACTTTCAATTCGTGCATAGCTTTGTTATAGGCAGCCCTGTTAGCTCATTTCATAGAATATCTGCTTCAAGACGTGGGTTCAATTCCCACCAGTAAAACATTCGTGTGATGATAAATGTTTGTTCTATGATTGGGTGTTCTACATGTAGGTATTTATAAGTATGGTTTTATAAAAAAAATATATATTATTATTCCATCAGTTTTTAGTATATAAGTAGTCCCATAGTACAAGCTTTGTTTAGGTTGGGGCTAGACGGCGTGGTGTGAATTGTCTGAGAAAAAATATTTTGTTATCTTTCTTTCTTTTATTTTGTTTATTTTCTAAAACATGAGTAAACATTTTGTGTAGATGTATGCTATGTAAGCTTATTAGAGGTTAAAATAGCACTAGTGGACCCTGTACTAGGAGTGTGTGTGTGTTTGTGTGTGTGTGCGGGCGGGTGGGTGTGTTTGTGTGTATGGGTGGGTGGGTGTGTGTGTTTATGTGTGTGTGTGTGATTGATTGATTAACACTAGTTAGGTGAATTTTTTTAGTAGTTTCTTGATTTCTTTATAGGTTACGGACTGTAAATACTTGAAAATTATGTGTTTACATAGTTAAAATAAATAAAAAATAAATATTGTAGGACACATTACACACAGCGCCATCTGACCCCAAACTAAGCAGAGCTTGTGTGATGGAAGTCAGATAACTGATAGGATACATAAATACTTTTTTTTTTGTAAATACATCATACTTATAATACATACAGAACACCCAGACACAGAACAAATATTTGTTTATACCAAACAAACATTTGTCCTTGGTTGTATTGTGTATTTTTGTGTGAGTCCGTGTTTTACTATATTCTACTCTTGCTATCTGTAAAAACCTTAATTTACCGTCAACGCTTATTGAGACTATCTATGTACATAGGTGTAAATTTTCTTTTGACAATTTTTTTAATGGTTGGCTTGGTGTTTGACCACATCTTATCTGATGTATGACGGTGTGGTCAAAGATCGTGAACACGCCTCGCCTGGAATGAAACTAACCGCAATAACCATTGAGCTATCGTCGCTACAAAAAAAATATGGTACTTAAATGAGCCAGATGTAAACCAAATATTTCCGGTTACTTCATCGGCATTTGATAATATTTCATTAATATTAAAGTTGTTTATTAGAGGCGAACCATCAAAGCTGTTAGAATTGGCGTAAATCAGACCTAAATATAAATATTAATCTTTAATGCGGTTTTGATTCGTAACCGAATCGTTTGAAGAAACGTTTTGTTTCAGAATTGCTCGGAAATTAGGTCGTGCATTTTTAATTTTAGGTCAGTTAAGACAACAATATTTGTTGCTCTTTCTTTTGTAAATAAAAATACAGGTAATAGTTAACCTTAATACTTCTATTAATGATAGTTGGTGGTAGATTTCTTCAACAGGAACTCGTAGTACCAGATATTCTGCCGCCATGCAGTAGTGTGTAAACATTACTGAGTTTTTTTTAAATATTGAATAGTTCTACGATTGGCCACTAACTCGCCCGAGGATGAAGCACACCAAACTAGAAGAAATCTATTTACTCTAGCTCTAAAAACGTCCAAATTATAATTTAAAGGAAACAGATCAGCTGGCAATGAGTTTCGGTTTGAAGGGTACTGCAGCAGCTAGCGAATTTATTGGGCTGTTGTGACTAACCATCTAATGTCTTAAAGTAATGAGCGCCAAATCACCGATGCCCTGGACTTTGTTTTGTTACTCAAAGTTCTGTGTACCTATCGCTGCAATGGTCATGGACAGGCGTTATCTCTTACCATCAAGAGAGCGTCTCGTTCGTTTTATTACTTTCACAGACTTACTTGGCTAGAGTGGTGGACTAAGGTCTTACTTAAAAAAGAAACAGGACGGATTCGGAAGTATAAGTTGGCATATTTTCTTTGTCAAGAGCTGTATTCCACATTAAAAACGTTTCGCGCCAACCTCTCTAGTCTCCCCAGTGGAAAAAGCAGATCAGCAAACATCTCACGTCCAGGTTGTATGTAAAAACGTGAAATATTTGTGAAGTACCCGCCTCTGAACTAGGTCAATTGACTTTGCGTTACGCTGAACGAAATTATACGCTTTTTCGAATTACTCGGAAATTCGAAGTGTTTGCATTTTTTGTTCGCTTTAAATCTATTCGAATACTACACTGTAAGCGCATTTGGTAGAAAATCTGCTACAAGAGCTGTTGAGCGTGGGTTCGATTCCCAAAAGGACAAACATTTTATTACTTTAAATGTTTTTTCTGTGTCTGGATGTTCGGTATGAATTTACAAAAAAAAAGTAATTTATGAGTTATCTGGTTCCCAGAGTAAAAACTTTACTTAAGTTGGGGCTAGATGGCGCTGTTTGAATAGACCTATGATAATAATTATTTATTATTTAATAAGTGGTAAATTTAATTAATAGAATAGGAGGTTTTTTTTTTACCTTCATCTACATAGGGATATTTTTTATTAATTGCTTAAGCCTAAACCAAATTAAGAAGTTTAGCTCTTTGGTTATGTCACGACAGGACAGACTTTATAAAAATTGGTTCAGTAGTTCAATATTTAAACCTAGCCCTACCCTAACCCTACCTAAGCGTAAGTTTTATTTGAGGTTAGGCATGGAGTCGGTTAATATATTTAATTATTAATTTATAGTTGATGATAATTATGGGGGAGGGCTATGTCCAGCAATGGACGTCCTACGGCTGAGATGATGAGTTGATGATAAAATGTAGTATAATGTATGTATGTGCTAATCCAGAATAAAAGATATCTGTATTCCTAATTTCATTCAAATTCGAACTACAAACATAAACAGATAAACTTTTACCTTTATAACCAGATGCGCCCCTCAGTGTTACTCGCTAGCCTATATTGTGTTAATGCAGGGTGTCAGCTACCTCTAGTCAAAATTTTATCAAAACTGGTCCAGCCGTTAAGCGTAAAAAAAGTAATAAACATATGTACAACCCCATATACATACTCACATACTTTCGTCTTTATAATATTTGTAAGAACTGAAAGCAAATTAGACTCGCGACATAGGAGGGTAAAGTATACAGGGTTATAAGTTTGGGGCATATTCAGCTCAAAGGGGCTCATTGTACTTATTATTATAAACAGCTTTTACTATGAAGGCAACCCTGAAATCGCGAAAAAAATCGTATATTTTGTGGATCGAAGAACAAATATAGAAAAAAAAATTAGCCCTTTTGCGAACCCAACTTGCGCTTGGATAATTCAATGAGATTCTCACTACAATCACATCACAGTTGACGTTATTATTATTATCTTTAATAGGCAAAATAAAACACTTTTCTAGTACTAATTTCGAACATTTCAACCGGCTACGTTTTAAAAAATACATAATTCTTTAGATTTGTATGTCGTCACTCGATCGAGTCTCAGGGCGTCTAAACTTTCTCCGATTCGCAGTTTTCAGTCTAGAACACCTATCCTAGCACTAATCGGTTTTACGAAAGGTGTCCTGGACGCTGGAAGTGAAAAGCCGAAGGGCTGAGTGGTAATGTCATGAGAGGCCTATTTCCAGAAATGGACTAAGATAATAATTAATTATGCTGCTGCTGATGATGATGATTGTGTTCAATGTAAATATAGACAAATTGATGCATATGCCAACGGTGACTATAACTTAAAAATTGTGTTTTATAGTGCACCTTTCCGGTACTGAACCTTAAGGATTTTATTGTCGTGATTAAAATCAAACAAAATAAAACTACAGAAACGGTCCTTACTCCCAGTGTCGAGTGCATATTCAATTTTATCGAAATGGACGGAAACTTTTATCGTAACAATCAATGAACGCAATATTCGCACTCGGCGTCCAATTATTTAAAATTTACTCCGAGTCACAAGGCCATTGCAAAAGCGTTGACCATTACTGCGTTCATTACTTCCCTGAGTAGCATGTTTTATGTAAATAAGCAATGTATGCAGAACGTGGAGATGCCATCGCCTCCTTATACGGTTCCAGAGTGCTCATTGTATGCATATCCGAAACGATGCTATCACAAAGTTTGCTAACTATTTGCAAACCAATTTGTCTTGACCCCAGGGCGAGGTTTGCTTCTTTGATAGTTATTCGTGTTGCATAACATGAGAGAGTTCTATTCAACTGGTTGATTTTGGCATCAAAATGTGTGAATATATAGTTCCTTATTGAGTTTGCAGTTGGTTTATAATTTTATTTTTACTTATGCGGGATTACTGACGAGGAAAAAGCGAAGAAATTGAGGAAAGGTTCCAGAGCGCACCGGTGCATTTCGGCACTCTACTCGCTCCCAAGCCCGCGGCCGCGCACCAATCGCTGTCTTCAGCGATGCGCGCAACGCCTCGTAGTGCGGAACAAGACGAGGTCACGCGCGCGTTGTACTCTGCTTTGACTCCTTGAAGAAGGCCACCGGATGCGCCTGAAATTATATAATTAAACGTGAGTAAAAAGTAAGAGTAAGTAAAATAACAATGCGTCAGAACCACGTCTGTTTCTATGGTTAGTTCACGATACTCTGTAACTATGGTTCTGGTAATCTAAAAATTTCTTTTTGACGTGAGTACGTTTTTGAATTTGCTTTCATAATGCGATGCAGTTTATAAAACCGACGATAACAAGATTGGGGGATATAGTGTGGCGTTACACCTACATATCTATCATCTACCAGTGATAGTAGGGGTGTTTAGTGATAATATTGGCTATTGAGTAATCCCCCGCACCCGTCCATCAACTGCTATCTTCACGTCCGAGGCGCGCGGCGGCCCGCAGTGCGAGACGAGGCCGCGCGCGCCTTGTCTCAGCTTTGTCTCCATGATGAAGGCCACCGATTGTGGTCGAAACTATAGTCAGAGTTTCTGATGAAATTAAACGTGAGTAATCCCGCATAAATAAAACAAAAATGTATTAAGTAATACTAACAAATAATATTAGGTTTTTGGTACTAAAATGGTTTGGCTTTGTTTGACTGCCATCTCTCCTAAAGTTAAGTGAAGATACAATCTACTATGGAACACGCTCGTTCAGAAGATTCCGATTCGTTCGCGGCAAGAATACATATATGTATATTGTATATTGGTCAAATCAACATTTTTAGGGTAACACCGTTAGTGCTTTGTTTGAATTTCCCACGAATTTTGTAAATTTTATGGGTAGATGTCTATAGCCTGCCACTTTCCCCCGGACGAAAATGCAATTGCAATTTGATAAATAGTTATAACAAATAATAAGCCGTTTAAACTCAGCTAAAAAGCTTCTAGTGTTGGAATGATAATTTTTGTTGGTATTATAGTTATTTGCCTAGATGATTAGAAAGTTTTTTTTTTTTATTGAGGTAGGCTTGCGTTTGACCGCCATTACGCCTGATGTTAAGCGAAGAAGTCTACGATAGGACACACTTGCCTAGAAGAAACCGATTCCCTCGCGACTTGAAGGCGCCCAGATTGTGTTCATCAATTGAATCGATTAATTTATTGATTGTATCGTAAAATTTAATCTGGTCACCTTGTGACGGGTACCGCCAGCCGATTTTCAACAAACTTCAATAAATAAATAAATATCCCAGAACATTACACACAGCGCCATCTAGCCCCAAACTAAGCAAAACTTGTACTATGGGAACCAGATAACTGATAGAATAAGTTATATACTTTTTTTTGTAAATACATATCTATAGTAACAGGTACAAAAAAAAATATATTTTTTTATACGGAATGGGTTCCCGTTTGACCACATCCTGCCTGATGTTAAGCAATGATGTGGTCTAGGATGCTCACCTAGAAAGAACTCTTTTACTCTTGATTTGAAGACACTCATTATTTTATTGTCATATAAATGTTCATTCTGGTGGGAATCGAACCCACGCCCTCTTGAAGCAAATATTTTACCAAATGAACTAACAGGTCAGTCAATCTTGTAAAGGTCTCTTCTTAGTACATACAATGCGTTGTTTGCCACTACGTTCTACTTAGAAAAATTAAGTCTTAGAAACAGCACGACAGTGTTAGAAAAACATTACAATCTTCATTACCCAGTCACTGGTTTAACGTTCGTATCTCACCAGCTTGGAAGCTGCAAATCCCTGCGGCCCAGTATATCACCGGAGGCCGCTGATTCTGCAACTGATTAGCATTTATATTAATTTTATTTCATTTTAATATTACAGTCCCGTTTGTAAAGTGAGAGGATGGGCCTATTTGTGAAATATAGGCGATGATAAACCATGAATTTTCTTTCGACTAAGTGAGAGTTAATAATAGCTTTTTTTAAATTTTTGTATAGTTTCAAGCTAGGTGTTAGACCACAGCTTACTTGATGTTAAGTAACGGTGTGATCGAAGATGGTAAACACAACTTCCCTGGAATGGAAAGTAACTCAAGAATTTAGAATTTTCTTTTTCACCATTACTTTTATTTCAACGCAAATAAACTCGTGATTGACGGCAACCTCCTAAACGAAGTACGGTCTAGGATGGAGCATACTAGCTAGAAGAAACCAATTAACTTGAAGGCATTTAATTGTTTCTATCGGGGAACATCATTTGCTTGGTGGTACATCTCCTTCTACAGAGGAGGTCGTGTAGGTAGATACCACCGCAGTACCAGATATTCACCACCAAGCAGTAGTTTGTTAACATTACAGCTACTGTGTTCCGGTTTGAAGTTTGAAAATTACAGGGCTGTTGACAATTACCATCGAAAGTCTCAAAGTAATGGACTTTGTTTTGCTACTCAAAGTTCTATGTATCGCTGTAATGGTCATGAAGAGGCGTTATCTCTTACCATCAAGAGAGTCACGTCCGTCTCATTACGTATACATAAAAAAAAAAACAAGTTTCAACTCCACTTTCTACTCCAGCTAATTATTTTTCAGAATTTCAAAGTTATGTCCGTATTATTTATCAATATTGATGAGTACCTACTCCCTTTCGGCGTAGTACACCCCAAGCTAACAACCTTGTATAATAAATCAATAGCTGCACATATACTAAGCCTGCAGGGTTGGCTACTAAGCCTATATATAGCGAAAAGGACCTCAAAGGTAAAATATCTCTAAATCTCTACAACTTACACAGGTCAAGCGCCCAGAGCAGTTTGTCTCAGGTGTCGACCTACATTCGCTGAGCCTTTAGCGACGTGATGACTTTTACGCTACCTTGTTACAATAAAACATACACATGAGTATATCGTCCACTTGCGACGACAGTGCGACATCTCGAATTATACGATTTTTCGTTTTACTAATATTGTTAATCGCGATCTTACGTTCTATTATATCCAAAAACGGGTTATTATTTCTACAATAAACAAAAAAAAAGACAAAATATCACTATATAGCGCTGTCTCGTTTCGTGATCTAGTTCAGGTATCACCTAAGCTTCGAGGTGTAAAGTGCTCTCGTGAAAAACGTGACATCACGAGAATTCCACGTATAAAAATTCGGTTTCCACATCATCTTCAACATGAAAACTAAACTTACCTTTTAAAAATTTTTTTTTGAACAACGTGGTACGTTTTCCTTTTTTTCAAATTCTATAATTAAGTAAATTTACTTCCAAATGTGTTATTTTTTTAATTTAATTTTAATGTTCGTTATACTCTAATCGCCTCATACGTAATAAAGCTATCTTGACAACAATTTTAAAGTTATGCTCATTTAAAAGTTTAAAAGCAGTTTTCTCGACGGAGTGCAGATCTTTCCACATTCTATGATCCTAGCACATCTTTCGCTTCTTCATTACCGTTCTCATACATAAATAAATAAATAATAAAAATGTTGTACAATCTATTTAGTGATTTTCAAATACTAAATACACATGTTTGGTATTTGAAAATGATTATCACGGATCACGAAACACTTTTTCTGATTATACTAAATTTATTAATTTAAACTAAAACTTTGACATGCTAACTTTCTAGAATCTAATTAGTAGTTTTCAAATACTAAATATATATGTATATATTTAGTATTTGAAAATTATTTAATATATAATAATTGTCAAGAACAATCTACTTGTACTTCACTATAGTATGGCAAAATATTTTCAATTATTATATGACATCTAAAATAAAAAAAAATAGAATCAACGAAGTATGTCCTCTAAAATGTTATTTTATCCCATAAAGAAGTGAAAAAGCGAATCATTTTCCGTGGCATAATTTTTTTCATCATATTATTGTGATCCTGACAGTACCAGCCCATCCACAACAAAAGCCAATACCGTCCCCTAGGCGCAGCACTCCGCATGTTTACGAGGTAAAGTATTGGTAAACATTGTATTTGCCCAAGAACATTCGAATCTACTTAAGCAAGTACAGTCATGAATAGGACGCTTATTTATAGAGGTATGAAAATTAAGGCAAAATAAAGGAAAATATTATCATAATAAAACTGGCCGGGTGTGAATTACATTGCACAAGGGATTCTGTAACACCACGTAAATGATTCATGTGTGTGTTTCAAAAGATTCATTAGAAGCATTAGACAAAGACGTGTCAACTAACATTTAATAACTAACTAACAACCTCGTGTAATCAATCAAGTTAGAATTTCATACGATACTAGAAATTAGGGATTCCTAATTTAACTCGATTAACAATGTATGCACCGTGGTGGTGCCGGCGTAAGAATAGAGTACCCCACCCTCTCTACCCGTGGTTGCCGTAAGAGTCGGCTAAGGGATGTAATCAGGAAGATGGGCAGCAGCGTCTTCCTTGAACAATCACACCTAACTCCGCTCGCCAACCCGCCTGCCAAGCATGGCGAGTATTAGCAAAACCTTCTCTCTTCAAAAGGCGTGTAAATAGAATCTTAAAAGGTCGGCAACGTATTTGTAGTGCCCCTGGTATTGCAGGTATCCATAGGCGACGGTGATTGCTTACCATCAGGCAACCCGTCAGCTTGATTGCCACCTATGGCATAAAAAAAAAAAACTTCACTCAACTTCAACTTGCACTTAGGCATTTTTTTACGTTTAGGAGGCTTGGTATTCGATTACAGTTCACTTAATGTTAAGTGTCGGCGTGATCGAAGATGGTAAATATACCTAGCCTAGAATCGGAACTGGAGTGAGGTAAGTGAGGCAGACAGAATACACCGGCTGGCGGCTAATTTTCGACTTCAACAAACAAGACATAAATAACAAACAGACTCAAGCTTGTTTGTTTGTCTGAAATTTGAATAAATAATTATTTTTAAAGAAATTGATTGATTCAGGAGTTACTTTGTGGAAGTTTTATTTCCCCTCAAAAGTCATTTTGGTTTATAAGGATTTATACCCTCTTCTCGCTGCTTCTTAAAAACTTCTTCACTGTTTATTATTGAACAACCAAAACGACTTTTGAGGCACTTATTATTAAAATAATAAATATAGATAATATATTTAGTAAGCGTAACGTAGGACGCCCTGAAACTGGATGGAGTGACGATATACGTGGTGAAACGAAAAGCCGACGATCGGACTGAATGGCGTGTCTTGGTAGAGGTCTAAGTCCTGCGCTGTGGACTACAAAAGGCTGATGACGATGATGATGAATATATTTCGTAAAAATAAGAATCAAGTAAATAAGTATATAATATCAACCTAAGCGTTAAACAATCCGGTTGTCGACACGTGTTTCACGTCTACAAGAGGACGCGTTGCCTTTCGACCGCTCGGCCGACATTAGAGATCAAAACTCTAGAACCAAAACGCATAATAGATGAATGAACAAAATAGACATGGACACGCAAAGACTAAACAGAATGCTCAAAGAATCTCAGAGGGTATTTCACCAACAAAGCTAACATAAATCATGACACCAGCTTGCAAACATTCGCTCTCCACGTCCAAACTTAGAACAATATATTGTTCTGGGCTACGTTGTTTGATTGTAATGGACTAATCGAGAATGTACACTTAGTGCTAGCTTCAAAATGAAGGCATGATTTGTGTGGGAAGTTTTCGGATACAGTGACAGAATAATTTCTTGGTTTACTTAGTGATATTTGAAACATTGCGTAGGCTTTGAGAGATACAGACGTTTTACAAGTTATATTCTTAGTTATTTATTTGCTATTCTTTATTTTATTTATTACATTTACAATATAAATGTAATAAATAAGTAATATTTAAAAAAAAATGACTCATACTGTTCAAGTGCTTCTTGGCGATAACATAAATTTACTAAAAATTGAAAAATAAACAAACTTAAAAAAAAAAATTAAACCGACTTCAAGAAAAAAACATCTGCACTAAAAAGTGAAAAATAAACTTACTTTACAAATTATTATTATGCCTACTAGGTACCTAGCAGGTAAAAAGTTTTGTAGCGATGATAGCTCAGTGGTCGAAAAAAAAGGTTTCCTTATTTATTTATTTTTTACGGCTGACAGGCTAGGTATTTGACCACAGCTCACCTGATGTTAAGTGACGGTGTGGTCGAAGATGG
Source organism: Biston stratarius (assembly GCA_950106695.1). Classification (NCBI taxonomy): domain Eukaryota; kingdom Metazoa; phylum Arthropoda; class Insecta; order Lepidoptera; family Geometridae; genus Biston; species Biston stratarius. Next base: position 10,370,072 of record OX467115.1, on the reverse strand, counting down.
TAAAGCACACCTAACCTGGAATGGAACTGGCTCTTAAGTGAGGTTGCCGGAACACACCGTTAGATGCTTGGCGGCAGATTTTCAACTTGAGGGTGGTAGCTGGCCAGCCGAGTACTAGAAAGTACCCTACCACCACGCTATGGTTTCCTCACGTTTTCCTTCACCGGCAGCTCAAGCTCATTGTTGGGGTTTGAACCCACGCCCTTCGGCATGCGAACCTACCGCGCTAACCACTGAATCATCATCGCTACAAAACGACTTATTTAAACGACTAGGTAATTACATAAGTAGCGCAAGTTTCATGATGTATGAAACTATTGCTCTTTTGTTACTTACATATGTTTCATTTCTTGCTGAACCCAACTCCTAAATCGAAACGGACGAAATCGCGGGCGCAAGTATACATATATTTTGTCAAAAAATTACAGTGATAACCATATTAAAATCCGTTGCGTGGTTTTGAAGAAGTAAGCGGAGAAACAACAGACGCGGGCAGCGGCTTAGGTTTTTATTATTAAAAAGTTTAAACGGATTATTTTCTAACATTAAGGGATTACCTTATTTGTCTATACAACATTCCATTGTGCCAACTCGAGTATGTTAACATGTAAATTGAGTCATCCTAAAATTTCGGGAAACAAGTCCCCATGCTAATAGGAAATAGCCCTTTTCCGTTATTATTCTCTTTGGTCATCGCCATCCGAGCCCTTTGTTTGGAGATTTGACAATTACAGATCTACAAACTTATCTTTGCAAGTGACAAACAGATGGTACTAAAGCATGTTTAAGAGTTTTCATCTTAGATGGAAAAAAATACGATGGTGGCTCTCTCATTCAACAACGGCAATACGGTGCTTATTGCATTCCGGATGGTAAATCGACGAGGTTAACTTTGAGTGCCTTTGTTTTTATTTTCTAGCTGTTAAAATGTGTAAACAAATTTTTTATTCCTTTCACGAGTCACGAATTTTTATCAGCCAAGCTATTTTGATGTGTTTTTGTAACCTTTACACAGAAACAATTTTGTGTTCTAACAAAACGTATTATGAATAAAAATACATTAATACGGGCAATAAAATACTACTTCTAACTTTCAGGTACGTTTTCATACTATCTGAAGACTATCTTGTTCGTTTCATTACCTACTTCTCACAAATAAAAACCTAACAAGTGCGAGTGTAATTTGCGCGCCGATGGTTCCGTGTTAACTTTAGAGTATAAGATTTTTATTAAGTCACAGATGGCAATAAAGCAGACGGGTTTCCTAATGGTAAGTAATCATCGTCATTTATAGATATCTGCAATACCAGCGGCACTGCAAATACGGTCTATGAAAGACTCTGAACCCCTCTTACGAAAGGATATGGTTGATTGAAAGGGTCAAAACGTTTTAGTTCAAAAATATTTCTCCCAAATACAAATACAAATTATTTTATTGGTACAAACATTATGTCTATATAAATTTATAACTCTGTCTGCTGCTTTAGAGTATAGCTGTTCTGCAGCAGACGATGCTCTCCCTTAAACTATGTACGAGTAAAGTAGCAATACTAATTATATTAAAAAAAAAAAAAATAGTTGTATCCTTTAACGTTATGATTGCTCAATGCCAGGTGTGTTGTATTCCTTAGCTACTCCAATCAAAAGTATTTCAAAGGAGTCATATTGACATTTTTGAAGCCATACTCTGATGCTATTATTAGGCTGTAGATAATGTAAGGCAGTAATCTGAAGTTGGGACGTATGGTGCCAAACATTGATATACTTCACGTTCTTAACCCTAACTCCAAATGTAAGTTCGTAAACGATTTGTTTTACTTGATATCGTTGATTTTGTAAGACTGTTGCTTTTTGCCAAATTTCATGATTTTTGATCAACTAGAAAAATAATTTCATTTATTTAGTCTCATCGGACATACAGACAAATAAGAGATACTTAATGTACATATGGGATTCCAAATTTAAGACGGCATTATCAAGACTGGTTTAATATGCAACATATTGATGATCATTAAATTATATTTCTACACTTAGCCACTAATATAAGTAACGAATTTTATTACGTTAACAATGTTTCCTTTTTTTTGAGGTACAGAACCCTAAATCCTCATAAAATAAATAGGTCTTGTGTCTTTTAGCAACTCTAATTTAAAACAAACTAGAATAACGTTGATTTATAGGTAATTCATTTAGAAACCAATTAAAAAATCTTGCATTTTTTACAAATAAAAGGGGAGCGATACAAACCCATCAGACGTTGATACGGAACTAAAATGACTTGATTATTTAAGCCCTTCCTGTTTCAAAACTACCCTACAAAATAATACTTTAACTTACAAGCTTAAAGTGCATTTTAGGTTGGTAAAATATCATTGAATAATTAAAAAAGACCTTCATAAAATGTTTTAATGGGATTTTTTAGATTTTCCCGGTCTGATTGCACCGTTTGTATTAACGTTTTAACGGGCAATTTTGCGGGTAAATTGAGAAATAAGCTATTGAGATGTATTAAAATATGCATTAGGGTGTTTAAATATCAGATGCAATAATGTTTTAAGTAGAATTATTCAGAAGTATATTTACTGTATAGTGTATAAGTTAGGTTGTTCGGTGTTATTTGTACATTTCGTTGAGCGATTTTGCTTCGTGCGAAGTAGTTAAATACGACGCAATACGAGGCCGTGCGCGCGTTGTACTGTGCTTTGTCTCCTTGAAGAAGGCCACCGGATGTGCCTAAAACTATAGTTGGAGTATAATTCTACATAATTAAACGTGAATAATCCCGCATAAGTGAAACAATAATAATTACCTAGAATAGAATAGAGTATACATTTATTGTACGCCAAACATACATAGATACATACATTATAATAAAAAACTTAAGAAAAAACATAGTAACAAAATAAAAACAACATCGACTAATATATGGTAGGACAACGGCGGCCTTATCGCCTAGAGCGATTACTTCCAAACAACATTAGGATTGATAGAAATGATGGCACAGCTATTAAGTTTGGCGGTGTTTAAAAAACTTACTTTTGTTTATGGGGGCGTTACCTTTATATTTTATATCCTTTACCTTAGTAAATATATTTTACGCAAGGAGATGTATAGGCGCCTGTTTAAACCTTCACTAACAAAACTCACAAAATTGACTCGCTGGCATGGCTTGTAAAAAATTAACCCTTGATTAAGGGCGGTAGCTTACGGTTTTATTACTGCTTTATTTACGTATCCTTGTTCAAAATGACAGGATAATGAAAAGGGGGATTATTTGCATATTTTTTCATAATTTATATGCAAAACGCGTGATAATATTCTTTGGACGAGTGAAAGAGGATGAAAAGGGCTGGAAGAGATTTGTATGCTTTCTTAAAATGTCAAGATAGAGTAATTATCAAATAGAGTCGAATTTTTTACGCTAATTAACATATTTGAAAACAAAAGATAAATGTTTGTCACTATACATACATATACATATCTATTCCATTAACCGACATATAAAAAAAAAACATTTAATATAAGTAAATCATATTCTGTTTTATTTTCACCACAGAAAATAACTAAAATTAATTATAATAATAAATTAATTAACTGATATATTAATATATGAACATAATTCACACAATATCATTTTGAAACTTAAGTTACCAATTAATTATAAAGTACATAAGTACTATGCTACGATTTAAAATGTGCAAGTTTTTGTTTTTCCACAATAATCAATAATCATGGACATTCGTTATCTCTTACCATCAGGACAGAGTCTCGTTCGCTTCATTATTATTACTTTATCATAAAAAAATATGTTATTCCTTAAAACGAATAAAACTACCGGCCACATTGTTTCCTGTGAACTAAAATCTAGGTATTTTAAAGGCTAGAGTAATAAACAAGTAATTAAATTAAAAGTTTAAAAACCCCCGAACATAGCTAAGAACCACCGCAATGAAACTGGCTTTTAAATGAATAAAACCCGCATCGAAATCGGTCCATCCGTTTGACAGTTTTGATGCCACAGACAGACACACATATACAAAGACAGACAGACATATTTTAGCGTCGGGGGTTAAAAAGGTTACATTTAGATCAAATTGTCCTATCGTCGGCCTCATCGTCTGATAATATTCGATATAAAAACCTTTTTTTTAATATGAAATATATCTACATTTGTCCAACGAATTACGTTAGATAAATAAGAAAAGACAAGTTTTCATTCAGTTTATTTCTTTCATTTCACATGCATTTTTATAATAAAAGTAACCGTCTAAGTAAGCGTCTTCATCCGCGTAGAATTTAACCAAAAGTTTGTCCAGTTTTCACTATAAAAAGTATTCTATATGTTAATCCAGGTCATAAACTATATGTGTGCTAAATTTCATCCAAATCCGTTCGGTAGTTTTTGCGTGAAAGAGTAACAAACATCCATCCATCCATCTACCTTCACAAACTTTTATATTTATAATATTACTAGCTGCGCCCCGTGGTTTTACCCGCGTGGTGATGGATGATGATGATGATGATGAAAAGTATCCTATGTCTTATTCCAGGGCCTAAAGTACCTACATACAAAATTTCACTCAGATCCGTGGAGTAGTTTACGCGTGAAGGCGTAACATACAAACAAACTCACATTTGAATTTATAATATTAGGATAGTAGGAAGTAGGCTAAAATAAAACTTGCCGCGAAAACAATTTCGAAAGTGGAATACTATGGCGCGTAGAGTGGCAAAAAGTGACAATGTATTGACGGATAACGTCACTCGACTCGCGGGACGGGCGACATTCCCACCGCACGTCAATATTGACATGTGACAGCTGCAAAGCGGTGGAATATGCTAGACTTTTGACTAGTCACTGGGTAACTGTTCGCAGGAGTATCGGAAGTCAATCTATACATACATCAATACTTGTCCAGACTGACTGATTCATCAACGAACATTTTAACTGCTAGACTACAAACTGGAAATTTTGGCAGTTGATGCCTTTTATGTTGTTGGAAAACGGTAAAACGGGACCCTATTACTAAGACTCTGCTGTCCGTCCGTCTGTCTGTCTGTCCGTCTGTCAGCAGGCTGTATCTCATGAACCGTGATAGTTAGACCGTTGAAATTTTCACAGATGATGTATTTTCATTGCCGCTATAACAACGAATACTAAAAAAACAGAATAAAATAAATATGTACGGTGGCTCCCGTACAACAAATATAATTTTTGGCTTATTGTACGGAACCCTTCGTGCGCGAGCCCAACTTGCACTTGGCCGGTTTTCTGTTTTTGGTAAGCACTACAAAGAGCTTCCATCCATCTATCATATTACGGATTTAATCAAATCTTACTGCGACAGAAATATCATATTGTTTTTGTTTTACTTATGCGGGTTTATTCACGTTTAGTTATATCGAATACTCTGACTATAGTTTAGGCTAATCCGGTGACCTTTATCATGGAGACAAAGCTCATTACAACGCGCGCGTGGCGCCGTGTGAAACAAGCGCGCGTTGTACTCAGCTAACCGAGAAAGCGTGAATAACGCCACATAAGTAAAACAAAAATGTGTCAAAACGTCAGTTCCTATAGTAAAATCATATTGCTTGTTCCTCAACAAAGGGAAGTTTATCCCAACGTACTGACAAAACCGTTTCAATATCAAAAAGGTAATTCATAAAGCAATATCAGATTTAATATCTGCGAATCCTTCCGTCTAGCCGTGTTTGCGTCTCAACCCGAGACAGCCGTTTGTGACGTGAAACTTGGGACGTAGAACTATCAACATATATCTGGGTCATAACTTCATCCAACTAGATGAGACTTAAATAAATTTTCCATAAGTCATTAATTTATTCAAAAGTCTTAGTTTGTTTTCAATTTGATTAATTGTATATCAGATATAACAATATTTACACAATTGGAAGTTTTAGTGATGCTTTGGCAATCTAGTTGAGGGACTGTCTGGCTTCCAATTTAGAGGTCCTGGATTCGGATCCTACGGAACCTTTGTCTTGTTAGGGTTCCGTACCCAAAGGGTAAAACGGAACCCTGTTACTAAGACTCCGCTGTCCGCGGTTTTTAAAGGTATGTGCCTTCAAACGGTTAAGAAATACATTGTGAGGAAATCTTAATGTTCTTGTTCTTAAAAATCAAAATTGGTTCATTCGTTCCACAAACAGACACACACATTCACAGACACGTCATACTTATAACACCCCTTCGCTTTTTAACTGGCTCTGTTTTCCTTGCAATGTTTTCTTTTATCGTTTGAAGTCAATATGCACATTTAAAAAGACAGAGATGCGTGCCGTGGGTTTCGAACCCAGAACCTTTATAATGGAAGCCAGACGATCTCCTAAACAAGCTGCCGAAACTTCAAGCCGTCTGTCTGTCCGTAACTCCGTAACTGAATTACGGACGCCAATGGCTGGTGATTGGTCCCGGAGGTGCCCGTGTCAATGAATCCATGTTCCATTCTCGACTTGAGTATGAAGATGACTGGGCTGGGAAGATAAAGATAAAACGCTTGAAAGAAAAAAATGCCTAAAAACAGTAGCGTCATTAATAGTGTTATTATTTGTAGCGAAGATAGCTCAGTGGATAGCGCAGACGCTTCACGCGCCTGCGGGTTCAAATCGCAACAATGAACTTGAACTGCCGGTGAAGGAAACCATAATAAGTAGTAAGTAGTACTGGCTGGCTAGCTACCACAGCTTACAGAAGATGGTAAACACACGAAGCCTGGAATAGAACTGGCTCACAAGTGGAGATTTTTTTACATATATTACTTGTATATTAGAGCAAATATCATATTCCCTAAATTTTCAGAGAAAACTTATTTTTGCAATCAAATAACTGCTTCCATGCGACTATCTAAATCTATTCCCTGATTAACCCTAAGATACCAACCACCCTCGGAGGCATAAAATACCTAGATACTCCGTATCTCTCAGAAGGGTATCCACGAATCAATAAACGTCTGGGACATGCCTTTAAATTTTTTTTTTTTTATGGTGCTGTAATACAAATAAAATGTAGTAAATTCCTTTATTCCCAGTATTTAGTATTGTATATATAATCAATAAACATCGATTTTAGAAATGAATATAAATAAACATTAAAGGACATTTCCCACAGCACGCATGAGCAACGCTTGTACTATGGAAACCATTTAGTTGATAGATTATTACATACTTTTTGTAAATGTATCACACATCACATCATCAACCATAGGACGTCCACTGCTGGACATAGGCCTCCTCCTGGGAGGGTTTGCCAATACTCGCCAAGCTTGGCAGGCGGGTTGGCGAGCGCAGTTAGGTGTGATTGTTCAAGGAAGACGCTGCTGCCCATCATCCGGATTACATCCCTTAGCAGACTCTTTTGGCAACCACGGGTAGAGAGGGTGGGGTACTATTCTTACACCGGCACCACCACGGCAACAAATAATAAATTAATACAAAACATACAACTGATATACAACAAACATTTATGTTCATCACACAAATGTTCGTTTTGAGTGGAAATCGAAACCAAGCTCTTTAGCTCACAAAACATAACTAAATTAAACTAAAAGATTAATAAATTACTAATAAGTAATTATGTTTTTTTAACATTTTATTATATTGGCAATATTATTTACATTGGTGTATTTTTATATTGTATTTTTTTTTTATTGATTGACGTGTAATCAGTGTTTTAATTTTTTTTAAATGATATAGGTATTTGAAATGATATTACGGAATTTGACTGGTAACATTGGTGTCATCAATAAAATATTTGTATTTGTGTAGTCAGAGTATCCGATATAAATAAATGTGAATAATCCCGCATAAGTAAAACAACAATTTGCGGACAAGCGGTGGATTCTATTTCCATCTTTATTCATTTATGGTTAGGGAATATCGAACGCGGGATTTTTTTAAGTAGCCTGCATTTAAGTGTAGCACATTTTTTTTCTAGAAGTCTGATTCTTTGTCCCGTAACTAAATCGTCCAAGTTATGTCGTACGGTAATAATCCACTTCGCTGTCACACCACGGCCCAATTAGTTGAAGCCTTATGATATAGCCTAGCAGTAGTTTATACATATAAGAGGTTGAGGTAGGTTGAGGCTTCAGTTGGGTATTTTCCGTCTCAGCTAAGGTTATAGAGTAGCAACTATTCTGTCTATTAGAGCTTTACGAGAAGGGGATTTTATACACGTCTGCCCAATAAAGTAGTGTAATGTTTTACACGTAATGAGTTCATGTAGGTGAGTTTCTATATTCCACCATAACTTTCAAATGGCTAAACAGATTTGGATAAATTAGGTATCATTAGAATCCTTAACTCATCCCGAGTCTTCATCGTCATCATCATCAGCCATAGGAAGTCCACTGCTGGACATAGGCCTCCATCTGGGGAGGGGTTTTGCCAATATTTAGTTAGGTGTGATTGTTCAAGGAAGACGCTGCTGCCCATCATCCGGATTACATCCCTTAGCCGACTCTTACGGCAACCACGGGTAGTGAAGGTGGGGTACAATTCTTACGCCGGCACCTCCACGGCACAAGTGTCATCCCGAGTGACAATGTATAGATGCTTTTAAAAATAAAAATAAATTGTTGCCATTCGTCCTTTTCGTAATTTTCTTAATTACCTATAGCTGTTGTCTGGTGACTAGCTTTTTTTTATGTAAAAGTATTGAAACAGCATTCCACTGATGGTAAGAGATAACGCCTGTCCATGGCCATTGCAGCAATACATAGAAATTTGAGTGACAAAGCAAGGTCTAGGGCATCGCTGTTTTGGCGCTCATTACTTTGAGATATTAGATGGTTAGTCTCACCAGTCCTATAATTTTGCTAGCTGCTGTACCCTTCAAACCGGAACACAGTAATTTTTACACCCTTCTGCTTGGCGGCAGAATATCTGATACTGCGGTGGTACCTACTTAGACGACCTCTTGCTAAGGATATCTACCACCGAGTAAACCACAGTACCACCGTATTTGACACAGCTCACCTGATGTTGTGATGGCGTGGTCAAAGATGGTAAACAAACTTAACCACGAATGGAACTAGCTCTCAAGTAAAGTTGCCGAAATACACTGTAAGGTGCTGGATGGTAGATTTTCAACTTGAGCATGGTAGATTAGATCACTATAAAGTACCCAACCACCATGCTATGGTTTCCTCGCGATGTTTTCCTTTACCGGCAGCTCAAGGTCATTGTTGGGATTTGAATCCACGCACTTAGGCGTGTAAACTGATCATCGCTACAAAAATATATTAAGTTTTGTCGTGTGGTCTTTTAGTATATTTGTTTCATGGTACGATGTTTATTACTCAATAATGAACACTTCGCGAGCACGTTTCGCAAAACGTACTGAAATTAAAATCGTCGTAATTTCCAACCCCAGTCCGCTCTAAAAGGATCTAATAAATACGACATGCTTAATACGTAATAAAACCCGTTAACGGGTTAATAAAAACTTAATTAAACTTTCACAGTTTATAGGCTGTCAGCCGATGTGTCACTGAATTAACACGTTGTTGGTTATGTATGAGAAAAATTCTTTAGATTTCGTGTAACTAAGAAATCTATTGATTTTAGGGTTCTGTACTAATGGAAGTTTTAACAGGGTCTGGCTTCCAATTTGGAAGTCCTGGGTTCGAATACATGTCCGAGTAGATATGTGAAGATTGCCAACCCAAACTTGGCCAGCGTGGTGGACTATGGCCTTACCCTTCTCACAATAAGAAGTTGTCCGCGCCCAACAGTGGGAGAGTTTATAAAACAGGTTTGATTCGGAAGAAATTAAGCCAAAGGGAAATGATTACACTCTCCCATGTTTTTGAATATTGTTACGGGACCAATTCTGAAATAACCAGAAAAAAAATCGCTGATTTCAGAACATGCAGCTTGATGCTCAACACAAGCTACCTTCTTATTCATCATCATCATCATCAACAACCAAGGATAGTCCACTGCTGGACATAGGTCTGTCCCGAGACACGCCATTCAGCTCGATCTTCGACTTTTCGCTTTAAGTCACTACCAGCTGTCTTACGTATATCGTCACTTTATTTGGTCTCAGGGCGTCCTACACTACGTTTGCCGATTTGCGGTTTCTACTTTAGAACATGACTACCGCAGCTGCGGCTATTGGTTCTGTGGCAAATATGACCAGCCTAACAACACAACACAGCTAACAACACAAGCACAAAATGAATAAATCTAGTGAGTATTGAGTAGTTTTATTATATGAACGCCATTCTTAGTAATTTTCTGTTGACCAAGGTGGGGTTCTTTTTTTTATTCGGCAGGCTAGTTACCAAGTCGACAATCTGTCGCCAAGCACCTAACGGTGTCTTCCAGCAGTTCTTCCAGCAGCAGGTGCTTTCGTGTGTAGGGACACAGGGCCTTTGCTGAAAGTGGCGTATGGCTACGAGTGGCAAGCTATGGAATACATTTCATAGCTTGGTTGCCACTCGTCAGTTAGCCGCGCTAGAGTGCACTCGCTTACAACCATGTAATTGTTAGTAAAGAAATATAGAATTTCATTATTTACTCCATCCGACAGGAGAATACGTAGATAAAGTTGATGGTTGACGATAAATCTCATAGAGATGAAGTCTTCGATCACAATATCCCTTAAAATAAGGTGAACTGTTAACCATTTAAATAACATATCTCAAGCTAAAAACGTATCCAAAAGAGAAAGTGAAGGCGTCGTTAGGCTGTTATTGTCAAAATTCTAAATATATGCAAAATTGTTGAACTGTCTAAATGTTATCACAATACAAATTATGTTAAAGGAAAAGAAAAAACTCGCGCTCAAAAAATGTAAGAATACTTTTTTATGACAGAGTTGGTCTTATAGTTATTGTTTATATGTAATATCTACGTAATTTAGCTTCATTATTGACAATTATGAGTACTCATATAAATGTCGAGACATCTATCCTGCAAGACGAGCAGACGCATACTGCCGAGTGCCGGCACCCACATTTGCAAATTGCATAAAAACTTTTCACTCTAGTTTAGTTTCAGCCATTCTGAAGCTGAAAGTAACTTAGTGTTGTGGCTTTTTAGCATTTTCAACTTAAAATTTCGTCTACAATCAAAACTTCGACTTTGTTATGAGCGAGAAAGTTTTTAGTTTTATGGAATTTAACAACACGAGTGGGACAAAGTTTGGAAGCATAGTCGAAGTACACTACTATATTATATCCTATACTTTTAAATTTACTATTCAAAAATGACTTAGGATTTTTTTTTTATAATTTCTACTTCTGAGTCATATCTAACCTTTCATCAAGAGGTCCACCTAATAATAATAATAGATAATTTCTTTAAAAAGCTTACAATATTACAATTAACGTTAGTGTATTCTTTTACTGTCTTGATTTTTTTGATCTATAAGTAATGTGTCGAACGCAACGCTTGCCTGATGGTAAGTGAACGCGTATCCATGACCATTGCAGTGATACACAGAACTTTGAGTAGCAAAACAAAGGCAAAGTTTGGCGCTAATTACTTTGAGACATTCGATGGCTAGTCTCAACAGCCCCGTAATTTCGCTAGCTGCATTACCATTCAAACCGGAACACTGTAATGTTTACACACTACTGCTTGGCGGCAGAATATCTGGTACTGTAGTGGTACCTACTTAGACGACCTCCTGCTAAGCATATCTACTACCAACTAAAAGTAAAGTTGTCTGTTTGCCTCTGTATTTTATTTAAAAAAGCACAGTTTAACTTATAAAATTTCGCATTTATAATACTCAGTGTGTAGTGTGACTACAAAACGCGTCGCTTGCTTTGTTTTCGGCTGAAATATAAACATCCATCACAGCCAAGGGTTCCATTTCCCCACAATCGTTCCAACAATCGCGATCCGTCGCCATTTTTCAACGCGATGAAGAAAGCGAATCTACGTTGTAACATTCCATTAGTACCCTGTCACCGTCAAAAGAAAAGAAAGAAAAGCGCGAAAGAATAAAAAAAATCGTGAACACATCGACTCGGCGGAACGCAGTACCAAAGATTTACCAGCAGGTGAACTTACTAGAACTAAAACTGGTTAAAATGTTTTTTTTTTTTTATGGCTGACTGGCTAGGTGTTTGACCACAACTCACCTGATGTTAAGTGACGGTGTGGTCGAAGATGGTAAAGTACACCTAGCCTGGAATAAAACTGGCTCTCAAGTGAGGCTGCCGGAACACACTGTTAGATGCTTGGCGGCAGATTTTCAACTTGAGGGTGGTAGCTAACCAGCCGTATACTAGAAAGTACCCTACAACCACGCTATGGTTTCCTCACGATGTTTTCCTTCACCGGCAGCTCAAGCTCATTATTGGGGTTGGAACCCACGCCCTTCGGCATGCGAACCGACCGCGCTAACCACTGAGCTATCATCGTAACAATTTTTTTCAAATTTACCAGCCCTGCCCCGGTACTCTGAGCGATTAATGTAGATTTTTTTGTAATTAACAGGTTAGGTGTTTGACCACAGCTCACAGGTTCTTAATGTGATTCTCGCTTGGCTCTCGCAAAAAAGTTACGAAACCACATATCGTATACCCTCGCACTAAGGTTGTCAGTCGTATAGATTTCTCGTAAGCACCTAACAGGAATCGCAATAAGAACCTGTGAGCTGTGGTCAAACACCTAGCCTGTCAATTATAAAAAATCTACATTTATTAAAAAATTATGTGTGTATGTATGGAATCCAAAACGGCTAGACCGATTTTGATGAAATCGTTAGGCAATCTTGCATTATCCTCTTGATCCGATCACTAATAAACTTCATCAAATATTACACACATTGATTTTTATATACGTAGATTTTTTTTATAGTTGACAGGCTAGGTGTTGACTACAGCTCACCTGATGTTAAGTGACGGTGTGGTCGAGGATGGTAAACACACCTAGCCTAGAATGCAAAGAACTGGCTCTCAAGTGAGGCAATCGAAACACACTGCTGGGTGCTTGGCGATATATTTTCAATTTGTGGGTGGTAGCTAGCCAGCAGAGTACTAGAAAGTACCTTACTATGATTTTCCCACGATGTTTTCCTTCACTGGCAGCTTAAGCTCATTGTTGAGATTTGAACACTTTTTTTTTCTCCCAGGGAAATCGTCATCATCATCAGATCGTCCACTACTGGACATAGGCCTCCTCCTGGGGGGGTTTTGCCAATACTCGCCACGCTTGGCAGGCGGGTTGGCGAGCGCAGCTAGGTGTCATTTTTCAAGGAAGATGCTGCTGCCCATCTTCCAGATTACATCCCTTAGCCGACTCTTACGGCAACCACGGGTAGAGAGGGTGGGGTACTTTTCTTATGCCGGCACCACGGCACGGCAGGGAAAATACTTAATGTATATCACCGGTTCTGGGCGGGCACAGTGGTTATGTGGGACTCTCAGTCCTAATGACGGCCTACCCACTAAAAACCCTGGAGTGTTCCACCTTGGCGCCTTGTGCCGAGGTGGAACACTCCAGGTGTCTGTCATGGCTACAAATTGGCATGAGAGCGACATGGACAGAAGACAGACGCCTTATATGTGGATTTATCTCTAAATATCACGAAGTTAAAAAGTAAATTCTATCAGTTCAATGTACTGTAATGGCGTGCGCGATTCTCGGCTGACCTAGTTAAAATGTTTCGATGTAATGGTCTAGTTTTAAGTGGTTTTACAATAACAGCTCAAAGCGTGTTTGTGCAGCTGTATACGGATATCGGTGTACCGGACCATCAGCTTTAAGGTATGTTATAATATATGGCATGGTAGGTATGGGACCATTCAAGTATTACGTAAGCAGAATTTTAGTAATTATTAACCCCTCCCTCCCCCTTGTCAACAAAAGTAAGCAAAGCTCTTACTTCCCTCTCATATGCTTAAGTAAATATTAGTTTAATTAGCAGCTATTTCGCTAAAACGCGGTGTGTCGATAACAAGGAAACCAAACATTCAGCATAATTTATATGACTTTGCTGATATTATCACCATTCAGATCTCCTCATCCCCAATGTCGTCAAAAATAAGCAAAGTAAAGACTCCCCCACTGGCTGACAGGCTAGGTTTTTGACCACAACTCACCTGATGTTAAGTGACGGTGTGGTCGAAGATGGTAAAGCACACCTAGCCTGGAATGGAACTGGCTATCAAGTGAGGCTGCCGGAACACACCGTTAGATGCTTGGCGGCAGATTTTCAACTTGAAGGTGGTAGCTAGCCAGCCGAGTACTAGTAAGTACCCTACCACCACGCTATGGTTTCCTCACGATGTTTTCCTTCACCGGCAGCTCAAGCTTATTGCTGGGGTTTGAACCCACGCCCTTCGGCGTGCGAACCTACCGCGCTAACCATTGAGCCATCATCGCTACATTTTTTATTGGTTGATAAGCTAGGTGTTTGACCACAGCTCACCTGTAGTAAATGAAGGTGTGGTCGAAGTTGGTAGCCTAGCCGTGATTAACTTTACTGACAGTTTACAGTTACTGAAGACTGACGTTTACTTGTACCAGATATTTGCCGCCAAGCAGTAGTGTGTAAACATTACTGTGTTCCGGTTTCAAGGGTACAACAGCTAGCTGAATTACAGGGCTGTTGAGACTAACCATGGAAAATCTCTAAGTAATGTGATGACCTGGACTTTCTGACTTTCTTTTGCAACACTAAGATCTTTTGCAAACATAAAAAGTAAGTCTCAGCTATCTTTAAGAATTGTAAAAAGATTGTCCTATAGAAAAAAAAAGTTTTTCCTTTCCTCGAACTTATTCATCGGGAATAAGTACGAATCTAAAATACCTACTTCGGAGCCTCTACTTAAGATTTTATCATCATCATCAGCGACGGCAACGAGTGGCTTTGAGTTAGATTCTTTTTAGTATACATGTAGCCATACCGTGACCTCTTTGTTCAAGACCATTCAAGTTTGGCGATCTCGAAAACGTTACACGGCTGAAAATCTCATTTCGCGAGCGTAGGATATGTGGTCAAATATTAAATGTCATAAGATGTCACAGTACGGTCTTAGATCTGACTAAAATTTTCCTTTAAATCATTTTTACGTGGGACGAATTTTAAGGAGATTAATTTGATAAATAATAGATTAGCTAAGTAAACGTTTAAGAATAAGGGTGATATAAATAACATTAAAATACTCGCATTATTACATATTGATATATCTATATATATTTACCGTGGTGGTGCCGGCGTAAAAATAGTACCCCACCCTGTCTACCCGTGGTTGCCGTAAGAGTCGGCTAAGGGATGTAATCCGGAAGATGGGCAGCAGCGTCTTCCTTAACTGCGCTCGCCAACCCGCCTGCCAAGCGTGGCGAGTATTGGCAAATTCCCCCAATTTTTTTTTCTAAAAAGCTTGTGAATTTCTGCCTAGAGGGTCTTGTATTATGTAGGACAACAATAATATACGGTAAGTCAGTATAAAAAATCCTTCGAGCCGGATTTGAACCAGCGACCTATGGATCACTATTGAAAGCCGTCTACAGTCCACCGCTCTACCAACTGAGCTATCGAAGGCATGTTTATATGTTCAAAAAGCACGTACACTCTGATTGAGTAAGTGAAAGGTGTATAGAAACTACTGTGTAATCTGTGTCTGATCTAGTTTCTTCATTAGTAAAACTCGTACGACTTCTCGGTGGCATACTAAACTGGATTTTAGTAACGATTGACCTTGCTTCAGCAGAAAATCACCATGTCAATGAGTGCGCCAAGTCTAGAACGTATATGGAATTTTGAAGCAAAACGTCATTTTCTCAAAATGTAATCGTACAAAAGGTCACTTTTTCAAAACGTAATTTTCGCACATCGTCAACTTATGAAAATGTCATTTACGCACAAAGTTTTCTTGCAAAACGTCATAATCGCAGAATGCCATTTAAGCAATCACTTTACTAAGCACTGATAACTTACAACAGTGCTAATCAGAAAACAAAAATAGAAGGCAATAAGTTAAAAAAAAACTGAGTTTTAAAGTAAAACATTTACTATTAACACTTTTTCTTGGTTGTCTGGAAGAGATCGCTTTAAGCGATAGTGCCGCCACATGTGGCACTAGCTCATAAGATTATTTTATGTATTATTAAAAAAAAACTGGTGTCCAAATAAGGTGCTCCTATTTAAAAATGGAACACAAATTGCGACAGAAAACAGAAAACAGAAAAATAAGTACATATAATAGTAGTTACAAAGTATTAGTGTGAGGTGACTTTGACTTATTTGGGGTATATACGTACAGTCGTACCTTCAATGCCATCTATGTGTATATATCTTCTAAACTTCTTTCCCTAAATCTTTTCTAGACAAACGGCAATCCGAGATAACCGCGCCAATTTACTAGCAACAAATGGAAAATTTCAATACATTTATACTCGACGATCTTTTCAAATTAAAGTAAAACTTTTTCACTCTTTATGTACGAAGAAACCTTCTTGGATTTTATTGTGAAAAGGTGCTTTAACGGAAAGGAAGAGCGGTTGCTAATGTACCGTCGCCTCCAATCAGGGAGTGGCCAGATTTATGGGTCGTAAGTAGGGCCGAATAAAGTATAAGGAGCTATTCATCACTACATGGAGGATTTGCAACTCGCAGAGTGCCTTGGATCGATGATTTTGGTGACTAAACTTCTCTCTATTGTTTTAAAAGGAAATGGCTCTTAAATTTGCGCAAACGTCGATCGTAATATTAGAAAAAGAAAATAAGAGAGGTCCGTCTAAGGTATTTTAACAATGAGCTTGTACTGCCTGCGATGGAAAACATTATGAGGAAACCATGTCATGGTGGTAGGGTACTTTCTGGTACTCGGCTGGTTAGCTACCACTCGTTGAAAATCTGCCGCCAAGCACATAACGGTGTGTTCCGGCAACCAAACTTGACCCAGTTCCATTTCAGGCTAGGTGTGTTTACCATATTCGACCACACCGTCACTTAACATCAGGTGAGCTGTGGTCAAACACCTAGCCTGTTAACCTTGAAAACGGGTCCTCTAGATAGAACTAGTCAGTAATTTAGTTTGACAACTAAATTGTACTCGTACAAAGTTTCGACAGTCTAATGAAGTTTCGGAAGCCTATTTGAAAGACAGTTGCCTTCCAATATAGAGGTTCTGAATTCGAATCCGCACGCACCTCTGTCTTTTTAGGGTTCCGTACCTCAAAAGTACCTTGTCCGTCTGCCTGTCTGTCAAGACCATTTTTCTCAGGAACGCGTGGAGGTATCAAGCTGTAATTCATATCAGATTAGGTCTACTGTCCCTTGGAGCTGTGAAAAAATCAAACTTCTAAGGCAACGTAATCAAAAGATACAGCCGTAGCTGCAAATTTTTGACACTCGCAAGGGAATTAAAACCTACAGGGTACTTCACGTGAACTCAGAATCTTGGTACAAAGTAACGTCTTATAGCACAGATAAAGGAAAAATGCGAAAAGCATAAATTACCATTGAAAAGACATAACTATTACTTATATACCTACATGTTTGTACGGAACCCTCGGTGCGCGAGTCCGACTCGCACTTGGCCGGTTTTTTGTTTATGTGCGTATTGCCGCTGACTTCGAACGGTGAAAGAAAACATCGTGACTACTACCTAACCTTTATGTCCGAGCGTTTACAAAAAAAGTTATCGAAGATGTGTGAAATCTGCCAACCCTCCTTGGGTAATGTGGTGAACTTACCCTTCTCACAATGAGATGAGACCCCACGCCCAGCAGTGGCCGGCTATATAGTTTCATTCTTTGTAACGCAGTCGTGTTTTGTTTCATTCAATAATAAAATTTATGTTATCAATCAAATAAATAATTTCGAAACAACTTCGTTTAAGATTATACAAAATATTTATGAAAAATAAATACCCAACCTTTAAATATCAAAAGGATTGATATGAAAGTGCCCCATATAATTTTAAGCAACCCTTTGTGATGCTTTGGTTGATAGCCTTTATGGAATTCTCGGTAAGAAAGTAGAAACAGTAATGTGAAACGAATCGAAGTCTTTACTTGTTTATACAGTGTAACCTTAATATAACGAACCTCAATATAACGATGACCTCGAAATCCCCTAGAAGTAAGAGCTAATTCAAAATATACTTTTACGTTACGAATACTTCTTGAACCTCAAAAATATCATTATAACGAATTTTTCAATCAGCGGAACATAAATAGAAGGTATAATTTTTTTTGACAACTTATAACCTTGGCATGTCGTATCGTACCGTTGGCTATGATAGGATAAGTAGAAGAGTAGGTACCTACGATTTCACTACCTGCATTCGATAATCAAATTTTGAATAAATTATCTTACCTTGTTCAAACGAATCTTAGAACAACTTAACCTCTACATTTTCTACATTTTAACAAATTATATAGTATAACAAATATTTTCAAATTCCCTTCAGCTTTGTTTTATCGTGGTTGCACTGTACTTATAGAATATGGTAAAGCCCTTCGACCAAAATATTCATTTTTATTTCGGTGGAAAGTGCAAATAACAGTTATGAAATATATAGTTTTTAAGCATGTTCAAAACAATGTATCTAGGTGCATTATAATTACATTTTAAAAAGTCACTAGAGAATTTATTTGTAAGTTAATTATGTCATTGGTTAATTAGGATTATAATTATAATTTTAAATAACAGTAGGTAGATAAAAGAATTAACGCTGCAGTGACCAGTGCATCAAAAAAAGGCCAATGCTCAGTATAAAGTGCTGGGGATTTCTCACCCCCTATTCCCACTAGATTGAAGCTAGCTCAGTTTCATCAATACATGTCAGAAGACAGCTGACCTCATATAAAAGATACGTCTACCAAGAATTTAATATCAAACGCTTGTACGAAAGAGCAATGCCCTTGCGACAATGTCAATAGACTTTTGAAATTATTCTTTACTAGTACATTTCATATTTTTTTTATATTTTTCCGATAGCAAAGGTATGTGACGCTTGTCTTCGTGACACACTATTGTCCGGTCAAATTTCGTTGAGATTGGCTCAGCCCATTTGCTTGGTATAGTCTGCCAACCCGCTTTTAGCTAGCGTGGTAATGGCTTTACACAAAGTGTAGAAAGCAGTGAAACTTATTACGAAACTCAAGCTTATAAAAAAAAGTGATTCAGAAAAGAAATACGATTTTTTAAAGAAAAACACAATGGTATTTAAACTCATTCTAGATTCATTATTTTTTTTTGTAATAGTAATAAGACGTACGTGACGCTCTCCTGATGAACCTTCGTCCGGGATGCACCTTCCACTGCCTGCTTCAGAACCAAGTTAAGATCTTGGCTGCTAGAGACCTTGTTTTATGACATTGACGAGTATTTCAAACTAAAAGATTATTAAACTACTAGTAAGTAATTATGATTATTTTTTTGCCATCTTATTATCTTGGCAATATTTTTATATTGACATGTTTGTATATTTTGACATTTTGTTTTTTATTTATTGACATGTAATCAGTGTTCTAAAAATCCTATAATGATATATTTGTAATGATATTACGGAATTGACTTGTAACATTGGTGTTATCAATAAAATATTTGTATTTGATGCTAAGAGATAACGCCTGTCCATGACCATTGCAGGGATGTACAGAACTTTGAGTATTAGAACAAAGTTCAGGGCATCGCTGCTTTAGCACTTATTACTCTAAGACTCAATGGTTAATTAAAAAAAAGTTAAACTAGCTGCAGTACCCTTCAAACCGGAACACAGTAATGTTTACACACTACTGCTTGGCGGCAGAATATCTGGTACTGCGGTGGTACCTACCTAGACGACCTAAGGATATGCTAAGGAGCTCTCATAGCTTTTATAGCGATGATAGCTCAGTGGTTAGCGTGGTCGGTTCGCATGCTGAAGGGCGTGGGTTCAAACCCCAACAATAAGCTTGAGCTGTCGGTGAAGGAAAACATCGTGAGGAAACCATAGCGTGGTGGTAGAGTACTTTCTAGTACTCGGCTGGCTAGCTACAACCCTCAAGTTGAAAATCTGCCGCCAAGCATCTAACGGTGTGTTCCGGCAGCCTCACTTGAGAGCCAGTTCCATTTCAGGCCAGGTGTGCTTCGACTACCCCGTTACTTAACATCAGGTGGGTTGTGGTCAAACACCAAGCCTGTCAGCTAAAAAAAAAAACTTGATCATCATCATGATGAAGGAGCTCTACCACCAAGTAAAATTATCATTTTTCATTTCATTTGTTTTGTTTTTTTTTCATTTGTTTTTGACAGACAGTTTACACGTGACCAAAGTCTTGCAATCAAGTGGGGCAACGCGGCCAGTTATTTAAGCACGTTGTTAGACATAAGAGATTATTTAAAGGCGTTTAAGGGGGCCTTTATTTGTATCAATGCTCTTCTCACTGCTCATGATCAGGTAATATAAGAGACGAAACTTCTTAGATTCAATGGTATTTTAGGGACAGAACCTGTACAGTTCCCGGGACTTGAGATCCAGCTGAAGGTTTAAGGCAGGGGCGTAGCTACCGCCGTATCAATGATACGGGGCCCCCAGGCTACAAGGGCCATATGTGTAAGTAAAAATTCGTAAACTTTTACCTCTTAGGCCAGGAAACAATAGACGTTCAGGGTTAGACTTTGTACTATTATATGTTCATTAACAAGTTTGTGATAATTATAATAGACATGACCACAATGGCGTTATTAAATGAAAGTCGGGTAGAGGGCCCCTAAAAATTTTTTGATACAGAGCCCGTCTAGGGCAAGCTATTTCACTGCTTAAGGGGTCCCTTTAAATACCTATTATCACCTACTCTACCCCTGTTCCCATTCCAGCTTAACCAAATTTGATATGTTTCTACCAACGCTGCTTTGATTACTTTTTCCAACAATGAATTTATAGACGTTCTGGGATGGCCGGGGTCTTTTATCAAATTACAGAGAGATTTTGCTGGAATTCCTCTTTTTTTTTTATATCTGACAGTCTATGTGTTTGACCACAGCTCACCTGATGTTAAGTGACGGTGTGGTCGAAGATGGTAAAGCACATCTAGCCTGGAATGGAACTGGCTCTCAAGTGAGGCTGCCGGAACACACCGTTAGATGCTTGGTGGCAGATTTTCAACTTGAGGGTGGTAGCTAGCCAGCCGAATACTAGAAAGTACCCTACCACCACGCTATCGTTTCCTCACAATGTTTTCCTTCACCGGCAGCTCAAGCTCATTGTTGGGATGTGAACCCACGCCTTTCGGTATGCGAACCTACCGCGCTAACCACTGAGCCATCATCGCTACTCTCGCTCCCACCTCTACTGCATATAAATTTGCCTTGTAACTATTTATGGTCAATTCATTTGTAAGGTCATAATATCTATTTAGATTTATCGTGTGATCTTTCGGAATATTTGTTTCCCGTGGTACGGTAATTTCTATAGGTAAGTACAAAACGGTTGAGTTTTTTGAGAAAATTGATATGTCTGGTCTGGATGACGAAGAAGCAAAAGAGCTTTTATTTAATTGTTTGAAGTAATTTGTGTGAAATTTGGAAATAAAAATTTTGGCGCAATTTTTTTATCTTTTTTTTAAATAAGAAATAGGCTTACGTTTGACCACTATCTCACCCGATGTTAAGTGATGATGCGGTCTTAGATGGAGCACGCTATGCATCTTATTGGAAATCACAAGTTTTGTCACTTGTTTTAGTTTTCGGTTGTAATTCCCTGACATCCTGTATATACATATTTTAAGTACCTATTTGCTGGGGTGTGCAGAATGAGCTTTCAAGATCATAACGAGTCGCTTGCTCTGATGTCAGAAACTGCTCGAGGCGACATCTCACAAGCTATTTTAGGAGCTGAGAGCTAAAAAAAGTAAGGTGCGCTGAGAATAATTTTCTGATTCATATATTTTTGGAGTGAAAACCTCATTAGTCGCGTTAAGCGACTTTTGGCAGGCGCAAAACTTAATAAATAAATAACAAAACGGAATAAATAACAGTCATTCACGCATGACGCAGCTGACAAGCGACAGCTCCTCTATGAACGCTATCTATTGAAAGAAATCCGAACTGACAATTCCAAAAAAAAAAAACGATTTCTATTTTTCGGCTTTTTTTTTGTCGTTCAGACAGCGGAGTCTTAGTAATAGGGCCTCGTTTTACCCTTTGGGTACGGTACCCTAAAAATCAGCAATAACTCAGAAAAGACAGAAGTGCGTTCCGTGGGATTCGAACCCAGGGACTCCAGATTTGAAGCCAAACGGACTCCCAACTAGGCTGCCGAAACTTCACCAACAAATATAAAAAAATTATAATTATGTTACCAATATAATTGATAATTATGTTACCAGCATAATTATAATTGATATAATTATCATCATTAGAAATTCTAATTCATATATTTTATTCCTAGTGGAGATGAGCCTATAAGCAACCTCCTATGCTAAATTACAATCTACCCGCAAGACGTCACTCTATCTCTTTCCTTCCGGGTTACAACATCCATTTATCTCTGTCTATCCTATCGGACGTCACGGTCCCATGCGGACCCGCGGGGCAAGCATAAATAACGTCGCCTCACTAATTAGGGAATGCATCATTGGACAACAGTGAGTTTATTTCAAACGACTTCAAAAGGTTTATTTTAGTGTATGTTTATATCTTATTAGATTAAATATGTGTTTAAAATTATACAAATTGGTTCTTTTGAATGGCTGACAATGGAAGTAACGAAATCATTTGTAGTGATTTAGTATAATTATCACAACTAAAACATATTACATTTTACAAATGAAAAATAAAATTTCACACAATGCCTCTCTGTAAAGCGGGTCGCTAGTTAATTTAATATGGAGAAAAAAATCGCCGCAAATAGACTATCATATTTGTATGAAAAATACCTCAAGTGCCCATAAAAAAACTTACTATAAATCTTGAGACATTTTAGTTTACGAAAAATATTCTATAAATGAAACTTGTTGTGCTATTGGAACGCTTGTCGACCAAAATAGCGAAATAGTATTTTCTTTTGACATTACAAACGACTATTTCAATAAATGTGTACTCGACTCGTAACTCAGAGCTTGGTGTTAAGTAACTTAAACGAGTATTTAAGTGCTACTAAGTTTGTATAGATCTTAGAAAAAAAGGAGAAGGTACACCGATCAAATCATTTTGCCATTATACAAAATATAATAATATGCATTACTATCAAAATAAAAGCCGTGGTGGTGCCGGCGTAAGAATAGTACCCCACCCTCTCTACCCGTGGTTGCCGTAAGAGTCGGCTAAGGGATGTAACCCGGAAGATGGGCAGCAGCGTCTTCCTTGAACAATCACACCTAACTGCGCTCACCAACCCGCCTGCCAAGCGTGGCGAGTAGGCAAACCTCACAAGAAGGAGGAGGCCTATGTCTAGCAGTGGACGTTCTATTGCTGATGATGATAATGATGAATTATACATAATCAAATTTGCACGTAGTAAAAATGTATCTAGTTGTAGTACATTTAATATGTAATTTTTAAAGTCAGATGTAATTTTTAGGAACGCGTTACTCCAGACGCTTTAAGCGCCCACTTGCGGTTGTATTTCAAACAGCATGGCATCGCTCTTAAAAAAAATATGGAAAATTTGTATATTGGATGTCATTTTGCGAATAGTAAAGTAACTTTAATATACTTATCCACATTTAGTTCTGAAATTTAAAAAAAAGTCAAGATAAAATCACAAAAATATCAATTAACACCTCGTGTCATACTTACAATTATAATGAATGTAGTTGTTATATAATATATATATTATAAATATTACATGGCATATTGTACATGATAGGTAGGTACATTAATGAACCATACAAATGAAGTGATTTATAAGAACAGTGACGACACATTTTTTAATTCATTTTTTATTAGCTCAAAAAAGCGACATCTTTTCATGGTTGATATTCCAAAAACCTGTACGAATCGATTTGAACCTACTTTTATTGTTCGAGCGGCTAAAGCGTGAAATACGTTACCCAAGTGGGTGTTCCCTGATAGATACAATCTAGGTGTCTTCAAGTCGAGAGCGAATCGGTATCTTCTAGGCAAGCGAGTTCCATGGTAGATCGCATCTACACTTAACATCAGGTGAGACGGCGACTAATCGCAAGACTATTCACAATTTAAAAAAAAAGTTGTAATCGATCTTACTTTACCGCATCCAATTTAACTCTGCTCATTCTATTATTGGTTCCACTATGCCCCAATACAGGCAGTGATTAATGTTCTGCCGCGTGGCTTGAGACAAGGGTCCAAACCGACCGTCTCAACTGAAGACAGCTTTATTGTGCTAACTCTTTGTTTGTTTCCGGTGCTCGCGGACACGTTAATAATCTAAGGTTAATTAAAAGACGTGACAAAGATAATGTGTCCAAAACAACTGAGTTTTTTTTTCAGGTGACAGGCTAAGAGGAAATGGTAATCTGGAATGGAAATTGGGATTTCTAAACCAGTTTCTCTGGTAGCCAAAAGAACGTGGGTTCAAGCCCCAACAATGAGGATCGTGAGGAAACCATAGCGTGGTGGTAGGGTATTTTCTAGTACTCAGCTGGCTAGCCACCACCCTCAAGTTGAAAATCTACCCAGCTCCTAACGGTGTGTTCCGGCAGCCTCACTTGATATGCAGTTCCATTCCAGGCTAGGTGTGCTTTACTATCTTCGACCACACCGTCACTTAACATCAGGTGAGCTGTGGGCAAACACCAAGTTTACCAAACATTTAAAAAAATCTCAATCGACGCTGCCGGAACACACCGTTAAGTGCTAAGTGGCAGATTTTCAACTTAAATAGTTTTTTGTTGTTAGCCAACCGAGTACTAGAAAGTACCTTAACAGCATGCTATGATTTGGTTGTTTTAATTTACCGACAAATAAAGCTCATTACTGGGATTAGAAGATAATGTCCTTTCGGCGTATGACACGACCGCACTAACTACTGAGATGTTTTGTTTTTCAATCTAGAGCTCTTGCATGACTCTAGAAAAAACACTGAAGAATACATTACCTACCGTAGTATCGTTTTTTGTATGATATAACGTTTATCGAATGATATAGTATTGTATTATCTGTGCCTTGGCGTAAGTCATAAGCGTATGTAGGTACATGTTTATTATGGACAAAAAATGTGTTTTTGCTACGTTATAAATATAGAATTCTTAAAAGGTCTAAGCCAGCAAGAAACCGCCTAAGAAGCGAGGCGAGGCAAGCTTTTAAATATTTCCCCGCCTTGATTTATCGTCCGCCTTATAAAAGCTCCCCGCAGGGCGGGCGGCCTTCCACACCACTTTTAGGCATTTTTTCTTTAATAAAAATCGTGTCTTACGTGCACGAGGAATTTAATTTTTCACGGGTAGGTACTGCCAAAAATTCCACGTCATTATTTTTTGTAAGTGCATAATTTAGAATGCAACGTTTAAATAATTTAATTGCTTTTTTTGGCATAACGATTCGTACATTTTGCCAATATAGAGCAGTTTTTTTAAGGGTTTACTTTTTTTTTTTTTTTCTCATGGTTTTTGTCACTATGGGCACGATTTAGTGATCAACGTATATTTTTTTTAATGTAAAAGTAATCATACGAACGAAATATATCTCCTTATGGTAAGACATATCGCATGTTTATGACCATTGCAGCGGTACACAGAACTTTGAGTAGCAAAACAAAGTCTAAGGCATCGCTGCTCTGGCGCTCAATACTTTGAGAATTTCGATGGTTAGTCTCAAAAGCATGTAATTTCGCTAGCTACAGTACCCTTCAAACCGGAACACAGTAATATTTCCACACTACTGCTTGGTAGCAGATTATCTGGTTAAAAAGTTCTTACATTTTCTTTAAATTATATTAGTATTAATTAAGTAATAATACGATTAAATAAGTTACAAACGGTTAAAACAATATCAATACAAATTACATAAAAATAACATTACAGAATATCAAATTAAAATAAAATTGAGAACTATGTACTTGTCATATTTACTATGTTCTGCTTAGAATAGTAGGGGTCCTCTGTATCCACTTTTACGAAAACTCCAAATGGCTCCTGCCATTTTTGGAGGCGTGTCGGTGAGGAGTAAAAATGGCCTGTTTCTTTCATCGTAAAACACATATACAGGCCTTTTTGTACACCCTGGCCCATATATACGAGGCTATAAGCTTTAAGTGTACTAAACTGGAAGGGCTTATTATCAATGAGATTTTATCCATAGTTCTTTTACCTATTTTACCTACCTCAGTTGAATCGCATAAAAAAAGTTATCCGCCATTCCTTTGGTCAAGGGTCAATGAACTATTTGTGGTAGTATTTTTTATTCAAGACTTGCCTTTTGTTGCCATGTTAGTTCAGTGGTTAGCGCGTTCCGACTGCACGTAGTTTTTTTTATTTTATGGTTCATGTTCCAATTATGAGCTTGAACTCGTTGGTAAAGAAAAAAATCACGACGACACTATATCACGGTGGTAGGGTTCTAGTACTCGACTGGCTAGCTACCAGCGTTAAATTGAAAATCATCCGCCATGCACCTGTTTTTATGGCTGACAAGCTAGTTGTTTGACCACAGCTCACCTGATGTAAAGTGACGGTGTGATCGTAAATGGTTAACACACTTAGCCTGGAATGGAACTGGCTCTCAAGTAAGACTGCCGGAACACACTGTTAGATGCTTGGCAGCAGATTTTCAACTTGATGGTAGTAGCTAACCACCTGAGTACTAGAAAGTATTCTACCACCAAGCTATGGATTCCTCACGATGTTTTCCTTGACAGGCAGCTAAGTTCATTGTTGGGGTTAGAACCCACGCCCTTAGCATTCGAACCGACCACGCTTATCATTGCGCTAGCCGTCGTTATAAATGATGGTTAAACATCTAACTTGTCAACCATAAAATAAAAATTGAAGCTTTATTCTACCTATACTTATTTATCAGACCGCTCATAAATGTTTACTATGGGAAAACTATTTGAATAGTGCTTTGTCAGTTTTAGATCGTGTGCACTCTGCTTCTCATGTATATTACCCGGTCGCATTGTTCAGACTTAATAATTATAACATTTAACGAAGATAGTTTTATCTCTTTATTATATCCCATCTTCTAGTTTTCCCAAAGTTTAATGAAGTAACTTGGTAACTATTCAGTTAAACTTCTGAAGCTTACAGCTCTCTGCTTTATTTCAGCAATTTTCGATTTATAGCCGTTTTCCTTGTTATATTATTATCTTTGGTATATTTTAACCGACTTCAAAAAAAGGAGGAGGTTCTCAATTCGTCGTAATCTTTTTTTATCTATGTTCCTCGATTACTCAAACACGCCTGGACCAATTCGAGAAATACTTGTTTTGTTTAAAAGGTATACTTCTGTATACTGCTGACGTGGTCTCATAGAAATTTCATCAAAGTCGATTCAGTAGTTTGAATTTTAAACCAATATACTTAAAACCTTTAAAGCCGTGTTTGGGCTTAGAGGAATGGAGTTGATTTTTTTTTATTTGTATATTTATACTTGTTTAAATTAAAGAACGTGAATATCAAAACACCTGAACGTCAAAGCACCATTCAACAAAATTGTGATCAATAGAAAAAAAAACCAATTCAAATAAAATGAAACACGTATAGCATAATTAAATAATAAAAACAGCGAATACTCTAAAACCAAGCACTAAACCATTTCGCAACGGTTGACAGGAGACACCTCTAAAAACATAACTCTTTTAGATAATCTTGTTATTAAATTAAAACCACAAGTTCAAAATAAAACCTATTGCTATAAAAGTAAGAACTATAGTTGCGTGTGATCCGAATCACAAACAAATAGTGCAGTATGATATGACTATGCATCGCTTCCATCAATTCATTCGACTATTCCATTCGAATTACTCCTTTGATTCGATTTTGGATTCGCGGGCTTAACACGAACATTTTTATTTTTTTAATTAATATGAACGTTTTTTTTATGAACGACGGCACGTTTTTATGAGCGATTGTACAAAGTGCCGTTTCGGTTCGTTTTTGAAGTACTTGATTCGATTTCGTGGGTGTACATTCGGATACAGTTTGATTGATGGACTTTGTGACATTTAATGATATTAAGGGGTAAAGTGGCGACAATATTTGCTAGTAGATATGGCTTGTAAACCGATTATTGTGGGCATATTGAATGAATATGATCGATCATTCAGTGAGCCAAGATGGTAAGAAGATTATTTGATAGCTCATACCTTTGTACGTACCTAAAATGTGACGGTGATGTTTATTTATGTAGATTGATAGAGAGATAAAGTTTTTTATTTTTTATTTAGAATAGGCTTGCGTTAAACCACATTCTGAAAGATTTTGTTTTTGAAATAGAGGTAACTTTGTTTTTTTTTTCGTTCGAGTGAAGTTATTGATTTCATGTATCAGATGTACCTGCTATACAAATGAAATACTATACTATGAAAAGATATGCTTAAAAATAACATATATTTTTACCCACGTAAAAAACTATACTTTGTCATAGAACAATTTCGATTCGATTGTTCAACGTTTATTGACCAGGCTGGCCTTAAGCGAAGCGCTTTTTACGCACATGAGGAACATCCAACATGTACGGGTGACGCTTTGGTAACACAAAGTCAAGTTGGTATTTAAATTAATAATATTATGTACTAGATGAACCTGTAAATCCTGTGTATCTATTACCTACGTTAAATTGATTTAAATCTATTTAAAGCACCTAACGGTATGATCCGGCAGCCTCACTTGAGAGCCAGTTACAGGCTAGGTGTGTTTACCATTTTCGACCACACCGTCACATCAGGTGAGCTGTGGTCAAAAACCTAGCCTGTCAACCATAAAAAAAATTCTTCAAAATTTAGAATAATAAGGTAACGTAAACTTCTCTGACATATTTGCTAATATCTGAAGAACCGAAAAGATATCAATTCAATATCAATTTCAATTTTATTATAATATTGGTTACCTGGAAGAGATTGCTTTTAGCGATAAGGTCATCACTTGCGGCACTAGCTCATAAGATTATTTTGTTTTCTTTACCTACATATTTGGTTTGAATAATAAAGTATTTTAATCTATTTACAAGCTGCACCCCGCGGTCTTATCCGCAAATTTTTTTTTGGTAAAAAGTAGCCTATGATTTAATCCAGGATGTCAGCCAGATTTTTTTTAAATATATTGTAGGACACATTACACACAGCGCCATCTGACCCCAAACTAAGCAGAGCTTGTGTGATGGAAGTCAGATAACTGATAGAATACATAAATACTTTTTTTTTTGTAAATACATACTTATAATACATACAGGAATACTTATAATACATTGTTTATATCAAACAAACATTTGTCCTTGGCGGGAATCGAACCCACGCCCTACAGCTCAGGCAGACATACTCCCAATGAACCAACAGGGCTGTCAGGGCCAGATTGGTCCAGCCTTTTGAGCCTGAAGAATTAAATAACATACAAACACGCTCTCAAACTTTCGCCTTTATAATATTAGTGTGATTTATAATAATTACAAATTTAACATTTTGATTTACTACTTATCAAGAACTTATTTAACGTGTTATATAACGGCCTGCTATAATACAGTTCATACAGTAGCGTTTAGCTAAACAAAAACAGAATATCGAAGCAGACCACAATCCATCTCAAAGACCTTTGAATACACACAGAACATTTCGAAATACTCTCATCTCAAAGGAATCTAGCGTTCTTAAACGGCCCGAGTTCCGATCGCTTGCAATCAGCCAGTGCAGACGTAATCCAATGTTCGAGTCCACGGAAACAACCATAAGCATATTTCCAATCAAACCGCACACAAGAATCGCGATATACATTTTCGATTCTTAATAATATATGCTTTGGTAAATTTCATATTTTCCGCACTAGATTTGGTATATTCGTAACTTTGCCATTTGAATTTCGACTTTGGTTTGTTACGGCAAAGTTGATTATTACGTGAAGTTTTAGGTAGGATAGGGTTTTCTATAAGAATAACACGAAACATTGAATCGTGCCGTCTAGAAGGGAACACAGGCGTATAAATAACGTTGCACAATAAACTTGAGCTAAATCAAGGAGCATTGTCGATAGGGTCTTGTTAGCCCGCGTGCGACCGCTGATTTTTTATTTGATATCTCAATAAACCCTTGCGTTTGAGGGTTGCGTTCACGAACCAGTTTTATCTGGAATTTTCTGTTTTTTTTTTTTCTGTTCTGATCAGTCTTTTGTCGGGGTGTTTGATTTATACATTTATTTAGAGTTTTGTTTGGTTAGGTCGCGTAATAAACTTTATTGGTGGTCGGGAATTTCAAACTGTCCCGAAGTTTCGGTGTTTGGTTGTGTTAGACAAAGCTTTATTTACGGCGAGTGGGGCTTGTGTGGGGATGGTATGACGCTTGAGGTGGGTAACTAATTCGAATATTTTATTCGATTTTGAACTCATATTTCTTTTACTACTTTTGGTTATATTTTTTAGGTTACTATAGGATACATTTATCAAGACATCAAAGATATAATATTGGCATCCATCATAGCAATGTTGCCAACATTCTGGCCACATTTCTTCCCTCGTGTGGGCATTTTTTACTTGATGGTAGGTCTCTCTATCAGGAGATCGTCTAGGTACCTCAGTACCACCGCAGTACCAGATATTCTGTCGCCAAGCAGTAGTGTGTAAACATTACTGTGTTCCGGTTTGAAGGGTACTGCAGCTAGCGTAGTTACAGGGCTGTTGGGACTAAACATCGAAAGTCTAAAAGTAATGAGCGCCAAAGCAGCGATGCCCTGGACTTTGTTTTGCTACTTAAAGTTCTGGTTATCGCTGCAATGGTCATAGACAGGCGTTATCTATTACCATCAGGAGAGCGATTAATTCGTCTCATTACTTTGCCATAAAAAAGTATTTGGATTTCTTTTTTAATACCTATTTCTTTTTTTCTTTCACTATTTTAAAGTTTGTATATAATAAGTACATATGCCAGATAATAGTATCAGTTTTAGGTGTATATACGTATATATAAAGTGTGAGAGCCTTGGGTGTACTCAACCGAATGGGGATCCATTGTACACACCATTATGGATTTTTTTATTTATCAGCTTGGCACAACTTAAGATTATAAATCTTCTTTAAAGGTTGACGGGCTACGTGTTTGACTGTAGCTCACCTGGTGTTAAGTGATGGTGTGGTTGAAGATGCTAAAACACACCTAACATGGATTGGAACTTATAATACTTATAATTTTAGTTTCAGAGCTTTTGTGTTATTAAAGGGTTAAATGGAACAATATTGCTATGCCAAAAAGGACTTGTATATTACTTTAAATAACAAATAGGTACATTAATAAAAACATAACATTACATATTTTTAAAAAAAACTTATTGCGTAGACGTTAAATAGCGATTGGCATTAAATTTAAACAATGTTATATTATAAGTAACATGCGAATATTTTGTCATTCAAAACCAGGTTAACTTTTATTTACTGTCGACAATATAAGAGCTGGAAGTCGTTGGAAACGCAACCAAAGTGCTCGAAATAAAATGATAATGCTCCACCGGTGCACGTATTTCGTACGTGCAAGGTAGCACGAGCTTGCACGGTATTGCACGAACTTGCGCGATTGCACCTCGTAAAGGCGTTTTTTCGCGCGAATACCTCAATTGTATGGAGGGAGTATGCTGTGGATCCATTTCTATGGATGTTCGAAAATTGGGTAAGAGGTAGATGTGGCAGTTTTTCCCATTGTCATAAGTGAGTTACAGAAAGCGATAAGTCGTGATGCGATTTACGTGCCAGAGTGCCTGTTGCAGGTTTTTCCCGATGTGTTTACTACATCTTTACTTATTTATTCAATTTTAGTTAATTAATAAATGAGTATTGTTGGACATTTCACAAAGCGCCATCTAGCCTCAGCTAACCTTCTTTTTTATTTTCTTTTTTTATGGCTGACAGGCTAGGTGTTTTACCACAACTCACCAGATGTTAAGTGACGGTGTGGTGGTGGTTGTTCAGCTTATACATACAGATCACCCAGACACAGAACAAACATTTATATACGTCACAAAAATGTTTGTCCTAGGTGGAAATCGATTCCACGCCCTACAGCTTTTGAAGCAGATATACTACCAAATGAGCTAATTGACTTCAAAAAGGCAGCGATTCTAGTTATAGCACATATTGAGAGCTACCAGATTTAATATTAGACTCACATGTCTTTGCAATAACAGCGTTTGCCTCTCTTATTAGTGTGATTTTACGTCGTGTTGTTTTCATAAAGAAGAAACAATCTAACAATTATTCTATTATAAACAATTTTTTTTTTTGCCGCCTTCTATTTTTAGTAGCTCCGTTGCTTGCACCTCACAACACTGCGGTAGGGACGTGACTCGTTTGCCGATTACAGTTATTTATCCGATACTTTTCGATTATCGGATGCGCTCGCAGCGAAAGTGCGATGCGATGTTTCCTTGTTCAACCCTGATGTTTATAGTCGACGCCCTGAATTTGTGAGCAGTGAGAAATGTTCTAGTAAGCAAATAGAGGTATTTCATTTGTATTGATAATAATCATCCATCAACAATGATTTGTCCAATTTTACTTACGCTGGATTACTCACGTTTAATTATATCGGAAACCCCGACTAGTTGAAAACCACGTCAGTTTCCATAGTAATATTGTCCAATGATTTTTTAGGTACAATAATACTTTTGGGTGAATTTATAACTTATTTAAATAAGCTTACTATTCTACGTAGAGTGTATTAAATTATTTAGAAAATACACAGCATGTATGCAGTTATAATGAAACCAATTTGTAGTACGTACAAACAATATTCAGTAAAATTTTGTACTCAATTTATTTTACATAACTAATAGAATATTGCATAGGTATGTACTATTTGAGGTTTGTGACATGAAGATTTTTTAAGATTTTTGTTTTTATCCGCGTTTGTTTTTTTTTCGTATGTCTGTTATTAATCGCACACAAAACACTAAACTTATGTGCGCGATTAAGTCTCAACGACAAACATAATAATATGTAAGTAGCTATTTGTATGTTCATGTTGCTAAAGTTGAAAAGTTACAACATGCGTTTAGTTCGTGAACAACACAACGCACACCATAATGTTTTACCATATCATTTAACATAACAATCTTAACAATAAGCGACTTACCCATTAGCTCCGAGTTTCCGACATTTTCCTCCCTCAACCCTGCGATACGATCTTCGCACTGCACGCACAACTGTCATATTACTTGAACGCAGATACGCAGATTAAACCCCTGTCAGGCCAGCTATCATAAATCACAACTCACTCCAGCACGAATTATTTAAATGCCATAATGACTCATGAGCAAAAGTTAAGGGAGCACCCCGTATTTATCACACCGGACCCGGGTATTACGAAAGGGTTAATAAATGCCGGGAGGCGGCCATTTTGTTTTTTATCAAACCAAATTCGAATTATGAACGGTGATTCGTCTTTGTGGATTTTTGAATTCTATTCGAATGATCGATTGCATTTTTTTCGTGTGCGGCGAGTTGTTATTTGTTTTTCGATCGATTTATGAACTGTCATTAGTCAAGATGTTCAGGGTTTGTTATTTGAATTTTAGGGAGAATTTTTGTGTTCAAATTCTCTTTCTCAAAGTTTTCAAAAATTTGTTCTATTTCTCAAAGTTTTTTTAATATGAATAACAGGCTAGGTGTTTTACTGCTGCTCATCTGATGTTCAGTGACGTTGTGGTGGAAGATGGTACACATACCTAGCTTGGAATTGGAACTAGCTCTCAAGTGAGGTTGCCGGAACACACCGTTAGATACTTGGCGCCAGATTTTCAACTTCAGTGGTAGCTAACCAGCCGATTAGTAGAAAGTATCCTACCACGATGCTATGGATTCGATTTTGAAGACCGGCAACTCAAAGCTCATTGTTGGGGTTTGAACCCACGCTCATTAACCGCGTTAATCACTGAGCTATCATCGCTACAAAATCGAATCTATCTAATAGATATCTTATAAGACATTATTATAATGAGCTTGCGATGAAAGAATCCATAAACAAATATCTCACCGTCCCAACGGTCATGTCCAACAGAATTTTCATTAAATTACGGATCCCATAAAACAAAGCGGCTGAAATAAAACAGCCTCATAGCATCTCACAAATCGCGCCATAAACGGCAATTAGCTTTACATTACAGCAATACAGCAATATCCTAGCAATATAATCGTTAGGTAATAAATAAAATTGATTGCTGGCCGCGTGGCCCTCATAAACCTCACCGGCGAGTTCGGCTGCGTCGCGGATTAACTATTTGGAAGATGTGTTGCCAACGTAACGTAAATTATTGTCTTTTTTCTTCATTGTGGTTTTGCACTTTTGTGTATTTTACCAGTGTTAAGTATTTATACATTTTCATTTATTTTATGGATGATAGTCTAGGTGTTTGTCCATAAAATAAATGAATTTAGAATTTAATTTTGATTCATTCGAAGTTTCCGCAGCGTAGTAACAGTTAAGAAACCATCTGACTTCCAATCTTTTACTTGGTGGTAGATCTCCTTAGCAAGTCGTCTAAATAGGAACCACCGCAGTACCAGATATTCAGCCGCCAAGCAGTAGGGTGAAAAAATTATTGTGTGTTCCGGTTTGAAGCGTACTGCAGCCAGCGAAATTACTGGGCTGTTGAGACTAACCATCGAAAGTCTGAAAGTATGAGCGCCAAAGCAGCGATACCTTGGACTTTGTTTTAATACTCAAAGTTCTATAAATTGCTGGTCATCGGACAGGCGTTATCTCTTACCATCAGGGGACCATCTTGTTCGTCTCAATACTATAACATTTAAAAAAAACTGAAGGCCTTGGGTTTGAATTTCACGGCAGGCACTTCTGTCTTATCTAAGACATGTGCGCATTGCCGATGAATTCAAAACGGTGAAGGAAACCACTGTGAGGAAACCTACAAGTCCAAGAGTTTTTAAAAAAAAGTTCTGAAAGTCATGCCTTACTCCCCGTGCCAATAAAAAAGTTTAAACTCAAAGTTATGTGTGTGTACGAGTGAAATGTAGTTTTTTTTTTATTACATATGGCTTTCCATTTGACCACACATTGCCTGATATTCATGGCTTTAAACTATCATATAAAACTGCAACCTATCTAATTATATTTAACTCTAGCTAAACGGTTCCAATCCACCTTCATTGTACGAACCGCTAAACAATGATATTTTCTGCCCTAGTGGTTGTTCCCCGATAGATACAATCTAGGATGCCTTCAACTTGCGAGTGAATCAGATTCTTCTAGGCAAGCGTGCTCCATTGTAGACCGCATCTTCACTTAAAATCAAGCGAGATGGCGAGATGGCTGTCAAACGAAAGACAATTTGAAATTTAAAAAAAAACGAGATAAACTGTAATCATAGTATAAATAAATAAATATTGTAGGTATTATACACAGCGCCATCTAGCCTCAAACTAAACAAAGCTCTTATTATGGGAACCAGATAACTGATAAAATACTTAAATACTTCTTTTTGTAAATAGGTAGATACTTATGATACATATAGAACCCCCCAGACACAGAACAAGCATTTATCGTCACATAAATGTTTATCCTGGTGGGATCCGAATCCACGCCCTGACGCAGATATTCTACCAAATGAGCTAACAGGCCGTCATACGTCAGTATCTATCTATTGTATCTATTTTTTTTAATTCATCTTAGATTCTAGTAGTAAAAGCTTTAATTTTAGGGCATCGCGCGAAACAACTTTGTATTAATCATTCCCAGGTAGATAATAATAACATAATGATGCTTTATTGATGCTTTATAGGCAGCCATTATCCGATGCTGTGAGGAGCTTACTTTAATAACGGTGCTAGTTTCTTCAAATGATCCAGGATGTATTCAAGAAAGAGCTATAATTGGTGGGAGCAGCTTGCAAAATGATTTATTGGTTTTAGAGATATTTCTTTTCTTAGTTACTTATTAAATTTTCACATAGATGATATGAAATGTGCTCAAAACGCTGGGATTATTGACTGCTTTAAATTTTCTTCCTCGGTGGTATGTAAAACAGATATTTGATGAAAACAAAATCGG
This sequence comes from Biston stratarius, assembly GCA_950106695.1. Lineage (NCBI taxonomy): Eukaryota > Metazoa > Arthropoda > Insecta > Lepidoptera > Geometridae > Biston > Biston stratarius. Next base: position 10,333,974 of record OX467115.1, on the reverse strand, counting down.
GGGATAGAGTTCGGTGTTGCAGCTACATGTGTATCATATACAATTAAATTAAACCACTCGATAACTCAATAGAAAGGCTCAAAGAATTCGCTAAGGAGTAGGTATTCAAAAAGGTACACGAATTCACATACACACGGCCGTGTCCTTAACAAAGCCACACCTAGATAATTTTATTAATCATATTTGTTTTTGTTTCAAATTTTAAAATAAATAATGACTACATATTATAAAACAAAGTTTCTCTGTCTGTATGTTCACGATAAACTTAAACTACTGAACGGATTTCCATGCGAGTTTCACTAATAGATAGAGTGATTCATAAAGAAGGTTTAGCTATATAATTTGTCAAGGTTTTGTGTAAATTGGTTAAAATATGATGATAATTATTGGAAGTGTTGAAAAAAATCAAGCCACCTGGGAGCTTTCATTGAAAACGCTGAGATATAACAAAATATTGAATGGTGGGATATTCCCCTTTTATAGATCTACAAAAAAGTCTGCGGTGACATATATCTATCTTTTGAGGATAGCTTACTATACCCACTCGCTGTACGCTTAGATTTTTTAAACTACGCAACGGATTTTAATGCGGTTTGCGTCAATAGACAGAATGATTCAATAGAAAGGTATATATGTATGTCAATTTTACTTACGCTGGATTACTCACGTTTAATTATATCGGAAACCCCGACTAGTTGAAAACCACGTCAGTTTCCATAGTAATATTGTCCAATGATTTTTTAGGTACAATAATACTTTTGGGTGAATTTATAACTTATTTAAATAAGCTTACTATTCTACGTAGAGTGTATTAAATTATTTAGAAAATACACAGCATGTATGCAGTTATAATGAAACCAATTTGTAGTACGTACAAACAATATTCAGTAAAATTTTGTACTCAATTTATTTTACATAACTAATAGAATATTGCATAGGTATGTACTATTTGAGGTTTGTGACATGAAGATTTTTTAAGATTTTTGTTTTTATCCGCGTTTGTTTTTTTTTCGTATGTCTGTTATTAATCGCACACAAAACACTAAACTTATGTGCGCGATTAAGTCTCAACGACAAACATAATAATATGTAAGTAGCTATTTGTATGTTCATGTTGCTAAAGTTGAAAAGTTACAACATGCGTTTAGTTCGTGAACAACACAACGCACACCATAATGTTTTACCATATCATTTAACATAACAATCTTAACAATAAGCGACTTACCCATTAGCTCCGAGTTTCCGACATTTTCCTCCCTCAACCCTGCGATACGATCTTCGCACTGCACGCACAACTGTCATATTACTTGAACGCAGATACGCAGATTAAACCCCTGTCAGGCCAGCTATCATAAATCACAACTCACTCCAGCACGAATTATTTAAATGCCATAATGACTCATGAGCAAAAGTTAAGGGAGCACCCCGTATTTATCACACCGGACCCGGGTATTACGAAAGGGTTAATAAATGCCGGGAGGCGGCCATTTTGTTTTTTATCAAACCAAATTCGAATTATGAACGGTGATTCGTCTTTGTGGATTTTTGAATTCTATTCGAATGATCGATTGCATTTTTTTCGTGTGCGGCGAGTTGTTATTTGTTTTTCGATCGATTTATGAACTGTCATTAGTCAAGATGTTCAGGGTTTGATAATACATGCATATGCACCGCATAAGTGTTTGAAAACCTGCCCCGTTTGAAGCCGGGCAGGTTGCTAGTTTCAGATAAATTATTGTAAATTATCACAGTTCATCAATAATATAATAATTTCAGATAAAATTAAATTCTCGTGCTTGTTGTAATAAACACAGTAAATATATATTTCTAAAATACTACTATATGTCCATCATAGTCTAATGCTTTGGGATGAATAGAAACTCAAGAAAGAAGAAGTCATGGGTTAAAAACAGAACAACTCATCCTTACGAATTTATTTTATACGAGATTTATTGTTCAAGTCTCAAATAACTCAATCTCAAAGGGACAAGGCCCGCCAATGCAAATTAGTCGAAAAAAGACGAAGTTTCATCTTTTTTTTTGTCGCACAGATGGTTGTCGCGACAAGTCTACATTGAATGAAATGGAAGTTTTCTGTGTAACAGATTATAGAATAAGCAGATGGACGGGTTTTTAGTTTGGCAAACCTGGCATGTTGTAATATTATCTCTACATAGATAATTATAATTTTAATTAACTGATTGAAATTACCTACTTCAAGCATACGATCAGGGGTCAGGTTATTTATTCACGTCCTTTATTTATTACATTAGGTGATCCGCAACTTCGTTTGCACCACGTGGAGACTTTATTTGCTTGCATTTTTCCTTCAATCGCTCGACAATAAAGTGTAAGTGCATTTTATTCAGTCTCATGCGTCCCAAAAAGTGAGTTCTGAAAACCAGCGCTGCTGAGAAATCAGCAGCACTAATGCTGAGAACTTACCTTTTTTGTCGCACTGGACACTACAGCTGCAACTTTTTTAAATTATTTTTGTCATCTTTTATTATTTATATGTAGTGTGTTGTTGTTGTGTTGTATTATCAAAATGAATATTTTCTTTCTTTTTCTTTCTTTCTTTACAGCAATAGTACTTTGTTCTAACGCATACAAAGTTCAGTCAGATAGTTTACTTAAGACGCAAACCTTTTTTAAGAGCACTGAAAAAAGGCTTGCGTCCACGAGCAAAGTTTCGATTATTATCTCATCAGATATCATATAATATTGTTATTTGTACACCTAACAAATACCCCAATACTAATTAATTAGTGATAATTTTTTACAACAAAAGTAATCAAAAAGGCTATTTCCCATTCCATACCTCTTGATTTCTAAATTGGGAGCTACTATTTACGCCCTTGAAAACAATTAAAAAACTGGTAAGTAATATGTATGTGTGTCTGTAGTTAACCATCTTTAATGTCTTAATCTGTGTTTGAATTTTGTAGAACAGTTGGCTCTGGCCATGTGTTGGTGGTATATTTTGCGGTAAGGTCTGTGTGGAAGAAATTAGTTAACGCCGTATTAGCTACAATTATTTAGAGGTACTTGAAGCAATATTGATTACTTACTTAAAATATTAACAACTTATATTTCTTTTGTTAAAATTACAACGTGAAAGTTTTCTTTTTTATGTAAATTAGACAAACAAGGTTCTTTTTCTTTGTTTTTGGTGTCGCACTTTGTTCATTTTGCCAATATCAAATATTACATTTTTTCAAGTAAGTATATTATGATAAAAAACATTCAACAGTTTTTTCTTAATTTTACCATATTCCTCATGCCCTAGTAAAGTAAGTTGTGGGAATACGACATTTCATATTTTTTATGTAAAAACTAACGAGACGCTTTCTTATTGGTAAGAGATAACGCAAGTCCATGACCATTGTAGCAATACACAGTACTTTGAGTAACAAACAAAGTCCAGCCCCCGTATTCTGAGGTTCTTATTGCGATTCTTGTTAGGTGCTCACGAGAAAGCTACGCGATTGTGAACCTTGTTGCGTGGACTACACGAATACGTAGGACTGGGGGTGGATGAAAGCGAAAAGCTGAAGGTTCGGCTAAGTGACGTGTCTTGGGAGAGGCCTATATCCAGCAGTGAGTTTCGATAGGCTGATGATGATGATGATAATTTTTTTATAAATAAAAAAGTTGTAACATATTTAAAGTTTATTTCAGATAAATAATTATAAATTGTTAATAGTAATATTCATGCTTGTTGTAACCAAAACGAGTAATAATATATAATATAATAATAAGCTGAAATAATGTACACTAAAGATATAACTCCGAAATACATATACTATAGAATCTCTTATAAATAAGCCACTCGTTCTTGACTGAAGCAGGTGCGCTCACGCAGATGTTCTGCCGTCTCGAATGATTTAAAACCACAGATTGTAGCTTACGATCCATATCCGCTACTCGTTTAAGGCGAAGATAGTACTTTTTATGGATTAGATAATATGTACTGTATAGTGTATATATTACCTGGATGATCTGTTCTCCTAAGTGAGCTACAGAAAACTATAAAGTTTTCATTGAATTAAATAAAAAAATTGGTACCAACTAGCACTGACCTTAAGTTTTAAAATCGTTTGTAGTTACTATACAATATATCGCCACGAATTTTCATATAGATTTCACCATCATTTAGGAAATTTCTCCATCCAACCGAGCCGTCTTATCTGAGGTAAAATACCGGACTAAATGACTTTAATCCCGGGAAAAATTAGGACGACCCTTAGTATGTAACGCCACTTGCGTTGATACTTTGACACCGTCACATCTTCCCAGAACTCAGACTAAGGCAGGTGTGTTTTATTTTTTGGCTGACAGGCTTGGTGTTTGACCACAACTCACCTGATGTTAAGTGACGGTGTGTTCGAAGATGGTAAAGCACACCTAGCCTGGAATAGAATTAGCAGAAGACCTCAAAATAAGCGCAAGTATAGTAACCCTTTAGGGTATGACTTGAAGCCTTTTAGGGATCTTTGGCAACGTGGGGACCAGGACAAAGAAAATATTCCAAGACTTGTCTTAAGATTGCGTTCGGTCGACGCCACACGTGAGTAAAATTTGCCCAACGTTTGAGTGAAATTTAGAAAGCAGGAGGTTTCCTGGGCGATAAATCGATCTAGCTAGGTTTAATTTTTAGAAAACGTCGTTTTATCTGTGTTTTCATGTAATGAAAAACCAAGCAAAGCTCGGTCATCCAGGTACGGCTTTTTATGTACTGTGAATTTGTTATAATACCTAGTTAATATAGGATAATTTATTTTATTTTAATTCGTGGAATCGTTATAATAAAAAAATAACTCTTTATTATTCACACCAATTGCAAACAATTATAACAACATAAACTTAACACTAGTGGAACAATTGACAATTAAATATATAAAATAAATCTTTGAAAGAAAGAAAAGAAGAAGAAAAAAAAACATTTTTTTATAAGAGATACGACAACGAATAAAACTACAGAGAGCACACACAAATAAAAAATCTTTCACTATTATTATTAATGTAATGTATAATTTCACGTCTAGCGAAACCGTTAAACATTTGACAGTTTTATCCAAACAAACTTAATTCAAATAAAAACCTACACATTTCTCTAATTAATTAACAAAACGTAAAAATCCGTCACATAAAAGGTAACCCTTCGCTGCGGTACGGGTCTAAAAAGCCCCAGTTAAATCAAATGACATCTTAAAACAAGAGGATGCGATACGTCCGTCAGTGTACCGACGACTTTAATTAATTTAATTGCACGTATACTGCTGCACTCTGAACTTTTTATTTCCCCGTTTTGCGACGTCAAACGTTTCGCAATAAAAATTAAAACCGTCTGAAATAAACCGTGATGAAAGAGGCATGGGATTTGAATTAAGGTGACATCGGGACTGGGAAAGTTTAATGTTTAATATAAAAGTAATGAGCCGAACGAGACGCTCTCCTGATAAAAATAAGATATATTTATTTATTTTATTTGGATCACCAACACTATACACCATCAACATCGCAACATTCATAACGGCCATCAACATAACAAAAAACGAGATGTTATAGCAATTACAGGGGACGACGACATGCATAAAAATAAAAATTGACAAAAATTTGGAAATGTCAATGTTACGTTATTAATATTAATAAATACCTATGTCAAGTTAATTCTTAAGGCAAATTAAATCATATTAAATTAAAATTGCCGTGCCGGCGTAAGAATAGTACCCCACCGTCTCTACCCGTGGTTGCCGTAAGAGTCGGCTAAGGGATCTAATACGGAAGATATGTTTTTATTTATTTTTTTATTCCAATTTATTTAAGGGACTTTTGTGACATGCACATGGCAGTCCCATCATATTTTCTAAAGTATTTGTTATAAGTAAAAATTAATAAAATAATATCTAGGCACAACACATACTTATACACACTCTCATACACACATTCACTCCTCTGCATACACACTAAAAAATCAAAGTAGGTCACTTGAGGCGACTGAAGCTCCCTGGCTGCTTCAGGACAGGGTTCGGACAGCAGCCTGTTGTAGCTACCGACGACGTTCTACCAGTCTGTTCAAATGGTAAGTCACCTCAAGCACCCGTCTCTCCCGCTGGAGGCGAATACAATCCACCAAGAGGTGGTACACATCTTCTTCAACTCCACATGTGTCACAATTTGGAGTCCAGGACCTACAGCAGATATACTACAGATGAACTAACAGGACTGTCCTGATGGCAAGAGATAAACGCATGTCTATGACAATTGCAAAGTGGCACTTAGATTTTTGAATTCATCATCGCTAAATCTGGCGCTTTTTATTCAGTACTCTTCAAATAGGTACACAGTATACACACTACTGTTTGGTGGTAGACTATCTGATACTACGGTGGTACCTTACGACCTCGTGCTAAACTTCAATCTAGATTAACACCAACTTTCATTCACGAAATTTGAAACTAAAATAATCATAACATTCCTAATCCGAGACAATCCTGATAAAGTATCTTACCATTAATTTTTATGACAGTTATATGAAGAACTTAAAGTTAAAATCTCTAATAAAGTGAGATAGTGGTTAGAAATACGAGATACGTGCTAAGACTTTGTATGCTGAAAGGCGTGGCGACACTTAATATCACTATGATAAAATTGAATTACGTCGTGTCTCCTAACGTAGAAAAGCGTATAGGTAACGTTGGAAAAAAAATCAAGAGTGTATATTTTTTAACCCTGCTACGGCAAAGTCAAAAGAAGGGTTAAATATTTAACAACAAATATACTATTGTATAGTAACTACGCATTAAATTTTGAGAAATGAGGTGTCAGTTGATTCGTTATTACGGTTAAGCTAAATTTTTTGGAGCGATGATAGCTCAGTGGTTAACGCGGTCGGTTCACACGCCGAAGGGCGTGGGTTCAAACCCCAACAATTAGCTTGAGCTGCCGGTGAACCGAAATATCGTAAGAAAACCTGGTGGTAGGGTATTTTCTAATACTCATCTGGCGAGCTATCACACGCAAATTAAAAATCTGCCGCCAAGCACCTAACGAAGTGTTCCGGTAGATTCACTTGAGAGCCAGTGCCATTCTAGGCTAGGTGTGTTTACCATCTTCCACCACACCGTCACTTACCATCAGATATACATCACATATTATTAAATCAGGTGAACTGAGGTCAAACACCTAACAACAATTAAAAAAAACTCTTTTACTTATAGTTTTTCTACGTAGTAAAAAGTTAAAATTTTGGGCCTTTTCAAAAAGATGATATGGCCGCAATTTTAGTCTTAGTATCCGATATAATTCATCATCATCATCAGCCGTTGGAAGGCCACTGCCGGACATAGGCCTCCCCATCGATTTCCATAAAGACCGGTTGGAATCGGCTCGATCCGATATAATTAAACGTGAGTAATCCCGCATAATAAAGTAAATCAAAAATGTGTCGAAACCACGTCAGATTCCATAAAATAATTGAAATACCTACTTAAATCAAAAGTAATTTCTTGTACGTTAAAAGTTTTTATAAGTAGGTATATTTTTCTGACGGTACTGCTACCTGGAAAAGTTTCTAGTTTAGTCTTTCAGCAGTATTTTAAAAATGAAGTTGTACGGGTATATATCTGACACTTATTTTTCTTTTTAACACCTAATTGACAGTTGCTACGATATCATCATCATCATCATCATCAGACTATTGAAGCCCACTGCTGGACACGGAAGACTCGTGTTGGGAGAGGCCTGAGTGACGTGTTAACCCAATTTACGGCTTTTCACTTCCATCCATTGCCAGCTGTCTTACGTATATCGTCACTCCATCGAGTCTTAGGGCGTCCTAGTAATGTACTTCGTAGTTATGGGTTTTGCGACAGATATATCCAGTCAACTGCCATTTCAGCAAAAATAGTTGCTGTAAAAATATTAAATTAAAATATTAATGTCATTTCGAAACAACAAATTCAAATTATCCTATAAACATAAAAACGATATCATAAAAATCATAAAAGATGTACATAAAAATACATCACATTAAAAATAATAATAATCCCACTAATATTATAAATGTGCAAGTTTGGATGAATGGATGTTTGTTACTCAATCACGCCAGAACTGCTGAACGGATCTGGATGAAATTTTGCATATAGATACTTTAGGACCTGGAATAAAACATTTCATCATCATCATCATCCATCACCACGCGGGTAAAACCGCGGGGCGCAGCTAGTAATAATATAAACAAAAAAAAAACAACAACAAGAACATGGTTAGTGAAATAATTATCTAATATCAGTAAAAAAAACATCGTCAAGAGTAATAGAACTGTGCGCTTTTTACATCTATCCCATAAATCAGTCAAGTTTTCACAATATGTCAAAAAAAAATAAGGACAGCGTGAATATATTTTCTAAAGAATACTTTTTATAAATTAGTTTTTCAAAACAATTTTCAAGTCAATGTAATTCAATTTCAGAAGATTAAAAAGCTTGACACATTAAATTGTACAAACTGACGCGTTGTTACGAAACATTGAATGTTTTTCTTAGACTTCTTTTATCTCCGACCGTTTTCTATCTCTTGACGCGAAATGTCTTAGTTTTTTTCTGAATTCTCTAACAAAGTTTTCAATTTGTTTCCATTTCTGTTTAAAGTTTTTAATCATTTACGAGCGGAGTAACAGCAGTGAAACAATTCTGCTGTCTAAAAGAATAGTACCGTAAGTACCGTCCAATATACAGGGTCATTTTTAACATCCATGTGTAACTTTTTGACATCATGCATACCAACTGTAGTTCTATGACTTTTTACAATGCTACTCCTTTTTATTCCTAACTAATAGAAAATTAATTCAATTAGTGATTTTAAAGAGCTTTAAATATGAACGTGCTTAAAAGACACCGCCTTTGTCTCTATTAAAAAAAAAATGATTTTCATATTTGGTTTTTGTTTTTGCGTTTTGATTTCACATTTTGGACTCTTTGCCAGAGTCCAAAATGTGTTTCCTGTTAGTAAAATACGGGTATCTGTAAATATTGTAAACCATTATAGTGTGAATGAGTGAGTAACAGACAAACTTACGCATTATTATTAATAATAATAAGTAATTTTAATAAGTTAACAAGTTACACCATTTATCTAATTTTTTTTTTTTAATCTGTATTTCTTCCTACCTGCGAGTCATTTTTAATTACCTGATAAATGAAAGTTACCCTGTATATATTTAGCAAAAATATTGAGGTGACTATTGTAATTGCGTTATTTGGGTTCTTTTTATATACAAAAAACTACTTTATGTATATACCTAAAAAATTGCGATCGCATATACGCCACTTTTCCTTTGGAGCGCAGAATTGTTAGAGGTTTCCACAAGAAGTTTAATTTGTATCTCCCACGTGGACAAGACAATTACTCGAGTTTTGCTTCGTTAAATGGTTGCGTTTAGTATCTATCTTGTAGAATTAATTATTTTTATAAAAGCAATTATTTCTACACGTAAGTCCTCGGTCTGCTGAGAACATCTATATAATTATGTATTTGTTGGTAAGAATATGCAAAGCAGCGTTGGTAGAAGTTTTCAGCTTCTTTATCTTTATAGTCAAAGTCCAGTCTTGGTCAAGTCCAGTCCGTGCCAATCAAATCTAGTCATGCTTTAGTAAAGTAGTGGCGACTTTACTATAAGCTTCGATAGAGTTTTGGAAGCAACACGAAAAGTCATGTTTCACCGCATTATATCACCTTCCCAGACTCGCGCTTGTAATTCAGCACTTTACGAATAAAACACTGCTATTTTTTATACGTAAACACTCGAAAAAACATTTTTTTTAATAAATAAGTATCTATGTATTCTAAGAGACCCAGTATGTTTGCAGAAGGAAACTTTTAAACTTTTTTGTTTTTCTTATTGCTACTAGGAGGAATTGGCGTCGCACTTTTTGTGCATTTGCCAGTGTCAAGTTTTCTACTTTGAAACTTCTTGATGACCTTAGGATACAGTGAGACTAAGAAATTCATTGTACCGCCGACATAACATTAAAGGCCTGGATTGTCCCCTAATATAGTAAAAGAAAAAAGAAAAAACATTTTATTTTATAAGACACTAGATACTACAACGAATAACTACAGACAACACATACAAATAAAACGATTTAAACTAACATATAAACACAACAAATTTTAAACGTCCGTCAGTAAGAGGATTACCGCTGCAGAGTCTACTGCATTAAAAAGAAAGATGGCAGCGCACAGCAAAAATTCCAGGACTAGAGAATTGCAAAAAAAATAAGATAGTTATTTTGTAATCCTACCTAATACCCGGCAACGTTCACTGACACACATTTGCGCCCGCACATACACACAAAGACCCATATACAGCCACATATATATACACACATACTCACACACACACACTTACCCACATACACACTTACTCACACACTCACACTTACTCACACACACTTACTCATACACATACACAAACACTCACTCCCATATTCGGCCACGCACACACACACGCATATTCACACGCACCCACACACATAAATGCACGCATACACTCACTTAAATGCACGCATACACACACACAAGCATATAAACAAAATCACGCATACACACGCATACTTACACTCGCACACACATAGATATTTTATACCTATGCGATATACTTATCATGACTACAAAAATATACTAGCCTACATATTATTATATGCAAAACGTTTACACAGAAGACACTGGATTTTGCGTCACAGGTTTTCTTAGTGCAAATCTACCTCTTTGCTCTTTGTAATTTTCTATTTTATTTTATACCTTAATTATAAATTAATTAATCCAACGTGAATAAGTAAAAATAAAACGAAACAATATGTAGACTTTTGTACATTATTTTCAAATGATATTCAAATATAGAGTTTACGATAGGCTTAAATATTTTATTCGCTGTAGGTGATTTTCATTTCAAAATAGCTTAACAATATTTAGGAGAAAATAACATAAGACCACAGGATCAGCATTCACAACAATCTAAATTGCAAAATCTAAGATCCTTCCATAAATCATCTAATTGTATCGGAAGACAACGTGGGGTCTAATAAGCCTCACATTCTCAGGGGCTTAAATGTGGGGTATCTAGTCATGAGGTATAATTGCTTATATATAATTTAAATTTAAACTCTGTTGACCGTTATAGTAGTATAATTCTTATTATTTTAGTTCAATGATGTTTGAGAAATAAAGGCATTTTTTTAAAGATAAACAGGTTGATTGACCACAGCTTACCTGCTGTAAAGTGACGGTGTGATTGAAGATGGTAAGGATATCTAAGAACTAGCTCTCAAGTGAGGGTCCTGAGCACACCGTTAGGAGTTTTGTGGCAGAATTTTAACTTGAGGATGGTAGCTAGCCAGCCGAGTACCAGACAGTACCCTACCACCATATCATTTCATCACGCTTTCCTTTACCGGTAGCTCAAGCTTATTAGTGGTGTTTGAACCTACGCCCTTCGGCGTGTGATCCGAGCACGTTTACCACTGAGCTATAACCGGTACAAAATTCTGCAGTAATCTATTTTTATTTTTAATCAATATTTTTTTTTCTCTCTTTAATTTAATCATAAACTACCTCCGCCATTTCAAAGTATTCTTATAAAAACCAAATAAGTGCTAACGTCTCTAAAAAATTTCATTTTAAGTAAAACGAAAGTACTCGAGGCCTATTCTCAGCTCAGAGGCGAAGCCGTATCGCAGTCTGGGAGATGATGGAAGATTTAACGGCCCCTTTATATTACATATCATGTTTAATTAATTTAACATTTTTAATGTTATTTTTGGACATGTATTATATGACCTGTAACTTTGGTGTTAGAGGTAAAATATTATACCTATAGTTTTTTTTTTAATGTAAAAGTAACTAGACGAACAAGACGCTCTTCTGATAGTTAGAGATAACGCCTGTCCATGGCCATTGCAGCAATAAACAGAATTTTGAGTAACATAACAAAGTCCAGGGCATCGCTGATTTGGCGCTCATTACTTTGATACATTAGATAGTTAGTCTCAACAGCTCAGTAATTCCGCTAACTTCAGTACCCTTCAAACCGGAACACATTATTGTTACACGTGAACTCTTCTAGTAATCAAACTTGTCGTTGTCTCCCAGCCCTACAGAATTTCTGCTTAGCATTCCGACATCGTCTCTAAAGATAAGTGAACTCATATTCCCGTACGGGTGTAGATCGTAATTTCCTATAAATTACATTCTGCAATAAAATTATAATTCTTTCACAGTTTGAATGAACAAGTTATTCATTTCCCTCTTCATTCGGGCCGCTTTTATAACTGCCAATGAATAATTATGTAGCCGTGCAATCCGTGCATATACTTAGTAATCAGGATTTATTTAATTACATTCACTTGACTGTCTTCTCAGAGTTTAAATAATATAATCTAGTTTTTTTTAAATTGCACGGTTTTGGCACAGGAAAGAGACTTGTGAAAGAAATTAAGGGAGACCTTTAACTAAGCAGTACTACTAAGAGACGATTTACGATAAATAAAAACAGTTGACGAAATAACAACTGTTATTGGACTTATATTGTTTTTTTTAAATTGGTCGTGACGCAGAACGTCACTTTCGCAAAATAAAATCAAAAACTGTTCGTAGAATATCGTTTTCTTAAAACATTACTTATCGCATAATGTTCTTTATCGAAAAATGGTATTTTCGCAAAACCTTGATTTTTTTAATCGACATTTTCGCACAAAGCCACTTTCGCAAAACGTAATTTTTGAAGAATATCATTTAAGCAATTTTTTTTTTACCTTGGGTCTCTGAGGAAATAAAATGGGAAAAAATTGCTAGTAGGTAATCAACAAAAAACACATTGAGTGTAGTCGAACCATTTTTCACCAGTGTTAGATAAGGTTGTAATTAGCAGAACAATAATATGACGGTGGCGCAAGTGTATGTGTCAAACATAGATTTCTGAAGTCTTTCTCACAAGACGAAAAATAAAAAAAGCTAAAACCAATTCTGTTTTGCGAAACCGTAAATTTTGAGACTTGTCTATTACTAAGTACTATATTTGCATATTTAAATCTCTTAGTCGGTTTCGAAAACACATTTTTAGTTTTATCTTTGCTTTAAATTTTCTATCGATCAATTATTATTCTTCTTTTACGAAGTTCTTAAATACGTATCTGTTATTTTTATTTTTATTTGAAGAAACTTACGTTTTTGATTAAATGTGAGAGAAATAATAATTTCCTGTTAATTATTTATTTATTTATTTGATGTATAAGTAATGAGATGAACGAGACGCTCTCCTGATGGTAAGAAATAACGCCTGTCCATGACCATCGCAGCGATACACAGAACTTCGAGAAGCAAAACAAAGTCCAGGGCATCGCTGCTTTGGCGCTCATTACTTTGAGACTTTCGATGGTTAGTCTCAACAGCCTTGTAATTTCGCTGCAGTACCCTTCAAACTGGAACACAGTAATGTTAACACACTACTGCTTGGCGACAGAATATCTGGTACTGCGGTGGTACTAACCTAGACGACCACCTACTAAGGAGATCTACCACCAAGTAAGTAAGAGGTAAAAAGTAAGTAGTAGTGCAGTAAATTTATTTATGTAGATACTGATAATAATTTAATAAATTTTATTATTTTATCTATATACGTATATATATTTCGTGTCACGATGTTTGTGGTAGCCTCCTCCGAAACGGCTTGACCGATTTTTATGATTTTTTTATGTTTATTTACTAGGTGTTTAGGCACAATTCTTAACTCAAGGCGGACGGCGTCGCGGGTGTAAGCTAGCAACTTATATTATAGTAGATAAAACAGAAAACGAAAAAACTTAAAAGTCGGAGAATATGGCCTTTAAACAATTAATCTGGTATCATTATTTAAATAATTACTATAAATGAATTATATCGTTTCAATTTCAATTCATAAATAATAGGTAAAACTTCTTAAACTAATTTTGAATTTCAATTAACGTTTATTTTGTATTGTTTTGGGGTAAACTTTAATTCAACAAAGAATAATTTTAATTTTAATTGTTAAAATTACTTTTTCGTTAGAAACAAATATTTGTTTGATCTCCAATGGCCTTATGGTAGACATTGATGCTGAAGAGGATATATAATGTCAATATTCACTTTAAAAAGAAGTTCTCTAGTATGAAAATTCTTAAACAGTAGTTCCTAGGAAACAGGGGGACCATATAGAGTTCTACAGGGTTATAAGCTTCGGGTATACAAAGCGGAAACTAGGTTATTCATTGTACTCATTATTATAAACTATTTTTAGTACGGACACTATTTCTTTGCAAGCAGCCTGGTGACAGACAGACGGACGGACAGACAGACAGCGAAGTCTTCGTAATAGGGTCCCGTTTTTATCCTTTGGGTACGGAACCCTAAAAAAGGCTAGTTCTCAGCATTAGTGGCGCCGATTTCTTTTCAGAATTAACCGGAGAGTCTGGATAAAATAAAATAAGATAAGTACATACGCGAATATAAAATAAAATAAAGAAATTGTAAATATTACGAATCATATCTTAGTAAAATCAGGTCCAACCACCGTAAGTAAAATGCTTTAACTATATTTAGCTTAATTCAGTGTCGGGGGCTAAGGGGTATTAGCCCCCGGGGAGCCATCGGTCGCGGTAACCGGCACCGACCTGACACGGCCGGGATAAATACTACAAACGGGACACGTCACACATCTTTAAATTACTACTGAAGAAGATAGGTATTTATTATGTCACTATTTTCTTTTTAACCGACTTCAAAAAAGAGAAGGTTCGACTCGTATTTTTTTAAAATATTTGTTATCTCAGAACCTTTGACTGGGTGAAAACTGCGCTCGCCAACCCTCGCATATAGGCTGATGGATGCAGGAAGGAAAAGGTCGCCGCCTGTTTGGATGTTGTGTCCAGGGGACCGAAGTTCAATCCTAAATGCTAGGAGCCACTCGGAAGTGGTATATACTTATATTATTATTGCAAAACGGCGCGGAACTTTGAAACCGCGTTTGAGACCTTCGCTTCTGATTGGGTGTTGCGTTATCCGTACTACCGTATTGTCGGCCGTGGTGGTGCCGGAGTAAAAATTGTACCCCACCCTCTCTACCCGTGGTTGCCGTAAGAGTCGGCTAAGGGATGTCATCCGGAAGATGGGCAACAGCGTCTTCCTTGAACAATCACACTTAACTGCGCTCGCCAACCCGCCTGCCAAGCGTAGCGAGTATTGGCAAAACCCCCTCAGGAGGAGGCTTATGTCCAGCAGTGGACGTCCTATAGCTGATGATGTGATGTGTGATGTGAATGAAATTAAATATATATATTGTCTAAAATTGTGTACAATTTATGGTGACAAATATTTGGTAGTAAGAACATCATAACATTTTTGTTCTCGTGGACATATAAATAAGTACATCTTCCGCAATAACTGACCACAAACTAAACCAAACTTCAAGTTATAAGCGAAACCTTTCAACCGTTCCTTCCGCCCCTACATTGTAAATATAACTTTTCCACCCGTAACATTGTAAGAAGTAGTTTGACGTCTCAAACCCATGCTCACGTTTTACGACGCACTAAAGACGTAATGAAAGTTGTAGTGAATATTGCGAAATGTTGAAATGCATGGCCTGAAGTTTAGATGACGCGTATGGCGCAATCGTTTTGCTACCGATGAACTTTGTTTGTGTTTGTTTTAAGGCATTTCGCTTAGTGTCGATTTTCAAATTTAAAAGGATTTTTATCAAAGTGCCATCTAGCCTAGCGATGATCGCTCAGTGGTTAGCACAGTCAGTTCACACCCAGAAGGGCGTGGGTTCTAACCCTAACAATGATCTTGAACTGCCGGTGAACGATCGTAAGGCAACCATATCAACCAAACGTGGTAGAGTACTTTATGGTAGGTACTCAACTGGCTTGTTACTATTCTCAAGTTGAGAATCTCCCGCCAAGCGCATAATGGTATGTTGCGGCAGCCTTATTTGTGAGCCATTTCCATTACAGGCCAGGTGTGTTCACCATCTTCGACTACACAGACACTTAAAAGCACATGGGCTGTGAGCAAATACCTAGACTGTATATAATATAGAATATAAAAAAATAATATCAAAAAAAACATGTTGAAGAATATTTCTCACCGCGCCATCTAGTCACAAAGCAAAGCTTGTGGGCACTATGGTAACTACATAACTGGTAGTGTAGTGTAGCATTATACTTACATTTATACTTTTTTTAATTCATACTGACAATCCAGATACCGAACAAACAACTATGTCACACAAATGTTAGTCCTAAGTGAAATCCAACCCACGACCTACCTACTACTAACAAGCCAATCTAAATATAAACTCTTTATTGCGTATTCTAGAAATCAACAGAAACAAAAGTGACACCCTTATCGCTAAAGGTGATCTCTTGCAGGCAATCATGCAATAGAATGAGCAACAATTGTATCAGATAAAAACGTAAGATATTATCACAATTCAAGCCACAGCACAGTCTTATAAAAAAATTGAATGCTTTTTCTAAAATGACCTATCAAAATTTGCCTCGCGAGTAATAGGTAGTTCTGTATAAATAAATAAAAAATCCGTGTCCTATATCATGTATATAATTTACCTACTCTAAGAAAAGCTGGCAGAATGCAAGACCGTGATATGGTCGGAAGAGAAAAAAATATAAAAAAAGATAGTTTTGGTGGGAACGCGGAAAAAACCTCGTTGATTGTATTTTATACAAAACTTGTATTTTTTCCAGTATTCATGTATAAAAATAGTGGATTTATATTCTTAAAGTGTCAAAATACAAGCACGAGTGTGGGAAAGTAATATAACGTAATGAAATAAGACTTATTGTGTTGCTTCCAAAACTTTGTAATAAAAATATCTTGTAGTAAAATCGCCACTTTGACATAAACATTTATGTGACATAAACTTATTAACCTTGATCTTTCTTAACAGACAATCAAAACAATCAATCAATCGTAAAAATATCAAAACATTTGACATTGGGCAAACGCACAAAGTGCAACGCCAAAAACAAAGAAGAAGAAAGGTTATTCAACGAAATAGTGACATAACTTCTGTTTTTTTTTCAGTTAACACGATTCGATCGCTTCGTATTGTTCCAGGCACTCATAAAATAAAGTGTAAAAGTCATCAGAGAGTTTTTAAGCCAACTGCAAAAATTTAATTGCTGTCAAGTACTTCTGTTAAAATCGTATACAAATTGGACATGCTTGCATACAAAAATTGTAATATTTTTTTATTTACTAGGCTTGTGATTACCCCTATTTTTCGGTATCATTGTTCATTTAACTAATTTATTATTATATTTCACGAAAATGTTTTGGGAGCTATAGAGTAATTTGCTAGTTAATAAAAAAGTGTTAAAAAAAACATAAAACATTATTTACTAAAAACTTTCAACAAATAATTTTATTAACGCTCATAAATTATGTATGTTCTAACACGTAGAATATCTATGATTAGATATAATTTAATATCCAAGCCCCCAACGGCCCAGAAAATAGAATAAGTTTCTCGGAATCATACAGGAATTGTTTTATTAATAAAGCAGGATACCTCTGCTATTTGTCGACATCTTATTTGGGCTGCTGACAACCACCGGTAGAAATGTAAGTATGACCACGACGTGTTGGAACTTGACTAAAATCACGTAAACAAATGCGTCTATTAAACGACCATGTAGTGCTACTTACCTGTACTAAGACGTTTTTAATTTACAGATTTGCCGCCGATTGTTGCATTTAATTTGAATGTTATATGTTTATTATTTATGTTCTGTAATCTAGATGTGAACAATAACGAATTATCTATTTGTCTAAATTTGATAGGATGTACTTCAGAAAACTTATGATAACAAAATCGGGGGATACCGTTTGGTATTACAGCTACATGTGTAGCATCTATATTGAAAATGTAATTACACCACTCTATAGCTAAAGGATCAAATAATTAGTTACGTTGAGTGAGAACTTGAAACATGGAAACCCGACGGATTTCTTGGTGTTTAAAAATGTACATGTAGGTACACACAGTCTCACATAGTTTTTCTTACATACTACATATTTATCATCGCTCGTTTTATAAATATGTGTTTGTTTGCTTATGGGATAATTAGTCATTAATTTAAAAAGTAACTTGAAAAATAATGGTTGTTATTTCCGGATCAGTCCTGTCTTTATAAACAGTCCCACAGCTGGGCAAAGGCCTAATTTCTAAAAGTTAAAAGTCTTATTGTTAAAAGGGTAAGGCTAAAACTTATAGGCAGGTTTGCCGTCGCCATTAAAAGCTAGCCGCAATAAGCACATAATAAAATATATTGGTTATGCCATGGGATTTGAACCCCAGAACTCCACAATAGAAATATAACGGTTTCCCAACTAGGCTGCCAAAACTTCTACTGTAAAGTTACGGCAACCTAGTGAAGTTTATTTTATCTAATTTTTTAATATTTATTGCACAGAGGGTTGTGTGTAAATTCGTATAGTGTATAAGAGTTTTTACTATAATATTTTAATGCCGATTCTTGTTGCTTTATCTTCTATAGATTGGTGATAGGTACCTAACTTTGTTTACAGCTCCATCTTAATACTTAAATTTCTAGAGTTACTTTGGGTGCATAAGCATTATTTAGTTTTTACTTTAAAAGTAATGGAGTTTTGTATTTGGTAGAAACATACAATGATACAAGACAAAAACTATAAAACATATGTATATTTAAAAAACAAAGCACAATCAATATTTAGCATCTAAGTATCAGTAATTATCTATAGTATCTACTTAGTATGCGGCAGTACGACGGTGGCCTTGTCGTCGAAAGCGATTACTTTCAAGCAACTTTTAGATGGACATTATAAAGTGCAGGGCTAAAACTAGCGTTTACTGAACGAAAAATGAAAAAGAAGTCGTCAAAAAATTGTGATGCAATTGTGGTCGCGTATCACGAAGTTTTAGCTTCTAAAGATAATGGGCAGAGAATTGTAATATGATATTAATTTTCGAATAACATAATTATTTTATTAGAAGTTCGAAGTGGAGAAATAGCGGATCAGTTTGTTCAGACTTACAGTAACGTAAAATATGATTTGTCTTAATCGCCACTTTCAGTGGTCGGACAACCAGACCTATGGTTATTTTTTGTGTGTTCGTCTAATTAACGCCACGTGTGAACAGATACATGATAAAGGAGGGAAATAATTCATTATTACTTCTATTTCCATAGCTCATTGGAACAGAATTAATACCTTTTAATCTATGTACGTAAGAATTTAAAGCTGATTTTTCTTTAATTGTTAGGATTTGACCACGGCTCACCTGATGTTAAGTGACGGTGTGGTCGAAGATGGTAAACACACTTAGCCTGGAATGGAACTGGCTCTCAAGTGAGGCTGCCGGAACAAATCAGTTACATGCTTGGTGGCATATTTTCTACTTGAGGGTGGTAGCTAGCCAGCCGAGTACTAGAAAGTACCTTACCATCATGCTATAGTTTCCTCACGATGTTTTCCTTCACCGGCAGCTCAAGCTCATTGTTGGGGTTTGAACCCACGCCCTTCGGCATGCGAACCGACCGCGCTAACCACTGAGCTATCATTACTACGAAGCTAATCTTCGAAAGTCTCAAAATAAAGAGTGCCAAAGTAGCGATGACTTAGTTTTGCTACTCATAGTTCTGTGTATCGTTCCAATGGTCATGGACATGCGTTATTTCTTACTACCAGGAGAGCGTCTCGTTCGTCTCATTACTATTATATAAGAAAAAAAAAAACAAATCCAATCAAAAATCAAATCAAATAAATTCATTCACAAGAATACGTGTAAGTACTTAAATGTAGCTCTTTACTTGAGTGGAAGAAATGAGAATCAACAGCCTTGTAACTTCGCTAGCCACCCTACCCTTACAAAACCCAATACAAGTACCTATCCTTTAAACCGAAACATCAGTAATGTTTACACACTACTGCTTGGTGTTAGAATATCTGGTATTGCTGTGATACCTACCTAGACGACCTCCTGCATCAAGTAAAACACATTTTGTCTTGAGACTTTATGGGATATCCAAAGGTTATCTGGAAGAAATCGCTTTAAGCGATAAGGCCGCTGTTGTACTACCCCAAATTAGTCTTGATGTTGTTCTGTTTTTCCTTATCTCTTTTTCAATATATAGGTAGGTAAGTACTGTACCTCTGTTACAATAAAATTTTATTCTATTCTATTTTATATGTATATTTGTATGTGAATAAAAGTATATAATAAAGGTAAGTTTTCGTCTGTGATAAGAAAACCGCATAAGAACGGAATATTCTGTTACAACAATAAATATCAAAACGAAACAACAAATCACGACTCTACAAAAAAATTTTCGTTCTTTGTCCTAAAGTTTATACTATTATTTTCCAGTTAGTTATGCACAAAAACGAAAAGAAAATACCTTTTTTCGGTATAAAGTTTGCTTTTGTGATAGTTATAATAATAATACTCATTTTTCAATTTTTTCATAAATTTTAATTGATTTTAATATTTTTAAAAAGACCGCGCGGCGAGAGTGTGGTATTAACGTTTACACTGTGCCGCTAGATGGCACCCGAGTGATAAACAACCATCAGGTGTTATTTACAAGCCCAGAATAACTTAAAATGTCGTCACGAAAGTGCAAATACGATGCTGATGCATTTTGTTTTATATGTGGTCAATTTATTAAAGTTCGAGACGTGAAATATGAACTAAAGACATCTCACGTTCTCTGTGAAGCCTATGAAGCATATTAAGTCAGGGTTGATGAAACAATTTGTTAAAAAACTGGATGAAACTTCAGAAGCTTTTGGATACTTAAAAATTTTTTTTCCGAAGTTATCGGAAGCAAAGGTTAAAGCTGGGGTTTTTGTTGGTCCGCAAATAAGACAGATTTTCGCCGATGAAAAATTTCCAACGTTGCTGAATCGTACTCAAAAAGCAAGTTGGAACAGTTTTAAAGCAGTAGTTTCTGGATTTTTAGGAAATAATAAAGCTGAAAACTACGAAAAGTTGGTTGAGGATATGCTTACAAATTTTAAGGCTATGGGCTGCAGGATGTCATTAAAAGTACATATGCTGCATGCTCATTTGGATAAATTTAAAAACAATATGGGAGCCTATTCCGAAGAGCAAGGAGAACGTTTCCATCAGGACATCATGAATTTTGAACAACGCTATCAAGGCCAATACAATGAAAACATGATGGGCGACTATATTTGGGGTTTATTGAGAGAAAGTAGCTATGAACATAAAAGAAAAAGTAAAAGTGTGCACTTTTAAGTTATTTTCCACTTTTCTGTAAGCTAATTTGATAGTAAAACTTAATAAAAATAATAAACATTTTTATTTCAATAGTTTTATTTTCAATCAAAAATTAAAATCCGAGATTTTTAAAAATTTCGTTCAATCAGTCTTCTAAGCACAAAAGCAAAGTTTTTCATGCCATATATTTTTTTTCCGTCTTATTACGACCTAAACTACCGAAATTTAATGCTTTGCAATCAAAGTCAAATTTCATGTTGACCCGTTATTGATTAATTCAGACGTTACATTGCGGAAGTTCATTTTGAGTGTTCAAGGTATATATTTTGTTTATTTCCGCTTAACAGTCGTTAAATGCTCACCACTGTTGCGACTGAAATGACTGTTAAGCGGAAATAAACTAAATATTTACATTAAACACAACGAAACAACAAACTGTTGGAATTTTACCAACAACATCATTTCTATTCCCCATGACCGTCATTCCACAATATTAATTTTCCTGTCCGTTTTCATTACACATTATTACCCAAATTAGGAAGGATAATATACCTACCGTCATAAAACGACAAATAATTTCATATAAAAAAGGGCTGCGTTTAGGCCAATTTATGGTCGGACTAAAAGGAATTTTATTAAGTGTCATTAGTACATATTTTAACGTTTAAGAATACAGGGGTCCTATTTGTGGACTCAGCAGGGTGCTGGAAGGTGCGGTAAAATTATGTAAGTAAAATTGTTAAAATTAGTGTTGGGACAGCGTCTGTCCTTTTAATTGAAACAGATGTAACAGTAATGAGACGTTCGATACGCTCTCCTGATGTTAAGAGATAACGCCTGTCCATGACCATTGCAGCGTTACACAGAACTTTGAGTAATAAAACAAAGTCCAGGGCATCGCTGCCTTGGCGCTCATTACTTTGAGACTAGATGGTTAGTCTCAATAGCCCTGTAATTTCGCTAGCTGCAGTACTCTTCAAACCGGAACACAGTAATGTTTACACACTACTGCTTAGCGGCAGAATATTTGGTACTGCGGTGGTACCTACCTAGACGACCTCCTGCTAAGGAAATCTACCACCAAGTAAATAGTAAATAGTAGATAGATTAAATCTGTATTATTAACACCAAAATTGCAGAGACATATTAAGATTGATTTCTGATTTCTGGCTGAAGATCGTAAGTACACCTAGAAAGAGAATTGGTTTTTATGTCAAACTGCTAAAAGAGGACAATGTGTTATTCAAGACTGAGCCCGAGTATGTACTCTTCTGACCCAACTTCCCAACACTAGTCGCCCAAAGAATAACAAGATACTTCCCAGCTGTGAATCGAATTGCTCTCGTGTTGAGATCGTAATGAATTCGTTACAGAGATTCTTGTTTATTTGTTATTATTTACATAATAAGCTTTCGTTTAAAATCACGCTAAGGTTGCGTCTAAGCATGTCAATATAATTAATTTAATAATTAGATGGGCGCGGAAAACATTCTTGTGTTAGTTATGGATTTGTGAAGAGTTTTCACTTTATATTGGTGTTGTTTCGAGCTTGTGGCTTAACTTATTAACAAAGCCAATTTGTAAATAAACTAACACCGACTTGCATTCGATAAAAATACTTTGGAATGTTTTCAGTACTAAAGTTATGATTTATGTTTTTGCACCTGCAAATATTTTAGTAGTACAAAACAAGACGCGTACTGTACTTTGACTCCATGAAGAAGGCCACCGGATGTGGCCGAAACTATAGTCGGAGTATCCGACATTAAACGTGCTTAATCCTGCATAAGTAAAACAAATATGTCTCAAAACCAATTCAGTTCCCATAGTAAAATTATGAACACTTGAGAGACCTGTTAAGTCATTGACAGTAAATCTGCTTTGAGAGCTGCAGGTGGGGATCGAACCAACGCCCGGTTCGATCCCCACCAAAGACAAACATTTTGTGTATGTTTGTTTTTTGTCTGGATGTTCTATATAAATTTACAACAAAAAAAATATATAATATGTATTCTATCAGTTATCTGACTTCCATTGCACAAGCTTTGCTTAGTTTGGAGTAACATGGCACTGTGTGTATTAGATAGATAGAAATATGTAGAATCTCTTTTTTGTGCACACAAAAAATAGAAAAAAGTACAGAAAACAAAAGAATCTTATGAGCTAGTGCCACAAGTAGCAGCCTTAACGCTAAGAGCGATCTTTTCCCGGCAACCATGTAATATAATGTCCTACGACAAATAAAAAGACATTCCTTGATTTTCATTGATTCAGGCGTTACTTTGCGGAAGTTCATTTTCGGCAAAATAAGAAAGTCGTGCTTTAAGTTAACCTGTGTACTGACAGATCAAAATCTAGGAAGTGTTCAAGGTATATATTTATTTTATTTCCGCTTAACAGTCGTTTCTCTCACGTTATCACTGTTGTAACTGAAACGAAGGTTAACTTAAGGCACGTCCTTCTTATTTTTCCGAAAATGATGCACAAGCTTCACCTTAAATTTATAAAAGATTACATCGAAGAACATAAGAAAACAATGGGTAAACTCCTTACTTGGTGTAGTCAGATAAATTCATGCTACAACCACAGTGACTACACTAATAACTAGAACTTTGTCACAATACATTTTCGTTTGCTAGTCTCTCGTTTTTCAGTAAAGGTTTATGTTTGAGCTGTGATATGGTACTAAAGTGTAAATTGTTTAGGTGTTTTCGTGGGTGTAAGATGTAAGTTTACTACAAAACGTGTAGTTATGAGTTATAAGTTTATGATACGTGACTCTTTTCGGGTGCCGACGATGTGTCTTACAGATTGTTGTCTATAGAAATATGGAGAATTTACGTAACTAACAGAAGTGTTAATGTCGCCATCTCGTATGAATAAGTGAGATAGAGAAATGCTTTATCTCTGTCTCGCTTATTGGTCGCGGCGGTTCCTCACAGCCTGTGTGAACCGACGTGAGTGTACATTGTTGATACTTGACTGGATGACTGCTTAAGCTATAAAAAGTTATTTATATTGTCATTCTATGCTAACCAAAATGCGTTGGATAAAACAAGGTTTATTTAAGATATATTTTTTACTTATAAGTATTTGAGTGTGGATGTATCCATATTTGCTTAAATAGTTTTAATAAATATTCTAGGGCAATTTACACAACGCCATCTAACCCCAAACTAAGTAATGTTTGTACTACTAGTGCGGTCGGTTCACACGCCGAAGGGCGTGGATTCAAACCCCAACAATAGCTTGAGCTGCCGGTGAAGGAAAAACATCGTGAGGAAACCACAGCGTGGTGGTAGGGTACTTTCTAGTACTCGGCTGGCTAACTACCACCCTCAAGTTGAAAATCTGCCGCCAAGCATCTAACGGTGTGTTCCGGCAGCCTCACTTGAGAGCCAGTTCCATTCCAGGCTAGGTGTGCTTTACCATCTTCGACCACACCGTCACTTAACATCAGGTGAGTTGAGGTCACCCAAAAAAGATAAAAAAAAAGAGTGTATCAAAGTAATGACCGCCAAAAAAACAATGCTCTTTGTTTTACTACGCAAAGTTCTGTATATCGCAGAAATGGTCATGGATAATGTCTCTTACCATCAGGAGAGCGCCACGTTCGTCTCATTACTTTTACATAAAAAAGTACAAAGATACTATAATTGTATAATGGTAGTTTAATTATACAAGATTTCTTCCTGGCTCGATTTGAGTACATATAATAAATAATTGTTCGAAAGCTATCCCAATACCCATTTCGCTAAGACAATTTCTAGCCGAAGAATATGAAAATAAGATTTTCCTTCACAACGTCTATTACTGTAAAAATTCTATTTGCGCGGCGTCACTCGATAAGTTTACACCCTCGGGGGCTGAAAAACCCTTCCTCAAACTTTTTGCGAAATTATTTGAACAAGAATTTCGAGCCATCGACTGCCTACAAAAGAGCTCAAGCGAAAATAGCCCCTCGGGGGTCGCGTTAAAGTTTGACAATGAAACGAATTTGCCGCGAATTCGTAAGACGATTTTTGCTCGGGGATAAGAATAAAGGTAAATGCTGATACCTAGTATTCACGCTTGACGATTTTCTCTGAGGATTGTGCTCTATGTTCCAGGAATATCAGAATTGTAAATAGTGATACTTTGACAAAGACGTGGTATTGGGAGAATTGAAAAATGACATATCCAACATTTCAGTCGCCTTTTTGAAGTGAGAACTTCTTTAGCTGCGGCGAGCGATTTTTTGGTAAGGGCAAAGCTTATGGGTTAATTTCACCGACATGTATGAGAAGTGTTTTGATTTTTGTCAACAGCCCCCATGACTACCTTTTTTTTTACAACATAGGCTGAAGCCGATAAGGCTGCCATTACTACTACAAATTAGTCTTGATGTAATTTTTTTTTTGTTAATTACTTTTTTATGCTATTATATTTCATTATTATCAGTTTGGACGCCAAAATTTACCTGACCTCAGGGACGACTAAGACGAAGGTGGTGTGACGAACTAAATCGTCACAAAACTCACTGGACCCCCAAAGCCGAAAATCGGGCAGCCTGGAAGGAAGAAAGGGAGACCTTTGCCCAGCGGTGGGACACTAGTGACTGAAAATAAATAAAAAATAATACTTTAATATGTCGATTGTTTGTGTACAATAAATTTGTATTCTTATTCTTTCTAGCCGTTAAGGCGGGATTTTTAAATTAAATTTATACTTTTTCATTGAACGTTTGGTCATATATAGTTAAAGGGTCATGGCCCGTCATGGCAAGATTAGTTGTTGCAGGTGCCTCGAGCTCTAACAAGGTACTAGCTGCGCCCCGCGGTTTTACCCGCGTGGTGATAGATGATAATGATGTTGAAAGTATCCTATGTTTTATTCCAGGGCCTAAAGTATCTACATGCAAAATTTCATCCAGATCCGTTCAGCCGTTCTGGCGTGATTAAGTAACAAACATCCATCCATCCATCCATCCAAACTTTCACATTTATAATATTAGTGGGATGAATGGGATTATATACGGGGCGTTGACAAGCGAATGAATCATTCTATGATAAGAAATAGAGATACAAACGAAATGCTTTATACTGATGGTATCAAATAATGCTTGCCAAAGCTCGAACAAAACGGTTCGAATCTATCTTCATTGTACGAACCGCTAAACAATGGAATTTGCTGCCCGAAAGGGTGTTCCCAGATAGATAGAATTTGGGTGCCTTCACATCGCGAGTGAATCGGTTTGTTTTAGGCGAGCGTGCTCCATCGTAGACCGCATCTTCGCTTAACATCAGGCGAGATGGAGGCCAAAGGTAACACTATCATCAATAAATAAAAAATTACACGTTCAAATTGCGAAAGTTTAAAGCGTAGGTTAGAAAGTCTGACGCATGTTTTATGCAAATCATCAACCTTTTCAAAGTTCACTTGGTTGATTGCAAGGAAGCGGTGAATTGTTTCAATCTTGACATAAATCGTGGCATACACCGATTGTACGATATTATTGTTCCAAATGCAAATGAATTTTCGCTAGAGTTGACTCGAACTTTGATTCGAATCAACAATCGATTCTGTTTAAAATTTAAGTCTTTCAATTTAATATGTACAAAGAGTACAAAAAAAAGACTTTATTAATTGATAAATTAGGTAGGTACCCAGAAATAACGCACCTTTTTTTAAATAGTTTGAGAACAATTATCTTTAGCAATCATAAAAATTCACGTAACTTTTGTTATGCACACAGCATTATTACTTACTTTTATCTATTAGTGTTATCTCTTGTCTGTTCTTAATTTGTATCGTGTTTTTCCATTCTTGGTTGCCTGGAAGATATTGCTCATAGCGATAAGGCCGCCACTTGTGGCACTTGCTCATAAGATTATTTTATTTTTGGTGTGCTCAATAAAGAGTTTCTATCTATCTATTATCTTAGAAAACAGTTCTTGTTTAAAGTAGTCTGTCTCATTTTCTCGAGTGACATATCATGTCGGCGAAAACTGAACAGAGCATTTTAAGGATTGGTTAACTTAATTATAATTAAGATCTCTAGTGTCCCACAAATACGAGATGCTTCGGTTTCTAAAGCAAAATCCATGTACCTACTGACTGGAATGGTTGCTTCACAAGAATCTATTATTTACTCGAATGATTGATACAAAATATATCATTAGATTCGAACAATTGAAATCGGAGCTCATCTTTTCGATACGTTCGTGAGAATAGCTTCGGATCCAGTGTTCCCACAAGTTACGGGTTAACGCTGAGTTAACCCTGCGATGGCGCGAAGACTGCCAGTGGAGACCTCCGACCCACGTGGACAATTAAGTTACGGCTTCCATGTTCCAGATTATTGATTGATTTAAAGAAATTTATCGCAGAATTTTAACACTCTTGTGCATAACATATGGTTTTTTTTTTGTCATTGAATCGTTTAAAAAAAAATAAGTTTTGAAGTCAACTAATTTATGTTTACAAATCTAGAGTAAATAGGTTCTTGGTAATGAAATTCAACCTTTTGAGTTGCCCTTGTTGGAAATTAAATACCGAAAGAAGCGGGATTTATTTCAGAGCCATCTAGTGTCGTTAGTTGTAAGATTATTCAAGCTTACAACAGACTTTTAGAACAAAAAAGGCGGCAGGTCAGCTGGGCAACAAGCGTGGCCCGAACGTTCAACGCTACAGTGAAAAAGGCAACAGGCGTTGCCTGGACGTTAGCGTGGATAAGGCAGTGTGTGGTGAAACTAATATAATAAGATATAATCTACAGATTTCAAAAATAGCGCTTTAATTTCATAAAGCGCTAGTAAAGAAAGTGGTACCTGCTCGGTCCTTGCTTTGTCTGTATACAACAGAAAATAGATTAAAATGGCCTCGAGCTGAAAGAACTTCAAGTTGTGAAGGCATGCAGATTAAAAACACTGAAAAAAAAACAGCCTTTTTGAGAACAAAAGTGCACAATCCCAACTTGCGTCCGACTGTTTCATAGGCTACGTTTAGACAAGGCTTTGTGGAATAAATGAAATCGGTGTGCGCGTGGATGGAAAAGGAGAGAATGTATATAATTTGTTTTAGCATGTGTTTATATCTATAGATGAAAAACAACGTTAAAGTTGAACACAAAGTTAATAAACCAAAAGAATTTACTTGAAACTTTGCCAATACTTACAGCCAGATAAACGTTGGTAAAACTTAGTATAATTAACCGCTTCCACGCGTGACTTTTCAGGTCAGAAAAACATCCACTTTTTTTTGACATAATTTATTTATTGACCCGTAAATATGATCTAGTAATTCTGTATTTCGGAAGTCAATGTCTTCATCCAATATGTTATTCAAAAATAAAAAGTTTAATAATCTGTTGTTATTAACCGACTTCAAAAAAGGAGGAGGTCCTCAATTCATTACAATATATTTTATGTAAGTTACTCTATTATTCGATGGCGGCTGGACCGATATGTTTTTTTTTTTTTTTTTGAAACGATATATTTGACCATTGGTTTCATAGAATTTTCACCGATCAAAGTTTTCCTGATTTTTTAGTGGTGTTTACGGTCACTAAATAGTTCCAACAAATTACCTACCTTCCGGTTTCATCATCAAAAGATGAAACAAAAAGATCCACAAAAAAAAATGTCTTGCTGAGTTTCTTGCCAGTCTTCTCAGTTGAAGTGTAATTACGAGCCGGTGGTAGATTCAAACATGTAACTTAACGTTCATAAGTGCCTTACCAGGGCCTAAACTGAATAAATGATTTTTTTGTTTTTGATTTGATTTTGATGATGACATCAGAAGGAACTCTGTAATAAAACAATGTAACCTAGCCTTGAGCTTTAGTGGAATGAAAATAGTTTTTTTTTTATAAAATTTATTACTCCATTAATTGCACTACAGGTTCTAAAAAAAATACAAAATTAAAACAAAAATTAAATATTGTTCGCGTAACAGTAATCAACGACATTGTATATGTTTTCAACTTACACACAATATATGACAAGAAATAACTTGTTTTAATAGTTAATTATTTTTGTTAAGATTAGTCATTAATTTGTTAAGATTAACAACTGATTTGTTAAGGTTAACGAATCAGTTGTGTACATTATCAAAAATTTAGTCAAGAACTGATTTGTTAAGATAAACAGCTAATTTGTTTGGATTAAGGAGTTGTTTGTTAAGATTAACAATTGATTTGTTAAGATTAACAACTGATTTGTTAAGATTAACGAATGATTTGTTAAGATAAACAATTAATTTGTTAAAATAGTGACAACTATAGTTGTCGCTGCTGCTTTAAATTTCTGAAAGCTACCCTGTGATATAATGTTATTTATTGTTATTTGCGTGAAATAAACACGTCGCCATTGTCGCCGCTAAGAACTTGATGCCCTGTAATCCGGTAAAGTTTCAGCTTTCGTAGCTCTTTATTTTATTTCATGCTGTTTGTTGCGGACGGGTGGCGATCTCGCTGAATTGGTGTCTTCGTGTTCTTATGTATATCAATTGTAAGATGGTAATTGTTCCTATCACAAGGCAGTTAGTACTGATCTATGAAATAATATGTACCTACGTCGACTTAACTAGATTTATATATTTTCGAATTTATTACATTAGAGTAAGGTACATTATTGGGGTTGGCTTTAATGATTATTAAAAAATATATTGAGATTTAATTATATTGAAATATTTTGTATTTGATATATTATTATATTGACATTTTCATTTAATTCACACATGTTATGATTTTGATATTTTTCCATCACTGGAGAGCCAGTTCCATTCCAGGCTTGGTGTGGTTTGCCATCTTCGATAGTGTCAATTAACATAGGGTGAGCTGTGGCCAACCAACTAGCTTGCCAACCATTAAAAAATATCCTCAAGTTAAAAATCTGTCGCTAACGGTGTCCCATTTTAGGTTAAGTGACCTTCATATCTCCTACCGCGCCGTCACTTTAACATGTCAAAACATCTAGTAAGATAACCATAAAAAAATACTAGTAGAAAACTCTGATAGACACGTTATTATTTCTGAGAGAAACACGTGATGTTTGAACTATGAAATTCTAATTGTATATACCGATTCACTGCACCCCCACCGCAACACCAAGACACAAAATCCGGTGGCACCCTGTGGCTATAAATCATTATACACGTTTCCAATATTACAGTCTGCTAACGATAGTTGCGCTACGCAAACTAAACTCGCTACCTCCATTTGTATTGTTGAGTAGTGTATATACGGGGACGGATTTCTTGGAGCAAAACGTCAATAGGTATGATGACAGATTATGAAAAACTGCTCTATAAATATATAATTATTCAAATTTTATTGAATAATACATGAGAATTCATTTGTAGGGTAGGCATAATTAACGCTAACGTTTTTGTATGAAATGTGTAATAATATCTGGATGTATAAATAAATATGGAAAATTTTCGAAGAAAAAAAATCATATGACTATCCCGTTATATTCTGTTCCATGAACTTAAAGTGCCCTAAGTACCTTTTACTTTAATTATCCGCTCGGTAAAAAACAATAAAGTAATTGAAGGTTTAGTAGAAAAATAAATACCAACATTCTTTTTCACATTCAACAAGAAATCGTTCTAAGCGATAAGGCTCACCTGATGTTAAGTGGCGGTGATCGAAGATGGCAAACACACCTAGTCTGCAATGGAACTGGCTCTCAAGTGAGGCTGCCGAAACACACTGCTAGATGCTTGGCAGCAGATTTTCAACTTAAGGATAGTACCTAACCAGCCGAGTACTAGAAAGTACTCTACCACCTACCACTGTGGTTTCTTTCACCGGCAGCTCAAGCTTATTATTGGGGTTTGAACCCACGCCCTTCAGCGTGTGATCCAACCGCGCTAGCCGCTGAGCTATTATCGCTAAAAAACGTTAGTGAATGTTAACACCACTGAAAAGTCACAGTAAAGCAAAATACGCAATTTCGAAATTCGAAAATTAATAAATATGTCATCCAGGCATCGTTTTTTCCAGTTATTTTAGTTTAAAAATCAAACAACTGAACCGATTTTGATGAAATTTCTATGCCATCAATCTGAAAATATATCCTTTAAAGTAAAAAAAACGCAAATCACAAATAATTTCCTCGTGTGTTGAAATTTCACCCCGTATATTCCACCGCTAACATATAAATGAGAATGTTAATACGGGCAACACCGAGTGGAAAGTGCTCTGATTTATGACCCCAGAATATGATGTATGCAGAAAACACAATGGTGCCCCTGCTCTCATTGGTGCGATGATTGTAATACATTAATCTCTATAAGACTATCTGTTCAATAACATGCTCGCTTGCAATGTGTTTTCTCACAAAAATAAAAATAAATGTTTAGAAACTAATATTTAAGTGCTGTATGTAATGAAACTTTCCATTACATGTACAAGGTACGTGGTGTTCCCGGAGTCAGTGTTCCCTGCTTGGTTAGATTAGGTTAGAAAACAATATAGGTGTCTTCAAATTCAGAGAAACTTATTTAAGATTTCTTCTAGGTAAACGTGGTCCATCTTAGATCACCATCAGGCAGAGTGTGGTAAAATGCCAACCTATTTAGAATTAAAAAAAAGTAAGTACACGTCCTGCATTGAGGATGTCTCTTGTAGAGGCGAAACACGTGTTATAGAGGAAAACATGTTATTGAAAAGTATCAATTTGTAAGTAAGTAATAAGCATTTTCATTTTATTTCTTGTCATATATATGGATATAATAATGTGTATGTATAAATATTTATTGATTTAAATGAAGCAATAAGGGCTGACGCTGAAATACAGGTGTTATAGTCTAGCTCAACAGAAGGAAATTAAACGTTACTATTCAATATTTGTAAAAAGAATGTTTGTTGTGTAATATGTTTTATATCATTTTCTTGAAATAAAATTATCCTTATTTTTATTTTAAGTTTATGTCGGATTTTAGTTTTAGATATTAAGATTAGATTATCAAATAGACATTTAAAAGTAGCCGTCAATTTAAAAATTTTTTATTAAATCCTCATTGCTGTTGTACCTTGAACACTCAAAATGAATATCTGCAAAATAAAACCTAAATCAATTTTTTTTTTTAATATGATTGACAGGCTAGGTGTTTGACCGCAGCTCACCTGATGTTATGTGAGCGAGTGTGTGTGTGTGTGTGAGTTCCGTTAGTTTTTTTTTTATGGTTGACAGGCTAGTTGTTTGACCACAGCTCACCTGATGTTAAGTGACGGTGTAGCCGAAGATGGTAAAGCACACCTACCCTGGAATAGTACAGACTCGAAATCTTACCTATCCAGATAGGTATATCGTTATTTTTTACCTTTACGTTTATAACCACTTCTAGAAATATAATTTCAAGAAAATAAAAACATTTTCAATATTTGTAATTATTATTGTTATAGCAAACCAATACTAATAATGAAATACTAAATAACACAAAAACTAGACAATATTTGTTCACCTTAAGCGAAAGCAAGATCAAACTAAATAGAACTCTAATAAAACAAACGTTAGTTTAAACAACACAATTTAAAAAACAAACTGCTTCAATGTAGAAGCTATTATAGAATTCGTCTACTCATTCAACCAATTTAGACCCTGAGGTACCCCCGTATCTCTTAGATGTATCGAGAGATATTTTGTAGAGGGTATTTTATACGGCTTACTATTGTGATGCATGGTAAACACTGGATCAGAAAAAGCTTACGACAAACATTTTAATTCTTTGTTTCTAAAATAATAAATTTAGTAATCTCCCTAAGTTATCTAAGTTTTTTAAAATGTAAAAGTAATGAAACGAATGCGGCGCTCTCCTGGTGGTAAGAGAAATGCATGTCCATGACCATTGTAGCGATACACAGAACTTTGAGTAACAAAACAAAGTCCAATGCATAGCTGCTTTGGCACTCATTGCTTTGAGATTTTCGATGGTTACTCTCAACAGTTTGCCGTGGTGGTGCCGGCGTTAGAATAGTACCCCGCCCTCTCTACCCGTGGTTGCCGTAAGAGTCGGCTAAGTGATGTAATCCGGAAGATGGGCAGCAGCGTCTTCCTTGAACAATCACACCTAACTGCGCTCGCCAACCCGCCTGCCAAACGTGGCGAGTATTGGCAAAACCCCCCAGGAGGAGGCCTATGTCCAGCAGTCGACGTCCTATGTATGGCTGATGATGTGATGTGTGTGAGTCTCAACAGTCCTGTAATTTCGCTAGCTGCAGTACCCTTCAAACCGGAACACGGTAATATTTACACACTAATGGTGATACTACGGTGGTACCTACTTAGACGACCTCCTGCCTAGACCTCCAGGGCAGGTGTGTTCACAATCTTCGAACACACAGTCACTAAAGAAATAAAAAAAAAATTGTTGGCCATTGTTTATCAGCAATTGATAAGATTTCTCATCCAAATACATTGTAATCCAAGTCAGGGCTGCCAGAACAAGCCGCTACCAGAGCTGTAATGAAAACGTAATGATGAAGCAAGTTCGCTTAATCAATGCCCCTATCCGATACAACCCTAGTTTGCTTGGATAAAAAACAGATACAAGGCAGATAAGAATTTTAAGTTGAAAATAGATCAGCTATGCCTACTTACAAATTAAAATAAACCTGAGGTCGTATAGAATATCTAATATTTTTTAGGGTGTGCATGTGTGTTTGTAGTGTGTAGTGTGTGTGTGCGTGTGTGTGGCCGTGCGATGTGTGTGCGTGACTTGAATAATCCCGCGAGAGTGAATCAAAAATGTGTCAAAACGACGTCAGTTTCCATAGTAAAACAAAACATGATAAAACTACTTATAATTGGTAGTAGTTCTGCTGCTGTTAAACAGTAGTGTGTGTTAGTATGTTCCAGCTCGAAGGGTACTGTAGTTAGCGAAATTACAGGGCTGTTGAGACTAACCATCGATCGTCTCAAAGTATCATCCAAAGCCCTAGACTTTATTATGTGACTATTCTGTGTATCGCTGCAATGGTTATGCGTTATCTCTTACCATTAGCAGAGCGTCTCGTTCGTCTCATTACTTATACAAAACAAAAACTTTCCAATACGATCTTCGACATCATTTTGAAACTTAGTTGAAATGAACTTAAATTATACAGAGTTTTACAGACTTCATCTGTTCAAATCAATCAAACAGCTACCATTCTATTCTCCACAAAAAAAGAGAAAATAAAGACACTCACGCTTTATTACATTTTACAATATTTCAGTCTCCCCCCGGAACTGAGTCAGACACGTCAGTTCCCCTGACGTCTTATCTAGTGCTGCATAGTTAAAATGAGATTATCGTAACAGTCTTGTTTTTGGTTATTGACTTGTTTTAATAAGCAAAACTGAGTTTTTCAACAGCATTTAATTCAATTTTAATTGTTTAATTCATGTCACTGTGCCAATCATGGAAAAAACTTAGCGTCACTGTCGTTATAAATATATTCCTTCTAAATAAGCGTACACTATAATAGACGACATCTTTCTTTAACATCAGATGAGAATGGAACCCTATTCAAACCTATTTACAATATCAATGAAGAAAATTAAAAAAAAACAAATACCAAAAAAAAAATTTTTGTTTTTAAAAAAAATTATAGCCTATGTCACTTGCAATGATATAATGATACTAACGATACATTCAAATCAACTGTTCAGGTATTTTAAAGTTATAGTAGATTAAAAAGCTCACATACATACGAGTAGGTACATAGTTGAACCCTAAAGACAATATACACTTCCTTTTTGGGTAGTCGTGAAAAAGCCTCGCCGTTACTCGCAGAGATAAAATAAGACTGTTACTGCAAGCTCAGTTGTTAGGACGGTCGGTTCGCACGACGAAGGGCGTGGGTTCAAACACCAACAATGATCTTGAGCTGCCGGTGAAGGAAAACATGAGGAAACCATTGCATGGTGATAGGGTACTTTCTTGTACTCGGCTGGCTAGCTAACACACTCAACTTGGAATTCTGCCGCCAAACATCTAACAGTGTGTTTCGTTAATTTCACTTAAGAGCCAGTTCCATTCCAGGCTAAACGTGTTTACCATCACCGACCACACCGTTAGTTAATATCAGGTGAGCTGTGACGAAACACGTAGCCAGACTACCACAAAAAAATTATTAAAATCAAGACCGATCTAGGGCAGCACTATCAACGTGAGACGCGTCAGTCCCTCGATGTCAGCCGCGTCAAAAATGACTCGACATTTCATAACAAAATTATTTAATCAAATTAATGGGACAGACCCGGCGGATGTCGCCCCCCTTATGGATATCATGCAACGATGATTTTAATAAACGAAATAAGGAAAAGATTCATTAGGTGACTTTTTCATTTTCGCTTCTGAAAAACTCAGCAAAGATTCTATCATATTAGGTAAATAATACAGGCGTTCTCCACGCGCTTCTCTAGTTTTCCGCAATATCGGTAAGAAAAGTACTTATTCTAGGTCAAGCTACTTGAAGCACACTAATAAAAATTACAATAAGAGTAGAGAGAGAGAGTCTGTCGGCCAAGCGCTCGAAGAGTCAACACGTCCTAAGGATGCCTCGTATAGAGGCAAAACACGTGTTTGCAACTGATTACTGCAGCGAGAAGAGGAATAGAAATATTTGTGGTTATTCTAATTAGATATTTTTAATTTATTTAGATTTTATGTCGGATTCTAGTTTTAGATATTGAGGAATATTTCTGATATATATTTTTCAAAATTGTCGTCAAGTTAGATAAATATTTATTTGTTTATTTATTATTTATCTAATAAGATCAAGCTTATAGGTTTTAGCTAAGAATCTGATGCAAGAAGTGTTGAAGATGTGTCTACTAAAACCTTCAAAATCCATTGTCACTAAAAACTGGTATCATTGCAATGATCATGAATGAGATTTTTTAGCCATTAACAATAAGTCAAGAGTTTCTGATGGTCAGAGATAACGTCTGCCCGTGACCATATTAACAAAACAAACAAATGCTTTATTTTAACATAAATATATAAATGGGAGACCGTAGACGCGCGGATGCGAGCTACTTCGAACCGGTCTTTATGAAAGTCAATGGGGGAGACCTATGTCCAGCAGTAGACTGGTGGACGTAGTAGACGTCTTACGGCTGAGATGATGATGATGATATAACGTATTTTGATCAGCCCAATGGCTCCAGTTATAAACTATGTTATAGGAGCCAATGGCCTCTCCCAGTTACTAGATTGACAAAAATATACGCGGTAGATAATAATATAGATAATATACGCATGATAAGTTGTAGCGGTACTCAGAACTTTGAGTAACAAAAGTGAGTCCAGGACATCTAAACAAGACTGCAAGCAGTGGCTCGCTCTTTATGAGTTCAAAAATTGCTTAATTATATCTTAATTTTGTCTCTAAAAGTGTTTTCATTAAAAGTTTGTGGAGGCTGCACTAAGCGAAAACACAATAACGCTCGTTATAAAAGCCTTATCACCGGCTGCCACAGATTTATTATAATAAAGCTAAATAAAGACTTGAAACAGTGGCAGTCAGTTACTAACGTTCAAACTGACAAGTGAAAAGCCCCGGATGATACTTCTTAGCATTTTTTTAAAAGTATTTACAAAAAAAAAGTATTCTCTCTGGTTCCCATTTTTTTTTAAATTTAGTTTGCCCTTTTGGCGACGCTAAAACTTTAAAGCCATACTGCCTTGGCTTCCGTTTTTGCAATTCACGTCTTACATCTATAGTAACAGTCAAAGTCCAGTCTTGGTCAAGTCTAGTTCGTGCCAGTCAAATCTAGTCATGCTTTAGTAAAGTAGTGGCGTCTTTACTATAAGCTTCAATGGAGTTTTGGAAGCAACACGAAAAGTCATGTTTCACCGCATTATATCACTTTCCCACACTCGTGCTTGTAATTCGGCACTTCATGAATAAAACACCACTATTTTTATACATAAACACTCGAAAAAACACTAGTTTTGGAAAAAATACAATGGGGCGACACGACGCTTACCGCGTTCCCGCCAAAACTCCTGGTTCACATAATACACGCCATCTTTGGTATGGTTCTGCCAAGTGCGAGCTTAAGGCTTTGGATTCCATAGAAAGGAAGTCTAAGAGGCTTATAAATGATGATTCGATGGTGAATTTTAAGCTTCAGAGCCTAGCACATCGGCGTGAAGTGGCTAGTCTGTCGGTTTTTTATCGTATACACTACGGTGAGTGTGCCCAAGAACTACATGACCTAATCTTGCCATCGCCGCTTTACAACAACACAACCTGTCGCGCGACCAAAAGACACCCTCTTACAGTGGAAATTCCCTATAAACGTACAAAACGTTTCCAGATCATGTTCCTTTTAAGAACTGCTGA
Organism: Biston stratarius; assembly: GCA_950106695.1. Taxonomy (NCBI): domain Eukaryota; kingdom Metazoa; phylum Arthropoda; class Insecta; order Lepidoptera; family Geometridae; genus Biston; species Biston stratarius. The sequence continues at coordinate 10,296,319 of OX467115.1, read as the reverse complement.
TGTGTGGAACTCGTTGCCAGCGTCTATGTTTCCAATAAAGTTCAACCCGGAGTTGTTCAAGAAAAACGTGAATAAACGTAATAAAAATGAAATGTATTATTTCGAAATGGTTTTGGAATCAGTAAAGTATTTTTTTTCTTTGCATACGGAATTGTCGTGACATTAGGTACTGTCAAAAGCAAATAATTTCCTCAAAAAGTGTAAATAAACCGGTGGACAAGAGACAAAGAGGCGACTAATTCTAAAGACTATGGCGCCCCCAGCGCTTATTTTGGTTAATCATTAATTAGTAACTTGGATATTTCTAAGCCTATTGTAAGAGACGCTGATGGTAGGCGAAAGGTGAGTCCGATAAGAATTTTGAAAGTTACTAATTTAATTCAGAATTAATTAATGATCCAGGTCATAAATATTAAGTTAGATTTAAAATCGCCTTAATTGTAATTGTATTAAATCTGAATGTTAAATCGTGAAAGTTTTGTTCTAAGTTATATAAAATTCTGAAAATATCTTGTTTTTTTTTTTAAATGTATCTGCCGATACTAATTGTTATTTTCGTATAGTTGACAGGTTAGGTGTTTGATTACGATATGTCAAAAGTTTTTTAATAAATAAAATAAATAAGTATCTGCTGGACACAAGCCTCCTCCTGTGGAGGGGTTTTGCCAATACTCGCTACGCTTGGCAGGCGGGTTGACGAGCGCAGTTAGGTGTGATTGTTCAAGGATGACGCTGCTGCCCATCTTCCGGATTACATCCCTTAGCCGACTCTACGGCAACCGGGTAGAGAGGGTGGGGTACAATTCTTACGCCGCCACCACCACGGCAATTATATTTATATTTATGTCACAAAAATCATATAAGATATACCTACATAAAAGCACAAAATTTCACATTAAAATAAATAATAATAATGTAAACAAAATAATAAGAACATGATGTGTCAAATAATTATCTAATGTCAATAATTATAATATCAGTAAAAAACATCGTCAAGAGTAATAGAGCTGTTACGCTCTTTACACCTATGCCATTTATCGGTCAAGTTTTCACAATATATAAAAAAAATATGCTAAGATGCTTTTCCAGTTGTCAAATAAAATGAGTAGAAATATTGGTTTTCTGTTTCTTCAAATCAGACATGCTTCACAGTAGTTCACAATATTTATCGTCATAGTCGTACTAGACTAAAATAAATTTTATTGTGAAATTGTGAACAGAGATGTCGTATAAAAAATCAATGTCAAAAGTTTTATCGGACACAAAATTTTAATATAATTAATAGATTTAAATGTACGATGACAGATATAAGTTTACAGTAACAGATTCAACTTTACGGTAACATCTAAAAATATATTTAGAGTAAATGACAAATCTTCAGTCACATAAAAAAAAAACAAGCACAGTCATGATGGAATTTAAGCATGGCATCGTATCCCGTAACGACCTTCAAATACCCTATTTATGGCAAGAGTGAGACCACCATAGGAAACCCTTACCACGGGTAATAAAGAAACTCGAATGAGCCCCAATTCTGCTACAACTCCAAAATAATAATAGAGCTGTCTTTTTTATTTAAAAAACGTCTAATGTCTCAAAATAATTGTTTTGCGACCCAAAGTTTTATGTATCGCTATAATAGTCATGGGCATGCTTTATGTCTTACCATCAGGAGAGCGTTCTGTTCGTCTAATTACTTTTACATAAAAAAGCTGTCTTTTGATTACTCGTCATACATGACAACAAATAACTAACTTGACAACAATTAAAAAAATATACTTATCGGCAAAAAACTTTACTTAATATCTAACACTAAAATTGGAATAAAACAATAAACACGAGTTAAATAAGCACAAGTCTCTATTTATCCTCTATCCTCTTCTCGCTGTAGTAACCTAGTAGGTACCTAACCACTTGCCAACACGTGTTTCGACTCTACACGAGGCTTGCTTTTATACTATTTAAAAAATCGACAAATGCAGAATCTGTGACATTTAAATCTTCAAAAATAATATTTTATAAATAATAACATCAGAATAATATAACAGATACGAGTAGGTGCATAAACTACTTCCTAAATTTTAATCAATTTTGATTCATGCTATATAATTATGATGACCTGGATGACCGAGCTTTTCACGGCTGAAAACACGGATAGAAATACGTTTTCTAAAATAAAACCTAGCTAGATCGATTTATCGGCCCCGAAACCCCTGCATACTAAATTTCACGAAAATCGTTGGAGCCGTTTCCGAGATTCAGATAACAAGAGAAGAAGATATACAAGAATTGTTCCATTAAAGGATATATAGATATATATATATAGATAATAATGAGTAACAAAAAAGTTAAAGAGAACAAACAATAAAGAGTTTATATATATTTCTACAAAAGGCTAAAAAAACTCGACAAAGCAGTTATTTTGAGACGGCTGCCAAGAGTTGGGGCCATTCCGTGCCGCTAAGAAAACCGATGATCATTTGACCATGACTCGACACTTGCCAGCCTTTTGATCGCAGCGTCACCTGTCATAACGCTGGATTGCCTTCAACAAGCCCATAATTTATTTTCTTTTTTTTCACCACTGTCTGTATTTATTTTATGGGTCAAGTGGAACTATTCTCTATTCTGCGGCTCGAGGAATAATGCCCTTAATCGATATAGATACCTTTTGTTGTGATTCCTTTTGTTAGATTTTTGAACTTTGAAGTGTTTTTGCTGGTTGTATATTATAAGTAGGCTTCTAAGTGCAAGTCTAGTAAAAATATTGATTTAAATCATTTTATATTTTTATAACGATGATAGCTCAGTGATTAGCGGGTCGGCTTACATGTTGAAGAGCGTGGGTTCAAACTCTATCAATGAGCTTGAGCTGCCGCTGAAGGAAAACATCGTGAGGAAACCATAGCATGATGGTAGGGTATTTTCTAGTACTCCGCTGGCTAGCTACCACCCTCAAGTTGAAAATCTGCCGCCAAGCATCTAACCGTGTGTTCCGGCAGCCTCACTTGAGAGCCAGTTCCATTCCAAGCTAGGTGTGCTTTACCATCTTCGACCGCACTGTCGCTTAACATCAGGTGAGCTGTGGTCTTATCTTACATCTAATAAGCTTACCTTTAATCTTTGTGCACGAAAGGGCAGATTAATAGAAAATATTAATTATCCAAATTAATGGGGAACGGAATTCCTTGTCCGGAGTGCGGCGATTTGTATTTCAATGTACTGGTGTCATTTGTAATAATTAAATAAATTTTGAATTTGTAATGTTTTTATTTAAACTATTTCGTATTACCGACATAGCCCAACGGATTAGCAAAGTGAATGAAGGGGTAGGGAGCATAGCACGCAGAACTGATCGAACAGACAACCTAATAAAGAGCGCAAGAATGCACTGGATGCGAGACACTTCCAACCGGTCCTTATGGAAGTCAAAGAAGCAGTGGTCGGCCTACGGCTGAGATGATGAGGGATTTCACAAAATCGGCCTTCAAGATTAATGCAATATTTAAATAAGCCCATGCCCTACAGAAGCATTTCAAAAACTAGTAGGTATAGTAATATAGAATGTAGAATGTAGAATTTCGCAAGACACTCAAAATGTGAAGATAAAAGATAACCGTACAGGTGCTGAATCCATGTTAAACTTGGAAGTTAGATCAAAAAACTTTAAGGCCGAGGTCAACTTCTTACTAAAACGCACACACTGCACTTATTTCCTAAGCGCTAAAGAGGTTTTCAGACATGTCAATTTTTTAAGCGTTTATTTATGAAGTCTATGGTTTACGCCGTAATTAGTTTCAAGGAATAAATATTTCAATGACGTCCTGGATTATGTATTGTTACTCAAAGTAGGTACTGCTACTCTATTCTGCAAGGAATATGACGTGATAGATCATCTGGGTAAGTACCACCATAGTATCAGATAGTAAACCGGCAAGCAGTAGCGTGTTCCGGTTTGTAGGGCAGCTAGCGAAATAACATAGCTAATAAGACTAACCATTGAAACTCTCTAAGTAATTATCGTCAAAGCAGGGATGCCCTGGACATTGTTTTGCTACACAAACTTTTGTGTATCGCTGTAATGAGTGGCAAGAATGTTGACATCTGGGTACTTCGGTCAAAAACCTTGCCTGGATGGCAAGACTGCCAACATTCTAGCCATATTTCTCTCTTCACGTGGACTGTTAGTCAAATGATATGGATCCACAAAATGGATCATTTCATCATATTAAAATAAGCCTACTTTGATATGATGATATTATTATGATCATTTAACATTCCATTGAATTCTAAAAACGCGCGCGAGAAACTTCTTCCAGTAGGCATCCTAAACTCGTGGTGTCATAGTCCGTGAATCAGGGAAACTACCGAGCGAGTGAATCTGACAGGGATTGAAACTATTTTATTGGAAGCTAACGCACAGGCAATATTTCAGACTGGTTGGGCGGTTTCCAAGTTACCCTAGTTTTGATTGTTCGGTGAACATTCACTTCGGATATCTTTCATTTTGATCCACAGACCGGAGCCAGAAAAATAATTGCTTACATGTTTTCCTAAGAAGTTTTTACATTATTGTCGCAGCAAAGAGGTTTTATTTATTTAATATTACATTTGTCCGCCATCTCGAATGTAATAGTAATAAGACGAAAGATACGTTCTCCTTATGGTAAGAGATAACGCATGGCCATGACCATTGCAGTAATACACAGAACTTTGAGTAACAAACCAAAGTCCGGAGCATCACTGCTTTGGCGCTCATTACTTTGAGACTTTCGTTGGTCCCGGTTAATTCGCTAGCTTATGTTAAGCGAGGATGAGATCTACGATGAAAAATGCTTGCCTAGAAAAAAAACAATTCACTTGTTCTGTCACTTTATTCTGTCACTAAGCAGTAGTGTGTAAACATTACTGAATTCCGGTTCGAAGGGTACTGCAGCTAGCGAAATTACAGGGTTGTTGAGATTAACCATCTAATGTATCAAAGTAATCAGCGCCAAAGCAGCGATTCCATAGACCTTGTTTTGTCACTCAAAGTTAACGCTGCTATGGTCATGGACACGCGTTATCTCTTACCATCAGGAAAACGTCTCGTTCGTCTTATTACTTCTACATAAAAACTATATTGATTGTGATATGTTCTAAATTTGGCTTAGACCAAATACTCATTTACATTTGTTCATACAATTTCACATCACAGTAGAATGTTTGTAATCGATTTGAGAATAAATGTCTTCAAATCTCTTTTGGAACGATGTTCAAGTCCTATTGGAAAAGTTTCAAGATCCAACTGGAGTTTGACCGTTGTAGGACTTCAGGCGAAATTAAAACTAATAAAATGTAGACTAGACTTGGACCGCAAGCGATTAATCTTATTTAGAAAGATTTCATTGAAAAATAAAGAATACCATTTCTTTGTCAATGTTAGAACACAATTAAAAAGAAAGTACATTATAATGTTTATCTTTTAGCGTGTTGTTGGAATAACTCGCTTACAATTTGAATACCGATAAGAGCATTAAGTCGTGTATTCATTGATGAGTCAATTTGCTATAAATAAACTAATCTGACCTTATGATTATGTTAGCTAAAACATCATCCGTTATTATATAGTTATATAGGCCATTGATGTACTATACTCCATTTTCATCATACTCGTCATGGCCTCCGTGGCGCAATTGGTTAGCGCGTTCGGCTGTTAACCGAAAGGTTGGTGGTTCAAGCCCACCCGGGGGCGTCATCTTTTTGTATGTCTAATTGCTTACAAAAAGAGTACTCGATAGAAGCGGGAATTCTCCGCTTAGAACTAATGTTATTATTCATTCATTCACATTCATGTCGTCGTCGTGATTTTCAGCCTACAGCTGAGCAAATATCTTTCTTATACCATTAAAATACATTCATGTAATTTTTTTTTGTTTTATGTGCTTGTACTGTCGTACTAGTCGCGTCAAGTATAGCAGCAATGCCTTGATCATTAAAGATATTTAATTAATACAAATAACTTTAAAAATATCTTAAAATTAATACTTCCTGCACTATTTACAAATTTATAAAAACAATTTAATCTGATGTCCATCAGAGGGAAATGTTGGCCAGAATGCTGGAAGCATTGCCACGCTGAATGGCAATGTTAATCATTTGACTGATATATGCCAGCATTCTGGTCACCTGAATCCTCCTCTAAATGGTTGGACAGGTTCCTATGTAGTTCGTGAGGGGTCGACCCACGGACGCAAAGTTTCATCGCCAAACGACACAAATTTTATAGAAATAACTATATTTTGAGATTTTAGCCTTTAGATGCGGCAGCACCAGCATGTCCTGAACTCGCAAAAAGATGAGACGGTGTCAAGGTGTCGATCATGGCGTCACTCACCAGAGGCTACCTATCTTCAATGGGATGAGGATCATCCAGCTATTTCATAGCGATGATTGCTCAGTGGTTAGCGTGGTCGGTTCGCATGCCGAAGGGCGTGGATTCAAACCCCAACAATGAGCTTGGGCTGTCGGTGAAGGAAAACATAGTGAGGAAATCATATCGTGGTGGTAGAGTACTTTCTAGTACTCGGCTGGCTAGCTACCACCCTCAAGTTGAAAATCAGCCGCCAAGCATCTAACGGTGTGTTCCGGCAGCCTCACTTGAGAGCCAGTTACATTCCAGGCTAGGCGTGCTTTACCATCTTCGACCACACCGTCACTTAATATTAGGTGAGTTGTGGTCAAACACCAAGCCTGTCAGCTAAAAAAAAACTTTTGTCGTCGTTTCATACCAGTCCGTTCAGTTATATAAAGGTTCTTCTGATTAGACGCCAGCACTGACAAAGGCCCGACGGATGACATCGTTTTAGCTAGCTTACTGGGGTATACGCCCAGCACTATAACAACATGAAAACGCATGGTGGTCGAGGCGAGCCGTCGGTTCACCTCACTAACAACGATGAGAGACGTTTCCTATGCTTAGCGATATTAGGAAAATCTTATTATCTTAAAGATTGACAACGTTTTTTGATGGCAGTGCATGCATTGTAACTAAAATCCTTACTCCCACCGAGAGACGGCGAGTAGACGAGCATGCACTGTACTAAAATAACTAACAAAAATATTAAGTTATGCAAATGAATTATTTTATCTACACGAATCTGAAATTTGAAAATAATATCAACAGCAAAACATCTTTTATGAATAGAAAATCAAAAGCAATTTCTGCACTATTTTTACATTTTTCCGCACATTTACTATAATTTTTCCGCACATTTTCACCGCGAGAAAATATAAGCCACGTTTAATAGAAATACGGAGAAACGTAACTAGGTGGGGTCGCAAACATTTTCAATGGGTTCGTTAATGCTTCCACTGCTACGGAAACTGGGTGTTACGCGCCCCTGGCTGCCTGTAGAATTATTGTAACTATTATTAAAATGTTGCTTAGCTCGGATGAGATTCACGCGACAAGATTTTCTCTAATAACCTACATCTGGGAGATTTCTCAGGAACGTGGAAAAAATATTTCGCTGGGTAATATTTGCCAAAACGTGTCTTAGTCAAGGGTTAATATATTCAAAAGCACCAGTAACTTCTTCCTGATTGAATGGCGTTTCCGCCCGTGCCGTTCATCTGTGTTGACAGCCATATATGTTGACCCATTTAAAGGACAACTGTTTAAAGAGCTGTGTTTTAAGATCTCTAGGGCGTGGGTTCAATTCCCACCTAAGACAAACATTTTGTGATATAAACCAATGTTTGTTCTGTGTCTGGGTGTTCAGTGTGTACCTATTATAAGTAATAAGTATATATATTTACAAAAAAGTATTTAACAGTTATCTGATTTCTATCATACAAGCTTCGCTTAGTTTGGGGTCAGATGGCGCTGTGAGTAATGTCCTATTCATTTTATTTATTATCAAAACTCTGTCAAGCTTATGGTGAGATCGCCATTACTTTGTTAGGGCATGATCTGTACTTAACCGTGACTGGCTGAAGGTATATTATTCTGTAAATGAGTTTTTAAATGACAAATTGTAATACAATTAATGACTATATTTTACTTTAATATTAAATTTAAATAATTATTTTATTAATTAAACTTATTGATATATTTTTGCATGCCATGGTGCATGGCGATCTTATCCTATGACTTTTGTTTATATGTAATCCATGTCTCTGCAAAATAAATGATTTGAATTTGAATTTGAAAATATTCATGTTATGTATAGGTACAAAATTTTTTTTTTTTTGTATAAATCATCTATTATTTAATCTGTGCCCGAGGCACTGGCGCCTAGCCATATAAACACTCTTATTTCTGCCATAAACACAATGTCATTTGTAACAATACGTATTTTCTTAAGAAAGGGTAATTCCATCTAATTCTAAACCACCTGTGTGCAAAAACCAGCTCTTTGTTATTATGTTTTGCAGCAGCGGATTATAGCAGTAAAAACCTGGACACCACCGCCATCTGTCGGTGACAATGCGAAGATTTATAGCCTACTTTAGCCTGGAGTAGTCTGTAATACGTCGTAGTGCAAGTTGTAGGAGGCAGCGGGTATAGATTCAAGATTCAAGATGTTTATTGCTTCCATAGGTACAGTACAAGATGTTATACATACACAGTCAAATATGGACCCTGTCGGGTACAGCAACGTTTAGAAGAGATGATTATTTTAAGTCATTATTTTAAAAGTTAAAATTTTAGTTATTTATAAAAATAGAATAATTTAACATAAGACTATTTTAGTTTAATGTTTAAAGTTTTCTTTATTTACCTCTACGTTCCGACCATGTTGCTAAAGCCGTGATCATGATCTAACTGGAGAAAGTACCTCGTCTTCCGTTTTGTACGAGTATACAAATAGGTAATATACATTTTGGTTTACTTATGCGATATTACACACGTTAAATTATGTCAAATACTCAGACTATAGTTTTAGGCTTTTAGCTATATCCGGTGGCTTTCTTCAAGGAGACAAAGCAGATTACAACGCGCAAGCGATCTCGTCTTACTTTGCGCTACCGACGTAGTCAAAACCACGTCAGTTTCTACAGTAAAATATATTTATAACATTTTGCAATTAGGTTTATCATTTAGATAAATTTATTACTATCACTAAATAGTCCAAAATTAAATAAAACCTAACCATATCATGGAGGTACTAGCGAGTACTCCCTAGTACTCTACTGGATAGCTGCCACCCTCAAGTTGGAAATCTGCCGCCAAACACAAAACGGTGTGTTCCGGCAATCTCACTTACGAGCGAGTTCCCATTCTAGATTGTTTGATCCAGATGTGTTTACTTCAATCACACCGTTACTTAACGTCAGGTGAGACTAACTTAGAAAAGACAGAGGTGCGTGCCGTGGGATTCAAACTCCTACAGATTGGAAAGCAGATGGCCTCCCAACAAGACTGCCGAAATTTCAGGAGTTTTACCAATAATATTTAAAAAAACGCGCACAAACAAATGAAACTTAAAGTCGCTTTTCTCTTGAACCTTGGGCAGAATCCTTATAGCTGTCTTCAAGATTAAAATCCCAAGCATGTTCCAATGAAGTCTTCTTGTACAATACCTACATACAACATAAGTAGAAAGTACGCATCGCGTAAAATATGTTTCTCTCACATAAGCTAAAGAGATTCTGCTGTCAGTTAAAACCTCTTTACATCAAATCTAACGAAGAGAAGGTTAAGTATAGACTAAAATTAAATTTTGTTTTATGTTCCTACCTAAGTAATTATTCATGTTTAATTCTGTAGTAGCGATGATAGCTCAATGGTTAGCGTGGTCGGTTGACACGCCGAGTGGTATGGGTTCATATTCCGACTTGAGCTGCCGGTGAAGGAAAACGTATTGAGGAAACTATAGCACGGTGGTAGGGTACTTTCTAGTACAGGGCTGGCCAGTAGTACCCTCAAAATAAAAATCTGTCGCTAAGCACTAACACTGCCTATGTTCAGGTAGCCTCAGTTGAGAGCCAATTCAATTCCAGGCTAGGTGTGTTTACTATCTTCTACCACACTACCATTCTACCATGAGGTGTGCTATGGTCAATCACCTAGCCTATTAACATTAAAAAAATAACTACTTAATAAGATTTTTGCCTAAGGATTCATTAAATTTTTGAATCTATAATGTAAAATAACTTATACGCTAGTTTTTTTGTAAGTTTAGAAATAAAAATGTTGCCGCCTAAACGCAAAAAAATAATCTAAAAATGTTGTGGTAATTGTTTAATGAATTACGATATAAAACAACATTATTTATAGTATCTTTAGATCTGTTAGGCAATTGATTCCTTCAAAATTGGTACATACATGTATGTATACAGAATGTCCTAAATTATTCTAATATTCAACTGTTCCCTAAAGAGAAAACTAAACAAGAAAATAGATAAGAAAAATAAATTGTACGTTTCAATTTTCTCAGACCATCTTACGAAATTCATTTCAAGGATTTACAAAAAAAAATGCTAATATAAGGTGATTGTCTCGATTCACAAAAATAAACGAAAACTATTTGTAGTACCTAGCCGGTGTTTCATTCTTATTTTAATTTTAAAAATCAAGTACATGTCCATAACATGTGTCTTATAAATATATGATACGGTAGATTTTCGGTACAGACTAAAAACTTTATTCATACAAGGTTAACAATAAATCACACATTTTTTTTAAAGGTAACACCCTCAATAAACAAAATATATTATTTTTTATAACATAAACCAATCATTGACAAAATATTAGTGTTTAGATTTACATAACCCTTTAGTTAATAGATCCGCTGGCATTGCTACAGTAGGTAAATATTTCAATTTAAAAAGCAGCGCAGTGTAGGTAAGCGTTCTGGGCCCATAACCTATAAATGATACGGCAGAATCTCGGCACAGACTAAAAACTTTATTCATATTATGTACACAGAGTAACAATAGATCAAAGATATGTCCACAGATGTTTCTTTCGTAACTATCTAAAAAATAAATTAACATTAACATACTTGATCATTCTCGTATCGTCGTTTTTATCTATTTTACTTAAATATTTTTAACGTTTAAGTAAACCATTAATTTTTCATAAATCACATTCTGTATACCAGTGTTTCTAGAGTATTTTGACGTTTTTTTTTTTTAAAATATCACTTTCCACTTTATTTATCAAAAACTGCCCTGTTTGCTCTATTGGTAAAGTTGTGCTGTGAGAGCCGAAGGGCGTGGATTCGATTCCCACTCGGAACTAATACACAGACGTTTGTTCTGTGTCTGGGTGTTCTTATGTATTATAAAGTATGTATTTACAATAAAAAAGTAGGTAAGTAACTATTCTATCAGCTATCTGGTTCCCAGAGTATAATAAGCCTTACTTCGTTTGGAACTAGATTTGGGACTGTTTGAGATATCAAAAACAATACTTAGGTACTATTTTCACTGCCTACAAAGTCACTTTTTATTAACTACATTCCTATTTTCTTAAAATATTCATAAAATATACACTTTATTACAACAAAAACTAGCTTCTACATTCGTATCAGATGAAGATCTTCGATAAAAATATGTCCATTAAAATATTATTAAAATTGCCCGTAAAAAAGGATCAAAAACCAGCGGGCGCCATTCCTTTTTATAGTTCCTACCATGTTTCTACTTTATTAATGTGCGTTTTTAAAGAATTTATGTTTGACATGTGCGCAAGGGTGTATAGGCTACCATTAGTGGTGTTTCGAATAAATAATTTAAGCGATGGAACAAAGAGGTCGATTCTTTTTTTTTTTTTTTTTTGTCGTCGATTTCTGTATTCTCGTGATAATCGTAGAGGTTTTAAAGTCTTGAGAAAAAAATCAATATGGTTGAAATGTGTTTGTAAGTTTTTTTTCTCTTGAAAGTTCTGTAAGTCGTTTATGCACAAGTACACCGTGTACCCGTTTCCGTCCGGTATATTATATGTAAAAATTCTAAATGAAACCCCATTTAGAATTTTTACATATAAAAAGAAAAAAAATATAATTCAAATTCAAATTCTTTATTGGTAACAACTTGAAGAGTAGTAAGGTAGAATGCATAAAAAATACAGTTTATACTTAGTTTTTTTGGGTACTTTATATTACAAAATACAAATATTTTATTGATAGGTAACACCAAAGTTAGGTCATTCCATTCATATTTAAAAATACTCGGCTGGCCACCTATTAAGTTGAAAATCTGCCACCAAGCAAGTGTTCTGGTAACCTCACTTGAGAGCCAGTTCCATTCCAGGCTAGGTGTGCTTTATCATCTTCAACCACACCGTCACTTAACATGTAGTTAACAACCTAGCTTGTCAACAATAAAAAATATATTTTTCAAATAATAATATGGATATAAACTATATGTGCATACATATAGTATATACGAATATAATTATATATCTATAGTGTGAGTGTATGTATGTATGTGTGCACGTGTGCATTCTTGATTTTGTGATATGTATAATCATCGTCATCATCATCATCATCATCATTTTAGCCGTAAGACGTCCACTGCTGGACATAGGCCTCCCCCATTGAATTCTCTAAAGACCGGTTGGATTGGTAGCACGCAGAACTGATGGCCGGTGGGGCTGCAAAGTTCTGAAATGGAGACCACGGACCGGCAAGCGCAGCGTAGGACGGCCAATAATAAATAAAGAACTCTTTGTTTTTGATCTTTTTTTCATTACAAGATATTCAATGTTTATTTGAGTTTTTGGCGGGAACGCGGAAAGAGTCGTGTTGCCCCATTGTATTTTTTTCCATAACTAGTGTTTTTTCGAGTGTTTATGTATAAAAATAGTGGTATTTTATTCATAAAGTGCCGGATTACAATCGCGAATGTGGGAAAGTGATATAATGTGGTGAAACATGACTTTTCGTGTTGCTTCCAAAACTCCATCGAAGCTTATAATAAAGTCGCCACTACCTTACTAAAGCATGACTAGATTTGACTGGACTTGACCAAGACTGGACTTTGACTATAAAGAAGCTGGAAACTGAAGACTGCACACAAAATATAGCTGCCCTGATATGGCAAAAGGCGGCTACGTGCAGAAAATTGATTTCGACAAAAAACGCAATGACCTGTGTGACAGATAGCGCAAATCGGTCTTTTGAGTTTAGTAGAGGACAAAATCTAGTTTTATTTTCATTAGCTAATGAAAATAAATACCCGATTTGAGCTATCTGTCACACAGGTCAAGAAATGACGTTTGCCACCTTTTTGCGTTTTTGTCGAAATCAACTTTCTGCACGTAACCGCCTTTTGCCATATCAGGGCAGATAGACATTGAAACTGGCAGAATGCACAGAATGCGGTGCCAAGAAGAAAAGAAAAAAAAAATGTTTATGTGGCTAATCTCGGCTGCCGAATAATGCAAGTGTGCATCGATTGAAAGTTTTTAATTTTCGTCATTATTTTCACATGCTAATGTAAACCTTATAACGAACAACACAAAGTTTAAAGTAGGTTTTGTGTTCGGAATGAAAAGGGTTCCATCTATCAACCATTTTTCCTCGTTTGATTGAGCAGCATTAAAGGGTTATTGAGCATTATTAATATGTCGATTTTCAAGATTGCTTACGTGCAGATGTTCCAATATATACTGAAATTGAACAATGGGGCTTAAGTGATTTGAACAGATGCAAGTAGTAAGTACTTCAACAATTTTTTTATAAAAAATCGAAAACAAATCTAACACAAAACAATAAAAAAATTGAGTTGACAGTTCTTAAACGACGTTACAACGCGGGCGCAGTAATTAAAAAAAATATAAGACATTATCGACACACAGCGCCATCTGACTCCAAAGCTTGTACTATGGCAATCAAATAACTGATAGAATACATGTATACTTTGAAATTAATTGTAAATACCTACATACTTACAATACATACAGATCACCCAGACACAGAACAAACATTTTGTTCATACCACAAAAATAGTCTAGAAGTGACATCATAAAAGTCGATAAAATTAATAGGCAGTTACATTTTACAAATTGTGATAATATTAAAACGTCCTAATAATAACATTTGAATGACCTTAACTTTCAAAGTATTTTAAAGGTTAGATGCTATACGATTGAAAACTCTAAAAACATAGAGATTGAAGTGAAAACTTTTTTTTTGTGTTTATGTAATGGGACTAACGAGACGGTCTTCTGATGGTAAGAGGTTTCCGTTGCAGCGATACATATAACTTCGAGTAGCAAAACGAAGTCCAGGGCATCGCTGCTTTGGCGCTCACTACCTACTTTAAGACTTATGGGTTCGCGTCACCGACATGTTGCTATCAAAGTTTTTACTTCTAATGGCAGTTTCCATGACTGCCTTTTTTTAAAGTTTTTTTTTAAATAATTTTATAAATTGACAAGTTTTTAATTAGTAAAGACTTATTATTTACATGTATAAAAAAAAACTTTTTCATAAATGATTTAATAATTGAATATATTATTAAAATTTTGTTAAGTATTTTTTAAATAGAAATTTTTTATGACATTTCATATTATACTTAATGTGTTTTTGTTAGTACCAACACGCCTACATAAAAAGTACCTACAACACGCTTAGAACATATTTGCTGTAAAATTTTCAAGCAATTATATTGGTTCTGTCAGTTAACTCAGTTACTATTAATGTTCTATAAAAACTAGGAAATCTATGGTCCATATCAAAAAATAAAAGAATATTTGTTTGCGTAAAAAAATCTTTGAAAATAAATATAAACATTTTATCAATAACAAATAAATTTTAAAAAATCACGAAAAATTATGTCACTAATAAAGAATCGGTATATGGTAACATAGATAAAACAAAATAACCAAATTTAGAAAAGCCACCAATGTGGACGTTCCCATGTGCGCTTTGAATCCACGATAGCGGTGGATGCGATAATTGATGATTTTGTAGCGATGATAGCTCAGTGGTTAGCGCGGTCGGTTCGCATGCCGAAGGGTGTGGGTTCAAATTCCAACAATGAGCTTGAGCTGCCGGTGAAGGAAAACATATTAACCAAGTAATCAATCATTACTTGGTGGTAGATTTTCTTAGCAGGTCGTCTAAGTAAGTACCATCCCTCTCTCTCCCCAAAAATCTCTTTTTCACATTATAAATATTGATTTTGTAAATTAATATCAGACGTATACAAAAAGTTAGTTTACATTCCAGAGCATCCAAAAAACGTACTTTGTAAAAACAAATGTATAATATTATATAAAACCGGCCAATAGCGAATTACGCAACGAGAACTGGTACACAAAATATTTCCGAAGAAGTGTAATTGTACCGAAAAGCGCCCCATATTAAAAATGCCATTGACCTTCGATAAACTGTATTGGACGGCTGATTATGAAGTTCAAGGTCCATTCTTAGCAAAATTTATCAATAGTGTTTTTATTATTATAAAAAATATTATTAGAGTGACAATTATTACTATCTTAGATGTGCAGATCTAAGTAAGCACGCAACATAGTTTTAGTTACAAGCTGTTTATCTTATACGTTCATGTCAGACAAACGTACACTTGACCCTAATTGCGGATCAAGAGTATCATGATTTATTATTAGCGTTCACTATATCAGTGAACAGGCTTTTAAAAATACACTAATTGCTTGGCGGCAGAATTTAGTCAACGTTTCCAAAGCGTCTTCGAAACTCCACTACAATCAGCAAACGTAACGCTACCGCGTGCTAACTTGACGGCAGCGCCATCTAGTTTATTTTTACGACACTAATAATTTTCAACGAGAAACGTTCACTAGCAATGTTTTATTTATTTTAACATCGACAAATGTTTATTATTTGGATATATATTATATGTTATATGTTTTGGTTTGTTTGGTGATGATTTCATGATTATCTAAAATTAATTTTATTATCTACCGCAAAGTCAAAAGATCCATTTTTTTTCTATAGAAAACTTTTCTTTAAAAGTGACGCAATTAAATATTTCCGCTCTTAATGTTTTTAAGATAAATTGTCAAAGAACGGTGTTGGTAGTTGGATGTTGTGATTCCGCTTCAAAGCTAAATGCTTTGGTTGCTTCAGGTGATTTTTTTTTTTTTTGCAAATTCAAAGCTTGCCTACCTTTTTATCGTCTTTGAAACGCGCTGTCATGCGCTTCGTTATTTTATTTATATTATAAGTATTAATGACATATTCATGTTAAACATACATAGGTAACAATATTTCTTATCTTATAGATTGTGTTCAGAGCTCAAAATAATGTATTTATAGAGATAACTTCTGCGTATCGATACAATCAAGGTCATGGATATGCGTTATCTCTTACCACCAGGCGAGCGTCTCGCTCATCTCATTACTTTTACAACAAAAATAGTAAACCACAAAATGGTATCAACATAAAATATAATTCATTGCATAAATCATGTTTGAGACCTGAGAAATTTAATATTACATTTTTTTAAAGCCAATCATAAAGCTAGATTATAATGAAATGTTTTTTTAAACAAGTTGTTAACGAAACCACTACTTTAGTTATAAAGAATTTATCGAAATTCTTTTTAAGTCCTTTGAGCGTTATTTAATAAAATAAATATTTTTTTTAACGTATTTGCAACCTTAGTATGATAATAATTAATATAGGCTTGCGTTTGACAACAAACTTGCCTAATACTCGCCCGGTAATCGATGATGTGGTCGAAAACGAAGCACAGAATTGAAGATAATTTGCATGTTTATCGGTTGATTGTAACTACTTGACTACTAAATGTTTTTACTTACTTTGAGAATGACACTTGTTTCATTTGATCGTAACCTGAGAAACATGAACATATGGACGTCTGAACACAGGCTGAATACAGTGCAGTGATAATATTAAAGAAAAAAAAATATCATAAAAAGATTCTGTTTTTGCTGAACTGAACCTTAAAACGTAAGCAATTTTGTCTCGTCAAAATAAATATAAAAACGCTTTAATATTTTAGCAGACGACGTCCTCAAAGGGTGAATGTAACAAAATCTTGTTAAAGTTAATGAACAAACTTACCGGGCGTCTCGCTTAAATTAGAGTCACTTTGGCACCCTACTGTGCATTACAATAATAAGGACGTGCAAGCAAGTCATCCGGCATCTTATTATGCCGGATTTAAGAATTATATTATCTCGCCAGTCACAGTTGTTCTAATTATCTGGTACAGCCGGAATCATTCTTACTAAAGTCTTGTAATGAATTTTGTATTTTACTCTCAACTGTAAAATGAATTAAATAATGTTCAATAGAACACTGGAATAGAAATATTTTGGATTTTAGCCCACTAGCCACAAGTCTTTAGAAGTTGTTTCTCGATACGTTTAGTAATCTCACGCAGAGAAGGCTTATAGTAAATAGTTTTGCATAGGTTGTGTACGTGTTTGTGTGATGTAGTACAGAACCAGCCTAGTGTTTAGCACTAGGGTTTATTTGCTGCTCGAATGCCTCTGTTATGGCTTGACGGTTGTTGTAAATGTTACAACTGGAACGTAACATTAAATATGCCATCTGATCCATGGTGACACTCAGGAATATATACCACACATCCCATCTAAACGCGGTTTGTCGACTAGATGTGACATGGGGTGTGACGGGACCTACATTTTATGACGTCACATTTCAAAAACAAAGCAAGCAACATGCAAAGCAAGCAGCAAGTTTCGTCTTTTAAGCATTAAAAAACTAAATTTGAACATTTAACAAAAAAACTTTTGCTGCTGTTTTAAATTAATAATTTCCTGGTGTAAAATTGCAAAATATGTGACGTCACACAGGGTGGGATCACAAATGTGGCCAGCTGTGACAAAAAAGGGGAAGGGGTCATAAAATCATGAAATTCGTGTCGTATTTTGTGGGTGACCCGTTATCGCTTAGAGTGATATCTTCCAGGAACCTTAGTGGGGATAGAACTCGTTAAAACAACGGGATGTGCTTGAGAAACACATAATATTTATGCAGAGATTAGACACACACACGCATAGCGAGACACACCACACAGTATCGTTTTTTTGTAACCAAAGTTTCGCGTTCAGCGTTCCGGATAAATTTTATCACATTACATCACTAGCACATAAAAGCAGTACGGAAACTAGTGTAAGGCTTGTAAAGATGGTACATTCAGTCAACTCTTTATTAAGTATTCGGCTCTTGCGTATTATTTTGAAAGCGGAGACATATAATTTATAAAATTCCGTGCATCTTTTTTAATTAAAAATTCACCCTTATGAATCAGAGGAAGCTATACACCATCAGCCATAGGACGTCCACTGCTGGACATAGGCCTCCTCCTGGGGGGGTTTTGCCAATACTCGCCACGCTTGGCAGGCGGGTTGGCGAGCGCAGTTAGGTGTTATTGTTCAAGGAAGACGCTGCTGCCCATCTTCCGGATTACATCCCTTAGCCGACTCTTACGGCAACCACGGGTAGAGAGGGTAGGGTACTATTCTTACGCCGGCACTACCACGGCAAAGGAGAGCTATAATAATATTTATCTCGCTTTACGCGGTTGTCGGGAAGAAATTGCTCTAGGTGATCAGGCCACCTTTGTACTACCACAAATCGGTCTTGATGTTATTTTGTTTTGTTATTCTTATTTTCTTTATCTATTTTTTAAGTTTTTCGTTATAACATGTCGATTGTTAGTGTACCTACAATAAAGTTATATTCTATTCTATTCTACATGTATACTTCGAGCGGTCCAGTTCCTGCAAGCCATGTAACGCAGAGCGCCATTTTCGCTAAATGTCATTTTCGCACAACTTCATTTTCACAAAACGTCATATTCGTAGAATTTGCAGCAATTTTTTTTTCAGACCACCGTAGACTGCATCTTCGGCGAGATGGCGGTCAAACGCAAGCCTATTTGTAACAAGTCGAAGATTTAAAAAAATCTATAACCCAACTGAGATTAAAATAACTATAATATAATTAAAGGAAAAAACTTTTTAAAAACAAATATATTATTCCTAATTAAATATAAACATAAGACTTTAATATATCTTTGTAATTCTGTTTTAATTTCCTTTATTAAGATACCCTACTCGATAGGTTTTTTATTATTTTATTAAGGTAGATTTTTTTATATTTATACATACAAGATACGCACATAACCCTTCTTTGGTAGTCGGGTAATAAAAAAGAATAAGATACTTGGCAAAATAAATACTTACTTAAGTTTACAGCTGATTAGTATCTGTGACTGAGTTTTGTATTGGTAATATGACTCATAAGTCATTAGCAAGTCACAGGTGCTAAAAAGGTAAAGAAAAACATATAATTTGTTTTTGCGTCTAAACATTCGGTTAGGTAAAACCCATTCTTTTTGACATCAGACAGCTTTCGGTGAAGTTATATTTTATGCAGAAACTTGTATCATATTTCTTATTCAAAGTTTCACATAAAGTAAAGAAAAGGCGCTTACTCAAATATTGTACTAAAGTAGCTACTTACCTAGATGTTTGTTTCATCAAGGGTATTATACAGAATAATTATAACGAATACAAAATTAATTAAAGTGAGCTCTAATGTAAGCTAAGAAGGTACGTTTAAATACATTGAACAATTATGTACATAATATAGGAGACGAAGAAAGACGAGGCCGCGCGCGCGTTGTTTTTAGTGTTGTCTCCATGATGAAGGCCACCGGATGTGGCTGAAACTATAGTCAGTTTCCGATAAAAGTAAACGTGAGTAATCCCGCATAAGTAAAACAAAAATACATAAAAGAGAAGTGCTAATAAATTTAAAAATAATATATTGTAATCTAAAAGGCAATTTTCAATGGAAAAAGTTCCCAAATCGCCCCATTGCGAGTTGTATGGCAATACTGAAACTTTGTGCAATATTTTTTATACACAAACAGCCCTGTTGGCTCTTTGGTAGAATAGCTGCTTAAAAAGCTGTAGGGCGTGGGTTCGATTCCTACACAGGACAAACATTTTGTGGTGTAAACAAATGTTTATTCTGTGTCTGGGTGTTCTGTATGTATTATAAGTATGTGTACAATAAAAAGTATTTAAGTATTCTATTAGTTACTAGCTATTAACAAACTCTCTGCAATGAACTTTAAAACAGATATAATTATCTTATTTAGGTAAAAAAAATTCTAAACTATCTGAGGCATGTGGTTTTACCAGCGTTTCCAAAGACAAAAAGTAAAAAAAAATATCCAAATCCAACTCTTACCTTGGATTTTCCAAATAAAAATCTTTCATACAAACTCTGTTCAGAAAATTGCAAACACAAAAAAATAAATGATCAAAAACGACCAGTTCTCAAATGATAGGTACTTCGTTCATTTTATTTTTTGTACAGATTTGATTTCATGTAAATCTACCCAGAGCAAATAAACAATAATAGTTGAAACAATTTAAAAAACACGAACATGTGCGTGTCAGTCTCGCCCACCGAGTGTTCCGTACAAACTAGTAGATATGATAATTTCTTGTTCTCATTCCTTGCCTACCCTATATTTATGTGATTAAATAAAAAATGTACAGTTTTCAGATTTGTTCCTGTATGTGAGCTGTAATACAAAGCTTCTTGCCGAATTTCATAGTTCCAGATCAACGGGATGTTCCATATATGTTTTGATTCCTTCTTGAGTGTCGAAATATGTGATTTTCGCGACATAAACGGCTGCGACACAACTTTTTTTTACGATAACTGAGAAGTTTTATTTTTTCACAACTACAAGAAACTACAGATCTGCGTGCAAGGTTTTAATTTCAACTCGATACCTCCACGAGTTCTCGAGATAGGTCTTGACAGACGGACAACAAAGTGATCCTATTAGAGTTCCGTTTTTTTTTCCTTTTGAGGTACGGAACCCTAAGAAAGAGTGTATAATACAGATCATATTTTAAAACGCAATTACAATTTTAATTTGAACCCATATTGCGTGTAAATATGAATATGATATTGTAATTTCATACATGAAACGGAACTGTATGTATTTTTTATTCAAATTTTTATAATATTATATGGTTGCTTCGTGAGCCTACGGTGTTTTAAATAATGGTACTCATGCTTTAACGTGTTGGTGATTACGGTAAGGTACCTTTCTGAATGGATACACGACTCAAATTAGCCAGGTACCTATTATTGCCATCAATATTCTCTTGTTAACGTTATTTTGTTACCAGCGTGGAAAATTACCTCAAATTGCTAGGAAAATACGAAAATGTACATCCATGAAGTTGCCGAAAATGTCTTCTAAAAAAAAAAACAAAGCACAGCGTAGCTAAACTCATAATTATTACAATTCTAAAATGTTAATAGATATTGACCTCTATATCGATAACTATACAAATATCATGCACATTTTTAAGTTTGTAAAAGTAATGAGCCGAACAAGATGCTTGATTGTTAGAGATAACGTCTGTTCATGACCAGTGTTAGAAACCGTACTATAATTATCGTACATGTACGATTATTTTATGACTGCGTACGATGTACGATGGTACACTACTATCGTACGGAGATTGTACAATAATTTCCATCATGATGCAAAATTGGAGATTTATTTTTTGGTGTCAGTTCCATCTATTTGCTCATTTCTTTCTTAGGAACACATGTTGCCGCATCATGTCACAATTATTTAATTAGTTGCTAGCGTCTACTAATCATCGATCAATATCGATTATGTGCCACACGTCGAACATAAAATTTTACTTAGTTTTTAACTTTAAACCATTTGCAACATACTATTGTTACGTTTCAAATGATTTTTAATGTATTATTATCGTTATCCTGATGGGTACGATAATTTTGATCCATATACGATATTTAAATGCTTGAGGTTGTGAACACTGTTCATGACTCTTGCTGCGGTACCTAGAACTACAAAGTGCAGAGCATTGCTGTTTTGGCATTAATTACTTTCAAACATGAAATAAAAGTGAAACACAGAAGTGTTTGCACACTACTACTTGGCGGTGGATATCTGATATTGCGAGAATACCCACCTAGACGACCTCCTGTTAATGAGATCTAGTAATATTTCTATCAGCGCATCTTCGCGCATTTACGAAAAATCACTGTTTTTTGTTTGCGCTTCAACTTTCAAAAAATCTTTAGTGTGGGTCGAGCCAAAGCCAATAACTTTTTAAAACCAGATTTAAAAGTATTTATTAGTACAACTCGATTAACCTATCTATACTACAGAGTTCAATAGATATACATCTAAGTAAAAAATATATTTATGAGTGATTATATAAGTGTTTGACCACAACTCACCCGATGGTAAGTGACAGTGTGATCGAAGATCATAAAGCACACCTAGCCCGGAAAGGAACTGGCTCTTAAGTAAGGCTATCGGAACCCATCGTTAGTTGCTTGGCGGCAGATATTCAACTTGAGGGTGGTAGAAAGTACCCTACCACCACGCTATGATTTCCTCGCGATGTTTTACCGTCACCGGCAGCTTAAGCTCATTGTTGGGGTTAGAACCAACGCCCTGCGGCGTGTGATCCAACCGTGCTAACCACTGAGCTATCACCGCCATATACCAGTTGAGTTTTTTGAACAAATTAAGTATAAAATAGACGTATTTATTTATTAACATGGAATGCTATGTTCGCTACGTTTGCTCTTTGTGAAATAATTCATAAATTTTAACTACAACAATATAGAAACAAACAAACAGCAATCAAAGGTATCGTCGTACGAGAGCCTGGTCCATCCCGACCGTGCACACAAACTGAACAAAAAAACCGTAACCCGTCACGCCAACTTATTCTGTTCTACCCACAAACATCGGGTGTAATCGAGGCACTCGGCCGGACCCGGAAACCCGCAAGATTCCGTCCCAACACTTGTAAATAATTCCCCACTGGATTCGTCTAGGTGCTTCATACATTATAAATGTTGTGTTATTTATGTCCTGCATTACAAAAGATATTTGTTCGTGACAGTACTTGATGTTCAGTGGAAACCAATCAGAGGAAGTATCTCCCAAAATATGTATCAACAGCGATGATAGCTCAGTGGTTAGCGTGGTCGGTTCGCATGCCGAAGGGTGTGGGTTCAAACCCCAACAATGAGCTTGAGCTTTCGGTGAAGGAAAACATCGTGAGGAAACCATAGCGCGGTGGTAGAGTACTTTCTAGTACTCGGCTGGCTAGCTACCACCCTCAAGTTGAAAATCTGCCACCAAGCATCTAACGGTGTGTTCCGGCAGCCTCACTTGAGAGCCTGTACCATTCCAGGCTACGTGTACTTTACCATCTTCGACCACATCGTCACTTATCATCAGGTGAGTTGTGATCAAACACCAAGCCTGTCAGCTATAAAAAAAAAAAAAACTATAAATATTAACTTGATGATTTTTTTTATGTGTTCAATTAAGTCTACAAGTCAAGTGAGTTAAATCCAATTATGGATTTAAACCGTCCTTGATGGTTAAAATTTATAATTGGACCCAGTAGGTGACGCTACGGAAACAGTGCGGGTGATTTAGAAAAAAAAAAAAAAAATATGTATATAGTTGTTTACCACACAGAACACATGCGTATATGCACGCCGAGTATGTGTTTCTTTTGTGCACTTTAGAATTCTTATTGCGAGTGAGACTCTCCGTAATGACTTTTTGTTGGTACACAAAATATGTTTTCTTTATAATTATGTATATACATATAATTCTTCTGCAGGTACCTGTTTTTGTCACTAATCAATCGTTAAATAAATACAATTTAATAAATCAAACAAAAAAAATCAAATAATTAATTATATTATATCAAATTAAATTAAATTAAGTTATATGTCAAAAATTAAATTGAAAAATTTATATCTGTACGTACAGTTATGAATGGTTTATTATTATAATATAATAAGGCATTAATCTACTCTTGGTAGAAGTTCGTCTACTTTGTAGAATGCTTGCTCTACAAGCCACTTCTTGGTCCATTGATACCGATTCACTCTCGACTTGAAGACACCTAGATTGTATCCATCGAGGAACACATTCAGGCAGCGCATTCCACTGCCTAGCGGTCCGCACAATGAACGTGGAACGGCGGCCATGAAACGATGTCGCTTTTTCGAGCTTCTGGCTGTCCGATAGAAAAATGGGCTTGGGGAAATTTGTCCATGTCTTTGCGTGGGCCCCTGGATGGTTTGTGTTTACGTGTGAGCAGGCGCACACATTGTATGTATGTGTGTGTGTCAAATTTACTTGGTGGTAGATTTCCTTAGCAGGAGGTCGTCTAGGTAGGTACCACCGCAGTACTAGATATTCTGCCGCTAAGCAGTAGTGTGTAAAGATTACTGTGTTCCGGTTTGAAGAGTACTGCAGCTAGCGAAATTACAGGGCTATTGAGACTAACCATCTAATCTCAAAGTAATGAGCGCCAAGGCAGCGATGCCCTGGACTTTGTTTTACTACTCAAAGTTCTGTGTATCGCTGCAATGGTCATGGACATGCGTTATCTCTTAACATCCGGAGAGCGTCTCGTTCGTCTCATTAATGTTACATTAAAAATTAAAAATAAATAAAAAAAATAAAAAAATACCTGGACTTGAAGCACTGCGCACTTGAACAGACAGCCCTCCGCCGATTTTATTCTTCAAAACGTTGCAGAGAAAAGAAAAATGAAGCAAGTTTCGGCATAAATAAAACTTTTACCTTGAGACCGTTCGTGATGACGCGAAAACATTTCCGTGCATTCCTCATAAGAGCTGTTTTTGTAACGTTTACTGGAAAAAATATTTTTCTAGTTTTTATCATTTGGTTTCTCGACTATGGGCAGAACACACACGTAAAGCAGATGTGTAAGAGTATTTTTTACTCTGCGTTGTGTTGGATTAGAAGAAAACGCAATTGTTAATTTTTTATTCAGCAATATAAGTACATTCAGAAATCAAATAAAATTCTTGGAATTCTTGGATATCAGAAATGAGGAGATCAGTAGACGAACTAAAGTAGCCGACATAGCCCAGCGGATTAGCAAGTTGAAGTGGCAGTGTGCAGTGCACATAGCACGCAGAACTGATGACCGATGGGGCTGTTCTGGAGTGGAGATCACGGACCGGCAATCGCAGCGTAGGACGTCCACCCACAAGGTGGACAGACGACCTAATAAAGACCGCAGGAACGCGCTGGATGCGAGCCGCTTCCGATCGGTCTTTATGGAAATCAATGGGGAAGGCCTATGTCCAGCAGTTGACGTCATACGGCTGATGATGACGATGATGAATATACATTCTTGGTTATCGATGAATAGTATGTATTTTTTAATAATTGGGCTTGTGATAAACCGCCATTTCACCTGAAGTTTAGGGAAGATGCGGTCTACGATAGAGCACGCTTGCCTAGAATATTTCATAGAAGAAACCGATTCACAAGCTACTTGAAGGCACCCAGATTGTATTTATCTGGAAACACCATTCGTGTAGCAAATTTTATTTTTAGCTGTTCGTACGATAAAGGTGAAATGGAACTGTATAGTGATGCTACATTTTCGTGCTGACGATTATGGGTAATTAGTGACTTTTTTATTTAAAAAGTAATGAGACGAATGATACGCTCTCCTGTTTGTAAGAGATAACATCTGTCCATAACCATTGCAGCGAAACACAGGACTTTGAGTAGCAAAACAAAGTCCAGGGCATCGCTGATTTAGCGCTCAATACTTTGAGACATTAGATGGTTAGTCTTAACAACCATGTAACTTCGCTAGCTGCAGTACTCTTCAAACTGGAACACAGTAATGTTTACACACTACTGCTTGGCGGCAGAATATCTGGTACTGCGATGTACCTACCTAGACCACCACCTGCTAAGGTGATCTAACACCAAGTAAATGATCTTGACTAGATTAACACATACGATGTAGATGACATAGCAATAGAATATATTATGGCTCATTCAATAGTTGGTCCCTTTGAGCCTCCTTTTATTAGTAGGTGACCTGTGTTGTTGTCATTTAATCATTTTACTCGTCTCGTTTTATGCTATATTTCTTTCACGGTTTATTACGACGTATTCTTCTTTTTTGTTTTTGGCATCGCACTTTATGTGTTGGCCAGTGTCAATTTACTGTCTATTGATAATATCAAGTCACAAGTAAAAGTCGAGGCCGGTCATGTCTTAGTGGTGACTATGATAGGAGCTTTTTTGAAAATTCCAAAAAACCATGTTCCAGCATTTACTCACGCCTGTGTGTTTAATTCGGAACCTTTATTTGAAACACCACTATTTTTAAACACAAACACAATCTTTGAAAAAATACATAAAACTCTCGTCTCTGTCTTTTCTTTATGGTTGACAGGCTAGGTGTTAGACCACAGCCCACTTGATTTTCAACTTGCGGGTGGTAGCTAGCCAGCCGAGTACTAAAAAGTACTCTACTTACCTCACGATGTTTTCCTTCATCGACACCTCAAGCTCATCGTTAGGGTTTGATGAAGCTACGCCCTTCGGCATGCGAACCGACAGCGCTAACCACTGATCTATCATTGCTACAGTCTTAGTTAGCAATTCTTTGGATCTATTTTTTTTTAAACTTTCAAATAAAACAATCACATTTCTAAATAAAACTTTTATGAATTTGCGTTTTATAAATTAAAAGAAAACAAATTAAAAAGACCGAGTGGACTTCTAAAGTAAATTTTCTAATGAAGAAAGTTTTGATTTAGTGGCTGTGAGGTACAACTTGCTAAATTTAATACGAGATGACTTCTACACTGCTGTAAGCTAGTAGTTTTTGCCACGAATTTTCTAGACTCATATTTGGTTCTGTTTATTGAAGCTTTGTGATTATCAATACTTAAAAGTTTGGGTGGGCGGACAATCTTAGTGCTGTTAGCATAAGCACTGACTCAGATAGAAAATAAAATCTTCACGTGGTACTTATGACTATAAGACCTTCTAAGAGTCGCTAGTTTTTCTCTAAGAAAAATACTAGAAACAAAAATAACGCACTTTTTTTTTAAACGTGAACGGTAACTGTTTATTTTTCAATTTACTGATCACGTTTGATTAGATTTGATATTTCGAAAATTTCGGTCACATTTATAAGACAAAGTTGCATACCTCGTTTTGTTACGCATTGAAGCAAGACGCCGTGTTAGTGAAACGGAAATGTGTCAAAACCAGTTAGTTTCCGTAGTAAAGTATAATATGTCCTATGAATATCCCACCGTGCATTGTTACATACATATATCTTAAAGGGATTAGGCAGCGTTTTCGATGAGAAATCCTAATCCTAAATCCTAATATTTCAACCAATTTACACAAACCTTGACAAATTATATACCTAAACCTTCTTCATAAATCACTCTATTTGCGAAACTCGCATAATAATAATCCGTTCATTAGTTTTTAAGTTTATCGCGAACAAATCGTGGTGATGATGATGATGGTTTAGCAATCCAGGCTCGGTACTTGTTCACTTATGCTGTATTTATTTTTCTTCTTTAAGAACTGTTCAGCTTAATTTGAATACTTTTTTTTCCTCTCCCGCGTTTAAAATCTATCTTCTACAACAACCGAATAAACACGAACAAAGTCAATAAAGATTCCTTAAGTTTTCGTCTCTTTAATTAGAGAGAACTCCGGCAGAAGTGTGTCACCAAAGTTTGCGGAATCTACTTCCGAGAGACAACTTCGCCTGGAGCGAGGACGCGGAACTGGTCTGGTAAACTGTGTTTTTAGAATTTTCAACAATCCAAAATTTTGTTTAATTTGAAGCTGTCCCAAAAATATTTTTACTAGCGATGATAGCTCAGTGGTTAGTGCGGTCGGTTCACACGCCGAAGGACGTGGGTTCAAATCACAACAGTGAATTTGAACTACTGGTGAAGTAAAACATCGTAAGAAAATCTTAGCATAGTGGTAGGATACTTTCTGATATGGCGTTTGAACCCACTTCCTTCGGCGTGTAAATCGACCGCGTTAACCACTGAGCTATCATCACTACAAAATAGTTGAAGAATACTATTCAACCAAAGAGTAATTTAATTTATTTATGCAATCCAAACTGTTTTGATTAAAAATAGTTATACCTATTCATTCATTTTAATTTAGTCAGAGTTAATTCGACTTCGTCAAGACTAACTCAAAACTCAAGCGGTGCGAGATCTCAAGACGTAGACGATCTCAATTAAGGCTGATGTCACACTTTTGCAAGACAAACAACTCGAGATGTTTCAGTTCTGCTTGCAGCGAAACTATCCAGTTACTACAGTTTATGAAAGATACCGCCT
Organism: Biston stratarius; assembly: GCA_950106695.1. Taxonomy (NCBI): domain Eukaryota; kingdom Metazoa; phylum Arthropoda; class Insecta; order Lepidoptera; family Geometridae; genus Biston; species Biston stratarius. Next base: position 10,268,125 of record OX467115.1, on the reverse strand, counting down.
CGGATGAATAAAGCATGAGTCACACGATAACATTACTGAGTGTACTTTCAAAGGTGACCTGACCTCAGTGATGTCTTATGCACTTTTGTTAAATTTTGTAGGTTAACCGCTATTTGTTGTTTGCCGTGGTGGTGCCGGCGTAAGAATTGTATCCCACCCTCTCTACCCGTGGTTGCCGTAAGAGTCGGCTAAGGGATGTAATCCGAAAGATGGGCAGCAGCGTCTTCCTTGAACAATCACACCTAACTGCGCTCGCCAACCCGCCTGCCAAGCGTGGCGAGTATTGGCAAACACAAGGGAGGAGGCCTATGTCCAGCAGTGGACGTCCTATGGCTGATGATGTGATGTGTGACCGCTATCTACATCTTATACCTTTAAACGAGCAATTCTTGTATATATGTATATATACGTATATATATATTCTGAATCTCGGAAACGGCTCCAACGATTTTCATGAAATTTAGTATATATGGGGTTTCGGGGGCTATAAATCGATCTGTTCAGAAACCGACGTTTTATCCGTCTTTTCGGGCAATGAAAAACCGTGCAAATCATCCAGGTACTGATCTTTATTATGCAAAATCATCAATTAACCCTCGTCCCTCCCTAAATTCGTCCCTCTTTTTTGCTATTACGAAGTACGTAGAAAATAGTTCCTAAATACAAATGAAACCTGGCTCAAATAGTCCGCGCAGCAAGCGATCGCATGCGAAAGCGCGTAACCTCGTACCGACCGCATCGGGCGTGTGATTGGCAATTTCCTGCCGAGGACCACCTGACGCTCGGTCGCGGGTCGCGGACCATTAGTCGCGCGTGTGTAACCGACCTTATATAGGTCTTGCGGTGATTTCTTTATTTTGTGCCTACGATTTACGTTGATTTATATGAACATTGGGTAACAGCTATATTTTTTTTTTAAAAGGTCATATTCAAATTTCTACTGGGTCACGTAGGTAAGGTACTACCACGCATGAGGAAGCTCATTATATGCATCGGACAGCCTTGTTGGCTCATTGATAGTATATCTGCTTTAAGAGCAAGACGTGGTTTCGATTTCCATTCAGGACAATCATTTTATGGTATAATTTTTTTTTTGTTTTGTGTCTGGGTGTCCTGTTTGTATAATAAGTATGTATTTACGAAATAATTTATGTATTATATTAGTTATCTAACTTCCAAAGTATAAGTTTTGCTTAGTTCGGGGTCAGATGGCGCTGTGTGTAAAAGTCCTACAATATTTATTTATATATTATTATGAATAATGCCGTGCCGTGACTGTGGATGCCTGCCATGGTGGTGCCGGCGTAAGAATTGTACCCCACCCTCTCTACCCGTGGTTGCCGTAAGAGTCGGCTAAGGGATGTAATCCGGAAGATGGGCAGCAGCGTCTTCCTTGAACAATCGCACCTAACTGCGCTCGCCAACCCGCCTGCCAAGCGTGGCGAGTATTGGCAGTAGGCTTATGTCCAGCAGTGGACGTCCTATGGCTGATGATGATTATGAATAATATTTACTATGAAACCATACACAAAAAAAGTACATTTGCGCAGCTAGTGAAGGCACAGAGCTGTTGAGACTAACCATCGAATATCTCAAATTGCTGTGGCTAAGCAGCGATGCCCTGGACATTGTTTTGTTACTCAAGTGAATCGCTGCAATGATCATGGACAATGGACTGGCGTTATCTCTTACCATCAGAAGAGCGTCTCGTCTTTCTAATAACCTACCTTTACATAAAAAAGAGGCAGGGTAATTTTTATAAATAAGTATATATAAATTTAACACACAAGTTACGCTAGTCGTCCGAAATTTAAAAAAAAATCTTCCTGTTCTATAAAAAAACAACATGACACTTCTACCCTACTCAATATTACGATACTATGGACACTTTAAAAAAAAGAAAATGAGTATGTACTATAAAGCAACAAAATTGTCCTCTTAGCGATAAGACCGCCACTTGTGGCACTAGCTCTTAAGATTCTTTAATTGTTTTCTGTAATATTTTTTGGTGTGCACAATAAATAATTTCTATCTATCTATCCTAGCTTTTCTGTAGCGCCAGTTGAAGTCACCCAGCATCATCATCATTCATCACAGTAAGAACCGCGATCTCGTATCTCGCCGTCAAGTCGTGAAATATGATGCGAAATATTAACAGTGGACAACTGGCTAACAGATGGCGACGATATTAATCATGCAAATGTTTGCTGTACCAGGAAGCCGTGACGTCGACTTCGGTGCGGTTGACAGTGACGCCACATCTCTCTTAGCTCCGCGTCATATCAGAATGGCAGGGTAAACTAACTAAAAAAAAACTAACTGAAACTAACCACAAACGGCACAAATATCATTATTTAGATAGATATGTTTGTGCCGTTTGGGGTTGAAACTTTAGGCCGTGGGGGCTGGCCGCTCACGATCTATATCGGGACCTGGCCAAACGTTTAGAGGAGGTTTCAGGTGACCAGAATTCTGGCATCTACTTTGGTCAAAAGCTCAGCATTGTCATCCAACGTGGTAATGCTGCCAGCTTCTGGCCACATATCCCTCATCTGACGGCCTTTTTGACTATTTTTATAAGTTTGTAAATAGTATTCATTTGTATTTTGTTATTAGTTTTTAATTAGGTGTAGATTTTTTATATGATATGTATATATAGTAGAATAATAATTAATTTAGTTTTTACACATGACAATAATATAATGTTAATAAAAGGGTGAACTGGTCCAGAGTTTTTGAAGTTTATCTGCCTCGCTCTTGGCGTCTGTCCCCTTATAGTATGTCTACTGAAATTAGTTATCATTTTCTTGTTCTTAATTCGCTTAGATTCGGCATAAATCGGCACAAACAGCTCACCTGATGTTAAGTGACGGTGTAGTCGAAGATGGTAAAGCACTAGTCAGGAATTTAACTGCATCTTAAATGAGGCAGCTAGAACACACCGTTAGGTGCCTGGCGGCAGATTTTCAGCTTGAGGGTGGTAGCTAGCCAGCCGAATACTAGACTAGGTTTCCTCACAATGTTTTTCTTCACCGGCAGCTCAAACTCATTGTTGGGATTTGAACGTATGCCCTTCGGCGTATGACCCGACCGCGGCAACCACTAAGCTACATAGAATCGCTACATACCAATTATAATGTTTATTGAGTTTTTAAAACAAATTAAGTATAAAGTAGAGTAGAAAAAGACGCATTGAATAAAGATGCTACTGGCTCTCAAGTGAACCTGGCCGGCCTGCTGGGCCTGCTTGCCTTGAGAGCCAGTTCCATTCCAGGCTATGTGTTTACCATCTTCGACCACACACACCCTATTACCTATTATTTAGTTCACGGATTCAAAGACAAATAACATTTAGACACATTTGATTAAATAAATATCGTAGGATATTACACACAGCGCCATCTGACCCCAAACTAAGCAAAGCTTGTACTATGGGAGTCAAATAACTGATAGAAAACATATATACTGTTTTTTTGGTAATATATACTTATACATATATTATACAGAACACCCAGACACAGAAAAAAATAATTGTTTATACGACAAGTGTTTGTTCTAAGTGGAAATCGAACCCACGCCCTACAGCTGTTAAGGCAGGCATTCTACCAATGAGCCAACAAGGCTGTCTTTTTATTGCATGCATTCTATTGCAAGAAAGATTAAATCGTTTTTTATTGAATCACAGCCTAAGAAATTTCACTTCAAATCACAAATCTCTTGAACCGCAAGTAAAATAAATAAACAAGCACATAAGCAAACCCAACAGTGTCGCTGTTCGAAATAATTCATACAAAAGCCCCGGGCCAAAACGTTGCAAGGCTGTTCCGGAACTTAACACGTCTAATGTTTGTATCAGAAGAAGTTAAAGCGAGTTCACGGCGACGGAACACGGAACTTTGCGATAGGCTTGTCTCTTTAACTTGTGGAGGAATTACGTGTCATATTAATAATCTCTAACGTTTACCAAGAACTTTTTAAATAATAAATCAACAGTCATTCTTAAGATAATACGATGATACGAAATTATATTTGTAGCGATGATGGTTCAGTGGTTAGTGCGGTAGGTTCGCATGCCGAAGGGCGTGGGTTCAAACCCCAACAATGAGGTTGAGCTACCGGTGAAGGAAAACATCGTGAGGAAAAAATAGCGTGGTGGTAAGGTACTTTCTAACCCTTTTTTGGGTTCTTTCTTTTTTTTAACCGAGGATCGGGCTGAGTGGCGTGTCTTAGGAGAGGCCTATGTCCAGCAGTGGACTACAAAAGGTTGATGATGATGATGAGGGTACTTTCTAGTACTCGGCTGGCTAGCTACCACCCTCAAGTTGAAAATCTGCCGCCAAGCATCCAACGGTGTGTTCCGGCAGCCTCACTTGAGAGCCAGTTCCATTCCAGGCTAGGTGTGCCTTACCATCTTCGACCACACTGTCACTTAACATGAGGTGAGCTGTGGTCAAACAGCTAGCCTGTCAGCCATATAAAAAAAAACTTTATTGTTCACAGCAGAAATATTACGACAATAACAGAAACAGCTTAATAGTAGCAACAACTGGCGCCCTTATCACTTAAAGCGTTCTCTTCCAGGCAACCTCAACTATTCACAATATAAGTAATACCAGAACGAACAATCGAAGTTTCGGCAGCCAAGTTACGAGACAATCTGGCTTCTAATTAGGAGGCCTTGGGTTCGAACCCCACGGCACGCACCTCTGTCTTTTCTAAGTCGCGTCCGTATTGCCGGTGACTTCAAATGGTGAAGGAAGACATCGTGAGGAAACCTACATGTCTGAAACTTCTTTAAAAAAAGATCTCAACGATAGATATCTGAAGTTTAGCTAGCGTGTAAGTGGTGGCCTTCTTACCCTTCTTATAATGAGAAGAGGCCCATCGCCCAGCAGTGGGACAGGTTATACACAGGATGTTTTTTTTTTTAAATATTTTATTTTAAAAATCAAACTACAGAACCGATTTTGACGTAATGTCTACAGGATCAAACTAAAAGTATATCCTTTTAATTATTTTTTTTATTATTTTATAAATGACAGAGTACTACAAACATTAAATAAATACAACGGAATTAAGCATCGACTTCGTTTTAAAAGTTGGCTAATAAGACAAGAAACTGTCAAATTATAGATATAGCTATTAATTTCTATCGCGACACGTGATTAGCCCCTCGTAGCGTGTTCCATTCGTTAGTAAGACACAACTGAAAGCTTTTAATTCAGTTAAAGAGGCTCCGACGCCTTTCCAGCGCTGTGCAGCGCCGAGTGTGTTTGTTAACTTGATAAAGCCTACATTAGTTGACACAAGGCTCGGGAATGCTCCCTTTGGGGTACAAATTAGGACTGAGGTCTGAGTGACCTCACGCACGAATGTCTCTGTTTTGTTACTCATGTTTTGGTTGTTGTTCTAGGAATGTTTTGAAACGTAGTAGTTTGTAGCTGTGTCAAAATAATGTACTAGTGATAAAAATGTGAATGCAATAAGTGAAGTTTTTTTTGACAGCCTGTTGGCTCATTGGTAGTATGTCTACCTTAGCTGTAGGGCGTGGGTTCGATTCCCGCCAAGGACAAACTTTATATGGTATAAACAAATGTTTGTTCTGTGTCTGGGTGTTCTGTATTTAACATAAGTATGAAAAAAAAAAGTATTTATGTATTCTATCAGTTATCTGACTTTCATCACACAAGCACTGCTTAGTTTGGGGTCAGATGGCACTGTTTGTAATGTGTCCTAAGATATTTAAAAAAAAAAATCTTTTACGTGGCTTCTTTTGGCGTCGCGCAGTGTCAAATAGGTATTTTAATGTAGTCAAGTAACAAAAATAGGGCTGATTCGAGAAGTCTACATCACAATAAAAGTAAATACATACTTATAATACATGCAGGTACAGAACAAATATTTATGTTTGTCACACAAATGTTAGTCCTGAGTGGGAATCGAACCCACGCCCACAAGCCCTTCAGCTCTCGAAGCAGAACTTCACCACAATGAGCTAACAGGGCAGTAATAAATCTCTCAAAGATATCTAAAACTATCGATCACCACTAAAATTATTAATGTAAAACCTGCCATAGAATAAATCCCTACTTACTGTTATAGTAATCTGTGAGGCTCTAAAATCATACCTTCGGGATTTTATTACTATGTGAGTAAGCTAACTATTTCACGTTCTCGGGTTAGATCATAAAATTTTTGCCATGTCATTGGGCATTCCTAATTTTCGAACTAGGTGAGTATAAGGCATAGGTGATAGCGAGTTGATTTACTTACAACACATTGAAAAACAAAAATTATCACAGCCTGAGTGTCGAATATGGTTTAATAGTCTTTTGAAGTGGGTTGTTGAAACGTTGTAAGATTTTTAGCAAGATATAAATATTTTAAAGTAGCGAAAATGTGTGTATCTGTAATCTTGAAAGCTTTTATCGTGCACACCAAAGATTACATACACTGTAAACGCTTCCATCGTGGAAGATCGTAATAAAAGTAAATCAAAAAAAAAACTTGAGGCTTGCTCCAGGATAGGTGTACGAAAAGGGAGTACTCACCTCGGCCTTTGATCGCCACACTCCGATCCTAGGAAACCACTGCCACACCGAGTAGTCCAGAATATTATGTGATAATTTATGTTTATAAACGTTTGAACACAACACGACACGTAAATTAATTGTCTTCGGAGTCCCGGAATCCCATTTTCTAGTATTGAATGGGAAGACTTACAGAGATAGTATTATATTTATGTCCTTTTTGCCAGCTCAACCAAAAGAAAAGTGCCGGCGACACCTTCTCAGAAAAACTACAACGTTTTTTTCGGTTTTGCGGTAATCTGGTATTTTGTTAGAAGCGCCTCCTAGCGGCGAGTTGAGGCATCGTTTGGGGCGCGCAATTTGAATCCTCTGGCGCGCGATTTCTTCGTCTGATGGCTCGGCCGAGGGTAAGGAAAGGACGGTGAGGGAACGGCAAGCCTCAACATACACTAAACTGTGTGGCGAAAATGTGTGTATTTGTAATCTTGATTGATTTAAGCCTTCATTGTGCACACCAAAGATTACATACACTAAACTGTGTTGCGAAAATGTGTGTATTTGTAATCTTGATTGATTTAAGCCTTTATTGTGCACACCAAAGATTACATACACTAAACTGTGTTGCGAAAATGTGTGTATTTGTAATCTTGATTGATTTAAGCCTTTATTGTGCACACCAAAGATTACATACACTAAACTGTGTTGCGAAAATGTGTGTATTTGTAATCTTGATTGATTCAAGCCTTTATTGTGCACACCAAAGATTACATACACTAAACTGTGTAGCGAAAATGTGTGTATTTGTAATCTTGATTAATTTACGCCTTTATTATTCATACCAAAGTTCACTAAACTGTATAACTGTAACTAGTATAACAACTTATCGCTAAAAGTGAACGGTTCCAGGCAACCTCAGTGCGGAAAGAATTTAAGGAAGAAAAATACTGTCTGTATTTTTTTTAATAGTAATGAGGGGACTGGTTTTCAAAACAGGTTGTGGATCATTTTTTATTTCTTTTTAATTAACCTTTAAGATAACACTGACTAATGTTTTCTGTGTTAAATAATATGAAGATATTATTATATTAATATTTTTTTTACTACGCAATGGTTTTAATACAATGAATTATTTTCCAATAAATGAATCGAACAAATTCTGCTAGATCTTGTTTTATGACAGACGATATTTAAATTAAATGATTATTAAATTTATAATAAGTAATTAGTTTTTTTATATTTTATTATTTTGACAATATTTTATATTGGCATATTTTTATAGTGTAAAAACTTTATATTGACATTGACAGGGAACCAGATAACTGATAAAATACTTATATAATCATACAATACAAATACATACAATGCATACAGAACACCCAGACACAGAAGAAACATTTATCATGACATAAATGTTTGTCCTGGTGGGAAATCGAACCCACACTCTTGAAATAAACATTCTATCAAATGAACTAGCAGGGAAAACGTAGTAGACGTATATCCTTTCACTTGACCCTCCCAGGATCGGTTCACACGGCCCATAACTCAGTGTTCCGAACGATTAACCGAACTCAAATGTACTGAGAGAGGGTTAATGAAGTCGTGATATCTGAACCAGCGTCTGATTGAGCTATTGGATAGTGGAAGCTAACGAGATGAGGTTGAAATGTATTCGCTATATAGCACCTGCATTTTAGACTTTTTTTTTGTATTTAGTTAAATTTTGGGAGTAGTGACATAGTGGGGTGTGGGGACGGGTGTCTTGGATATGACTAACGTGGTGGTAGATAGATAACTTTATTGTTCATACTTTTCTTTTCTAATAATGATCGCTGAGAGAACAAGGGAGGAAATTGTAGTCACTTCAACTTCCTTTTTTCCTTCCAATGAATTGGCGAGCGATTCATTTGCTTTTCGATTTCTTTTATGACGGATTTTATGAATACAGTGGTAGATCGTCCGCTCTTTAGAGTTAAACTTCAATACCCGACTTCAATTCCGGACGACGTAGATAATATTTAAAAAAAATGTAATGAGACGAATAGGACGCTCTCCTGATGGTAAGAGATAACGCCTGTCCATGACCATTGCGGCGATACACAGAGCTTTGTGTTACAAAGTCCGGGCATCACTGATTTGGTGCTCATTACTTTGAGACTTTTGATGGTTAGTCTCAACATCCCTTAATTTCGTTAGCTGCAGTACCGTTCACAGTAATCTTTACACACTACTACGTAAGGTTACATAAGTTATAGTCAAATGTGCATTGAACTTAGAAAAGGTAGAGGTGCGCGGAATTTGAACCCAGGACCTCAGTGACAGTCAGACAGACTCATAACTTGGCTGTAGTAGTTTCAAAGTTTGATTAATCCAAGACCATCTCTATATTAAAAACAAACTGCTCAATTATCTTGTAGTAACTATCATGTGATGCCATTCCATTCCTCCCTCCTCATCAATCAGTTGCCAAACTAGTCGACAATCAAGTTGCACCCGCTGTACAACACAATAACCGCGGGGTCGCCGATAGCAGCCGAGGATTTATGCGAGTGATTTTTTACCCTTTACCGGAATTTCAGTGTTGCCAAGCAGATTTTGGGAAGAAGCGCTTAATTCTAAAAAATCGATGATAGCTTGTCAGATTGAGCTTGAGCTGCTGGTGGTGGAAACATCGTAATGAAACTATATAATGGTGGTAGGGCACTTTCTAGTTTTCAGTAGACTAGCTGATTATTAGCCCAACTTGAGAGCCTATTACTGTTCCAGGCCAGGATGTTAAACATCTTCAAGCACGCCGTCTCTAACAAGATGAGTTATGGTAAAAAGATATGACAGACTAAGCTAGCTTTTTTATCACGGATAAGTGCAAGATTGACTACTACATCATGACCTGGTATCTACGATGTGGCCGAAATTAAAGTTTGCATTGAAACTGACCTTGAAAAGCTATAGGTTATACCTGCAATACCTACATATATCTAAGGAAAGAAGGCCAGTTGCCTATCTTTAGCGCATTAGAAGAGATGAGTTTATCGTTTGGTACGTATATATCAGGGGGAAAACTGTGAATGTATAAAGTAGGACATCTTACTACTGAAATAAAACTACAGCTAATAACGGTCACTGGTTTCATACAATTCATAAAATATGTAACATTAGAGTATAGTAATTAACAAACTTAAAAAAGAAAGAAAAAGCGACTTCAAGAAAAAAACATCAACACTAAAGAACGAAAAATAAACTTACTTTACAAAGCAATATTATACCTGCTAGGTACCTACTGATCTGTTTGAAGTCGGTGCTTAGCCTAGCCTAGGCGTCGATGCTTGTGTAAATATTTAAAAAAATTAAAAAAATACTAATGAAATTGAGAACCTCCTCCTTTTTGAAGTCGGTTAGTAAAAATTGTTTTCGATTTTGAGTCATCTGTAGTAGCACATATTAATTTTACTTGTTGGTAGATCGCCTTAGCAGGAGGTCGTCTAGGAAGGTACCACAGTAACAAATATTTTGCTGCCAAACTGTAATGTGTAATGTGTAAACAGTAGTGTGTAAGCAATACTGTGTTCTGGTTTAAAGGGTACTGTAGCTAGCAAAATTACAAGGCCGTTGAGGCTAACCATCTAAAGTCTCAAAGTAATGAGCGCCAAAGCAGCAATGCCCTGGACTTTGTTTTGCTACTCAAAGTTGTGTATCGCTGCAATGGTAAACACCAGGCGTTATCTCTTACCATCAGGAGAGCGTCTCGTGCGTCAAACTACTTTTACATTAAAAATAAAAACAGTAACCATAAATAAAAATAATTATGACTGTCCTGGGTTCTTTTCATTGTAAGTTTGCTCTGTGGTTAACAACATCTTTGAGGTTGTTGTAAATGCATGTAATAAAAGTACGCATGTATTTATAAATATAAATACGTATATATAAGCATATTAGTCTTCTGGTTCCCATATTCCATGCTTTGCCCAGCTTGGGGCTAGTTGGTGCTGTGAATAATATTTATTTTAATAATTTTGTAATCACCAATCAGCTCCAAATTCTCACCTAAATAGGGATTTATCTAATTGGTAAGCTGGCAACACTGACCGCCATCGGGTGATATATGCGTCGCTTCGGCTAAATTTGTGCGTGGCTCGACTGTTTCTGTTGCGGTTTGAATGGCGTTATCAGACGCGGTTGATGGACGGTAGATGTGGTTTATTTGAATTTGGAATAGCCGCTGGCAAGAGGTATTTTGCAGGTATAAACTGTTTCTGTCTCGCGCTGACGCTTTGAAGTGTCACATGAAAGTTTCATGCGCAGAGAAGGGCTTGGCGGGAATGCGAAAAAATCATGTGTTTTTCTTTCTATTTAATTTCGGCGTCGCACTTTGTGCATTTACCTGTGTCAAGTATTTCGATATTTTCAAGTATTTTAAGACTAATCTAGTTATAATAAATAATTTATTTCGGACACACATATTATATTTATAAATTATATACATGACTATATATTCATAATGTTAATAATCAGGAGGTCCAAAAATATATAGAAAAAAAAGCTAGTTGACTATCGTAACAAACAGCGTACATAAAGATTTCCCAAGTACTGCCAGTGTATGACAAAAATTACCCCAAAAAACTTCTAATAGTTTTATCAGCACGCGCAGTTGGTCGGTAACATGCGTGATCCATAAAGTTGTCGTATTTATTCGCCCCCGGGGACTCATATCGCCCCAAACTTGAGTGACGTCATACCCATGTGACGTCACAGTTACCGCGAGTTGCGTTTTACTACCGGCTGTAAAGATGTTGTAAAGTGAGTCATTTGAAATTCAGTTTTTAGGTCGAAATTATGGAGTAGTAAAACATTTTTTGAGGATTTTTTTTCCTCACGCGAGTTACTCTGTTGTGTGAATTATTAATGAACGACGCTTTGTTTATGGGTAAATCTTTTTTTTAAACAATCTGTGACAGCATTACGTTTCTTAATTTTTGGCATCACACTATAGATAGCCAGTGTCAAGTACGGTGTATACATTGCATTCTGATATTTTCATTTAAAGTTTTTTTTTTATACGTATAACTCTGCGTTTGACCACCAACTCGCCTGATGGTAAGCGATGATGTGATCGAAGATGAAGCATGCAGACTTAGAAGATAATAATAGCTCCTTGCTTTGAAAACCCCTGTAATCTTACTAGCTTCAGTATCCTTCATACTGGAACACAGTAATGTTTACACACTACTGCTTGGCGGCAAATTTTCTGATACTGCGATGGTACCTACCTAGACGACCTGCTAAGGAGATCTAACCCCAAGTGAAATTATTTATAAGTTTATATACGTATACATAAACACAAGTTTTAAAGGAACATGCATTCATGAATAATGTAAAAAATTATGTTCTGTGTAGCCGCGTAACATATTAGGAAAATACACACTTCGTTTGGTTTTTCATATTTTTATACAGATATTTTAAAACTTACTTTTTCCTTCTTTACATTAAGTTTATCAGAGAAAAACAACACAGAAGTTCTGTTTTAAAAAAAAAACTTTATTCTATCAACCAAACCCTCAGAACCAAACCTAAATTTCAACCATTAAAAGTTTTCGAACGAAAAAACAGCGACTGACAAAAGGAACCGAATAAAAAAACATGTTTCCGAACGCATTTTTAATTCGAGAACCATCCATTTTCGTAAATCGAACTCGTCATCAATTAAATTACTTGCCCCATTGTAACGTTTCTAAACTTCTGGTACATTACACAAAAAACTATAACTGTCAAACAGCCAAATGTAAACCTTATTTCCTACAATTTAAGAATTTATTGTACAGTAAATGTTAAAGAGGTAAAGTAAAGAATAGGGGAAACGCGGCAATGTTGGCACAGCACGAAAATTCTGGGGAGTCTTGCGAGGGTTCGTTTTATAGTGTCTCAAGGGAGCCATGGTGGATGCAACCGTGTCTGCATTTTGAACGTCTGTGTTTGTTTTTAGGTAAGGGGATCGACAGTTTGTTTTGCCCGAAGTTACTCTTGAGTGAATGTTATGTCATTGTTATGTGACTCTTTCTTTTAGTGTTTATTCTACAAGTGGAAAGAGAATGATAAAACGAAATCGCTACGAAAGATTTTGATCATACAAGTAATATTCAAATAAAAGTAAATATACATACCCCAAAAATTTTAACTATCAATATACAGTAAACAATTTGATTCCCAAGATATTTTAATGTTCAGTTTTTTGAGCTCGTTATGTTCTTTCTTTGATATCACTGTTGAAGCTGTCCATTTACTGTTTGTAGCGATGATAGCTGAGTAGGTAACGTGGACGGACCGCAGGTCGGAGGGTGTGGGTTTAACTTAATAATGAGCTTGAGTTGTCGGTAAACGAAAACATCGCGAGGAAACCATAGCGTGGTTGTAGGGTACTTTAATAGCAGTCAGCTGGCTAGTTACCATTCATAAGTTGAAAATTTGCCACCTACCTTTTATAACGGCGTGTTCCAACAGCCCCGCTTTCGAAACTGTTCCCATTCGAGGCTAAGTATTTTTTTAAGTTTGACAGGCTAGGTGTTGACTCACTTGATTTTGGTAGAGGATGGTGAACACACCTGTCCTGGAATAGAACTGACTCTCAAGTGTGGTTGCCCCGGAATACAAAGTTAAACATGCTTGGATTGTATGTTAATCTTCCTCAACCACTTAACATCGAGTTAGTTGTAGTCAAGCACCAAGCCTATTAACCATATTAAAGCATAGGTATTGTATGTCACTCACTCAGGTTTAGTACCAATTTTATCCAGATTTTAAAACAAAAATTTGGAAATATATATAAATATATTTGGAACATACTTGCAAATTTCTTTTTTTGTTTGTAAAGCTTGACAAAACATAGCTTGAATTGCTTCTGTCAGCTCTATTTTGGCAATTTGTCGTTTTACAATTCCGAAGGGAATTATAGATTTAGAAGCGTTACCTAACTGGTAGTTGAAGCGAGTATAAATGATTTCACTACGTATAAAAAGAGGGTCAACGATTGCAATACACTTAAATAGAGAAGGGATGATTTACAGTATTTTACGCAAGCTGTCTTAATGGTATTAAATAATTTAACACGCAGAATGTACCACACGTCAATATAAACTATCTTTATAGCAAAAAGCACGTTGAAGCTCAATAAAACTTGTTTTGGATAGAAATTTACAACTTGAACGTGAGGGCGCATATTTAACTTAAAAAGTTTGTGCTTACGTGTTTATGAGGTTAGTGGTTTATTTTTAGACTCAAACATAAAAATAATGAAATAACAATGAGCTTGAGCTGTCGGTATCGTATCGTGAGGAAACCGTAGCATGGTGGTAGGGTACTTTCTAGTACTCGGCTGGCTAGCTACCACCATCTAATCGAAAGTCTGCCGCCAAGCACTTAACGGTGTATTCCGACACTTGAGAGCCCGTTCTATATTCCATGCAAGGTGCGCTTTACCATCTTAGACCTTAACGTAATTTTTTTTTATCGCTGACAGGCTCTATGTTTTGACCACAACTCACTTGTTGTTAAGTGACGGTGTGGTCGAAGCTGGTAAAGCACACCTAGCCTGGAATAGAACTGGCTCTCAAGTGAGGCTGCCGGAACACACCGTTAGATGCTTGGCGGCAGATTTTCAACTTGAGGGTGGTAGCTAGCCAGCCGAGTACTAGAAAGTACCCTACCGCCACGCTTTAGTTTCCTCACAATGTTTTCCTTCACCGGCAGCTCAAGCTTATTGTTGGGGTTTGAACCCACGCCCTTCGGCATGCGAACCGACCGCGCTAACCACTGAGCTATCATCGCTACAAACTGTACGCTACACTTAGCATCAAGTGAGCTGTGATCAAACACCTTGCCAAGCATAAACATAATATATAAATATTATTCTCGTATGTTGACTTATAAAATAGAAAATTGTATAGGTACATAAATCATAAAACATACCCAAGTGTTAAAATTATAAAAATGATTAACGATGAAAAAAAAAACATCGTGAAGTAACAATAAATATATATATATATAGATATTCTCGTATGTTGACTTATAAAATAGAATATTGTATAGGTACATAAATCATAAAACATACCCAAGTGTTAAAATTATAAAAATGATTAACGATGCACCAAATTTAATAACTACCCTGCATGCTTGCGCTTACAAAATTACATGGATGCATATTCCTAAAAATGTCTGGAGGAAAGTGGGGCAAAGCGGAATGTAAATTGGTTGAAATTGCTCGTCTAGGATTTATGGACTTTTTGGTATTACGATAAAATATGGTTAAGGGTGCGATGGCTGCAGGATTTGTGAAATAGATTATAAAATAGGTAAATTAAATTGTTTTCAAAGAACTTATCTAGAATATTTATTTGTATCTTTTAGACAAAGTAAACATTTTGATAAGTACTTTCAAAAGTTTTTGACTATTCAAAATATGAATTAATACATGTAATATTATGTACTTTTTGTAATTATTATTTTAGTTTATGTTTTCCCATTGCTGGGCAAAGGCCTCTCTTCCTCTTTTCCTTGCCTCTCTGTTTATTGCTATGGTGCATTATGCCTTATGCCTGGTGGCCGTTTAACCTCCGGGGCTCAGTTGGTAATGGTTTTCGCTCATAGCTCCACTGGCATACATTCTCGTTAGCATGGCAGCTTTTTGAGTCACGTCATTATTCTGGCTTTTGGAGTGAAGTACGTACTGAGTTTCTTATGTGGTCTAATAACTGTATGCCCAGTATGCTGCGCTCCATCATTCGTTGACAAATCGCGAGTGTGCACCGTTGCTCAATTGTCAAATGTACTTCAGTGTTTTTTTTTTGGTTGACAGGGTAAGTGTTTGTCCACAACTCACCTGATATTAAGTGACGGTGTGGTCGAAGATGGTACACTCAGTCTGAAATGGAACTAGCTCTCAAGTGAGGCTGCCGGAACACATCTTACGGTGCTTGGCGGCAGATTTTCAACATGGTAGTTAACCATTCGAGAACTAGAAATTACCATCAATTTATGGTTTCTTCACGATGTTTTTTTTTTCACCAGCAGCTCATGCTCATTGTTGGGGTTTGAACCCACACCCTTTACCATATGAACCAACTGCGCTAACCACTGGGCTATCATCGATACAAAAACCTTTTATTTTTCTATTGTATTGGTCAGTCTTTGGTGTGAACAATAAAGAGTTTATCTATCTTTTTTTATATATTTATTGTTCATAAAATGTTCTAATGTTACATGACTAATTTTAACGTAATTGCTTTCTTAGGATTACTCAATCTTTTTTGTGTCCAATGGCTTTCAAAGTTTAATCAAATTAGCTACTCATTCTCAATCCAAATAGCGTTTTAAATTTTTCAAGATCGTGAGTTAAAGACGTCATCAAAGGGTTTACATTTGCTTTGATCAGTCTAAAAGCAAATTTAGCTGTCAGTAATTAATATTAAGATTAATGCTGACTTAAACGTTTTCGTTTGATGCCATTTAAATTTTCCTATAATTGTGAATTGTTTTTTAAATTTCAATAATCTTTTTCAGTAGATAGGCTTGCGGTTGAACATCATCTCGCCTGATGTTAAGCGAAGATGCGGTCTACGGTAGAGCACGCTCGCCTAGAAGAAACCGATTCACTCGCTACTTGAAGGCACCCAGATTGTACCTATCAGGGAACACCCACTCGGGCAGCAAAAAAAATTATGTCTTTTAGCCATTTTATGTGAATTGTATATAGGTAGGTCTATGTTTGGGCACCAACTCACTTTTTTTTTAATGGTTGACAACATATGTGTTTTACCACGGCTCACCTGATGTTAAGTGATGGTGTGGTCGAAGATGGTAAAGCACACCTAGCCTGGAATGGTACTGGCTCTCAAATGAGGCTGATAAAAAGCATCGGTGCCACGGGTCGGCCGTGGATGTAGCACGTTGTAAATGAGCTCACACTGCAAAGGAAGTATCTGTAGCTCCCTTGACAGCTCCACGCAATGATGTAATGAATTATAAAAGCATGTACTAAATAAAAATACTCAAAACACAAGTAAAAACATCACCTGTTCGTTCGCTCAACAAATTCGAGGCAAATTAAGTATTCATCAGACAATATCCGAATTAGTATTCCTCAATTGAAGCATCTCGTTTACCCCTCTCTAACAGTCGTATAAATCTTTAATGATACTATTTCAACCCTTCTTAATACTTGTGTACTCTAGTAGCTTCATTACTCTTATCTTTGAAGAGTACATTTTGTGAGTAAGACAAGGTCTCAAAGCCTGAATAGCTAGATCTAACTGACGGAGGTAATCTCACGAATCACATAATTGGAAAAAGACAAGCAATCCTGCCATCCTACTCGTACCATCCTACCTCCTACCATTATTATAAACGCGAAAGTTTGTAAGAATGTATGGATGTATGGTTGTTACTCTTTCACGCAAAAACTACTGTATGGATTTTGATGAAACTTTACATTTATACATCAGAATAACACATAGGCTATAAATTATAAACATATAGTTTGAATTATCCAAAATATAACGATAAGTGTCAAGTAAGTAGGAAAAAAATCTACCATCTGGGAGATATTCTGGCATGCGCCGCAAAAACCGTTGGAGTTACACGTGTATAATGTACAATGGAAATGTTTATCTTAAATATTTATACAAAAAAGCCTGCGATAGCATATCGACCGTAGCAATTAACATTGTCGGATCTGCATTTTTGCTATTTTCATTTTATTGCATTAAAGGTCTTAGAATAAGTTTAAGAATGCCCCCGCAAATTATTAAATTCCTAAAATGAACCATCTTTGTTTTTTCAAGTGGAAAAAGTAGTATGTGTTCAGTGAGCACGATTAATATTGTCGTATAGTACGTTGAGACGTTAGCTGCGGGGCGCAGGAGCAGAACAGACGCGCGGATCTGCCACTTCGGACAATGTTAGCGGGACGAGCGCACTCGATGGTCTTATTTTCAACACGTAAAATAAATTCCCCAATTCCAATATAAATTCAATGTTCCCGTTATCTTGAGGTTAAGACGGATATTAGACTTATTGAACCCATCAGTTCTGCTACAAAACTATCCAAATTTTGAATTAACGGACACTTATGTGGATACTCATCAGAGAAAAAAAAGAAAAAGTAAGTATAAAACGTTTCTTTTAACATTTCATCATACCTAGCCTAAACATAATTAATTATTGTTTATTATTAGCGTCTTTTTGAATTTTATTTTTTTAAGAATTGTTGAAAACTACTGTGAACGGACAATAATATCGTATATGCCAGATACATCAATGTTTGTTGTTTTCTATTTCATTTACCGTGTCGGATGTGTCACATACTCCATTATTGCTTGATCAGAGATAGTTTTATTTTGTCAGATATGGTACTACAGACTTTGTTGCATGTTCATTTAATATATAGTATTGTAGGATGTACCACTTCCTACATTATTAACTGCTTTGTGTTTGATTGTATTTTGTCGGATAAGGCATTACTGACTTCGTTAATTGATTATTTCTCATTTCTTGGTGTCAGATGTACTACATTCGACATGGTCGCTTCATGAGAACAATATACTACTATTGAATATAGTACTGCTGGCATTGTTGTTTGTTGAAAGTTTGATTTTATTTTTATTTTATGTGATATAAGTACATATAAAAGAGGAATCAATTTTTTTTTTCAAACTTCCTCTATGTTATCTTTCTAACGGCACTTACTTGGATGGCTTCCTTGCTTTTTTTGCTAACACAGTAGCCTTTATTTTAGAAGAACCATTGCCTCTTGCTTTGGCTAATCGCCTCCTACTAGCTTTGAAGAAAAACTTGTGCAACTGGAAGCTCTGATTGAAGACATTTTGATGACAGCGCAAAGAGCCTCGTGGAAGACATTCCTGACATAGTGAATCCAGATAGTGCCTTTTTCAGATTTCCAACTTCTATAGATTACGTATAACCTTATTTGACGTAATACAATAGTTGTAATATGCTTTTAGAACCACGTGAATCCAGTAACTCAACCAAAGACACCAACTTCAAGCGCTACTGCTCCTGACAGATTAGCAACAACTCGCAACTCGCCTCGCAACCAATGAAGCTGAAGTTTTTAGACAATTTGATTGCACTGTAACAACACTGATGCCATCCTCGAAATCCAGCTTCATAATTATGGTGAAAGTGCAAATACAGCACCGTCCCAGATATCTTCTGTGAATCATGCGCTGCCCGCCTACGAGGTTTATGAAAACATGGGTACACCATCCGAGATCTCTTCTGTACGTCATATTCATTCGCCATCTTCTACATCCTGTTCCATAAAAAAAAAGCTTTTAAGACTGATAAAGGAAAGAAGCGCCATGCATATAAAAAAAGGTGGCTTGTGGTCCAAACAAAACTTAATAAAACAGCGGCGAAGAATTCGTGAACATAAAAGGGAAAGTGGTTGAAAATAAACAATTTAAATATCCTTATACCGATAAGTGCCGATTAACGTATACCCAAAAAAAATTGACATGAAGATCGACAGCGAGTCTTTAAATACTTTTGGCTTTTTAATAAGAAAAAGCACTGGCAATTTGTTATTAAAAACACAATGAAGAGTCTCGAGCGACGCCAAATAAGCACGATAGATATATCTGCGAATGGTTCGATGCTACCTACCAAATATTCCTCAAAAGCAACTACGAAAAGGCAGTGCAGAGAAGTAGTTTAGACCTAAAAAAGATAAATGTGATGTCTGCCACGTGTTTAAGAACAAATCGACTAAAACAAACGAATTCTCTTCGTCTATTCTAGTCGAATTGTTGAGCTGCATTTGATTTACACCAACATCGCAAAAAAGGGACGAGATTTCAAAAAATCCGACAAACAAGAGGCTCAAGTCAACAAAGATGTAGTCACTGCTACCTACCTACCTACTACACACACACACATCATCAGCCATAGGACGTCCATTGCTGGACATAGGCCTTCTCCTGGGGAGGTTTTGCCAATACTCGCCACGCTTGGCAGGCGGGTTGGCGAGCGCAGTTAGGTGTGATTGTTCAAGGAAGACGCTGCTGCCCATCTTCCGGATTACATCACTTAGCTGACTCTTACGGCAACTGCGACTAGTGGGTGGGGTACTATTCTTACGCCGGCACCACCACGGCACAATTACACAATTAGTGACCCCTTATGAGGAAATCAGCGTATTCTACTACAAGAGGAGGTTCTGTACATTAAATTTTGCGGTCTATGATTTAGTATCCGAGATATGCACCTTCTAAATGAGGCATGAAGCGATCGCTTGGTGTAGCTCTATCAAAATATCTAGTTGTCTTTCTCAACTTCATCAAATTCTATGCTGAACCATCAGGTAATTTCGTTTTTGGTTTGCTAACTGTGCAGGACAAATAGGAACCGGATCGTGTTTTCGCTCTACATGCTCGTAGCAAAAAAACTAGGAGTAACTGTGACCAATTGTTTTCTAAAAAAAGGTCATACACGAAAAGAGGAAGACAGTGTTCATGCGACAGTAGAACGGTATATCAAACACAAAACTATTTGGGTGCCAGAAGAATGGTATTAGCGTTGGGCCTGAAGGTGATCCTTACATCATGAAAGACATTTTCGATTTCAAAGCCTTGCTAGTAAACAAGAATTGGACAAAGAATATCAAATGTTTCAATTCAAATATTAAAAGTTATCAAATCAACGTGTTTTGTGACTACAAAACACGTTGATTTGATATATTTTATTTTAAAAAAAAAAGATCGTATCTTTCTGTATCCTAATCGATAAATGTAGTCTTGGACCTAATTGTTTGCGGCTGTAGTAATTAGATTACAAAAAAATAAGTTTATGTAAAATGATCTCAAATGTAACTTACTAGGACTGTTATTAGTTTTGTTGTTTAAATGCAAAAAACTCCATTCCTGTTTTGTTGATCCATAAGCAAGTAAGTATTTGCGTTATAAAACTCTGAATTGTTATTTAGTTTTGCAATAAAGGATTTGAATTTGATCACACAGTGACTTCTTATTTTCTGGGAACGTATAAAATGTATGTACGTAGATACCTTACATAGAGAATGCCTTCCTGACCAGGTAATTAAAAGCACAGTTGTCTTTATCTTAGAAGGGAGTGTAGGTATAACCTGCGTATCTTTAGAAGTATGTATATAGGTATTATGTCAGTAACAATATCAATATTTGTATAAAATAACATGTCCTGACTGATGTACACTTGTATGTAACTGTGTGTGTTGTGTGCACTTGTGTGTACATTGTATTACCCAAGTCCCTGAAATAATTAAAGTAGTATCTTCATCGTAAAATAATTATATCTTACGGGCAATAACGTATTAAGTGGTACATCCAACGTAAATTAGATTTAAAAGTCCAGGTAATATTGTGGGTTGTACCACATCCGACTAAAATCAGAAATTGTTGGGCTAATAATAATGATGGATCTGCCATTTCCGACAAAATAGTTGCCTGATTTAGCAGTTAACAATATTGCATGTGCAGTTTCTCATATTTCCGATATTTTTTTAATAAAATGCATATACTACTATATCAGGTAATTAATATTTATATGACATACCAAATTTCGTTAAGGTACATTGACTTTTGTTCATTTTATACACATTTGAAACTTTAAACGGCCGTACCCTAAAGTAGCGATTTTTCACATACGACTATGTTAATTGCTACGGTCGATATATCTATCTTATATGTGTAAGCCATTATCGCCAAAATAGTGAACCATAAATACAATAAAAATTTCATTATTACAATTTTCCATCACCACGCGGGTGAAACCGCGGGGCGCAGTTAATATATAATACGGATAATCGTGTCATCCGCACATCACGATAGCGCTTAGTTTTAAATGCGTCTCTTTCTCTTTATGTAAAAGTAATCAGACGATCGAAACTCTCCTGATGGTAAGCGTAACACAAGTCTATGACTATTTACAGTGTTGCCCAAAACTTGTTGTAACAAAACAAAGTCCAAAGCATTGGTGCTTTGGTGTTCATTACTGGAGGCATTAGATGATTAGTTTTAGAAGCCCTATTATTTCACCAGCTATGATAGTCATAGTCATAGTTTTTATTAATAACATCAGTAATAAGTCAACTAAATAGTAAAAAATAAATTAAATTAAATTACAATAAAAAAATTAAGTCAAATTATAGAAAAAAATATTAATTAATTTTGGTACCCTTAAAACATGTTTACTGCTCGTCGGCAAAATATCCGGTAAATCTGGTCGGAATATGCCTATCATACCTTTGTAATCTAACACCCAGTCCAGGTACGCCACGTCGGTTATTGTATTCCTATGATTCTCAAAAATATGTTAGACGCAACATTTCCTTGCAGAATACATTGAGATCCTCGCTTACTCCGGTCAATTAATTGGCAAAGACGCTCGAAATATTTATAGTGAAATGCCCAACCCTCTATAAAAGAAATAGAGCTCTGTCGCAATAAAAGTTGTCACCAATTAACTGAGAGAAACTAGAAATTTTCAAAATGTTTATAGTGAAATGGTGATAAAACAACGCATACCCCAAGGCTATTATGGTACACGAGCGGCGTGCACAACATTCGAAATAGTTCCCCTAACGATATGCACAGAAGTTCTTCAGCGTTCTGCATCCAAATTACCTTGGGGAATATCTCACGGAGCGGCCTGGGACATCGAAAATCTAGAAGTGGCAACGGTGAACAAAATTTAATGTAATGATCTGTATTTAATGATCCTATATGTAAATAAATGTGAATTTAAAGTGATAAATGATATTTCATTACACCAATGAATTCTAGCTGCCGGTTAAGGAAATCAGCGTGAGGAAACCATAACATGGTGGTAAAAGGTACTCGGCTAGTTAGCTACCACACCACCTCAAGTTAAAAATCTGTCGTTAAGCACCTAACGATGTGTTCCGGCAGCCTCACTTGAGCGCCAGCTCCATTCCAGGCTAGGTGTGTTTACCATCTTCGACCACACCATCACTTAACATCATGTGAGCTGTAGACAGACACTTAACCTATAGCCTAACAGATTAATCACAAATCGAGACTAGTTTTGAGCTCTTTTTCATCTAGACTATAAAAGAGCTGTCATTCATTAGACAAGGACACAACATTTTTAATAAGTTTAGATCTGTTAACTAAAGCCTACAAAATTGGTTTTATTATTATTTTTGTACAGCCCTGTAATTTCGCTAGCTGCTGTACCCTTCAAATCGGAACAAAATAAAGTTTACACACTACTGCTTGGCGGCAGAATATCTGGTACAGCGGTGGTACAGATCTACCACCAACTAAATATTAGGTATATTACAACTTATATTTTTTTTTGTTATATATTATATTATAGCACTTTTAATGAAGTAACAAAGGTATAAGTGGGTATTTAACTTTTTAAGAACACTGCCTATACAGTTATTCTATAATGACACTAAAATTTAATCCTGAAAGATTCAAAAGGAATTTATAATGCATTTCGCATTATAAAAGCGAAAGTTTGTCAGTGTGTTTGTATGTTTGTTGCTTCTTCCCGCCCAAACGGCTGGATCAATTTTGATGAAATTTGGTATAGAGGTAGCTATCACTCTGGAATAACACATCCTTTTTATCCTCAAAAAAATTTAGCGGGTAACACCGCGGGGCGTAGCTAAAACAATATTATGGCGATTCTTATTCGATCATACTATGGAAAAAAATTAAGTAAAATAAACTTCAAGAAACTATAACTTGTACTATACAAACCAAATGTACTCACTCGAGAATAACCTTCTTTAGTGGTAACTTCTAGAAATATTTATATCTATGTAAATTCTCGATTCAAGGAGCACAAAGGCTCACGTGTAAGCAAGCCCCTACAAGTTATTATTTGATTTATATTGGTTTTAATACCACAACCCTCTAACAATTTGGGTGCAAACTATAATACTTGTGCAAGTTTTTGCTGTTTAAAGTTTGTAAGATTAAAATAATTATTTTATTTAAAGACAATAGCAATATTCTCGAAGTGTTTTGCTATCGTGTTTTTGTAAGCGTGAAAATTCTTTATGATTCTTACTTCTTTTATCTTGGGGACCTATCGAATAAAAAAAAACATTTATTATGAATAGTTTGCAGTTTCACTTAATATACACTTAACGAAACTATAGTCGGAGTTTTCGATGAAATTAAACGTGAGTAATCCCGCATAAATAAAACAAAAATGTGTCAAGACCACGTCAGTTTCCATAATAATATACACTTACTTCAGTTACATCTTCTCAGTCGTAGGAGGTCCACTGCTGGACATAGGCTTCCATTGACTTCCATAAAGACCGCTTGGAAGCGGCTCGCATCCAGCGCGTTCCTGCGGTCTTTATGAGGTCGTCTGTCCACCTTGTGGGTGGAAGTCGTACGCTGTGCTTGCCGGTCCGTGGTCTCCACTTCAGAACTTTGCAGCCCCATCGGCTATCAGTTCTGTTTTTTTCCTTACATGGAAATCCAAATACATCATTGGTGAGACACGGGAGCACAGAATACTACAGGGACACTTTAAACCTACACCTGGATTGCAAGTATTGTATGGGTTTACGCACGCCGATACCATTAAAAGCTAAGAAGTTTCGTCTCTCTTTCAATTCCCATTTCATTTCCTTCCATTCCAAAACCGATAAACCCAAAGCCTAATTCCAAAAAACTCATCCTAGTCAGACATTAAGATGTAAGGTCAAAACAACCGGAGCTTCCCCCCTTTCCAGGATCATTAAACAAGACGCATAATGGAAAGGGAGCAAAGGGTGTAAACTGATCAACTGGAAGTAGGTATCTAAATGTTTTTATTTTACGTCGTTTGGACGCAGCAGGGTTCGATACAATGTTATATTAGCAGTATAACATGTTGGGGAAAATTAATGGGATTGGTTTCGTTCATAAACTGCTCAGAATTTGAAAGTTCGACAATGGACGCTTTTGTAGAAGCTGTTTTTGTGGTGACAAATAAAGAAAAGATAAAGAGCTCGTGTGATGGTCAGAAATACTGACCATTGCAGTGGTAAGTATTCTGAACTCGGAGTAATCCTAATAATAATGCTTTCCCAGCAGTCTGCCTGCCTCTTCTCATTGTGGTCAAGTGCAGGTTGGCAAACTTCACACACCGTCAAGAAATTTTCTTAAAAACTCTTATACATGTAAGCTTACTGATGTTTTCCCTCGCCGGTTGAAGTCAGCGAAAATACGCACATAACTAAGAAAATACAAAGGTGTGTGTCAGGGATTCGAATACAGGACCTCCAGATTAAAAGCTAGATAAGTCATAAGAGACGAACGCAACACTCTCCTGATGGATTCAAATTATGAGTTAAAAAGGCTTAGAAATAAAGACATTCGATTAGTCTCAATAGCTCTGTAATTTCGCTAGCTGCAGTACCCTTCAAACTGAAATACAATAATGTTTACTTACTTATGCTGGTGATAGAATATCTGGTATTGCGGTGGTACCTAGATGAGCTTCTGCTAAGGAGATTCACCACCTCCGTCTATCTCTCCGACCTATTTTGACCTGTATCTTCCGTATCGTAATTTTCAAGGGTGGAAATTTTTAAACAACATGAGCGGTTTTTTTAAATCATAAACACATACGTAGAAGCTCCAAACTCAGTAAAATTGTACACACTCTGATATGAAACAGCAAATACTAAAAATCTTGGCAGGCTTTGTCTTTTTAGCCGACTTCAGCAAATTGATCCGTTATTACAGTCCAGGTGGTGTCTATATTTTTTTTTGTAGTCGAGTTAAAGTTTCTTAAACTTTTCTACGTTTCTTTATTTGTCAAGACTTGTTATACTGTTAATATAGTGATATTTTTGCAAAATCTTTCTATACTGCAAGGGGTGTCGTTAATTTGGCAAAAAGGCCAGCTTTTTGAGAAGTTTTGTGACAATTTAATGCTCTCTATTGATAGGGGTGGACGCCTATCTTGTTTTTTTAAGTGATGGATGCTTGGGGTCCAAGTGATTGATCGGTGGAACCTTATTTCACTACTCGAAAGGGGAGGTATCAATTCAATGATTTCGACTCAATTGAAGCAGCTGTTACTATATATTTATTGGAGATTCAAAAAGAATTCGAATGATATTTTGTGACTAAATAATTTGTAGATTTATTTGACTCTGTGTAAACTATGAACTAAGTAGAATATGAACTAGTAAAATCCAAATACATTAGAATTAATTTTCCTATTATTTTATTAAGGAAGCATATTAATATAAACATCATTTTAATCTAGCAAATTGAAATCTAAACAATATTTATAGGTTTATTAAATTTTTATGTAGTATATTTTTTATGGTTAACAAGCTAGGTGTTTGACCACAGATCACCTGATGCCTAGTGATGGTGCTGTCGAAGATGGTAAAGCACACCTAGTCTGGAATAGAACTAGCTCTCAAGAGATGCTGCCGGAACACACAGTTAGTTGTAGCTAGCCAGCTGAGTAGTACTCGCGCTCTAAATGTTTGGGGCAATTTTTTTTGCAAATTGTATGCTCAACAATTAAAACCCTGACGCAAAAATAGGGTGTTATACGTTTCATGTGTATATTTGTGTGAACGAATAACTTAAGAATAGAAATTCTTTTATATTCTAAAAAAAACGAAATTCTATTCCGATTTTTACTCACATCCAGGGAGTACTAACAAACATAGAAACCACTCACACATTCGCATTTAAAATACTAAAGTGACGAGATTTTTATAAAAAATACCTGAAGCATTCTCGAAAAATTCAACAAGCAGAATGCAAGCAATTACTTAAAAACGCAAGTCGGGGTGTATTCAAGTAGAATGCAAATAAAAGCTCCCCTGAAAGAGGGTAGAATTAAAATTATAACGAGTAGAATCAGGGTTTAGAAACATAGGTCAGACTAACAGTAATAGACTGAATAAAACAAAATCAAACTACGAGCAAGCACAATGAAATGACATTTTTTTATTACTAGTTAAATATATTGGCGTTTGACCGCTATCTCATCTTACTATGTGAAAACATGGAAGTTAGATTTGCTTGATGATTTATAATGTATAGTACCTGGTTGACCGAGCTTTGCTTGGCTATAAACACGGATAAAACGACGTTTTCTAAAAATGAAACCTAGCTAGATCGATTTATCTCCCTCGAAATCCCCTGCATACTAAATTTCATGAAAATCGTTGGAGCCGTTTCCGAGATTCAGAATATATATATATATATACAAGAATTGCTCGTTTAAAGATATAGATATTTAGATAAAAATAATTATATAGGTGTACTAGCTGTGTACCGTGCTTTTGTCCGAGATTTTCTAGATAAATTGTAGCCTATCAATACAGATCTAATTTCATCCAAATCCGTCAACTTATATTACTTATATACTAATATTACCGACTTAGGTTGGGGCAATTTTTTAATGATTGTAAAAGTAATTAATTAGACGAGCGAATATCTCTCCTGATGGTAAGAGATAATCTATATCCATAACCATTGCGATACACAGAACTTTGACTAGGTAATTGGTGTTGTGCAAAATAACCAATATTTAATTATTACTTATTACTAGATGACCTGGTGAACTTTGTATCACATAAAATTGATATGTCCCAAAAAAAAATTGTTCACACAACCGCATGGAATGAATAACGTTTTTATAATTTTCAAGTTTTTGCGAGACTAATGCACGGGAATTGGTTTGTAAAATAAATAGATTTTGTGGAGACGATAGCTCAGTGGTTAACGCAGTCGGATGGCATGCCGTGAGCTCAAATCCTAACAAAGAGCTTGAACTGCCAGTGAAGGAAAATATCGTGAGGAAACCATAGCGTGGTCGTAGAGTAAGAACTTTCTAGTACTCCGCAGCCACACTTGAAAGCCAGTTCCATTTGACTGCTCTTTTAACTAATTTGATAAAGTTCTGCTTCGAGAGCTGAAGGGCGTGGGTTCAATTCCCTCTCAGGTCTAACATTTGTATAATTAACATAGAAGTTTGTTTTGTGTCTGAGTGTTCATACTCACAAAAAAAAAACATAGAAGTATTATATCTGGTATCCGGTTCCCATAGTACAAGTTTGCTTAGTTTGGGACTAGATGTCGCTGTGTGAAATATCCTCCAATATTTATTTATTTCAGACGAGGTGTGTTTTACTATCTTCGACCACGCCGTCGCTTAACATCAGGTAAGCAGAGGTCAAACAATTAACATGGCAACAGTTAAAAAAAAAACATGATAGAAAAACAATATTCTGAAAATAAAACCGGCCAAATGCGAGTCAGACTCTTGCACGAAGGGTTCCGTACCATTATCTATGAAAAAGGCAAAAAAATCGCGTTTGTTGTATGGGAGCCTCCCTTAAATATTTATTTCATTTTGTTTTTAGTATTTGTTGTTATAGCGGCAACAGAAATACATAATTTGTGAAAATTTCAACTGTCTAGCTATCGCAGTTCTTGAGATACAGCCTGGTGACAGACAGACGGACGGACAGACAGACAGCGAAGTCTTAGTAATAGGGTCCCGTTTTTACCCTTTGGGTACGGGACCCTAAAAACTAGTAATTCACGTGTGAAACCACGGGCGCACAAAAATAAATGAAACATTAACATTTATATGAACGTTTATTCATGACTGACGATTATTTGCTTATTAAAATACAAAGGGTCCCCCACCCCGCCATAAAATATAATTGTTTTCGTTTATTGCCCTCCTGCCTGAATCATTTATGATCTGAATATTTATTTTTGAACATGCAACGTCATTATTTGGATGATAGCGTACGAAATATTACTTTAAAAATTGCATCAACGATGGGCATCATAAAAAGTATTTTTTTTTGTTTTCTACGGCGCTTTTTTTGTAACGTTTGATGCGGTCTACGATGGAGCACGCTTGCCTAAAAGAAACTGATTCACTCGCAATTTGAAGGTTGTCTATCGAGCAACACCCACTCAGGCAGCAAATTCTATTGTTCAGCGGTTTGTACGATGAAGGTAGAATGGAATCGTTTAGAGATCATGAAGCGATGCCACTTTTTATTGTAAATAATTTTTAAGCAGCTCTTTTTTTTAAAATGTCTGACAGGCTATGTGTTTGACCACAACTCACTTGATGTTAAGTGACGGTGTGGTCGAAGATGGTAAAGCACACCTAGCTTGAAATGGAACTGGCTCTCAAGTGAGGCTGCCGGAACACACCGTTAGATGGCGGCAGATTTTCAACTTGAGGGTGGTAGCTAGCCAGCCGAGTACTAGAAAGTACCCTACCACCACGCTATGGTTTCCTCACGATGTTTTCCTTCACCGGCAGCTCAAGCTCATTGTTGGGGTTTGAACCCACGCCCTTCGGCATGCGAACCGACCGCGCTAACCACTGAGCTATCATCGTTATCATTTACAGCTTAAATTAATTTCGCCCTATTTATTTATTATTTATACAGCTTTTATTAATTTTAATTACTTTTTATATATTTATTGCTTCATTATTTATATGAAAAAGTGGCAAACAAGCGACTGACGGTAAGTTGTCACTGCCACCTACAATACCCGGGAATTACCAGTGCATTGCCTACCTTTAATCATATTCACCTAATTAGTTCTGTGGGAAAACCAAAGATAGTAAGCCGTTTCATAGAGACATGCGTGGCAAAAACCGTCGGATAAATCGAATGTACAAAAATGAACAAAAACGAATTGTATTTTTTTTTAATTTAAAATTTTTGAACTTAATTTAACATGTCGCCAATTTTCTCGCTCATTTTAACTGCACATTAATTGTGAAATATTATTAGTCAGCGGCCAGCTTTTTTTTATTCGTATTTTTATCAATTTCAGCAATCGATTTACAGTAAAACGTTACTAAAATTTTAGTTATAAATCCTGCTCATATAAAAACTAAATCTTTTACCAAATTGCTACTTATTTGTTATTTTTATTCTTACTACCAAAATGAGCGTATACAAAATGCCACGGCATATTTTAGTTTAACCAAACACCGATTTCATAAAATTGATCGTGAGGGAAAACGTCTATATTTTTAATTTGAACTAAATAACCGACGTAATGACCCGTTCAAATTCTCGGTAAAAGTTTTAAATTAACACCATATTGCGGCCTTATCGCTCGGAAAATTGACGCTCGTAGTAATACTACGGCTAACTGTAAAACCTACCGTGAAGTATTTACGTATTTAAACATATAAGTGAAATGTACTTGTTTACACAAGATTATGCTTAACGGTAGAGAACTATTTGATTCTGCCACAGATAGCTTTATCAAGTCTGCTACTTCGCTTTTTTATGACTAGGCTAGGTGTTTGACCACAACTCACCTGATGATAAGTGACGGTCTAGTCGAAAATGTTAAGTACACGTAGTCTGAAATGGAATTTAAAAAAAACACCCGAACTGGCGCTTAAGTAAGGCTTCCGAAATACATCTTGGGTGCTTGGCGCCAAATTTGCAACTTGAACGACGGCAGTCAGCCAGCGAGTACTACAAAGTACCACCACGCTATGGTGTCCATACGATGATTTCCTTATAAAACATACAACGATACTTACAATGGCGCTTCACATCACATCGTCAGCCATAGAACGTCCACTGCTGGACATAGGCCTCCTCCTGGGGGTAGGGGTGGTTTGCCAATACTCGCCACGCTTGGCAGGCGGGTTGGCGAACGAAGTTAGGTGTGATTTTTCAAGGAAGACGCTGCTGCCCATCTTTCAAATTACATCCCTTAACAGACTCTTACGGCAACCACGGGTAGAGAGGGTGGGGTACAATTTTTACGCCGGCACCACCGCGGCAATAGCTCTTACTAACATCCTAATTCATCAAACACACAGGTGAGAGTTTTGGATCCTCTTTTTAACATTAAATAAAACGACAAAGTACAAAATTATAAATCTATACTCAAAATCACACAGCCTGAACGAAACCTAGCTTCTTATAAAATACCAGCTCCCATCTCTTCAGCTTCGCGATCGGTGCGTCGCTGTCCACCTTCTTGCTCTTCCTGTACTTCCTGAAGAAGTCTCCATCCACTTTGATCCTGAAGCAGAGAAGACGATCTCATTTATCTCGCTCGTCTACCCCCTCGCAAATTACTCACACATAAACGGTGAAGATCATCGTGAGATTACATGTCCGAGTGTTCTTAAAAACAAATTGAAAATAGAAACTCGGTTATTGTGCACACCACAAATAGAAAAAATATACAGTGCCACAAGTCTTATCGCTATAAGCGATCTCTTCCAAGCCAAGCAGAAGATATATTATATTATAAGTAATAATATAACTATTCTAATATATTTACCTTTGATCACAGTTCTCTCTAGATTTAGCTGTGACTGCAGAGTCACTACGAGTAAGATTTCGAGGGTAGAACAACCATCGCTTGGAGCCGAGACCGTCACTTTTCAAATACTCCTGAATGTGATCCTGACGCTTTTGCGTAGCTAGATATTTGGGGGTGTTCTTTTTGTGTTTTCTGGCTAGAAAAGAGAAATATGGTGAAATAGGCATCAGTCATTATGAATGTCACCGCTTCTACAATATGATGCGACTGGTAGTGTCATATTTGGGCAATATTGCTTCAGGGTACCTAAATCATACCGTTCTTTGTATAAGAAAAACTGTTGATAAGCGTTTAGCCTCTGTAGTGAAATATTCCGTTGGCTAATAAGCTATATATAGTTTTCATTTTTTTATGGTTGACATGTTAGGCGTTTAACCAGTCTGATGTTAAGTGACGGTGTGGTTGAAGATGGTAAAGTCCACCTAGCCTTGAATGAAACTGGGTCTCAAGTAAAACAGCCAGAACACACAGGTGTTTGCCAGCATATTTTCAACTTGATGTTGGTAGCTAACCAGCCGAGTACTAGAAAATACTCTACCTCCGGTTTTCTAAGGACGTTTCAAGAAACAAACATAATAAAAAGTCGCTCACATGCTAAATACAAGACTCTGAATGCATCCAAAAACCCTGGTTCCTTGAAGGTGAACTCCTTGTGATGGCTGCCCGATTGACTGCGGCTGCGACTGCGACTTCTAGAGCGAGACTTGCTTCTAGACCGGGACTTGGTGCGGTCACGTTCTCGAGACGGGGATCTGGATTTTGACTTGCTAGCAGTTCTGGATCGAGCCCTGCCGGTTCCCTTGCGAGGGCGTTGCTTGGATCTGCTAGGCCTGAAATACAAAGAGATTATTCATTAAAAAAAAAACGCTCACTTAGCCACTGTATTTTCTTTAACGACATGTGGGTAGTTTACTCTATGCATCCATTATTATTATCTTACGCACTTAATGCCTTGATGTATGCTTATGCTGTGTACAAGTACTCCGTAGTGTAGTATTCTGATTACTTGGTGGTTGATCTCCTTAACAGGAGGTTGTCTAAGTACGTACCACAGCAGTACCAGATATTCTACCGCTAATCAATGTGTAAGCGTATGTTCCAATTTGCAGGGTACTGAAGCTATCAAAATTGTTCTGTTGGGGCAAACCATCTAATTTATCAAAATAATGAACGCCAAAGTAATGTCCTGGACTTTGTTTTGCTACTCAATGTTAGTGTGTACCGCTTCTATGGTTATGCACATTCGTCATTTCTTACCACCAGGAGAGCGTCACGTTCGTCTCATTACTTTGACATTAAATAATAAATGGTAACTGTTAGGAGAAACAAGTAATTGTTTAGTTTGCGGTAATAGATAGTATTGGACTATCGATAGTTATCTTTATATTATTTTTGCGTTGCTAATAGCCGGGTCCATTTGTCTGATCCTTTTAAAAAAGATCGAGAAGGGAAAGAGATGGAAAAAGGAACATCAGAAATTGTAAAAGTAACCTTAGTTTAAAAACTATATGTCTTAGATTGTCTGTTTAAAAACCCCAATGATCATAGGCCAAAAACTATATAAAAAGCTCTAAAAGAAAAAGATTGTACAACTAGTGACACGGTATTTAATGATGAAGTCCTTCAGCAGAACAAGACAGAGAATTTCTCAATAATATGTACCAGAATTTTTACAGAATTATATACCCAGGAAGTCCCGATCCAAACCACTGAAGGATCGAGGACACTTTACATAAATAAATATATCAACCTATCATAGACCACTGCTGAACATAGGTATCACCCAAGACACGTCACTCAGTCCAATATTCAGTTTATCGCTCCAGCCAATTTCAGCTGTCTTACGCTACTTCGCCTAGTCGTAGGGCGTCCTACACTACGCTTACCAATTCACGGTCTCCATTCTAGAACACGCTTACCTTAGCGGTTGTGTGTTCCACAGCAAATGTGATATGCTTGTGCATCTGCCCATTTACAAAGTTATCTAGGCTACCGATTAAGATGGGTGATTCTTGTGTGACATATACCTTCTTCCAAGGTCCTCATTCAGCGGGCTAAGTCCATAAAACTCGCCAAAGCCGTCCCCGTGGTCAGGATAGTGGCTGTCCGGCGAACGCATCGTCGGAAACGTCTGAGGATACGGATACCCATAGCTATCCATATATCCACATTAAAAATAGTGGATTTCTTAGGTTTGAGGTATGACACTGAAGAATTTAGTTTTTTTTTTATTTATTGTGACTGTCAGTGGCTCATGTCAAGTTAGGTTTATGTGATTGAAAACTTTTTGGTTAGAGTAGAGTTTTTTCGTGCTGGTTATTTTATGCCTTAAGCTGCATCCACCAGAGATGTGCGAGGAAGCTAAACGGTACGAGAATGCGTATCAAAGCTGTGAAACAGTGTCTTCTACTACGAGTACTTAGTAGATAGTAACACCTGTAAGTGACTAGCTAGGTGTTTGTCCACAACTCATCTGATGATGAGTGACGGTGTGATTAGAGATAGTAAACAGATCTAGCCTAGAACGGGAAGCGAAGTTGCCGGAACACAACGATAGGTGCATGGGGTTATATTTTCATTTTTTTTTTTTTTAATATATTATCTCCTTTAGTGTTTTTTATGGTTGACAGGCTACGTTTTTGACCACAGCTTACCTGATGTTAAGTGATGTGTGATCGAAAATGGTAAGCACTCCCAGCCTGGAATGGAACTGGCTCTCAAGTGAGAACACACCTTAAGGTGCTTTGCGGCAGATTTTCAGCTTGAGGGTGATAGGTAACCATTAGAGTTCTAGAAAGTACCGTACCATCATGCAATGGTTTCTTCGCGATGTATTCTTTCACCGGCAGCTCAAGGCTAATTGGGAATTGAAACCGCATCATATGGCGTGTGATTCGTCAAGGCTAACTATTGAGCTATCATCGCTACATACCTAAATCTAATATCTTTACTATACATATATATCTATTCTAGCTATAATGCCGTCGAATTCAATAAGCCCACAGCCAAAAAGTTTCTGAAAAAATTAATTCCAATTTTTAGCTCAAAAACTCTACCTAGAAATTCCTTTTGCCCATTACAAAACAAAGTAAATCCGTTAGTACGTAATTCAATTAAAAAACTTGGTAACGGTCGACGTAACAAAGTGCCGACTCCAAATGAGGTGAAAACTTACGGATATTAAAAAGCAAACGCAATGAACTGCTAAATGGAAGAGTGAGTTTTAAATACACGATTATTCAAGAAATAACTATAATTAAACCGACAAACATTCTCATAATCTCACTGTGTTGCATAATCTTTCAGTACAGGTACAAATAAGGGGCCGTTCAAGTATTACGTAAGCACCAAAGGGGGGTGGAGGGTCGTTTGCTTTGCTTATTTTTATGACATTGAGGGATGAGGCGATCTGAATGATGATAACGTCAGCAAAGTCATATGAATTATGCTGATTGTTTATTTTCCTTGTTAACGGCACACCTCGTTTTAGCGACATGGTTGCTAATTAAACCAATGTTTACTTAAGCATAGGAGAGGGAAGTAAGAGCTTTGCTTACTTTTGCTGACAAGGGGGGGGAGGGGTTCATAATTACTATAATTCTGCTTACGTAATACTTAAATGGTTGAAATGGTGGTTGATAATACAAAAATAAAAGGTAGTCATAAACTCATTTTTTTTAACTGTATAATTAAGAGACGATCGAGACTTTCTCCTGATGGTAAAAGACAACGCATGTTTATGATAATTGCAGCGATATAGAGAACTTTGAGGAACAAAACAAAGTTGAGGACTTTATTTATCTCTTAGTTTGAGACATTCGATGGTTATTCTCAACAGTCCTGTAATGTCGCTATGTACAGTTCAAACTGGAACACAATAATGTTTACACACTACTGCTTGGCGGTAGAATATCTGATACTACGGTGGACCTACCAAGACGACGTTCCTGAAATTTAAAAAACCCCGCAACTAACCAAACATAGCTAATGACTACCGCAAGGAAACTGGCTTTCAAATGAAAAAAAACCGCATCGAAATCGGTCCATCCGTTTTAGAGCTACGATGCCACAGACAGACACACACAAAAAGACAGACATCGACGTCAAACTTATAACACACCTCTTTTTGCGTCGGGGGTTGTGGAATGTTCTCGAATGCATGGTATCGATTCTCACCCATGACAAATATTTATGTGACAAACATACCTACATGTTTGTTTTGTGTCTGAGTGTTCTTATTATGTGTATACATTTACAAAATATACAAGTATGTGTACAAGTTTTTGCTCAGTTAGGAGCTAGATGGCGCTGTGCGAAATGTCCTCCAACATTCGTTTATATAAGTAGAGATATATGTAGATGTTTGTTATATAGGTAGGTGGTATAAAAACATGTATTTATTTATGCGGAATTTTTATAGTTTCGGTTACATCGGTGGCCGAAACTATAGTCGGAGTAACCGATATAATTCAACGTGAGCAATCTTTACTCCGTTTCGTGCTTGATACCAAAGTGTGAAAAATATTATCCAATTTTTATTTATTTAGTCCAAAATCATAGCAAATTCAGTGTAAATAATAATTAATTTTCCAGTTTTAGTCATTTCCATTTCCCATACCTCGTTGCGTGCAGCTCAAACTTTAAAAGAGGGTAGTTAAAATTTTTCTTTTTCAAAGTATTCGGAAAACTGGAAACCCTCTAATGGCGGGAACCATTAGGCATTCATCGATTCCTAATTTATCTTACTTCTTTAATTGTTCTTTCTTTACAATCGGAATCGGCAAGTTACTTTGACTTACTCGGCGACTCGGACCTTTTTATTCGATTAATATCGATTCCAATTTGGTGGGATCGTAAATCTTCTCGATAATGATGCTTTGAAAGTGATTTATTCGTATTTTAAATGATCTCGATATGGTGATAACAAGTTTTGTTTTGGATTTCCGGATCTGGATCGAATGTTTGTAAAGTTGGAATTAGATATTTCTTTATCGGTTATATGCAAGATTTATTTACTCACGACTAAATGGGTGACATGGGAGTTTTGGCAGGAACACGAAAAAAATCGCGGTGTACTATTTTCTAGTATTCAGGGATGTATAGTGATGTTTTATTCATTACTAACGACCTGCCCCGGCTTCGCATGGGTTTTTGGTGACTTGATTACAAAACATTAAGTTTTTATACTTATACAAAAGTTTAATTGGAAAGTATTACATATACAAACCTTCCGTAGACTGGTCTCTAAATAGCAAAGAAAACCGTATCACAGTCCGTTGGTGGGCTTAGAAGAAGTAAGCGTAAAAACAGACAGTCGCGGACTGTGTTTTATACTATTTAAAGTAGTACTGAATTTTTGAATGTTGTTAGGGTTCCGTACCCAAAGGGTAAAACGGTAAAACTCCGCTGTCCGTTCGTCCGTCTGTCATTAGGCTGTATCCCATGAACAATTGAACCGTATAGTTAGACAGTTGAAATTTTCACAGATGATGTATTCTAATGCCGCTATGACAACAAATACTAAAAAACAGAATATAATAAATATTTAAGGGGGCTCCCATACAACAGACATGATTTTTTTGTCGTTTTTATAGATAATGGTACGGAACCCTTCGTGCGCGAGCCCGACTCGCACTTGGCCGGTTTTTTAAAAGATGTAAAGTTTCATTGTTTTCTAGTAAAATTAGAAAAGAGTAAATACGTTTACTTGATTCTTATTACGCAATATCTGAAATACTTCCTACTCAGTGCTTAAAACTAGCAAAAATATTCAAGAACAGTTCCAGACAAATATGTACGGGCACTAAGCACCATCGATGTCTCTCTTTAGAGCCTCTTCAACAGCCCTCCAGCGTTCAAAGTGGCAGATCTCACCTGTTCCGTTTGATATCACCCTCGGAATGTTCTCGAGAGTTTTTATCAGTGGTGAAATCTTGAAGATGTACTCGAGATTTCATGCTCTTGAGCATAAATAATGAGTAGGTAGTAATTATCAATTCTATATATCATATTGACAGCCTTGTTGACTTATTAGTAGTGTATATGCCTTAAGAACTATAGTGCGTGGGTTCAATTCCCATCCAAGACAAACATTTAATGGTATAAACAAATGTTTCTTCTGTGTTCTGTATGTATTAAAAGTATGTACAAAAAAAGTATTTATCTATTCTACCAGTTATCTGACTTTTATAGTACAAGCTTTGCCTATTTTGAGGTCAGATGGCGTTGTGTGTCATGTCCTTATTTATTTATTATACCCCTAATCCAGACAGAGAAAACATAGGTATATGGAATAAAAGCAATTCCCATTATTCCTTTAGTACAAGCTTTGCTTAATATGGAGCTAGATGGCGCTGTGTGATAGCGCTGCAATGGTCATGGACATTCGTCTCTCTTACCATCAGTAGATCGTATTCATCTCATAATTTTTAAACTAAAAAAAGATAAATAATTATGTTTATCACCGAGACTTAATCGCGCATAAAATACTATAAAATTAATTATATTTATTTAAATCGACCACGTCATTCTACGTCATATACATAGTGGTCACGACATGAATGAACCAATTTCATAGTATTTTGTGCTCGACTAAGTCTCAGCAAAAAACGTAATTGTGTGTCCAAATCGCGAAAGTTTAAGAATTCATTACGCATTTTCTTTACGATTTTTAGAGTTCTGTACTCGAAGGGTGTTCAACTTAGACGATATGTTAAGCCTTAACAATAGGTTTCCTTTTAACATCCTTTAGGGACGAACCCTAAAAACTTGCTTACCAACACCAGTACCGTAATACTAATATCTAGTAGGTACGTACGTAGGCACACTTCGTACCACACTTGTAAACTTAGCACTCACATCATTGTATACCATCTGCCGTTCTAATGACACGTTCTATTGTACCAACTTTCTGCTTCAAAAGCTTTTGTAAGCCACGTGAATGGGTACCAGGAGAGACTGGTAAGTTTCTATGAAAATAAAAATGCGAGCTCAAATTGTAGCTAAAGCGCAATCTAAACAAAAAAATATATTAAAAACATTTATATAACAAGCTTTTTTTATATAATCTAATCTAAGTAATACCTTTAAACGGGCAATTCTTGTATAAATGTATATATATTATTATATAATCTGAATGCAGGGGGTTTCGGGGGTAATAAATCGATCTAGCTAGGTTTCATTTTTAGAAAACGTCGTTTTATCCCTGTTTTCAGCCGAGCAAAGCTCTGTCATCCAGGTACTAGTATTAAATCGAACTACAGAACTAATAGAAGTTTGAGTAACAAAACAAGGTCTAGGGCATCGCTGCTTTGGCGCTCATTACCTTAAGACATTCGATGGTTAGTCCCAACAGCCCTATAGTTTCGCAGTACTCTTCAAAACTGAGCACGGTAATGTTTATATACTACTTCTTGGCGGCAGAATATCTGGTACTGTGGTGGTACCTACCCAGATGACCAGCCAAGGAGATCTAGCAAGTGGAATGAAAGCTTGTAAAATAAGTTAATTATTCTTAAACTAAGATTAAAATCAAAGCAAAGATTTGAAATTGGTATTCTAAGTAGATTATGACCTAGAAAAGCTATTTAAGTAAAAAAAATAATATTCGCCGAAATGACAGAAGCGAACACATATTTAAAAAAAAAAGAGTAATTTTCAACTACGATGTGTCATCGTAGAAAACAAAGTCAAACACCGCCTTTTTAACCGACTTCAAAAGAGAAGGTTCTTAATTTGTTTGAATTTTTTTACATGTTTGTTACCTCAGAACTCCACCATTTATTAACCGATTTACCATTATATAGTTTATAAATATATAGACTACATTGTTGCCTAACATCAGG
The DNA here is from genome assembly GCA_950106695.1 of Biston stratarius. Lineage (NCBI taxonomy): Eukaryota > Metazoa > Arthropoda > Insecta > Lepidoptera > Geometridae > Biston > Biston stratarius. The sequence goes on along the minus strand of OX467115.1, from coordinate 10,229,365 downwards.
CAAGATGTGAGAACCTATTATGAATATTTAAAAAAAATACTCACATGCGACAGGCCACCATATAATGCGAGCAGTCACCGCCGCCCATGAACACTTCCAATACCCGAAGCATGGTCACTGTTTGTGTGTGTGTACGCGCATGTTTTTGTGTCTGCTATTTATAATACTTGTGTTCCGGTTTGAAGCTTAAACTTATAGCTAGTAAAGTTACAGAGCTATTGAAACTCGCCTTCGAATGCCTCACAGTAGGTCATCATCACCATCATCATCATTTCAGCCGCTGAACGTCCACTGCTGGACATAGGCCAGACATATTGGAAGCGGCTCGCATCCAGCGTGTTCCTACGGTCTTTATAAGGTCGTCTGTCCACCTTGTGGATGGACGTCCTACGCTGCGCTTGCAGTAGGTAATAAACGCTAAAGTAGCGATGTCCTGAACTTCGTTTTGTTCCTGAAAGCTTAAAGTAATGCTGCAATGGTCATGGTCACAAGATTTTAATATAAAAATACTCGTTTTTCTGTCATGCGGAAAGTATACGAACAGTCCGTATTTATAATAATTTGTTGTAATATTTTTTTTCAAGTCGCCGCGTTGCTTCGTCCATTGAAGCGTTGGAGCACCTAAAGAATATTCCTCTAATTATACCTTCGTTATGTTCTGAAAGGACTCCTCAGGGTCTTGGCTTCAAATGAATTTGGGTTAGCGAATGTCTGGCTGAGAATTTATGAATTTATATTTTAGTTTTACGGTTTGCAGCGTATTTTTTGTACTGGATTCCTTTGATAGGAACCAGGTCAAATGAGTTTGAATGATCCTTGTATGCGCATATACGAAGAAAAGTAAAAAAATTAAGGAGCGTAAAATTTGGAAATTCTTTTGTGAATTATAATCACGGTCATAATTTTTTTCAACATGACTGCATTGGTTTATGAAATGCCTGGGTTTTTTTTTTTTAAAGATATATTTATACACATGATGACATACATGTGAAGACTGTACTTGCACTGCGTGAAATGGTAACGTAAGGTAGCGATATAGAGAAAGAAGGCATGAGCAAATATACTTGAAGAGCGAAAGGATATGAAAGTTGACAGCCCTGTTGGCTCATTGGAAGTATGCCTACCTGGGCGTGGGTTCGATTCCCGCCAAGGACAAATGTATGTTTGGTATGAATATCGTTTACCTATATCCTAGATTAAAACATAGGTTATTTTTAGCCCGGAAAATGTGATTGTCAATGTAAATATAGCAAAACCTGAAATTTAATTCTCGACAATTCTTCATAAGCTTTAATCTCAAATAACGAATTCTGCGTCCCAGTCAAAAAAACGGACATTGTGACCAAAACAGCATTCTTGTTAAGGCCCATGACATGGGTCTGCTTTGACAACACCATCATTCGCAAACGGCGGCGCGGCGGGTCAAATCCGGATCCTTACCGGGAAGCCCTTGTTACTCTGATATGTGCGTAATGATACAATTTTTAGGGATAAATCTCGGTGATACGACAGGGAGAAGCAGACAATATAACCCTTAAAATTTTGTACCGCAGTCTGAATCAAAGCTCTCACGGAACTGGGAGGAAAAGTATTTTTGTGTTCCGTTACATGATAATTAGCAACACGATGAAAGTCATAAAATGAAGTTGGATGAACTCATGTCGCCATGACAGAGTACATACTCGAAGCTGTAAGTCTTATAGTAGCTAGGGCACAAAGGATTGATCACAAGCAAAAGACATTAACTTTGTAAAACGGGACTAAATTATAAGAACAAGCCCTAATGCGCTCGATTGGATTCTTACGATGGATGCGTATGAAAAACATTATAAAATACCTGAGTTCTTCGCTCTTTCGTCATCCAGACTAGATGCATTACTTTTCTCAAGAAAACTCTGCGGGCTTGTAGAACTTACTGTATATGGAAAACAAACATCCCTAAAGACCACACGATATAGCTAAATGTACGTATATTATGACCTTACAAATAAGTTGACCCTTAGAGGAAGAGTTAACTATAAATGTCATGGTTACATGGTCAATTTACAGAGGAAGTAAGCAAGAGAAATTCCAGCATAATTTCTTTATGACCTACTAAAATATGTCGGCCTTACAATAACATCAATAAATTAATTGTTGGAAACAGTATCCAAAGCAGCGTTAATAGGGTCATTTCAAATTTGGTTGAATTTGGATATGAATACGGGCAGTGAAGGTCTATACGTATTTTACATTTAAATTAAACCTACACCTTGTTCGCAAGTTATAGGCACTGTGCGGGTTCCTATACCTGCAACGCGACCTAGCATACGCACGTTGATACCATTGAATGTTAAGAAGTTTTCGTCTAATTAAAATGATTAACCATAACCCACTTTCAGATTAACACACCCGAAACTTATTACCCTGTTTAAACCGAAACATAATTAGTTCGTTCACGGAACATATAGCTCCATCATACCGTTAAGAGCAAGATAATAATTACGAGAAAAATAATTTCACAACTGAAATTACGAAAATAAATATTTATCTTACCTTCCAAATAACTCGGTAATTTTCCTTTCGCTACAAAAGTTCGAAGAAAAACAACGAATTAAGAAACTCAATTTGTTGCTAAAGATAACAAGGTCCTAAGTTACTAACTATGATAAATAACAATAATCTTATTGCACAGCTCAGAATACTCATAAATCATTGCTGGTTACAGCAACAGGCCGACGAATTAATTCTTTTGCTACGTTTTTTTTTCTTAATTTTTTCTTGGAACAGAATGAGGGTAATTAGAAAAATGGTAACAGCAACAGGTTTCCCATTCCATGGTTTGCAAACTTCGCTCACATAATCACAAAAAATATGTTGAACTTACAACTTTATACACCCATTAGTTAGAGAAAGACTGGCAATAGCTTAATTTTTTTTTTAGAAAACTCTAGTAGTATTAAGTAAAACAGAAAAAAATCTAAAACTGAGACGACAAAAAACTGTAGATCTACAGATAAAACTGTAGGGTTGGCTGCACTGTGTCCGAGCTTAACGCCTTCCCAGCCGATGGACTAGTATCCATGGCCAAGAATAATTAAAAAAAAATAGCTTAACGCCTCCCAAACTTAATCGGCAAACGACTACGACGTGTTCCTATTTTGCAGTTTTAGTTTTAAACCTACTTCAAAAAAGGAGTAGGTTCTCAATACGGTTGTATTTTCTTTTAGGCAAGCGTGCTCCATCGTAAGCCGCGTCATCTTAACACCAGGTGAGATGGCGGGCAAACGCAAGCCTTTTTGTAATTCAGGGTAGTTAAGTATAAAACAGCAAATCATCATCATCTCAGCCGTAGGACATCCACTGTTGGACATAGGCCTCCCTCGTTGACTTCTATAAAGGCCGGTTGGAAGCGGCTCGCATCCAGTGCGTTCCTGCAGTCTTTATGAGGTCGTCTGTAGACCTTGTGGGTGGACGTCCTACGCTGCGCTTGCCGGTCCGTGGTCTCCACTCCAGAACTTTGCAGCCCCATTGGCTATCAGTTCTGCGTGCTATATGGCCCACCTATATGCCATTTTAACTTGCTAATTTGCTAAAATGACGGTGTGGTCGAAGTGGTAAAGCACACCTAGCCTGGAATGGAATTGGCTCTTAAGTGAGGCGGCCGGAATACACTGTTACCGAGTACTAGAAAATACCCTAGCTCAATGCTATGGTTTCCTCACGACGTTTTCCATCACCGGCAGCTCAAGCTCATTGTTGGGGTTTGAACCCACGCCCTTCTGTGTGTGAACCGACCGCGCTAACAACTGAGCTATCATAGCTAAAAAAATTATTCTACAATGGCACCATTAAAACTAATATTACTTCAATCCCGAATCCATTTTGTACTACATTAAAGTAAAATTACCATTGAAAAATAAATTACTTACACAATTCGACCGCATAGATTTGTACAGAGGTCGAGTTCGTCTGTATGTACTTTGTAAATCACTTTACTTCTAAACTTTTCTATAACAAGCCTTATAATAAAAAATGCAAAGAAATTTAAAAGTGATGCCATTTAATTATCTACATTGTAGATTCATTATTTTCATTCAAAAAATTCGCAAATTGAAACTTTCTACTGTATAATGCAATAACATGATGAGACTAAGTAGATTTTATTTTATGTAATTTGAATTAAATTTTGATTAGGTTTAATTTGATTTTTTTCAAGCATATTCATTGAACACAGAACAAATGATTGAGTTACGCGTTATTAATTTAATTGTTGACGTTATTGTAACGATGATAGCTCAGTGGTTAACGCGATCGGTTCACACTCCAAAGAATATGGCCAACCTTTTTTTTCCAGGTAAAATACTTTGTGTATACCACCGGCCCTGGGGCGGGCAGGGTGGTTGTGTGGGATTCTCCGTCCTAATGACGGCCTACCCACTAAAAACCCTGGAGTGTTCCACCTCGGCGCTTTGTGTCGAGGCCGCGGGCACGCTTTCGCACTCTTGCGCGGCCTCAACAGCACATGTCCTCGCGTGCCCGCCTTGGGGAGCCCGAGCTTACCCCGCTACGATGACGATGTGTCAAAACACCAGACACACCGTAATCCACCTCGGAGACCAAACCAGCAAATGGGCGTCGGACAGCCCCATATCCCCATGATTATCAGAGGGACACGTGGAAAGTCCTCATATCTGAAAAAATACGCCCGGACCGCTTGGCTTAAGCTAAGCCCCTCTTTGCTTCTCCACGTGCTCATCCCAAAGAACACGCGGAGAAACACCCTCCCGTTCGTCGCCGGACCACCTCCTGGGGTCGGGTGACATACACCCTCTTCTTGCCGTCGCGACTCCCCGTGATATGGCTTGTCGCGACCCACTTCGTGGATCGATAGCAAGTGGTGCCAGACGACCCCATGTCTGAACGCTAGCGGTCCCCATGCGGTCAGGTGAGTGGCTCCGCCGCCGGCCACCACGGCTGCAGAGACAGGGAGAGCGGCACAACGCAACAACGACACTCCTCTTCCCCTGCAGCCCCACCGTTTGCCATCAAACGGTGGCGGCCCCGTCAAGGCTGCGGAAGGTAGGGAAAGCGACAGTCGTCTCCCGCCGCGGCCTCCAGCCCTCAGCTGCGGTACCTCCTATAAGACACCGCAGCCCGCCTCAGTTGCGGTACCACGGTACCAACCATACAGTACCGCAACCACATAAAAACTATTTTATAAATAATACTACTTACACTATTTACAAATTTATAAAAATAACCTAATTTAAAAATCCATCAGAGGACGGAAATATGGCCAGAATACTGGCAGTATTGCTACGCTGGGTGGCAATGCTCAGGCCCGGTCTTAGAGACATTGACATCATTGACATTTGGGACCCCTCATCCCGAAGACATTTTGGAAATTTAACAAATAAAATGCACTAATACAGGTACTACAATACTGTATACAGAAAATATAATATAATTTTAACAGACTCTAATGATTATAAATAAACATCCAAAATAATGCTGTCTATGCTTTGTGTCTGTGTGTCACTTATCACTATAGTCAACGGTCATCATACGCGGCGTGTCTATATATATTAATATGCTCTTATTACGAGTATATGAGCATATTATAGACACGCATGTAATTTTTTTTTCTATAATCCTCTTTTGCCTGCCGTCAGAGGTGGTCGGGATAGTTGGGTGGCCTTAGGCTGGCTGGGTCCCTAGGCTGGCGGGGCCCCTAGGCCAAGGCCTTGTAGGCTTAGGAGGAAATCCGGGCTGGCAATGCTAAGCTTATTTTGTTTAGTTTTTATGTATTATGTAAATCACGTCACTTCATTCATATTTTAATTTAAACACTATTGTTCCTAATTTGTTAACATTGAACTTCTTCCTCAGCTTTCCAAAAAAGATTCCCTTGGAGATAGAAATGTTACCTATAGAAACAGCGTGTGGTATTATCGGGGTTAGGGGAGAAAATCTTTTTAAAAATGTATTCAATAATGTAAGGATAAATTGAACAAGACTTAATTAAAATATCACAAAGGAACGTAGGGATATTTGCTTTAGAAAACAGCGGCTATATTTTACAATCGTATACGAATAAGTACAATCTCTAATTTTCACGCGATATCTCATGCTAAAAATCACTCGAATGATTTAAAAATAAACACTTATTAAAATCTTGAACTTATTGGTGTTAATTGGAAAACAATTAAAGATAAAAATAGAAAAAAACTTTCATATTTATATAAATATGGGAGAGTATAAACAAAGCAAAATTATGGTAGCCACATAACTGATAGAATACTTTTTGCAAATACATACTTATAATACATAAGTTACCAGACATAGAACAAACATTTTATTATCATCACAAAATCTTTGGTGGGATTCGAACCCACACCATACAGCTCTTCAAGCAGATATAGTACCAAATGAGTTAAGAAAGCCGTCAATGATATGAGGATTATTTACAGTATTTTTTTTTGTAAACAATTTAGAGGCAAGTATCAACTTTGTTTCAATTGTATATCAAAACAACGCGAAGCATCATTAAAAATAATTTAAACGCTTTATAAAAGCACTTTCTTGTTTCTGGATATTAAGTACTTACAAATCTTTATTTATGGTTTCTCGTAAAACGGGACCGGAGCTAAAAGCTGAATAAGAGGAAAAATAACCAACGGCATTTCTATCAAAAACAGAAATTAATTTTTAAAATGTACATAGTATGTTTAAAGTGAAAAATTTTATACTTATAAAACAATCGCTCGCTTCGGATTCGCCCGGGTGCACTTAAGAAAAAAAATTGATCTGGTCGCTACCAAACTTCACAGGCCAAAATCGGTTACGTCACGTGTACATACATTATAAAAACTCAAGATCTACTGTAAGTTTTTTTTAATGGTTGACAGATTAGGTGTTTGGCCACAGCTCAACTGATGCTAAATGATGGTTTGGTCGAAGATGTTAAACACACCTAGCCTGGAATGGAGCTGGCTCTTAACATACGGTTAGATGCTTGGCGGCAGATTTTCAACTTGTGGGTGGTAGCTAGCCAGCCGAGTACTAGAAAGTACCCTACCAACATGCTATGGTTTCCTCACGATATCTTCACCGACAGCTCAAGTTCATTGTTGGAGATTGAACTCAAGCAAAATATTATAAGGCCAATAAATTTTAATTCTAATTCTGTGAGACACGAATCGTTCTTTGCGAATCTTGCCAAGGTTACTCTCATCATCATCATCATCATCATCATCATCATCAGCCGTATGACGTCCACTGCTGGACATAGGCCTCTCCCATTGACTTCCATAAAGACCGGTTGGAAGCAGCTCGCATCCATCGCAAAGGTTACTCTGTTGTGGACTAAAAACGAAAATTGCTCAATTTGGCAGCGCAAACATTTGTAATATATACAGACAAGAGTAAGTTTCCATATCTCACAATAAAAGATTACGTAAAGGTATTCAGAGCAACTAGCCGAATCGCCGTGTTTGAGTTATTCTTTGGAATCGAGCCAAGGTTAAGGGCTATCATAGATAAAATCAACCATTTTTATGAACTTTCACGGGGTGTTATGTTGGACATAGTATTATATTGTTGTTCCGCTGTTATAAAAATGCAGAAAAAGGTTGTTTATGTCTGCATATATTTTTGCATACATTTATATCCCTACGAGGTGACACGGAACGGTAGCTCTAAGCTGAAAAGCGACGAACTCATTATTAAAACTATCTACCTATCTACCGGCGGTAGATTTTCAACTTGAAGGTGGTAGCTAGCCAGCCGAGTACTAGAAAGTACCGTACCACGACGGTATGGTTTCCTCACGATATTTTCCTTCACCGGCAGCTCAAGCTCATAGTTGGATTTTGAACCCACGCCCTTCGGCATTCGAACCGACCGCGCTAACCACTGAGCTATCATCGCTACAAAACAGCTATCTTCGACTATATCGTCACTTAATATCAGATATGCTACGATCAAGCAACTAGCATGACAAGCATAAAAAAGTCCGTATGACAGCGTGTAATAAAGATTTACACTAGCGCAACCGAGTCCTTGTAGAGACGCTCGTCCCACAATAAATTTACAACAGCTGCTTGAGAAACTTGCCTTCCCATGCAATGGGACCCAGACCCCATCGTTTCATTGACCGAACAACGGAACCTTAATTGAGTTTCGACAGCTACTTATTTACGCAAGCGATTAAGTAAATTGCGTTAAGAGCAGATGTCGCATTTCGCACCATGACACCCTTAGTAACAATTATTTATTCCGTGTACTTCTGGACTATAATTTTCAAGGACAAGAGCGGGGTCAGTCCGGGTAAGTACGGACAAACTAGGAGCTATTTTGATAAAGGTAATGGGGTTAAAAGCTTGTAAGTGCAATTCGATAATGACACTTACTAGAAGTATACACACGTATGCACACATTCATTCGTTAATTATATCCCCAAATATCCTTTTTTTCTAAATTCATCTGTTTTTGTTTATGACGTGCATGTAGTGATTTTATTGTCCGTCGGAGGGTATTGTTATGCCATAACGCAAGCTAATTCCTAGCATAGGTAACAATGCTTGTCTATGTATGTTAGTTTCGAACAACACTTATGTATAACTTTTGATAGACAATGTATGTAATTGCCAAATAAATTTCATCAGTAGCCTAGTTGGAAGACCGAATGGCTTCCAATAAAGGTCCTGGGTTCAAATCCTAAGGCACGCACCTCTGTCTTTTCTAAGTTATTGCCGATAACTTTAAATAGTGAAGGAAAACATCACGAGGAAACCTACATGTCAATGAAAAAAGTGCTCGCCATTATGTTCAGTTTAGCCCGCACTTTGCCAGTGTGGTGGTTTATGGCCTTACCTTATCATAGTGAGAAGAACTCTACGCCCATCAGTGGGACAGTGTATAAATGATTAAAAAAATAAAACTTATCAAACACTTATGAATAAAATTGAAAAAACACAAATTAAAGTAATACATACAACTATCCAATGTAAAAGGCCGCTATCAATGGGAATAGTTCCCAAACCGCTGGCCCCGTTGCCACGTTGTATGACAATGCTTAATCTTTGTGCAAAATAAAGGCCAGCGTTTTGTTCACGTGTGGCGTAGACCAAACGAAATGACAGTTCTTTGAATATTTTTTTTTCCCGATCTCTATGGTTAGTATCACCCCAAAAGGCTTAAAGATGTACACACTATCTAGGGTACTATATTCGCGCTTATCATATAAGTTCTAAATTTGAAATAATTAGAAAACTAGGTGGTAGTTCTTTTTACCCGGTTGTCGTCTAGGTAGGTACCAACGCAGTACTAGATACTCTGCCGCCAAGCAGTAGTTATTACAAGGTGTTTGAGACTAACTATCGAAAGTCTTTAAGTAATTAACGCTAAATTAGCGATGCTCTTTACTTTGTTGTGTTGCTCAAAGTTCTGTGTATCGCTGCTATAGTGGACATGCGTTATTTCTCATCATCAGGAAAACGTTACGTTTGTTTCATCACCTTTACATACCAAGACGATAACCAGAAATAAGTAATTAGTCCGTGAAAATACAAAGTTAAAAGTTAATTTGAAAATCAGTTCTGTCAGGGGAACAATTTATTGTATCTTATATTTTAGAACAATTCCTGAACTTTTTTTGGTAAAAAAGATATACCTAATTGCATTAAAATTTTCTGACTTTTCTCCAATATATTTATATTTCGTTGCTGAACGCAGCTATTTATTTACATTAAGTTTTTTTTATTGACTAAAATAGCACAATACGTCAATTAAAATAGTCATTAAAAAAACAGAGCAGAAACAAAAAAAATTACACAAAGTTAAAACAACTATCTAAACAGAGTCCATGTCCCATTAAAAATAACAATAAAAAGTACTGTAAATACACACAATAAAAATAGTTTTAATTACTCATGTAAGTAAATAAATAAGTACTAATTCAATGATTACCTGTTTATATTTTGAATTGTAACATCAAATAAATATAGATGTACTAAGTTCATTGTATTCTTTTCTCTGTTTTTTTTTAATATTTTTTTTTTTTGTTTACTGTACCCCTTTTGTGAATTAAATTTATCTTTAATATGTTCAAAATTCATACCCCGGATCTTAACAAAAATACTACCGCTAAAAGAAAAACAGTAGTTATATTTAATGAGTATTGTAAATGCTCCCCAAATATTCCAATACAGAATCGCATTTCGTGTAAGCATTCCTCAATCATGCCCTTGCATTTCCCCTTGCACTTTACCCCGCCTTCCCGTCGAAGAATTATGGTTTTTGAAGGGTCATTTTATTACTTCTTAGGTCACAGAAGCGTGGGGTATGGCATTATTGATGGTGGTTTCATGGGTATTTAAGTGGTGTGCTGCCTTATTGGGGTGATATGGTGTTTGTTTTTTGAAAAATATTTGAGGGAGTAAAAAGTTACGAAACAATAAATTGTCGATTTTTAGTGTTCTGATAAATATACTACTCAGTATAATTTGAACTGGAAGTGTTTCAACTTTAAAAGTTTTCCTTTATCGAAGAAATACCCCTCCCGGCCAGGTTTTTTTTATCATAAACTTTAATTCGTCTAACTGGCAAATTAAATATAAAATATCTTTATTAAACTAAAACCATTTTAAGCACCTGTAAGGTGCTTAAAATGGCCTTCCTTTTTTTAAATGTCTTTCACTCACCCAGTGGCATAGCTGTAAGTTGGTGGCAGACACTTTTTCAATTCAAGGCCATGCAGATCGGTAGTTCTTACTAAAAATCTTTGAAAGGAACTCAAGCGGGACTACCTCCAAATTAACTAAAAAAAATACATTGGATTTAAATTAAAAAATAAAAAAGCCACAAATAAAGAATAAAGACAGCCACAGCCATAAAGCCGTACCAGACTTACGTATTCGCCTTCTTCTACCACATCGTCACTTGACGTTAGTTGAGATGTAGTCAAACATGTAGGTAACAGGCATAATTTTTTTTTAGAATATCTATTATTTTTTGTAAATCCAGTATTCTTCCGATGGTAGTAAGAATTGTTCAAATTGATGACCATAATGCGCTCCTCTGAGTATAATGCTACCATTCCGCTTAACCCTGCATAATACAAGCTTGTTTCATTTTCAAACATAAATTTTATATAAGTAATCAATTTCATAGCATCTCGGAATTCGTACAGTGCCATTCAAAAGTAATACACAGCCATAAGCGATCGAATTATTTGTCTCCGTGCGATCACGTGCCAATTTTATGGCATCGCCACTCGTAAATTGAAATTGCGAGCCGTTCACACGCCAGCTAGTGTACGGACATTGTTTCTGATAATAATTTAGTGAGCAATATATTTTGGCAGTAAGTGGACAGTTTTCAAAATTGACCGCTCTGTCAGGAGAAAAATATTTTTCTGTACCAGTAAAGTATCGCGGGTTCGCCCGCGTTTTCTGGAATAGATGTGTTAATCCAGGGTATAATCAATCTGTATTTCAAATTGTATCAAAGCCGTTAATCTGTTCTAGTGTGAAGAAACAACAAACATATACATATATAACTATACTAACAGACAATCGATGGAGAACTAACAGAGAACTGTGGTAACAAAAACTAAAAAAAATAGAATTGAATTGAGAATCTCATCCTTTTTTGAAGTCGGTTATATATAATATGCCGTTTTTTAAATCATAAATCCACTTTAGACGTGTTATAAAAGACAGAAAAGTAAAACGAGTAGGTAACGTACATATATGTTTTCCCTTTTTCTTTTTAATTATTTTGACAACGATTTTTGTTCATTTTGCCAGTGTCAAGCATTTTAATAATTAAAAGTATGTAATGAAAAAACAAGTGAAATAAATCACACGTAGTGAGTCAGGGTCAAGTCTTGTCATGACCTAGTATAATAAAGTAAGTTTCACTACGTTACTTTAGTTTCATACACTTGTGAACGTGAATTGACAACAATATGTATTTTATATACTTACATATGTAAAGAATATATGTTTTTCTTTGGTGATCCAGTGACTGTCATGAGGATAATTGTCACTCTACCTTCGTCACACCAAAGCCGAAGACCGGGCAGTCTGGAAAGAAGAAAGAGAGGCTTTTGCCCAGGGACACTAGAGCCTGTTAATAAAACAAATAATATGTATACCTACGGATAGGAACATTATCATCATTAATGTTGTGTTTCGTAAAATGAAATAACAAAAGTAAGTTTTATGTGTTTCGATATAACAAGTTATGGTTAGTTTGAAAGATCAAGAATCAAGTTGTTGGTGGGAACGTGGGAAAACCGTGTCTTCACATTCATTGTTTTATTTTCAAAAACTTCTCCAAAATCATAACTTATTTACTAGAGTATGACTGGACACACCCATGACTTACTTTTTGCGACACAGATGTATTTAGCTTTATTTTTCATGAAACACTTGACATTGGCAAATGGCACAAAGTTTGATGCCAAAAACATAGAAAAATAAGATGATATGACATATTTTATGATTAGGTATGACACATTTTTTTTATTACAAATTGGCTTGCGTCTGATCATCATCTCGCCTGATGTTAAGCTAAGATGTGGTCTACGATGGAGATTCACTCGCGGAACTCAGATTGCATCTACCAGGGAACACCCACCCAAATTCCATTGCTCAGCGGTTCGCACGATGACGGTAGAATCGAACCGTTTAATCTTAACTTTATTTTTAGGTATGAATAGAAATATGATTTGTGTTGTAACTTTAGTGTTACCAAACAAAAAAATGTATGTGAGGATATATAAACTTTACGTGCCAAGATAACCTTCTTTCCACACAACACCATGAAAATAATTTCCCTTACCAGACCCCAAGAAACATATTTCACTAAAATTGACAATATTATTAACGGTTTAACACTTGAAACATATTGTTGGCAAATTTATTCACCCTTCACAGAACTAAGCGTGCTTTAATTTTGCGTAAACTTCCATCTGTAATGTGAATTTTGTGTAGATTTTCGTCGCCCTTATAGTAGTTATAGTTTGTGTTCCTGACTGCTAATAACCAAATAAAAGCTGCCTTTGTATCTAGTCGAACGTAACGATTTAATTTCACGTTCATTGTCTGGACTGCTATACACATATAAACCTTCCTCTTAAATCACTTTGTCTATTAATGGAAAACGCATTAAAATCCGTTTCGCAGTTTAAAAGATCTAATTGTAAGCTTAGATACAGACGACGGGAAGCGACTTTGTTTTATATTATGTAGAGAAGAACCGTGCCGTTGGACGTGGTGGCGCCGGCGTAAGAATAGTACCCCTTCTCTCTACCCGTGGTTGCCGTAAGAGTCGGTTAAGGGATGTAATCCGGAAGATGGGCAGCAGCGTCTTCCTTGAACAATCACACCTAACTGCACTCGCCAACCCGCCTGCCAAGCGTGGCGAGTATTGGCAAAACCAGGAGGAGGAGACCTATGTCCAGCAGTGGACGTCCTATGGCTGATGGTGTGATGTGAGAGAAGTAAACAAGATCACCAAGCAACCAATTTCTCGAAGACGGTTTATGTAAAACAACCTCGCCCACAAAACGCCAAACTTTAACTAAACTAAACGTCAAAAACTTATCAAATTAGAGTAACAGTACCATTAACAAGAAAATCGGCCAGCCGACGGTGGAAATTTATAGTCCCGCGTCAAACCGAATTTTATCGAAGAAAAATACATCTTTTTCATCCCAACCGGTTTGTCAACGTCTCGGAGCGATTCGCAGAATGGCGGCCATTTTATATCGGAGTGAACGACGTCGGTTCGACGATCATCTTACCATTCGGCGAAATGATTTTTTATCGGAATAAGTGAAGGTTTGGGCGGCTCGCCCGGGTATTTGTCACTTCGTTGCGTAAGTAACGGCCTGAAGGCTATTTTACGTTCACTGACTCCTATGATCAATAGATACGGACTTGGTAAAGGGTAGATACATAAGTAGTTCCCACACAGTACGCAATCTGTAGGCGCTGTAAGTAGCAAAAATGCATTAGCAAAAAAAAAAAGAAAATCTATTATAAAATTATAGCAATAAATAACATTAATTTTCATATATTTCTAAGGTGATTTTTGTTCTTGAAACACAATCACGATAAATTTTCTCGACCTTAAACAATCTTAAAGTAACCTCAAAATGTATCTTATTTTTTTTTTTTTTTTTATATCGTAGGAAATTTTACACAGCGCCATCTAGCCCCAATCCAAACAAAGCTTTTGCTATGGGAACCAGATAACTGATAGAACACGTATATACTTTGTTGTCAATACATACTTATAATACACTACCTCACGCCGGTGACTTTGTCTGCGTTAACTTAAGTAATTAGGTTCAGAGAGAAATCAAACTACTCGTAGTGTAAGTAACAGATAAGCAATAGTCATGAAACTTGTTTTATTTCGTTATGAAATTTAAATAAACCATTTATACCAAATTTCGAGTGGATACGTCCAGTAGTTCGTTTTTTAATAATCCCACGGGAACCTAACATTTTTCTGATATAAAACTGTCTTATTTTTTGATCCAGGTAATAAACTATATGTGTGCCAAATTTCATCCAAATCCGTTCAGCCGTTTTCGCGTGATTGAGTAACAAACATCCAAACATTCAAACATACAAACTTTCACGTTTATATTAGTAGATACGTGTGTAAAAATGAACTGTAAAAAATTACCAGATTCAATTATTATGATTTAATAATACATATAATCAAGTAACCATGGTCAAATTCCATACGACTTCCACAATGTCCGACCTTTTTTCCAACTTAACCTATTACAGAGCTAACAATCTACGTAAACTGGCATCGCGACAAGTGAAAAAGTACGGCATTTCCCATGTTAAAACAGTCTATAACTCTCTCGCGGTCGGGTCTGCATTTCCTTGGGACGATGAGCCGGTGCCGCGTCTAAGAGATTTATATGTCCCTGGCGGAAATTGACTGGTGGCCCCCGAGCTGCGTTAAATTGTGTTTTATTAATAAATAGTTTGGATTTGTTAGTTTGTTTCTTTGCAGTTGCCGATTTTTTAACAGCTATTCAGTTATATTAAAATATACGCTCTCCTGATGGTGAAAGATAAGGCATGACCATTGCAGCGACACAGAACTTTAAGTAGCAAAACAAAGTTCAGGGCATCGCTGCGTTGGCGCTCATTACTTTGAGACTTTCGATGGTTACACAACAGCTAGCTGCTTCGCTAGCTGCAGTACCCTTCAAACTGGAACACGCTTATGTTTACACACTTTAATTGTACAAGCCGCTAAACAATAGTATTTGCTGCTCGAGTGGGTGTGAATTGGTTTCTTCTAGGTGAGCGTGCTCAATTCAATTCAATTCAATTATCATTTATTCACATAAATAGGGTAACATATAGATCTTTTAAAATCCACCGTAGACCGCATCTTCGCTTAACATCAGGCGAGTTGGCGGTCAAACGCAAGACTATTTGTAATTAAATAACCTACGGACCTCCTGCTAAGGAGACATACATACATGAACCCTAAAAACTATACACTCCTTTTTTCTGCCGTCGTGTAATTTAAAAAAGGTTTGGTAATGCTAGGATGGGTGCAATACTTTCATGTCTAATAACTTTTTTTTTTATCGCTGTCAGGCTAGGTGTTTGACCACAGCTCACCTGATGTTAAGTGACGATGTGGTCGAAGATGGTAAAGCACACCTAGCCTGGAATGGAACTGGCTCTAAAGTGAGGCTGCTGGAACACACCGTTAGATGCTTAGCGGCAGATATTAAACTTGAGAGTGGTAGCTAGCCAGCCGAGTACTAGAAAGTACCCTACCACCACGCTATGGTTTCCTCACGACGTTTTCCTTCACCGGCAGCTCAAGCTCATTGTTGGGGTTTGAACCCACGCCCTTCGGCATGCGAACCGACCGCGCTAACCATTGAACTATCATCGCTACAAAATCTATATCTATATAACTTCAGTTCTACAAAACACTTACGAACGACACAATTCGTACCTACTTATAAAATAAATATCCATGTTCACAATGTACTATA
Organism: Biston stratarius; assembly: GCA_950106695.1. Lineage (NCBI taxonomy): Eukaryota > Metazoa > Arthropoda > Insecta > Lepidoptera > Geometridae > Biston > Biston stratarius. The sequence goes on along the minus strand of OX467115.1, from coordinate 10,213,326 downwards.
CCATAGAGCTACATACGCATAGACCCGGCATCGCAGACAAAGCGTGTGCCGCGCGGACGTGCATAAATTCACCGCTCTCGAGCCATTTGCGCGTGAAATAGAAACCCGGCATTGTGCTGCGTGTCACTTGCATTATGTGATGTATTAGTTGTGTGCTTGCGTCCTGTCTACGTGTTCTGATAAACATTACTGTGTTCCAATTTGAAGGGAAACCGGAACATAGTAATATTTACACACTACTGCTTGGCGGCAGAAACATCTGGTAATGCGGTGGTACCCACATAGACGACCTCTTGCTAAAGAAACCACCAAGCTAATAACTCATAAGATTTTTGTCTATATTTTATTTGTTTTCTTTTTAATTTCTATTGTACGCTATATCTATATTTTTTGTGAAATACCGAACAAGGTGTATACACTGCTCTGCAGTAAATAAATAAATAATAATAATAATAAAATTGTAGGACACATTACACACAGCGCCATCTGACCCCAAACTAAGCAGAGCTTGTGTGATGGAAGTCAGATAACTGATAGAATACATAAAATATTGTTTTTTTTAAATTGTAAATACATACTTATAATACATACAGAACACCCATGAGTGAGTGAGTGTTCGTTTCAAGTCATGTAATACGTAGTAAACCTATGTACATCACTCACCTTAACAGACACCTATCAACAACTTAACAAGAAATAGGGCCGAGAACAAAGCCTATAATCTGTCTGGACCATAATTAAAACTTTTCATAAAGCATTAAAGTCTTTTATCTAGAACTTAAAAGCTTAAGAAATATTGTATTTGACTTTATGCAAAAGTTTATTTGAAAGTACCCAACACAAAATAAAATTCGTAAGTTCAACCGTGAGTTACTTTGTCTGACTTAGATTTATTTTATAAAATAAAAACCCGCGCTTGCCGCGCGGTTTCTACTTTTTCTACTTTTTTGCATTGGCAGTAAGTAATATATAATCATATTTTTTTTTCTTTTTTGTCAAATGACATGTGAATTTAAATAAAAACCTAAAAACTTCTGTATAAATAGGGGTCGCAGTGGTGGCGTGAAATAACTCTTTGATCAATTAACATTAAACGTAGTAGCTATAGATTAGTTTATTTTACAATACCGGCAGATTGCGCTTTTTTTTTATGGCTGACAGGCTGGGTGATGGACCACAACTCACCTGATGTTAAGCGACGGTGTGGTCGAAGGTGGTAAAGCACACCTAGCCTGGGATGGAACTGTCTCTCAAAGGAGGCTGCCGGAACACACCGTTAGATGCTTGGCGGCAGATTTTCAACTGGTGGTAGCTAGCCAGCCGAGTACTAGAAAGTACGCTACCACCACGCTATGGTTTCCTTCACCGGCAGCTCAAGCTCATTGTTGGGATTTGAACCCACGCCCTTCGGCATGCGAACCGACCGCGCTAACCACTGAGCTATCATCGCTACAATCGTTGCGACCGATCGCCGCTGTCAGCCTACCTGCTGTATCAGCTGTATGTTTGTTTTAGTTGTAGAATGTTATTGTTTGTCTTAGTTTTCAATAACTTAACCAAAATGTTTATTGTTTGTGTACCGTAGGAAGAGGTCTGCTCCGGGAAACAGAACTCCTTGTACAGAGTCCGGCGGATTGTATGTTATAATCTGTCTCTGGCCACGTCTCAGTTGCAAAGCCTTGAGCACCGTCGTAAAGTCGCTAGTTTGTCTGTCTTCTATCGGATAAATTTCGGAGTGTGCCTTAGAATTGCATAATTTGGTTCCACCTGCCCCTTTTTATTACCGGCCGGCTAGGCAGACACGGCCAAAGCGCCATCCTTCCATAATATTCCCCACGTACAGACTAAACGCTTCGATTCCACATTCTTAATACGTACAGCGAGGATGTGGAACTCTCTGCCGACGTCTGTATTTCTGCTAAGTACAACTTGGGTGTTTTGCTTCAACTTTAATCAACAAAAAGGCATTCACAACAACTGCATTCTGCATCAGGTAGAGTGGTCAAACGCAAACCTATTGAAAAATTGAAATTGAAATCCGCTGCGCGATCACCAGACGCGGAGGCCGCGCGGTCCGCGCCTAAATTATAGTACCTAGTTGACCGAGCTTTGCTCGGTTTTTCATTGCCTGAAAAACGGATAAAACGACGTTTTCTTAAAATTAAACCTAGCTATATCGATTTATCGCCCCCGAAACCCCCTGCATACAAAATTTCATGAAAATCGTTTCCGATATTCAGATTTCATATATATATACATATATACAAGAATTGCTCGTTTAAAGGTATTAGATAGATTAGATAGACGCGCCCTAATGATAAAGTAAAAATTAAATTTTAACATTGCTCGTTATTTAAATCCCAAGAATTCAGTAGGTACCTAGTTTTGTAACAGCGTTATATCTCCAATATGTGAGCATTTGATAAAGTGACACCGTCTCAATTGTTTGCAACTCACTATCTGATCTGTGGCTCGGAAAATATGCCGCCCAAAGACAATATTTTCGCTTATCTCCGTAATTTATGGGCGAACTCGTCGAAACTTGGTCACTTAGCGATCGAGCCGTCGAAGATAAAATTACGCTTTTGCAGCTGTAGGGCTTTGTTTGAGAAGCATTGTTCGGAGGTCGTGCCTAAATGATAATATTTCGTTTCGTTTAAATTTTGATAGGTATTTTGTTACATACAACTTGTATCATCTGGTTTCTCGTGAGACATTGCATAGTTTTGAAGTGAAAACTTCTTTAGCCGCGTTAAGTGATGTTTGGTATGGTCAAAACTTATGTGTTCGCGCCACTGACATACTAATATTCAAATAAAATAAGTTAACTACGAGCTTTGTCCTACTTGACAGCCCTGTTGGCTCATTGGGAGTATGTCTGCCTGAGCTGTAGGGCGTGGGTTCGATTCCCGCCAAGGACAAATGTTTGTTTGGTATAAATAAATGTTTGTTCTGTATCTGGGTGTTCTGTATGTATTATAAGTATGTATTTACAAAAAAAAAGTATTTATGTATCCTATCAGTTATCTGACTTCCATCACACAAGCTCTGCTTAGTTTGGGGTCAGATGGCGCTGTGTGTAATGTGTCCTATAATATTTATTTATACTGTATTTGTAGCGATGATAGCTCAGTGGTTAGCGCGGGCGGTTCGCATGCCGAAAGGCGTGGGTTCAAACCCCAACAATGAGCTTTAGCTCCCGGTGAAGGAAAACATCGTGAGGAAACCATAGCGTGGTAGTAGGGTACTTTCTAGTTCTCGGTTGGCTAGCTACCACCCTCAAGTTGAAAATCTGCCGCCAAGCATCTAACAGTGTGTTCCACTAGCCTCACTTGAGAGCCAGTACCATTCCAGGCTAGGTGTGCTTTACCATCTTCAACCACACCGTCACTTAACATCAGATGAGCTGTGGACAAACACCTAGCCAGTCAAACATAAAAAAAACCTTTAATATAAATGGAGAATGGAATCTGCCACCGACTTGGAGACCTTGTCTTCATAGAGTTTGTAAGAGTGGTCGCGGGTCTGAAGACGTCCGCGTCGCAGTGAGCTCTGTGTACTGGAATATTCCTGACACCGTAGAGGAGGAGTTAGGTGAAGAAGGGCTCCAGAGCGCACCGGTGCACATCAGCATTCTATTCCCTCCCACCCCCACAACCTAGACGACCTCCTGTAAAATCTAAACTTAGTCTTTGTGCAAAATTGAGGCGTGTGATGCCTATCAGACGAAATGACAGCTCTTTGATTATTTTTTAAAATTATCGAGCCTTTTTCGAGCTACTCTCAGCATTAAAGTCGGTCAAAAACCTTATCATGCTTGATTCTACGCCTGCTCATTACAAATTCTAACTTAAACTTTAAGTAACTAAGTCATGTCGAGCAGTAATTAGTGACAATACTGAATCGACTTAAAAACTTTCTAGTTCTACAGCGCATCTTAATATCACGCTCGAGTTAGCTATCTAGATAAATTAATCCAACCCACCTCAAACTTTTGATTTGGGCAACCTTGTACCTATTTAAAACGAACATAAGTGAAAACATTTTTGCTATATATATTATATACTTAATCTGTAAAATATTTTAAATTAGTATAGAAAATTATAATAACAATGAATTTATATCGTTATGATCATGAGATTATAGCCATAAGTACCTACCAAACAGTGTGTTCGGTCAGTGTCACTTAAGAGCCAGTTCTATTACAGGCTAGATATGTGTTACCATCTTCGACCATCACGTAACATCAGATGCGCTGTGGTCGAACACCTAGACAGACACCAAAAAAAAGTTAGAGAAAAAACTAATTTATGTATGATTAAAAATCGATGAAATGACGATAACTTGTCGATAATAATGTGAGTAGTTTAAAAAAATTCAAACTAAACTAGATTTAATACGTACAAAAAAAATTAAATATAAAATAACAACAAATTTCTATTACATAATACCTAAAAAATAATTTTAAAACCTAATATATGAACTAAACGAGATTTCGTACGAAATCAAAACATACCTAATATCTCATTTTTAGATGCAAAAACTTTTTTGAATTAAAATTACATAGCACAAATTTATTATTAAAAAATCTTAATAAAAGCCTTGCCTTTTATATCTCAGATGAATGTAAAAAATACCATGTGAATAAAACTAAGTTAGCAATTTGTTCAAAATAAAAACGTTCCATTCCACATCATTTGAAATATTCTCCACTTAAAGCACTCTGTACAACCATTATACAAACATATACATATGTGTAGTAGTAATGCCATATACAACAAAGTTTTCCTCTAGGTATAATTTAATATAAATAACCTCACATTTCTTCTCGTGCCACTTTTATAATATACTGTGGTATGTAATGCAACAAGGGTAACGGCAACTTACAAGAAGTTTATAGAGTTGATAAAACCGTGTCATTTAAACTATATTTAATAAACTACTAACATATTATACACGACCTTCTAAAATATCATAGAATAGAATCATTTATTAACATATTTAAACATATAGTTAAACTATGTAGTCATTATACTTAGACAGTTATAAATACAGTTAAAAAAAATATGTTTCGTTAGTTTACAAATGTTGTTATTAGGTGTAAAGGGGCAATAACATTAGACACCCTTGCACCGGCAATAGTTGAATTTTAGTTAAGGTTGTTTTATTTAATTTTGACATTTTATTTATATTTTTCTAATTACAATTTATTATTAGTATAAATTCATAAAATAAATTAACATTTGTTTTAAGTGGGTTACCACAGCTGCACAGTACTTATCTTTTCTGTCTTCAAATAAGACGAACGAATGCTTTTAGACTAATTATTTTAAGCGCGATAGGATAAAGTAATCCATTAAATTCACTAGGACCAATTAGTTGGGTCTAACTAGAGGTAAAGAAAGAAATTATGTTTTAATTTGTAACATAAAACACAAAAACAAACAAACAGAGACAATTAAGAGACAGTTACAAAAAAGGGGCTCACCTCAGCATAATGCTGGTCACAATATTAAGTAGTATAATCAGCGCTGGTCGAACTAGTAAATCTTCACGCCCATAGGACAAGCTAGGAGTAGTTATACAAAGGCTGTATAATTATTTATATAAACTGTTACATATTAAAATAATCTGACACAATCTTGAGTAATTTTACCTAGTTGAAATCAAAATATTCTCAGAACTGCAGCTAATAAATATTTAACGCGCTACTAGTATTATTACTTCAAAAATCACACAGCGTCATCTATCACCAGTCTAACAGAACTAATGGAATACTTTTTTAAACAATAATATACACAGAACACCTGACAGACAAGGGACCGCACAAACATTTAAGGTTCGTCTTTACTGCTACAAAGTAAAAGTAATCAAATACATATCACAATTAAACATCACAATCACACATATAACATTCGAACAACTCTATATACATACTATCGAAATACGCCCCACACCACTCACGGGGGCGACAAATATGCCCCGTGCATGATCGTTCACCGCAGACGCGTTAAACACAGAAACCTATAAAAATAGCGCAAAACCATAAATTTTGCGCAAAAATTCAATTATAGTGCGTGCCTAGCCTGGGGAGGGCGATTGCAATTGGAAAAGACATCTGGAATAAAGAGCGGGCGATAACTTAATATCTTCGGTAATAACTTTTGAAGGGCATAATAGATACTCGTAGATTGAAATAAATCAAATCAATTTATTTGTGAAGTACTACAGGCTTAGTACAAAAATATAGTTTCACTATACTTGACCGATACTGGGTGAGCAAATGTCTGAGTACAAATGTAACAATTTCTGTTGACATTGTTGAATATATCCGAAATACAATAATAAAATGACATAGTTTCAATAATAAAAATCAATTTATTTGCGAAATAGAGGTTTATTAGAAAAATATAGTATCATTGTACTTGACCCATACTGGGTGAGCAAATGTCTGAGTACAAATATAATCATTTCTGTTGACATTGTTGAATATGTCAGAAATACAATGATAACATGTCATAATTGCAATAATAAAATTTAATAATATGTCAGAAATATAATATAGGTAACTATAAATAATTAACTTGACATAAATATTTAGTAACTGAAATGAAATAAGATAGGTAAAGTTAGTCATAGAGACTTGATATTCCGCCGCTAAGTTTAAGTCGCCAAGTAAACTCAACTTTACAGGAGATCAGTTTAGAGGTTTTTAGAAAAGAACCTATAAACTTCTCTCCTGTAAAGTTCAGTTTTAGCAGATGTAACTTTTTCCTGCTTATAATTCTATAGGTGCATCCACCCAACAATTAACCACACAATAAAAATATTTAAAAAAAAAAATTGTCGACTAAAGCCTACAAAATTGGAATTAATGTCTTGATGAAATCAAAATGTTCAAGTGCATTAGCAGTCGACGGCGTACTGTATGCATCTTATATATGGGTGATGCTAGCGATGATAGCTCAGTAGTTAGCGCGGTCGGTTCGCATGCCGAAGGGCGTAGGTTCAAACCCCAACAATGAGCTTGAGCTGTCGGTGAAGGAAAACATCGTGAGGAAACCACAGCGTGGTGGTAGAGTACTTTCTAGTACTCGGCTGGCTAGCTACCACCCTCAAGTTGAAAATCTGCCGCCAAGCATCTAACGGTGTGTTCCGGCAGCCTCACTTGAGAGCCAGTTCCATTCCAGGCTAGGTGTGCTTTACCCTCTGATACAACACCGTCACTTAAGATCAGGTGAGTTGTGATTAAACACCAAGCCTGTCAGCTATAAAAAAAAAAATATCACTATTGTTTTAGATTCACCTACAGCAAAGCATATAGTCGGGTTCATCGATTACCCGACGTGACACGGTTTGCGTCCACTCGGCGTCACGTCCACGCGCGGCTCGGTCACGCCAAGCGGCCGCATTTGTCACGCGACTCGACCGCGTTCGGAGCCCATCTGTCATCACTACACAGCAGGGCTAGCAAAGATAAAGAAATAAACAGAAGATACCTACTATAATTAAAAACGTACTTTTTTCTTGATAAAGTTTTTATTCAATTAACAATAACACAATGCAATTTTGCAAATTATGGCGCTGAAACGTGGTCTCTGACTGTGTGCCTTCTTAGTAAGCTTAAAGTAGCACAACGAGCTATGGAGAGGGCTATGCTCGGAGTTTCACTACGAGATCGAATCAGAAATGAGGAGATCCGTAGACGAACTTAAGTAGCCGACATAGCCCAGCGGATTAGCAAGTTGAAGTGGCAGTGGGCAGGGTACATAGCACGCAGAACTGATGGCCGCTGGGGCTGCAAAGTTCTGGAGTGGAGACCACGGACCAGCAAGCGCTGCGTAGCCATAAACACCACACCACACACCACAACCACAAGACACCTCATAAAGACCGCAGAAACGCGCTGGGTGCGAACCGCTTCCAACCGGTCTTTATGGAAAACAATGGGGGAGGCCTATGTCCAGCAGTGGACGTAATACGGCTGATGATGATGATGGTGATGATGAATACAATTTGGATGCTTTCAAGTGCAAGAGCAAGAGTGCAAGAGCCTTTGCTTAGCTTATTTGGTAGTAACTAAATAACAATATGTGTAACAATAATTCAAATTCAAAATTATCGAATTCAAAACTTCTTCTTCAATGTTATAATTTGATACTTACTAGTAAATTAATAATCTCGATTAAACTTATTTTTTTTGGTTGCCAGGCAAGGTGTTTGACCACAGCTCAACTGATGTAACGATGTGGTCGAACATGGTAAAGCATACCTAGCCTGGAATGGAATTGGCTCTCAAGTGAAGCTGCCGGAACACACCGTTAGATGCTTAGCGGCAGATATTCTTTACTAATTGACAGTAGTAGCTAACCGGCTATACTCTACCACCATGTTCCTTCCTCACGAAGTTTTCCTTCAACGGCAGCTCAAGAAGAAAATAGAAAAAAAAATAAAGGAGGTCTTTATCCTGCTGTGAGAGAGTAAACGCTGATAATAATAATTGAATTCCAAAATTAAAGATCAACACACGATCAGGATACCCATTATTCGTATAAGAAACACACATGTCATCTATTCTCTAGCCACCCCTCACATCTGGTAAGCATCCGACAATTGCCGTACATAAGTGCTGCGTTGAAATATCATAATTATAATACAGAAGCGTGTCTAAAATTATAGTTTCACGTCCTTTACTTTCTGAAGAGACTGTCAAGGGCGGGGTTTGCGTTTTATGTCCCTACTTGACCTATGATATGATGCAGGGTGTTAATATTTATTAAAGTACCCTTCATAATGACGACCGTTCAGTAACTTTATTTTGTGGTAGATTTCCTTAGCAGGCCGCCTAGGCCACTATCATATATTCTGCCGCCAAGTATTGAAGCTAGCGAAATTACTGGGCTGTTGAGACTATCTAATGTCTCAAAGTAATGAGCGCCAAATCAGCGATGCCTTGGACTTTGTTTTGTTACTCAAAGTTCTGTATATCGCTGCTACTGTCATGGTCAGGCGTTATCTCTTACCATCAGGAGAGCGTCTCGTTCGTCTCACTACTTTAACATTTAAAAAAAGTTTATAGAATATAGCTTGATTGTACACCGAAGCTCACATATCTTATTTAAAAAAAGTTAGATGTCATATACCGAATTTTTGATCAGATCAGACTGAAAAACATGCCGTGGTGGTGCCGGCTTAAGAATAGTACCCCACGCTCTCTACCCTTGGTTGCCGTAAGAGTCGCCTAATGCATGTCATCCTGAAGATTGGCAGCAGCGTCTTCCTTGAACAATCATACCTAACTGCGCTCGCCAACCCGCCTGCCAAGCGTGGCGAGTATTGGCAAAACCCCCCCCAGGAGGAGGCCCATGTCCAGCAGAGTTTTTTTTTAAATATTTGTTAGAAATACCAATCAGCTAATTCTATTTCCAGGTGAGAACTAATTTAGTAGGATATGACCAACGAAGGTGAAAGAAAGAGAATTATTGTTTCCATCTCTTTTACTCTTGCGGTAACCGTTTTTGTTGACAGACGTGGCGTGTTAAATAATCTAAAGAAAAAATCTAATTTGAGTTCATAATTTTCTCCCTACTTTTCAGACCGTATGAACCCTTAAACTCTGTCTATTGTGATAATATTGAATCTCAAGATAACAATATGGATTATTTGCCGTCAGAGCTTTAGCACAATAGTCTATTCTTATACGAAATACATTTTATTATGAGTAAATGTAGGTAATGCCGCCATCTTCGGCCTCTAAGATGAACTTAACTTTGGCTTGACCTTTAACCATGCTTTTGATCATATTTAGTGAATTTTTTAACACTGGCTAACTGTTAGGTTACTAAAAATTATAGGAAAGTTTTCTCAGCAGTCCCATTTTAGCGAAAACACATTACACAACGAATATCTATACAATATGTATGTATACACAAATAATTATTTATAACTAGAAGAAAACTTTAAAGTAAAAAAGTGTCAGCAAAAAGGCCAACTAATTTGTGTGATTATTCTGTAGATTTTTTTAATTTACAATAATTTACAGATTATATGGTTATCCGATCGAAAAAATTACTAAATTATTCCCATATTCTTCTTAATTTATTTATTTAAATCTAATTCTTAATTTATTAATTCACTAAATAAATTGATATTTCTTCGAAGTACTGAACACTATAGTATATTTGGGCTAAATTAAATTGGTGTTCGAAAATGTATAGTTTAGTAATAATAAGTATCGTAGGTAATTTTATACAGCGCCATCTAGTCCTAAACTAAGCAAAGCTTTTACTATAGGAACCAGAAAACTGATAGAATACTTACATTAGTTTTAGTTTTTTAAATACACACAATACATCCAAATATTTTTGCTTGTCACAAAAACGTTTGTTCTGGTGGGATCGAACCCACGCTCTACAGCTCTTGCAGCAGATATTCTAACAGGGCAGTATAGTTAATTAAATTGACTTGAGAACTAGTTCCATTCCAGACTAGGTGTGTTTACCATCTCCGACCACACCGTCACTTAACATCAGGTGACCTGTGGTCGAATACCTAGCCTAGTGGTGCCATTCTATGAAACCCTCGTATATATATGTAGATATGAAAAATATCAATTCGTAATGCATTTTGTTTAAAAGAAATATTGTAATATACTGACGGAATGAATTCCGATTTAAATACAAAGCCATTCGGCATACAGTAGTGTGCATTGTGAGTGTAAATTCAAAATTAACGAAGCATTATAAAGGCATCAGACGCCGCAGATTCGACGCTGTATCTATGAAAATTCAATTTGCCAACATGTTTTTGCAATGCAATGTACAGTGGACGGCACATCAAAGCTAGTTTTCATTTATCCAGTGCTGGAATCAAGCTAGGCTCGTTTACTATGGCTGATTTTCTGTTTTAGTAGGATATAAATTACAAATGCAATTATATGCAATGCAATGCAAGCAATACAATATTTTGATACCACCAAAGTTACACTTCATATCCTAATTTAAAGTCAAAGTATTATAATGATATTATGTCAGTATTATAATGATATTATGTCAGTATTATAATGATATTATGTCAATATTATAATGATATGTCAATATTATAATGATATGTCAATATAATAAAATGTAAACAGTCGATTGAAAGTTTTTTATTATTAGTATTTTAAGACTATACGTTCGATTCTGGTGGAAGGAGAAAGAAATTAATGCAGTGTCGATGTCACGGTCACAAGTAAAATCGCGCGAATGACAGAAATGTTTAAGCAACGAATGTTTTTTTTTTTTTGTTTACGTTTCTAGGTAGTTTTTTGTGTATAGTCTTACCATTTGACTAAAAGACTAACAGTTGAAGTCGATGTACTGATATATTAATACAGATGACAAGGCTTGACCACAGTTTACCTGATTTTATATTAAATTGATTTTGATTTTTGTCAAATTTCAAGTATAAGCAATTACTAGATTAGAAATTAAAAAAAAAAGTTTTTTTGTATTATTTCGCTGTTATCCGAGAAAGTTAATCTATATTTTAGATAATTATAGGATTGGGTTGCGCTATGACATTGATTAATATTTTAAACTAAAATATTATTAAATTTACTCGTAAGTAGTTATTAATTTTATTTTGACAATATTTTTATATTGACATATTTATTTACATAATTTTACTTATAATAATAATAATAATACATTTATTTCACCATAGGCATACACACATTAGCATAAAGCAGTCAGATTATTTAATTAAAGAATTCACAAAAACATATTACATTTAAATACTTGCTCATTAGTCAGTATATGAACCATACAGCAATGGTTCATGTACTGACAGTCAAACCTATTGGCAAACATATTTAGGATGCTGTTACGGCTGCCCCGGACCCTACGATACAGGGATGTGCACCGTTTTCGCATTGTTGAGTGAAAACAGTCGACTCGCGACTCAGCGAACATCCCAGAGGCGCTGCAGTGCCGGGGCAGCCCCATCAGCACCCTAAATGCATTATTGTACTGAACACGAAGGGCGCTGTACCGCTTCTGCGTATACGACACCCACAAGCCGCCCGTGTAGAAAGACGTACAGAATGCTCGGAAAAGAGTCACCTTGACGTTCTCCGAGCAACGAACAAACCTGCGGGCAATCATATTGGCCCTCACAGACAACGCCCTTCGCTCCCTCTCTATGTCTGCGTCATCCTTCAGGTCCGAGGTCACAAAGTGCCCGAGATATTTGAACTCTTGCACCCAGCTTAATACAGTTCCATTCAGCTTAATAGCCGGAACAGTATCAGGACACTTTCGGCCCCTGGCCTGAAAGACCATGCATTCACTCTTCCTAACATTATAAACCAGACCATGGCTAAGCACGTACCGTTCACAAATCTTCAGTAATGTAGACAAACCACACACGGAGGCGCTCAGCAGCACCATGTCGTCAGCATAACTAATGTTATTGACACAGATGCCGTCAATATGGCAGCCGACATGTGTGCTGCTAAGCTCCTCCAGCAGGGCATTCACGTACAGGTTGAAGAGCTTCGGAGAAGTTAACCCCCCCTGCCTCACCCCGCACTCCAACCTGTACGGATCCGACAGCGCACTTGACCACCGAACCACATTAACCTGGTTTAGATACCAGTATTTGAAAATTTGCACTACTTCTTCAGGCATAGATATGTCATTTAATTTTTGCCACAGGACGTCGTAACAAACCAAATCAAATGCTCTCGAGAGGTCAAGGAAACACGCATAAATAGGCGTGCTTCTGTCGGTGTAGTACTTGACAGTTTGCTTCAAAGATAAAATAGCTGACTCTGTCGATAGTCCCGATTTAAAACCAAACTGGTTGTCATGGATTTTCAAGTATTTATCAAGCTGAGTGTTAAGCAAACTATCAAGCACTTTTGCCATGACAGTGGCCAATGAGATAGGTCTATAATTGTTTTTATCACTAATATCGCCCGTTTTGCTTTTCACAATTGGTACCACCAGGGTCCTCATCATGTCTGCCGGCAAGTATGAGTGTCCCAAGCATAAATTAAAAAACATAGCCAGAACTCCCGGCAGATGGACACCAGCATGCTTCAGATGCTCAATACTTAAGCTATCATGGCCAGGAGACTTCCCTCGAGACATTAAGTTAATAATTTTTCTAACATCTTTTGCTGCAAACCTGGTATTCATCTCCTGCCCATGTGTACCGCACACGCCGACAGAACGTGATGGGCCCAATGACGATGATACAGCAAAATGGTCTTTAAACATGTCTGCTATACACTTATTATCATTTACACCGTTGACACTCACGGGTAAGCCAGGTTTGCTATTTAATTTCCTAGTGGATTTCCAAAAACTGCGAAAATCATGTTTCGCATGTTGTGAGGCGAGCATGTCCATCTTAATCTGTTCACTGTTATTCTGACACCACTTCAGTCTTGATTTAAAGATTCTACGACTCTCTCTCATTTGTTCCCAGACATGACCTACTCTCGGTTTCCCACTTAGAATCCACAATTTGTACTTAGACCTGGCCACCCCGTGAGCATCCCTAACATGCTTATTCCACCCAAGTACAGGTTTTTTCTTTCTAGATTGGCCACTAGAATGACTATCGCAGGCCGCCTTAGTTAGACTATCGATAATATATTGGTACATTGTATCTATTACATGCCTGTGGTCTGAGTTACTGCATTGTTTGTCACAACACATACATAGTTCAGCTGGGAAGTCGATTAGTTTTAATTGCTCATAACATAACTTACTATACAATTTAATTTGTTCAGGGTTTCTTTCACCCCACCGTACTTTATTACAAATTATACTTAAATTATTCTCCATTATTCTCCATTATAACTTCGGTGTTATCAAATGTGTTGGTAGTTAAATATTTTTATTTGTATTTAGTTACGATATCAAAAGTTTATAAAGAAAAATAACTTACACTAGAAAACACTACTGGTACAAGTAGAAGTATACATATACTAATTGAAACAATAAATGTCAACTATACCGTAGCACTGGAATGATTCAAACGGACTATTAGTATTTGCATACTGTCGAGAGCAATCTACAATGCAAACTCGCTTGTGTAATACGTCACGGCTGTAGATTGTGCCGTTAATAGTGGCCTGAAGTGTATGTAATGGGATACTGGAATTGATTTTCGGTTAGCTTTTGATGTTGAAAGTGATGTCTTTGTTTGCAATGCATTGTAAACGTTTACCAATTATTTATCTATTAGACTCTACCACAACTGTTTGTGTACGTAAAAGATGAAAATGCTATCTTAATAAGATTGGTCCCATTTTTTTTAATGGTTGACAGAATAAATGCTTGACTACAGCTCACCTGATGTTAAGTGACGGTGTGGTCGAAGATGGTAAACACACCTAGCCTGGAAGGGAATTGGCTCTCAAGTGAATCTGCCGTAACACACCGTTAGGTGCTCGGCGGCAGATTTTCAACTTGAGGGTGGTAGCTAACCAGTCGAGTACTAGAAAGTACCCTATGACCACGCTATATTTTCCTTTCAATGTTTTCCTTCAACGGCAGCTCAAGCTCATTGTTAGGAGTTGAACCCACGCCCTACAGCTCTTGAAGCATATATTCTACCAAATGAGCTAATAGGCCACCCAGTCAAATAACACACATAATTTTCGTCTTTTTTTAAGGCTTGAAACTTTATTTTAATTAAACGAATCCCAAGCCGCTGCCAACAATATTCAGCACAAATTAGTTGTTTTATTAATCATATTTGGATCCTGAAGGGTCGTGTGTGTGGGTTGATTTATAAATCATATTATATTGTTATGTATTGGTTTCTTTATTGACGTAAAATTTAATCAGGGTTCGTAAACCTTTTCAAATCCCAAACTAAACAAAGTTAAAATAAAGAACCAGATAACTGATTCAATACATTATTTTACTTGGTAGTTAATCACCTAAGCAGGTTTAAGTAGGTATCACCTGTGTACCAGATATTCTGCCGTCAAGCATTAGTGTAAAATACACAAAACACCCCACGTAAGACGTCAGTGCAGGACTTATCGCCTCCACTTTAAATAAGAATAAGAATTACTGGGATTCAGTTTAAAGGGTAATGCAGCTAGCAAAATTACAGAGTTGTTGAGTCTAACCATCGAATGCCTTAAAATAATGAGCGCCAAAGCAGCGATGCCGTGGACTTTGTTTGTGACTCAAAGTTCTGTGTATCGCTGCAATGGTCATGAACATGCGTTTCACCACCAGGAAAGGGTGTCGTTCAGCTTATTACTTTAACATTTAAAAAAGATTTATATACTTTTTTTGGTAAATACATAAAGAACACCCATAATAAATACACACATATCTGTCCTGGGAATCAAACCCATGCCCCACAGCTCAGGAAGCAGAGCTACTACCAAATGTGCTAACAGGGCAGGACTTAAAAGGATTTATTCCTATAGACTGACTTGGCAGTCCTAGTGTCAGTGTTTAGTGCCACTAGAAGGTCACTAACATATCCTACCGGTTGTTTGTAGTTCCAGAATTGTAGATCAAATAACCGCGACCAATTTAACGTGTCTTCCAACCCACGCCCAGTTGTAAATAATACTCTCGGTCGCTCGGTGGGACTCTATAGATAACATGTCGTATAGCTTTATTATTGTACTAGCTACACCACGCGGTTTCGACCGCGTTTTCCGACAATAAAATTTGTGTTAAACCAAAATCAAAGTTCTTGGAGCGCGCGGCCTTGGGTAACTAGATCATCTTCCCTACTAGCGTTGATTCACGCAGAGGCGCGTGTAGGGATGTCAACATCGCATCTACGAACAAATCTTCTATCGATCTTTTTCGTTCGTAGCTTCGATAACAATTTAATACCTTTTTATTAAATATCCACTAACCTATTAAATTTTACATTAACACCTACCTACACAACAGAAAACAATAACATTTACGTGCTAACCCTGACTACTCTACCAGCACTCACGTAGTGATCGCCAGCAAGCGTCCTCTGCCCCCACCGCACCGCCTCTTCCCAGTTGTGTCTCCTATTTATCGCGAAGATGTTCTACTTATAGATAAATAATCACTTTGTCAAATTATAAGCTATCTGCATTTCAAATTTCATCTAAGACCATAAAACAATTACAGCATGAAGAAGTAAAACTTAACCAACATACAATCCATACAAACTTTTCCATTTTTTGATTACTTTTTTACTTATTTAAAGGGGCCCTTTAAACATCAACTTAGGTCTCAAATCCTAGATACTGTGCTGGTTTCTGTCCCTGCAACGCGATGGACCCACCCGCACGGTGATATCATTGAATACTAAGAAATTTTCTTCTTCGTTGTTAAGATTTATCCAGTTAGATTATTTTCGAAACTGGTTGACGTTCGACAGCATGCTGCCTAATGGTAATGCTAAGAAGTACCCTGGGAAAGAGAACGCTCCCTTAAAAGGAACGATTTCACTTCAGATTTTAACAACACCCATATACACACATGGTAAACCATTTGCTACATTATATTTGTACATAAGGTAAAACAAAGCACTAAAAGCATTATGCGAGAGGTAACCAGTTACGATATACCACGTTTTCATTGTCGGATCCGCGATATGCTTCTCAATAAACGTATCGACGTGATTGCTCCATTTGGCTGAACCGCGACCAAGCACTGAGCAGATTCATGAGCGGAGCGACAAGAGGAAGCGTTGATCTAATTTAATATAACCAAAACTATTTTCAAACGCAGGTTCAAAAGGAACGTAAATTAAAATTATGTATTGTTTTAATATTTATTATTTGTTAATTTATATGAAATAAAGACAGTGCCATCTAGTGTCAAAAGATGGTAACCTTACTTCTCGCTTACAAAATAACAGGAAAAAACTCGCATTTGGCACTCAATAGCCTGACGTTTTGACTGGGTGGAAATCTTGATCACAAGGTTTAAGTCTTTTGAGTAAGTTAAAGCAGCGAAATATTGCTAATATAATTAATGGCAATAATTCAACTCATTCGCAGAGACCAATTAAAAAAAATACCCTGAATTCTGATGTTTAGAGTACGACTGTTACTGTAGAATAGAATAGAACAGAACAGAACAGAACAGAACAAAATAGAATACATGAACGCTGAAAACTTTACACCCCTTTTTAGGGTAGTCGGGTAATGAGCTATTTTTTAAACAAAAGTAACTTTTACTAGATAAAAACGCTAACTAAAATTGCCAAAACTCAGACCGACTTAATTGCCCAGCATGTTTAGGTATTTGGTTTAAGTAAAGAAAGCAGTGAGAACTTATTTATAAGTGGCATCTAATTTAAGTAGTAGTTATGCAAAAGTAGCTTACAGCGAGCGACAAAAGCATTAAAAATAGCTACTTGTAAGACTCTAAGCTCGTCAATACAACCATAGCTTTAAAATTTGTATCAAACTGTCTCGTTACGTATTCCGTCAGTGAATACAGATCAGTTTGTTTGTTTAATGGCAAGCGCATATCGGATTTATGTAGACCTCTCAAATACCGACGTTTTGCCGTTTGCAATGCTTTTGTTATCTTCATGTTATGGTGTTTTATTACAATAATGTATTCTACTTTACCAGTGACTTTATTATGGTTGGCTAGGTGCTTGACAACAGTTCAGTTGGTTTTAAGTCATGGCGTGTAGTAATCTAAGATGGTAAACAGAAAACGTTTTGTTCTTGAGTGTCAATGGTTTGCATTATATAAGTGGATACTTGGTAATACATTTTCAACTTGAAAATTTTAACTGAAGCACAAATTGAGACAATATAATTATAAAACGATTTTCATTGTTAGAACAGAGAAATCAATCTGAGATTTAAAATATGCTGTAATGGCAGTTGACGTCTTACAATTGAACTTTTTTTTTCTTGTCCATGCCGAATGGTAAAACTGCTTTACCTAACTCGTTGATTTGATGAGAATCTTTAAAAGGAAAACAATAATAGACATACGTTATCTTTTACCATCAGGAGCGGCTCGTTCGTCTATTTTTGCATAAAAAAAATAGTGTTTATTTTATTTTTAATTAGGCATGAGTTTTAAGCACATTTTAAAATTGTTATTTTATTTCTCTAGCCCTAATTTTTTTATCTTAGTTGGTTATTTTTAATGGCTCTTTTATTTTAAAAGTATTCTGTTAGCATCTAGCGATGCTTGTACTTAGTAACTGAAGTAATAATAACTACGTCAACTAATCAGGTATTTGGACACTGTTATTCAAGACCGTGTGGCCTAATGGATAAGGCGTCGGACTTCGGATCCGAAGATTGCAGGTTCGAGTCCTGTCACGGTCGATGGCTCTTTGTCTACTTTTTTGAAGTTACACAAGTACATAATTTTCTTTTCAACTTTTTTTGTCAAGTTTCAAAAAAGAGTTATTTAAAAAAAGATTTATTTCTTAAATTCAAATGTAAAAATCATCTTTTATATTTTCAAAGTAATCATAACCCACTAATATAATAAAAGCATAAGTTTCTATGTATATATGTTTGTTACTTCATCACCATAGCTTAGCAGATTTGGATGTTTTTTGGAATGCAGCATTATACCACTTATCTCGGAAAACACAATTATTATTATAAGCATTAAAAAAGCAAATTTTTTAAATGTTTTTATCATGCAATGGCTTTGTGTGGTGGTAAGGTATTTTCTAGTGTTCGGCTAGCTAGCTACCACCCTCTAGATGAAAATCTGCCGCCAAACATCTAACTGTGTGTTCCGGCAGCCTCACTTGAGAGTCAGTTCCATTCCAGGCTAGATATGTCATGAGAAACTGCTGAACATCTAACTATATAAATCCGACACTATCTCCGCCAATGTTTGCTTAACCTAACTAAGCTTCATCATCTCTTAATCACATGCGAATGTCTAATGCTAATTTGGCATAACTATGCGCAGTTGGTATAATTAGGCGAATAACACTAGACGGTCGACAATTAATTACGGAAATTGTGAGTAGGTAAGTAAATACTGTACAGAATGTTCAATTCCAAAATTCTGTGTGAAATTCGATATTTATTTATGTACTAACTTACGCCCGCGACTTTGTCCGTGTTAACTCTAGAATTAGGTTCAGAGAGAAATTATATAGGTGTAAGTAATAAATAAGCAATAGTCATGAAACATAAGCTATTTTGTTACTAGATTAAGATAAAGGATACCTTTTATCTCTAAATATATATAACTCAAAGGTGACTGACTGACTGACATAGTGATCTATCAACGCACAGCCCAAACCACTGGACGGATAGGGCTGAAATTTGGCATGCAGTTAGATGTTATGACGTAAGCATCCGCTAAGAAAGTATTTTGATTAATTCTACCCCCAAGGGAATAAAATAGGGGATGAAAGTTTGTATGAAACTTTGTCAATTTTAAATGAGACTTTGCATGCATAAAGCTTCTATGACGTAGGCATCCCCTAAGAAAGGATTTTGAGATGCAGGCTATATAAGATTAGTAAGTCCCTGTATAATATTCCATAAGTTGCGTCTGTACCAAATATCAAGTGGGCACATCCAGTAGTACATTTTCTAATAATAGCACAGAAACCTAACATTTTTATGAAAAAAAAAAACAAATATCCTATATGTTAATCCAGGTAACAAACTACATGTGTGTTAAATTTCAAATCCGTAACGTAATTGAGTAACAAACATCCAAACATACATACAAACTTTCACATTTATAATATTAAAGTAGAAATCCAAGCTAGGTGTCTTAATTACGTACGACCACACCCTCACTAAACATCATATGAGCCGTGGTGAACCACTGCTTGTCAACCAAATAAAATCGATTTCAGCAGCCTATACAATACATCTGTAAACCGCGCTATAAAATTACCCGCTTTGCAATTCAAACAGAATGTTCTGAATTCATTCAATATCAGCCAGATTCGCTTTATGGTTGGATTTATTAATAGCTTTCATAATAAGTGAATAAAAACGAGTCTAGTCGAGAATTACTGCGAGTCTTCTCGTCACCTATACAGCAAACTCGAGACAAAAGTCTTTAACCAGTGCTTTCTACCTTTCATGACTTATAAAACGTGGACACTCACAACGGGAATGGTACCCAAGCTCAGAATCGCTCAGCGAGCTATGGAAAGAGCTATGCTTGGCATTTCTCTGAGGAATCGTATTCAGAACGAAGTAATTCGCTAGAGAACTAAAGTCACAGACATAGCTCAGCGTATTAGCAAGCTGATGTGGCAGTGGGCTGGACATACTCGTATTTGTGGCAGGACCGGGAACCGGTGGGGTTAACGTGTTCTAGAGTGGATACCGCGAATTGGCAAACGTAGCGTAGGACGCCCTGAGACTCGATGGAGTGCCGATATACGTAGGACAGCTGGCTGTGGATGGAAGCGAAAAGCCGAGGATCGGGCTGAGTGGAGTGTCTTGGGAGAGGCCCATGTCCAGCAGTGGACTATAAAAGGCTGATGACGATGATGATGATGATGATAATAATGATTATTATTATGATTATGATGATGATGGTGGTGATGATGATGATGATGATGGTGGTGATGATGATGGTGGTGATGATGATGATGGTGGTGGTGATGGTGATGATGATGATGATGATGATGATAATGAATAAAAACCAATGTGACTGATAAAACTTGGCATAAGTGTTAAATGAAAGGCTCGTCCGAGTCAGACAAAATGCTATATTTGCATTATACTGGGCAACCAATCTAAATTGCAAGGACGTATCACGATATTTATATGATATTTTTTTATAGTAAGGCTAGTTATTGGACTACAGCTCACCTAATATTAAGTTACGGTGTGATCGAAGATCGTAACACACCTAGTCTGATTTATTTTATCCAATTTTATTAAAGGTTACAGTGCCATCGTGTTTTCTATAATGTGTTTTTAAAACTAAAGTAAAATAATTTGTACTCACACACAATACAAGCTTATACACACTCTCTCATACACACATTCAGTTCCCCGTATACATACTAATTATAATACAGGTGGGTCACTTGAGGCGACTGGCTGCGTCAGAACAGGGCTCGGACAGCAGCCTATTATCTACCAACGTCCAGTCTGTTCCAACTAGTCTAAAATGTAACTGGCTCTCAAGAGATTCTGCTGGAACACACCGTCAGGTACTTGACGGCAAATTTCCAACGTGTGATAGCTAGCCAACCGAGTACTAGAAAGTACTTTGCAATCATGATATAATTTCCTGACGATGTTTTTCTTCACCGGCAGCTCAAGTTCATTGTTCATTCAGAAATAAAAGCAAATGTTACTCATAATTCAAAACTCTCAAAAAAGTAAACACAAACGATCCCAAAAAGATAGTCTGTGTTAGTGTGGTGGACACGGCCATGTGTACGTGTACATTTTTAAACACTAAATAGTCTTTTGGATTTCCATGTTTCAAGACCTCACTCAACATAAGAAATTCTTTGATCCTTCGTTCTTTGATTCTTTGATAATCTAATTTCGGATGTAGAATTAAAGATATTAGATACGAAGTTACACTAAACCGTACCCCTTGACTTTGTTATCATCAATTTTCTCAATTGCCTCCCAACTGGCAGCAAATTCAAGAACGTCAAAAATACTACAAAAATAACCTTTTCGTAAAATAGGAACTTTGTAAGATGTCAAATATGAAACTTGTAAATTATCTACGTAGCAGCTACGGTGCGTAGCAAGCTGTCGTAGTAGTTGTCGTAGCACGTGCAATACAACTACGGTTTCAAATGTTTTAAAACTAATTTAGTACTGACTTATCTAAAACACCAAATAATTTTAGCAGGTACCTATTACCTGTATACCTATAAACCTATAAACTTATTTTAGCTTCTCGCTGACGTGAAATGTCACGCCTGTAAACAAAACAGCCTTATTTAAACATAGTTTAAGTAGGACCATAAGAAATTAAATAAATTCCTATAAGCTAAGAAGCAAGCTCTGGTTTCAGTATTAATGTGCTGCTCAAAGGCAAATAACACAAACTTGCAAAATCATATCGACTTATTCACAATACCAAACCTTAAATGAAGTCTTCGGAAAGTATCATAAAAGTGTATAAATAACTAAAACTAACTCTAGCTGTAGTTATCTCCGCCAAGAAAATTACTTTACATTATATCCAGGGATAAGCCACGGTAGCACGTGTTCTATAAAATATGAGATGCTTCTAGAAAGTTCCTCAGTAGACTGGAAATTTTAAACAAAACAACCATTAGAGCAACGATGATGGATTTTAGGCGCTAAATGGAAATTTAAGTTAGCCCTCTGAGGTAGTTTGCAATTTTAGGTCTGTTCTTTGTGAATATTTTTTAATAAGTTACACAAATATCTGAATATATTCTGGGCGCTAAATGGAACTTAAACTTTGCCCATAGAGGTAAAATTTACAAATTTAGACCTATTATATTTTTGTAGATATTTTTATATAATTACAAAAATATTTGGATCGATTCTAAGCGCTAAATGGAAATTATACTTTACTTTGTCCAAATTAAAGGATTTTTTGTACCAAACGACGTTTTGGCTCTTATTAGCACAGTAACAAAACTTCTTTTTACTTGCACTTTTTGTAGCGATGATAGATCAGTGGTTGGCGCAATCAATTCACATACCGAAGGGTGTGGGTTCAAACGACATCAAGGAGCTTGAGCTGCCGGTGAAGGAAATTATCTTGAGGAAACCATAGCATGGTGGTAAGGTATTTTAGTACTCGCCTGGTTAGATACCACCTTCAAGTTGCAAATCTGCCGCCAAGCAACTAACGGTGTGTTCCGTCCGGTAAGACTAGGAGTGCTTTACCATCTTCTACCACACCGTCACTTAACATCAAGGACCTAGCTTTTCAACCATAAAAAAAAACTATTCTCTAGTATCAAGGCACTTTTTTGGCTGAGTTTTCGTTTCTCATGATAAGCACTGAAATAAAGATAATAGGATAAAGATGTGGACCACCCACGCTACAGTAGAATGTAATTACACAAAGTTATATTGCCATAATAATAACAACACATAACTAAAACAAACTCTCCAACCCTACAGCCACTACATTGTCCCTCTGTAAACTTTTAATTAGGCTTACTTTCCCTGTATTATTCAGCCCCGCTAGCGATGCAAAAAATGGGCCAAGTTAAACAGCATCGATGTCATTAAAGTTATGTTAAAGTTGGCCAACTTTAATCGAGACTTTGAAAGATTAAGGAATTAGGACCGAGGTGCCACCTTTATAACGAGAATCAAGGTGTTACCAAGTTGTTATAAGTTGTTGACTTGGACGATAGTGATGGATGATATTTAAATATCTAGTAGATTAGTAGTTTTAAAGTTATTTCTAAACGACATCGTCATAATTTAATACTAGCTGCATTCTGTATATTCATAATAATATACGATTTCTAAAAAAACAATAGAATACGTATATCTTAGCGATGATAGCTCAGTGGTTAGCGCGGTCGGTTCGCATGCCGAAGGGCGTGGGTGCAAACCCCAACAATGAGCTTGAGCTGCCGGTGAAGGAAAACATCGTGAGGAAACCATAGCGTGATGGTAGGGTACTTTCTAGTACTCGGCTGGCTAGCTACCACCCTCAAGTTGAAAATCTGACGCCAAACATCTAACGGTGTGTTCCGGTAGCCTTACTTGAGAGCCAGTTCCATTCCAGGCTAGGTGTGCTTTACCATCTTCGACCACACCGTCACTTAACATCAGGTGAGCTGTGGTCAAACAACTAGCCTGTTAGCCATAAAAAAAAACTCAATTAAATTTCATGAAAGTCTGAAGTTGTTACAGCGTTTACTTGGTGGTAGATTTCATTAGCAGGAGGTCGTCTAGGTAGGTACCACCGCAGTACCAGATATTCTGCCGCCAAGCAGTAGTGTGTAAACATTACTGTGTTCCTGTTTGAAGGGTGCTGCAGCTAGCGAAATTACAGGGCTATAGAGACTAACCATTTAGTGTCAAAGTAATGAGCACCAAGGCAGCGATGCCCTGGACTTTGTTTTACTACTCAAAGTTCTGTGTATCGCTGCAATGGTCATGGACAGGCATTATCTCTTAAGGAGAGATCTCGTTCATCTCATTACTGTTACATAAAAAAAAACATGAATAAGTAACAAATACTTTACGTTACGTCATTTTAGTTTTAAGTTACTCTTATTTGTCACTTTTTATTTTACGATATTTCTACGAATAATGTAATAACAACAATAACAATAGCTTGAGCTGTCGGTGAAAGAAAATATCGTGAGGAAGCCGTAGCATGGTAGTAAGGTATTTTCTAGTACTCGGCTGGCTAGCTATCACCCTCAAGTTGAAAGTCTGCCGCCGAGCACCTAACTGTATGTTCTAGCTGCCTCAATGAGCAGCCAGTTCTAATCCAGGCTGGGCGAGCTTTACCATCTCCGACCACATCAATTATTGTAAATTTGTAACTTAAAGATTTGAGTACCACTGCAATGGTCATGGATATGCGTTACCTTTTACCATTGCCTATTTACATAAAAAAGGCATTCATTGAAGCAAACCCATAAGTTTTGTCCCTACTAAAAATCGCTCTACGCGGCCAAACAAGTTTTCACTTCGAAAACCTCTTAAATCTGAAACTTTTTTGGCTAAAAATTGGCCTTTCACGACTGAAAGATAATCACTATTCATAAAATTTCAGCAAGTATTATCTCGAAAGCTTTTCATAGGCATTATGGAAACTAAAAACTGGCAGCACAGTGCTAAAAGCCAGCGGCTAAGCTAATGGTGACTACATTAAATATATGAGCTCAGCCCAAAAACGTTTTTAAAAAGCATTAAATTTCCACGATGTGTGTTTTGTTTGAGATGAGTAGGATAACCTGCATATGTTTTATTAATTCAGTTTAAAAACCTTTTAATGTTTAAAGTTATGCATTAGTGTAATCTAGGACGAATACGCATAAATTTTAAATTTGCATTTACCTACTCGTTTACTTTTGACACATTTCTGTTTTACTTATACGGGTTTGGTCACGTTTTGTTTCGTAAACTACTCCATCTACAGTTTTGGCCGTACCCGGTGGCCTTCTTCAAGGAGTCAAAGTTTTTCTTCTGTGGGCCGTACAGGTACATAAAGAGTCCTTTACATACGTATCAAAGCTCAACTTCAAAACCTCTACCTAACAAAATGTGGTATAACCAACGCTGCTTTGGATACTCTTTCCAATTTACTGGAAACTGTATCCAAAAGTGTGAACCATGGTGGTGCCGGCGTAAGAATAGTACCCCGCCCTCTCTACCCGTGGTTGCCGTAAGAGTCGGGTAAGGGATGTAATCCGGAAGATGGTAACTGCGCTCCCCAACCCGCCTGCCAAGCGTAGCGAGTATTGGCAAGCCCCCCCCCCCAAGGAGGAGGTCTATGTCTAGCAGTGGATGACCTATGGCTGATGATGATGATGTATCCAAAACATTGCTGAAAACTGATACAAGCTATTGCAAACTGGTGCGATGTTAATGCATCGTGCATTAATTGCGGAGCCACACGTCTCTTGTCTCCGTAACCCATTTGCACCGTTCCATAAATCATACCTGGGTACGCTGACGTTGACTGTGGACTTAGGCAATTTTTGGAAACTCCTTCGGGAAAGTAAAATTCTTATTTAATTTGTAAAGTTATACTTCTTTTGGGGTGTCAAATAATTCTGGTCAGACTGAAATTTCTATATGACAAGAATTGCGCGGATCGTATCACAACGCATATATAGGTACTTTTTAGTGAGAGTTTATATGAATAATAATATAACTTTTCATTGTTCACACAAATTATACTTAACACTACTGCAACAATAGGTGGCCTCATCGTAAATAGCGATCTCTTCCAGGCAACCTCACTATGAAAAGGATTCTGCAGTAAGTTAAGGACGGGGTATTTTGACAACTGGAAATATTTTTTTAACTTTTTTTGTTTGGTACACATATTCTTAACAATTGTTCTACAAGTATTTGCTACATAATCGTTGAGCTTCGGATTTCTGAACTAAGCTAAGAGTAGCTTGTGCTTCTATAATAGCAAGATATATAAAATCCTGCGAGGCTACATAAGTACCTATGTATATACGCTTTTTATGTCACACAGACTGCCTTGTTAGCGCATTTAGTAATTCTGCTTTGAGAGTTGCAGAGCGTAGGTTCTATTCACACTCAGGTCTAACATTTGTGTACGAATGTTACAAGAACAACCGCAGATGTTTTTTTATATATCTAGACGGGTTTTTTTAATTTTGATTTTCTATTAACTTTATCGCTAATTGAATGTTACTTTGTCTGGGCCCTCAGGTTCCCATTTGCTTAGTTTGTCGCTAGATAGCGCCGAGTGAAATGTCCTCCTTTATTTGTTTATTTATATAATTATTTACATAGGTATATATTGTTTAAAACACCCAGACATAGAACAAACATATATTTTAGTTGTAGAAATAGTGGGAATTGATGACCATGACGTAGGACTTAATAGGATTTGACTCATGACGTGGACATATTACCCATTCAACTATCAGGGAGTTAATTATCTTTTAAACGATCAATTGTATGCTAAAAATTAACTGATTCCAAAAGATCATAACTTTAATACGAGAAAAATAGGAGATTCCAATACGATCACGTTCTCTTGCTAGAAGAAGGCAAGTTATAAAATGTCTGAAGTTCAACGTGCCAGTGGTATAATCAGTACACAGATTTTAAAATGGATGACAAGTCTCGCTCAGCTTTGTCCGCAGAGAGTGACTATGCAATTTGGTGCAGCCTTACTTTGTCTCTTCCATCCGTCGTGATGGATCTTCTACCCTCTTCACTCTGCACTGATCGTTCATTCATCTTTGTCTATGTAGGATGCATTTAGTGGCAACCTAGTTTCGAACGAGTTCCATGTTATTTATGCTTGGAACTTACTACAACGGCCAATTTCTATGATGACTTCTTAGTGTATTGTGTACATAATAAATATGCTGTGGTGCCGGCATAAGAATAGTACCCCACCCTCTCTACCCGTGGTTGCCGTAAGTGTCGGCTAAGGGATGTAATCCGGAAGATGGGCAGCAGCGTCTTCCTTGAACAATCACACCTAACTGCGGTCGCCAACCCGCCTGCCAAGCGTGGCGAGTATTGGCAAAACCCCCCTCAGGAGGAGGCCTATGTCCAGCAGTGGACGTCTTAAATGATGGCTTATGATGATGATGTAAGTATATCTAGTACTAACAATATCTTCAAATAAAGAAATATATTTTTTGTTTTATTTATGCGGGATTACTCACGTATATAATGAAACAAAAATGTGTCAAGACCACGTCAGTTTCCATAATAAAGTAGTATAAATAGAAGTTGATAATTTAGTGCATGTTCCACAAAACTAAACTAAAGAACTCGCAGTTAATTTAAACATTCGCTCATGCATTTCTAATGATGTTGCTTCTTACATCCATTATTTTCATTGTCGGATCTCTTGTCTGTGAAGTTGTTGATTTAACAAACTGTTTAGGTATCACGAGTTTTCAACTTCTTATTTTTGTTTCATAAGAATTAAGCTTCATGGACTTCTTATTCTTCTTTGATTTTGGCGTCGCAATTTGTGTATTGTGCCACTGTTAAGTGATTTAATATCTTCAACTATCACACGTCTCAGTAGAAGAAGTAAGTGGAGAAACAGACAAGAAACGGACACATTGGGAACTATTTTGAGAAGGAAATATAATGTGGTTTGTTCTGCATCCATCAGTACTCTACGTCTATAAAGAAAGCCATCACGCCATCGCGGCACATATTTCTAGAAAAATCCCGCGCGACTTGGTAGTTGTAATTCCTGCTACCATTGTACCTTACAACCAGCTGCAACCAGCTAGCAGCTTACAACCCAAGACAGAGATAAATCGGGGAATCTGGCTTTGAAATGTGGGTGGGAATGTTCTTTATTCTGTACTCTAATGCTGTTGGTAATTTTATTTCTCTTGTGTTGAGATAATGGAAGGTATCTCTGAAAATTGTTAACTTACTACTCTACACTTCATAAGTTCATATTGTATTTTTTCATTATGTAAATTTAATAATTAATCGATAATTTGCATTATGTATATTTTATCTTTTTGTGTAGAATAATAATATTCAATTTATATGTTAATCATTAAATAAATTTGCACGCCGTGATAGTTGACAATGAACTCAAACAATTTAAAAAAACATTATTAATCTATCTTCACACAAGAGTAATAATTATAATAATGTAGACATAATCTACACAATAATATAGGTACTTAAAGAACTAAACGTAATTTAAAGTTTAAGAACATTAAATTAGACAATTAAAAAAAAAGACATTCGATGGTTAGTCCCAACAGCCCTGTAACTTTGCTAGCTGCATTATTGCTAACCTTCAAGCCGGAACACTAAATTATTACCACTCTACTGCTTGGCAGCGGAAGCTAAGATATCCAGTACCCAGTATACGATTTTTCTACGAATACGAATCGAAATAGTAGTAAGATGAACAAAACGCTATCCTGATGGTAAGAGATAGCACATGTCCATAATCATTGCAGCAATACACAAAACACACAAGGTTTTGGGGCTTATTACGTGTATTATCATCGTCTATAGTAAAAAACTCCCTAATTTCAGCGTAAACAAATGTAGCAAGAAAATAACATGCATAACCTAAGTACTAGCAGAAAAAAAGGCTAGTATAAAAACATCCATCAAACAAGAAATCCGAGATTCGCTCCAAAGCTACACTTTTACCAAATGACCTCAAGTAAAATAAGAATCTTTGCAGAAAAACCGGATATTTCAGCACTCTGCCTGCGGCCCGAAAAAAGTTATTCAAGTGGCAACACTACGGGAATGAAAAAAGTTCATTCAATGGGGAAGACGGGGCCTCTTCGCCTCTTGTCGAGGGGGATCCCCCACTACTCGGGCAGCGCTTGCCGGCTGAACTAGGGATCAGGTCAAGGTTTATCTTATGAAGTTTGGAGAAGCTCATCACTCATTTAGTTCTAAATAGCTGAGTTTTGTACGATACAATTATTGCAAATTTATATTTATATATAAAATCAATTGCCGTGCTTTAGTCTCGCAAAAATTTGAAAATGGCTCGACTGATTTGTTTTATTCTCCTGGATACTGGGGTTGTTTAGGAAAAAAGAAACTTTGGAAAAACATAAAAGAATAACCGAAAAATCGAAATTGTAATTTTGTTTGGGAATTGCCAGTTCGGATTACTTTCAATAAATGGCGTTCGTAGCGGACCTATCGTTTGACAGTCATCTAATCTATACACAATTAAAGAAAAGGGTATTGTTGTTTGTGAGTGTAAAGTGAGGCTTGCGCACTAGGTGCATTCGCAAGTGTCAAGTATTTCGATGTTTTCAAGTATTTTCAGGAAAATCTAGTAAAATAAGTCACACAAAATAAATAAATATTGTAGTACACACATCACCATCTGACCCCAAACTAAGCAAAGCTTGTACTATGGAAGTCAGATGGCTGATAAAATACTTAAATACTTTTTTTTGTAAATACATACTTATAATATATACAGAACACCCAGACACAGAAAAAACATTTGATTATACCACAAAATGCTTGTGCTTGTGGGAATTGAACCTACGCCCTACGGCTCTTAAAGCAGACATATTACCAATGAGCCAACAGGGAAGGAAATCAAAGTCAAGTCTAGTCATGCCGTAGTAAAAGCTGCTACTCTACAAGCTTCAAAGAAGTTATGGAAAATAAAAATCATGTTTCACCACATTATATTATTTTCCCACACGCACGCTTGTAATATTCAGCACTTTACAATACAATACAATACAACTTTATTATACATCAAACATATTATAACATACAAAAATTCAAAACATAAAAAAGAGAAAGAAAGTAACAAAACAAAAATACAACATAGAAATAACAAACAAATTGTGTACAAGGGCGGCTTTATCGCCTAGAGCGATTTCTTCCAGACAACCTTAACAAATGACTCTTTATGAATAATTTTACTATATTTATATTTTTAGCCGCTATAGGTATTTATGCATAAACACCCAAAACACACGCCAATTATTTGACTATATTTAAATATTACATGTAGGTACTTCTATTATTGCAATTTGGTGTGAACAACATAAAGTTATTTATCTATCTAATCCGAAAAAACAACCTTAATATTGCACCTACATATTTAAACGTATGCTTCAAAATTCTACTATTTAACAAATACCTCCAATTTTTTACACAGAAAATACAGAATACGCAAACTTTACTGAAGCCTTTAAAGCGTAATCTTAAACGAAACAAAAACAATTCTTCCCCAAACACTTTGCATTTTCTTCGCAAAATGCAGCGAATATTTTTAAGACTTTACAGAGTGTTTCATTAGTTATTAATTAAGGCTGGCCGCAGACCGGCGATCACTTGCTCATTAATTCAAAGTACCGTCTACAAGGTCTTAACAATGGCGTTAGAGTAAACGTCCATGAAGGTAAACAGTTTATATTTTATTGACGTCGAGATAAATGTTGAACGAAATTTGTGTCTGAGTAGAACAAGAGGGAATAAGAGCGGGTACTGTTACAAGAAAAAGCAATGCTACAGAATATTCTAGAGAAAACTTTGCACGAATATATTAAACTAGCTGTGCCCCGCGGTTTCACCCGCGCTAGATGCCTACGTCATAGTAGCTTTATGCATGCAAAGTCTCAGCCCGACCGGTTTAAAATTGACAAAGTTTCATACAAACTTTCATCCCCTATTTTATCCCCTTGGGGGTAGAATTAATCAAAATCCTTTCTTAGCGGATGCCTACGTCATAACATCTACCTGCATGCCAAATTTCAGCCCGATCCGTCCAGTGGTTTGGGCTGTGCGTTGATAGATCACTGTGTCAGTCAGTCAGTCAGTCAGTCAGTCAGTCAGCCTTTGAGTTATATATATTTAAGATTAATAGTACATCAGATATTGATAAAAAAATATATCGTAGGAAATTTCCCACAGCGCCATATAGCCCCGAACTAAGCAAAGCTTGTACTGTGGGGACCAGATAAATAAAGGAATATTAATACACTTTTTTTTTAATACGTACAGTACATTAAAATTTATCGTCACTTAAATGTTTGTCCTAGTGAGAATCGAACCTACGCACTATCGCTCTTGAAGCAAATATTCTACCAAATGGTTAACACGGTAGTCAAAGATAGTAATTAGTCAAATTGTTGCTTACTATTAATTATATTTTAAACATCGTTTGCATTCTAGAATGCTGGGGCGCCATTTGTTATAAACACTAGATTAAAAACTATATTATTTGGCTGCGCGATTTAACATGATTTTTGATATACCAAAAATATCTCACGGAGAGAGTTGTTATTATAAGACAACTTAAAAAAATAATTAAATGTATTGAGACGAACGTGGCGCTCTCGTGATAGTAAAAAATAACGCATGTCCATGATCATTGCAGCGATACACAGAATTTTGAGTAGCAAAACAAAGTCAGGGCATCGCTGCTCTAGCGCTCATTACTTTAAGACTTTTTATTAATTGATTAGTCTCAAGTTCTCAACAGCTCTATAATTTTGCTAGCTGCAGTTCCCCTAAAAACCATAAAACATGTTTGCTTAGACACTGCTTGGAGGCAGAATATCTGGAACCGCGCTGGTATCTACATAGACGACTTCCTGCAAAGGAGATCTACTATCAAGTGTTTAAGTTAGATGCGACTGAGCTTATACTTAAGTAAAATATTTTTGTCAAAGTTAACATAATTATAAAACATGTTATTTCTCTACCACTAGAGATTAAAAACTGTTAATATGGCATTATGATACAAGCCCTACTTTAACAAAATCTAAGTGTTCTAACAAATAGCGGTCCGCACTTTTAACATAAGACTTCTTGACTTGTTCGCTAAGCTTAGAAGCTTACTCAGAGTGATGCAACTCCGAACTAAGCTTTGTTTATACGTACTTAATAAAAACAGGGATTAGTTTAAATTGCAAATTGTACAACCAATTAGCGCAGCAAGGATTTTTGATAAAACTTTTATGTAAATATAAGAATATTTATGAATATTTTTTGATAACACCAAAGTTACAAGTCGTTTTTCCAATCATATTTAAAAAATAACATTAAAATTATCAAAACCATAACATATATCAAAATAATGAAAATATAATAATATGTCAATATTATTAAATGTCAATAAAAAAAAATACTTACTACGAAATTCAATAATCTCTTATTATTAAATAATCGTCAAAGTTATAAAACAAGGTCTCTTAGTTTCTATTTCTGGTGGGCACAATAAAGATTTTCTATATATTTTTTTTTATGTAAAAGTAAAGAGAAGAAATAGACGCTCTCCTGATGAGATTATTAAATTACTAGTAAGTAATTTCTGGTCATGTTATTACATGGACAATATTTTTTATATTGGCATATTTTTATGCCAACGTATTTTTGTATTGACGTATTTTTATATTGACATATTTTATATTGGCAGTATTTTTATATTGACAATATTCTTATATTGACATGTTTATATACTTTGACATTTTGTTTTTATTCCATTGACATGTAATCAGTGTTCTAAAACTCAATGTAATGATATTACGGAATTGACTTGTAACATTGGTTATCAATAAAATATTTTGTATTTGTATTTGTATTTGATGTTAGGAGACAACGCATGTTCATGACAATTGCAGCGATACACAGAAATTTAAGTAGTAAAACAAAGTCCAGGGCATCGCTGCTTTGGTGCTCATGACTTTGAGACTTTCGATGGTTAGTCCCAACAGCCCTGTAATTTCGCTAGCTGCAGTACCCTTCAAACCGGAACACAGTAGTGTTAACATACACGCTTGACGGTAGAATATCTGGTACTGCAGTGATACCTTTTATTTTGTTTTTGTCCAGGGAAATTCCATTACGGATATCGCCGGCCCTGGGACAGGCAAGGTTATGTGGGTCTCTTCGTCCTAAAGACGGCCTACCCACTAAAAACCCTGGAGTGTTCCACCTCAGCGCATTGTGTCGAAGCTGCGGGCACGCTTTCACGTTCTTCCGCGGTCTCAACAGCACTTGTCCCCTCGGACACAACCTCGGAGCCCAGGTGACGATGTATCGGATCACCAGACACATCGCGATCTGCAAAAAGAGCTCCAAAGAGTGATACAACTCCACGTTTGCAACCTCGTGGTCTCCATGCGACAGGTCAGATGAGTTGCCCAGCCGCCTACTGCAGTGGTACCAGTGTTGCCAGACAAATGCCCGATTTTTTTTATCAAAGTTAAATGTCCCGCGCGGGACAGGCTCAGTCCCGCTTTTCGGGAATAACTCGACCGTGCGTGCAGCGTGCTGAGGAAGCGCGGGCGGGTGGCACAGACAAGTGTGGACTGGCCGCCCACCCGGCGCGTAATGAGGATAAGCGCGCGAGAGAGAGAGGGGTTCGTCACGATAGGGTAAATCTGATTTAAAATATCATATTTTTATTAAAATACATTTTCTATGGCTATTTTTGCTATCTATTGCCACGTAAACGTAATTTGAACTCAAATAAAAAGATAAATATTTAGAAACTTCTGATTATATACTTACGTTTTTTTACTGTCCCGCTTTCGACGAAAGAATCCCGCTTTTTTCACTCAAAAAATATTCCAAAATCCCGACTTAGCAAAAAAAAACTGGCAACGCTGAGTGGTACTTACCTAACCGACCTGCGAAGGAAATCTACCAAGTAAAATCTTTTAACTTGGTATTTTTTTACTTTTTATTTTATATGATTTAATAAAAATATTATTTTTTTCTAGATCGCGCTCGACCACCGTTACAATTTCCCATTTCAAATAGAACGAAGTGACAGTTACATTCGTAAGGGATTCCACACACGAACTCAAGACTGGAAATATTCTGATCGCAGTATACCCTCGAGGAATGCACCGATACTAGCTCGATATTAGACAGTGTTTACAGGTTTCGACGGAACGGAAATGCTAAACCAGATTGAAGTCATTTTAGAAGTCGACCAATTTAACCGTAGAATGATTTGAAATTGTATTTTTTGAAGTGAAAACTTCTTTAGCCGCGTTGAGGCAAAAAATATGAGTCTGTTCGCATCGCGTTCGGCTAGAAGTAAGTAACTAAGTGAAGGCTAGATCTAATGCAATTCATGCAAAGAACACAGCACGAAGCATGTGTTGATATACCAGAGTGCTCCGAGTTATATAAATATGTACTAGCCGTTACCCGCGACTTCGTCCGCGTGGTATTTAACAAAAGTTTGTTCAGTTTGCAGTATATAAAGTATCCTTTATGTTAATCCAGACCCTAAACTATATGTTTGCTAAATTTCATCCAAATCCGTTTCATCGTTTTTGCGTGAAAGAGTAACAAACATCCGTCCATCCATACGTCCATCTTCACAAACTTTCACATTTATAAATATTAGTAGGATAGGATTTGTGAGCGACGTCATCTTTTTTAGGAATTGTTGGCTATATGTGCCATTTAATATATGTTTTCTGTACTAGGTGTCACAGTTTAATTAACCAAACATCAATAACACATAAAACATTTCAATATGTACTCCATACTTTATTGCAGCATATATACATACATTGTACGGGTGCAGGATTTATATGATATACCAATACCAATTCTAGACCTAATACAAACGACTCCAATAGGGTATAGATAAAACATCAAATAAATGTAATTGTATTTATTATAAATAATTTGTTTACTTTTGTTTGTTTCGTTCATATAGGTATATGAGTGCTTATGATTATTTTGTACTTAATAATTTCCAAGAAATTTTATTGTTTTTTACTGCCATGCAAGCTTAGGTGTTTGCCTCTGCGTGACTCTCCCTATTTTTTATATATATATAGTTATCCTGGTAACAGACATCGTAAAGTCCCCAATTTACTTCGTAAAATTCATACCGATCCCCGAAAACTGCAAGTGACAATTGCTAAACGCTCTCGAAAAATCCTCGTAGGAACTCTTACATCTCGCGCCAAATCTTTAAAGTCTTCAGAGGAATGGGAAGATAAAATCCCGAGTAAAATCCCCGTTCCGTGCGAATGGATGAGATAAAGAGCACACGTGACGCGTGACACTGGCGCCATCTGTCGGAAATTCAAATGTTTGGATGGGTGCCTAATTTCGTAGGTTTCGCTGACGTGGAGCGTTGAAATCTTTTCTAAAATGCTTTTGCAACTTTCTGTACCTACTTCTTGCATCGTCCTAATTCTACTTTAGCGATGATAGCTCAGTGGTTAGCGCGGTTGGTTCGCATGCCGAAGGGCGTGTGTTCAAACCCCAACAATGAGCTTGAGCTGCCGGTGAAGGAAAACATCGTGAGGAAACCATAGCGTGGTGGTAGGGTACTTTCTAGTACTCGGCTGGCTAGCTACCACCCTCAAGTTGAAAATCTGCCGCCAAGCTTCTAACGTTCCGGTTGCCTCACTTGAGAGCCAGTTCTATTCCAGGCTAGGTGTACTTTACCATCTTCGACCACACCGTTACTTAACATCAGGTGAGTCGTGGTCAAACACCTAGATAGCCATAAAAAAAAATATCGCTCGCTGTATTTAATTAAAACGTAAAAATATTTTGTTTATCGCAGAATACATTACGTTAAAATTGTTCTACTTTTATTATTTACTTTGTCTTATTTTTATATATAATTTTACTATTATATTAGTGTATTATTTTAATTTTAGACTGTTAGCTCTTTTGGTAGAATACTTGCTTCAAGAGTTGTAGGGCGTGGCCTTTGGCCTCTGATGTCCCACATCACACATCACATCATCAGCCATAGGACGTCCACTGCTGGACATAGACCTCCTCCTGAGGGGGTTTTGCCAATACTCGCCACGCTTGGCAGGCGGGTTGGCGAGCGCAGTTAGGTGTGATTGTTCAAGGAAGACGCTGCTGCCCATCTTCCGGATTACATCCCTTAGCCGACTCTTACGGCAACCACGGGTAGAGAGGGTGGGGTACAATGCTTACGCCGGTACCACCACGGTAATCTCTGATGTCCCACTGCTGGGCAAATGCCTCCCTTTCCTCCTTCCAGACTGGCAAATCTGCAGCTTTGGTAGTCCAGTGACTGTCGTGACGATTTAGTTCGTCACACCACTTTCGTCTGGGTCGACTCTGAGGTCGCTTAAATTTTGGGGTCCAAACTATGATTACTCAGCCAGCGGTCGTTCGAAATGCGACAAACGTGGCTCCCCCAGTCCCATTTAATTCGTCCGGTTTTGATTTGTTGATGCCAGCGCATCAGCGATTTCGGTTCTGGAGCGTATTACATTTACATCACTACATATTATAGAACAAAGTCGTTCGACGCGTCTTTCTGTCTGTCTTTCTGTTCGCGATAAACTTAAAAACTTCTGAACGGATTATTATGCAAGTTTCACCAATAGATAGAGTGATTCATGAGGAAGGTTTAGGTGTATAATTTGCCAAGGTTTTGTGTAAACTGGTTGAAATATGATGATAATTGTTGGAAGTGTCAGAAAAAGTCAAGCCACCTGGGAGCTCTCATCGAAAACGCTACCTAATCTCTTTGAGATATAACAAAACAATGCAAGGTAGGATATTCGTATTTTTTATCTAATATGCTCTACTACCCGCACGAAGCCGGGGCGGGCCGCTAGTAAAAAATAAGAAACAACCGTAAGTGAGAGCTAGATTGCATCGAGTTACCGTAGTACCAAAACAAAGCTGTATTACTGGCACTATTCGCTAGAGTGAGCTTACTCGTAATTCGCGTCGAATAAACAAACGTGCAAACCGGCAACGTGTTTATGGACAGAACAAATTGCACGTAGAGTTTAATGCCAACCGCAGCCAA
This sequence comes from Biston stratarius, assembly GCA_950106695.1. Taxonomy (NCBI): domain Eukaryota; kingdom Metazoa; phylum Arthropoda; class Insecta; order Lepidoptera; family Geometridae; genus Biston; species Biston stratarius. Next base: position 10,176,430 of record OX467115.1, on the reverse strand, counting down.
GTGGCTCCAGCACGAGGAGTTGCATTACGCTCTTCATGAACGGGTTTATCATCATCATCTTAGCCGTAGGACGTCCACTGCTGGACATAAGCCTCCCCTATTGACTTCCATAAAGACCGGTTGGAAACGGCTCGCATCCAGCGCGTTCCTGCGGTCTTTATGAGGTCGCCTGTCCACCTTGTGGGTGGACGTACTACGCTGCGCTTGCCGGTCCGTGGTCTCCTCTCCAGAACTTGTTAAGTAACATGAACGGGTTAAGTACTTTAAACTACTCATTTATTAATAACTGTAAGGACACAATGTCTTTGCTGATAGTGGCGCATTCCATAGCTTGGTCGCCACTCGTCAGTTGTCCCATAGCCGCGCTAGAGTGCACTCACTTACAACAATGTAATCTGTCCGTAATCAATATGAATAAATAAAAATTGGTGATCACCGGAAATATAGTTTCATTGTCAACCCCACCAATTCAATTGGAAAGTCAATTGGGGCTTGACGATATATCTCATAGATGACATCAGCAGAAATACATTCATCTTCTAACCCCCACAATAACTAATGGTTACAGTTGTAACCACTGTAACCTTATAATTTATTAAAGATTGTGACTTGTAACTTATTAGTCTTAATCACATAATTGATTGTGTTCCTTGTTAGGTGCAATATGTCTTCAAATCTAGAGTACCTAAATAGTGTTTTAGGTATGCGTGCTTCATCTTAGCCATCAGGCAAAGTGTGGGCAATTTTTTAATTTTTTTAATTCATCTAAATCTCACATTGTGCAATTCACGCGATGCTTTTTGCTATACATTTGCAAATTGTGGAATAATCTTCCTTCTTCTGTATTCCCGCGGAGTTACAACATTGGGTTCTTCAAAAGGCGTATTAATAGAATCTTAAAAGGTCGGCAACGTATTTGTAGTGTATTTGTATTGCAGATATACATAGGCGACGTTGATAGCTTACCATCAGACAATTCGTCTTTTTGATTGCCACCTGTGGCGTAAAATAAATATTATAATAGCAACCATAGCATGATGGATTTTCTAGTACTCTATTGGCTAGCCTACTACCCTCAAGTTGAAAATCTGCCGCCAAGCACTTACCACACCGTCACTTAACATCAGGTGAGTTGACCAAACACCCGCCCATAAAAAAGGCTACTATTTTAGTCACGTGTAGGCTCTTGAGAGCCTAGTGCTTTAAAAATAAAATGTGTTCTTTGTTCTTTTTTAAACCACTTCTTTATGACTGTGAGAGAACTTACTAACTATATATGTATATGTGAATGAACCTTCGCCAGAGGGCGCCTGATCCCCTCGCGAGGATCAGGGCCACGTTACACTCGGATTCGCAGGACACGCTTTAGAGGATTACGATCATAAAATATAGAGCCGACTTATGATCTCAGATTGAATTATTTTTGGAAGTAGTCTTTTATTTCTTTTGTGCATCAGTTTATCCCGCTTTGATACTCGAATAGCCATATTAAAACCGCTTTGTTAAAAGTAACTTTTTGTTAAAGCTGCTCTGCGTCAGTATTGCATGTGTAAAAATAGTCTAGAAGCTATCGGAACTATATGTAGACAGCGTTCCACTGTCCCACTTTGTTACGAATCATGGTCATCTTCATTAGATTGGCGCTAGTAGGTTTCTATTGATTGGAATGTTCTACCCAAATACCTATTCTGAAGATGGGTGCAGTACTCCATATGAGACCGAATCTGCGCTTTAAACTATTTATATACATTAAAAAAAAATAAGTACGTAAAATCCACAAAAAAAAACCTTCGAATCCACATTCTTTATTCGCACAGCGAAGATGTGGAACTCGTTGCCGGAGTCTGTGTTTCCCGAAAAGTACAATATGAGTGTCTTCAAATCAAGAGTAAATAATATGTAGGTTCCGTCTAGGTAAGCGTGTTCCATCTTAGGCCACATCGTTGCTTAAAATCAGGCAGGATGTGGTCAAACGCGAACCTATTCTGAATTTAAAAAAAAAATTATTTACAAAAAAGAAGTAGGTATATGTAGGTTCCGTCTAGGTAAGCGTGTTCCATCTTAGGCCACATCGTTGCTTAAAATCAGGCAGGATGTGGTCAAACGCGAACCTATTCTGAATTAAAAAAAAAATGTATTTACAAAAAAGAAGTAGGTATATAAGTATTCTACCATATATCGGGTACCCGTAGTTTTTTTATGGTTGATGGTATAGGTGTTTGACCACATCTCACCTGATGTTAAGTGACTGTGTGGTCTAATATGGTAAAAACCTAGCCTGGAATGGAACTGGCTCTCATGTTAGGCTGCCGGAACACACTGTTCCGTGCTTGGCCGACAGATTTTCTACTTAAGGGCGGTAACTAGCCAACCTACTACTAGAGAGTACCATATCACCATGCTATGGTCTCCTCACGATGTTTTCCTTCACTGGCAGCTCAAGCTCATTGTTGGGGGTTGGAACCCACGCCTTACGGCGTATAAACCGACCGCCCTAATCACTGAAATATTATCGTTACAAAAATCATAGACATAGTAAAAGCTTTGCTTAGTTTGGGACTAGATGGCGCTGTGTGATTCCTACAATATTTATTTATTAAATTGATTAGCGATCTCTCATGAATTTTAATTTAAAAAAAGCATCAACCGTCTTGATATTGCATGATGTATCGATAATCCTTATAAATATTGTTATTTTTGTCATTTTAGTAAAAGGACTCCCTTTTGGCTTCGCACTCCCAAAGCTTATAGCCCTGTATATAAAGATAGGAAACGTGATTGATTTGGCCACCCCACACGATGCGTTTCACATATGCAAATTGTTCATCAGCTATTCACTGTTTGGACATTCGTTATGCGCGTCCAATGCGCGCTTTGGACCTTGCGCTGGGACTGCGTACTGAGACGCAAGGTATAAGAAACAGCGTCACGCAAAGTAAGTACAAATTTAAGTTAGTTAGTTTAGTTCTAATGCATACTTCGCGATCAAATCGATAAACCATCTATTACATCATACGATTTATCGATATCCCTCTCAGAACCGCAGCTCTAAGGTATTAATTTCACGATCTTCATTTTACTATAATACGACCAGACGCTCAACGAAAACGAAAACGAGAATCCTTTTTTTTATATTGACAAATGTTTGTATTGGCATAATTAATTAATTTAATTATTAATTGACCCGACAATGTCTATGTAATCAGTGTTCTAAAACTCTTAAGTGTTTTTTTTTATAGTTTACTGGCTAGGTGTTTGACCACAGCTCACGTGATGTTAAGTGACGCACACCTAACCTGGAATGGAACTGGCTCTCAAGTGAGGCTGCCGGAACACACCGTTAGATGCTTGGCGGCACATTTTCAACTTGAAGATGGTAGCTAGCCAGCCGAGTACTATAAAGTACCCTACCACGCTATGGCCTCCTCACGATGTTTTCCTTCACCGGCAGCTTAAGCTCATTGTTGGGGTTTAAACCCGCGCCCTTCGGCATACGAACCTACCGCGCTAACCACTGAGCCATCATCGCTACAAAATGTAATAATATTACGGAATTGACTTGTAACATTGTTATTATCGATAAAATATTTCTATTTGTATTTGTATTTGATAAGGCAGTCTTAGAGTGGAAATTCCTTTCAAACTCCCTAAGCCTCAGAGAATTTATAACCATAGGTATAGAGTAATAATTCTGAACGTTCAGTACTCCACGTAGTGATCTACTTGTTCAGCTAGTTATACATATACATAGAGATGTGACTAATAGGGATGGGCATTAATGCGCCACGCCCGCAAATGTCATGGTGGTAGGGAACTTCCTAATAGTCGGCTGGCTAGCTACCACACGAGTATTGAAAATCTGTCGCCAAACAACTATCGGTGTGTTCCGGCAGCCTCACTTTGGGGCTAGTTCTCATTTGAGAGAAGGAGTATTTACCAATTTTGACCACACCGTCTCTTAACATCAGGTGTGCTGAGGTCAAACACCTAGCCTGTCAACAATTAAAAAAATAGATATAGATGAAAGATGAAAGATAATTAGAGCTGTGACTCATGTGTGATTTATGCAAGTATAATATAGTTACTATTTGTACCGTTTAGTTTTACTTCCGCTAGCGCTTGTAGTTTGCAGCCATTCAAAACTAAAAACGGAATGTTTTATGTTGTCGTTCAAATAGTGAACGAAAACATTTGATTGATAGATTTATTTAGATAGTTACGGTAAAGGGTTTCGGTTTTAAAAAACAGTTATTACAATGAATAAAAAGTGAATTAGAACGAAATTGTTTTCATACGAAAACTGTAACGTTCTCAATTTAAATAAAAAGTTTTTTTTTATGACAAGGCACTGAAGCATATTAATTACCTAACCTATAACGGGTAGTGCCTCAAGCTTTTAAGGATATATGTGAGTACTTACACGTCAAATACTTACTATAATTTATTTTTAAATTTTTAGTTTAGATCAGAACAGTGTCCCAGATAAAAGCTTGTTTTAAAAAATATATTTTTTACCTTTAATTTATTTTTTTACTTTTTAGTAGGTAGATAAGTATTTCAGAGATTGCTCCTCAAGACGAATCAATCGAGCCAAAAACTCGATGGGTTTATCTTATTTAGTTCAGAAGTTCCTATGGTCATTTTCCGCCTCCATCATCAGACCAGCTCCATGGTACCATATAATTGTATTGTCATCGAAGGTACATAAGTACACCTTTGAGTTCAATCGGACATCGGGAAGTGGGTCAAATTTAACTTGCAAGATTCCACCCGGACTAACATTCCTACATACAATGCAAGTTAAATAAAAACTTGTAAAAACTATAACATTTGATTGTTTGTCTTTCAATTGTTTTTACATTCAGCCTAACGAGTTCCGACGGAAAAGGGGACAGGTCTTTTTTTTATTTATTGGTGACAGACAGCTAGGTGTTTGACCACAGCTCACCTGATGTTAAGTGACGGTGTGGTCGAAGATAGTAAAGCACACCTAGCCTGGAATGGAACTGGCTCTAAAGTGAGGCTGCCGGAACACACCGTTACATGCTTGGCGGCAGATTTTCAACTTGAGGGTGGTAGCTAGCCAGCCGAGTAGGTAGGTACTAGAAAATACCCTGCCACCTATGGTTTCCTTACGATGTTTTCCTTCACCGGCAGCTCAAGTTCATTGTTGGGGTTTAAATACACGCCCTTCGGCAAGCGAACCGACCGCGCTAACCACTGAGCTATCATCGCTACAAAAACGTGAGTAATCCCGCATAATTAAAACCAAAATGTGTCAAAACCGCGTCAGTTTCCATATTAAAAAAATATAAAGTACCTCTACCGCCATACTATAGTTTCCTCATGATGTTTTTTCCTTTACCAACAGCAACAGTAACTTCACAGCGCATACCACATGCGTTATAGATTTTAAAAAATAGGTAAATTTTTTTTTTGGACAAAAATATCTAGAAGTTTCTAACTACGTTAGAAGTAGGTAGGTAGACTCCAATATTCCATAACTACAAAGGTTCGAATCTTAACTTGTTATTCTGCCCTTAAAAGGGTTCCCTTAAAACAATCTTCTCAGAAACGTGATACTGAACCCTATTCTATTATCTTTATTATTTGTTGACCCGATTAAATCTAATAGATTCTTGGCCTTTATCTTAACCCAGTTTTGAGAAATTGGGTATTGGTTTACGGTGCGCGGTGGGCCAATTAAGTGGGAATTGATTTTTTTGTTTGAAACAACCGGTGATATTGAATAATAATTATTAATAACTATAATTGTAATCAGAGTTACGAGTATTGGCAATGCCAGTTTATATCTTTTTGCTGTCAGGCTAGTTGTTTGACCACAGCTCACCTGATGTTAAGTGACGGTGTGGTCGAAGATGGTTGACACACCTAGCCTGGATTGGAACTGGCTCTCAAGTGAGGCTAGATGGCGGCAGATTTTCAACTTGCTGAGTACTAGAAAGTACCCTGCCACCACGCTATGGTTTTCTCGAAATGTTTTCCTTCGCCGGCCATTGTTGGGGTTTGAACCCACCCCCTTCGGCATACGAACCGACCGCGCTAACCACTGAGCTATCATCGCTACAACGATTGGTTTAATAACCCCACCTATTATAAAAAATATTATTGTGTTATGTGTTAAGTTTAACTTAATACTAAGGCATAATAATGAAACTACTAAAACTCAAACATTAATAAGCAACTACAATGTTTGCATAAGCCAACTTTTGTCTAAACTCGCTCCATTTTAGTTAGATGTTCCGTGTCTCTTGGGGCCCATTCATACTCGAGTGTTAGGCCTTGGACGGCTGTTCTGTTGAGGTCGGCTTATCACTTTTATGATCACTGCATGGTTTAGCCGAGTTTTACTTAGGGTTTGATACCATTAGGGTACACCAACCATACAAAATTCAGTGCAAACTTATTATTTTTTGTTAATAAATAAAGAGTTTGTCACACCTAACTGCGCTCTTTTTTTTTATAGCTAACAGGCTTGGTGTTTGACCACAACTCATCTGATGTTAAGTGACGGTGTGGTGGTAAAGCACACCTAGCCTGGAATGGAACTGGCTCTCAAGTGAGGCTGCCGGAACACACTGTTAGATGCTTGGCGACAGATTTTCAACGTGAGGGTAGTAGCTATCCAGCCGAGTACTAGAGAGTACTCTACCATCTCGCCAACCCGCCTGCCAAGCGTGGCGAGTATTGGCAAAACTCCTCCCCAGGGGGAGGCCTATGTCCAGCAGTGTACTTCCTATGGCAGATGATGTGTGATGTGAAAGAATTTATTGAGTTAGTTGTTTTAGTGTTATGTATTAGTGGTGTCGTATTTAGTTTTAATATTTTCCCATTAATCAAAAAGCCAAAATTATTTGCCGGCACGTCTATGGCCTCATTAAATTTTTTTTTTGAAAAATGGCACATTGGTTCATAATGGTTCGCCACCCCTGTACTAGAAGATAGATATATAGAAATATCATTTATAAAATTTAAAATATAACAGACAACAATCTTAAGTTCGACAGCCTTCGACTGCCCTGTTATCTAGCCTAGGTAGTTTATCTACTTCAAGAGCAGTAGGTTCGATTCACACCCAGGACAATTATTTTTGTAACAAAAATGTGTATTTTGTGTCTGTGTGTATTGTATGTATGTATCTCTACATACCTATTATAAAACAAACTCGTTCGCCACGTCTGTCTGTCTGTTCGCAATAAACTTAAAAACTACTGAACGGATTATCATGCGAGTTTCACCAATAGACCAGATCTGGTTCCTCCTTTTTGCTTCACCGTAGTCGAGTAAAAATTTAACTGAGACAGCGTACGTACATTGCATACGTACTACGTAATATCGATATACTAGTCCCTTTTAATTTCTAAAACATTTTAAATTTGATTATAGAAAGGCTATAAAATCGTTTTTGACTCTTGCGAAGTCTAATTTTCCTATGAAATATTTTGTAACATACCTATGGATAAGTACTTAGTATCGAGAATGACCGATCATCGACCCATTTCGGTCAGTCGGTCGTAATATCCGGTTGGTGAAAACCCGCCACAGGAAATTTCATCAAATGCGCCAGTTTGATAAGATGAGCTAATATGCTCTATAGGTTACGCGACCTTTTTACATAATTATGTTGTTTAATCTCAAAATACTATAAATTATTAACACTTTCCGAGGGGCCATATCGCTAAGGATCTCTATGCCATGTCCCTCCTAGCTATTCGTGTGGTATAGGCGGATCGCCTCGGTCACCCACCACTCGATTTCATGTAAGATAATTTCATTTCATGTAAATATAAGATTGCAGAATGTAAGTAGGTACACCGCGACACGCCAATCCGTCGGGCCTTTCTTAATGCTGGCGCCCTATCAGTTTTAGAACCGAACGGACTGATGCGAGATGACTGCAAGAGACCCGACGGGATAGACCTCGTCTTATAAAAGATGGAACGCCCTTTGGCGTGGGACGTCATCTGATGTTAAGTTACGTAGTGGTCGAAGATGGTAAACACACCAAACAGCCTGGAATGGAACTAGCCCTCAGCCAAAGGTGGTTGTTCTTATAATTTATGAATGTTTTCATAAATTATATTCAGTTTCATATTTATTGATAAAGTCAATTTACAAGGTATATAAAATTAATAATTAAACAATAATAATAAAATTATTGTAATAAATTAAATAACTAAAGTATGTCACTTAAATTTATAATCAATTTATATAATGTCAAATTTATAAAACCTCGTTAAATCTATAGAAATATTACTCGACAAGGCATTTTTTCAACCTTCTTTTAAACGAGTGCAGTCCGATGGCTGCAGTAACTTAAACCGTCGGGGCTATATAATATAAGCCTGTCTAACACAAAAGCTATGATAAAAGTTTGCTTATTTATTAACGCGCTAAAACGACCAGAAGTGTGTATATCTTATCTGTCTTTATCACGATTTCACGTTCGGAAAAATAATATGTTCCCGCCGCGTGCTTAGCACGCTAGGTCCAGAATCGTGTCTATATATGGAGTACCAAGACAACAAGACCAAGTCGCAAGATAAAATCAATGTTCTCTTCAATTTACCAGAGCTTTGCATACTCAATCACTACCTAATCGTCTAATAGCTCCATCCGACCATAAACAAACCAGACCGGCGATAAATTCAATGCCCGACTTACGGTAGTTAATTTTTAATTCGACCGTCTTCGCAGGTCTGCTTGCCTCGATGGTCGATCTGAGACTGATGGCTTTGGGCCGTGCCGCCGACCGCGCAGCTTAGTTATAGCCTCTACCCTCATTTGTTGTTTGAGTTTTAAATTAGCGGTGAAGGCGTGTGTGAAATTGTTTAGGTTGCTTTCTGCGATGCTGTGTAAATAAAATTATATATTTTACTGGACCGGCAAAACGAGAAAAAGAAACGTTACACGAAACAAAGAACTAAATTTAACAAATTATTTCGTTATTTAGAAAATGTATAAAAAAAAACTTAGAGATCGATACATAAAAAAACCACATGGCGCTAGAATACTCTTGTAAATAGACTTGCGTTTGACCGCCTTCTCGCCTGAAGATGAGGTATTGATTGAGGTATCGATGGAGCACGATAAACATTGGCATGTCGATGACGTAAGTATATTAGTTTATAAGTAAGTATAAGTTTTGCACCAACCAAAAATTTCACAACGCGGTTAAAGAAGTTTTCTTTTCACAAAGTCTTAGACACTACTCTACTATATACCCTAAACATGTTGGCGGCTAAACTAAAGAAAAAATATTTTTTTTATATTCCCAAGCCAATCCGCAGACTCGAAGCAAGCACTAACCTCAGCATGTCGACCGGCGAACGTACAAGGTGCGTAAGTAAAAAAGCCATGATTTCTCAAAGGGATGTTGCTCCACCCGACGAGCGCGTAACGCACGACTTAACTTTTTGACCGGGATACCTCCAGCGACGTGATGAGAATCGGTGTCAATTTGGCTTAAGGTATAAGCTTAAACGGTAAAAACATGTTTAGTTATGAAAATAAAGTTATGAGCGAATGTTGCAAAGTCACATCACATCACATCATCAGCCATAGGACGTCCACTGCTGAACATAGGCCTCCTCCTGGGGGGGTTTTGCCAATACTCGCCACGCTTGGCAGGCGGGTTGGCGAGCGCAGTTAGATGTAATTGTTCAAGGAAGACGCTGCTGCCCATCTTCCGGATTACATCCCTTAGCCGACTCTTACGGCAACCACGGGTAGAGAGGGTGGGGTACAATTCTTAATTGCAAAGTAATGAGCGCTAAAGCAGCAAGGCCCTGAATCTTGTTTTGTTGATTAAAATTCTATGTATAGCTGCAAAGGCCATGGATATGCGTTCTCTTACCATGAGGAAAGCGTCTCGTTCGTCTCATTACAATTAAAAATAAAAATTAAAAATTATGTAAAATAAAAAATATACAGGTTAGGGTTTGTAGCAATGATAACTCAGTGATTAGCGCGGTCGGTTCACGCGCTAGAGGGCGTTGGTTTAAGTATCAACTATGAGCTTGAACTTCCGGTGAAGGATATATCGTAAGGTAACCGTGGTGGTAGGGTATTGTCTAGTATCGGCTAGCTAGCTCCCACCCTCAAGTTAAAATTCTAAAATTCTCAAGTTAATAGGCCTTAACGGTTAGTTCCATTGTCCATTCCAGACAAAGTGTGTTTACGATCTTCAACCACTCTGACACTTAACATTAGCTTAGGTTAGCTATAGTCAAATACTAGGCTAAGGCATCTATAAAAAAATAATGAAGTAAAAAACTAAAACATCGTATTTAAATTATTTTTGCTATGTACTATTTCTATGCTTATGGAAATGACATTGAAACTATGTCAATAGCTAGCACAGAAGCTGGCATTTAGTTAGTGGTAGATCTCCTTAGCAGGTCGTCTAGTCTAGTACCACCTCAGTACTAGATATTCTACCACCAAGCAGTAGTGTGTAAGCATTACTATGTGCGGGTTTGAAGGGTACTGCAACTAGTGAAATTACAGGGCTGTAAAGACTTACTATCGAAAATCTCAAAGTAATGAGCGCCAAAGGAGCGATGCCCTGTACTTTGTTTTGCTACTCAAAGTTCCGTGTCTCGTTGCAATGGAATGCAAGCGTTATCTCTTACCATCAGGAAAGCGTCACGTTCGTCTCACTACTTTTCCATAGAAAATAAAAGTATTTGCAAGCTGAAGTAACTTCGACACACAAGACAAAAAAGTAATTATTTTCATCCAAAAAGTAACAATTGTTTATTACTTATACCACAACACAACCACGGAATCCGGTGTGTTTTTTCGCTCCGATGATTTTCAGCCAGATCTCTTGTTGATCTGAGAACGCCGAATTTTTGCCCGAAACGTGCGTAAGTTTCCTAATATTACGGTTACCCTAGTTTGTTAGCCGCCTGCCGATATTCATTGTAGAAAGTATTTTATTTGGCATTTTTCATGTCAGTATTTGGTCAGGTCTCGTTATGTTGTGTTGATGCCACTGCTTCCAACAAATTAGAGGGTTGTTTATGTAAACTGCCTATTAGGATTTTTACCATTGTTTACTTTCTTGTTTGGGGGATATGAACAATGTAAAGTTTGACATCAGTCGGAACTTTATGATTACGTTTGGGTTTCTCTCAACAAAATATAATTATCATTATAATTATTATTTTATTATCAAAACAAATTATGTTTTTGAGAAAGTTTAAGTTCAAACTATAAATGAGAAAACACTAAAGTGATGCCTACTACGCTATTTTCTGAACGATTTCTTCGCCTTTTTCGTATGTCATTTCAGTTGACGCTTTGTATAATTTCCATATATGTAAGTTTTTTGGGTACGAGTTTTTTTTTAAAGTGCTAGATTACTTACTTGCGTGCAGTAAGTATAGTGTGAAACGCAGTAATCTTGTATTATCGTATTGTTACCAAAACTACGTCGAAGTTTGTAGTAAAATTGCCAGTAGCTACTAATAGGGGATAGTCAGACTTGACTGTAACTTTGTATGACTTAGCCTTATTTCATTTAGACTTAAACTTTAGTATGCCGTGACGGCAAACAGCGTGACGCACTTCTATGCTGTTATGCCCTCTATCTCTATCTATGCCCACTTCTCTTGCTATAATATACGCGTGTGTGTACGTGCGTATATTATACACTCCATTGCTTCTCTGTGTGAGCTGCGTAATGTTAAAAATGCTTATTTTTTTCTTATAGATATTTCTATACATAGAGTGTAGGACTGTAGGTACATACATTATCTACACTGTATTTCTTATCAAACTACATTATGTATGTAACGTTAAAGTTATTTTTTATTAACTTTAATACATCAATAATTGTTTTATTTAAATAAAAGTTAATCTACGATTACGTAAGTAAATTAAAAACTTATTTTTTTTGTCATTTTGTGCGTTGCGTCCGGTTAGTACGACAAAGTGTCGCCGGTCCATTGAGAGTTGTTCTATCCGGATTCTACTATATTTCAAAATAACGAAACAGCAAAAACTGCGACGGCGAAAACTAAATAAAACCTACTTTACAAATAGTACACAACAAACACAACTACTTAATATAGTTTTCATGGAACTTCAGTTATTGACGTAAATTGCAAACACATCTTGTTTACGACATTTTACCATATACCTATAGTATTGGTAAGACAAACATATTAGTTGTTTTCGTACAAAAAAAAATTTATATAAAGAAATATTAAAAACAATTTCTTGCTGACAATCTCAAAGAAACTTGCAAAATTAAAGCCGTTGTGTTTTTCTCCGAATTTTCGGGTTATTTCATGCGGGTATCGCAAGTGTGTAATTTTATTCATAAGATCGTGTGTCGGTGGAACTCCCGTCACTCGTTTGGCATAATTTTACGTCGCGTTATCTTTATTTGAGTTTGGCAACACCGAAACAAAGTTTAATTCTTATTAAGCGTAGAAGGATCACCCGAGGAACGATGGAAATTTTTAAAGATAACTAGCGACCTCACTTGGAAACTTTTGAAAATTAGGTCAAACAAGAGGTACACGTCATATATTATTATTATAAGCATTAATTGGAGTGAAGCAATGCTTAAAATATCTTGATTATCAATAAAAAAAACAATGAACCTACTAAATTCAGTTGTATAGAAAAAGTTACTTTTGACCAAATGTATGGAGCTTTTATCGTAATTTCGTTGTTGTTTATAATCATTAGTACAATTACGCCCTTTCGATTTAGTATACCCAAAGCTTGTAACCTTATATAAAGTGTGGCTTAGCGATATAGAACTGTATGTAATATAATCACATTGCCTCCTTCACTGATCGCTCCCTGGAGTTCGCGCTTTGATGACGACATAACCTGGAACCTAAATCCATATAATACGTCATATCTACCAGTTTTTTACTAGCTATGTTTTGCTGTTTCATCTGGAATTTCCTGGTGCTTCGCAAATTTTTTGGAGATATCATAATGCATCAAACACTAGCCTAAAAAATATGATTAAAAAAAATAGAAAAGCTTGATCTCTATCAAGCTTTTCTATTTTTTTAGCCAAGCCAATAGCGAATATAAAAGTTATAGTTTTTTTTATGTAATAAAAAATCTGGTGGAGGTCGAACATAATATCATGCTAATTGTTCTTCTTAATTTTGGCATCGCACTTTGTACATTTGCCAGTGTCAAGTATTTCCAAGTTTTCGAGTATAATAAGTCTAGGTAACAATCAAAGACAAACAAATTCAAGTCTAATCATGTCTCAGTAAAGTAGTAGCAACTTTACTACAAGCTTCAATGGGGTTTTAAAATCAACATGAAAAGTCATGTTTCACCACATTATATGACCTTCCCACACTCACGCTTACGATTGAGCCCTTTATTAATGAAACACAACTATTTTTATACATAAACACTTGAAAGTACATAAGTTTTGGGAAATAACATAATACGGCGGCATGGCCCTCTGCGTTCCCGCCATATGCTACTTCGATTCGAATTTAGCTGCGACTATATACAAATACAAAGTGACAGACAAAACTACACATTACAAACGTCAGCGCGGAAGGGCGCCATACTAGAGATCGGTGTTTCAGTAACGAGATATGATTAAGATTTTATGTAAGTACTTTACTCGGTTCTCTGGTTTACGACACCAGGGGGCATGTTTCAGACGAATATGCTGCAAGGAAACAGTAACACTGAGTTAAGGTGGTTGCTTGCAGTCAGCTAGTTAGTTAGATACTTCTCTTTTATTGCTTATTCTGTGGTACTTTAATATTACTAACAATTTTACTAGTGTAACTCTCTACCCGTGGTTGCCGTAAGAGTTGGCTAAGGGATGTAATCCGGAAGATGGGCAGCAGCGTCTTCTTTTAATAACCACACCCAACTGCGCTCGCCAACCCGCCTGCTAAGCGCGGCGAGTATTGGCAAAACCATGGGGGAGGCCTATGTCCAGCAGTGGACGTCATACGGCTGATGATAATGATGATGATATAGGTAGTTGTTTATACCCATACCTAAAAACAAAATGAAAAATAAGGACCACACAAAATACAGGAATATTGAAACTGGCAGAATGCACAGAGAGAAAGAAAAAAAAAAGTAAAATGTTAGAAAATATTGCCATAAACCAATCATTCACCAAATAGGATGCCCCGAATATTAAAAGACTTTTTAAGTGGAACAAGTAGGAAAAACTTATGTTAATAAGTATGCGACATAACATAAATAAGATAAAAATAAATCTATAGCGCGAAGGTTCTATTCAGTGTTACCCATAAAAACAAACACCCAACTTTCGGGTAAGAAAATCCCGGTGACCACGTCTCTAAATAAACTGTAAGGAATATTGCCCGGAATGTTGGTATTTACACAAAAAGGTTTGAGCATAAAGAAATTTAGCGCCATTTGTAAACAAACGCTTCAGGAGTTTTCGTCGGGTAATACACATAAAAACATGTGAAATACAGTTTTACCCTTTTTTGTGTAAAGATGACTATGTGATCCAATAAATTTTTATCCCTCCTATTTATGAGTTTTTGGACTCCTTTATGTTTGAAAGTAGCCTAAAAACGTTAGGTTAGCTGCGTGAGCTTTTAGCATATAGATCACTAACTGCGGTATGCGGTTTCACCCGTGAATGAATTTTACAGATTCCGTTGTGTTTCTAGATATATATCGAGGAGATTTTAAATACTGAAAATATTTAAATTCTATTTTTTTTTTAATGTAAAGTTCTCCTAATGGTAAGAGATAACGAATGTCTATTGCAGAGATACACAGAACTTTGAGTAGCAAAACAAAGTCCAGGGACTCACTGCTTTGGCGCTCATTACTTCGAGACTTTCGATGGCTAGCCTCAACAGCCCTGTAATTTCGCTAGCTGCTACTGATGTTTATTTATATCTACCATAATGAACAAATTTGGATAAATGGGGTATCACTCGAATCCTCATATCACCCCGAGTGACAGTGGCTAAAACTTAAAAACGTTTTACCAACGTTTTTTAACTTTACCACGTTGGATGACAAAACGGCATTACCGAGAAATCTTAATTTGGTGCTCAGCCTCTGTTTAAGAACGGCTGGAACAAAAAATAAATTGAAATCTAGACCAAGCACCAATTTGTTCTCCAATTCCGTTTTACAAGGCCCTCTCGGAAATCGCCACATAAATCTCGAAAAGCTCGCATCCAATCAGCTTCGAGCAAAACTCACAATTTTAAAATAAAATGCTCTAATAAATTTACGTTCAAAATACGTGTACGTCCTTAACTATTAAGCTCTTGAAAGTTATTTGGCGCGAAACGAAAATATTTCATTTTCGCATATCGAGTACTCTGGTTTCTCTTACAATTTTATTTGCCAACTGCATGGTATAAGTACGTGAGGCTTACGCATTTACAGCGAAGAGATATTCAGAGTAAATATGAAAACAAACCGAAACTCGGAACTTTTTTAGTTTTTTTTTATCTCAAAATCAAAACCATAAAGTCATTTATTCAGTTTAGGCCCTGGTACGTTAAGTTACATGTTTGAATCTACCACCGGCTCGTATTACACTTCATCTGAGAAGACTCCGGCAAGAAACTCAGCAAGGCATTTTTTTTTTTGTGGATGTTTCTTTTCATATTAGGTTACAGTTTATACAGTTTACAGTTATAAATATTAATACATTATGCTTACTACAATTTTCACTTAGCCAGGGGGATGCAAGTGCAGAGAGAAGCTACTACAACCATATAGGTATTCCTGTCTTCCACGTAATGAGCCACCTTTTAGTAGGCTTTGTCAATAACATGATCAAATTAACAATAATGAGACGGTAAGAGATATTCCAAAAACTCGAACTAAATGGTTTATATCCACTCTTTCATTGCACGTACCGCTAAACAATGGAATTTGCTACCCGAGTGGGTGTTCCCTGATAGATACAATCTAGATGCCTTTGCGAGTGAATCAGTTTCTTCTAGGCGAACGTGCTCCACCATAGACCGCATCCGTAAGCAAAAAAAAAGACAAAGGCAACATTATTTTTAGTAAAAAAAATAGATAAGGCCTGTCTATGACCATTGCAGCGATACACAGAACTTTGGGAGAGTTTTGGCGGAATCGCGGTAAAAGTCTTGTCGCCCCAATGTATTTTTTCTAAAACTAGTGTTTTTTCGAGTGTTTATGTATAAAAATAGTGGTGTTTTATTCATAAAGTGCCGAATTACAAGCGCAAGTATGGGAAAGTGATATAATGTGGTGAAACATGACTTTTCGTGTTGCTTCCAAAAGTCCACCCAGAAGCTAATAAAGTCTCCACTACTAAGGCATGACTTGATTTTACTGGCACGGATTGGACTGGACTTTAACTGTAACTATAGATGTACCTAAGACATGAATTGCAAAAACTGAAGACAAGGCAGTATGGCTTTATAGCTTTAGCCTGCCCGACGGGGCAAATTAATTTAAAAAAAACACAGAACTTTGAGTAAGTAGGTACTATTATCTGGTGCTATGGCACTAATTGCTTTGAGTCATAGTTGTCGATGGTTGGTCTCAATAGCCCTGTAATTTCGGTATTGACGTATTGTACGATTTGACATTAGGTATTTCATGGGCGAAAACTCAGGCGCAGTACGATTTAAGAATAAAACCACATTATATTACCACGTTATATTGGCGTTCATAACAATAAAATTGTGAATCATTCAACTGAGAATCTCAGTGAAAATTCGCTAGTATAATAGATAAAATTTATCACGCTTTATACGTGAAGCATTTTGGAGAATGTGCTACTGAGCTGTACAACCTTGTACTTCCATCCCCAACGTTTTGACTCTACGTTTCTCATCCGTACGGCCAAGGAATGGAACAAGCTGCCGGCTTCCTTGTTTCCTGAGAGATATAATCTAGGTCTTTTTAAGGCCAGAGTGAATAGGTATTTTCTAAGCCTGAGTGCTTAATCTTCGACCACATCATCGCTTACCATCAAGCGAGTTCGAGGTCAAACGCGAACATACCTATCCGTATTTTAAAAAAAACGTAAGCATTTCTTCGAGTAGGTACATAAAAGTCTGGACCAACCCTGTTTTTATAAACTGTCCACTGCTGGGCGTGGGACTCTTCTAATTGTGAGAACGATAAGGTCATAGTCCACCACGCTGGCCAAGTGCGGGCAGTGGCATTTAAATATACATCTTCAAAAACTTGTTTTTAAAGAACTCGACATAAGTTCTAGGATCGTTCTCCCTTGTCCAAAGCAGCGATGCCCTGAACTGTTGTTTTTCAAAGTTCTGTGTTTCGCTGCAATAGTCATGGACAGGCGTTATCTTATACCACCTTTAGTAGAGCGAATCGATCGTTTCATTTCTTTAATTTAAAAAAAAAAAGAGCTTAAATTCGACCATATTTTGCAAAAATCATTCGAAAGGTTTAAAAAGTAGAGTCCCTGAGCAACTGGTTAGATTATGTAGATCGTTAATTTGTATTTTGTTCCAAGTACAGCTTATTGTGAAAAAGCGCCATCTAGACATATTTATTGAAACTGTAATAAATTAGCGGAAGACATTAGCAGTGACACGA
Source organism: Biston stratarius (assembly GCA_950106695.1). Classification (NCBI taxonomy): domain Eukaryota; kingdom Metazoa; phylum Arthropoda; class Insecta; order Lepidoptera; family Geometridae; genus Biston; species Biston stratarius. Next base: position 10,158,844 of record OX467115.1, on the reverse strand, counting down.
CAACACACGTCCTACACTTTACATGCTTAAAACACTGTAAGAAGTTTAAAGTAATTCCGCTAGATGGCTGTTTTTCCTCGTTGAACAAAAGATTTTTGTTTTCTAATAATTTAATTTAATTATAATGTATAAATACTCAATATATTCTCAATATTGTCTTTTAATTACGATAATCATAATAAACAAAACATATTCTATATTTTATGCTTATAAATAACATTACAGTTCAGTTTAGATTGAGCTGCAGAACACGAAAAATACAGAACACAATATTTTAATAGACAATCATAAATAAAATTACACAAAATACACAAAATTGGTGACTTTTGCAAAAAGAAAGATTATTGCGACCGTGACAGGACTCGAACCTGCAATCTTCGGATCCGAAGTCCGACGCCTTATCCATTAGGCCACACGGTCCTTATGAAATGCGTTAAAATTTATATATAAAAGCAATTTTTTATCGATCGTAGTTAAAATGTTATCAAGAACCATTTAATTATTACGTAGGCAAAATTTTAGTAATTATTAACCCCTCCCTCTCCCTTGTCAGCAAAAGTAAGCAAAGATCTATTCTCTATTGATTTAGATTACTTCCGTCTCCAATGCGTGCTATGCAAAGCAAGCCTCAGTATATGTACCTACAGCGTATTTTACTCTAATAATGATTCGGTACATAATGGACTGACAGGGCACGCTGTGTTACAATAAAAACGGGTCTAGTTCGAGTCGGACTTTAAATTTCAGTTATTTTCAATCAATAATAATAAAATATGTATTTTAATAATGTATTTTCAAGTCATCAATCACATCGATGTAGCCTAGGTAACTAAATATCAGCCAATATTATATATTTTTATTCATAGAAGGCTCTACATAAGTATTTGATATTCGTAGTAGTGTGAACCAGTTAGTTAATATTATTTTTATTAAGATGGCACCTAAAAGTAGGTACCTAAATCATTTACCAAAAAAAATTCACGTGTCAAGTAAGTACTTATAAGTAATTTTCAACTACGCCAAAGGCCATTGGCGGCGGTCGATTCCGGTCATGCCTTTGGAAAGTAATGATGCCATAACTACAAGGTTTGATGGAATTTTGAAAGCAACACGAAAAGTCATGTCTCACCACATTATGTAGATAACTAGGTATACAATATCACATTCCCACACTCGTGCACGTTTGCCACTTTATGAATGTAATGTTACACCGCTATTTTTATATATAAAGATTATTTGACACGTTTGAAATTATCCGATTTCCCGCCAAAACTTCCCAAATAATTTTCGTAAACTTATTGTCTCGAGTCGCACGTAATGCTGGCAATTAATAATTTTTACGTATAGCGCCATCTATCGACACTTAGTATAATCATTTAGGTATCTAACAGTGTAGCACGGTAAGTTTGTATTTAGCGCTATCTAGTCTCCTTTTTCCGAACTATTATAACCGTAACCAGACCAGATAAATAAGTAGAGAAACCAAAATCAACAACCGCATCGAGCAGTAACTTGTTTAGTTTTGCTCTCTATTGATAGATGGCGCTGAACGCAATGAATTTTCTTTTGTGCTAATTGGATCGTAAATATATGGAGGGTTTTAGTGGGAACGCGGAAAGAAAAAATACAATGCACGACGCATTATATTTTTTTCCAAATCTAGTATTTTTTCGATTGTTTATGTATAAAAATAGTGGTGTTTTATTTATAAAATGCCGAATTACAAGCGCGAGTGTTGAAAAGTGATATATTGTGGTGAAACATGACTTTTCCTTTTGCTTCCAAAACTCAATTGAAGCTTATAGTAAAGTCACCACTACTTTACTAAATCATGACTAGATTTGACTGGCACGGACTAGACTTGACTAAGACTGGCCTTGACTATAAAATTAATGAAGCTGAAAACTGCACACAAAATACAGAAACATTGAAACTGGCGGAATGCACAGAATGCGATGTCTTAAAGAAAGAGAAAAAAAAAAACAACAGAAATCATATAGAGTAATTTTCTACAAGTTTGAATTCTTTTCAACTGAATTGCCATGATTATTAGCTTGGTTGAAAATGTAGGTATATATCTCAAAGGTGGGATAAACTATAGCAAGCTTTCTTAGTGATCGGGTTCTAAAGGGCCTTGAGCCTTTGGGGCCCGATGCACGGTATAGTCCCTTAGTAACTACACCACTACACTAGAGTGTATTCTGTACTCTACTAACGTGTGTTTGGCGTCGAAACAGCGGGGCTATCCGCCTACCCGGTTGTCAACTGAACAAAGAAGAGAAAAGAAGATTCTCTAGACCAGAGGTCCCCAAACTTTTTGGTCTCGTAGACCACGTGCCATGTTTTTCGGTTCTGGGTAGTCCCCAGCTAAGTTAATGTTGCATTTTTAAAGTTCAAATGAGTTTTTGATTGATTTCTAACTGTGCGTACCTATATGACATGACAACATTTTTGATATTTAATACTTTTAGTATGTAAAATGTTGATATCTGGTAGTTACTTATCATTACATGTTCAAGTTTTTACAAGTTTAAAGTGTATTACGATCTTAAAGCTAATATCCTAATAAATTACACAACTTTAGGCATGAGACAGTAATTCGCCACTAAAACTTATTTACGATTGCAAATTTTCACAATTAGTTTGTCTATAACCTTAACCATAATAGTTGGGGCTATTTCATCAATAGATCAAGCGACGATAGCTTAGCGGCTAAAGCGGTCAGTCCACACGCCGAAGGGTGTGAGTTCAAGCCCCAACAACAAACTTGAGCTGCCGGTGCAAAAAAAAATCATCGTGGAGAAACAATAGCATTGTGGTAGAGTACTTTCTAGTACTCGGCTGAATAGCTACCACCCTCAAATTCAAAATTTACCGCCATAACACCTAACAGTGTGTTCCCGCAGCCTCACTTGAGAGCCAGTCCCGTTCCATGCTTGGTGTGCTCTATCATTTACGACCACACCGTCACTTGATATGAGGTGACCTGTGATAAAAAAAAAAGATTGTCAACAAAAAAAAAAAAAAAAGTCACAACCTTGATAAGTCCATTACATCTTACATTCCTCGTTTACATCTTACAAACCCTAATTTTGTTTTCTCTCACATGGATCCTGTGTCGTTCGTCGTCGACCCCTGGGGGTCGATATAGACAACTTTGGGTATTTCTATTCCTCAAAATTAGAACCCAAAGGGATTCCCAAACTATTTTGCGCAAGAGACCTTTTCCAAAATGAACTGATAGGTACCTCAGATCCCATAGCCAAATTACTTTCAAAATCCTATCTCTAGTTTATTTCCTATTGATATAAATTTCAAACTTTGGTTGTTGGTAAAAACAGTTGGTTAATTGAATTATTACATTACTGTGTTCCGGTTTGAAGGGTACTGCAGATAGATAAATTACAGGGCTGTTGAGACTAACCATCGAAACTCTCAAAGTAATGAGCGCCGAAGCAGCGATACCCTGTAATTTGTTTTACTACTCAAAGTTCCATGTAACGCTGCAATGGTCATCGACAAGCGTTATCTCTTACCATCAGGAGAACGTCTCGTTCGTCATTATACCTATACTTTTACATTAAAAAAATATTAAAATATTAGTCATTCTTATAACGAGGTGGTGCACGTAACACAATTTATACAGTATCTTGAAAGTTTCAAATAAGAACTTGTGTTAATTAATTATTTCCAAAGGGGTCGATTTTTAGACCTCGTCAATCCCCAAAATTAGATATCGACCACTTTGGGAATCTCTGCTTTAAATCATATTTTAAATTTAGGTACAAATTAGCTAGGAATTGTAGTAGCAAAGAGCCAGATATATGTATGGCCAAAATCATTAGAACCCACTTGGCGGCTTTGCACACCGTCTTGAGTGCCAATTTGTCGCTCCTGGGAAGCACTCATGTTTGCCCCTTTGCCATAGCTTAGTTGACAGTTACTAGGCTCTTTACCTCCTTACCGTAGATTTGGTACAACCCGCACATTTTGTCGATTTTAAGTCTCTATTTTATTGCATGGAATAGGCACAGCAATTGGTATCTGAAATTAAGATAGACATTTAATACAAAAAGGAATATAATGAGTAGGTATTTATTTATGTAAATAAATACCATTGTTTTTGTTTAAAGCATCCAATATCGTGTAGTAGGTATAGCCAGTCAAACTTACATTTAAAATATAAATGTAAATGTACCTAACTAATAAGACGAACGAGACGCTCTCTTGATGGATGATAACGCATGTCCATGACCATTGCAGCAATACACAGAACTTTGAGTAGCAAAACAAAGTTCAGGGCATCGCTGCTTCGGTGTTCATTACTTTGAGACTTTGGATGGTTAGTCTCAACAGGCCTGTAAATTCGCTAGCTCCAGTACCTTTCAAACCGGAACACAGTAATATTTACACACTACTGCTTGGCGGCCGGTACTTACCGAGATGACAAATGGGGCACCTGCCCCGGGCGGCAGCTTCAGTGGGGCGGTAAAATCATAATGTAAGCTACCTAATATGATTGAAAAGAAAGCTTGTTTCACAAACCGTCTAGCTTCCAGCGCACGTTGTTCTATCGATTATTCGTTTGATCGACAATCGACGCCCAGCTGGTTTTGAAACATATACAACGTTATGAAAATATTCTAAGTTGATTTTCGGGGGAATCGTCGTCGCATCTAGAACTACTGTACGAGCGAGCTGAATTAACATGGTTTTTGAGGGTGAAAAATCGATCCAAGTTTCATTTTTAGGAAAACACGATTTTCCGAGTATTCAATTTATATACACCGAGCAAAGCTTGGTCACCCAGACAAGTGCTAAGTAGGTACCTATACAATATAAATTATGAAAGGGCAGTACCTATTCTTCCGGTTACAAAAATGCCACCACGTGGTTACAAATAAATTTGTTCGATTTTACCTGACTGCCAAGGAAGGGTTATGTTTTTCGCGCGTACCTAACCTATCCTGTATGTAAATTTCTTTATTACCGTATCTTTTGAACAACCGTATGGATCATGACAATTAAGGTATCGTTAGATTCGTCTCAATAACCCAATTCAAATTCATTACATTATTCTCGCAAAGTAGGTATTAAATTTAAATACATATCTGGGGTTCTTTATTTTATCTGTAATATAATAGCATGCAAGTATTTGATTCATTGAAATTATTATTGTAATTTGATTAAATTATATTATCCATTAGATTCAATATAAAATTTATTTATCCTTAAAAAATAGTCTTTAGATAGGTCGTTGTAAAAATAGCAAAATGGCGGATTTTTGACGTGAAATAGTTTCTAATGGGTAGGTAAATAGGATAATTAAAAAAAACCAAACCCATCGAGTAGGGTACCAAAAAAAAGGAAATTAAAAGGGCATTACAAATATATACATATACATAAGTTATATGTTTAAATTTAATTAGAAACAAGAAATTTGTTTAATAACCTTTTTTCATTTACATAATTATAGCTATTTTATTCGCAGTCAGATTATAGATCTTTTTAACCTTTCAGCTTGTTTAAACTATTTATTTCAAACACTGGGGAGTGGGGGCGCCACTATCAAGTTTCTGCCCCGTTTGGAATAAATGGTAGATCCGGAGCTTTAGGACACGAGTGCTGCCACATAACAGGTACACATTTACCGTATCATCATCCCTTCTCGAACAAACTATTTATACCGAGCTGTCAGTTTAATACCGATCAAAGCGGCATCCACCATCTGTCCCACAAAAAGCATATCTCCGTAAAAAGTTAAGTGGGTAGACTACTGTAATAACCTGTGGCATTTTTTTGATACATTCTTAAACCACGGGTGGCCGGTCAAGACGAAAGAACGGATTGAATGAACCAATCAGAGGGCCGTGTGAGAGATGAAACAATGCCGCCTTTGTTGTGGGCGGGGCTTGCATTGTGTAGCACAATGGGAAGATAGCAGGGCCCTTTGTCCCCTTTGTGTGGGCTATTGTGAACCTATTGCTGTGTGCGCCGCCTTAAGAGGTGTGGTTTGCTGAAAATCGTTGTTTTTACACGGAACCCGATTGGCGAATAGGTTGGGTCGGATATGTATTTCAGTGGGTTTAAGATTAACAATACGTATATAAGACATATTACGAACCTTTCTCCTTAAGAACACGTGATAAATGTACCCAATTATTTATATTTTATTCTTGCATAGGTAATAAAATTGCTATTTTTCTTGTAGAAGCAACGCGCCAGGTAAAAAAAATAAAATAAAAATATGTAACAAAACAAAAACAAGAATCTGTATTAACAAATAAAAGTAACAATTAATAATACTATATTCTGCCGCCAAGTAGTAGTGTGTAAACATTACTGTTTTCCGGTTTGAAGGGTACTGCAGCTAGCGAAATTACAGGGTTTTTAAGGCTAACCATCGAAAGCCTCAAAGTAATGAGCGCTAAAGTAGCGATGCCCTGGACTTTGTATTGTTATTCAAAGTTCTGTGTATCGCTGCAATGGTCATGGACAGGCGTTATCTCTTACCATGAGCAGAGCGTCTGGTTAAATATATAAAGTACCTGTTCGGCAAGCCAGGTTATTAGCTTTCAGTTGAAGAGTCCCCTAAAAGGCGCATCTCTCACTTCCTAAATTCAACTGTACCTCTAAACTAGCTCGATTCTACCCAATTAGTCACAGTTGCAAACGCTTGCCGTTAACAATTCAGCAGTACTTCGTTACAATAGATTTAAACCACAACAGCAGTTTCAATCTAGAACACGAGCAATAAATAAAGCGTAACTCGTAAGCCAGACAATGTTATCGATCCGTCCGGGACAACGGATTCGGGACACGAAGGAAATGTGAGTTTTCTTTCTACCTTCTACCTTCGTTCGACGCGGTTTGCGCTTGTTAGTCAAATGTAGGACAAAATTGTAGATCTGTTTTGCGGGATAGTGTTTGTTTTACTTATGCGGGATTATTCACGTTTAATGTTAGCAGAAACTTACTATGTCTTAGATTTTATGCGATTAAAAGTTTTTTTTTTATAGTTGACAGACTAAGTGTTTGACAATAGCTCACCTCATGTTAAAAAGGACAGTGTGGACGAAGATGGTAAACACACCTGGAATGGAACTGGCCCTAAAGTGAGGCTGCCGGAACTCACCGTTGTGTTTAGCGACAGATGTTCAACTTGAGAGTGGTAGCTAGCCAGTCGAGTACTAGAAAGTACCCTACCACCATGCTATAGTTTCTTCACGATGTTCTGGTAGATCTGTTATTAGCTAGAACGGTTTTAAGAATGCGTTATTGCTTACTGTCATAAGATTGTCTAATTCATCTCATTAAAGATCTTGGTCAATGACGAATCCGACGTGACGCTGAGGGTTCTATACCTCTCTACAAATACCATTATAATTTTATAGTTAGGTATAATAAAATCATGGGAAGATTAACGCCTTTAGGTTAAGGCTAAGGAAGGTATGTCTTATCCGTTTTAACAACAGAGTAAAAATTAAAAAAATTAAGGTTTGTGGTTATTTCTTGCATTTTATTTCTATATTTTTTATTATAAAGTTCATATTGAACCTGTTATTTATTATGGTTTAAAATATTCCTACAACCGATTAAAATTAGACACGTAGATATACAGAGAGGGGACACTTATTCCACCACTCCATGACCCTTATTCCACCCTCTCCGTTCCACCACAGGACTAGCAAAAGAACGGCACACTCATATCCGTTCCTCGTGAATGTTCGCAGAATTCGTACGCAGCGATTCGGCTCTACTTCGACGATTATATGACATCCCATGAATAGAACCCATTGTTTCCTATAAACTACGATTTGGATAGATTTGTTTTAGTTTAGCGTGTTCCATCCTCGGCCGCAGCGTCACTTTCCATCAGACAAGTTGGTATCCAAACGTAAATCTATTTAATTTAAAAAAAAATACCTGTCAAGTGCTATTGGGACTCGCGCACGAAGGGTTCCGTACTTCTTAATATATATAACTCAAAGGTGACTGACTGACTGACTGACTGACTGACTGACATAGTGATCTATCAATGCACAGCCCAAACCACTGGACGGATCGGGCTGAAATTTGGCATGCAGGTAGATGTTATGACGTAGGCATCCGCTAAGAAAGGATTTTGATTAATTCTACCCCCAAGGGGATAAAATAGGGGATGAAAGTTTGTATGAAACTTTGTCAATTTTAAACCGATCGGGCTGAGACTTTGCATGCATAAAGCTACTATGACGTAGGCATCTAGCGCGGGTGAAACCATGGGGCACAGCTAGTTATCTATAAAAACGGCAAAAAAAAAAACACGTTTGTTGTATAAGAGCCCCCTTAAATATTTATTTTAATCAGTTTTTTAGTATTTGTTGTTATAGTGGCAACAGAAATACATCATCTGTGAAAATTTCAACTGTCTAACTATAACGGTTCATGTGATACACAGCCTGGTGACAGACGGACAGACAGACAGACGGATGGACAGCGGAGTCTTAGTAATAGGGTCCCGTTTTACACTCTGGGTACAGAACCTTAAAGAAAGAGATGTTAATCAGTGAACCTTAGTATAAAGGTTCCGATAGTTACATTTTGGGACGGAACCCTAAATTGTTACGTGATATAATTATAATTGACTAGTTAAAACTTTCGTTCAAAAGAGTGCCTGAGAAAAATCTTTTTCATAAAATACCGCCTTAGAAATAAATTGTCTAAACCACTGAAACCTCTCAGCTGTAGGTCCCATTTCCCTCCATTTTTATATATTTTTAATAAATCCATCGAACAGCAATTAGGTTCGAAGCAGCCCATTGTCGCGCGGAAAACTTTGATTGGCTGCGACCTTTAGAATACAAGCCAATTATTTATCGAATACCGATTGAGCACGACCAAGTTTTATCACGGATTGGAGCTTGGACAGAGAATCACATCTTAAACACGACGTCGAGAGACATTGCCTTTTGAGTCGGTGCGTGGTGGTAGAGTATTTTTAGTACCTCATCGACTGGCTAGCTACCACCAAGCCAAAGCACCTCACGGTGTATTCCTGCAGCCTCAAGCTAGGCCTCTTAACATTAGGTGAGCAGTGGTCAAACACCTGTCAACAAAAAAAACACGGACAAGTGCGAGTCAGACTCGCTCACCGAGGATTCCGTACAAACTAGTAGGTAATATAAATATTTCGGGAATCGAGTGTTGTTTATAGTTTTGAACCTATTTTTTTTGTGATTAAATTAAAAATTTACATAGCGCTATTATGGCGTAAAACTAATCACATAGTCATAGTTAGTTATGTAGCGGTGATAGCTCAGTGGTTAGCGCGCTAACCAATGAGCTTGAGCTGCCGGTGAAGGAAAACGTCGTGAGGAAACCATAGCGTGGTGGCAGGGTACTTTCTAGTACCTACTCGGCTGGCTAGCTACCTATAATTGAAAATCTGCCGCCAAGCATCTAACGGTGCGGTTCGGCAGGTTAACTTCAGAGCCAGCACCATTCCAGGCTAGGTGTGCTTTACCATCTTCGACCACACCGTCACATAACATCAAGTGAGCTGTGGTCAAACATGTGGCCTATCAACTATAACAATAAATTAGTAGTGTTACTAGAAGCTTTGCGCATTTTGAGTTGTCTCTCTGTGATTATATTAGACGGACCCTGACGTCACAGCCAGGCAGGGTTCAATAGGCCAATAATTAAAACCACTTGGAAATCTCCTTCTGAGAGAAGCATTTTAATTAATTGAATTGTTTTAGTTGTGTTCGGTGTAGTTTTGAGATTGTTTACGAATTGTTTGGGAATTCTGAAAGAGTTGGATGTAAGGAGAAATAACAATTGAAATTGTCTTTTCTAATTGGCTTACTAATAAAACACGCCCGTAATGACTAAATGGTTATTAATACATTTGATTTGTTAACATATTACAATCCATTTCATTTCAGTCTCGATGTACCTAATGAGCGCCAAAACATGCGCGATGTCCTGTACTTTGTTTAGCTACTCAAAGTACTGGGTTGTTGCAATAGTCATGGACAAACGTTTTCACTTACCATCAGGGGAGCATTTTGTCTCATTAATTTTACAATAAATATATTTAAAAAATTCCACCGGGTAGCAGCTGAGATAGTATGGTCTAGTCTGGAAATTGAAATATTTATGGTAGAGAAGAATTGAGATTTCTACTCTGTCACAGAATAAATAGCAGTTAGTTCATGCTCAGCATGCAGCACCTTCAAAGTCTCATCTTTAAATTTATATAGACGCTCTCCTGATGGTAAGAAAATAATATATTATTTGCGAATATAAAAAACAAAGTCAAGTTATGTTCAAAATCAAAATCAAAATCAAAAAGTCATTTATTTAGTTTAGGCCCTGGTAAGGCACTTATGAACGTTAAGTTACATATTTGAATCTACCACCGGCTCGTAATTACGCTTCAACTGAGAAGACTCCGGCAAGAAACTCAGCAAGGCATTTTTTTTTGTGGATCTTTCTTTTCATATTAGGTTACAGTTTATACAGTTTACAGTTATAGATATTAATACATTATGCCTACTACAATTGTCACTTAGCCAGAGGGATGCAAGTGCAGAGAGAAGTTACTACGACCATATATTCCTGTCTTCCACGTAGGTAATGAGCCACCTTATAGTAGGCTTTGTCAATGTTGTCAATTTTTGTTCATCATCCACTTTATATTTTGATGCGCGCCTACAACCACTTCTCATATAGGTACCTACTGTGGGGATGGTTGGCAGAAAATGCTTTAGCATTAAGTCCTCCTTTTAACATATGTATTTCAGTCAGTGTGCAATAAAGAATTAAACAAATAAATAAGTGATTTACATGTTCCGACACATGGAACTTTGAGTAACAAAAGAAAATCCAGGGAAACGCTGTTCCGACGCTCATTTGTACTGCTTTCTTAAATATGGATAAGTCCATGAAAACTTCTAGCTTAAATTATAAACAGGATTCAGCGAATCATTTTAGAAAGGTTCTTATAAGTAGTTTCAAGTATTGGTATTTTTCTTTCCATGAAAAGATTTTCTTTATGAAATGCCATCTTTCAGTACCTAGTATTGCAGATCCTTTAGAAGATAATCCCTCCTTTGTATCCTCTGGCTGTCCACTTGGCTTTACACCCTCGGAGGTCAAGAGGGCTAATCAAAGGGATATACTTCCCTTGTGGAGATTGAAATATCATCTGAAGAATTTGGAGAGTTCAGAACAAGCTATCGTCGTTTGTTTTTTTCAGTTCTGGGGATTTTCTTGTAATAGGTACTTAGGTACTTTACACATTTTTAATACATTTTTAGTTGTATAAATGTTGTATTTTGAATATAATAAGACTTTTATTGATGTACCTAATTACTAGCTAACGCCCATGACATCGAATTTTAGAATGATGTTCAAAGAGAATGAATTTGTACCTAAGTAGGTATATGATGTAGTCATAAAACTTGCGCTATTTTATTGTTAGATTAAAATAAAGGATAGGTACTTTTTATCCATGAATAAAGTTCCATAAGAAGAAGTCTAAGTATATATACCAAATTTCAAGTGGATAAGTCCAGTTGTTCGTTTTTTGATAAAATTTATATTTACATTTTTACATTTATAAAAAAAAAAAAAAAATACATTTTGTAGCTATGATAGCTCAGTGGTAAGCGCGGTCGGTTCGCATGCCGAAGGGCGTGGGCCAAATCCCAACAATGAGCTTGAGCTGCCGGTGAAGGAAAACATCGTGAGCGTGGTGGTAGGGTACTTTCTAGTACTCGGCTGGCTAGCTACCACATCAAGTTAAAAATGTACCGCCAAGCATCTAACGGTGTGTTCCGGCAGCTTCACTTGAGAGCCAGTACCATTCCAGGCTAGGTGTGCTTTACCATCTTCGACCACACCGTCACTTAACATCAGGTGAGCTGTGGTCAAAAAGCCAGCCTGTCAAGCATTAAAAAAAAAAACATACTTATATGCGATTTATATTGACAGTGTTTAGTTTTAAATATCATTCAAAGTCACCCATCCGACTGACCACATTTTCTTTAGTGATCTAATGAGAACTTCTCGAGACGCTACCTTATTGTAGCAAACGATAATAATTTGTGCGCTAAATAGTGATATCTAAATCGTCCAGACTACGCCGATCGCTCTACTGAGTCCCGAAAATCGATATAACCCTACAGGTTCTCTCGCAGGTGCATTGTGGGGGCACAATGGGCCCCACACCCCCGCAGTACCCCTCCGTACCCTATTGTGCCCCGTGCGTTGTTGCATGCTTTATTTGGATGTTATGAATGATTATGAATGGGACGATACGTGGGACGCAATAAGCATGGATTTTCATAGTGGCTACGTAAATTAGATTCAGGGTTCCATAGTTTATTCAATACTTACATTGATTTTTGGGATACAACTCAGAAATTTGTTTAAAGGACCACGGTGAATGAACCGTCTATTTCAGGTGCTTTCTTTCTTGAGCAGACGGTGAAGGAAAACATCGTGAAGAAACGATAGCATGGTGGTAAGGTATTTTCTAGCTACCACCCTCAAGTCAAAAACCTGCCGTCAAAACGTCACTCGAGAGCCAGTTCCATTCCAGGCTAGGTGTGCTTTACTAAAAAAAACCTTATCTTCGACTAAACCGTCACTTAACATCAGGGTCATTAACATCTTAAAAAAAAGGGTAGCCTTATTTGAGAGCCAATTGTATTCCAGGTTAGAAGTGTTTACCATATTGGACACCACTGTCACTTAACATCAGCTGTGTGCGGTTAAACAAAAACTGGGATGCTCTTTTGTTGAGTTCTGTCTGATTTAATTTGAACTGCCATCATGAGCAGAATTGGACTCTACTTTCTAGTTTCAAACTCCTATTGAAATTATGCTTCGGAAATTAATGAAGATGCGTCGGTACTTCACGTCAGAACAGTTGTTCACTTTGTACAAAGCTCAAGTTCGTTCGTGCATGGAGTAGGTACTGCTCGCACCTTTGGGATGGATACGCTAAATACCAGCTGGAGGCGTTGGAGTCAATTGAGAAGCGTGCCAAGAGGCTCATCTACGACGACTCCATTGTTCAAGCTAAATTACAAAGCCTAGATCATCGTCGCAAAGTTGCTAGTTTATCGGATTTATTTTGGAGAGTGTGCTTCAGAACTACATGATCTAATTCCCCCATGCTCATTATTCTATTGGACAGCCAAAAGCTCAAAAAAGCGACATCGTTTCATGGTCGACGTTCCAAAAACTCGAACGAAACGATTTGATTCCACATTCATTGTGCGCACCGCTAAACAGTGGAATGCGCTGCCTGAGTGGGTGTTCTTCGTTGGATATAATCTTGGTGTCTTCAAGACGAGAATAAATCGATTTCTTCTAGGTAAGTGTGTACTCCATCTTAGACCGCATCATTACTTAGCATCAGGTGAGATGGCAGTAAAACGTAAGCCTATTTCTTATTAAAAAAATATGCGTAGTCGCCAAAAAAATCTATTCCTATATAATAATCTCTAAGACTTAGGTAATAAGCGTTAAAACATATGAGCAATACCTATCGATATACATACCTATTTAATTACTCTTTCCCACCCTCACCTACTTATATAAAACTGATACTAACTCATCAATCTTCAAAAAAACTTTACAACCCATGAATGACCTGAATAGAATATTTTCGAAAATGGCGGCGACCCTTAAAGGCCATTGATAATATAATATTTTTAGGGTTCCAAGCACAAGCAGTGTGTCTAACGGAACCATATAAATAAGCAGACACCATTTATCAATCATTTGAAAACATTTGAATCGTAAAAACAAGCTCGTAACATATACTTACGGTAAATTTTCTAACAAAGCAAGAAATCAAGAATCAAGAAGAATTCCAATCCTGCTTCGGATACTACAGTTTCCCAAAGTCTTGAACATCGTTACAAGTGGCTTGTCTGTAGATTTTCTACCAGCTATACTTTGGAGAGTGCGCTTCAGATCTACATGACCTAATTCCATCTTGGCCATTCTACTATCAGATTGCCAGGAGCACTAAGAAGTGACACTGCTTCATGGTCGATATTCCAAAAACTCGATCTAAATGATTCGAATCTGTCTTCATTGTACGAACCGCTAGACAATGGAATTTGTACGCGAGTGGGTGTTCCCTGAGAGAAACAATCTGGGTACCTTCAAGTCGCGAATGAGTCAGTTTCTTCGGGGCGAGCGTGCTCCGCCGTAGAACGCGTCTTCGCTTAACATCAGCTGAGTTGGTGGTCAAACGCAAGCCAAGTTTACCGATTTTCGATTATTAGTTTTAGGGACGGTGTTAAGGAATTCCTAAAAAACTTATAATAATAATGATAGCTATTAATTTAAAGAAAATTAAGAACTTTTACAAAAAAGGCATTCATGGAGACTGCCGATAGAAGCGAAAAGTTGAAGTTAAAATGTCACATTAGCATGTGATTTGTGACCCCATAAGTTTTATCCTACCAAAAAATCACACAAAGCAGATAAAGAAGTTTTTGCTTTAACAAAAATTGTTAATACACAAGTGTTAATCCATAGTTTATCGATTTTCGATTATTAGAAATTAAAATCGCGAGACCCAGTTCATTGATACTAATTATAGAATGGTACGGAACCCTCGGTGAGTCTTATTCGTACTTGACTGGTTTTTTTAAAATAACTATCAAGTAACCGTTTGCCTAATCATTGGGTGCAACTTCACACACCTGCCCTTTTATTAGTGCAATACATTTTGTAAATAAAAAACCCTTTGAAAGAAGAGGAAGCGATAAAAAATCACCAGTAACTGACACCATAAACTTTCGGCCGTTTTTTGACTTTGTTTTTTTTTTTCATTCATAAATATTTGTGAAGGATGAGTTTAGTACGTTGACGTCTAGTAAATATAATTAAGCTGGGTGCCAACTGCGATAAAGTAACGAGTGAAAACATTATTAGGTACTAATTTGTTGTTTCTCTCTCGGTGGGTAGGTGGTAGATGACCTTCTGCCAGTAGTCAGCGTGAATCAAATCCACGTGAAACTATGCACGTGAACTACATATTTAGGCCGAGAGAAAAAAATTGCGATATGAGTTTTTCTTTATTTTTGGCATAGCACTTTTTTTCGGTGTCAATTTGATATTTTAAAATATTTCCTGATAAATCAAGTTTAAAAACCCAAATTACAGTCATTGTCATGGTCCAGTCATGCCCTAGTAAAGTTGTGATTACTTTACTAAGTCTAGCAAGCAACACGTTTCACCACATTGTATCACTTTCCCAAACATGTAATCGTAATTCGGTCCTTCGTGAATTTACACTACGAATTTCTACGAGTTTTTTTTTTTACTTGAAAGAAAAACAAGTTTTCGAAAAAAATACAGTGCGTTGAAATCTTTTTACGCGTTTCTACCTATTCGGAAAGATTTTTTTTTTACGCGCCAATTTACAATTTTTTTCTTATTCAGCCAGATCGTTAACTTTTTGTCACAGATTTTATCAAACACTAATCGTTAACTTATACAGCTTGACAAAAAAAGTCATTCTAGGGATGGTGTTAAGGAATTCCTCGCTCCCATGGCGTTTTTTGGTGTTTTACACGGCCACAGCTAAATGTCATTGTTGGACGCTAAGGTGAATCAGCTTTTATTGGTTCAGGTGGTATTGTGGAGGAACAAAGAACTTCGAAAAGGATTATGAACTTGAATAGAGATGATACCTAAGCCCTGACCTGGAAGTTAACTTAAATAATAATTTTATTTATGCTTATATTAATATTTTTATTAAAAAAAACACAATTTCATTCCACTAAGCCTAATCACATTGGCATCTAGGTTACATTGTTTTATTACGGGTTTCCGGTGCTTACATCAGATGGTGATGAAACCGGAAGGTAGGTGGGGAAGGAAGGTAGTTCATTGGGACTATTCTAGTGACCATAAATACCACAGAAAAGCAAAATACGCAATTTTGTATTATTGGATAACATAATTTTTACACTTATTACATTTAAATACTACTGTACCGATTTTCACGATTTTTTTTTGTAACGTAGCGTAGGACGCCCTGAGACTCGATGGAGTGATGATATACGTAGGACAGCTGGCGGTGGATGGAAGCGAAAAGCCGAAGATCGGGCTGTGTCTTGGGAGAGGCCTATGTCCAGCAGTGGACTTCGATAGGCTGATGATGATGATGATGTACCGATTTTCATGAAATTCCATAGGTAGTAATATGATTTATTTTTTGGAATATTTTATGGGATCAATTTAAAACTATATCCTTTCTAGTGATTAAATAATTTTCGTAATCGGTTTATGATGGAGTTCTGACTAACAAATATAAAAAAACCAACCGTATTGAGAACCTCCTTAAAACCTTAATGTCAGTTTAAAAAAGTTGCATATATATAACAACTTTATAATTGAATAAATAAAGATCACAGTACGTTTCACATAGCGCCATCTAGTCCCAAACTAAACAAAGCTTGTACTATGGGAACTGGACTACTAACAGGTTTTTTGTACTAAAATACATAAAAATTTGGAAATACTTAAAAGTTTGTCCTGGATTCGAACCCACGCCCTTTAACTTAGGATGCAGAGAGATAACAGTAAAAATATCAATATGACGTACCTACTTGCAACCAGATTGATATCGTTGAGAGCAAGAATACAATGTATTACTTAGAAACCTTTTCGTAGCTACAGAGTTTGAATGAAAATCTATTTTCAAACTTCTAACAACTTGAAAGCGTCACCAATACATGAAACTTGTCTGCTGGCAAGAAGTGATTTGCCTAGACTCCGCGGCGTAAGCTGATGTGACTACACGTTTGGTGTAGCGTAGGAAATATCCTAATATAAATAACAATTTGACTTTTTTTTTTGTTTGACGTTACAGTAGTTTGACCACAGTTCACCTGATGTTAAGTGACGGTGTGGTAGATGCTAACCACATCTAGTCACAAATGGAAGTGCCTCTCAAGTGAGGCTTGAGGGTGGTAGCTAGTCAGACGAGTGCTAGAACCCTACCACCATGCTATGGTTCCTCAAGATGTTTTTCTTCACCGGCAGCTCAAGATCATTATTAGGGGTTTGTTATTTTTGATATAAATTTCTGACACGGTAGTAACTTTGGCTTTGCTTAATTTGGGTGTATTAACTGATTTGAGTAAAATTTGGATTAAAGATTGCAATACCAAAATAAAATAAATAAACAGCGCCATATGACCCCGAACTAAGTAAAGCTTGTACGATGGAAGTCAGGTACCTAACTGATAGAACGGTAACACCCAGACACAGGACAAACATTTTTTTATACCACAAAATATTTGTCCTCGTGGGAATCGATCCCACGCCCTACAACTCTTAAAGCAGATATAACCTGGAAACATCACAAAATATTTTATCCAACGCATTCATATTGTGTATTTTTTAATTTATGTTATAAAGTAATGAAATTAACGAAAAGCTTTCCTAATGGTAAGAGATAACGCATTTCTATGACCATTACAGTGATACACAGAACTTTGAGTTACTAAACAAAATCCAAGATATCGCTATTTTGGCGCGTATTGCTTTGAGACATTCGGATGTTTATGATTATGCCGTGGTGGTGCCGGCGTAAGAATAGTACCCCACCCTCTCTACCCATGGTTGCCGTAAGAGTCGGCTAAGGGATGTAATCCGGAAGATGGGCAGCAGCGTCTTCCTTGAACAATCACACCTAACTGCGCTTGCCAACCTGCCTGCCAAGCGTGGCGAGTATTGGCGAAACCCTCCCAGGGGAGGCCTATGTCCAGCAGTGAACGACCTATGGCTGATGATGTGATGTGATTCGGATGGTTAGTCTTAATAGCAAATTCTCAGTTTTTAGTTACAAATCGAAGAAGTCCTGCTCTCGTACTCTGAGCGTCTTATTGCGATTCCCACTAGGCGCAAACAAAAAAGTTACGCGACCGCATATCGTATACCCACGCAGTAAGGTTCGCAGTCGCGAAGTTTTTAGCTCCTAACGGAACTTTTAGTAACGGCATAATTAGCACCTCAGGTTCTGGGGGCAGGTGTTTTAACTTTCAATACTAAGAAAGAAAGAAAGAAAGAAAGAAAAAAAGAAAACATTTTTTTTTATCAAACAACACTACAGCAACATCCTAGGATATACATAATAAAAGACGACATGAGTAATAAAAAGTTGTAGCTGTAGTGTTTAATGCGACAAAAAAGGTTAGTTCTCAGCATATTTTCGTCGATTTCTCAAAAGCGCTGGTTTTCAGAACTAAACTTTTGGGACGTAGGTACTTACGAAACTTAATAAAATAGAATACATACGAATATATAATAAAATAAAATAAAATATAAATATTACAAATTAACTGTATATACTCTCAATAGCTTTGCAATGTCGTAAATCCTTCAACATTAACCGGAACTTCAAATATGCGGTACTTGCAGGATAGTAAGTAAAATCTCGGTTCTGCCAGTTAAACAAAAATTTAATTCGTTTTTCGTTTTTCCATATTGCTAGGCCACGCTACCGGAGGGTGACGACTGGGGTCGGCTGGTCCACAGTGTTTGAGTTATATAATCGAAGCGTCGACGTTATGCTGTTAAGTTAATTTAAAAGTTACATTACACCACACCTAAAGACAAAGGCGGCTGACCTTTTATATGATTTATGTTTTTTGTTTCAGTTGTTATTATAAAGAATACATAGGAAATAACGCTTTTCAACCATAACTTTCTGAGAGTCTTTGTGTAGGGTGTTATAAAACATACATAAACACTCGGATACCTATCATTCAGAATGTAGGTTACTTTATAATTTACATTCAGACTGTAAGTCACTTTATAGTTTACATTCAGAGCATAGGTTACATTATAGTTAACATTCAGAGCATAGGTTACATTATAGTTTACATTCAGAGCATAGGGTACATTATGGTTTACTTGAGACCGTAGGTTACATTATAGTTTACGTACCGACCATAGGTTACATTATGGATTACATTCAGATCGTAGGTTACATTATGGCTTACATTCAAACCATAGGTTATATTATAGTTTACAATGAGATCATAGGTTACATTATAGTGTACATTCAAACCGTGGGTTACATTATAGTTTATAATTCAGACCGTAGGTAGGTTACATTATAGTTTATATTCAGACTTTAGGTTACATTATAGTTTACGTTCAGACCGTAGGTTACATTACAGTTTACATTCAGAATTTCTGGTACTGCGGTGGTAGCTAACGAGACGATCTCCTGCTAAACAGATCAACCACCGATATGAGTGTTGTGCAAATCTGAAATCCATAAATAAAATTTAAAGTTTCCATTACTGCGGGCTAGGGATTGAACCCATAACCTACGATACATCTTCTGAACAATCTACTACGATTTTATAACCTACATGCTAGCATCAGGTTTGTTCAGCACAAACAGACAAAAACTCCATTACGCTGATATAACGTTTTGAAACCATTATGACAATATATAATATAACATTTATTCGTAGAGCTTGGGACAGCGACTTATACGGAACTGGATGAGGCTTCGCTTACCCAAAAATTGCTTTTTCACTTAGTATAATCTGATTTTTTAAATAGTTGATATATAGGCTAGTTATTTGACTACCACTCACCTGAAGTTAAGTGACGGTGCGGTCGAAGATAATAAACACATCTAGAATAAGTACTGCCTCAAGTGAGGCTGCCGGAACAGACCGTTAGATGCTTGGCGGCAGATTTTCAACTTGAGTGTGGTTGTTAGCCAGCAGAGTGCTAAGAAAATACCCTACCATCATGCTAAGGTTTCCTCGCGATGTTTTCCTTTACCGGCAGCTCAAGCTTGTAGGGGTTTGAACCTACTCCCCTCGGTGTGTGAACTGACCGTGTTAACCACTGAGCTATCATCGCTACAATACTTTGTCTTTGTACGCAATAAAGAGTTTCTATCTATTTGTCCTACTATATGTACATATATATGCAGGTTATATTCTTCGGTTTTTATTTTTCTATACCACTTTGCATATCTAGTCACCCGACCTCCACAAAATCCCTATCATACATGAAACTCATATAATATCACAGAGCCGACAATGGCACAGACGTGTACGCCACACAATAGCAATGTCGACCGAATATAAAGCCTTGCTATAGAAATACGACCCTTATTGTGAAGTCCACAAAGCTCTGTAAAAGATCTGTGGTTCTAGGAGATTAATGTGGTTTTGAAATAAGTCTAGTACATAAAGCAAATGGTGATTTGATAGAAGGGTTAAGTATCTAGGCACTATATACAGACTCTCTTTTTTATAGTAGAAACTTAACATCATCATCAGCCATAGGACGTCCACTGCTGGACATAGGCCTCCTCCTGGGGAGGGGTTTTGCCAATACTCGCCACGCTTGGCAGGCGGGTTGGCGAGCGCAGTTAGGTATGATTGTTCAACGAAGACGCTCCTGCCCATCTTCCGGATTACATCCCTTAGCCGACTTTTACGGCAACAACGGGTAGAGAAGGTGGGGTACAATTCTTACGCCGGCACCACCACGGCAAAGTAGGTATATATTACAATTAAAAAACCAACTCCATGCCCTTAAGCTCGAAAACGGCTAGATTTTATCCTTTAAAATAAAAATAAATAAAACACATTATGCGTCTATTAAATTATACATTTAAAAAAAACGGCGAATTGAGATTCTCCTTTTTTGAAGTCGGTTAAAAATACTTGTCGACCTACTTACTGAATGCCGGGCATTACTGTGGTATATTGTCCGGCATCATATTGAGACAGACACCGTCCTATTATAATCCGCGCATGTTTGTAAAGTGATGCATATCGGTCACGTGATGTGTTAATACTTAATTAAATGAATCTTTTATCACGCCTACTATTTGGGGCATTCTATAAATACATTTACCTACTCTATGGCTACAGTTTTTACTTATTACTAACTAGACGTATCGTAAAGTTGTAGCATATGTATCAATTTTGGAATTTGAAGGAGATTCCTCAGGCGAGGTTTTTTTTTATGGTTGACACAAGCTAGTTTGACCACAGCTCACCTGATGTTAAGCGACGGTGTGGTCGATGATAAAGCATACATAGCCTGGAATGTAACTGACTCTCAAGTGACGCTGCTGGAACATATCGTTAGATACTTGGCGGCAGATTTTTGGGTGGTAGCTAGCCAGCCGAGTACTAGAAAGTACCCTACCACTATGCTATGGTTTCCTCACGATGTTTTTAGGTACTTCACCGGCAGCTCAAGCTCATTGTTAGAGTCTGAACCCACGAGCTTCGACCTGTGAACTAACCACGCTAACCAATGAGCTATCAGCGCTACAAAAAAAAAAACAGAACAGCGAGGCGCTTTTACCGGATATGAATGGAAACTACTTTTTCTGAACTGTTTATAGAGTATGTACTACGTATTTTCTACAGTATTTGTATAAGATTCAATGTGCTACCGTCCAAGTTGAAGCGAGGAATTGTTAAATACATGTTTGAAAACCGTACTTAAGTACCTACAACGAAGATTATCGTAATTTATAATATGTCCTGATGCGCTACGGCACAGCCCTACAGGTTTGTGGATAATTATCGGTAAAAGCTGTAATATCTATCGTAGGTACCTAATTACTGAGCTCCATGAGGTGTTACGATAATTTCGCCAATTAATTTTGAGTAAGCAATACAATTCATACTTGTTTATTGTTTTCCATGTAATTCTTATCGCGTAATAATTTGCGTAGAGACTTTGATCAGGTATTCGATAGCGCAATGTTTTAAACATGAAAACACTATTTTTATTTTCGTTTTCCATTTACGTACGCTGATCTCTTCATACATTCTGGAATCGAAATATTGTTTTTTTTTTTGCAAATTGTCATTCTTTTAAAAAATTTCGTTGCGAACAATTTCATCATAACACGAGCTGAGTTTTTATATAAATAGATTTTATTTATAATAATAATAATATAGCCTTTTACATCATAAAATTTTAATTTTAATCTAGTAGTTGGTTTTTATTTGATTTTAGCGGATCGTCCAGTCGGCAAAGTCCTCCTTCAAGATTTCATTTACTTAACAACAAACATAATTTTTTTCCTGTTGACAGAGTATGTGATCGCTCAGTTAGGTTTAAGTGACTGTTATTCTTTAAATGTCTTCTTCCAAAATATCGCTTAACAACTAGCGAGATGATGAAACGTAAGCTTATTTGTTTAAAAAAAAAACTTCAGTCAAACATGTAAGTTTGGGTAAAAGTATTCTATACCACCAGCGGCAGGAGGTGAACCTTTAAATCAAAAAATCTCCCTTTGTGATATTCAAATTTAAATATTCAATTAAAATTTAACAATAACAAAACCACATTATCACACACTGTCACCCACAAGTCTCAACACCCCAAGTCTTTAATTTTGACAAGCAGCTGTCAAATCTGCGATAACAGTTTACAGTGCACGCGGCGACACGTGGCATCTGACAGTTGACAGCTCAGGTCTGTCAAAATCTACAAAAGAAAAGGCGGGAAACAGCGGTCAGTGCATTGTTCCTAAAATTAACTTTTGACTGTCAATTTTATGAGTCAAGTGTTTTGAACAAAGTTCTCATGATTTTCTCGCATTAGAATGGACATTTGATTTATACAATTATAGTAAGCTATTTTTATATAAAAGTATTAAGACGTACGAAACGCCTTTATGATGGTCCTTGACTATTTCAGCATTATCTAAAACTTTTGAAACACAAAGCTTTGGCGCTCATTACTTTGACATTACTGATTGAGGGCAGAAGATTTAATACTGTAGTGGTTTTTTTTTATAAATAATTGTAACGAGACGCACTCCTTATGGTAAGAGAGAACGCATGCCCATGACCATTGAAGCGATTACAGAACTTTGAGTAGCAAAACAAAGTCCAGGGTATTGCTGCTTTGGCGCTCATTACTTCGAGACTTTCGATGGTTAGTCTCAACAGCTCTGTAATTTCACTAGCTGCAGTACCCTTCCAACCGAAACACAGCAATGTTAATACTCTACTGCTTGGCGGCTGAATATCTGTGACTATAGTGGTATTTAGACGACCTCCTGCTAATGAAATCTACCACCTAGCCGGGCCTACAATTTATCTATAAGAAGATGGCCGGAACGCCCGTTATTAAAATTATGAATCTTTTGAGAACATCTAGTCACCTACCTACGCAACATGCGATAAGTGCTTCCAAGATCGTCAACGTCACTCACTAGGTATCTCAAAACGTGACATATACTTACCTGCACACGCGGATTAGTCCATCTATACCAGAGACAGAAACCTTTACAATACTTTCATAATTATTTTACAACAATAGCTTCCTTATTCCTAGCAACAATGAAATGACGTCAATATCTCAAACATTTATAATCAATATGACTCGAGAAGTAGAGGTAATCTTCAAGAAATAGCGAGGGTTTAAACTCCCAGAGGGTCCTGGACAAAGAGTGTTTTTCATATAAACCTTGGGTATTGACAGTGGCCATAGACAAAGTAATAGTGTCTTCGGTGTCCCCTGACAGCGCCTGTCGAGTGACAGCTAGTAAATTATGTCTACAGTTTGCAACTTGTTCAAGTTTTAGGAAATTTATGTTTGTTTGTTACTTTAGTTTGCGGTGACTTACAGCTGCTATATTTCTTTAGGTATTGTCTTTTTACTGAGACGCTTCATGGAAAGTTACAATATGGTCAAAATATGTTTTGGTGTTGTGTTTTTAGAATAAATAAGAATATTGAAATATTAAATGGCGTAAGAATAGCACCCCACCCTCTCTACCCGTAGTTGCCGTAAGAGTCGGCTAAGGGATGTCATCCGGAAGATGGGCAGCGCGTCTTCCTTGAACAATCACACCTAACTGCGCTCGCCAACCCGCCTGCCAAGCGTGGCGAGTATTGGCAACTTTGTGTACTTTTTTGTGCATTTATTTATATCAAGTATTTCGATATTTTCAAGTATTTTAAGTCTAAGTCACATAAAATAAGTCTTGATCAAGAAAGTTATGTTTCACCTCTATATGTCATTTTCCCCACGTAATTCGATACTTTATAAAAACCACTATTTTTTATACATAACTATTAGAAAAAACAAGTTTTGGAAAATAATATATTGCGGCAATGAGACTTTTCAGCGTTACCGCCAAATCCTTTTTTTTTTTTTTTATTTGTGAAAATATTTCTTTCTATTTAGTCATGTAAAATATTCAGCCATATCACTTTGATAGCATTTCGTTTTTATATTTTTTATAGCTAGGGCTCTACCATATTGAAGGTTCTTTAAACGACAATTTCTCAATCAGAGCGTGTATTTATTAGTGTTGATTGTTGTGAATATCAACAAACTGCGTCCGCGGGGTATGTTGATTTTGCCGCGTTTTGTGCCGACCTGGGGAGAGCTGTGCGTAAAGCTAATATACAGGATGCTTCATGTAACT
This sequence comes from Biston stratarius, assembly GCA_950106695.1. Taxonomy (NCBI): domain Eukaryota; kingdom Metazoa; phylum Arthropoda; class Insecta; order Lepidoptera; family Geometridae; genus Biston; species Biston stratarius. The sequence goes on along the minus strand of OX467115.1, from coordinate 10,134,372 downwards.
TGTTATATAATTAAAAAAAAAAACATTATACTAAAAATGTATTTTAAAACTATTGTTCATGTACGTAAATTATGCATATGTCAAATATAAATGTATATTTTAAGTAAGCATTGATTATTTTATTATTATGTATGTTGCAGGTCGAAAATCCGGCAGCGTTCTTGGGAGACCGTCTGGCTTCCAACCTGTAAGTCCTGGGTTCGAATCCCCCGGCATTTTTCTGAGTTATGTGTTCTACTGACTTCAAACTGTGAAAGAAAACATCGTGGTGAAACCTACATGTACATACATGTAGTTTACAAAAAAAATATCGCAAGCATGTGTGAGCTCTGTCAAACCCGCACTTGGCTAGTGTGGTGGACTATAACCTTCTCACGATGAAAAGAGGCCCGCACCTGATCCAGGCAGATGCTGCAAGAATCTTATAAATTATATAAAAAACAATCTATTTGACACAAATAAAAACTAGGAAGTACCCATCACCATGCTATGGTTTCCTTCACCGGCAGCTCAAGCTCGTTATTGGGGTTTGAACCCACGCCCTTCGGCGTGCGAACCGACCGCGCTAACAACTGCACTGCGTAGTGGTTCTAAACTTCACCACTGAGCTATCATCGTTACGCTATATTTAAACATACTGTATCACCTTATTCCTATTAGAGGGCGAGTATTGTTTTTGTTATTCCACTGTAATTTGCCGATACAAAAGACGGGGAATTTGTTTATTTTCTGCCAAATCACTACCATACCCTTGCCGAGCCGTACCAATGATATCTATCAAGTGCTCGCATATTTTATTTAAAAACATAGGGGACGTTTTTAGGAGCTTTATGGCAACATTGATGTACTCCTTGTCGAGGCCTAGACAATAATAAACCGTATTCCGATGTGTTAAAAATTGCGACTGTTTTTTGTGATTATTATTTTAAAGTATAATAATATCAATGTATTGAAATAACTAAACAAACATAGTAAGTAATGTACTTAGAATTCGAAAATGACAATATTATTTTTATGATTACTTTTAACCCTACAATGAAATTTTATTATCAAATGTTTATGTAGCCGAATTTTTTTTTTATACAAAATCATAATTATATCACTTTTTTAACATATTTTTAGCGTTTCAAGCTTATTAGATCTAAATTTCAATTTTTAGATAATAATTTGTAGGTAAAGTAGTTTAAAATAAAATACATTGTGATTTTAATTATTTTTATTAGGTAGGTACGCATAATTTTTAATCAGGATCTATAGTCTTTTTACAAATATGAAATATTTACTTAGTCCTTTACATCTTGGGACATAATTTTTCAATATAAATTACAATGAACTTCTAAGAGAATAAAAACAATACATACATAGAAGGTTTTAAATGCTGGTACTGATTTTAAAGTACTTGAATGTAAGTAATTTTCAATTATGGCAACACAATAAATGCAACACGACATTATAAATATGACTGTTAAAAAAATAGCACATTAAAAAAAAAAAGTAATTTTTTTACATTTTTAAGTATTCATTTAGATTTATGAGAATAGTTGACAAAAGATAAATTTATTATCAGAATTTAAATTCACTAAATTTGTATACTTTACAACACAACAATAATATTACTACCAAAGTTTACCTACTGAATGTGTGGCTTACAACATTTATTCTTATTTACGTTTTATAAAGATATTGAAACTAGATGATAATCATAGCCTAATATTTACATTTTTTATAATATAAATCGTTGTATTCTTGCTATATTTATAACTGACGCTCTGTCTATTATATTAATTATTATAATTATCTGTTATTATTTACAACAGACCTTATAACGGTTGTGAGGCTCCGGACCGGCTACATTCCGTTGAACAGATTTCTACATCCAGTGGCGGATTTACCAGCAGGCTGAGTAGGCTGGTGCCTAGGGCGGCAAATTTTAGGGGCGGCAAATTTGGCTCAAAATTTTATTTTGCCTTACGGAATAAAAAAGAAACATTATATACACGGAGAAAAGAAGTCTCGTAAATTTAACAAAATTACAATATTTTATATATTACAGTAGGTACTCCGAATATTCTAACGTCTGTACCTACATGAAAAATTACTAAGCGCTGTGTAATATATGTAAAATGTGTGTATTTATAGTAATATTTTTTTTAAGATTCCAATAGCGTTTCAATATTACAGTATAAATTTAGTAATTTTGGCCAATTTTTTTTAAATTAAATATTACTATATTTTTTTATCTGTGTACCTAAATGTTATTAGAGCACAAATAATAATTAAATTCATTGACAAAGAAAATGTAATGAATATGATTGTTTCAATTTTTATACAGCGCTCTTTTTCTATTTTTGTAAAGAGTTTCTATCTATCTATCTATTGTAAACTAGGGTATTGAATTGCAGAGGTTAGTAGGGGCGGCAAAAATTGAATAGCCTACTGATGGCAAATATGTAAATCCGGCACTGTCTACATCTAATATGTAAGTCCGACACGCCGAACTGCACGGAGTGCGGGATGGTCGAATGGCGCAGTGTGTCTGGTGCCAAGCTGAGGTATGAATTCTCATTAAAAACCAAGTTCAACTTGAGGGATGTAGGGTAGAGCAAAAGTGTACTGGCTATTTATTTATCGGAAGAAACCAGAATACTGTTCCGAATTACCAATATATACATTAAGCGTAGGATGTAAGAACATTTGTACATAGTCATATTTGACTAAACCATATGAGAAAAAAAAAATAAAAAAAAAATTACAATAGAACATTTGCATTTTTTTTTCATAATTTAATGCAATTCCACTTAAGTTTGTATAAAAAGTAATGTTACTATTTAGCGCAGTTTTTGTTATTTAATGTTCCTATTTAAAGTCCGTACAATGGTTGTTAACAAGAATGAATTTCTAGTTTGAAAATACTAAATTATACTTTTGACTTAAAACCTTTATTAATGACGGACGTCTTATCATATATTATATAATTTTAATTATTTTTCTTAAACCCTTATGTTTATTATTATTATGTTAAAATTGAAAATAATAATGATGCGCATACAGGGTTAAGATTTTATAAATAAAAGTTCTTGAGTAAGTCACGTTTGCGCTAATTTATAGCCTTGAGAAATTCACCATCGAAAAAAACCATTTCGTTTTTACGTTAAGTATAATTTTAAATAGCTACACCAATAGAATTTTTAACAGTAATCGCTATGTAATTAAATAAGAACTTAGTTATGATATACTACCTAAGCTTTAAAATCCTAATTCTACATAATTTAAATATTAAGTCCTACTATTTACAAGTTCGTACAATATTTTCAAAAATACTTATAAATCCTAAAAAAGAAAATAATGAAGGAACTTTGGATTACGTAACAAAAAAAAAATCAAAAACAAATATATTTTCAAAGAATACTGAATAGTATTCAAAAAATAAATCTACCTAGTCGTTTTGACGGATAAAAAACGAAAAAAAAAATATTTTCTCGTCTCTGCCAGAATTAAACAAACCTGTCTTCACAAAATATACAACATATTTCAAATCTTAAAACAATCACAATAATTCGTAGACGCGTCAGCGACACACTGCCACCAAGAACGCACAACAAAAACTCAAACAAATAACAAATCACTATCGCGTATTTACGCTTCAGGTCAGAATATGACAGTGAGTGGCCTCCTGAATTCGCCTCCTTGTGTAGCTTGTGTATATTGGCCTGGATATTGTGGCATTAAAAGGCTTGACGAGCCTTGATAGTATGGGAGAGACGGGGACGGATTTGACCCCGACGACGTGCTGCCTTCAGTTCTATCTTGTGCTTTCGGGGTCATGTCAGGGGAATCTGCCGGTGACCGCGGGGACAGACTCGACGGAGCCGAATTGACAGCTGAGCTTAGACCAGCCATTGCTGCAGCTGAAGCTTCAGAGTACATTTTGCTAATATCCATAGGATATGATCGTTGTTGTTGCTGATCCATATACATGTAGGCTTTGGACAACGCCGCTGAGTCGATGTAGCTCCGAGACGGGTCTGGGTACATGCCATAGCTGCGATACTTTTCAGCCTCGAGCGAGTATTTTGACATGTCCATTGAAGAGCCCACCTGAAACAAAAAAAAAAGTTTTAAACTGTCGAAAATTGATATAAAACACGTTTAAAAATAAAGGTAAGATGGCATCGTTCATCTCAATGTAAATAATTTTATTTATAAAGCAGTATAATAGTCAAGTTAGATGGTATATAAGTTTATTGTTAAAATTCTAAGAATCAAGTCAAAATAAATATATATGTATTTTGTGTAAATAAACAGCATAAATCCTCACAAACATCGAAACATTTACAAATCATCGCTTCTTGCTCAAAGGCTTTTCACAAGAATCTATAGTTAATCTATCTTTATGAGAATTATTCACAAATAACATAATTCACTGAAAATTAAATATCATTTCTTATGAATGCCTTTAGGGTTTCAATTGTAAGCGATTGTGGTGGTTATTGCTTGGCAATAAGGCTTAAAATTGTATGGAATACTCGTAATATCGTATTGTATTTTCCACGGTCAGACGCACAAATCAAACGTAACAAAAGCGTCGAATAAAGCTTTGAATTTTAAATTTTTTAATGAAGTGAGTCCTACACAATATTGTGAGGAAAATATCGCTTCGGCGATACACACAGACTCAATGGCGACAGTGTCACAGAGTTTATGGCATACTGGCCGCAGAAAACTTATATTTATAACCAAACTTTTGGGCCTTGAAGTGTTATCTTAATTAGATAGATAAATAGAAACTCTTTATGGAACACATCAGAAATAGAAAAATGAAGAGAATCAAAATAAACGAAACAAAATAAATATAAGACGATGAAATTATCTAAATAATAATCAATATTTTGTGTATTGTATAATTTATATAATTATATAGATCAACACTCAATATATGTAGTTCAAAAAACTCCATCTTAACGTGAATGAAGTCTTTTTTTATGATAGGTACCAATTTTCTTTGTGCATACCAGATATTAAATTTAATAAACAAACAAGCACCTTATGACTCAAAGTCACAAGGACGGCCTTATCGCTTAAAGAGATATCTTCCAGGCAACCGTACAAACAAAACACAGACTAGGAACAGACGGATGACTAGAACAAATACAATTTTTTTAACAACAAAAATGAAAAAAAAAAAATGAAAAAAAAAAGTAACCGACACCATTTCGATAAGCCCAAACACGGCTAGGTTACATTGTTTTATTCCGCTGCCTACCGGATCATCAGATGATGATGAAGCCGGAAGTTAAGTAGTAAATAACACCAAAAAGTCACAGGAAAGCAAGAAACGCAATTTCATTTACTTGGATGACATTTATGTCATTTAAAGTTATTAAATAATAAAGTTATTCCAAGGATTTTGGTTTAAAAATCAAACATCTATTTTGATGAAATTTCTATAGGACCAATCTGAAATATCCTTTCAATTAAAAATAATAATTTTCCAATTCAGCTAATAAATGACAGAGTTATGAAGTAACTAACAAAAATAATACAACTGAATCTTTCTCTGTATACGTCTTCTGTGAATTAAATTTATTCTTTAATTGAGAACTTTTTTTAATGGTTGATAAGGTTTTGACCACAGCTCACCTGATATTAAGTGATGTGGTCGAAGATGGTAAAGCACACCTAGCTTGGAAAGGAACTGGTACTCAAGTGAAGCTGCCGGAACACACCGTTAGATGCTTGACAGCAGTTTTTCAACTTGAGGGTGGCTAGCCAGTCGAGTACTAGAAAGTACTCTACCATCATCCAAAATTCTCCTTGAAGTTGGTTAAAATGTATAGCTAGTTAAAGGCTTCGTTCGGCTATCTCCGCAGCTCGGTTCACGAGGCGTCCGTGTGTCGCCACTTTAGTTTATAACATACGATCCACGGGCACGCTAAATCAGGATTAGCCCGACGTCTCGCCGTCGCGCGCGGTTTACTGCCGACCCTTACGACTTGAACACTATTTTATTGCATCGTGTATTGTAAATGGGCCTTTTTACTTTTTTCGACGTAGATATTTTCCGCCTTGAAAATGTTTAGTGGGAAATATATGTAAATTGGGACTGGTCGCTTTTCAAATGTAGAACGCGTGTGGCAAAGGTGTCGATAAAATTATTGTTAACTTTGTATTTATCGGAGTTTTTGAAGCTAGTGAAATTGTATTCGATAACTCCATTGGCCTACAAAGGTTATAAAAAAGTTATCCTTTTTAGTACGCTTAAAAGTAAAATATAATGAGTATCGTAGAACATTTTATACAGCGCCATAATAGAAAAAAAAAATTGTAGGAATGATAGCTGCGGTTACCGTATTCGGTTCACATGCAAAAAGGCGCGGGTTCAAACCCCAACATCGAGCTTGAGGTGCCGGTAAAGAAAGACAATGAAAGGAAACTATAGCACGGTGCTTGGGTTGAAAATTCGTCGCCAAGCATCTAACGGTGTATTCCTGCAGCCGCACTTGAGAGCCAGGTCCATTCCAGGCTAGGTGTGTTAACCATCTTCGACCACACAGTCACTTTACATTAAATGAGCTGTGGACACACACCTAGCCTGTAACCATAAATCAAATAGTGCTTAACACACTATTTAAGAGATAAGAGTAGGTAAGTATTGCTTGCGAAGATATTACAACATTTCAACCAACCCATTGCTAACCGTTTTTTATAGTTTATAATTTGTTTGACCATAGCTCGTCTAATGTTAAGAGTTTAAGAAACACCTAGTTTTGGATGGAACTCGATTTCAAGTGAGGCTGTCGGATCACACCGTTAGGTGCATAAAGTCTTTCAATTTGAGGGTGATAGCCGGCCAGCTGAGTAATAAAAAGTGCCCTACAACCATGCAATGGTATCCTCACGATGTTTTTCTTCATCAGTAGCTCAATCTCATTTGAACCTACGCTTTTCGACGTGTGAACTGACCGCTCTAACTACTTAGCTATCGTCGTTCATCTCTTTTCACTATTAGCGAATCTGCAACGCATCCGACCGATTTCACGGCACGTTACCGCCTCCAACCTCACTAATAAGCACCCGAAAATCGAATATAAATCATCGATCAACATAATCGAATACTAAAAATCACAATGGTTCGTTAACCGACGTTTTCGCCCAATCACTATTTTTAATACACGCAGGTACAGCTAAAACGTGTTAATACGTGGATCTTTCAATGGTAGCTGATTATATTGTTCCTACCGAGTTTAGGGTCCGATTCGACACGTTAATCGAAAAAAGTGCGTTTTCATTCGATAGTTCGGGTGTCTATTAAGGTGGCACAATGGCGGTGATGGATCGGGGCCTTCGGGACCTTTCGGTAGCGAACTTTCGCCGGGTTAATTAAATGTGAGCTTTTGGGGGGCTATGCCGTAAATATGGCCTGTCGTGTAAAAACACGACTGCATAAAAAAGAAGTGTAGTATTTTCAAGGTTTTACACGAGTGCCTAAAATAGGAATGTAATGTTTTCAGGGATTTACACCACTGTCCAAAAAAGGAATGTAATGTTTTCAGGGATTTACACGACAGCGCTAAAAAGCAGTGTAATGTTTTCAGGGATTTACACGACTGCCCAAAAGAGGAGTGTAATGTTTTCAGCGTTTAAAACAACTGCGCAAAAAAATAAGTATGTTTTCAGGGTTTTGCACGACTGCCCAAAAAACAAGTGTGATGTTTTCAGGGTTTAAATCAACTGCGCAAAAAAATAAGTGTAATGTTTTCAGGGTTTTACACGACTGCCCAAAAAGGGAGTAGTGATTTCAGGGTTTAACACGACAGCGCAAAGGAGTGTAATGTTTTCATGTATAAAAATAATAATAAAGTAGGACTTTACACACATAGCCATCTATAAGAATCAGATTAGTGATAGAATATTTATAGACTATAAATGTACATATTTACAGTTTAAAACATCAAGGAAGCCACGCCATACTTCTGTAAGTATCGTGTGGTTTCGCTTTCCACCCTGTCCCATGAACCAAAGCCGAATAAACTACAGGGCAGCCAACTATCTTAAAAGCTTTCTAAATATTCCATTGTCTACTTTACTTATTCATCATCATCATCAGCGATAGGTCGTCCACTGCTGGACATAGGCCTTCTCCTGGGGGGGTTTTGCCAACACTCGCCACGCTTGGCAGGCGGGTTGGCGAGCGCAGTTAGGTATGATTGTTCAAGGAAGACACTGCTGCCCATCTTCCGGATTACATCCCTTAGCCGACTCTTACGGCAACCACGGGTAGAGAGGGTGGGGTACTATTTTTACGCCGGCACCACCACGGCAAACTTTACTTATTAAATAGTATAAAACAAATTCGTTGTCTGCGTCTATCTTGTTTCTCCGCTTACTTTACTTAGCTTGTATACTTTTTCGTAATAAAGTCGCTTAAATAAATTGCCATCGTGCAAAGCCGCGGCCGATAGCTAGTTACTAATGAAGCGAAAGTAAGTAGCACACGAAACAACTTCTGTGTCATTCAAATCGATTGTGTATTTTATAGTCATCAAAATCATTTTAATATATTGCAAATTGATAAAAAATATTACGACAGAATTTACATCTTTCAATTGAAACGTTTGATGGACGTCAAAAAACAAAAACGATTCACTACGCAATGTGCTGTTATAAAATTACTTATTGCAAACTTGAGAAATAACTTTTGTCAATATAATATTTTGATTCGCGTATGTACCTAATCTTTTTTTTTGTTACATTTTTCCCATGTCATTCTTTGTCTGAGTCTACGTGCATCGTTGCAGGAGGTTATCTAGGTAGGTACCACAGCAGTACCAGATATTCTGCCGCCAAGCAGTAGTGTGTAAACATTACTGTGTTCCGGTTTGAAGGGCACTGCACCCTTTAAAGTCTTAAATTTCAATTCCAGACAATCATTTAAAACAAACATTTATCCCATTACTATTTGTCAAATAAATTGATATATAAACTCCCTATTTCCTTAATGCAATAAACCAGAAACAAAATCCACTAATACGCACCCTTAAGGACGTCCCTTAACGGAACAGTTTAACAGTATGGGCAAATCTATTGCCTAGACTAGTGTTCTATTGGACAACAATAGTGTATCTTATCTTATACCTTTAAACGAGCAATTCTTGTATATATACATATATATATACAAGAATTGGACATAGTGTATCTTATCTTATACCTTTAAACGAGCAATTTTTGTATATATACATATATATATACAAGAATTGCTCGTTTAAAGGTATAAGATAAGATACACTATTCTTGTCCAATAGAACACTAGTCTAGGCAATAGATTTGCCCATATATATATATATGCGATACTATCGATCCTACGATATTTATTTATTTTATGTAGGTATTTACAAAAAACCTATTCTATCAGCTTTTTCGTTCTCATAATGCAAGCTACTTTGGGACTAGATTGAGTTGTATTAAAGGAATGTGTTATTCATTTTATCAATGGAAATAAAAAAGTTTCGCTAAGCAACATTTTATTTTACTTTCTCATAACAACTTATGGATTAAAATTAATTCGATTTAGTTGAGTTATCGAAGGAAGACAATTGCGGCAAAAACACGTATCGTAAAGAATACTACCCAATCAATACCTGCTCCGATATCGATTGCAATATTGGCAACTGGTTATCATAGCTAGTTGTTTTGTCCTTACTGGTATTACGATACGCATCGCCGTCACATACACAAGATTAAACGTCAAATATAGGAGCTAGGGGAAGATCGAGGATTTTTAAATCGGAGGGTGGATCGTGTCAAGTAGTGTTTAATCGGTACGCTTGTTTGGGGCGCACTCCGGACGAGAGGTAGGTCGGTAATGATGGGTTTGCGTCACTTGCGATCTTGGATTTGTTCAATAAACATGTTGATTATGTTGTAGATTAGTATTGCAAAAAGTTTTGATTACTGACCTTCAAATTTCAATATTAATTTAAGTTTATGGAAGTCGGTTAGATAATGATGAATGATGAATAATTAATACATATATTAGTACAAAGGTAAATATTAACTGTCAATAATTGTAGTTAATTATCATTGTATCCCGTATTGTGACCTTTTCACTACGATTCATGTTAGGTTTAAGCGATGATAGCTCAGTGATTACAGTGGACTGTTCACACGCCGAATGGTGTAGCTTCAAAACAACAACGAACTTGAGATGCTGGTGAAGGAAAATTTCGTGAGGAAACCATAGCATGGTGATAGAGTGTTTTCTGGTAGTCAACTTCTTAGCTACCACCCTTAAGTTAAAATCTGTCACCAAGTATCTAATGGTGTGTTCCGATAGCTTCACTTGAGAGCCAGTTCTATTCCAGGCTAGGGTGTGTTTACCATCTTCGACCACACCGTTACTTAACATCACGTGAGTTGTGCTCAAGAGCTTAGCCAGTCAGCCATAAAAAAAAAAGAGTAACGAACATCCAAACATACAAAATTTTTACATTTATAATATTACAAGCTGCGTTTCGCGGTCGCTGTTCCCACGTGATCAATACATTTTTCCGGGATTATGTAGCCCATGTGTTAATCCAGGGTGTCAGCTACCATCCATACCAAATTTCATCAAAATTGGTCAATCCGTTTGAGCGTGAAGAAGTAACAAACATAGAAACATAATCATAAGCTATCGCCTTTATAATATTAGTGTGATTTGTAGGATAATTAAAATATTAATAACCATTTCACCTACCATTTCATATCGGCAAGCGTAAATATACGTATATTACAGGATCTGCTTACCTCAGTGAGAATTAAGATTTACGCACATTCGGAACAGTGGGCACCCCTTGTAGCATATTGTTTTCATTGTCGAGATGAGCTGTCATGGAATAATTAGCGAGTATTTGGAGGGCGTTTCGACTATTCGAAATTGGGTTTTAAGCCTAAGGCATAGATACGAAAATAATATGTGTGGTGGCGAAAAGATGACTCGATTATACCCGGTATCAATTTAGAAGGTGTTCGAGATTTCGGTTGGGTAGAAAATTTGGTTGCTAAGTAATGAGGGTGTTAAAAATAAGGGCAAAGGATATATTGAATGGAAACTGTTCTTGTTATATACGAACAGACAGAGACATCGCGCTAAATTATTTATGCCAGCTATTATAGAATTAAATATATTTTTTAATAATTAATATTTTATAAATAGGTTTTAGCGGATCTAGAAAGCAAACGAGATAAAAACGATTTGATTGAAATAAAAAAAACACTACATATTATAAAACAATTGCCGTGGTGGTGCCGGCGTAAGAATAGTACCCCACCCTCTCTACCCGTGGTTGCCGTAAGAGTCGGCTAAGGAATGTAATCCGGAAGATGGGCAGCAGCGTCTTCCTTGAACAATCACACCTAACTGCGCTCGCCAACCCGCCTGCCAAGCGTGGCGAGTATTGGCAGAACCCCCGCAGGAGGAGGCCTGTGTCCAGCAGTGGGCGTTCCATGGCTGATGATGATGATGTGATGATATTATTTTTTATCATATGACTGTTAATTTTATGGCTATTAAGTTTTTATTCGAAGGCGTTAAATAAGTGGCATATTTAAAAAAAAAAAAATGTTTTTCATGGTTAATAATAGCTTTAAACTTTTTTCTACAATTTTTTTATCACCTACGTATGATGAAGGTTAATTTTAGTTGGATTTTCTTCGCACGTAGCGGTAATTTTACGGTTGTAAGTGGATGATCCTTTAACGAGAGCGATTTCACACCTCCCCTATTTAGGGGTTGAAGATGCAATAATTAAATGCTTGGAGAAACTGCCAAGTTACTTTGAAAGGAGAAACTAAGGAATTGATAAAAATGTGAATATGTTTGTTAAATATAGATAAAAACTCTATGATAGTGACGGGGACGCGGAAAAATGATTTCGTTGCATCATATTATTTTTTCAAAGTTGTGCTTTTTGGAGTTTTTAAATTAAATTAAATTTATTTATTGAGATAAAAACGACTATTCTAACCAATTATATCTATCTCACAATTTAAAAAAATATATATATATTCGAATGTCAAAATAAATTAGGTTTATAAATGTCAAAGGAAATACAAATGTCAAAAGAAATTATACAAGTGTCAATATAAGGTAAATCTAAATCTCAAAATGTTATACAAAAGTCAAAAGAAATTATACAAATGTCAAAATATGGTAAATCTAAATGTCAAAATAATAAAATTATACATATGTCAAGGGCAAATTGTCAAATAAAAACATTTTGATGCCATAACCACTTATCTAAAATCTAAATGTCAAAATCGTTATCGGCTTTTTTGCCCCTATTTTGTTTTATGTATCTAAATAGTAAACCAATTCCCTTAAAAGGAGTGTGATGTTTTCAGGGTTCATGTGGAATTTCTTTATTGCACATCCATTTAAATACCTGAACAGATTTGGATGTATTTTAGATTAGAATCCTACATCATCCCGAATGACACAAGCTATATTTTTTTTTTTGGGTTTTTGCATTTTTATCCCCCTACGCAAAAACGACGGGGTGTTATATTTTTTACGTGTCTGTGTGTGTGTCTTGTCTGTGGCATCGTAGCTCCCGAACGGATGAACCGATTTTGATTTTGTTTTTTTTGTTTGTTTGAAAGGTAAATTAGTCGGGAGTGTCCTTAGCTATGTTTTATTTTATGTCGGGGGTATTTTAATTGTTTAATAATTTACTTGTTAGGGTTCTTTATCCAAAGGGTAAAACAGGAGCCTATTACCAAAACTCTGCTGTCCGTCTGTCCGTCTCTCACCAGGCTGTATCTCATAAGCCGTGATAGTTAGATAGTTGAAATTTTCACAGATGTATTTCTGTTGCCGCTATAACAACAAATACCAAAAAAAAAATTTACTGTCATAAAATACATGCTAGATCAACTATTTCTTTGGTCGACGAAAGTAAGGAAATTGACTCTTACCTGAGCGTTAGGTGTCAAGGCAGCAGAGATGGCGTTCTGCTGGGCTGCTGCAGCGGCAGCGGCCGCCATGCTGGCTCCGAGAGGACCATAAGCTGCACCGTAGTACCCACCCATGGCTTGCCCCATGCCCCCGCCAGCCATACCTGGAGACAACATAACAATTAAATAAGATTTTAAACCCATGTTTATACATTTATTTTGTAGCGATGAACAACAATGAGTTTGAGCTGCCGGTCAAGAAAAACATCGTGAGGAAACCATAAGTTAAAATCTGACGCTAAGCATCAAAGTTGTGGTCAAACACCAAGCAAAAAAAAAACCTAATGTTAGAGCTTCAGAAAGAGATATAACCCGAACAATTTTTTTTTAAAGAAATATTGGCACTTATATTTATACATACTCGTATATGTACCTATGTAGTTTTAAATGCAAACTATTCCACAACCGACAACATTCAGTCTGCTTCACACCTCGCCGTGTCCGGCCGTTTCAACTCGACTAATGCTCGACTCGAGTATCGCACAATGGCGAGAACTCTGACTCGAGCATCTATTAATTATTGCTTTGTGCTCGAGCGAGCCCTCGAGTGCTATTAGGTGGTGGTCAGTTCCTTAGCTGTTTATTAAACACGACTTTGGGGCGTTATGAATTTTGATGAGAAATTGTATAGGGTTGTTTGTAATTGAAAGTTTTAGGATTGCCGAATAGAAGAATTTGCTACAGAGATTTGAATTTTAATGCGCTTTGTAATTTTTAGCATATTGTAGCATAGTGAAATGTTCGCTAAGTAGCGTTGTTCCTGTAATATTAAAGGCAAAATAAATTATTGAAATACTTTTTATTATTATTTTTATTATTATTATTATATATATATAAGAATAGCTCGTTTAAAGGTATTAGATAGATAGATAGATAATTAACAATAGGTAAAACTAATTCATAGTATTTTGATATGATTCAAACTCACTCTGTTGTCTCCAGAGAAATCAATTATCGATATCGACAAGTCTCTATACATTATTCTAGAATAAGAAATCACCTAACTCCTAACCGTTAAAGAGTTGTACCTTCCTTCATCAGCTCAGCGTCATGAGATGATGATGACCATACGCAAATGTCTCAATAGCTTTAGAAAATATATAAAAAACATTGTTAATACCTATACAATTTGAGGGTTGCCCTCGATTTCCCTGGGATTCCATCATCAGATCTTGACTTGGTGCCAACGAGACTACCTCAGGAGTATACTCTTTCAAATAAAAAAAGAATTCTGAGAATCGGTCTTCAAATAAGGGATAAATCGGTGAACATACATCAAAATAAACATACAGTCAAACATAGAACCTCCTCCTCCTCCTTTTTTGAAGTCGATTAAAAAGTAAAGTTGCCTAGTTCGATATTCGTTTGTTTGATTCGATTTCGATCCCATCACTTCGATCTATAGAATGTCAGAATAAAATTAACCAAATTAGAACGGCACGTCATCCTACACACTTCTAATGTCATTATCGCGCAAATCGAACACTCGATGTCTTGTCCCGCAAATATTCCCAAACAGAATTTAAATAAAAATAAATATGAGACACCCTTACATTGTTGTGACGTCAAACGTATTCTACAATATATTGAAAAGTCCGACGCGAATTTGCATGATATTGACGGACGGAACAGCCTTTATTGACTGGTACTTACGGTTCAATATGACGGGAAAAATAATTTTCACGTTTTCCAACGCGGCGGATTTTACGAAAGGGACGATCGTGATTTTTTTTATTATATTTTATAATTAAATTCTCTGTCATCTCTTGTGGGTATTACGATGTCTCTCTGGTATTGGCGTGTGATTGAATATTTCCTTCGAGTTTTAAATATGCGTTCAAGAGGTGCTCTGTTAGTCAGTTGACAGAATTGTTCTTTATCACCGAAGAGAGACTTTATATCTTGTTTAATTTTTTTTGAAGTGAAAACTTCTTTAGCCGCGCTGAACGATTTCGTAGAGGCATAACTTATGCGTTCACGTCACCGACATGCTTATGTGACGTGTTTGAAGTTTTCACTTCTGCCGGCAGTTCCAATGACAGACATTTTTTTTTTTTCAAAAAGTTGTTTTTTTTGTACATTCAATATTTTAGCCCGTGCAAACCGATACTTGGCCAGATTTGTTTGTGTAAGAGTTACACTTTTAAAAATCTGCCAAATAAAACTTTATTGCGCATGGTTCAGTTCGGTCGAATTGTTCTATACCTACTTGTCAACTTTTTAATTACCCGATTAGATCTCTAACTACATAAATAAGTGATTGTATTAATTTTTGTACATCATCAGCCATAGGACGACCACTGCTGGACATAGGCCTGTTAAGTGTGATTGTTCAAAGAAGACGTTGCTGCCCATCTTCCTGATTACATCCCTTAGCCGACTCTTACGGCAACCACGGGTAGAGAGGGTGGGGTACTATTCTTACGCCGGCACCACCAAGGCAAATAATAATAAATATTTTTTGTATAACATATTATATTTTTTGTATAACATATTATAATTTATAAAACAATATAAAAATATATTGTATTAGACGTGTGTATAAAGAATTTTCGTTTACGAGCTGTTATAATTTTATTTACCTACAAACACTTCATGTTTACGTGTTATGATTTACAAATAGGTACTTTATTGTAAAACCGCTAAACAATGGAATTTACTGCCCAAATGGGCCAAAAAAGTTCCCAGATAGATACATACATTCTGGATGCCTTCAAGTCGCGAGTGAGTCGGTTTCTTCTAGGCGAATGTGCTCCACTGTAGACCGCATCTTCGCTTAACATCAGGCGAGATGGCGGTCAAACGCATAGGTATACGTTTTTTTTTTTTTTTTTATTAGTTACGTATAAGATTGTTAAATAGCTTTTACTCCAAGAGTTACGTTTAATCGTATTACGCGTACTGCACTTCCCATCACGCGAGCAACTTGCTCAACTCGTAGGTAATCCATTTGCACAAAAAATGCAAATGCAAGAAAAACCAACCATCCTTCATTCTCCGTTTCTTCAATATAAATCACCATACTCGAAACACCTGACGGCATGGAAAATAACCATTTTCACGTGAAATTTAACACATTCAAAAAAGGTCCGAACTTCCATTTGAAAAGGAAACCCTAGAGAAAATCCCATTTTGGGCCCATGTCCGACCTTTTCACCGGACACAATGCTGTGCTATACTCAGCTATCTATAGGTATTAAGATATTGTGCTGGAAGGAAGACGGGCTTTATGAATGGGACTGAATGGCGGACGTATATGGATTGTGGGTGGAGAATCGTGTATGAAATTACACTTATTGTGAGCATTCATTCCAATTTTTATGAAGAAAACATTGTACGGAATTATGTTTTTGGTATTGCAAATCTGGAAAATAGAACGTCTTCCCATTCAAAAGATTTCGAATATTCCGAAATTAATATGGAAAGTATAAAAAACAAATCAACAACGAAAAATCACATGTTTTATAAAATTTTGGTTATGTAGGTTTGGTTTTCTATTTGGTAAACAGAAATCAAATGTAGTAGCAAAAAAGTATCCGGTTTCTTATTTTTTTTAAATATTTTTTCCCTTAATTATAGCTATTTTAATCGCAGTCAGGTTATATATTTATTAAATTATTCAGACTGTTAAACATATACCTACCTACCTATTAATATTAATTAAAGCATAAAAGTTAGCATTTCTTGCCGGAGTCTTCTCAGTTAAAGTGTAATTACGAGCCGGTGATAGATTCAAACTTGTAACTTAACGTTTATAAGTGCCTTACCAGGGCCTAAACTGAATAAATGACTTTTTGATTTTGAGAAAACAGTTTAGCTTGTAGTTAATAAATAAAAAATAATAAGTACACTAAATGAAATAACAATTTTAAAAAAATCTTAAAATTAATATTACCTATTAGTCCAGTCAGTAGGTATAAAAAGACCTTTGCCCTACAAGAGGTGGTGTAATAATAACCATCAACGACCACACCTCGAGGTCAAAAGCTTGGATTACATCAGAGTACAAACTTAAACGACATATTTCAAAATTGTTACTACACCTTTGAAAAAAATCCTCAGCTTTTTTTTAAATATAAAATTAATGAGACGTACAAAACGCTCTCGTAATGTTAAGAGATAACGTCTATTGACTGGACTATTTACAATTTTATAAAAACGACAATCTAATACACAAGAAGAGGTTAATATTGCCAGAATGTTGGCAGCATTGCCACGCTGAATGGTAATGCGAAGTAGATGCCAGAATGCTAGTCACTTGACGCCTTTAAACGTTTGGCCAGGTCCATATAATCCTCCTCTATATCGGCCCACATGGGCCTAAAGTTTCAATCCCAAACGGCACAAAAAGTACCAACATAAGCTATTTGAGAAATCTAAATAACTATAATATTTGAGACTGAATTTTCAAGACTTGAGTCCCCCCAAAAGCCCTCAACCGGCTCTCAAAGTACCAAACTTCAAATTCCTGGTATCCTTTTCACGGATCACCTACAACCATTACCGATCGTACCCAAATCGCCTGATCCTCCGAATGACATGCGGAATTTTCGCCGTCTCATACGACCGGCTCCCTCGTCTGTCTCTGACCTAACAAACCGTGGTTAAGTTGATAGATTAGCTATGGTTTGTGCAAATCACGATAATGTGATCGTGATTGTTCAGACGTCTTGTTTGCGAGATTTGTTTATGTAGATATACCTATATTACACGTATGTATATCCGTAACTGTGGGGAATTACGGCTGTTGAAATCGGAGAACGTGTGAAACAAGAAACATTTTATTTAAAACAGATATCTTTGCCGGAGTCTGTGTTTCCCGAAAAGTATAATATGAGTGTCTTCAAATCAAGAGTAAATAGGTTCCTTCTAGGTAAGCGTGTTCCATCCTAGGCCACATCGTTGCTTAACATCAGGCAGGATGTGGTCAAACGCGAATCAATTCTGTATAAAAAGAAAAATATATATATATTTTATATACGTTTATGCAACTATGTTTATACGACAGAATTAGTCAAACTCGCTTGATAGTAAGCGTTTTTTTTTTCTTCTGAATAACCTCACAGTTCATGACCAATTGACCATAACGTTTTTGAGCCAAAACCACTAAAATAAAATTTATTATAACACAAAGCAATGTTTGCACGCTTGGAATTAAAAAAAACTGGCTAAGACATGGTACCCTGTAACACACTAGAATAACTAAGCAAAAAACTGAATGAAATTTCTATCGGTTATTAATTTTTAGTTAGAACACAACTTCGAAATGTATGTTTTTTGTGCATTTGGTAATTGGTCTATTTTGTATTTGATTTAGAATTAATTACAAACAAAAAATACACTATAACAATACATATTCCTACTGTTTTCTTTTACATTCATACGTCAGAACGTGAGATTATTTCTGATTAATAACAGATAGGCTACAATACACAATTTTGTGTATTATATCTAGTATAAGTAAATCGACAAGTCATTTCCTACAGTCATAAACTATAAATATTTTCTCTCCACACGTCCTCTCTCCCTGCAGTCTGGCGACCAACTGTCATGTAAATGACGTCACGTGACCGGAAGCAGTTTGGCGGGGGGTGGGGCTTCCGGCAGCGCACGCGATTGGACACTTCCGGCGCGTAACAAACTACCAGTACATATATAATATGCTAATCATGAATAAGCACTTTATTGGATTATTGTATGGATTAAGTGTATTTTGATGTGTTTTGTCAATGCTGATTTCTTACTGCATTAGGGGTAAGGTCAACTATATTCAGAAATAAACTGAAAAAAACCTCCTAGAACTTCGATTGTTACTTTTTCGATAAATTTAGCGCATTTAATTTACTTTTTGTGACAGAAATACCAGAATGATCTTGCAATTTACTCGTAGTTGCATAAAATGCGCATTAACTAAGGTACGTTTTTTTAAATACTTTACTAAAAACCTGTTTAGTTTCTTTGTTATCCCAATTAAATGTAGTTTCAGCATCCTGTCTACGTTGTTGTTAGAGATAAATATGTTTATAAAAAAATTATGACAAACAAAACGGTCCCCTGATGGTATGAGACAACGCCCTGGTCATGACCATTGCATATCCAGAACTAACAAAACCAAAGGCCAAGGCATCGCGCCAAACGCTCATTATTTTACGTTCGATAGCTAGTCTCAAATTTATTATAAACAAACTTTCGCGTTTATAATATTGATAGGATAAATATAAATATTGGAGAACATTTCACACAGCGCCATCTAACCCCAAACTAAGCAAAGGTTGTACTATGGATATCAGATAGCTGAAAGAGGTGGCTAAAGGCGTGAGTTCAAACCCCAACGATGATCTTGAGCTGCCGGTGAAGGCACCGGTTGAGAATAATATAAGCTTTTTTTTAATATAATATACGATGCAATAATAGATGAGGGTATATATTTCTTATACCCCATCTCGGAATACAACATGATCAAAAACTCGAGACAAATAAAGAAAACTAATTCCATAGTATTTTGTGCGCGATCAAGTCTCAGTTATAAACATAATTATGTGTTGAAATCGCGAAAGTTAAAAGATTACAATTTTAATAAATCATATATTTGTTTTACGTATAAAACATAAATCATTATCTTTTCATCCGTCTTTCGAGCATATAACCAACAAAACGAACAAGAATACGTGAAACCTGAACGTCAATTAGCATTATTAATAGCTCCTCAACAATAAAATGAAAAACACGTTGAAACTATTATGAGATTGAACACGCAAATGGTCTGAAACCCCATTGTGATGCCCAAATTAGCATGACAATTGGCAGTTCAACTAAAAATTTACAATGAAACATTTGTATAAAGCAATTGCAAGACAATAAACTAATTTATGAAACAGTGTTGTTTACAATTTACTTAAACGGTACGATATCGGTACACTTGTTAAAACACTCACATCTTAAAGGTAATGCTTGTCAGAAATTATTTTCATTGAGTTTCGTCACTGACTTGTAAGGCCGGTGTTCACTGGTTTGTTATATCACGTTGCGTGGCACCCGAGTTAGCAAGCGATAGAATAGATAACTCTTTATTGTTAATAACTTACAAAAAAAAAACTTATATAATATTCAAAATATTTACAAATTTAACAATTGGCGGCCTTATCTTTTTTTTTTTAAGTAATGAGATGAACGGGACTCTCTCCTGATGTTAAGAGACAACGCATGACCATTGTAGCGATACACAGAACTTTTAATAACAAAACAAAGTCACACCTTGATGGTTAACAATAGACGCAAATAATTAAATTTTTAAATTGTACACCTGTTTTCATGTAAATAAAGCTTTTGAGTTTGACTTTTGACTTTGACTTTGTGGTAAGTATTTCGCGTTTGACATAAGAGTTTCGAATGGGATGGTATTATGCATCATTATTAAATTTGCCGTGGTGGTGCCGGCGTAAGAATTGTACCCCACCCTCTCTACCCGTGGTTGCCGTAAGAGTCGGCTAAGGGATGTAATCCGAAAGATGGGCAGCAGCGTCTTCCTTGAACAATCACACCTAACTGCGCTCGCCAACCCGCCTGCCAAGCGTGGCGTGTATTGGCAAAACCCCCCCAGGAGGAGGCCTATGTCTAGCAGTGGACGTCCTATGGCTGATGACTATGATTAAATCTTGAAAAAAAGTATCTTACGACATTTTATGTAAGTATGTATTAAAATTATGGCAGCCAAGTTGGGATACCGTTTGGCTTCCAATCTGAAGTTTCTGGGTTCGAATCCCACGGCTTGCACCTCTGTCTTTTTCTAAGTAATTTGCGTATTGCTGACTTCAAACGGTGAAGGAAAACATCGCAAGGAAATATTTATGTCCGAGAGTTATTAAAAAAAAACTCGAGGTGTATGATGTCTGCTAACCCGCACTTAGCCAGAGAGATGAACCAAGGTCTTACCTATCTCATAATGATTAAAGGCTTGCGCTCAGCAATGAGATAGTTTATAACAATGCTGGTCTGAAAGTATTATACAGGGTCATAAGCTTGGGGTATGTGAAGTCAAAAGGGGGTCATTTTTGTCATCATTGTGAATCAAATTTACTATTTGCACTATTCTGAACTTATCAAACGTAATATGATGTTCCATGGAAAAAAGTACTTGGGACGTAGATTAAAATTATAAATCAACAATTTAGACATAGTAAAGGTTGTTCAAAATGATTAGCCATAAAATGAAATATGATATGATTATGATGAAATGATATGTTCAATATGATGTACCCATTTTTGGTTAGAAATGCCTACATAAGTTTGTATTATATGTAAGTACATAAGACTGAATATGCCAAAAATAGGCATGATCCGCTTTGTCTGGCCATGACATGCTATGTCCTTGTACAACCCGCCTTATATATATGCACAATAGATAAAATATTTAAATTGTAACTTAACACTCTCATTGTGTATGATTTTGGTAAAACCTGTAAGTAAATGGTGATAATTAGACAAATGTATTGTCAAACCGAAAGGTAGAGAAAAACTAATTACCTCATACGCTTATGAAATTAAATCACTTAAAACCTAAATCTAATTAAAGTAATATAATTACTAATAGTTATTAATACTAATATACTTTTGCCGTGGTGGTGCCGGCGTAAAAATAGTACCCCACCCTCTCTGCCCGTGGTTGCCGTAAGAGTCGGCTAAGGGATGTAATCCGAAAGATGGGCAGCAGCGTCTTCCTTAAACAATCACACCTAACTGCGCTCGCCAACCCGCCTGGCAAGCGTGGCGAGTATTGGCAAAACCCTCCCAGGAGGAGACCTATGTCCAGCAGTGGACGTCCTATTGCTGATGGTCTATGCAGTGGACGCCACGCTTGGCAGGCGGGTTGGCGAGCGCAGTTAGGTGTGATTATTCAAGGAAGACGCTGCTGCCCATCTTCCAGATTACATCCCTTAGCCGACTCTTACGGCAACCACGGGTAGAGAGGGTGGGGTACAATTCTTACGCCGGCACCACCACGGCACACAACACACAAGAGACTAAAATAAAAAAATGTCAAAACACTATAAGACTTGACTTACAATTCTACTCGTACTATAATGATAATAACATTGCAAGCCAAGCTTAAAAATATTTGGGAGCACAGGGGCGCACAATAATTAGAATTGACAATGTATTCAATTGTATATGTGTCAATTCTAATTATTGTGTATGACAGTCACAATCGAACTTACGTTTGCGGATACCTCCCACGATTCTATCCGAGGAGATATCCTTGATTCAATCTAAAGTCATTTGTCATTCTTTTATTTACTACCTTATAGTTCAATTAGCCGTAGTTCTGCTCTGAGAGCTGTTACAGTATGGATTTGATTCTTACCAATAAAGGTCTAACAAATGTTCATGTGAGTGACAAATATAGATGTTTGCTGTAAATCTGGATGTCAATGTATGTATTACAAGTACAAAATAGCAAGTATTCCATTAGTTATGTATACTGGACCTATAGTACAACTTTGTTTAGTTTGGGACAGATGGCGCTGTGTGATTGCTGATTTATTGTAACATCATCATCATCATCATCATCATCATCATCATTATCACCATCATCATCTTGTTATCGCCCACTGCTGAGCATAGGCCTCTCTTCTTGTACGCCACTCGTCCCGGTCCTGTGCCAGTCTTGTCCAGGTTCGACCCGCGATTTTTGTTATATCGTCTACCCAACGAGCTGGTGGACGAGCAACGCTCCGTTTGCCAGTTCGCATCTTGCATTGCATTGCATTTAGTCTAATCAAATTAGTATAAGTATAAAACAGGTCAAATTCAAGGAAGTCTTCCAGTTTATATACGAAGGTAGACAATCTTATGAAAAATTTATTACACCTGTAATTAGTTGCACTATAAGGGTTATGTAAGCATTTAGAATGTCTTGCGGGACGATATTGGAGGGATTTTATGGTTTTCATACGCATCCATTAGTCGGGCATAGAGCTTAGGATCGAGTAGGGCTAGTTCTTTGCAATTAAGCTTTCTTTAATAAAGTTAACAAAAAAAAATGACCCATGAACACTCTCCCTAATCACGCCGCGTAAGAATAACAAACAGTGTATAAAATACAAAGGTTCCAATATCTGTTTCCATAATAAGGAACACCTGAACAAACGCGGCCAAGTTAGCTTGCCAGATAAAAATACATACTTACTTTTACTTACCTATATAATTGTAAAGAATTCGTGACGTCTTTTGGGGAAAGAAATTCGTGTAAATAAGTGAATTTTGGGTATTTGCTAATGTAAATATAGCTTAACTATGCTGGCAAAGCCATCCAAAATGTGTCTTGGCCTCCGATACTAGCAGTATTATTTTTCTCAATCTAAAACTACTTCATTCTTCCAGCTTTTGGAGATTCTTGGTCACTTCATCCTTCCATCTATACATAGCACGGCTGAAGCCCTATTGCCTTTCGGTAGTAGATAGATAAAAACTCATTATCGTGAACACCAGAACTCTTACAAAAGCGGTGTCTTCTTTCGTCCTTTAGAGATACCCAAGCCAATGAAGCTAATGGGACTTCGTCTCACCAACAAGGCTCCGCCAAAAGGTTTTCAATCTCGATTTTCACGAATCCTCCAGCATCAGCATCTTTACTCTTAGTCAGACTCAGAATCTTTCTAAGTACCTTGCATTTAGCAACCAGCAGCAACTTATACATATAACAAACTAGCGACCCGCCCCAGCTTCGCACGGGTGCAATGTGTGGTACATATGCGCGTATTATACTAAACTTCCTCTTCACTCTGTCTATTAATGAAAACCGCACTTAGTTTTAAAAATCTAAGCGTACAGACAGCGGGAAGCGACTTTGTTTTATACTACGTAAAAATATCTCATTATTTTTTATTTGTAATAATTGCTGAACATAGGTTTCTCTCAAGACACGCCATTTAGCCCCATATTTAGGGTTCCCAATCATAAAGTTAAAAACAGTATTATACTTTTTTTCGTTAATACTTTTTACTGTTTTTTTTTAAAGTATACAAAATACTGTTTTTATGTCCGCTGGTATTCGGAGCCATACTTATAGTCAGTATAAAATGTAGGTAAACGTCCGTATACAAACTACATTTCAGAACGAAACTGTCAATGTCAAGTGAGCGCATGCGTAGCGCAGAACGCATGTATATAAAACATAACCGTCTTTATTGTCATTTGAAAGTCTTAATTTGCATATACTTAATATTGATATGGATAATTTATTAATACAATTCCAAGTTATTTATGAAAAAAATGTCATGAGGTTAAAGATTTTCTCGGCATGAATACTAGCCAAAAATGGAGTCATTTATTAGTCAACACTTCACAAGAATATAAAAACATCTGTAAAATTGTTTCATACATACTTTCCCCGCCACTTCAGCCTTTACCCGAAAGAGTGTTTTCTGTATGACAGAAATAGAGTTTCTATTGATTTAATAAAAAATTTGCTCCTCATTTATTTTAATATCTTATATCTTTAAACGAGCAATTCTTGTATATATATATATATATATTCTGAATCTTGGAAACGGCTCCAACGATTTTCATGAAATTTTGTATCCAGGGGGTTTCGGGAGCGATAAATCGATTTAGCTAGGTTTCATTTTAAGAAAACGTCGTTTTATCCGTATTTTCTGCCGAGCAAAACTCGGTCAACCAGGTACTTAACTTAAACTGTGGAGAGGCGTATGAATATTTAAAAAAATTATAATAAATTGTTAAATTGTGCAAGCTCCAAAAATAGGTTTTTAAAACGTCAAAAATAAAAAATACTGTTTTCTTTTGTAAAGTACTGTTCATTTTATTTCTCCGGTCTTAATATACTTCATTTCTCGTACAAAAAGTTGGGAAACCTACCCATATTTAGCTTTTCTCGTCCATCCACCGCTAGCTAGTGGTCGATGGACGATATATTTTACTGCATCGAGTCTTAGGGTGTCTAATGCTACGTTTGCCAATTCGTGGTCTCCGCTCTAGAACACGTCTACGACATCTATCTATCTATGACGAGGTTCTGTGACAGATATGTCCAGCACATCGCCACTTCTGTTTGCTAATAAGCTAAGCCATGCTACGCTATAAACTATATGGCCAATCAAAATATGACAAAACCACGCCATCATTACCCAAAAATAGGTAAATTTTGGCCAAATTGGCCACTGGGCGTTCCTGCGCGTGCGACCTCACTTTTAGTTCAATGAAGTGTACAACCAACTCTTGTTATAATTGTACCAAGATTTGGGCGAAATTAAACCTTATTTGAATGAAGCTAGGATTTGGTGGACTATTTGAGAAATAAAGTATCTCGCCCTAATGGAATGGAAATGTTTGGTGATGTATCCACGCGCTTGTCACGTGCAATGGTTCTTTTGTTTCATCTCCTTATTTGGCAACACACTATGTGCATTCTGCCAGTTTCAATGTTTTTATAAAGCTCAAAACTTCAAATATACATTTTTGCCATCGATTTGCTATTTTAATAATGGCTCGTTTAGTTTAGAGTCCAAAGAGTTTTTTATACCTATGAACCAGGTAAATAAATATGGCACTCTATATTAACAGCCGTGAATGACGTCGACTCTTTTCACGTTATTATTAACGTGATTCTTAGCAATCCTTAGCAATTTTTTATCTTTATTGGCACACCACGTTTTCTACTTGTTCTTGAATCCTTTTCATCCTAGTGATCTGCAACCGCTTAGAATAGATCACTTTTAGCTATAAGTTAAGATTACACTAGCTTTTAAGTCTATATTTTGTATTATATAGTCCTTAGTTTGAATTAGGACTATATAACACGAAATATAGACTTAGTCTTTAGTGTGCATAAAGACAATCCATCTAAATTCTAGTTAGGTACATATTATGTCCATATGTATGCATATCATAATTAAATTAACCTATAAACAAAACACGTCCGTATGACACCAATAGCATAGTATTTTATATACACATCTACAACACGTACGTATTTTTGTGTTTCGGCAGTAACGCAACATTTAGGAGCATTTTGATTATCAAGGCTGAAGTTTATACTCTATCATAACTAACAGCGGTAATGGTTGTAGAATGCTCGAATAAAATAGCCATAAAACCTTCATGGGAATTTTTTTCCAAGGTTTATGTTGATCACGCACTTTGCATTTCTCGCCACTAGTTTTGTGATTCGAACCGAAAATATTCTTACGCCTAACATTGGCTCTATTTTGTGCCAATGTGTCTAAAATATAGGCATATGTAATATTTTAGAACTGATACATACATTGTCGAATTGGATCCAACATTGGTGGATATATAACCAATGTGAAGCCCCAGTATGGCATCGTACCATAATAACGCCAACATGACTATTATTGTTCGTGCGAATTTTGTTCTTACGATTATATTTCGTATTTACGTCTGTGTGCTTTCAAGATGCGAGTGAATAGATCTCTTCTAGCCAAGCGTGCTTCATCGTAGACCGCATCTTCACTTAACATTAGATAAGATGGTGGTCAAACGAAAGCCTATTTATATAAAAAAATTATAGGTTAGATTTTTATTCAATTGAATGGTAAAAATCATAATAATAACTAATTGTTTGGTATGAAGTAATGCAAAAGGTTACGAGAGATTTAATTAACATAAATGAAAATTTACAAAAAATCATTCAAATCACTACTGTTTAAGTAGAACAAAATACCATCTAATTATTCACCCCAATGTTATACGGAACATAAATTCACAACTGCAATTAGCTTAAAAGCCGTGTTCGACCGCGTTGTGACGCGACCCTTAAATAAGGGTGGGGGCACACGTGTCTTCCCCGCCCATGACCGCAGTGGTGACGCGTACTGATTAATCTCTCAATAATTTTGGGATTTAAAAAAAAAATTAAGTACTTTTTTTACACCTAACAATTTTTTTAAAAGCGTGAGTTCAAGCCCCAAGTGAAACATCGTGAGGAAACCATAGCATGCTGGTAGGGTACCTACTTTCTAGTCCTCAGCTGGCTGCAACTCTAATTTGAAAATCTGTCAAGCTCCTAACAGTGTGTTTCGGCAGACTCACTTTAGAGCCAGTTTCATTCCAAGCTAGGTGAGTTTATCATCTTCGACCACACCGTCACTTAACATCAGGTGAGCTATAATTGATTGATTAAGATTAATTTCATTAAAAAGCAAATACGTAAAATATTTCTTTAAAAAATATATGTAATTTGTTATGTCGAAATGTATAGTGGTGTAATAAAGCTTGCAATTTTTTTTTTTTAACCTATGTATTGTTCTGTCACAAATATTAGCCAAGACAGCCCTGTTAGCTCATTTGGTAAAGTTCTGTTTATAGAGCTGAAAGACGTGGGTTCGATTCTCACTTAGGACTAACATTTGTGTGACCGATATAGATGTTTGTTCTGTGTCTGAGTGCTGATACATACAGTATTATAAGTATGTATTATATTAATTATTATTATCAAAAAAAGTATTTAAGTATTCTATCAGCTATCCGGCTTCCATAGTACAAGCTTTGCTTAGTTTGGGGCTAGATGGCGCTGTGTGAAAATGCCCTCCAATATTTATTTATTATTATTTATATTAAAATATTTAATTTAAAATTGTTTTGGTGTTAAACGTTTTTCACGATATTTAATGCCCTTATTTACAAGCGATTCATAATCATTATACCTACGTTGGTTTAAGTTTAACAAAAAATCTTTTAAAAATGAATGTATTTTCTATTGACCTTGCGAACACCACTGCTTCATTCCCACTTTTCATTTCACAAAAGTAAACGCAAGAAACCTTAAAACTCACTTAACCCCACCAACCCTTTGGAAAACACAATGCGGCAAAGGCGACGTTTTTCAATAACTTTAAATTCTGACCCCCAATGAAATTTGACGTACCCTCAACTATAACCACCAAATTACGACAATACATCAATGGTGGAGCCACTGACGTAACTACTGAACGAAACTGAAAGCTTCTTATAGAAAATTTTTGTTTGTTCATTTTGCCAACTGCATAAGTATGTTGGTCGTTCTGAAACCCTTGTTGTAGAGTCGCATTGACAGTGAAAACTGTCAACTGTCAAAAGCAGCGAAGACGGTTTAAGCTATGCGTTGTGTTGCTTTGTTGTCACGCGACGGGAGTTCAATCTCTTATGCAATGGAAGTGCATTGTCGCTTTGTGGGTGTAGTATGTACTGAGCTTTATGAGGGCAGAATAACAAAGTTTCTTAATTTTTCTTTGTTTTTGGCATCACACTTTGTGCATTTTTCCAGTGACGAGTATTTCAATACTTTAAAATTGATTAATATAAAACAATAAAAAGTTCCTTAATTAGGAATCCACATTAAGTCTTAAGCGTAAGCATCAAAATATTTATATTAAAACGGTATAAATATACCTCACAGACTAAAACCTGAACGCCTGACGCCACACACTGAACATGAGAATGACTGAAATTCGGTAATACTACATACGCGAATAATACGTTTTAACACTCAGTACGTGTCTTGACAACTGCGTCGTACGTCTCCTTTGCAATCATTATTTACTGTAATAGTTATGCCGTACAGTTTGTTCAAGGACTGCAAAAACAGTTAACAACAGTAACAAAGCAAAAGTGACACAATGGAATATTTTTTAACAGGTAAATTTAATTATTTTGACGAATATCGATAATGTACAACTTGAAACACAAAACCTAAACATTATCGGCCAACATCATAACTCTCACAGACGTGATTCACTGCGTCTGATATAGAAACTCTATCTGCTCTTTTTCCTGACATCTGTGATATACCTATAGAAACTACAAAGAATTATAAAAAAAAACTAATTTCCTCACCGTAAATAGCGCCGTCACAATATTAAAAATTGTGTAGAAAGGGCCAGAAAAAGCTGTGGATGTTATCAGTACATTTTGTGGCAGCATCGGAATTACTCAATCAAGATGCCTCGTTCGTATACTAGACTGGACAACCATTGTTAGGATAGTTCTCAACCTCACAGAAAAAAAATCGCTTTGTTTTCTTATTTTTTGACATCGCACTATGTGCTTTCTGCCAGTGTCAAGTATTTCATTTTTTTAAGTCTCATGATACCAACAACTAGAATAATTCTTATTCGTACTTAAATTCACAATGACTTTAGTGTTTATTGGGTTTTGAAAACATGACATGGCATGTTTCCCTACAATACTTTTCATATTTATAGTTGATAGGCTAGGTGTTTGACCACAGTCCATCTGATGTTACGTGACGTGAAGGATAATGGTAAACACACTTAGAATGGCACAGGTTCTCAAGTGAGGCTGCCGGAACACACCGTTAGGCGTTTACTAGTAAATACCTACCACTATTAAACATTTAATAACAGTTATTTAAGTTTTGAAAAATATTTATTTTTCTCATTCCTATCAAATTACTTAACCTTTTTAGCGTCAATTTTCATTTTTAAATCAAATACTTTATTATTAGCATTAATGGTAGCACTAAAATCTATTTAAACTAGCCATATAGTCATAGACCTAGACACTCTAGACAGTGCCTCAACGGATGGCTTGAATGCGCAAAGTGCAGTTTACGCCTGAACAGTTAGTAAAGTTTAGCATCTGTCAACATTACATTTGTTAGCACTATCTTACATAACAGACCAAGTAACCGCTACTCGCACAATCACAGTTATGACACAAACGAGGCACGGAGGGTCACTCGCCTTCGATAAAAACTACGCTACGGTCACGATTTTTTCTCGTGACTCCCAAAATAAAACTTTGTCGGATGTAAACTATAAGAAAAGAATTTTTTTTTGGTGGAAATTAAACAGTACGTAGTGTAACGGTTAATTTTATTATATTGTGCTAAAATTTCGTGGAATTAGAGAACAATGTAAACGATAGACCCGGCACTCCGCACGGTGACATCATTGAATGTTAAAAGGTTTCATCGCCTTTGCACAGAGTTTCTTGCGTTTGCTACCTCTAAAAGGTATAAAACTTATAGGCTGTTCGTGTCTATTTTTTCTAAACCACACGAAGGATTTTGATACGGTTTTTTACTGTCATTGACACTACAAGGGCACTCCAGAAGACCAGCGCTGGCCACTTAGTATTATGCTGAGGTGAGCCCTCTATTTTGTAACTGTCTGTCTCTGTTTGTTTCTTTTTGTGTGTTCGGTTATGTTACAAAATAAAATTATTTTCTTTCTTTCTTTCTTTTAGTGTTTTTTTCAGGTTTGTATTAAAAAGTCCAGTGTAATGTTCGAGTGGTTTTTATCAGATTCATTTCGTAGAGTATGATTCTTCTATCGGATGGCCAGAACCTCAAAAAAGCGACATCGCTTTATGGTTGACGTTCCAAAAACACGAATAAAACGATTTGTGTCCACTTTCATTGTGCGAAACAGTGGAATGCTCTGCCCGGGTGGGTGTTTCCCGATGGATACAATCTGGGTGTCTTCAAGTCGAGAGTGAATATCGGTAGGCAAGGCTTTCAGGTGAGGTGGCGGTCAAACGTTTACATAGGTACATACTTTATTTTGACATTTTATTTTTATTTATTGACATGCAATCAGTGTTTTTAAACTCTTTCAATAATATATTTGAAACGATATTACGGAATCGACTTGTGACATTGGTGTTATTAATAAAATATTTGTATTTATTGTAAAAAAAATTACTTCAAAATAATATTTTCTTAAGTAGAGAAAATCAATGTTTTGTAATCAAGCCAAATCGTATAAAGCCGCGGCGGTAGTTCTATAGTCAACAAAATAGTGTGTGTTGTAAACGTTATAAATCATCATTATTATGTACTACACAAATACTTCGATGAAAATAGAATTCATCGATAACTATTGTATTCTTATTTCCAGTAAGTAAATTAGTAGTTTATGTTTTATATCATGAATAAAAATTGGTATTGAAAAATAAATAGGTATAGAAGTAAATAAATAAATAAATATTGTAGGACACGTTACACACAGCGCCATCTAACCCCAAACTAAGCAAAGCTTGTGTGATGGTAGTCAGATAACTGATAGGATACATATATACTATTTTTTTTTTAAATACATACAGAACACCCAGACACAGAACAAACATTTGTCCTTGGCGGGAATCGAACCCACGCCCTACAGCTCAGGCAGACATACTCCCAATGAGCCAACAGGGCTGTAACAAAAGACATTTAATACAGCGCCATCTATCCTTTTTTATAGTTAACAGGTGAGATGTTTGACCATAGCTCACCTGATGCTAAGTGAAGATGCGGTCTACGATGGAACACGCATGTCTAGAAAATATCGATTCACTCGTGACTTGACAACCTGCGATTGTATTTTTGTTTTAAAGTTAGCATGCTAGGTAGCAAGACCGCAGGAACGCGCTGGACGCGAGCCGCTTCCAACCGGTCTTTATGGAAGTCAATGGGGGAGGCGTAGGTCTAGGGCGTTAGGCGTAGGACGTCCACTGCTGGACAAGGTCCAGCAGTGGACGTCCTACGGCTGAGATGATGATGATGATACTTTGTGTTTTAATTCAGTAACATAATCAATATTTTGTCATTTTCAATAATATATTTGAACTATATTAAATTTTTAATTATATTTTCGTTTTTAAATTAACACGTACTTTAGAATTATAATAAAAGTTTTATCATTAACTTAGGGTTTTAAGCCGAAAGCTTATAGATAACATATAGCGCATAAAGTCGATAAAAATAATATCGATAAATATTTCAGTTAACAAACATCCCTAGTCCCTACGCACACACATGGTTGCGTGTAATCGTAATAAAAAGTGGTTTACAAGGCATAATGACACCTTACAGAACAAAATGGCCGCATTTTTTATTATTGTAATGGAGGATTAGGTCAGACTCACTGACGTGTTTCACTTACAATTGTTTGACTAAAAAAAGTACAATGGTACGAAGAAAAAGATATTGGATTGTTGCAATTTTTCGACTTTTAATAAGAAATGATATCGGTGCGATTGAGGTAACAATATTTTTTGAGTTATAATGTTGTCACGCTTGGAAGTGTAGCGAAGTTTTGATATCATTGTGTAGGTATAAAATGGACTTTAGATAATTTTTATTTCAACTTTGGAATTGGAAAAAAAAAATAGTTTCAGATTGTACTTATGCCTAACACAAATTAATATTTTTTTTAAATGTAATAATAATGAGACTAACGAGACGGTCTCCTGATGGTAAGAGATAACGTCTGTCCATGTCCATTGCAACGATATACCAAACTTTGAGTAACAAAACAAAGTCCAGGGTATCGCTGCTTTGGCGCTCATTACTTTTGAGACATTCGATGGTTAGTCTCAACAGCCATGTAATTTCGCTAGCTGCAGTACACACTACTGCTTGGCGGCAGAACGTCTAGTACTGCGGTGGTACCTACTTAGATGACCTCCTAAATTAAAGTAGGTATGTAACGTTTATATGTATTAAGGATCCATGTAGGACCGCCCTTAGGATCTTTTAAGTAGGTTTGTGCGTAAGACAGTTTAGACAGGCATATTTTCAAGTAAGTAGACAAGAATGCAGTACGATAAACCAATACTACAACGAAAAATTACTCGAAGTTATCACTATCACTATCCCACAACCTGAGCATTTTTGTGGTACGCTACACTGAAAAACTATCACCCCTTCAGATTTGAGCTTTAACATAGTAATTTAACTTCATATCTAGATGTGTTATCTGTCAAAAAAATAATAATTTTATAACCATTTTAAAAAAAACATTATCAATTTTGTATTCATTGGATAGAATGCTATTGTACTACTAACGCCATCTGTTAGAAAACCAAAGAGGTAACGTCGCTGCAACAGAACTAAACTCAATTTAAAAAATAACTGTCTTAAAAGCTAGTCTAAGTTTTACTCACCAGCTCGTAAAGCGTCCATTGGCACGCTCGGATAAGGTATCGAGTACGGATAACCCTCTTTCCTCAGAGTCTTCGGTTTCCTTCTAGGTCGGTACTTGTAGTCTGGGTGCTCCTTCATGTGCATGGCTCGGAGCCGCTTCGCCTCATCGATGAACGGACGCTTCTCGTCTTCAGAGAGCAACTTCCATTCGGCACCTGGGCAAAGAAGAAAGTTTAATATCACGTGGGTATAACATAGAGCAACTAGACAGAAGTAGTCGAAAGAAGAACTTATGCCACTATTGTTGACAAAAAAATACTAGCACACTAATATTATAAATGCGAAAGTTTGTTTATATGTATGTATGTTTGTTATTTATCCACGGCGTAAGGGCTTAATGGATTTTGGTGTAATTTAGAATCCATATAGGTAGTTTATGCATATTTTTTTTTTCTTTTTTTTTTGTACATTTGTTATGTATGAGAATATGTCGTTAAGTATATAAATGCAGCGGATAACACCACGGGGCGCAGCTAGTATATACATATTTCGTTCCTGGAAAATGCATATAAACCTGCTAGTTATTCCTATAATAGGATAATTATATTCATTTAAAAAACTATCCAATGTTAAAAAAAATGGTTCTTTTGAACTTAATTTTATATTTGTGAATTTATATGCAGTTATATCTAGGTTTAAACGCACATACCCAATTAAAATATGATGAATGTATGTGTTGATTGTGCTAATAATATCTAATTATAAAGTCATGTTCATCCTTTTAGATTTGTCTTTCTTATTAAAACTTGACTAATTATGTCCCCAGCTTATCTTATCATCAACGCAAAAACTCATTAAGCAAACTTGTAAAAAAGCTGAAAAGTAATTTGCCCTAACCATCGTTCATTGCATAGACAATGGCATTGAATCAATACAATATAATCGAAGGCACGAACGAGCCGTCTCCCCGATTCAAGAGACCAACCCTTTGTCTCCCCCCATTTATGGAAGGCTGTATTCATTCACCGTAGAGGGGCGCCATCGGCCATTGAAACAGACAAGACAATCCCAATTCAGACTAGCATAAAAGCGAAAACAATGTCGCTAACATAGAAAGGAACAATCCGGCTCGAAGGACCAACTTTTGTCTCACTCGCGCAGTTATACAGCTCCAGCGTCGGAGAGAGATGGGACCAACAATGGCGGAAAACGCCGCCTAATGACGAATTTGCGCTTTTCATTCCGCAACAGAAGTTTTTCCCGGTTCCTCATTATTCTGTCGATACTTTGGGGTGGTCGCTATTCTCGGGCATTGTCGTCTCTCAGATAGGATCGTATATTTTGCGACAGAAGATACAAAGGAAGAACGTATAGGCCTTTTTCAATCAATCACAAGATGAAAATACGGTGTTTCGAACTGCATTTTTTGTAAAGAACTGTCATTTAATCTTGGACCAATTTTAAACTAACTTTCTATAGGAAAGTGCTATTGAGGAGTGAGGATATAGCAGAGCCTTTTGACAAAGACTTGTTTTCAGGAGGTTAAGCAGATTGATGTATAGAAATCAAGTGCTTAATAACACGATTAGTTCAGCTCGATTAGGTAACTAAAGTACTTAAGCCTACAATGAATGTTAAATAGATAGGCACTACAATGACTTATTCAACGATTCAGATTGAATTGTGTTCGAAACGTAACGATAGTATGATAAATGGCTCAAAATACCAGTTCTATTAGAACGTAATCCTTTATATTATAATATGACTATAGTCTATATACTTTCTATAATGTTTGTACTTTGGAAATTGTACAATCACATTGAGTTTAAGTAGGCTTTGAGTTTCGAGAAATTCGTTTGTAATTCGGAGTTCTAATAGTCTTTGTACAGTTAATTAACCCGAGTAACTTAATTTCAAATGACTATGTAGGTACGTAATATAAATTGATTTGATTTCGCCAGCTGAGTATTGCAGCCTCGTCAATATGAATTCGAAGTTTTTTTTTTTAAATAAAGGCTACAAAAGATATTAAGCATAACTTTTATTGCTAAGTTTTATCTATTCTTAGATATACATACTTAGTATATAGAAATTTTATCTAAGCGATAATTTACAATAAAGTGCCTTGAAAGTATCTGAATCTTTTTGCATGGTGGTAGGGTACTTTCTAGTACTCGGCTAGCTACCACCCTCAAGTTGAAAATCTGCCACCAACGGTGTGTTCCGGCAGCCTCACTTGAGAGCCAGTTCTATTCTAATCTAGGTGTGTTTACCATCTTCGACCACACCGTCACTTAACATCAGGTTAGCTGTGCTAAAACAACTAATCTATCGACCATAAAAGAAATAATCTTACCAAAGACAGTCCATATTGCATTTATTAAGAAAATAAACTCGGACAATGGTCAATATGTTTTTTAAAATTAAAAATAAACAAGCAGTCATGGGGACTGCCGTGAAAGTTGAAACTTAAAACACGTCACATTAGCATAAGCTAGCGAACCCATAAGTTTTGTCCCTACCAAAAAATCTTTCAATGCGGCTAAGGAAGTTTTCACTTCAAAAGAAGTAGGCATAATTAAATAACAATCACACGTAACTGCGCTCGCCAACCCGCCTGCCAAGCGTGGCGAGTATTGGCAAAAACCCTCTCCAGGAGGAGGCCTATGTCCAGCAGTGGACGTTCTATGGCTGATGATGTGTGTGTCTATGTGTGGGTAAATTAGTTTTGTTTCTATTAATTTCAAAAAAAGATGTCGTATTGTAATTAATAGTTAAAATGGAAGGCAAAAGATCCAAAGTGCATCGTATATCGTGAATTAATTCGAAAGTCGCCTCTAAAAGTCTGCAGATTGACGACTAGTTGGAAGTTTTGATTCTACGACATGCCATGCTCCTTCGTATACTATTCGTGTAAAAACGTGTTGGATAGCTGAACCAGAAGGAATGAATTAAGAGAGATTTATGTCTTACACTATTTTCAATTAACCGAAACAAGTACAACATAATCAACAATAAAATTGAGAAATGTCTTGAACCGAAGTAATTGTTTCAGACAATGGTATTAATGTTCAATGCATTAAATAGGCAACTCAATTTCGATGCGACAACACGACAAAAACAAATACATGCTGCTAAAAACAATACAATAATGTCATATGAGGACTTCAACCGCGCAGAATAGAAAAACACAGATGAATAAATGAGGTTATCTGTATGAATTTTGCCGTAATGACAGTTTGTTCTAGAGATTTAACTATTCGGCTGTATATTGTTAGAACTTAGCATTGTGATAGAATTACATTCATTACAATGGCAATAAGTGCATAAGGTATATTTTTTAAAATCAGAAATGCAAGTTAGGTTTTACGCCTAACGAAATACATGACTAAGTACCTATTCAAAAACTCATTTTAAATTCAAAATTCAAATCCTTTATTGGTAACATCTTTGTTACGTGTCATATATACATATACGTAAATCAAGTTCGAAAAAATTAAATCAAATTAATTAAAAATGAAATAAAATGAATGAAATAACATTAATGATTTATCGCTATTTAAAAAAAAAGATCGTCGAATGTATAAAACGCCTGTTCGACAAGCCAGTTTTTTTTTTTATGTAACAGTAATGAGACGAACGAGACGCTCTCCTGATGTTAAGAGATAACGCTTGTCCATGACTATTGCAGCGATACACAGAACTTTGAGTAGTAAAACAAAGTCCAGAGCATCGTTGCCTTGGCGCTCATTACTTTGAGACTAGATGGTTAGTCTCAACAGCCCAGTAATTCTCAACAATTGACAAATAAATTCAGTAATTGACAAATGCAATACAATTGTTTTATTGTGTTCCATTAATATCAAATTATTGATCTATACATATAATAATTATGTACAGGGTCATTGAATTCACATTGTGTACAACTTTTACTTTGTGGGACCAACTAAAAAGACAACGCAATTTCAGTTACGAAAAATCAGTTTTACATTAGCTTAGGGTACTACGTTGAATAGGGGCTATTGAATTTTTTAATATGAAGCATGAAATCAACCACGAAATCGTGAAAAAAAACTGTTATTCCATAGGAACATATGATTGAACTTTTAACATTTATATAACTTCTGAATTTTTCATGATTTTCAGAGTTCTGCTCATAGTAAAAGTTGATAATAAAGAGCACAACGACCCCCTTTCGGCTTTAGCTCCAAGCTACACTCCAAGCTTGTAACCCTTTATTCAATATTAAAATGGCATTTTTGTATTTCATTGTTGGTATCATAATAAATGTTATTTACAATAATAAGTACAATTACCTCATATTGTATATTTAATAATGATAAAAACGAAATAACACACGCAAATATGCATTTTATTTTTAAAGTGTTAGTGACTTCTCAAAAAAAATATTTGCGTCTCCGAAATTAGTTTTGGTAAAAGACACCGCATTACCAGATGGTGTTTGATCAACGCTCTTGTATGGATGCAAAACGTGGGTCATAATGCAAAGAAATCTGTGAGCGTATTTTAAAAGCAGGCATTTTAGATGTGGACCGTATTCCTTTGACTAGATTTAGCTCAACCTAGCCAATAGATAGCCAATCGCAAAACCATAGTCATGAGAACCAAGGCTGCTTTTTTTGGGGACAGAGGATTCCTATATGACTTTCCAGGGTATATCCTCGAAATAAGAATCCCGGGGAAGCGAATCCCAGGACATCCCAAGTAATAACTAGACAACATCAAGGAGCTTACTGCTTAACATCAGGCAGAGTGTGGTTCGCAAAGGCGAACCTATTCTGAATAAAAAAAAAAAAAAAAGGTCTCTTCGTCAATGTGTCAAGTTCAGTCTCTTTACTACTTATTCTTATTTAGTCTCTTACACAAGGTTCGGAAGATAACGCCGATTTCCACCGATTGCACGGCTGTCTGTTAGAGCTACTATTCTGTTCGCAGATGTCGTTAAAGGTTGAAATAACTAAAGGTTATAGTCGTGTTTGACAAAATACCTACAACTAGATAATAGGTATGTTCTACTTCTTTTTTACTTCTTTGGGTACGAAATCTTAAAAATTAACGGACCAGATTTCACAGTTACAATACCCCAACGATGACCTTGAGCTGCCAGTGGTGGAAAACATCGTGCGGAAACTATGGCATGGTGGTAAAGCTACCACCCTCAAGTTTAAAATCTGCCGCCAAGCCTCTAACGGTGTGTTCCGACAGCGTCACTTTTTTTTTAACGCTGACAGGCTATGTGTATGACCACAGCACTGATGTTAAGTGACGGTGTGGTCGAAGATGGTAAAGCACACCTAGCCTGGAATAGAACTGGCTCTCAAGTGAGGCTGCCGGTACACACCGTTAGATGCTTGGCGGTAGATTTTCAACTTGAGACTACCCTCAAGTTGAAAATCTGCCGCCAAGCAGCCAGCTAGCCAGCCGAGTAGGTACTAGAAAGTACCCTACCACCACGCTATGGTTTCCTCACGATGTTTTCCTTCACCGGCAGCTCAAGCTCATTGTTGGGGTTTGAACCCACGCCCTTCGGCATGCGAACCGACCGCGCTAACCACTGAGCTATCATAGCTACACTTGAGAGCCAGTTGCATCCCAGGCTAGGTGTGTTAACCATCTATGACCACTTAACATTGGGTGAGCTGTGATCAAACAACTAGCCTGTCAAACATTTAAAAAAAAAAGGATTATCGATAATAATTATTACAACAAAATACTTTCCTCATCTCTAGTCATATACAATTTCTCTTACGTAAGTATTCGGCAGTCTGAATTTTTCATTTTCAAGTCATTGTTTCCACCTAATAATGGAATAATTGTAATGTAAATACATGTCATGTTGAAACGACATCGAAGTAATTAATGCTCTTGCTGTTTACCTGCTTGCTTTGTTCGCGATTGGCAAAGAAGTTATAGGCACTGAAAATTGTTTTACCTATTGTCGGTTGAAAAGACTAATATTTAAAAATATGTTTATCACCTACTAGATACATGTTTTTACATTTATGATTTCAGTAAGTACATCACACTAATATTATAAACGCAAGTTTGTGAGTGTTTAAGTGTGTTTGTTACTTCTTCACTTTCAAACGGCTGGATCAATTTTGATGAAATTTGTTATGGAGGTAGCTGACACCCTATATAAACATATATAAAATAAAATTTCCTCCAATATTTATTTATGTAAGGAGAGGACTGGACTGAGCTACCAGCATCTAAAATCCGCAACATGAGATCGCAAAAAATTTTACCTACTGACCTCCAAACTTCAGTTTGAAGATGGCACACCCCAAGTCTATACAAAAAAAAAAACTTTCGCATTTGTAATATTAGTGTGATTTTGTACCTACAGTACGTTTTCAAGTGTTACATCCACAGTTTATAACTTCACCCCCGCCTAATGCACCAAACTATTCGCTGAAAATAATGGAAGCCCCCTAAGCTTGCAGTTGTATAATTAACAATTTCGCCGACAAAAGGCACGTGTCGATACGTTACAAAGTGTTGCAAGCACCACAATAATTATTTCCTACAGCGGTGTTCGGGAAAACAATAGCGAGATCGTTGGCAACACTGAACAATGATTGTCCGGTACGGCGGCCAACTATCCGGGCTCGAGTATCTAGTCATTAAATGATAGGTATTC
Organism: Biston stratarius; assembly: GCA_950106695.1. Taxonomy (NCBI): domain Eukaryota; kingdom Metazoa; phylum Arthropoda; class Insecta; order Lepidoptera; family Geometridae; genus Biston; species Biston stratarius. Next base: position 10,094,827 of record OX467115.1, on the reverse strand, counting down.
GTTAATTAAGAATTTTAATGTCATATGTCAAAAAAATACTACAAAATTAATGATTAACCTTCTGAATGTAGGTACCACTCAAATAAATTGCCGGCCATTCAAAAGTTGTACTGCCGCACACTTGATCCTATTTAGTAGATACTTGATTCTATTTACTTGGTGGTAGATCTCTTTAGCAGGACGTCGTCTAGGTTGGTACCACCGCAGTACCAGATATTCTGCCGCCAAGCAGTAGTGTGTAAACATTACTGTGTTCCGGTTTGAATGGTACTGCAGCTGTTGAGGCTAACCATTGAAAGTCTCAAAGTAATGAGCACCACAGCAGGACTTTGTTTTGTTACTCATAGTTCTTTGTATTGCTGCAATGGTCATGGACAGACGTTATCTCTTACCATCAGGAGAGCGTCTCGTTTTTCTCATAACTTTTTACGTAAAAAAGTTACATACATATAATTACTAATATTTGTTTAAGTTTTTTAGGATTTCATTTTATTTTTGTTTGACAGGCTAAAATATTTGCTTCAAAGGAAAATATTTTTATTCATTTCCGAATATGTTCCGTTAAAGCATTTTTTTCTCTTCTTTTTTCACAGTTTGGTCAGGTGTTTGACCACAGTTCTCCTGATGAAGTGACGGCGTGGTCAAAGATGGTAAACACACTTGAAATGGAAATAACTCTCAAGTGAGACTATCGGAACACACTGTTAGGTGTTTTGTGGCAAATTTTTTAACATGGGACAACCACGCTATGGTTTCCTCACGATGTTTTCCTGCACCGGCAGCTCAATCTTATTATTGGAATTTGAACACAAGCTCTTCGGCGTGGAAGCTCATCACGTTAACCACTTAGCTATCATCGCTACAATACTTTAGAGCCATGTCGCAAAATACCCATCTGAATATAGTCGCATTGTTCTATCGCAAAGCGCTCGACATCAACGAAGACAGAGATCTTTTACATAGCATAGAGGCGTATTGTCATCAACAATCGCAAAAACAACAAACAACAGCACACGAAACACACACGTTAGGCACAATAACGTTCTCAACAAAGGACTTTCCTCTCTACGTTGTATTAAAGCGCCCATTGTACCGGGAATCGGACGAAAATACTCTTCATTACTCTGAAAGCTTGTGTGCCGTACGACAATGGTGAAAAGGGGGGAATAGGGTGGGGGCAACAAAGACGAGCGAAGGAACCACCCTTTCTCCCGTAAAATTGAAATGGTAAGAAACGCTATTTAGGTCATGATTTTATTAAATGTGTTAATAGATTTTTGGAGTTTTATAATGGGCTGAGGGTGAACTGTGAGTGTTGTTCGTTTGATGAGAAATTACGTTTTCAGAATCCTGAAATGAATTGGCATGGATTTAATATTCGGATCGGGTTGGATTTTATTGGTTCCTGAATTGAATGGCTATGGTTTTTGTAAGCGTGATAATTGGATATTTTTTTTTTAAATACTCCTTTTCGGATACAGCAATAATTATGCTTCTTGATTTGTTTCTATAACTAAACAAAACTAAACTAAAGTTATACTATACATATATAGATACATCTGTCAATAACTTGAGTTTATTAGCATGAATAAAGATATCTGCCCTTTCTATAGTGGTGTAGTAGATTAAGTTCGAATATAATGTAGTACATACGTAGTTAGGTTTTTTTATTTATTAAAATCTTGACACAAAGATCTTGATCAAAGAGTCTTAGTGCGTTGTTGTAAAACTATATGTTACCTATACCTACGATGCCTACCAAGTAAATAATAATAAGTAATAAAAGCGATAAGTAGATAAGTAATGAGCGCCAAAGCAGCGATGCCCTGGACTTTGTTGTGTTACTCAAAGTTCTGTGTATCGCTGCAATGGTCATAGACAGGCGTTGTCTCCTACCATCAGGAGAACGTCTCATTCGTCTCATTACAATTACACATAAGAAGTAACATAGTATGTATAAATAGGGTTCGATAATGAAGACCAAAAAACAACAATTACTGTAGTGTTCAAATTTAAAAAAAAAAGTTGTGACTTTGACTTTGACCAAATTACTAAGAGTTGCAACTGAAAATATGATATACCTACATATTAGTAGGTATTAGGTTACAAGTTTAGGATCTACTAAGCTAAATAAGGGAAATTATAATCATCATTATTGAACACTTTTTACAACATTCGGACCTTCTAACACAAATAAGTACACAAATTCGCATAGAAAGTACATTTCGGTACAAAAATAAGTAGGTACCTAGATCGTTTAAGAAACCGTATTAAATAACCGTATTTTGAATTTCCCGCTTTAATTTTTCAACGCCACAACTGATGGCTAAGTAACTATTACTTACGAAGTACTTAATAAAATATAATGATACTAAACATTTCCACTTAAATAAAAATTAATTCGTCTTTATTTTAAATTGTTTTTTGTCGTTCCTGAACGAATTGGAGCCGAACATTTCCCAAAGGTTAACCCTATTCACAAATTAGGTACGCTTCCGAAATTAGGTGACTATAGTTATATAAAGCAACCATATGTCGCATCTGTAATTTACTCCAATTATTCTCGCTCTATGTAACCGTTCTAGTTTTTATCGAGTTTTTTGTTTCGCCTCACTTTTTTATAATTATACTGCATCGTCTATTGGAGTTTACATCTGAGCCATGGCCAATAGATCGCTAGGATACACAGATTAGTTATCAGTCAGTATAGCGTATCTAATCGTCGTCTTTAACGCCGGTCGTACACAAGGCTACATGTTTCCAATAGTCTGAGACTGTCAACGTGACTCAGCGCTTCTTTTAATTTATTTATCATAATTTAAACTTATGTTACAATAATATAATACAAAAAAATGCTTTTGTTTTGTGTCGGCACCAATCAAACTAAGCTAACAAAAAAAAACTGTTACAAATATTATTAATTACATTTAAAAACAATATGTCTCATTATATGAGGGATAGGGTTTAGACAAATAAGCCACGGTTGTCCGATGCGGGTAAGGGTGAGTGCAGTGCCCACTGCACTCACCCTCCTCCTGACTCTTCTCGTGGGCGCTACTGTTAGTATATGAGGTACTCTCTCTCTGCCGCCCTAAACTGACATCCTACGCTAACGTCAGTTGTTCTGCTTTGGATTTGTATGGGCATTAGCGACCATGACCCAATCCAGCTTGCTGCTGCTGCCTGGTCGAGGATTGTCGAAGCAGCTAGTATTGCTATCTCAAGACCTACAGCCTGACCTACACATATAGATCCCCAAAGTTTACCTCAGGGTCGAATCAGACTAAGGTGGTGTTACAAACTAAATCGTCACGATAATCACTGACCATCAAAGTAGAAGACCAGGCAGTCTGGAAAGAAGGAAGACTTTTGCCCAGCAGTGGGACACTAGAGACTAGAATAAATAAATATATATAAGCTACCTATAAATAACATTCTATATCAAACCCAAAGTTCACTTCACTTTGGATGTGCATCAGTTCGAGCGCTTGATATTCAATCTTAATTTACCGACTATAAGACGTGCGCCAATGGCTGCAGCTTCAAAAACGAAATATAAACGCCGCGTGCCAATCTAGCGCATTGCTTTTTTTTAAATGTAAAAGTAGTTAGACAAACGTGAAGCTCTCCTGATGGTAAGAGATAACGCCTGTCCATGAGCATTGCAAGCGATACACAGAACTTTGAGTAGCAAAACCAAGCTCAGGGCATAGCTGCTTTGGCGCTCTTTAGAGACATTCTATGGTAAGTCTCAGCAGACCTTCAAACCCTTCAAACCAGAACACAGTAATGTTTAAACATTACTGCTTGGCGGCAGAATATCTGGTACTGCGGGTGTTTACCTAGACGATTTCGTGCTAAGGAGATTTATAACCAAGTAAATCGCAACTAAGAGGCGTCGCGTCGCGAGTCATGTACTTGTATAGCCTTGTGCACGAACAGCGTTAGTAAAAGAAGTGTACCTAGTGAATAGGGAATCTATTAAAGTTGTAACGGAAAGAATTTGGATAGAATGACAAAGTAGTTTACAGGAGGGAGGGTTTTATGCGGCAGATTGTGTAATAATAGGATTTTTGTTGGAAGAAATAGGGCTTTGTTGTGTATTCTTGTCTTTGGAATGTGTATTCAATCACAAAAAAGTGGATGATTTCATGATTTAAGACTTAATTCGTTTCTATGTATTCCGCGAAGTTTCTTTAGATAATGAATTGATGTTATGGGTTTTATTCAAATTTAATTAGATATCTATAAGGTGGTCCGATAGTCCAGTATTTTAATTTCGTTTTTTTTTTTTTAATAATTTGCCCCATCGGGCAGGCTAAAGCTGTAAAGCCATACTGCCTTTAAATTCGACAAAAACAATAAAATATAGTATGTAAATATGTAAGTTTTACTTTACATTCATATTATAAATGCGAAAGTTTGTACGTTTGTTACTTTTATACGCTGAAGCGGCGTAACGGATTTAAACATAACGAAATGCAGATGGCTTATAGCCTGTTTTTTATGGTTGGCTAGGTGTATGACCACAGTTCACCAGATTAAATAACTTTTACTTTTAACCGCATTATACGCAATATACTTGTATAGTTTTATCACCCCGATTCGCATTTGACCGTTTTGTATACGTTGTATTGTTACAACATCGCTTTCGATCGTAAATTGTATATACAAATCTACCTCATATCGAATAATACTTGCCTACAAATAAATATCATTCATAGCACATTAATATAAAACGGAATGAATATACCATTTCTATATACTTCAAATATAATAGCTACAAAGCGATAGAAGTCTTTGAGTAAAAAGAATTATTTTGTGTATTTCCGTTTACATTGTCCGAAATAATCCGAATTGTCAACAAAATGACATCATCATCAACATCGCTTAGTCACTGGAATACCTACGTAGGTATAACATAGACACTAGATAATAGCTTTTACCAACAAAAACTAACTTAACCTAAATAATGGATACAAAAACCATTCTCCTGAACAACAGGTTCCGCCACAATGCTATTATAGTCTGTGCTGTCCACAAAATATCACGTTTAGACAACACAAAAAGCTAGTAATTAAACCTCGGGCCCTTGACAACAGCTACAACACCCGACAACACAACAACAACAGACGACAATAAGGGCACAACAGCTATTTTTGTTGCGCTCGCCTGCGAGACAGCGATAACAGTGTGAAGTCACCCTTATGTATTATATGGCTTTGTATGTGCTTTGAGGTTGGCAAACTTATGTTATAATACAGACGTTTGTAGCTAGATAGGAACTCGTTACTGTGCACAACAGGAATGGCAAAATGTGTAAAAAAACAAGAGAATCTTATGAGTTAGTGCCATAAGTGGCGGATTTGAAGATAGATCACTACATCACTATCACTACATAGTATAAAACAAAGTCGCTTTCTCTGTCCCTATATCCCTATGTATGCTTAAATCATTAAAACTACGCAACGGATTTTGATGCAGTTTTTTTAATAGATAGAGTGATTGAAGAGGAAGGTTTATATGTATAATAACATCCATTAAATAGTGGAGAAATACTGTTATTTTTGAGATTTATACCCGTGCGAAGCCGGAGCGGGCCGCTAGTATGTTATAAGTAGGTATGCTATCGGTTATCTAGTTCCCAAAGTACAAGCTTTTTACTACAAGATTTTTTTTAATGTAAAACTAATGGGACGAACGCGACTCTCCGCTGATGGTAAGAGGAAACGCATATTCATGACCATTACAGCGATACATAGAACTTTTAATGGCAAAGTCCAGCGCATCGCTGCTTTGACGTTCATTACTTTGAGAATTTGATAGTCTCAATAGCCCTGTGATTTCGCTAGCTGAAGTTCCAAACCGGAACATAGTAATGTTTACACACTACTGTTTGATATCTGGTACTGCAGTGGTACCTACCTAGACGACCACCTGCTAAGGAGATCTACCAAGTAAAATGGCGCTATGTGAAATTTCCTCTCAATGTTTATGAGTAATGCTTATGTAAGATTTATAATCGTAGTACGTCGTAGTCATAATTTCCATACAACACGCACGCCGGCACACCTATACCTACATATAGGTATATAGTTCGGTAGGTGGGTACCATTGTTCCATTGAAACTAGTGAATTCGAGAGCAGTCTCAGGTGAACTACCATTATGCAAAGTGGTGATTCCCTTCATAATCCACGAGATCAAAAGGGTTCATTTTGATTGCAAATTGATCAGTCTCCAGGGTATTCCGGAATCTCATTTAACACACTCCTTCAATGTTTTGGGTCATGAAAATAATACTTAGGATACGTTCAAGAATTACGCATTCCGATTACAAAGGGGAAGAGAGATAAAACTAAATCCAAATCCAGGAGATTTATATTCGTTGATTTGGACCATTTCGAGGATACAAATGTCCTAGATGATGATGATGAAGACTATTTTACCGAGCCCGGAACCGCAGCAACAACATAGCATGCAAAATCAGAGATATTTACCGAGAAAATGATGTAGAGTAGCGTAATTTCGCAGAATGTACAACTACGTAACGAACTTTCAGATGGGTCTTCATGTGAATATGCTGAAGCTGTTAACAGATCAGATAAGGAAGTGTGGATATCTGCGATGAAGGAAGAGTACAAATCTCTTAAGAAAAACAATACTTGGATTCTTACGGACAATATAAGACAGACAATTGGCTGTTGACGACAGCCCTGTTAGCTCATTGAGAGTATGTCTGCCTGAGCCGTAGGGCGTGGGTTCGATTCCCGCCAAGGACAAATGTTTGTTTGGTATAAACAAATGTTTGTGTCTGGGTGTTCTGTATGTATTATAAGTATGTATTTAGTAGTAAAAAAAAAGTATTCATGTATTCTATCAGTTATCTGACTACCATCACACAAGCTCTGCTTAGTTTGGGGTTAGATGGCGCTGTGTGTAATGTGTCCTACAATATTTAACAATATTTATTTCATAAGTATTTAATTATACAATGCTTTCTTTTTATGTAAAAGTAGCCTACATTGGTTTGTTCATAGATACTTTTTGAAGTGAAAACTTCTTTAACTGTTTTGAGCGATTTTTTTGATAGAGGCAAAACTTATGTGTTTTCTTTGTGACGTGTTGCACAATTATTCCAAAGTTTTCACTTTTATCGGCAGTCCATCTGACTGCCTATATTTTTCTTTAATCCTAATAGTGAGAGGTGATGCATACACACAAAACGCATACACACACGCGGTACACAGAACTTTGAGTGGCAAAATAAAATCCAGGGCGTTGCTGCTTTGGCATGCATTACTTTGATTCGATTAATAGTCACCACTAACAAAACAAAAAAATCACTAGCTGCAAGTACCCTTCAATTCAGAACACAGTAACGTTTACACTCTGCTGATTGGTCGCAATATATCTGGTACTGCGTTGGTGTAAGGTGTCGCTAGACAACCAACTAAAGAGATCTACAAACAAGTGATGTAAGTGGATTTATAAACATAAACAAGACTGTGAAGGTCCGATTAGTCGCAAAAGGTTTTCGATAAAGTTATGGAATTGATTATAGAGAAACTTTCTAACCAATAGTAAGTAATTCATCACTAAGAAATTTACTTGAATCGGCTGTTAAATAAACTTTGAAATTACATCATCATGAAGTTATGACGAATTAGAAGAATGATCTTCTTAAGAAGTCGATGTGCAGAATACTTAGGTGTATTAAATGTAAAAGTAATGAGACGAACGTGACGCTCTCCTGGTGGTAAGAAACAACGCTTATCCATGACTATGGCAGCAATACACAGAACTTTGAGTAGCAAAACAAAATCCAGGGCAACGCTGCGTTGACGCTCATTACTTTAAGATTTTTGATGGTTAGTCTCAACATGCCTGTAATTTCGCTAGCTGAGGGTACTGACCCTTCAAACCGAAACGCAGTAATGTTTACACACTATTGCTTAGCGGCAGAATATCTTGCACTGGGGTGGTACCTACCTAACTACCTGCTGGATAAGGATATCTACCACCAAGTAAAAAAAAGAAAACTATAAATTGGTCATCGCTAACGCGCAAACAAATTAGGTATAATTGTTATTTAGGAAGCCTTTCAGGTCATTTAGGAGCAATGACAAGGGCTGGCTGTTCATCTCTTCAATTCGCTTATTTTAGACATATTTACGAGACAAGGACAAAATTACATGAATGAAATCTTCGATACGAAAATAATATCCCAATAAATTCCATCTTCACAGGCAAAATTTAAAATCCCATATCAATTTACTTGCCAGCTAAAAAGAGCCGTTTGTTAGTTACAAAATTTAAAAAAAAATCACGAATAAAAATAAGATTAAAAAATAACATGCAATCAAGCGACAGAAGCGCCGCAGCAGGTGGCGGCCACCGAAATAATCTAGAGGCAGTAACTGTTATTTAATCTGTAGGAAGAGTAACCAAAACTCGGAGCACTGAAAAAAACTAACGAGAAACGTATGGAGACTACGAAAGAGTATGGAAAAATAGGGAAATAAAAACTCTCGTGGCCGCCATTCTGGCGGTGACGGCGAGAGGATGCGTCATTTTCTATTTTTCTCTCATTTTTCACGAGCCGCGCAGGTAGTTGTTATTCATTCAATAGAAGCAGACATTCGGACTGTTATTGAAAAGTTTGTCTATGGTAACCATAATGAACGTGCAACCTTGATCCAAAAGTACTGCTTGATTTTACTTGTAATGTCTAATTCTACTCCTACTTGGTTTTACTTGGTGGTAGATTTCCTTAGCAGGAGGTCGTTTAGGCAGGTACCACCGCAGTATCAGTTATTCTGCCGCCAAGCAGTAGTGTGTAAACATTACTCTGTTCCAGTTTGAAGGGTACTGCAGCTAGCGAAATTAAAGGGCTATTGAGACTAACCATCTAGTCTCAAAGCAATGAACGCCAAGGCAGCGATGCCCTTGACTTTGTTTTACTACTCAAAGTTCTGTGTATCGCTGCAATGGTCATGGGCAGGCGTTACCTCTTAACATCAGGAGAGCGTCTCGTTCGTCTCATTATAGTTACATCAAAATAAAATAAAACCTTTAATATAACGTATTATAAATGCGAATGTGATTTCGTTTCTTTGTTACGCCTTCACGAGTTCACGCGTAAACTACTCAATGGATCTGGGTGAAATTTTGCATGTAGTTGTTACTTTAGGCCCTGGAATAAAGACATACTGGATATTTTCATCATCATCATCATCATCGCCACGCGGGTAAAACCGCGGGGCGCAGCTACTAATATTATAAATGTGAAAGTTTAAGAGGATGGATGGATGTTTGTTACTCTTTTCACTTAAAAAAATCTAATGAACGATTTTGGATGAATATTTGGCACACACATAATTTATGGCCGGATGACACTTTTTATGCTGAAAATATAACAAACTTTTTGTTGAATTCCACGCGGACGAATACGCGAATAACAGCTAGTCATTTAATAAAAATCTGATAAAATCTTTTGTAGTGTTGATAGCTCAGTGGTTAGCGCGATCGATTAACATGCAGTTGAGTTTGAATCTCAACAATAAGTTTGAGCTGTCGGTGAAGGAAAACATTGTGAGGAAACCATTACATGGCGGGTAGACACTTTTAAGTACTCGGCTGGCTTGCTACCATCCTCAAGTTAAAATTCTGATGCTAATCAAATAACGGTGAGTGCACTTGTATCCCCCTGGCTAAGTGACAATTGTAGTAAGCATAATGTATTAATATTTATAACTGTAAACTGTAACCTAATATGAAAAGAAAGATCCATAAAAAAATGCCTTGCTGAGTTTCTTGCCGGAGTCTTCTCAGTTGAAGTGTAATTACGGGCCGGTGGTAGATTCAAACATGTAACTTAACGTTCATAAGTGCCTTACCAGGGTCTAAACTGAATAAATGACTTTTTGATTTTGATTTTTCGGCAGCCTCACTTGAGAGACAGTTTCATTCCAGATTAGGTGTGTTTACTATCTTTGACCACACCGTTAATTAACATCAATTAAGCTGTGGTCAAACACCTGGCCTGTGATCATTTAAAAAGCATAAGTGTGCTATTTCTGTTATAATAAGTTAATTTTACAATTAAATACATACTTTTTTATTATGACGTGGTCTTGACACATTTTTGTTTTATTTATGCGGGATTACCGCTATCTTCACGTGCGAGGCGCGCGGCGGCCCGCAGTGCGAAGCAAGACGAGGCCGCGCGCGCGTTATTTCAGCTTTGTCTCCATGATGAAGGCCACCGGATGTGGCCGAAACTATAGTCGGAGTTTCCGATAAAATTATACGTGAGTAATCCCGCATAAATAAAACAAAAAATACATACTTATTAACAATTAGTCAGTAGAAGTAACGGGCCTGTTGACAGCATATTAACATTGGCCATTTCGCTATGGCGGAGTGGCCAGCCCTAGTGTCAGAATTAATGTAGGAAGGCCGGATAATTTACATGAGTGTTTATAGTTGTATTTTTTTTTTGTATTACACAAAGTGTAAAAAAATTGATATACCACCTTTTGTGTAAAGAACAAATATGCTGAGTTGCCAGCCCTAGTGTTAGTGATAAGGTTCCACCCGAATGTCTCTGACATGATAATAAAGAACAAATAACGGGACCGACAATTCAAGGTGTCATCCGACACACGGTAGCGCTCAGATGTAAATACACACATTAGTAGTTTATGATGAGTTATGAAACGCCCACAGAGTAATCAAACAGAAGGAACACAAACATGTGCGGCAACAATACCTTCGGGTATCGCATATCCATTGTCTGTAGCACTAATAAATCTACAACAAAACACGGGGTTTGTTTACGAAATCAATCGACATGTCGCTCGACAAATGTCGATGCGTACAACAAAGGTATTCGATGCACAATAGGTCGGAACTTTTTAGTACGCGAGACACACGGTATTCAGACTAAAAACAATGATAGAAATAATTACAACACACGATTCAGACGGTAATTTTAAAATAAATATACAGGTTTTTTTTATATTTGAACACAATTTTTTAACAAGATCATGCGAAAATAATCATATTTTTTCAAGTATGTAGTAGGTATAGAAAATAGCATTATTTACTTATCTACTTTCTTCTCTTTATCCTTAGTAACAAGCTACTTGTTTACAAGGCTATTTTGAAGCCAATATGGACATATGGAGTGGAGCTCTGGGGCAGTGCTAGCAACTCAAATCTGGAAATCCTCCAGAGATTTCAGAACTCCACTCTAAGAACAATTTCAGGTGCACACTGGTTTGTGAGGAACAAAGAAATCCATGATTACCTGGAGATGCCGACTGTAAAGGAGGAAGTCTGCAGAAAAAACAGGAGTTACAAAGAAAGGCTCATGGGACACACCAATGAATTGGCTAGAAACCTATTAACGCCATAAGATGAAATAATTCGCTTAAAAAGATGGCAAATTCTAAATCTAGACCAGAGAAACTAGTCAATTAGTTCTGGTAGACATATACGGTGCCGTTTAATGGAACTGCACCCACCCAAACCTAAAATTATCCCAGAGACGATCTGATTATGGCTAATAGCCGATTGCAGATAAAAAATAGAAAAAAAAAAAAAAAAATACTTATCTACTTTATAGTTTTGCAATGTTTTTGTGCCAGTTTAAGTCCGTCACAGAAGGTCATATTTATTAATATACTGTGCGATGTATAGTAGTTGTCCGTAAGTAGTGTGTAAGTGTGACATTTTAGTCCACCGCTGGACTCAAGTGGACAAAAGTGATGATAGCCCCGTATGTGACGAGCATTAATTTGTAGTCCAGCAGTACAGCTACGTTATTTTATTGTCGACAAAACGTTTATTGAAAAAATATACCATTTTAAATCGACTGAACTTATTTTCATCATCATCATCATCTCAGCCGTAGGACGTCCATTGCTGGACATAGGCCTCCCCCATTGACTTCCATAAAGACCGGTTGGAAGCGGCTCGCATCCAGCGCGTTCCTGCGGTCTTTATGAGGTTGTCATATTCATATTCATATTCATATTCATATTCATATTTATTGATAAATGTAATTTACAAGTCAATATTGATACTATTGTGTACATACAGTAACACTAATCATAATAATTCTATATCAAATAAATAAATAATCAATAATAATAATTAATAATAATAATAGTTAATAATAATAATAGTTAATAATAATAACATAATTGCACATAAATTACATAACATGTCAATTAAATGTCGATGTCTGTCCACCTTGTGGGTGGACGTCCTACGCTGCGCTTGCCAGTCCGTGGTCTCCACTCCAGAACTTTGCAGCCCCATCGGCCATCAGTTCTGCGTGCTATGTGCCCTGCCCACTGCCACTTCAACTTGCTAATCCGCTGGGCTATGTCGGCTACTTTAGTTCGTCTACGGATCTCCTCATTTCTGATTCGATCTCGTAGGGAAACTCCGAGCATAGCCCTCTTCATAACACGTTGTGCGACTTTGGGCTTACCAAGAAGGCACATAGTCAGAGACCACGTTTCAGCGCCATTTGTAATCACTGGTAACACACACTGGTCGAAGACTTTCGACTTATTTTATCAATTAATAATAAACAATAAGGTAATTTAACTAGCAAAATTTTCAATACAAAAGCGCTTTAATATTATTATGTAGATAAAGTGTCGATGTATCCGTATGTCCCGTTTGTTTTCATCAGTGGATCACCTTCCCTCAATAATTCCTATCAGCCAACTGTCGGGGCGTTCACTTGCTCAGTTAATATTAATCGAGGTGAGGGGAGGACATTGTTCGTGTACGCGCTGTAATATGTACCTAAAGGTGTCGGGTTGCCAACCCTAGAGATAAAGCCGCCCAGAGGCAAATGTGTTTTAGGTAATTTCACTGTTGTACGATAATATAATCAAAGATTACACAATACTAGTACAAGAGATATTGTCAAATAATATAATTAATCAGAAATTCACTAATATTCTTTTTATGATTGACAGACTGTTTGATCACAGCTCCCTGATGTTAAGTGACGGTGTGATCGAAGATGGTAAACTCTTTTATTTATTTTCCTATTAGGTCCTTTGCGGCAGATTTTCAACGTGAGGGTGGTACTAACTAACCAGCCAAGAATTAGAAAATACTTTACCACTATGTTGTGGTTTCGTCACGATGTTTTTTTCACCAGCAGTTCAAGCTCATTGTTGGGGTTTTGAACCCACGCCCTTCGGTGTGTGATCCAACCGCGCTAACCTCTATGCACACCGCATCGTTACACTTTATCACTATGCTTTGACTCCTTAAAGAAGGCCACCGGATGTGCCCAAAATTTTAGTCGGAGTATCGGACATAATGAAACTTGACTAATCTCGTATAAGTAAACGATTTTTTTTTTAAATTTTTTTTTTATGCCATAGGTGGCAATCAAGCTGACGGGTTGCCTGATGGTAAGCAATCACCGTCGCCTATGGATACCTGCAATACCAGGGGCACTACAAATACGTTGCCGACCTTTTAAGATTCTATTTACACGCCTTTTGAAGAGCCCAATGTTGTAACTCCGCGGGAATACGGAAGAAGGAAGATCATTCCACAATTTGCAAGTGTATGGCAAAAAAGATCGCGTGAATCGCACAGTGTGCGATTTCCATGAATCAATTATATGTGGATGAGCTTTTAAACGATGGAGGCTAGTGCGGTGATGAAACCGTGACGCCGGCATAAGATCGAATAATTCTTCAGAACACTCCCCGTTGTATATGCGGTAGAAAACGCACAAAGACCCATCGTCTCTACGCAAACTAAGTGGCTCTAGGTCATCGGTGATCCCAGGGTCGTCAACAATTCTGACAGCTCTACGCTGTATTGCATCAAGGGCCTCAAGTTGATACTTGGGTGCTCCGTTCCAAAGGTGTGAACAGTACTCCACGTGAGGACGGACTTGCGCTTTGTACAGCAGAAGTCTCTGACCAGACGTGTAGTACCGTTTTGCCTTGTTGAGCACACCAAGTTTTTTTGAGGCTAGTTTGGCCTTACCAGCAATATGATTGCGGAACTGTACATTTGCAGAAATGTCAACGCCTAAAATACCAATGCCCTCCTAAACCTGTAGAGGAGTGTCCTGAAAACGAGGAGCCACAACAAATGGGGTTTTTTTAGCGGTGAACGCACAAACCTGTGTCTTTTTGGGGTTGAACTGAACAAGATTCAATTGACCCCAATCCGAAACTTGCTTAAGAGCAGTGCCAACTTCAGACACTAGTTTGTTCCTACTTTCTTCAACTTCGGCACGAGGGATATTAGCACGGCTAGTATAATATACTAGCCGTGCAACACTATTTGACATATTATGTCAAAACTACGTCACTTTTCATAGTAATATAACGAAAGTAAATCTCAAGTTTGTTTACAATTATATAAATATATCATAGAAATCTACAATACAAGTGATTAAAAAATAATCTTAAATTTTCAACGTTTTCCAGTACCCTACAGTTTTTGTGTTATAAAGGAGTTATCGAGCAAAACATACCTAATCGCTTTGAAATCTCCGAATTGTGCATCTTCGGGTTATCCTGCGCAATCTTCCTTCGTTGCAGCCGCGACCAAACCATGAAAGCGTTCATGGGCCGCTTGATGTGCTCCTCGGGCGACTTCTTCTGCTGGCCCATGGAGATGGAGCCCATGGAGCCGATGGCGCCCATGGACATGCCCATGGGAAACGGCCCCATGCTGCTGCCAAAGCTGGGCCGCTCGCACATCGCACCAGCGGCACTGTCGACACAAATACATCACCACGATATAGTATAAAATTTATCTTCCATTCTAGTACCAATATATGTATGTAATCATATTTAATATAGTTTATAAATCTAAATGAAGACTAACCATCGAATGTCTCACAGTACTTAATGAACAAAGCAGCTGTGTTGTCACTCAAAGTTCTATGTATTATCTCTTACCATCAGAAGAGTGATCCGTTCTTCTCATTTTTACACAAATGCCCAAAAAAAGGAATGTAGACAATGTTTTCAGGGTTCATATAATATATATAATCATATGTATGTAAGTTTCTTTATTCTACTATAACTTTTAAATGCCTAAACGGATTTGGATGTACGTGGTACTAAAAAGTATGATGCTCTGGCGCTCATTACTTTATGACGATCAAAGATGGCTAACTCACATTCTATATTTAAAGCTACATTCAAGACGATTCTCTTAGATAAGAATATACAAGATTTCTTCGTTGACAAGAATGTTCGCAATAAGCTTAAAATCTACAGAATGGATTATCATGCGAGCTTCACTAATAGATAAAGTGATTCATGAGAAAAGTTTAAGTATATAATTTGACAAGGTTTTGTGTAAATTGGTTGAAATATGATGATACTTGTCGGAAGTGTAGGAAAAAGTCAAGCTACCTGGGAGCTTTCATAGAAAACGCAAACCCTTTTAGATATAACAAAACAATGCATGGTGGGATATTTCTCTTTTATAGATCTACAAAAAAGTCCGCGGTGGCATATATCTACCTTTTAAGGATAGCTTAATATACCCATTCTTACTACCCGTGCGAAGCCAGGGCGGGTCGTTAGTTACTTAATATTAATGTATAATTGTTTTATATTATTCTGACATTTGACATTGTAAATTATATTTTATTTTTTTAATTATTTTGATAATAGTAAGTAGTCTAATTTTATTTTAAACTTGATATGTATTTTACACGTCTGTAGATTTTCGATCTAACCTGCAGGTACTTATATTTGTGGTAACAAAACATTTGAATTTGAATTTGAAGAGTAATAGTTGGCGGCAGAACATTTCAAACAATTGCCTGTCTCGTCACTCAGTTTTATATAAAAAAATAAAAAGTTTATGTACTTCATGATCATTTCATTACTTTAACAACCAAACGACCAGCTTATCGCCCTTAAAATTAATAACGTGCAAGGTGCTTCGTGAGGCTAAAGCCCCCTGCACACCACGTGCTGTAACTCCGCTATAATGTGCAAGTTTAATATAAGTGTAACAATTACAGCGCGCATAATGCGTGAAATATTAACGGTAAGTCGCGCTTACACGAAGTCGCGGGTGATAAATTGGAGACGGGAATGTCGCCGGTTTTGATTGGCTCGTGTGCAGGGGATTTATGCGAAAATTTAAACATTTTCATCTCAGATTTGCTTCCTTACAAATATTATGGGAAATTGATTGATTTAGGCGTTACTTTGCGATCATCTTACGATATTCTGGGGTTATCTCTTTAGTGTATAAGTGGAAATGCTCTAAAGTAAGGGGAAAAGTGTTTTTTTTTTAAGTTAATGTAATGAGACGAACAATACGCTTTACTGATGGTACGATAGCACACGTTCATGGCCATTGCAGCGATACAGATACTATAGCACTTATAACATTGTTTATTTTTTAAATTTTTACACACTTCTGCTTGGCGGAGTGGTCTTTAGTTAAACCTACAGAAAACCTGGCTTTAGAATCTAAATCGGTTTTTAAATGAATGGTTTCGGTAACAAAAAAAATACCAACGAATTGAGAATATCCTCCAATTTCGAAGTCGGTTAAAAAGCATCATTTCGCGATTTTTGAGTTGTGGCCATAGTAAGTAACATAGCATGTTGACACGTTTTTTTTTTCCACAAGTAAGTTCCTATGCTGACAATAAAATATTTCGAATTTGAATTTTGAGTTAAAGTGGTTTGTACCCCCTTTTCGCTTATAACTCTCTATTATTATATTATTAAGGGTCAGACAGTGATTTAAATATTATTATCTTACGAGAAGTTATCTAAGGGCGTATTTATTTTCTACGATTTTTTGTTTGTTTCGTAAAAACTAAGTTTCTGAAGTATTGTCGTCACAGGGGCAACACCGAGACAAGACTTTTGCAAGACTTTACAAAACGTAGCATTGAAATGTAGCGAGGTGGCTTCACTACAGTTTAAGACCTTCGCTTCCCTCGTTCACATCATCAGCCATAGGACGTCCACTGCTGGACATAGGCCTCCTCCTGGGGGGGTTTGCCGATACTCGCCACGCTTGGCAGGCGGGTTGGCGAGCGCAGTTAGGTGTGATTGTTCAAGGAAGACGCTGCTGCCCATCTTCCGGATGACATCCCTTAGCCGACTCTTACGGCAACCACGGGTAGAGAGGGTGGGGTACAATTCTTACGCCGGCACCACCACGGCAAAGTTCAAAGTTCCCTCGTTCAGTGTATAATAAATACATATTCATAAACAAACATCGATACCTACTACTAACGATATATTCTATTTTACTAAAACGTAACTAATTAGCCAATCTATTAATTATTGAATACCAAAATTTTCAATCTAAAATCAATTCCTAATCTGCTAATAAATTGTAACCACAGCTCCCGTTATAGAGGCTGGTACAACAACATCAGATGATGTTCGAATGTTAGGGAAAGCATATTTTATGTATGTTCTGAATTGTCACCCTATTTGGGGTGAAGAGGGACCATCTATAGTGTATATTATACTGTTCATATAACTATGGATTTAGTTCAAATAGGATAAAATAGCTTAGTGGTTAGTGCGGTCGGTTCATACGCCGAAGGACGTGGGTTCAAACCCCAACACAGAGCTTGATCTGCCGGTAAAGGAAAACATAGCATGGTGGTTGGGTGCTTTCTAGTATTCGACTGGCTAGCTGCCAACCTCAAGTTGAATATCTGCCGCTTAGTAAGTATCTAACGGTGTGTTCCAGCCAATGCCATACCAGGCCACTTGTGTTTACCATCTTCGACAAAACCGTCACTTAATATAAGATGAGCTGTGGTTAAACACCTAGCCTGTCAACCTTACCACGCTTGTTCGCTATGTAATCAAAAAGAGAGAATAAGAATATATTATATTTCCTTCCTATTTGCGTTGTTACAGATGGAAGTGTGCCCACGAACAAACACTTTTTATTTACTTTTGCCGTTGCTAACTGTACTTTCAAGCGGCTGTATAAAATAATACTGATTCTTATCAACCTTTTTAAAAAGCTCTTATAACGAATTTTATTATAAAACGCCCGTGTGTGGTTTCTAAACACAGATATGTTTTAGCTATACAATACACTGTGTTGTGTGAGCAAGAATTAAGGCGATAATGTCCGACTTTTAGCAATTTCAGTTAACGTTTTTAACCCCCGACGCAATAAGAGGGGTGTTATAAGTTTGACGTCGATGTCTGTTTGTCTGTGTGTGTGTGTGTCTGTCTGTAGCATCGTAGCTCTCAAACGGATGGACCGATTTCGATGCGGCTTATTTCATTTGAAAGCCAGTTTCCTTGCGGTGATTCTTAGCTATGTTTGGTTAAGAGCGTAGGGGGTTTTTAATTTTTTTAATTTAATTACTTGTTATCGACTAAAAAGATATTTTTTAAAGAAAAATATCACACGGAACAAAAACTTATCATATATTCAAGAACTTAGTAAAAGTAGAAATACAATTTAGAATGATAGAAATTTAAATAGAAGACACTGAAAACAAAAACGAAGAATTCTTTCTTTAGAAAGACTTCTTTGTTCTTGGTATCGCAGTTTCTACATCTGCCAGTGTATTTGGATATTTTCAAGTCTTTATGATATAACTAGTAAAATGAGTCTCAGTCACGAAAAGTAATTCAAGGTCAAGTCTGGTCATGCCCAAGTAGTGGGACTTTACAACAAGTGTTAAAAGAGTTTTGAGAGCAACATCAAAAGTTATATTTCACCACATAATATCACTTTATCACACTCACGGTTTTTAATTTAAAAAAAAAAATATGTAAAAGTATGGAGACGCTCTCCTAATGATTAAAAAATAACGCCTGTCCATGACCATTGCAGCGTATACAGAACATTGAGTAGCAAAACAAAGTTCAGGGCATCGCTGCTTTGGCGCTAAAGACTCTGGAGACTTTCGACGGTTAGTCTCAACAGCCATGTAATTTTGCTAGCCGCAGTATCCTTCAAACCGGAACACAGTAATGTTTACGCACTGCTTGGCGGCAGAATATTTGGTACTGCCAACTAGTAAATTACTATAACATACTTTATCAGCATGTTATGGTTTCCTAACGATGTTTTCTTTCAGTGGCAGCTCAAGCTTATTGTTGGGATTAATAGCAAAATCTAGAATAGCAGAACCTGGACGAGATTTGTAAAATTTTAGCTATTAATGTGGCACTTTATGAATCAAACACACCTATTTTCAAACACAACAAACACTCATATTTTGAAAAATAATACATTGCGGTGTTCCCGCCAAAACTTCGAAGATTTTTTTTTTAACTGTTTTACTTTTCGATTAATGTTAAAAGAACCTGAAAAATCGAAGTTTGACACGCACGAACTTATGCAATTACCATATTTTTGCTTCGCTAAATGAGACTCTATATACCACAGCATTAGGCTAATGATTAATTTCAGTAATAGGTTTACTCGAAACAAAAACATAGGGCCTTAAGTAAAATACTCGTGTGCTCCTATCTCCATACAACATAGGTACCGTATGTATGTGTGCGTCAACAAGGGGAACTTTAATTACATACGGAACACGGATTACCATCATTAACTAACTTTTTAACATCAAAACTTGACGTTTAGAGGCCGCGTACTTCTTGTCCGGGGAATTTGTATTAGTAAAATTTGTATTGTGGGATATACAAATACATATTTTATTGATAACATCAAAGTTACACATCGCTTTTCCAATCATATTTAAAATTAATGTTAAAAATATCAAAATATTGAAATTAATAATATAAATAATATGTCAAATATAAATATTAAATGTGAAGGGAAATGGATGGGTTAAAATAATAATAATTAAATATGTCAAAAATAATGAACGAAACGAATGTCGAAACGTCGAGGTAACTAAATAAAAAACTAATTTTTATAGTATTTTGTGCGCGATTAAGACCCGGTGAAAAATATAATTATGTTTTCAAGTCGCAAAAGTTTAAAAACCACATCAAATACCTTTAAACGAGCAATTCTGGTATATATGTATGTATATAATCTAAATCTCGGAAACGGCTCCAACGATTTTCACGAAATTTAGTATGCAGGGGGTTTCGGGGGCGATAAATCGATTTAGCTAGGTTTCATTTTTAGAAAACGTCCCAAAAAAAAAACGAGCAAAGTTACTTAAATAGAAATAAACAAACTTTTGTATTAATAATATTGTTGAATTTATTAATTTATTTGTGCAAAAATCAATCTTAAAAGTATATTAATTGATTTGAACTGTTAACCGCCATCTTAGTTTTTCCCTCACATACTTGTTTCGCCTCTGTGCTAGGAGAAAGTCGCATTACTTCCAAATATAAAATAAGGATAATATAGTGCAACCAAAGTCATTGAAATCCTTAAATAATAGTTTTATTTCGTATCGACCCTCACATAACCTACAGGCTATGGGCCCAGATTACGCGAGTGAAAATTAGTTACTGTGATTCGATAATCTAAAAATAGATCAGTTGCGTATTATTTTTCGCTATGGAAACTACGAAGATAAAACGGAATATAAAACCCTTTGACGGCGAAAGGTACAGTATTTGGAAGTTTAGAATACGTGCTTTATTGAGTGAATTGAACATTATAAATGTAATTGACGAAGATCCGTTATTTCGCGACGAAGCATGGGAGAAAAAGAATCGGATGGCCAAAAATGTGATCATTGAGTATCTATCCGATTCGTACCTCAGTTTCGCGAAAGAAGATAGTTCGGCAAAGGATATTTTAAAAACTTTAGATTCGCTGTACGAACGAAAAAGTATTGCGACGCAGTTGGCATTACGTAAAAAGTTGTTGGCGTTAAAACTACAAGGTGATGTACCGCTTATAAAACATTTTGCCACCTTTGATGACCTCATAACTGAGCTGATTGCTGCTGGAGCAAGATTAGAGGAAACTGACAAAGTGGCACATTTGTTGCTCACCCTACCCTCAATTTACGATGGAGTCATTACTGCAATTGAAACACTATCGGAAGATAATTTGACACTAGCTTTCGTAAAAACGCGATTGTTAGATCATGAAGTGAAGTTGAGAAATGAATCTAGTGATACGAGCGCGAAAGTGTTACAAGTAGAAGCAAAGAATGATACATGGAAGAAAAGAAAATGTGATAGTTTTCAGCAGTCATATAAAAATAAAAAGCAGAAGAAAAACAATTCACAGTTTATGAAATGTTACCATTGTGGACGAAAAGGACATAAGAAAAATGATTGTTACTATTTTAAGAGAACCAATCAGCAAAAAGGACATTTTGATAACAAAGAAAGAACAAGGACAGTACAAGCAGTTGAGATAAATGAAAATCAACCTTCGACATCGAATGATTTTTCTGGCTTTGCTTTCATGACCGGCGATTACCATAAAGATAACCAAGGAAACAAAATTACATTTCTATTGGACTCGGGTGCATCAGACCACATCATAAACAGAGAAGATTTGTTTCTAAATTATGAAAACCTAACTACCCCACTAAAAATTTCAGTTGCTAAAAATAATGAATTTATTTCAGCTACTAAAAAAGGTATTTTGCAGGTTAAAAGCAATATGGGAGTTCTAGGTATTCTGGAGGACGTGTTATTTTGCCGTGAGGTTCCATACAACCTTCTGTCGGTCTCAAAGATGCAGCAAGCTGGGTATACGGTTATTTTTGACCAGGACGGAGCCCAAATTTGCAAAAATGGTAAAACCATTATGCGAGGTAGGTCAACTAACAATTTAATTGCTATAGATTTTATGGCGTCTGTGAACGTGAGTCACCCTGTTTCCCAAGCATGCGCTAGTGACAAGAAAAGCTACAAATTGTGGCATCAACGTTTAGGGCATATGAGTAAAATGAAATTCATAGAAATAAAACAGAATAAATTATTCGAGGACATGAATCAAATTGATTCAGTAGTGCCAGATAATGATTTATGTGAAGCTTGCATAAATGGGAAACAGATTCGACTCCCGTTTAGTCAGGCTAAAGACAAAAGTCATATAATCAGACCATTATTTGTTGTGCATTCTGATGTTTGTGGCCCTATCACTCCAACGACTACCGATAATAAAAATTATTTCGTGATTTTTATTGATCAGTATACTCATTATTGTGTTACATACTTGTTGACGTACAAATCTGACGTATTAGCTGCGTTTAAAGATTTTGTTGCAAAAAGTGAAGCAAAATTCAATCTGAAGGTAGTTAATTTATATTGCGATAACGGTGGAGAGTACTTATCTACCGAAATGAAAGGCTACTGTATTGAAAAAGGTATCACTTATCATTTGACAGTTCCGAGAACCCCACAACAGAATGGTGTTTCTGAACGTATGGTTCGGACCATTACAGAAAAAGCTCGTTCAATCTTAAACGGTGCTCAGTTAGATAAAGTTTTTTGGGGTCAGGCAGTTTTAACTGCTGTTTACTTGATAAACTTAACACCGACTAAGGCCCTGAAACTTTCAAAAACACCATACGAGATGTGGCACGGTAAAAAGCCTCAAATAAAATATTTAAAGGTTTTTGGTTCTACGGTTTACGTACATAACAAAACTACTAAAGCTAAATTTGACAATAAATCATGGAAAGGTATTTTGATGGGTTATGAACCAAACGGTTATAAAGTTTGGAACCCTGGTTACGAAAAGTACATGGTAGTCAGAGATGTTATTGTGGACGAGACTAATTTCCTTCAATCCAGGCCTTCGTGGAGGCTTGAAGAGAATATTCAAAATTCTCATGACAAAACTGATAATAGCGATGGTCTCAAATCAGTGTCAACCAAGTCTCGGAACTCTGGCAGTACTGGCAGTAAATCAGATAGTTCTAAATCTGATGGACTTGGTGAAAGTCCGACTAAAATTCGCAAAGTAAACCATGATAGTGTAGTTCAATCGCAAAATGAAATTGATGAAGTTCGTTTTGATGAGTCATTACGGGAAAATGAAAACACAAATAAAAAGACTGAACTTAGGAGGAGTGATAGGTTCAAAAATCATCCCCCTGTGTCATATAAAGAAATTGATGATGACGATGATTGTTTGATGTGTGTTCGATCAGTTTTAAATGATGTACCAAAGTCATTTGATGAAATAAAACATCGCCATGATCGAAGTCAATGGGAATGCGCGATTAGGAATGAATTAAATTCATTACGTAAGAACAAAACATGGACTCTAGTACCACGACCCCCAAATAAAAATATTGTGGATTGTAAATGGATTTTTACAGTTAAAAACGACGAATTTGGAAATCCTCAACGATTTAAGGCACGATTAGTTGCCAGAGGGTTTAGCCAAGAGTACCTTATGGATTACAATGAAACATTTGCACCTGTAGCAAGGATAGCTAGTTTTAGATTTATTATTAGCTTCGCAAATCAATTTAATTTGTTGGTTCATCATTTGGATGTCAAGACAGCATTTTTAAATGGAAACCTGAAGGAAGAAATCTACATGAGAATTCCTGAGGGTATTTTAAGTAAAGAAGGCTATGTTTGTAAATTGCAAAAGGCATTGTACGGACTAAAACAGGCAGCTAGGTGCTGGTTCGAAGTATTCGAACAATCTTTAAAAGAAGAAGGATTTCAAAATTCTTCAGTAGATAGATGTATTTATATACTAGATAATGGGGACGTATGTAAAAATATATACGTGGTACTATATGTCGATGATTTGGTAGTAGCGTGCGCTGATATTGTGACGATGAATAATTTCAAAAGGTATTTGATGAGTAAATTTGAAATGACCGATTTAAATGAAATTAAACTGTTTCTCGGTATTAAAATCACTAGGGAAGGTGATCAAATGACTTTAGATCAAAGTGCATACATCAAGACAATCTTGACTAAATTTAATATGCACGACTGTAAACCTGTATCTACCCCCTTAGAAAACAAACTAAACTATGACGCACTGAACTCTGAAGAGAAATATAACGCTCCGTGCCGAAACGTTATAGGGTGCCTGATGTATATTATGTTATGCACTCGGCCCGATTTAAGCGTCAGTGTGAGTATACTGAGTAGGTACACACACAAAAATAATACAGAGTTATGGCAATGTCTTAAACGGGTACTCAGGTACTTAAAAGGCACAATTGATTTGAAATTGTGTTACAGGCGGTGTAACTACACTGAGATTTTGTGTGGGTACGTAGACTCAGATTGGGGAGGTAATGATACACGGGATAGAAAAAGTACAACAGGGTATTTATTTAAACTCTTTGACCAATGTACTATAACTTGGAGTACAAGAAAGCAGGCGTCAGTCGCAGCCTCCTCCACTGAGAGTGAATATATGGCATTGTTCGAGGCAGTAAGGGAAGCATTATGGCTTAAATCCTTAGCAGCCAGTGTAAAGATCAGCATTGATGATCCTATTACCTTGTATGAGGATAACAATGGCTGTATAAGTATCGCTAACAATCCGAGTAGTCACAAGCGATCAAAGCATATTGATATCAAATACCACTTCTCTCGAGAACAAGTAGAGAAAAATGTAATTAAATTAAAATACATTCCCACAGGTGATCAGCTGGCCGACATCCTGACGAAACCATTACCAGGAACAACTTTTCAATTACTGAGAAGTAAAATGGGTTTACATTAACTAATTATAAAACGTATTTAAAAATATGTGTAAAATGTATCTGTGTATAAATAAATATGATTAAAACTTGTGTGATTATAAAACATTTCAAGATATTTAAGTTCATGGTCTGATTAGGTTTTCCTGGGTTTCCCTAATCCTAGCAACAAATGTTGGACCATATTGTATTTCCCCAGCAGATATTTGGAAGTATATGTGTACGATTTAGTTAGACAATTAAAACAATTGAATTTAGGTCTGTGTAATAATGTTTACCGATTAATTTTTGAGGGGGCGTGTTGAATTTATTAATTTATTTGTGCAAAAATCAATCTTAAAAGTATATTAATTGATTTGAACTGTTAACCGCCATCTTAGTTTTTCCCTCATATACTTGTTTCGCCTCTGTGCTAGGAGAAAGTCGCATTACTTCCAAATATAAAATAAGGATAATATAGTGCAACCAAAGTCATTGAAATCCTTAAATAATAGTTTTATTTCGTATCGACCCTCACATAACCTACAAATATTAGATTAAATTTAAAAAAAAAAACGAGTAGCAAAGAGCAAAAATAGGCAAATAAAAAAATAAATAAATAAATTTATTAATGAGAGAAATACACATTAGTTTTTAAAATGACAAGAAATTCAGAATCCGTCATTATTAAAAAATAAAAAAAACAGTTACAATTATAAAATGCTAAAACGGGAACACAAAAAGAAATATTCAAAGTGATGTATTCTTATAGGAAACCTTAGTTAAAAAAAAGCTTGTAAAATAAACCATGGTCGCCCTAAGTTGTTGAGGTCACGTACTTGTTACTAGCTAACGTACTTATACTTATACGAAAACATACAAAATCTGAAGCAAAGTCGTACAAAGTCGCTGCATTCGTTGCCAAACCATTTTTCATTCCAGGAAATCTCTGTTTGGGTCAAAAAGGGGGTTATCTCGAGTTTTGTCTACGACATTTGTCAATATTAGCCACCTGCGAGTGGGAACCGGCCGGTTTCTATTTACCCTATCTATTATTGTTAGGTCAGTGAGTGCTCCCATATTTTTCTATTAGTATTGGTTAGGGATTCCATTATGGTATCCTTGTTTCGCAGTTACGTTTCTTGTTAAATTCTAATTGAAATCTCGTTAGATTTTTGTTTAAGGTGTATCAACATGTCTTATTTGATTTACCCGACTACCAAGGAAGGGTTATGTTTTTCGCGCGTATCTTGTATGTAAATTTCTTTTAATAAGATTCTTTAGTTTCAAAAAGATGGTGGATTTTTGGCGCGAATTAATAATACTTAAATCAAAAAAATAAACCAAACCTATCAAGTAGGATATCTATTTGATTAGGAATAAAATAAATAAATAAATTTGTTTAAAAAGATTATTTCCTTTAATTTTTTTTTATTTTATTGAAACCTGTGTCACTCTGGATGATGTAAGGATTCTTACGACACATCCAAATCTGTTCAGGTATTTAAGTCTCGGTAAAATAAAGTAACTCTGAAAACGTTACACTCCTTGTTGTAGCAGTCGCGTAATAAGTAGTTCGATGCCAAAAACAAATTAGAAGAAGAACGATTCAAGCGTTAGTTTTTCCTGCAGTACGTAAAAGTGCTTCAAAGGTTCCGCCGATTTCCTTTTGTCTCACCGATCACGTCACCAGTGAAATCGTGGGCCGCGGCGCTAAAAACATGCGCAAACGCAGCATCATCGATTGTTTGCTGCCGGCGAGAACACAAGGCGTGTAAGGAGAATAATACCGAACACTTACGCGCAAATATAACTAACTTCAAGGCTTTTGACACAGATCAAGTGAGACTTTACGTTGCAAGTTTGTAAGCGGAGTAATTTATAATCTATTTTTACCCGACTGCAGTAATGCATTGTAGCGATGATAGCCCAGTGGTTAGCGCGATCGGTTCACACGCTGAAGGGCGTAAGTTCAGTTCTCATTCAATGAGCTTGAACTGCCGGTGAAGGAAACGATAGCGTTGTAGTGGGGTACTTTCTAGTAGGTACTAGACTGGCTGCTGAAATTGTGTTGCCAAGCACCTAACGGTGTGTACAGGCAGCCTCACTTGAGAGCTGGTTCCATTCCAGGCTAAATATGCTTACCTACCATCTTCGACCACACTGTCACTTAACATCAGGTGAGCTGTGGTCATATAAAAATGTCCCAAAGAAGAGTATGTTTTAGCAATCTATATGTACATATGTGTGTTCCACCGTAGAAACTGAACAATCTGATTTATTTTTGATGGTAAGAGATACTTACCGCATGTTATCACGCATGACCAATGAGCATTGCAGCGATACACATAACTTTGAGTAACAAAACAAAGTCTACGGCTTCGTTGCTTTGGCGCTCATTACTTTGAGACATTCAATGGCTAGCCTCAACAGCCCTGTATTTCGGTCTACCTTCGAACCGGAACACAGTAATATTAATTTGGTGTACAATGTCAATTTAAAAACGGCCGACAATGTTTACGCATATACTTACAAAAAATTCTTTTTTACAAATACTCTTTTGCCAAAATTACAACCTGTCAAATACTTCAAGTGTTTGCGTGGTAATGCAGCGGACTGTACTGAAAACTCGAGCCACCAACTCGTCGAAATATCGCGACATTTCGTGGTCCCCCGCTAATTGCTTAGACAAAGAGCAAGCTTGTTGCGGCCTCTAAGTAGTTTACAGTGGCTTGTTTAGCTTTGGCGCCTAACCTTAACTCCGAGTCTGTAACTATATAACACGCAACCATTGAGTAGGTATGTATACTCTCTAAAAATACCTATAGTTAAGCTTATTCGATTTTTATAGCGATGATAGCTCAGTGGTTGTCTAGGTAGGTACCACCGCAGTACCAGATATTCTGCCGTCAAGCAGTAGTGTGAAAACATTACTGTGTTCCGGAATATTCCGGATTGAAAGGAAAAAGCGAAATTACTGAGCTTTTGAGACTAACCATCGAAAGTCTCAAAGTAATGAGCGCCAAAGTAGACTTTGTTTTACCACTCAAAGTTCTATGTATTGCTGCAATGGTCATGGACAAGCGTTATCGCTTACCATCAGGAGTGTGTCTTGTTCGCCTCGTTACTATTAGGTACATTAGAGTTACATAAGAAAAAAGAGCTTGATCTGTCGGTGAAGGATAACATCGTGAGGATACCATAGCATGGTGGTAAGGTAGTTTTTAGTCCTAAGCTGGCTAGCTACCACACTAAAGTTGTAAATTTGACGCCAAGCATCTAACGACGTGTTCCGGCAAAAGAAGTGTAAAAGTTTTTTCTTCACAAATTTCACATCACACACATCAGCCATAGCACGTTCACTGCTGGACATAGGCCTCCTCTTGGGGGGGGTTTTGCCAATACTCGCCACGCTTGGCAGGCGGGTTGGCGAGCGCAGTTAGGCGTGATTGTTCAAGGAAGACGCTGCTGCCCATCTTCCGGATTACATCCCTTAGCCGACTCTTACGGCAACCACGGGTAGTGAGAGTGGGGTATAATTCTTACGCCGGCACCACCAAGGCAAAACAAATTTGTAAAGTTCTAATACTAATTTTTTCACTCATATCATCAAATTTAAATTTTATTTGAATAATAATGAGAAAATATCGTTTGAATATTTTTAAGTGTTATTCTGCCTTTTCAGGCATAAAATAAAGTTCTCATCTATATAGTAATGACACAAACACATGTCTCCACTCATTTTAATGTAAATAAATAAATATTGAAGGACATTTCACACAGCGCCATCTAGCCCCGAACTATGCAAAGCTTGTACTATGGGAACCGGATAACCAATGGAATATTTATATACTTTTTTTGTAAATACATACTTACAATACATTCAGAACAAATATTTATCATCACATAAATGTTTGTTCTGGTGGGAATCGAACCCACGCGCTCTCGAAGCAGGTATTCTACTAAATAAGGTAACAGGGTAGTATTACGTATTAGTATTTTTCTTTCACATCAAAAGATTTTTGTTTAGAAAATCCCATCTTTGAGTAGTAATGCAAATCCTTTAGAAGGTAATCTCTCCTTTGTGTCCTCTGACTGTCCACTTGGCTTTACACCCTCGGAGGTCAAGAGGGCAAATCAAAGGGATATCCCCTACTTTCCTTGTGGAGACTGAAATATCATCTGTAGAATTGGAAAGGAATTTATAATAAAGTTTTAAAAAAAAACAAGTATTTTCAACTTGAGGTTTTTAGCTAGCCAGCCGAGTACTCTACCACCATGCTATAGTGTATATTTGTCCTTTTACTTTGAGATTAAAAATAATACATCTATGTTTTTTACACAAATGTTAATAATCCTAAGCGGAAATCGAACCGGCGCCCTTCAGTTTTCGAAGCAGAACTACAGGCGCAAGTACATCCTGACACTTTACGATACATTTTGTAATCACTCCGACTTGTGGCCAATAACCCATGAATACCATTATTAAAACGCATCAAAGCGACAAACTTCTGTCGGGACAAACATGTGCGCTACTATCGTATTCTTGAAATAAAACTTGTTTAAAAATGTTAGTTCCTTCAATTAGCCAACTACAAATGGTTGGTCGTGTATCTGTCGGCAATCACAAAGGATAACCACTATATATTAAACCGTAAATATCTATAAATGCAAGGGTTTTACAGCGTTGTAAAACACGTCGAGTTGATACCTACCTTCATTAGAGATGTTTTAAGACCCTTTGTCGCGTCCACGGTGTCTTGCTTCGATATTTTCAAATTATTTATGTAAATCTGTATTTTGTAAATGTATATTTTTACAAATGTAAAATAAAAGTTTTATAATAATCTATTTTTTTATTGCGTACTAATAAGTAAATAAATATATATCGTTGGACATTACATACTGCGCCACCTAGCCCCAAACTAAGCAATGCTTGTACTATGGAAGTCAGATACCTAACTGATAGAATACATATATACTTTTTTTTGGTAAATACATACTTATAATACACACAGAACACTCAGACATAGAACAAACAATGTTTTTTTAAACCACAAATTATTTGTTCTAAGTGGGAATCGAACCCACGCCCTACAGCTCTTAAGGCAGATATTCTACCAATGAGCCAACAGGGCTGTCATTTTTAATTTTTTGTACTGTGTGTTATCAGCGACTACGCCAGTTTTCTGATGTCAAAAGTATCCTACCTATATGTTAATCCAGGTAGTATACTATATGTGTGCCAAGTTTCATCCAAAACAGCTTAGCCGTTTTTACATGATTGAGTAACAAACATCGAAACATAAACTTTCACTTTTATAATATTAATAATTAATAGGATAGCCTTTTGCCATTTTGCCTTTTAGCATTTGCCGTGGTGGTGCCGGCGTAAGAATTGTACCCCACCCTCTCTACCCGTGGTTGCCGTAAGAGTCGGCTAAGGGATGTAATCCGGTAGATGATGGGCAGCAGCGTCTTCCTTGAACAATCACACTTAACTGCGCTCGTCAACCCGCCTGCCAAGCGTGACGAGTATTGGCAAACCCCCCAGGAGGAGGCCTATGTCCAGCAGTGGACGTTCTATGGCTGATGATGATGATGATGATGATGATGAATAGGATAGCCATCTTGCCTGATGTTAAGCGAAGATGCGGTCTACGATGGAGTAGGTACCTACGCTTGTCTAGAAACCGATTCACTCGACTTGAAGACACCCAGATTGTATCTATCAGGGAACACCCACTCAGTCAGCAAACTGCATTGTTTAGCGGTGCTTACGATAAAGGCAGAATCGACCCGTTTAGTTCGTGTTTTTGGAATATTTTTCAAATCAGACGTCAAAAGTAACAATATACCTATTTAAACCAAAAAAACATTCACGAGTTAACTTAACTTCAAGTTATTAATTTATAATTCTTAACATACCTACCTATTAGCCACTGATAAGACGGTCCCCTAAAATTCGTTTCCCGACGGAACCCTCATTCAGACGGGATTTCGCATCAACTGCATTTATGATTACAGGTACGAAAGTTACAGAGACCTAACTGCAGAAATGGTGACAAATAATAATTATTGCTTACAATATTGCTTGTCAAGTAAATAAACAAAACTGATATTTTTATCTACAAAGATAAATTTTAAATTTAAATTTAAGTAAATTTAAATTTTAAAATTTTAATAGTATTGACAGCCCTGTTGGTTCACTTGTTGTATATCTGCTTTAAGAGCTGTAGGGTGTGGGTTCAATTCCCACCCAGCACAAAGATTCTGTGGTATAAATAAATATTTGTTGTGTCTGGATGTTCAGTACGTAAATAAGTATGTTTTTGAAAAAAAAAAACAGTTATCTGACTCCTATTGTAAAAGCTTTGCTTAGTTTGGGGTCAGATGGCGATGGCAGATTTAATATCATACCATATTTATTTATTGCGTCCTATTTAAATAATATTTTCAGCAATAAAATAACTTGTCAGTTAAAATGCTGTGCTGTTACAAAATTAACAGTAATCAACTGCTCTGTTAACTCTTTTTGTAGTATTTCGGTAGGGTGTGGGTTCAATTCTCATCTAGAACACAATATTTATGTGACGAACATAGCATATGTTCTGAGTTTGAGTACGTTTATATTTATTTAAAAAAAATATGTACACATTATTATATCTTTTGTTTAGTTACCATATTACAAGCTTTGCTTAGTTTGGGGCTAGATGGCGCTGTATGAAATATCCTACGATATTTATTTATTTGATGTTCAATACTTATAAGCAATAGCCGTTAGAAAATAAGGCGTCTAATTACAGAAGCATGCGACCAACTAAGTTGTCTATCTGTTTTATCTTATTCATGTTTTAGTCGAAGGGATCGTCCGATTGGATTTCCCCTAATCTGTTTGGATATAATTTTAATGTAAAATGACTCTTATAAGATTATTTAAATTAATTGGCTATGAGTTGTGTTGAGGTTAGCGTGAAGGGTAAATGTGCGAGAATGCAGTGTTTAATTAAATATAAATAAAATGCCCCCTTCAAGAATGTCTTTCATAAAATTTGTGCCCATGTAACAAGAAGCAGTTGTAATAATTTCTATTTTCTCTGTTTTAAGGTTCTGTACCTACTTGAATGTTTATAACAGGACCTTATTATTTCCTTATGGTGTTCGTTTATCCAAAATAAATAAATATAAATACCTATCGTAAGACATTTCTCACCACGCCATCTAGCCCCAAACTAAGTAAAACTTGTATTATGGGAACCGATAGATACTTTTTTAAATAGGTACTTATAATACCTACAGAACACCCGAATATTTATCATCACATAAATGTTTGTCCGGGTGGAAATCGAACCCACACCCACACAGCTCTTGAAGCAGATTTTCTACCAAATAAGCTAACAGAGCAATCGACTAACCCGTTCAAAATAACTTGAATAAGCGACACACGTTTCAACTTTGGTTAAAATAAATAAAATTAAGTTATTTAAGGCATAACTAGTTTATTTTATGCTTATTACTTAAGTGCCTTCGTAGGTCAGTAGTTGTGCTTACAAGCAATGCTGTTTTTCTTCGTAAGCATACCTACCTACAAAAAGGCTTTTTAGGTATGCTTTAGTTCACTAAACTAATTTGAAAATGTTACAATGCTTGTACAATTAACTTTAATAAAAGACAGCAACATTATTAATTAGTTCTGTAAACAAAAGCTTCAAATATCAATAAATCCAATTCAAAAGGGCGTGGTTGATAAATCCAAACTTGTAAAAATTACAAGGAAAATAGACAAGGATTTCTAATAAGTATAAACTATCGAATTGGCCTTTAAAATTGTTATTTAGCTACGTATGTAAAATTATTTAGGCAGGAACTTACCTATAGGTAAATACTTACCTATCTAATACCTACATCTTCGCATGAGGTAGGTATGTTTTTTTACTAAGGTACTTATCTATAAACACTGTTAAAAAAGCTTCAAGAATGTATTTATTGTTAATACACCAGAGAATCAATTGCTTCCATAATGCGCTCCGAATTGTATTTTATTTTTTACAAAAGTTTTTAAAGTCTCCCAAAAAACTGAACAAAACAAACAACACTTGGGAATTTTGCCTTTTCATTCATGAATCACGTTAATCAAGGAAACAACCTAAAATACCTACCCACTCGATTGTCATCGATCAGCTCGACAAAACCAATCGTGAAATCGATTCGTTCTATAAAGTTCGTTGACATTGACGCTAAGAGAACAACAACGGGCGTTCGCGCCGCTTCTTGGAATATTTCCCGTCTATTCCGAGACTTTATATCTTTTAACAAACTTATATAATTTTACCTCATAAAGTGACCGCTGGCACGTTGGTGTAAGTCCAGCTCCAGTTTGGTATTTCACTCCCGTATCTGAAACTCCGTCCGTCGGCACTTCACTAACAATTCGAATCGTAAAATTCAATTGAAAAACTCTAAAAAGTACTGATTTATTTTATAACTGTCTCATTGTTTATGTAACTGATACAATACACGATCGATTTACTCGATAATCGCATGCGAATCGACTCCAAAACACGACGCGTCCGTCGCTCGCTACACACAATGGCGACAATCGACAATCGTGCCACGAGACTGCGACGACGGTACTACCAACAAATCGAGTGATAAATCGGAACGGCTCGGCCAATCGGTGGCTGCCGTGACGCCCACAAGTACCCGCTGCGCGTCCTCATTGGCCAAGCAACTGCCATTGCCTTACGGATGTTATTATGCAGAACGAGACCAACAGTTCGAAATTCGAAATAAGAATTTAAACGTTTACTAGCCGTGGGTACAATGCAAATTGGTTGCGCGCGTTGTACAGCCGTGGTCTCTTTCTGGTGCGTTGTCTTCGTTTTTGTTTGCGATGGGCTGCAGTACTGTGGAGCAAGAATAAGCATGACAGTTTCTGGTCGTTTTACTTGAGCCATTGTACGGCCACTTAACGTTATTCCATTACAATGCTTATGAATTATGTTAAAATGAAGCGAATAATTTATTTATTTCCACGTCTAAAGTATGAAAATATTTTCTAAAGAAATGCTCGTACATATACTAGACTTGAGAATGCTGTCTTATCGATGAGAGTAGATTTTTTAAAGGTATCTACAGTTCTACATATAGGTACCTTCTAACTTCACAGGATTCAATGTTGTACCTAAGAATACCTCCATAAGTACGTATATAAAGTAATTTGAAATTAAAAAAAAACCTTAATATGAGGAAACTCAAATATACTAAACCTATTATAGAATAAGGTCATCTTTGATTTTATCGTATTAAAATAATATGAAACGTTTTCTATAAGTATGTATTATTAAACAGAGATAACCTTCAGAAATAAACATAACATCATATTTAAAAAAAAATACTATCAATTACATTATCTATAGCCACAGAATCAAAAGATATTGGAGGGCATTTCACACAGCGTCATCATCCGAACTAATTAAAGTTTGTACTAAGAGAATCAGACAGCTGATAGTATAGTTACATTTAATACACACATTTAAGACACCCAGTTGCAAAACAAACATCTGCGTCACATTAATGTTTGCCCTGGATGGGGATCAAACTTACGACTTACAGCACAAGAAGCTACTAGTGAGTTAACAGGGCAGTCCTATAATAAAAA
Organism: Biston stratarius; assembly: GCA_950106695.1. Lineage (NCBI taxonomy): Eukaryota > Metazoa > Arthropoda > Insecta > Lepidoptera > Geometridae > Biston > Biston stratarius. Next base: position 10,060,579 of record OX467115.1, on the reverse strand, counting down.
ATCGAACTAAAAATACCAGCAATGTTTTGATAGTAAGTTCGAGGTTTAGGTAGGTAAGTTTGTCCTAAGCTAGATATATTTTTTAACAACGTGACCTTTGATCTGGTCTGTCTACTGATCCAAGGTAATGAAATGTCTACTAAAAATTATACATATTATCTAATATTAGTAGGTAGTAGTACCTAAGTCGTTTGCCATGTGCAATTTGATACAGTAGATCTAGGTAGGTATACAACAAAATTCGTAACGTATACCATGCCTGACGTTACTATAGCATGTAAATAGATATTATATGAGTGACACCACGTCTTACATGCATTTTGTCCGTTATTCCTGTCATATCAATAAAAATTGTTCACTTCATTTATCCCAATGCAACTTACGTTATCCTTTAAATTACAATACATATCGATTTCGCAGTAAAAAGGTCGTTGGAATAATTTAAGGTCAAGAGCTACTTACTCACAAAGAAATCTGAAATTTTCCCATCAATAGAAATCATAATGGAAGCTAGATCGAAAAATAACAATCTATTGAACTCCATTTGTACAATATCTTCAAACGGTTAAATTTATTATACATTTTTTTAGAAATTACCATACGTCTATCATCCAAGATATGATCCAATAACATCACAATACTTGTTACATGCAAATTTAGTAAGCGATACCAAGATGTTCGAATCAAAATGTAAAAAATACAGAAACGTCAATCGATTCTTTAAAATTCATATAATGAATTGTCATGAAATCGACATGGCTACCGAAAAATGCAATGCCATTTAAAAATGTTTATGAATGCATTACAATGAGAGCTCGATAATTGAATTGTTACGTTGTGTGAAATGTCGGTGACGCGAGGGCAGTGGGTCGCGCCCTTAGGGCGTTGTGGACTGCCAAATACGCATCACAATGTGCGGTCGACAAAGCGACATACGCAAATTAACTTACGCATACAATTTTTATCGGCAATAAAAAAAAAACTATTCATCGATTTTACACCCTGCACATGTGCCGTTGATAAAGAAATTTTAAATGTCGATAAATGATTTTTGCATATGACAGGCACGCCTCTAAAACCGTATACACATGTAGATTTGGTAACATGTGTACAAATGCAGGTAGATTGTGATTTTATTGCTTTGCCCACTGTGATTTAAATTAGCTCGACTAAATTAAACCGACCGTTACAAATTCGTTTATTGGTAAAGTGCTATAAATACTTAAATTAGATAATGTTAAATGGAGCTTTATACTGAAATGGCTTTAAATGCTAATGCCTTCTAACTGACTGAACTTGTTGCTCAATTTGAAGCTCACTTTACAAAATTCTCTTAAGAAATTCAACGGAATTTCATTGGTGTTTATACCACGCTTTAGATTCTAAGATATTGTCATATAAAGTAGCAGTATATATTAAGGTACACGAACTTATTTAGTATCTTGAATTAACCAATTCTCTTTGTCTTGTTCCAAAGGTATAATAGATAATTCAGATAAACTTGTAATTAATAAAATTGGTCAAATCATAAATCATAAATCAAATCATACACTTTTATAACTGCAAAGATAACTTTTGGTGTCGCTTACTTAACTTCATCGATGCTTGTAGTAAAATCAGCACTATGTAATTTACTAGGACATGACTGGACTCAACCCTGACTTTGACTTGATGATTAGTCGTCAAATATCATCGTTAAAAACAAAAGAGGCAAAAAGTATCCAATGTCAAGCTGCTAAGTACACAGTACCATAATATGTATCTAAGTATAACTTATGTATTATCGGAATGTTTTACTCTTTTACATTAATTGTGTGGTATTACCACAGCTCACGTGGTTGTAAACACACCTAGTCTGGTATGAAACTGGCTCTCAAGTGAGATAGCCGAAACACACCATTAGGTGCTTATGCGACAGATTTTAAACTTCATATTTGTGTTATTTTTTCGCTCAGTTATTTATAACCTGCAACATATTACCTGCAGGTAAGGCGACACACCCTCGTTACACGTAACATCACGCCCACCAAAGGTTTTCCGCAAAATCGATTTAACAACAAATAAATCGATCGATAAACTCGATTCAGTACGCTCGTCACAATAAAGCAACATTAGCATATGCGACGTAAAGCTTCGTTCACAAACGCAATGTCATATGGTAATGCGATTGATAGTCGATATGGATTCGCGAATTTGTCATGCATTGTGCCTAGTTTTGTATCACTTTTGTGTCGATCGCAAATCCGTTACCGACATTTTCATGCTAATTCTTTTTATTAATTTAAAAATAGAATTTACTCACTGGTTCTATTGTTGCATGAATGAGTATTGCATCGCTTGATGCTTGATCGATTTAAAATTTTTGTCGTTTTGATTGTTCTTTTTTTTTTATTGGCATCTGAGGTTTTGGTGATTGACGTTTTTTGATGGAACAATTTCATTATGGAAATACCCCTGTAATGAGAAAGTAAAGAATAGTTTAGTTTTTATAGGACATTGGAAAAAGAATAATCTTACCTATCTGTAATCAGTAGACCATTGGGACTCAAACATGAACTTTCTTACAAAGGGATAAAGATAGATACCTACTATTAGACTTAAAAAAACTGCATTAAAATATTCAAACATTTTGTGGCATAAGGTAAGTTAACATTTTAAAACAATTTCTTTCAGGTAACTTAAGTAGGTAATAAAACATGGCTCAGAAGAATACGTATGTGGGTAAGGGAGGAAAAAAAAAATCATAGATATATCATATTACTCAATCACGCAAAAACGGCTGAACGAATTTAGATGAAATTCAGAACACATAGGTAGGTATAGTTTATTACCTGGATTGACATATAAAATACTTTTTATATCAGAATATCTATAGATACCTACTAATATTTTATAGGAACCTACAAGCGAGTGTTTGTATGTTTGGATATTTGTCACTCGATCACGCAAAAACGCCTTAACGAATTTGAATTTATTACCAGGATTAACATAGATATAGGATAGGTACTTTCAAACCGGAAAACGTTAGGTTACCAAAGATTTAGGTATTTCTTTGCGAGGAATACAGAATTATTTAACTTAATTATTTAACTTTTCGTAAATTGTGCGAACTGAAAAAACATCATTTTGTTAGCTTCCATGTGTGCGAAGTCTCGGGTGACAGCTAGTAATATCATAAAGTAATCACTACAAAGGTATTTGTTTCAAATTAAACAAAAATAGGTAACAAAATAGCAGTCTTGCTTGTCTCGTTGCTTTTACATCAAATAAAAAAAATGCCGATATTTTCTCTAGTTACCTACCTATTATGTTTGATGCAATCAGTATAGGGTGGTATTTACACTTCCCACACTAGTGATGCGACATGTCGATGCCAATTATCGATATTAATGTTCTAATGGCGATGTATGTGGCGTGGAGTGGACGTGCCGCCGATTTGTCCTTCGAGTGGGACTTATTGAGGGAATTTGTCCCGTAAGTGGCACGTTGAGAGATGCCCTTTTAGGGTGGACTGTTTGATTTTTAATGCTTTACTCTCTAAAAAAATGAAGTAGCTAAATAGATATACATACCTACAATATATGTGTGAACATATACGATGTGACTTCGTACGCGTGGAATTTAACAAAAAGTTTGGTTCAGTTTGCAGTATAAAAAGTAACATTACAAATCTTTGAAATTCGCGGATTTTCTCTACTATAATATGCATGTATTATACATATAAACCTTACTACGAATCACTCTGTCTATTAATAGAAACTGTATTAAAATCCGTTGCGTAGTTTACAAGATTTAAGCGTTGATACAGACGGTGGGAAGCGACTTTGTTTTATACTATGTAGAGATGAGGAATTTTAAATAATTTTGTAACATTGACACAAAATGGACCAAGATTATTATTCATATTATTATTCATTTATTATTATGTAAAAGTAATGAAACAATGACGCTCTCTTGGTGGTAAGAGAAGTCCGAGGCATCGCTGCTTTAGCGCTCACGGATAAAAAGAATTCGTTGATCCAAGCAAATATGCGTATATATATGCACCATGCAGTAAAATGTTTTGATCTAAGACGATATATTTCTTTAAATTCCAAAAGAATATTCAATTAGACGAATTTAAGTTGCGTTCAATTAAAATAATACTGTAGATTTATTGAATATACATAAATCTTGAATTAAGATAATGGTAGTCTTCGTTCCAGTGAACGATTTTCAAAAACATTAGCAAGACGACTGTTTCTTACAATCAAAATAAATAAAATCTTGTTCTAAGCTTTGGCGTATTTAGATTAAAGAAATATACAGGATCCGGTAGAAAACAAACTGGTTTTTTGTTTAAATAAAACAATAACAGTCTTGGTTCAAATTATTTGATGTTTTAAAAAACCTCTATTTAGACGATAACTTCTTATAGTCAAGATAACGGATATCTTACCCTAAGCTCTGCGCGTTTTACATTAATGTACTATATTTTTCCAGATAGCAAATAAAATCTTATTTCAAGTGAATAAATGTATCAAACTAAGTTGAGTTTTCCAGATAAAACCGTTATTTGTTTATGCAGAAGAAATCGTAATATTGAGTGAAAAATATAGTGTATCGTAACAAAATGATAAACTTTTGCCTTGAACTAATATCTGGTTCGTATACAAGTGTTGATATATTAGCACAAAGTAATATTTGGACTCGCACAAAACGATTGAGTTTTGTCCTGAACTATGATCTGCTTAATTTAATAACGTTTGTATATTAGCATAAAGCATCATGTGATTCTTGTAAGAAATTAGCCTTTGAATCCAAGCATAGAAAGTTTTATTTTAAGAAAATATTTACTCTGTCTAAAATATAAGAGATCTATAAGGAAACTGACAAAAACTTGACTCAATTGTATGTATCCATTAAAGCAAACCCACTGGGTTTAGCCCCCTATTCAAGGGGTTGAGCTCCAACAAATCCATCCAACTGAGTCAAGAAGACTAACCATTCCTGAAACATAACAAAACAAATGTGAAAATCAAGAAGCTATGATGTCTTTTGGGAGTGATTAGAGAAAAAAGAGTAATTAACTGAGCATACAATATATTTTAGTAAAATCACATACAATTAAAAATAATAGTAGATACAATTAAAAACACAATAGTACAATTTAACTAACAATAATATACAATTAAATGTAGAATGGTAGTATATACAGAATATCATATTGCTGGACTGTTTAATAAATATTTTCACTCGGCTTAGGGGATTGTCCATTTAACACATGAAATGTCTTGAATAGCAAGTCAAATGCTTCTTTCATAGAGGTGAAAGCGTATGTAACACTGTCTATGACAATATAGGTTTGCACGACCTTTTGCAAACTTCCAAGCAAGAATATGTATGGTTGGACTTGCAGTTTTCTTTTCGTAGATTTTTAATTTGTTTCAAGAATTAATGTCATCAGGGTTCTGAAAGAAAATAATACAAATTTTAATACTATAAGAATCAAAGTTCTGACTAGAAACTAGATAGACTCATAAACAATCCACAACCTAAACCACTGCTCGTAGAGACTTGAAATTTGGAGGGTGTATTGTTTTAAAGCGTAGAGGTGTACATACTAAAATATTTTTTTGAAACTCAACCCCTAAGGGTGTAAAATGGATGAAAACTTTTGTATAAAAGTCCTTTGTTTTTGAACTTATAGTTGTGAAAGTTAATATTTGGATAGTTCATTTAAAAAAAATATATTTTATTTTTAGTAAGTTTGTTATCGGAAAGCTTTCTGGAATATTTTTGGCTTAAACAACTTTCAAGAGTATGCCTAAATCTGGGGGAAGGCTGATTATTTATTGTCACTATTATTATACACTCATTTCTTTTTTATATCAGTTTAAAAAAATTAACAATAAAGTGAATTTAAAACATAATCAAATAATATAAAATATGTACCTACTTAATAACTTGTGTCTCACTGGCACAAGCTGCCTGTGGAACAGAATAGAAGAGAGTTCAACCTGTGCTTGGGACTGCAGGGAGGAACTGTCTGACAATGCATGCCTAGTATTTTCAAGTCATTTAAGAGTTATGAACATACTGTTCCTTTATTTTCTATTGTAGATTTATTATTCTACTCACCAATTCCGCTCCACCTGGTAATTGCAACACTTTTCCCTTCGATGAAAAGTCCCGGCCATTCTCATACTTAAGCTCTTGCCTTGTCTGTGAAGTTTTGCGCCATCTTGAATTTACTTCTGACCTAGTTCTGTTTGATAGCCAGCCATTTAATGTCATCTTCATGAATACCTGAAATAAACAAACATTGTTCTTTGGTCATAAATACATAAGTATATGTATAATACTAGAGACAACTTCAATTTCAAAAGGAAGAATTAACCGACAGCATACAGCTACTACCTTTATCCCATTCAGAGATGAAAGATTCTTACATATAAAATTGCAGTCAAGAAAAAGAAAAGAAAAATTAATATTTTACAACTAAGCACTTACTCAGTAGGACGTGATGTTTTTTTTTTGTAACTGCATTTTCTGTCTCAGACTCTCTCCTTCTCTCAGAGCTTTTAATCAGGAAGTTTATTGACTAGTTTACCTCTTGCTGCAATGGTTCCAGAGCTAATTTTTTACCGGCCGAGTAAAATATGTTTCAGCTGTTCATGTGGAAAAAGAGTTATGATTTTCCCAGCAACCATCATAAGTGAGACGCCTGTAACAAATATATATTTCAAATTATAGACACAAACACTAATTAACACTAGCTAACGGTAAAATTCACTAATACATACAGAAAACAGTTCAAAGGTAAGGTAAATAAAAAGTTAATTATAGCACAATAATAATTGGTTTAAGGGTTACTCACTACAAAATGCTTGAAGTTACATCTTCGGGCATCTGCGATGATATCAATAGAGCTACAAGATTTTGCGTTTCTTCGTTTGGATCAGCCGCTTCCATGGCTTATATATCATATACTTAGATTGCTTTGCAACCTACACTAATTATTATTGAAGTCGACGCTTAGGTTTTGAAGAGTCACAATTTTATAGTTCAGTGTGCAGTCTGCACAGCCACAGCGACAACTACTAAATAGAACGGCTGACGGCAACGGCATACTTTTTCCCGCTTAAAACTACAGGTGTTGTCACCTATCAAGAAATAAATGTAGCCAAATCTTCCAAGGTGCCAAAGATCACTTAATAATATTTCAAAGTATGTACGAAAACAGCAATCAACAGCACGATAGTTTTGTGATGGTAGTGCGAGGCCTGTGTGAATTTTTTCTTTGAAACGGCTGGTTTTTTCCCCAATCACAGAGTTTGCCCTATATCACATCATCAGCCATAGAACGTCCACTGTTGCACATAGGCCTCCTCCTGGGGGGTTTTGCCAATACTCGCCACGCTTGACAGGCGGGTTGGCGAGCGCAGTTAGATTGTTCAAGGAAGACGCTGCTGCCCATCTTGCGGATTACATCCCTTAGCCGACTCTTACGGCAACCACGGTAGAGAAGGTGGGGTACAATTCTTACGCCAGCACCACCTCGGCCCTATATCATAAGCTGTTATACTCAACGATGACTTTTTCGGCTTTCTAAAATCCAAGCTTATAAAGTTGATTAAAAAAATTAAAATATTGTATATACTCGGTGGGGGCGATTAGGACGATCAAAAAGAGCTAGATTTAGAAACGAAAGGTGTAAGCTGGCAACACTGGATATGTCTACAGATAGTTTCAAAAGAACACCACCGTGTTTTCGATGTAAGAAAATGGTTTTCTTATATTAAAGAAATATTACATTTTACTAGAGTAATATCGCTTTCGTTTAATTTGATTATTTATTTTGAACGAAATACTAATAAATTTTTGAATTGACATAAAATCTCATTGATCTGATGCTATTTATGTTCTTTAAACAAGAAAATCTGAGTATTAGAAGAAACCTTTAGGTATTTTCGATATATAATTTATTATATCGAAACAACGAAATTTACTTCAGGATAAATAAATAATTACGAATAAAATAAGAAGAACATTATTTTACTTCAATATATCAGCATTACTATTTCAAAATAAATTGCTTAGATGGAAAATAAAAAAAGGTGTAGCGCAAAATAAAGAGAGTTTGAAGTCAATGATATTGTGTGTTCAAACCAAGCCAACGGTTATCCTTGTTTTAAAGAAATACAACATTTCATTAACATGCTCTTTGCTTCAGTTTAATGAAATTATTCACTTTCTTTGAAGATGAATTATTAAGGATATCTTCAGATAAACTAAATTTATTGTATTGGAGCAACAACACTCTTTAAAATAGTAACGAGAGCTTCATGACAATGACATCGTGTGTTTGAACCAAGACATTTGTATTCTTAGTTTAATCAAATGTTACATTGAGATAACATTTTATTACTTTCTTTTAGCTTTTTCTTTTATTTTATGCAAGACCGTCAAATCATTTCATCCGATACTATATATTTTTATAACAAGTAAATTAAAGTATTGAAACAAAAAATTGGATTATTTTTTGGCAAGTAGGATTTATTGTGTTGAAACAACGATGTTTGGTTCACGTTAAAGTAATATTGCTAAATTCAATCAAGAAAGTTACAATTTTAATTTAATATCCTATCATTATATTTTAAAATAATTTCTTTGACTAAAGGAAATATGTTCAAGAAAACGAAATGTCTTGACCAAAAGAAACCCTTTCGACTCTTTTTTTTCCGTGCAGTACCTACTTTGAGGCTTTCGATAGTTAATCATCGGAACCCTGTAAATGTTTCTAGCTGGAGTGCCCTTCAAACCGGATCACAGTGATGTTAACACACTACTGCTTAGCGGCAGAATATCTGGTATATACCTACTGCGGTAGTAACTACCCAGACGGCCTCCTGCCAAGGAAGCCAGCAAGTAAAATAGGTACATATAAATAATAAATTGTTGATAAAGCAGATACGTTAAATGTAAATAAGTAGGCATATAGCACGTAATATTCTTCACACCAAAAATATATAAATTTGAATATAGGTAAACCTACCTTAATAAAACATTCTCCTTTCTTAATAACTGTCTTCTCTTATTTTATTCTCTTCTCTACATTAATTCTATTTAATGATAAATGCTTAGGTTATCTTTTTACCTTTTATTTTTTCCCATAGATAATAATTGGTGTTTTATTTTAAAAGGTCAATTTCAAGTTAGTTTGAACTTTAGATTTTTTACTTTTAGGTCGATAACAAATGTACCTATATATTTATTTCCACACAAGATAAGATAAATTCCATCGAATGACTCTGAAACTGAATGGATAGCCTTACTGTTAAGTACATAAAAAAAATTACAAAGCTTTCTAAATAGTAGGTAAAACCCACAAAATGATTTAATTTATTTACCTGCTAATTCAATTATTTGCCAAACAGCTGATTCAAAGCTATGTCGCAATCGTTAAACCGCATCACAATAAAAATTCAAAAGCCCATCCAATTTAATTAGCAAATCAACCTCTAAGGTCGTCAAAATAAGGTACGATATCGTTCCCATTTAATTTTATTAGCTCATTCTGCGCGCCACGTTTTTGCGTGATTACGATTCATGTGCCATTGTTGAGACTCCCCCTTAAATTAGTAGCTTTTGATTTTCGATCGCGCGGAATACCTGCCCTTAATCTCAGCGGATAATTTGCGCACTTGACGGGTTTCATTCATCACGTGACGGTTTTGGAGACAAAACGTTTTTTTTTTTTTTTTTTTTTTTATGTTCATTTCAGCTATACCTATGCAATTCAAATTTCATCCAAATTTGGAATAGGGAAGTAACAGATAAACATACCTACATACAAGCGGACACATTTATGCATTTGTGATGTCAGAGTAATTACTACTACGTTTAATTAAGTTAATCATTCCAGGCCAAGTGTGTTCTCCATCTTCGACCACACCGTCATTTAACAACTGCGTTTGACCGCATCATGCCAGATTAAGCGAAGATGCGGTCTACGATGGAGCATGCTTGCCTAGAAGAAAACCAATCACTCGCGACTTGAAGACACCCAGATTGTATCGGGCAACACCCATTCGGGCAGTAAAGAATGAAAGTAGAATAGAACCGTTTAGTTCAAGTTTTTGGAATATCTACCATAAAACGATGATGTGTGCTACGGTAATAAATAAAAAATTTAATATAGGTACTAAGTAGACAGATAGATTATGCACACCCGAAAAATAAATTCTCTTGGTGGTAGATTTCCTTAGCAGGAGGTCGTCTAGGTAGGTACCTCCACAGTACCAGATATTCTGCCGTCAAGCAGTAGTGTGTAAACATTACTGTGTTCCGGTTTGAAGGGTACTACAGCGAGCGAAATTACAGGGCTATTAGTCTAACCATCTAGTCTCAAAGTAATGAGCGCCAAGGCAGCGATGCCCTGGACTTTGTTTTACTACTCAAAGCTCTGTATGTCGCTGCAATGGTCATGGACAGACGTTATCTCTTAACATTATTGTCACATATAAAATAAAAATAAACTGCTGAGTCGATGGTGAATTTGAATAGCCTAACATAGCCTCAAGAAATGAGCTTTTCAAATCCAATATAGTTCTAGAGATTAGCGCGTGCAAACAAACTCTTCCGCTTTTAAGTAAAGTTACATAGGTTTCTTTAGGTTTATCATACTAAGTAATTGGGCCTAAGCATACCCACTTAGTATATAATAAAAAGATAAATCTTTCGTCTTTCTTGTGAAGTTTTGTAATCTTAAAGACCATATAAGGAATTCTTTTTGCGAGTAATGCGAGCATTTGTCCTTTCAGTTTTCTCACATCTGCTTCTTCATTGAAATCGACGGGAAAAAACCTAAAGCACACACGCCACCGATAAACTAACAATTAGTTAATCCCCACTCGAAGCAGATGATCAACAGAACGAGTTCCCATCTCAACAATCATCTTTACAGAGTCACCGCAAACAGGAGCAAACGAAAAAAACCACAACTGCACTTTTGCATTCTTCGTAAGCGGTTTTGACCAATGGAAATTCAATTAAGTACCTTCATATTATAAGAAGATACTTCATTAAAAAGAAAGCTTACGTTTTTGTTACTCCACTTTCGTCCGTATTGACTGAGTTATAAAGGCTTTATTGATAAAAGTACCAGTTCCGGTCGGATACATTTAGATCGTATTAACGTAGATAACAATCTGATTTTGAATGCTGATTTGAGGTGCACTCAATTGATGCTAGACTAAAAGATTTGTATGGCCCTTGACGATTGAAAAGTACTGACATTTTTTCGCTTTACGTTGTGTCCTTTGGTCCAAGACTGGTTGTCTATTGACTTATTTAAATAGAATGTGACTGGCAGATGTCAATTGGCTTGCAACTGTCGATTCATGGGAATATTTGAAGTGGTGGGAATTTTTTATGTCAGATACCTATATGGAATTGTAACATTCTGAAGATTGTTGATTGCGCTTAAGATAATCAAGTAATATTGACCTTTATTTATTTGCTAAAATTTTAATGAAGCAATTTAATTGTGTACCTCTGATAGCTTAGTGTGTTGGCACGATCGATTTACACGCTGAAGCGCGTTGGTTCAAATCCTAATAATGATCCTGAGTTGTCGGTGAAGGAAAACATCGTGCTGTACTTTTTTTTTTAAATGTAATGTGACAAACGAGATGCTCTCCTGATGGTAAGAGCTAAAGCCCGTCCATGACTATTGCAGCAGGGCATCACTGCTTTGCCGCTCATTACTTTGAGACTTTCGATGGTGAGTCTCAACAGCCCTGTAATTTCGCTAGCTGCAGTACATTTCAAACCGGAAGATAGTAATGTTTTCAAACACTAGGTACTGCTTGGCGGCAGAATATCTGGTACTGCAGTAGTACCTACCTAGACGACCACCTGCTAAGGAGATCTACCACCAAGTAAAGCCACTAACCAAACAATATCATGGTGGTGGGGTACTTTCTAGGGCCACCCTAAAGCTGCCGTCAAGCGCCTAACGGTGTGTTCTAGCAGCCTCACCTAAACGCCGGTTGCACTCCAGGCTATCCGGGAAAAATAAATTAACCGGGATACAAAACTTTTTTGTGAGTGACTGGCTAGTTTGGTTTTTGATCATTAGTTTTTTTAATTCAAACTATTAGGTGTTTGGCGGTATTTAATTTGAGGGTGTTACCAAGCCAGCCGAGTACTAACAAGTAACCTACCACCATGCTATGGTTTCCTCACGATGTTTTCCTTCAAGCTCATAGTTGAAATTTGAACCCACGCCCTTCGACTTATGATTCGACCGCACTATTGTCTCTACTAAGTCAGTAGCTATCATCTCTGCAAAGATTTTGATTATTGTTATTAACTGTAATTTTTATTTCAACTATATTTAATTTTACCTAATATAACAAACAATAAAAAAAAAGATTTGCTGAAACATTTCACGAAAGTGACATTTCAAGAACGTGACTTTTTTGATAACGGGATATTTTCGGAAAAGGCCATAAGGCCACGTCTCATCTCAATAATTTAGGCAATATACATAATATCCATGGAAGTTAATGGAGGCCTATATCCAGCAGTGGACGTCCTACAGCTGAGATGGTGATGATGACATAATATAGGTAATTATATCGGATACTCCGACTATAGTTTCGAACACATTCGGTGGCCTTCTTCACGGTGACAAAGCATAGTACCTATAACGGGCGTGGGGCTTTATCTTGCTTGGCAAAAAAACCGATATAATTCTTCCGATACATTTAAACGTGAGTAATCTAGCACAAGTAAAATAAAATTCTACCAAAACCACGTCAGTTTCCATATTAACTTTCTCTTTAATGTATAAAATTTAATATAGGTACCTTATTTTTAAAACACTTAATGTTAATACCATTTCAGCTGCTGTACTTACTTGAACGATCTTTCTTAGATTTCTTTCTCGATTCTCCCATCAATGGTCGAATCATAATAAAGCACTCAATTTAATAAAGCCAGTACTGTTGTCGGCACTTTATTAACAAACGAATAGCTAATGTAAATACTAACAGATTACTTCAACCACAATGCTTTAAAAAAAACTGTTTGAAACTACGTGAAGAAGACGGATATTCTATTTTAACACCATCTTTGATCCTTTCATCCAATAATCATTGAAATTACTACTCTATAACTTTAAATTTATGTTGTATTTTTCAAAAGCATGATGAATTGATTTGTCTGAGATCAATTTTAAGTAAATTCAGTTTTGTGCCTTGTGAAATATAGTGCATTTTTCATTGGAACTAAAAGGGTCAATTCGGGTAAGCTTAGCCAGAGTTTATCCGATGGTAACCAGAACTGTCATTGTATTCGATATTAGAGCGGTTTCGAGAACGGAAGCGCCTAGGATACTGTCAAATTGTTATTTAGTCGACTGGATATGACACAATGATGTTAAGTCCGGGCGTGTGTAAGTTATTCATTCATAAAACTCCTTTTTGGTCGAATGTTGGTTTAGACGGCCTCTTACTTTATGACGTCAATGGATGTTGAACATTGACCATGCTTCTGGCTGACAATTTTTTTAAGAGCATAGATTTATTCATTTATTTTAAAGGAAATAAGTAGTCCGCACACTTTGAATTTTCAGTTCATCATCATTATCTCAGCCGGACGTCCAATGTAGGCCTCCTCCAATGATTTCCATGAAGACCGCTTGGAAGCGGCTGGTATCAAGCGCGTTTCTGCGGTCTTCATTAGGTCGCCTGTCCACCTTGCGGACGCTCTGCACAGCATTTGCTATTCCGTGGTTTCCACTTTAGAACCTTGCAGCCCCATCGACCATCAGTTCTGTGTGCTATGTGCATAATCATGCCACTTCAACTATTCAACTATAATATACACACAAACACAACACAAACACGCAACACACATACACACACACACAACACACACACACACACACACACACACAACACATACACACACAACACACAAACGTAACAATAAATTATTTTGTTGTTTCAGTTTCAGTTTCTCAGTTTGCAGTTATTAGATATCTACTAATTTAGTTTCAAAGTTTTGTAAGGAACGTGAAAAAATCGTGTCGCCATATTATATTATTTTTCAGAATCTGTTTTTCTAGTTTTTATTTTTAGAGGTTGTGGTTTAACAATTTAATTCATTTTTTGTTTTAAATTACATTTATGGAAATGCATTGCAAATTAAGAAAACATCATCAATCAAATTGTTTGAATACAATACTTTTTTCATACAAATAATAATAATATAACTCTTTATTATTCACACCAATTACAAACAATTATTACAACATAAACTTAACACTATTGGAACAATTGGCGTTGCTGAGCTAGATTTCCATTCCCAAGACACAATTTTGACACACACACACACATCTTGTGCTTTTACAAAATATAAAGATAAGTTGTGAACATAAAGATAATGGGCGAGAACATAAAGAATTTAAACCTTCAACATCTAGGCAAATATTGAACCAATACCCCAAACATCAAACAAGCAAATAATACCTACTGTTGCTAGTTATTATTATTTCAGTTGTGTTTTTTTGTTCAGCCAATCATTGAACGGCTGTCATCAGCTTAGATGCAGACTCCGTTCCTGATTGTAAGCTAAGCTATGAAATAGGGAAGTAAAAATTCTCACGGAACTCACTACGCGCCCTGTGACCTGTCTTACCCGATGTACTCTCGTATTGTTTACAGGGCTGCCACATAAGAAAATATTTGCATCGATTTAATGTATATAGTTACTTGTTTTTTACTGTGTAATTATTTAAAGGATGCTCGTATATCTGAATTTAATCTCTGATAGGTGTTAAGTACCATTTTTTTAATGTTATAGTAACGAGACTATAACATTAAAAAAAATGGTACTAACCCCTATCCATGACCATTGCAGCGATTCCCTTAGTAAGAGGTGGCCTAGGTAATACCACCAGATATTCTACCGCCAAACAGTAGTGTGTAAATAGTGTAAAATAATGGAAAACAGTAATGTTTTCCATTATTTCCGTTATCCAAATTTCAGAGCTTTTGAGACTAATTATCCAAAGTCTCAAAGTAATGAGCGTAAACAAGCGATGCCCTCAGCTTTGTTCTGATACTCAAAGTTCTGGGTATCGCTGTAATGGTCATGGACATGCGTTATCTCTTACCATCACGAGAGCATTTAGTTTTTTCATACTACTACTATATTATTATTATATAATTGTATCTTCATCATCATCATCATCATCAGCCGCATGACGTCCACTGCTGGACATAGGCCTCCCCCATTGACTTCCATAAAGACCGGTTGGAAGCGGCTCGCATCCAGCGCGTTCCTGCGGTCTTTATTAGGTCGTCTGTCCACCTTGTAATTGTATCTTAGTTTAACATTTAAAAAAACCTTTTTTTTTTCTTTAAGCTAGTATTTACTCTCATGTTTTAATGTGGCTATATTTATAGAAAACTAGCAAGTTAAGGACATAAATTTAAAAAAAATTGCTTAATCTATTCTATGTAACAAACAGTAATGTCGCAAAATGTTGACAGCTTGAATAATTAACAGCCCATTTTATTTGCTACCGTAGACTTTTTAGCGTAGATACTAAACTGGAATAGAATTATTGTTTTCACATAATAAATTCATAACATAAACCTTAATATAAAATGCACAAAAATAAATGTATGGTAATAATTTTACGACACAAAACAAGCTCTGAGTAGTTTGGAACGGCAATCTAGTTATTTTTATTGCAAGATTAAGAGTAACTGTTTTCTCTTAATAAATTAATATGCATGGAATATTTTGTCGTAAATATATGAGATTTCTATGCATCAAACTGGATGTTATTTTAAACATGTGTTTACTACGAATATTTTTATCGTAAAATATGTTTTTGACAGCCCTATACCGATAAGCAGGAAGTACAGGGGTGTGAGTAAGTATGACCTCAAGTTACCCATCGTGCACCCTCAAACTTTTTTACCTTTGTCGTTATCTAGAGCATTACACGGCAGTGAATTGAAATCGATTGCAAAAAATGCAATAAATATCATTCGATTGTATTTAAAAGGGTTTTGAATTTAATATAACTTCAATTGGGGCTTAGAATCATTGTTGGAAGCAAAAAAAGATTGGACGAATTTCGACTTTTTTGCGATTGTCTTGGCACATTCAGAAACGGATTTGAAAATAAAATGAAAAAATATACAATAGAATGTCGATTTCACGCTTGTTTTTTTATAAATTCGATTTACGAAATTGACAATTATTAAAGTATTTTTTTCTACTTTTCCCTTTTTCAAAGACATTTGCACAAATCAAAGATGCTCAACAAAAAACAACCAAATGAATTATTTTATGGTTGACAGGCTAGGTATTTGACCACAGCTCATTTGACATTAAGCGACGGTGTGGTCGAATATGGTAACACGATGGAATGGAACTGGCTCTCAAGTTAGGCTACCGGCTACTAGAAACTATCCTACCACCACGCTATGGTTTCCTCACCACGGTTTTTCACGTCTACAACGGAGTAGCCGCTTTCATCCAGAATGAACCTTCCATCGCGTGCTTCAGAACCAAGCTGGACCTTGGTTGCTAGAGACCTTGTTTTATGACATTGAAGAGTGTATTAAATAACTAAATTGGACAATATTTTTATATTGTCAGCTCAGTGGTTAGCGCGGTTGGTTCGCATGCCGAAGGGCGTGGGTTGAAACCCCAACAATGAGCTTGAGCTGCCGGTGACGGAAAATATCGTGAGGAAACTATAGCGTGGTAGTAGGGTACTTTCTAGTACTCAGCTGGCTAGGTACCATCCTCAAGTAGAAAATCTGCCGCCAAGCATCTAACGGCGTGTTTTGGCAGCCTCACTTGAGAGCCAAATCCATTCCAGGCTAGGTGTGCATTACCATCGATCGCACCGTCACTTAACATCATGTTGTTTCAGTAAATATTTGTATTTAGAGATGTTAAAACCACGTTAAAAACGCGATATCTCACGTTAATAATAGTACCTGGTTGACCGAGCATTGCTCGGCTGAAAACATGGATAAAACGACGTTTTCTAAAAATGAAACCTAGCTAGATCGATTTTTCGCCCTCGAAACCCCCTGGATACAAAATTTCATTAAAATCGTTGGAGCCGTTTCCGAGATTCAGAATATATATATATATATATATACAAGAATTGCTCGTTTAAATATATAGATAAAAATAAAACAACACCATTATTTCGGAACTCTGGGCTTGTCTCAATTTTCTATGAATATTAATAACTGGTTACCTGTTTAGTTTTAAATTCAGTTTTAATGGCGACTAATCTACTTCTTTTTAAATGTTATCTACTTTCTTATACCCCGGTAGCATTTAATAGCTACAACATTTCTGTAGAGTCCAATGCAGAGCCACTAGCGTATTTTCCATGTTAGTTAACATTTCACCCGAATAAAAGTTTAGTTCATATATTTAACCACCAGTTAACTTGGTTGTTCAGTTCAATGATGTTTCAAATGTTATTTCAATTAATTTGATTGAATTGGATTGTGTAACTTTAATTTCGTTTTTATGACTTTTGCCGCTTCCGATAATTTTAGCTTTGTTATGGTGGGTGTTTCGATTTATATGAATTTCATAGTTGAATTTATAGCTAGCGGTGTTTTTTGTTTTCACTTACTATCACACAGTCTTACTTGGTGGTAGATATCTTCAGCAGAAGGTAGGTATAACCGCAGTACCAAATATTGTGCCGCCAAGCAGTAGCATTGAGAGCCAGTTCTATTTCAGGCTAGGTGTGTTTACCATCTTCGATCACACCGTCATTTAACATCAGGTGAGCTGTGGTCAACACCTAGCCTGTCAGCCATTTAAAAAAAAAAGCGTGTAAATATAACTGCATTCCGACTTAAAGGGGGTGTTGAGGCAAGGCTGTTGAGATTAGCCATATAATGTCTCAAAGTAATGAGCGCCAAAGCAGCGATGTCCTAGACTTTGTTTTGTTACTAAAGTTCAATGTATCGCAGCTGCGAAGGTCATGGACATGTGTTATCTCTTACCATTAGGAGAGCGTCTCGTACATCTCATTATTTTTACATAAAAAAATATTGACAAGCCAGCGTCAAATCTTCAAAAAACAATAGTTTGCCAATACTTGCCACGCTTGGCAGGCGGGTTGGCGAGCGCAGTTAGGTGTGATTGTTCAAGGAAGACGCTGCTGCCCATCTTCCGGATGACATCCCTTAGCCGACTCTTACGGCAACCATGGGTAGAGAGGGTGGGGTACAATTCTTACGCCAGCACCACCACGACAAATTATTATTTATTTTCAATAAAAGAGTCTTAACAAAAAGTTCAAAGGAGTTAATAGCATAAAAATATGTTTTAATAGCTATGTAAGGGGTAAAGTAGGCGTTACTGAAATGTCAAATTTAATAAATTGTAAGCATAGGTAAGCTAAATGTATCGATAACTTATTATATTGACGTTGAATTTCATCGGTACGAGTATAAACATGTTCCAATAAAAAATACTTTGATTGTATGTAGTTACGAATGTTCGCAAAAAACTTTCAAAAAAAATAAAATTACAAATAGTCTTAATTGCATGCAAATAATGTCCTATAAATAAAACGAAAAATAAATCCTACAACGTTATAAACTTTCACTCGTTATTTTCCGTTTTATTTGTTATTTATATAATCAGTAGCTTTAACATTTTTAATTCTACATAATCCTTAGTATGATATTCAAACGGTATTATCACAAGAAAGTGAACTCAAAAAATTATTTTATTACTTATTTAACAAGTTTGAATAAAATAAGCTTAAATTACATAGACAGAGAAACTTGGTAGTATGTCCATCGACTTAAGCCGGCTTTACACCTCGCGGCCAATTTTGACAGCTGTTTTGGACGGACCAAGTCATAAGCACACTCGGTGGTTGATCTTCTAAGCAGGAGGTCGTCTAGGTTGGTACCACCGCTAAGTAGTAATGTGTAAATATTACTGTGTTCCGGTTTAAAGGGTACAGCAGCTAGCGAAATTACAGGGCTGTTGAGACTAACCATTGAATGTCTCAAAGCAATGAGCGCCAAAGTAGCGATGCTATAGACCTTGTTTTGTCACTTAAAGTTCTGTGTATCGCTGCAATGGTCATGCAGGAGAGCACCTCGTTCGTCTCATTACTTAAGAAAATATATTCGAAGATATTTAGCTAGTTAGCTTCATACGGTGAAGGAAAATAGTTTACAATTTCTGGAAAATGTGAAGAGCTTATCAACCCGCCCTTGGCCACGTGAACTCACCATCATAGGGTAACGAATGACGACCATACAAAAAGGTAAGGTAGCAGTGGCACAATAAAAAAACGGGGCAGAACCGGAGTAAATTTACGTTGTCTGTTTGTCTCACATCACACATCATCAGCTAAAGGACGTCCACTGCTGGACAAAGGCCTCCTCATGGGGGGTTTGCCAATACTCGCCACGCTTGGCAGGTGGGTTGGCGAGCGCAGTTAGGTGTGATTGTTCAAGGAAGACGCTGCTGCCTATCTTCCAGATTACATCCCTTAGCCGACTCTTACGGCAACCACGGGTAGAGAAGGTGGGGTACTATTCTTACGCCGGCACCACCACGTCAAATGATGCGATGAACCCTAGTAAACTCGTTAAAGTTGAATATGTATTATAATAGATTTCTTGAACAATTAAAAATAAGGTTACCTCGCGAAAATTGCGTTTTAGAAATTATACACGTATATGTCATTGAGTATTAGTATGTAGCTATACCTATGTGTATAAAGTGTTAACTTTTGTAAGGTTCTATAAAATACTGAAGTAGCCTGTCAGAGAACGTTATTAGCGATAAGGTCGGCAGATGTTCCGTTTATGCTAAGTTTTTCATTAGTAATCAATGTTTGTAATTAGTATGAATAACAAAAGTTATAATTATAATCAATACAATTGAATGTTTATTGATAGCTTATAGAAGAAACATCGTGAGGCAACTCTGCAGAAAAAATATAATTGCATGTAAATACATCAACCAATAACCCTTGTGGAATATCACTCAAACATCTTTTAAGAAAAAAGACTATAAAATTCAGTTTAGATTGAGTGACAGAAAATCGCCGATATCTTATGACTTGCGCATCTCATCTCACATGTCCTGTTGACAGAAAAATACTTATTTACGAGACAGCGTCGTAAAGTATCTCTTGTTTACGGTTTCCGAATAATATGGATTACGTACGTATTAACCTCTAAATATATGGAGAAAAACAACAGGACAAGATGATATATGTATCTATATAGTAGGTACGAATCATTCTGTAGAAGTGGATACAGAAGTGGTTGACGTGGTCAGATAGCACGACAAAAGACATGCACTTTTTGAAAATCCATCAAACACAATTATTTTATTGATAACACCAAAG
Source organism: Biston stratarius (assembly GCA_950106695.1). Classification (NCBI taxonomy): domain Eukaryota; kingdom Metazoa; phylum Arthropoda; class Insecta; order Lepidoptera; family Geometridae; genus Biston; species Biston stratarius. The sequence goes on along the minus strand of OX467115.1, from coordinate 10,040,145 downwards.
TTACAAGCCATATTCAGAATCATGAAACATGTTAATATAATTAAATGTCAATTGAATATATGTCAAATATAAAAATAAGTCAAAATCCTGATGATGAAACCGGAAGACAGGCAGTCCATTTGAAATATTCTAGTGACCATAAACTGCACTTAAAAGTCACAAGAAAACAAAATTCGTAATTTTGTTTACTTGAATGACAAATAATTTTCAAGTTATTTTGGGTTGAAAATCAAGCTAATAAACCGATTCTGACGAAATTTCTATGGAAATAACTTGAAGAATAACCTTACAAATCAATTTATAAATGACGGAGTTCTGAGTTAACAAACATCTTCCTTTTATTGAAGTCAGTTAAAAAGGCTAGAAACGGATAATCCGGTAATAAAATCTTACAAGTACTTACTCATTGAAAACAGTCCAATAAGAACAATTACAATAGGTACTCGTCCTTACCTACCAAATTGAGGGTACTTGCAATTTGATTTTACTTACGTATTTGTATTCTAGTAAGAAAAATTAAAACGATTTAGTACTCGTTAAAAAGGACATAAGTATTTATGGGAAAACTGAAACTTTGTACTAAATAGGGTTCCATTTGATCTTCTCCGATTGGTTTAGTGTACCTTAATTCGCATGTTGTACAGCAGCGGTCGTCAACACGCGGCCCGCGAGCCACATGCGAACCGCGGTTGTCCTACTTGCGGCCCGTGATTGTTTTGTAAATTAGTCATAAATATCTAAAATTTTATAAATTCTAGATAGAAAATATTATAATTACAAATATACTACTGGCTACCCGCTCCAGCTTCGCACGGGAAGTAGAGCATATCATACCTACATGTTTTGTCTGTTGTAGGGCTGATCTGTTCATATTATGTATTTAAGTATTTATGTATCCTATCACTTATCTGACTTCCATCACACAAGCTCTGCTTAGTTTGGGGTTAGATGGCGCTGTGTGTAATGTGTCCTACAATATTTATTTATTTATTTCAACTAATTTACACTAAACCTGGACAAATTATATACCTAACCCTTCCTGATGAATTATTCTATCTATTTGTGAAACTTGCATAATAATCCGTTCAGTAGTTTTTAAGTTTATCGCGAACAGACAGACAGACGCAGCGGATGACTTTGTTTTATAATATGTAGTGATAATATGCAGTGAAGAATCAAAGTGCATATATTTTAACGATTTTTAATAGTATTTTTGTTTTTTATCTATTCTATAAGATATGACCAATTATACGTAGGTACATTAAGCTTCTAGGGTTAATATCACAAGTGAGTTAAAGTGGATTAATAAAGTAAAGCGCCTTTACTTTATAATTATAGGCCCATAGGTAAATCAGAGTTTAAGGTATCAATACATTTGCCCTGATGTTGGGGTAGTAAAATAAGAGTAAAAACTTGCTTATAGGTGACTTCCAGACTCGGGATAATTGAAGTTTCATATCCCATAGACGACAAACATTTTGTATGGCCTGTGTTGTTTTGGATCCCCTCAGTCATATAAAACGGGTATACGCTCTCTTGATGGTAAGAGAAAACGTCTGTTTATGACTATTGCAGCGACACACAGAACTTTCAGTAGCTGAACAAAGTCTAGGGCATGGCTGTTTTGGAGCTCATTAATTCTAGACTGTCGATGGTTAGTCTCCAAGCCCTCTGATTTCACTAGTTTCAGTATACCCTTCTAACCAGAACACATATAAATCAACAATAATGTTTACACACTAGGTACTGCTTGGCGGCAGAATATCTAGTAATGCGGTGGTACAGTGACTGTGGCGGATTTACACATTTTCAAGGTATAGGCTATTAAGTTTTTGGCGCCCTTGCCTTTACAATTATCAGTTCCTAGATTATGTTCACAATTCAAAAATTTCGTTGAAATTGCACAAGAAATAGTTTTTGGGTATATTACTGTTTAACTATAGACTAGGTATAGAAGTTTGCTACACCGTTGAATGTACACTGAAAAAGAAGAGGGAAAGTCATAATGAAGATGTGTTGCAGACTTCTCTCTCTCTCTCTCTCTCTCTCTCTCTCTCTCTCTCTCTCTCGCTCTCTCTCTCTCTCTCTCTGTCCCTCTCTTACAGAGATCATAAAACCATCATACAGAAATCTCTTTGATTTCTATGAGGTAGCAAAAGCTCCCATATTTGCCGCCCAAAAAATCTGCCGCCCTAGGCTCTAGCCTACTCAGCCTGCTGGTAAATCCACCACTGCGGTGGTACCTACATAAACGACCTCCTGCTAAGGAGATCTACCATCAAGTAAAGAGTAAGTTATCGCCGACATACTAGCATAAGTACAAATACCAGAAATAGTACCAGAAATATTGCTTTAATAGGTATTCAAATATAGTTTTTTTTGTTGACAATTTCTGTACTTTAAATTAGTTGTCTTTTTTTAGAGCTTACCTGCCAAGCTAAAGGTGAACACAAATCACGTAATGATTCGAACTCTCAAAGAACCAACCCCTAACGTTCACTACAATATAAGGAAGGGCGGGTACAGTAACCGTACCTAATTAATAGCTCCATACACTGATACTGTAACCATCTTATCCATTCAAATGGCAAAATGAGGGAACTAAATGTATCCATACACGACTGTCCATTTTTATGAGGAAACACGTACGTGGCGACTCAATAAAACTCCTCAGACAAATTGGTCATACTTTACAATAAACATTACGCTAGTGTTGTCAACAATGACTACACTAGTTACAATAAAATATTAAGGAAAGTATATTTATGGGCCGTGTTTTAAATCTTATTTTATGGGAACTGCGGTCGCGAAGCTTAACGGTGATTTAGCAGGTGAACGAATGTCCGGTCCAAACTGGTATTGTCTAGTTTGTACCAGTATTGGCCGGTTCGGGAGGGATAGATAAATCATTAGAACCAGTTACAGTTTTGCTAGGTCATTTTGGAGTGTACGAATTAGGGGGATTACGTGATAATTCTTAGGCCGGTTAGGGTTACCTTTTGAAAAAAAAAAAGTTTCAGTTAAAGTTTTTGTTTGTTAAATCGGTTAATATCAATGTAGAACATTTTGATATCAAATGACAGCTTGATTGGAACAGTCAAAACAAAACATATTTTGACGGAAAACCTTATCCGTCAAAATAGGTATGTTTTTCCATTGTGTATCAAATAAGTATCATACATCACTAATTGATGGTAGGTATCATCGTAGTACCAGATATCCTGCCGCCAAGCAGTATTAGTGTGTAAACATTAGTGATCTAGTTTGAAAGGTACTGGAGATAGCGAATTTACATGGCTGTTAAGATTAACCATCGAATGTTTCAAAGTAATAGCCGCTAAGAAGCAATACCCTGAACTTTGTTTTGTTACTCAAAATTCTGTGTACCTAACGCTTAAAAACGTTATCTCTTACCATCAGAAGAGCGTCCGGTCCATCTCATTACTTTAAATTAAAAATAAAATCTAAAGGAAACAGAGCTTAAGTTGTTAAAACCACTTCTAATCGGTTAAATAACTTTTCAAAAGCTAAACTTTTCTGCACAAGTAACATTTCAAAGTTCATACAACCACGGCGTATCAAAGCCAATTTAAAACTCTAACACAGAATTCATCTCTTTGAGCCTTTAACAACGGTCGGATGACTCCCAAATAGCCGGACACCAAAGCAATGGCTGCTGGAAAACGGGAAAAATTGCGGAAAATGTATTGAAGAGTTCTCCAGGCAGCTTTATGTTGTGAGGTTTGTTCCAAAAAGGTCAGATGTATGGAGATCAAAGCTACTCGTGGCAACTCTTGAGTTCTTTTTGATTTGAGCATTTTGTTTGATAATATGAAATTAGGATGTTTAGTATTGACTTCTGTGGCAAATTGGTTGCATAAATTTGGAATTTTATTGGGGAATACATTTTTTGAGGTAGCTTTTATTTTATTTTGATGTGAATAAATTTTGCTTCCATTGTGTTGTAAGTCCATTCGGAAAACTAACAATAACAAAATTGGGGCATACAGTTTAGTGTTGTAGCTACATCTTTATCATCTATTTTTGTTTAACTCGGGTTTAATTATATCGGATACTCCGACTATAGTTTCAGCCACACCCGGTGACCTTCTTTAAGGCGGTAAAGCTGAGTACAACGCGCACGCGGCCTCGTCGTGCTTCGCTCTACGGGCAAGTACCTAACAGCGTGTTCCGACAGCCTCCCTTATGAGTAGGTATGCTTTACCATCTTCGACCACGACTTATTTTTTTATTCTAGAAAAAAATATTTACCTACGCGTAATTGTTTTCAATTAGGTACCTAAATAGACATCTGGATGTCTATTTCATGAACAAACAGTAACATATGCGACAAGTCATGTTGTCACACATCTAAACACCCTCCGATTGTAATTTGATTTGATGCACAACTGACAAATTAATTTACGTACAGTAAGTATGTTCCGGTCAACAATCAAGCAAGTGTTCATTGCACGCGGTTACTTTTTTCAATTAAGTAATTCGACACAATGCAACACGATACATTTTATTGATAACACCAAAATTACAAGTCATATTCCAATGTACACTAAAAACATCCAAATATTAATTACGTGTAAATATAATGCTCGTTTTCAAATAAATAAATCAATATTATTAGCAAGTTTTTAATCAAATACATTTATATCAAAAATATAATTATACTACATCTAACAATAAATCTTGCCGTGGTGGTGCCGGCGTAAGAATTGTACCCCACCTTCTCTACCCGTGGTTGCCGTAAGAGTCGGCTAAGGGATGTAATACGGAAGATGGGCAACAGCGTCTTCCTTGAACAATCATACGTAACTGCGCTCGCCAACCCGCCAGCCAAGTGTGGCGAGTATTGGCAAAACCCCTCCCCAGGAGGAGGTCTATGTCCAGCAGTGGACGTCTTGCTGATGATGTGTAACAATAAATCAGCAATAAGTCAGCAACAGGTCAATCAAAAACGCCACCCTTGACTGAGTTTGGTGCATAGGCTATATAAGGCTGGCAGGATTCCCGCGCTGGATCCACCAGCATACTGCAAGCAATATGTCTATCAAGCTGTGTATGCCTATAACTGGCGCATGTAATAATTTCAATTTAATTGTATTTTTTTCTTAATTTAGTTTCAAAAATTTTATTCATATATGTACATACTGTGTCATTGAATAAGGTTTATACCTATAATTGAGGCAGCACTTAATTTTTCCTAACTTTATATTTAACTTGTATCGACTGTGTTAGTGGCTGCTTTGTTGGTCAATAAAATAAAATAAAAATAACTCTTTGAAATATGTTTATAAATTTTGCAGTATTATGTGTGCTGTTGGAGTAAAAAAAAACAGCAACAGTAATTTAAAAATAACCGCGCTGGATAGTAATGCGAAGTTATATGATGTGAGAGCATGACTGTACCTTGACTTACTTTGTATGACTTTGACTGTGACAAACATATTTTATAAATTCTTGAAAATACACTTGACACCGGTAAATGTACAAATTGCGACCTAAAAATAAAAAAGAAGGCTAATTTCAAGCATTTAAAAAAACAATAAAGACGAGTAGAGGAAACGCACGAATAACTTTTAACTGATTTATACACTTGATCAACTAATTTTGAACTAAACATTTGTAAGATATTTGATGACATCTGCTCGACTGCTTAGAATTCCAAAATCAATTAAAAACGTTACAAATCATCCTTTAGATCTCAAAAAAATAGCCAACAACATTCCTGACCGATCCCTGGTGCCTCCATGTCTACCCCAGCAGACACGTTGGCACCTACCTGGTCATCATTCCTTCTCCTATCTCCCTCTATTTCCTACATGGCCTACAAGTTAAAGTGAGACAGATGAATGAGGAACTTGAAAAAACATGGCGCGCGTACATCGCTGTTTGTTCTAACCGCCTTCTGACCCACGTCATTATAAAGTGTTATCTCCGATGAGGAATATATTTTTAATGCCTTTTTTTACTTATTTGAATGTGTGAGGAATGATATTTTATGAATATATTGAGTATAACAATGTAGTAAACGTGAAATGTTCAGAATACTCTTCTTGAACAATATTACAATGGTTACAATTTTTATGTTAGAATTCTTAACATAAAAATTGAAAAGAAACCACTAAACACTTATCTATTTTTTTTAAAATAGTTTTGTAGATATTAATTGGACCTCAATCTCATTTAATTGTTTGCCCTGTTGATTCATTTCATTTATTTTATTCATTAGTATCTTTGCTTCCAGAGCTGTTGAGCGCGGGTTCGATTCCCACTCCCGTTTGTGTGACGAAGATAAATGTTTGTTCAGTGTTTGGATTCTTATTCTTATTCAAAATGGGGGCGATAAGTCCTGCACTGACGTCCCGCTTCGGGTGTTTTGTGCATTTCCCCCTACCAGCATCTACCCGAGCCAACCTAGCTCCTTGAAGTATTGGAGCGAGGCTCTAGGGCGCTGGCATAGTAGCTCCAGTGAGTTAGGTGGACAATTTGATGGCGTTGATGACGAGAAACAAGCGAGGTGTTGCGGCGACATGATTGATAGCGAATCAGCTTCATGCAGCCTAGTAGTAATTCTAGTGGCTTTTGTCGCTTTGCAATGCAAAAGCACATGCTCTACAGTTTCATTTTCTTGCAAGCAGCCACGACATAGCGGACTATCCGTGGCTCCTAGTTTAAAGAGATGACTATTCAAGTTGCAATGACCGTTTATGAGGCCTACTAAGAGACGAAGGTCCTGTCGTTGCTACTTCAATAGATTGTTAGTAATCTTCCTGTTAAGAATTGTAAAGGCGGTCTTACCATGTTTACAGTCGTCTTTCTTATCCCACAAGTTTTGTTGTTCTTTCTCGGTGTGACGGCGCAGTAGCTCTCGCACTTCCATCGCTGATGGTTTGCATAGAGCCACAACGTCGTCCCTTACCTGCTTTTCTGCACCCTCCTTGGCGAGAGAGTCGGCCACATTGCAGTGTTTGGATGTTCCTTCTGTATTATAAATAAGTAAGTATGTATCCTATTTACAAAAATAACTAAAAAGATATTAATTCTATCAGCTATCTAGTGGAGTACGTAATCAAAATCTAAATACACAAAAGTGATATAGAAAAGGAAAAAACACAAACTGAATATAAATGTGTCTTACTCCTCTTTCCCTTCTTCTTTCTTGAGGAGCCAACCATGTCAAGGTAATTTCTGTTATATAAAATAGAATGTGCTTAATGCGAAAAATTCAGATATACTATACCAGCGCTCGCGCATCGCAAAGCGGACTCCTTTTTATGAAGGCTTTTATTAATGCACAAGAAGGGACCACGGAGGCATTTTTATTTCCCTAGTCCGCTCCCGAAAGCCTCATCTTGAAGGTCTCAAGACGTGGGAACCTCAGCGGTGACTTTCCATTTTAACCATTGTCACTTAAAAAGGTATCCTTTAGTTGTTTATTTTGATTTGCGCGTGATATTTCGTGAATGCCATCTTCGGTTGAGACAAATATTTTGGTTACGTTTGCACTTTTAGCAAGTTCTTTAATCAATAAGTATTTGATGGATCTTATTGTAATTAATGGAGCTGTACTTATTATTTGAACCGTAATAAAATAAGGCCTCAGAGATGATAATTCTATAGAAGTCTAAAGTCTCTGCGCTTGATTTAATTGTATACATATCATCATCAGCCATAGGACGTCAGCTCCTGGGGGGGTTTTGCCAATACTCGCCACGCTTGGCAGGCGGGTTGGCGAGCGCAGTTAGGTGTGATTGTTCCAGGAATTATTCCAGGATTGTTTACATCCCTTAGCCGACTCTTACGGCAACCACGGGTAGAGAGGGTGGGGTACTATTCTTACGCCAACACCACCATGGCAATTGTATACAACAAACAGTATATTTTTGTGGCATGCAGTAATAATAATGTATTAAATCGTCTTGTATAAAGTAACAGTTATGAGAAGAATATTCTAATTTTTTTATGTTCTACAAGCGCCGATAGATCAAACACCTAGTTGACCACAGCTCACCTGATGTTTAGTGACGGTATGGTTAATCTCGGTAAACACACCTGACCTGGAATGCAACTGGCTCTCAAGTGAGGTTACCGGAACACAGTACTAGAAAGTACCCTACCACCGTGTTATAGTTTCCTCACGATGTTTTTCTTCACCGGCAACTCAAGCTCATTGTTGGGGTTTGAACCCACGCCCTTCGGTATGTGAACCGACCGCGCTAACTACTGATCTATCGGCGCTGCAAATCTAATCATAGGAAATAACGCCTGCCCACAACTAATGTAGCTGTATCCAGGACCTTTAGTAAGCAGAAGCGAAATCCAGAACATTTTGATACTCATTACTGTCTATGGTAATGTAAAGAAACAAAATTTACTTAAACAGATTTTTTTTCCGTAATCGTCTGTTAAAAATATCACATTACACATTATAGTGTCGTTGCATACGTGTAAAGATAAACTTAGTTGCATGTAGTAGCTTCACTATAATTTATCTGAGTCTCGAGTCTGGGCATCTCTATACGTTTCCTATAAATGGACAAAGCAGGCACAGGCAGATTCATGTCGTTGGTTCCATAAAAATATAATTCTTTGCGACACCACTCTTAATGAAAGTGGTGAAAAGAAGAACTAAATCACCGTCGTTTTAATAGTACGGAGCTGCCTCACTGTGATCTGTGTTGCAATATCTCAAATTTCACAACTACTTAGCGCACTCAATGTCTTATACATTAAAATTAATTCCATAAAGACTTCAAAAGCATAACAATGAGCCATAAATCCTGTTGGACTGCCCTTTAGTTCCTTGCCCATAACAATGTAGGCACCCACGTCTTAAAAACCTGTCGAACGGCTTCCCAAACCTGATTCAACCCTGACTTCTCTTATCTCTCATTCTACCTTTATTAGGTAAGATAGAGACGGTAGATAATTGAAGCAAAATTTCAACCCTGTATTTTTTAATTCCTCTCTATTTGGTTTTATAGATTTAGAGAAGGATGGAAGATGTTTCAAACGTGTTTAATAATGCTAGCCTCAGGCCGTTTGGTTAGGATCCGTCATGGTCCGACACCTAAGGGATGAATGGACATTAACAAATGCGATAACCACCCCTATTATTAAAAATGTTGTTTTTGATGAATCGCCAAGGAACTTGACTGTGTTTACTTTGTTCCTGTCACACGCTCTACTGTTCACAAAAACTGAGACAAACGCTTAGATATTATATCACCTATTGCTGGGTGGTAGAGATCATCTAGGTAGATACCACCGCAGTAGGATATACTTACCAGATATTCCGTCAAGTTACGGTTTATGGAGTACTGAGGCTTGCCAAAGCAGTGATTTCTGGACTTTGTCATATTATGCAAAGTTCTATGTACCACTGCAATGGTCATGGCGTTATATATTACCATCAACAGAGCAGATTGTGTCTCATTACTCCTAACATAAAGATAATTATCAATCTTATTTACAAACACTGTTATATTAAAACTTCATTTAAACTTTGTGTACCTACTACAAAAATTAATAGTACTATACAAGGTTACGCGGAAAGGTTACGATACACTCTTAATTGTAAAAAAGATACACACATTTCAAGGACGGTACCACAGTAATAAATATTTATATTAAAGAGTAGGTACAATATATAATAGGCTCCTTTTGGATTAGTGCCACCATTCAGAGTAACCTCGTATTTACGTAATTTTACTTGCAGTGTTTTTAAATTTATCTTTGAAGTTTTGACGAGAACGTGGGAATGTCATATTGGCGCTTTGTATTGTTTTCCAAAGTTTGTGTTTTTTCTAGTGTTTATGTATAAAAATATTGTAGTTTTATTCATAAAGTACCATATTACGAGCGTGAGTGTGGGAAAGTGATATAATGTGGAATATAAGCTTTCGTATTTCTTCTAAAACTTAATCGAAGCTTTGAATAAAGTCCATGATGACATCCATTCATGACCGGACTCAACCATGAATTACTTTGTGTGACTTTGACTGCTACTTATTAAAATTCATAAAATACTTGAATTGATCGAAACACTGGCAAATGCACAAAGTGCGATGCCAAAAAATAAGACAAAGAAAAAATACAGCTTTCCTGGCAACATGGCTTACGTGTTAAGAAAATTAATCATGATTACCTCTCTCACACAATCGCCACCCATCTGAATTTATCTATTCGATCAGCCAACAACCGTTCCAGAATACACCCTCACTCCGTCATATTACCATAGACTAGCATCCGGTGCCGCCTACAAGTAAAAAAATATTGTTTATGGTCTCATGGCTGACACAATGGCATCTGCAACACCTCGTGTAGTCGGGTGTCGGGAACTTGATACTGTAACATGATCTGGGAAATACATACTGATTGGAATAATGCATTGTTAATGAGCACGTGGTCATGAGCTGACGTCAGCTATTGACATGTTGCAAAACGTCGAGGTAAATAATCAAAACTATTTTCTAATACTTTTGTGTAAGTACTGGTGATAAACATTATGATGTGTTCAAATCGAAAGTTCATAAATTATTTGACATGTGTCAAATCGACAAACTAATGGCAAAATTAAAAGGCTTGGAGCGGCACTTTATATCTGACTTCATTGTGATTATACGACTATTTAATAAGAATTTTTATCAAAAAAAAAATATATGAACACCAACGTTGTGTATATTATCGCATTATCGCATCACAAAAAGTAAGAAAGCAAAAAGAAGTAGACAGTAAATGTCACACCAATTATAGCTGCAGACAGTATGCAATAAAAACAATAATCTGAGTAGTTTTTGATCTGAGACAATAATCAATTTATAATTAACACTAAATCAAATGTCAAATAATACTAAAATCAAAAATAAAAATGGAATTATTCAATTCACATGTAAATTTTTGTCAGAGAGTGAACGCAAAGACCTCTTATAACTGTTAATATTGTCACCTAAAATATCAATATCAATATATGTAATTATTTATAAAAATCTTGCAGATTTATTAAATGGTTTGCAGGTGTTTGACCACAGCTCATTTAGTATTAAGTAACGGCATAGCCGAAGATGGTCAGTACACCTAGCCTGGAATGAAACTAGCTGTCAAGTTTAGTGACAACGCCCCGAAACACACCGTCAGGAGCTTAGCGGCAGATTTTTAATTTGAAAGTGGCAACTTGAAAGTACTAACTTCACTTTGCAGTGCAGCTCAAACTCATTGTTGGGATTTACCTAAAATGATACGAGATATAATACGAGAATCATCATCATCATCATCATCTCAGCCGTAGGACGTCCACTGCTGGACATAGGCCTCCCCCATTGACTTCCACAAAGACCGGTTAGAAGCGGCTCGCATCCAGCGCGTTCCTGCGGTCTTTATGAGGTCGTCTGTCCACCTTGTGGGTGGACGTCCTACGCTGCGCTTGCCGGTCCGTGGTCTCCACTCCAGAACTTTGCAGCCCCATCGGCCATCAGTTCTGCGTGCTATGTGCCCTGCCCACTGCCGTTTCAACTTGCTAATCCGCTGGGCTATGTCGGCTACTTTAGTTCGTCTACGGATTTCCTCATTTCTGATTCGATCTCGTAGGGAAACTCCGAGCATAGCCCGAATACTACGAATAATACTAATACTACGTATAATAATACGAGAATAAAAAAATAAAATTACAAATGGACCTATGTACATATATCAATCGGCTATTTATTTAAGTATCTAATTCATCCATAAAGTTATTTCTTTTTCAACCCATTCATAGATATGTCGTGAATTTTATCCTGCCACAATAAATCCCAAAAAGTTTTTTGTTTTACAGATAAGAATGAAAAATTAAAACTCTATTTATATTATCAACCGCGTCTCGAAACCTGAATGCTATTCAAGACAATTCCCGACGACCGTACCAGCAAACCATTTAAGCTGTCACAAAAAGATTTGTAAAGTCGAGTCTACAATATGACGAATATATTTATCTACACACGGCCCGGCCATAAATGATGAATGAAGACCATCCTTAACCATTAATAGAACCACTCCGGCCAGACACATTGGAACCAAGAGTTGAGAGAATAAAGGTATGTTCCGTTTTCAACCTATGTAAGTAAGTATCCATATATGAGCGCTAAAGTAGCGATGTATTGGACTTTGTTTCGTAACTTAAAACTCTGGGTGTTGTTACATTGACCATAGACTGGCGTTACCTCTTACCGTTTCACACAGCGTTCCGTTCGTCTTACTACTTTTACTTTAAAAAAAACATATAATTAGTTTCCAATCCTTATTCATCTCAAAGTCGAAAAGAACTTATTTTTAATTTATCACATTGTTTTCCTGACTCATCCTAAATCATTAGCACCCCATGTATTTTTGAAAAGAGTTAAAATAATTTCAAAAACCATACCATTTAATTTTTTTAAGGTTGACTTGCTATTTGTTTGACCACAGCTCACCTGATGTTAAGCGACGGTGTAATGAATCGTGTGCTTTATCCCAAAATGTGCTATTTTTTTTTAATCAGACAAGCTGTGGTCCATTACCATGCACATTTTTGTAATACGTAAAAAAATATATTGTGCGTTAAACATGAAATTTTTAAGTTTAGGTTGAATACAACATTTTATGTTCAATTTTAAAAAGATACCTAAACTGTCATAGGTTGAACCATACTAACCAAAAAAACTATAAGCATTATTTATCTATTCCGATTTTGTCGTGATGCGATATTAAAATACAAAATACAACAATGACACTTCATTGTTGAAAGAAGAAAAAAGATTATGAGGAAATTTATATCCACCGACTTGGAGGCGGACAATGGCTCCGCAGGCGGAGTGAGCCCGCTAAAAAAAGCATCAATGAATCGTGAAATGAATAGGTTTTCTTGGGATTTCGGACTCGATGTAAGCCGCCGTGAAATTTGCGCTTTTCTCGGTACTTACAAGCCACGGAGAACTGCAGAGAGGTTAGTCACTACGGGTGCCATCAATCCTCAAGAGTTTTTTTTTTACTTGGTATCGATAGCTTCTGTCAGTCCCGTACATTTTTGATTTTTTTATTAACCTAATTACTAATCGAATATTACTTTGTCTAGGCCCTCTGGTTAGAAGGGTATTGCAGCTAGCAAAAATACTGGGCTGTTGAGACTATACCATAGAACATCTTAAAGTAATGAGCGCCGAAGCAGCGATGCTCGAGAGTTTTATTTGATACAGTTCTGTGTAGCTCTGCAATATCTTACCATCAGGAGAGCGTCTTGTTCGTCTGATTACTTTTACATAAAAACGCTCTAAAACTAGTCAAGTAAGAGTCAAATTCATAGAAGGGTTCCATAACGCTATTGAGTGTAATATTTTATTTCGTTGTAACTAATATTTTACGGACTAGCTTACTATGCATAAAAAAGACACATCATCGTTTTTGGAGACTATCAATTTTTTTTATGCCACAGTTGGCAGTCAAGCAGACGAGCTGCCTGATGGTAAGCAACGTGGCCGACCTTTATTCGTCTTTATGTTTGTTTTTATTTAATAATAAAAAACTGATCGCTCCTCCTTGCGTTGGCTTCAAGTATTGACGAGAGAACACAGTATGAAAAATATGTTTGTGTGTGTGTTTTATATGTAAATAAAAACTTTGGTTTGTTACACGCCGTGACGTTGCTGTAAGAGTGACAAGTATTTGTGGTATAAATTAAAAAAAACAAACTTTTTTTTATCTCTTTGAAGTTGTACATCTGTTTCTTATCCATACTCTGTGTACAAATATATTAACTTATCTAATCCGTGGTGCTACCGGCTCTCTTGAGAAACAAATAACACAGAATAAATAACAATTGAAACTATTATACCGATACATTGTCAGATTCCATTATAATAAAGATGGTCGGGGAATTGAAATGTAATAGAACGAAATATGAAATGAAACATACAAAATAATAATTTTAATTATTTTCCAAGTTTCATTTCAGCCAGGAACTCGATTATTGTGTTCCTTGCTAGCAAAGACAAAAGAACGGTTTAGCTTCTGTGTTAGATATTTGATAAGTTTGATAATTGTAATAGCACAGTCTCTTAACTTCGATAAGTTGAATTCCAACATGTGTTTTTTTTATGAATGTCAGGATAGGTGTTGTTAAGTAACGATGTGGTCGGAGATCGTAAATAGACCTAACCTAAAATGGAACTGGCTCTCAAGTGAGGCTGCCAGAACACATTGCTTAGCGGCAGATTTTCAACTTAGGTTATGGAGATCCAGTCGAGTGTTCTAAAGTACCTTGCCATGCAAAATATCGTAGTAGGTATGTGTTGTTTTGATGACGTTTATATTTATACATTATGTAAGTATACCCACCTGTTTACTTCTTTTTATAGATTATAGATTCGTCCGTGTTGAGTTAAGTATTGGGTTCAGAGAGAAATGAAATACATGCAAGTAACAATAGTTTCATTCATGATGAAACTTGCGCTTCTTTATTACCTAGATTAATATAAAAGATACCTTTTATTTCGGAATATTCCGTAAGACACGTCTATACCAAATTTCAAGTGGATATCTTCTAAAGTTAATTATTTGATAATCCCACAGGAACCTTACATTTTCCCGAGATAAAAAGAGTACTATATGTCAATATAAATTATATGTTATGCTAAATTTCATCCAAATCCCGTTTTTGCGTGATTGTGTAACAAACATCCGAACATACAAACTTTCACATTTATAATATTAGTAGGATAGTATTAATACATACTATATTTTATCCCGGAAAACGCAAAAAAGTGGGGAGCTGGTTTATACCATCAGTGTGATTTAATAAACGAGTAAACACGATTGTTTTTTTTTTTCGCCGCGACGTATTTCCAATACTCTCACGGCCCACTTGGCGCTGTTGGTGCCATCTATTTCCAGGTTCGATTCCCGGCTTTGTCACCACGTCACGTGAACCATTGTTGTGGGTTTAATCAATTAATTTCATCGCGCTTGCAATGGAAATGCTACGCATGACTTGATACAAGTAGCCATATTCGGGATGTGCGCCGACGTGACCAAAGAGGGAGAAAAAATAAATAAATAGAAGAATACCCAATGCAGATAGACCACATGCTTTTATCAGTAAGTAACGTCATGTAAGAAAAGGAAATATTTAATAATGGACAAATAAAGTTAATTACAGACAATGAAGAACTATCTATAGCGATGATAGCTCAGTGGTTAGCGCGGTCGGATCGCATGCCGAAGGGCGTGGGTTCAAACCCCAACAATGAGCTTGAGCTGCCGGTGAAGGAAAACTTCGCGAGGAAACCATAGCGTGGTGGTAGGGTACTTTCTAGTACTCGGCTGGCTAGCTACCACCCTCAAGTTAAAAATCTGCCGCCAAGCATCTAACGATGTATTCCGGCAGCCTCACTTGTGAGCCAGTTCCATTCTAGGCTAGGTGTGCTTTACCATCTTCGATCACACCGTCACTTAACATCAGGTGAGCTGTAGACAAACACCTAGCCTGTCAAAATAACCTATGGGGTACTTTTTATACTGCAAACTTTTTGTTGAATTCCACGCGGACGAAGTCGCGGGTAACAGCTAGTTAATAAATAAATATTATTAAATAATTTTCGTAATATCTTCTGGTTAGAAAAATAAGTCTTATTAGACTCAACTCTACTTTTTTACTTATTATACGAGGTATAATAATATCTCGTATCTTCTTTCATATTTGTGCAAGTAAATTATTATTAGTGTTAGTGAAATTTTAGGTCTGATCTGTATAATTTTAAAGAGACATAAAATATGGAAATAACTGGTTCTCTTGGTAAACACGAAAGAGATTTCACCGTATGAAATAGCGATGGTATAAAATAACTTATTAGCAACCGGTCAATCACTGACCATCGTGCATCGGCCAGACAAAATAGCGTTCTCATAAAAATAATGTGATTTTAGCACAAAGTGTAAAAACACTGTCGATGTAGTTTTAAATTTTTATTTAAAATTCACTTGAACATTAATCTAAGTGGCACATGCGTTAAGACTCATTCAGATTATTTATCAATTCAATATATTATATTTGAAACTAAGAAAATATTCATAGAGTTGTCAACTCGTCTGGTCCACGCCACACGTAACTAAAACGCTGGCCTCTATTTTGGCCAACGTTTCAGTATGGCCATACAACGTGGCAATGGGGCCAGCGTTTTGGGAACTATTCCCATTGATAGCAGCTTTTTACATTCGTTAATTTAAAATTGTTATTCTGTAGTTTGTGCTTCTATAATTTGCAATTTATTTTCTTTCTTAGTATTATTTGATATTAATAACCAATGGTGACTATAAATTATATGAAAAAGTAATAAATATAATTATACTTAATACATACACCAACTAAACTAATATTTATAAATATGTTCGAATATATGTATATTTATCTGCATTGCTTCTTGTAGGCAACTCACTGACAGTACCCCGTTTATTGTAGGTGTCCATAAGCGGTGGTGACTACTTACCATCAAGTGGTTCGTAGCTTATTTTTCACTTATTCATTTATTTTAAAAAAAATCTTAAGATCTCTCTAATTTGAAAATACCTTACTTAGTCTTTGGTTTATTTGAAACATGTTGAAGATTGGAATTACTAAAATAATAAGCTAAATAGAATATATTTCAAATAAACCAAATACCTTACCGGCATCTCAAAGCAATAACAGTACCAACAGTTCATTCACTGCCCCATCCTAATCCTACTTTAGAAGTTTCTCACCACAATATAAAGTTTACACTTCATATAACACAGAGAATAAATGCCTCTTTGTATAATATCCTTCTGTTAATGAAAGTAAAGGTACAGATAAAAAAAATGGTAGCAATGCTAATCCCGGTGCCTTGCTGTCTGCTTGTTAACATTCTAAGAGCATTCACTGTAATACCTTTTCAAAATAAATTCAATTCTTGTAGCGTATAAAATGTTAAGTTATTAAATATATTGGAACTTATTGAGACATAGTAACAACTTGACTAAAAGAAGTACAATAAAAATTATGAATGGTGCTAGTGAAGAAATTAGAAAAGTAAAAGCTTCTGAATAAATAATTGATTCGTCGGCACTTCCACTAACAGTGTATATAATCACAATGATTATAATGAAGATCTAACTGTGGATGATATTTGAACAGTTATTGCGGAAGCTGGTCAAGTACTGCATAATGAATTTTCGGGAACGGAAGAATCGAGTCTTAGTATGTGGTGATTACAATTGATCCGATATACATAAGTAGACAGTTCCTTCCGGGAGTGAAGGAGGTATAGTTTAAGTAAGCATACACAATTATTGAGAACCATAACAGTATATTTGTCAAAATACATTCTATAGTTTTTTTGTTTGTTTTATATCTATCACCTTGAAATTTTTTAAGATAAATTTATATACTTGTAATAACAATAAAATTATTGCAAAGTTTTATTGTTATTATTTATTATACTTGTAAACATTAAGTATGTAGATATTATTATATAAGTTAACGTTATTTCCATTTGTATAAATGATAAATTTAGAAATTATTGTGCCTATAAGTTTTATGTGTAGATTATTATGTTAAAAAGTTTGAGTATCGAAAAAAGTACTTCTGTTGATATTTTTTATATTATTTACAAGTTTAAACAGATGGCTAAATATATAAGAAGCCTATAAGATTTATTGACAGAACAATCACCTTAAGATACAAACTTATCGATTTGATGTGCAGGACAGGTGATAGTGTGTTTATCCGATCCTGACCAAATGAACACTTTATTATCGTTATAATTTTTAATATTATAAATGTAAAAGTTCGTATATTTAGATGTTTGGATGTTTGTTACTCAATCACGCAAAAACGGCTGAACAGGTTTGGATGAAATTCGGCACAAAAATATATTTTATTACCTGAATTTACATTTAGGATGCGTTCCTGTGGAATTACCAAAAATGCTTAAGGGCCCTACCAATATCCACCACCAGATGTCATCAAGTTTTACAATACACAATAATAATGACTATTCCACTTATGACTTGATGACATCTAGTGGTGACTTAATTTCCACGCGGACGAAGTTGCGGGTAACAGCTAGTAGCTTATAAATTTGATCATCAGCTGTTTCAAATCAAATTTTTGTAAAAAAGTATACATATAAGAATTTTGCTACACATTGAACAGTTGCAAATTTATAAGAAACTCTCTACTAGCGTAGTTTACGGTACATAAAAAGTACGTTCAAAATCAAGAGCTTTGATATCGCCGCCAAAAACAGTAATCTTATGAATGAACCTACAAATGCTTTACAATGCATGTATTACAAAACTGAGCTTAGAGCAACTTAATCTCTGAACAAATATGAATGAAGGAAAGACAGATATTCTGAATGAAACTGGTCACTAAAAGAAAACCCCGGCTACTCCGTATTGTCATATACTAATGCTACCGTTGTAAATATTTGTGAATGGTATCCTTAAAGACTGAGAATAGTGAACACGATTTTAAGGAAGCCGAATTCAATTTAAACGTAAATAAAGATCTTAAAGATATCACAAAGCTGTTCCGTTAAAGAATGGATTGGTTTCTACGAGGAATCGCTATTGTCGAGGATTTAGCTTAAGAGTGCTCCCAAACTACGAATTTAAAATCAATATACGTTGATTTACTTTATAAATATATAATTTTATTTTAATACTCGAATCAAATCTGGATAAGACTTAACCAGAACTGAAACAAGTGGTAGACTTCGGGGAACGTATAGATGCATTATAAATGCTCATTACTGACTTACTGAGCAAGTTTGTCTAGGGTAAATTAATGATGATGAAAATGCTCAAATTTGCTAATGTTTTGACTCGAAATGTAAAATTACTATTCTTTACTATAGTTACAACTAAAAACATAGATTTACCTTAAATTACCGGATATTTAAAAATCAACAAAATTTTGAACGTTGAATTTATTAGATAATTTTTTTAATTTAGTGAATTAATTTACTTGATGGTAGATCTCCTTATCAGGTACCACCTTAGTACCAGATATCCTACCGTCAAACAGTATTGTGTAAAACATTACTGTGTTTCGGTTTGAAAGGTACTGCAGCTAGCGAAATTACTTTGCCATTGAAACTAACCATCTGTCTCAAATTAATGAGCGCCAAATCAGCGATGCCCTGGACTTTGTTTTGTTCCTCACAGTTCTGTGTATCCCTGCAATGATCATGGACAGGCGTTATCTCTTACCATCAGGAGAGCGTATCACTTCATTACGTTTACATAAAAACAAAAATTAATTATATTCAATTGTTATTTAGTGTATCTAATATTTATTGAATTTTATAGATATTGGATTTTGGTTATGTCAATTTAATACATTTGTAAAATATAATATGTGACTGAAGTTTTGTCAGTCTAGTTGTGAGACCGTTTGGATTCCAATCTGGAGTTCCTGGGTTTAAACCCCACAGCACGCACCTCTGTCGTTTATAAATTGTTTATGTATTGCCGATAACTTCTAATGGTAAAGGAAAACATCGTGAAAAAACCTATATGTCTAAAAGTTCTTAAAAAAAAGTTCTCCAAGATCTGTTAAGTCTGCCTACCCGCCCTTGGCCAGCGTGTTGGACTATGGCCTTACCAGCAGTGAGATAGTTTATAAAAATCAGGGTTGATTCAGAATATATGAATGATTTTTCTAAATGGAAGTAGATTTATTAGAGAAACTCCGTAGGTAGGTAAGGGTAATAAAAAAAATGATTTACATTTGTTTGCTATTCGATGTTTCTGTTGGACACCTTTAGCTCCACTTGACATCCGGAAAAGATGTCCTCATCTCAATTGTTGCGAAACATCCGGCCGATTCAGCCACAAATGACCAGATGAGCACCAATCCTTCCTCAAGCCTCATAAGTCTTCTTGTCACTATAAAGTTCTAAATTGTATCACTATGACGCAATTTTCGATAATACTTCTATGAAACCAAAGTTGTATGGATTGTATGGGACCGGATACGTCGTGCCGTGCCATAATTTCGTTATTTGTTTGTGTGGAATGGTAAGATATATGAATGCATGTGGGGACAGTTTCAGATTGCAATAAATCTAAAGTGAGGGTGGAACAGAAAAATATATGGAGATGGTATATGCTTTTTTTGGAATCATTATTCAGAAATGTAAGAATGCTAAATTATTGTTTTTCGTTGTTAAATAATATCTAATAATACATAAAAAATATCTTAGAACATTTCACAAAGCGCCATCTAGCCCCAAACTAAGTAAACTAACATAAAAATGCACATAGAAATAAATTTAATAAATGTTAGACTGATTGAATTCTTAAATTTGTTTCTACAGCGTTAAGGAGTTCAGTTTCTTATAAATAATAATTCAGACTAATTAAATTAATTTATCTACATTTAACATTAGCACGTCTGCTTGCAGACTGAATGCATTGTGACATTGCAACATTTTAATAAGACCTGTTATATATACCTACATGTATTCTTGTAAATATATTATTTGATTTGAAAGCTTGTACTTTAAAACTAGATAACGGATAGAGAATACTTTTTTATTTTTATTTATTGGATTTTCAAATAATATGTACAAAAGGAGGATTTAATGCTAAGGCATTTTCTGCCAGCCATCCCCACAGTATGAGACGTGGTTGTAGACGCGCATCAATCATCATCAGTTATTTGTTGTAAATACATTCTTATAATAAATACAAAACACCTAGATATAGAACAAACATTTATCTTCGTCACGCGAAATTCGTCGTGAGTGAGAATTGAACCCACGCCCTATAGTTCTTGAATCGTGTACACTACCAAAATATGAGCCAACAAGGCAGTCCAAGACTTTGCGGCTAGATAGCGCTGTCTGAAATGTCCTAGGGAAAAACAACTCCATATGCGTCGTTTCAAGAATTTGGAATTAAACAAATCTCTATTTCGTACAGTGAAAATCTTACTCTATGGTTTTTATGTCCCACCAACATCACGGAAGACGTTTATAATTTCATAATATTAAAATGTTTCACGAGATCGTCGCACAAAGAATTGGGAACAATCAATACAATAGGTGTAGGTAACAATGACAACTATTGCAAACATGTGAGATACCACACCCTGTCTACTCCAGCACGACTTAACCACCAAGCAACAACTACGAGAATATACATTTTATAAATATACGTCATAAGATTTGAAATCGTTTGTAGATGCTAATCATGTTATGTCTTTGTCAGTGGATAATGGTTTCTATTGTCAATGGGCAAAGTACTATTGTTCTGAATAAAAGAGTAGCTAAGGATGGGCATTGTGTCCATTGTAGCGGGTGTGTGAACACAATGGCACTGATCACGTTCAGTTTTGGACAATTCCTGCCGTTTTTGCAACGGGTTGCACCTTGATGGATAGGGGCGGACTAAGAAGTAAAATCGTAAAAGCTACATGGCCCTCAAACGTCAGGGTTAGAACTGTACGCAAAAAATCAAATATTTACTTATCCACTAAAACTTTATGGCAGAAACTGACTGATAAATGAGTAGCAAGCGATTTGAGACATGTGCCACGCAAAGGGTAGTTTTTATAATAAGATATATACGGGCCATAATATTGTTAAATATTCAAGAATTATATTTTTAAAGTATTTCCGCTTAAAACTGGTTTTGGTTACAATGGTGGCGAAGATTTAAATAAGTTTGAATCAATTTTTTTATATTTATTTAACTTGAAGACGATTTAAATATTTATCTGTAATATTCCTAAATATATAAAACTAAAATCCAACCTAAACTTAAAATCTAAGTAAATTCATCATCAGCCATAGATCGTCCAATGCTGGACATATGCCTCTTACTGGGGGGGTTTTGCCAATACTCGCCACGTTTGGCAGGCGGGTTGGCGAGCGCAGTTAGGTGTGATTGTTCAAGGAAGACGCTGCTGCCCATCTTCCGGATTACATCCCTTAGCCGACTCTTACGGCAACCACGGGTAGAGAGGGTGGGGTACAATTCTTACGCCGGCACCACCACGGCAACGTAAATTAAAAATAACTAATTGACATAACCACAAGTCTTTATATCCTCTTTTAAATGCTGTTTAACAGTTGCCAAGACGTGCTTGCTCTCTACACGAGGCATCCTCAGAACGTGTTGACTATTTGAGCACTCGAAGCACTAAATTAAATCTTTGTCACTGTTTTAACCAAAATGAATTCAAGCGGAAATACACAAAAAATATAACTCTTGAATACTTAAAATGAACTTCCGCAAAGTAACGCCCGAATTAATGAAATAACATAATAAAGTTATAAAAAAATATCGCACTCAATCCGCCTCTGACTAAATTAGTACCACCAACAGGGTGGTACTATGAAACTACTTGTCACATTACAATGAAACGATTCAAGCGGATTGACGTTCTGCCCAGGTACCATCCACCTACACTCTTGTCACCTTTTCACTATGAATGTATTCGCAGTTTACATTAATAAAGCAATTGTAATTGCACCGATATTTAGTATGACAAAGTCTTAAATGCTTACTTTGCAAAAGGTTTGACTGCAGTAAATCAGGAGCAAACATGTGCAAAATGTGGGCAAAAGGGATATTAGAACACAATGGCTTGGACCATAGAAGCCTGACTTTCATGTAAAGAAAGTATGAATTCGACTTGTTTCTCGATAATATGAATGAAAACTCCCAGTGCACAGAATTCTCGTCTTTTCAAATAGAAGGTGCCTACTTGTAATTTGATTGTACATTTACATACATTATAATAGAAGTATATACTAACTAGTTTGTAGTATTGCAAACGTCCATAAAAGACGGTGAGCTTTCCATTAGGCCAATACGTCATACGAAGAGAACACGTCCTGAGGATGCCTCGTGTAGAGGCGAAACACGTGTCGGCAACTGGTTACTGTAGCGAGAAGAGGATATAAAAACTACTAGTTATTTTGATTAGTTACACTTCACTTGAGAGCCAGTTCCATTCCAGACTAGGTGTGCTTTACCATCTTCGACCGCACCGTCACACCGGAAAATCATCTGTGGAAACTTCGGATAAAATTTTGAAAGGGCGGCCGTACGGCGGAATTGCTCTCCTGTGGCGGAAAAACGTCTTTCATTCGGTCTCAATAGTTGATTGTGATAGTACGCGTATAGCGGCGGTTAAAGTAGTGTTAGAGGACCGTGAGTTTCTTGTTATGTCGGTATATATGCCTACAGATGATCCAGATAACTTAGAATTATTTATAGACTGTTTTGGAAAAATTAGTGCTGTTATTGAAACTTGTAATGTGGATTCGGTATATATACTAGGTGACTTTAATGCACATCCAGGTTCACGGTTTGGTAAAGAATTTGTGAGTTTTTGTTCAGAACAAACCTGGACGTGCGCTGATATCGATTTCTTGGGGTTACATTCAGACTCGTTCACGTACTTAAGTGACGTGTATGGGACCACATCATGGTTAGACCATATTGTTACAACTGAATACGCTAGGAAAACGATTCTGGATGTCAGAATAAATTATGAGGTCTCAAGTTCCGACCACTTTGCTATCGAGTTTGTGTCCGATCTAAACATTTTAGTGCCAAAGTTAGCACAGCAAGGCTCCGCATTAGATAGTGCTGTGTGGGGTGAACGGGATAAGGAACAGATTGATCGATATTGGCAGTTTTGTTCGATTGGGTTACGTGATGTCGATTTTCCTGTAGAGTTTGATAAGTGTTGTGATATAGCGTGTAGTAACTTAGAACATAGAAAAATTATTGACGCAATGTATAACCAAATAGTAGTTACTCTTCGAATTGCAGCCTCTACATGTAGTATTAATAGAAAAAGGAAAAAACATCTTATAGGATGGAACAAGCACATTAAAACAGCTCACGAGGAGGCTCGGCTTCGGTTTCGAGATTGGATCTCCCATGGCAGGCCTTCGTCTGGATCTATATACGAGCGAATGCGGGATTCGCGTAAAACGTTTAAATCCAAACTTAAATGGTGTAAAAACAATCAAATCCAGATTAAAATGGATTTACTAGCAACTCAACATATGGCCAAAGACTTTAGTAAGTTCTGGAAGGAAACTAACAAATTAAATCCGAAGCCGAGTGTTCCCGTGAGTGTAGAGGGCATTAGTGATCCCGTCCAAATCGCCAACCGGTTTAGGGAACATTTTAAAGTAAGCTCTCCTCTGGGTCCTAGTAAGATAGAGATGAGAGGCTCGTGTGCTGGGAGACCTATTAAACGTATAACTCCGAAGGAGGTTGCACAGGTGGTGAGAGACATGAAGCGGGGAAAATCTCCCGGCCACGACGCTTTGAGTATTGAGCATCTTCAATATGCGGGCGTTCATCTACCGAGGGTGCTCGCCATGCTCTTCACCTTTTGCATTGGCCACTCATATCTACCGGAAGCATTGATGAAGACTATAGTTGTCCCGATAGTTAAAAATAGGACAGGGGATTCATCTAGCATAAATAATTACAGGCCAATATCACTCGCAACTGTTGTTGCCAAGGTGCTGGACGGTGTGATTGAGATTCAATTGAGAAAAAATCTAAAATTGCATGACGCTCAGTTCGGTTTTAGGGCTGGCTTGTCGACTGAAACGGCAATACTGAATCTCAAGCATACCGTTCAGTACTATACTGATAGGAACACGCCTGTCTACGCCTGCTTTCTAGACCTATCAAAGGCGTTTGATCTGGTAGCGTACGACAGGCTGTGGCATAAGTTATCGAGTGATACTGATCTACCTATAGAACTTGTTTTCTTACTGAAGTTTTGGTACGGCAATCAGACCAATTTTGTGAGATGGTCGGGATCACTATCGGACGTGTACATGTTGGAGTGTGGTGTAAGGCAAGGTGGGCTTACATCACCGAGTCTTTTCAGCCTTTACACTGACCGTCTGATCCGTGAGCTCAGCAATGCCCGTGTCGGCTGCTCGATTGATGGTGTTTTCGTTAACAACATTAGTTATGCGGACGATATGGTGTTGCTGTGCCCATCGATCAGTGCCCTTAGAAAACTTATTGGTATCTGCGAGCGGTACGCGGAGGCACACGGGCTCAGATACAACGCTTCCAAAAGTGAACTAATGGTGTTTAAAGCGGGCTCTAAAACCTATGACACTGTTCCACCAGTCGAACTAAATGGCAGTGTCCTCAAAAGAGTATCGCAGTTCAAGTATCTGGGTCATTGGGTCACCGAGACGCTCGCAGATGATGTTGACATGGACAGGGAGCGCAGGGCGCTATCAGTTAGGGCAAATATGTTGGCTCGTAGATTTACACGCTGTACTGTACAAGTGAAGGCGACGCTTTTCAGAGCTTTTTGCCAGTCATTCTACACGTGCAGCCTATGGGTCAAATATACAAAAAAGTCGTACACCGCCCTGCGAACCCAATACAATAATGCGTTCAGGGCGTTGATGGGGCTGCCCCCGTACTGTAGTGCTTCGGGGATGTTTGCGGAATCGCATATCGATGGCTTTGCAGCAATCATGCGCAAGCAAGTTGCGTCCCTTATGCGCCGTGTCCGGGGCAGTCCCAACAATTACCTGCAACTGTTTGCTTCCAGAATGGACTTTGACTGCCCTATAATGAAGCATTGGTCCAGAGTCCACACGGAAAAGACAGTTTTTAAACCACAGTTTAGATTAAGGTGATTAGAAATATTATTTGACTTTGACATTTTTATTATTCGACGTATTTTTGACATTTTTATTATCTGACATTTTAATTATTTGACATCTTTATTGCTATACCTTTAATTTTTATTTAGAAAATGATTGTTGTAATTGTTCTTTGGAAAATGTTTGTGTTTAGCTACATTTATTATTATTACTATTAAGATTTTAACATAACATTTAATTATTATTACTAATCAATATGGACTTGTTCTGAAATAAAATTATATTATTATTATTATTATTTTATTATTAACATTATCGTCACTCAACGGTGAATTGTGGTCAAACACCCAACCTGTCAGCAATAAAAAAAAGCCGGATTTTAGTTTTAGATGTTGGAATATTTCCGTTAGATATTTAAAAATTGTCGGAATTACACTAAATATATACCTAGAACATTTAAAATGAATTTCCACAAAGTAACGCCTGAATCAATCACTTGTAGACAACTTTGCGAAGGAATAAAATATATATATTTTTTAATTTAACTTCAATGTAAGCAAATTTAAACGACAAACTTGTTTTAAGTAAAAATGACAAAAGGCAAAAAAATAACAAAAAATAGGTTTTTGTAGCAATGATAGCTCAGTGATTAGTGCGATCGGTTCAATCGCTAGGGGAAGTGGGTTCAAATTTCAATATTGAGCTTAAACTGGAAAGAAAACATCGGGAGAAAAGCATAGCATGGTCGAAAGATGTTTTTTACTACGAACTCGGATGGCTTGGCCGAGGTGGTGCCGGCGTAAGAATTGTATCCCACCGTCTCTACCCGTGGTTGCCGTAAGAGTCGGCTAAGGGATGTAATCCGGAAGATGGGCAGCAGCGTCTTCCTTGAACAATCACACCTAACTGCGCTCGCCAACCCGCCTGCCAAGCGTGGCGAGTATTGGCGAAACCCCCCCAGGAGGAGGCCTATGTCCAGCAGTGGACGGCCTATGGCTAATGATGTGACTCGGATGGCTTGATAAAATTTGCCACCGAGTATCAAACGGTGTGTTCCGGGAGCCTCATCTGAGAGCCAATTTCATTCCAGGTTACCGTTTTCGGCCACATCGCAACTTAACATCAGGTGAGCTGTGGTGAAACAATTAGCCTGTCAAACATAAAAAGTAGGAGTAAATGAATAGATATATAGATAGCTCTTTGTTGATCACACCAAGAATACAGAACAGAAATAATAAAACATGTAACATGAAAATTAAACACAAAATTCTGCAGGTTTATAGATAAAAGCAATCTCTTAGAGGCAACCCAGAATAGGAAACACATTACTGATTAACACAATTACGTTCTAAAAAAAAATACTAGTAAAAAAATACATAAAGTTAGCATGTGAAATATTTGTGTATAATTTAATTATAATTATAGGCGAAGTTCAACAGTTAACTGAATAATAATAATTACCCACTTACGTTACGGTGATTTTTGTTCATTCATATGAAAGTATTTCAACTGGCATTGCTCTTTCTCAGAAAACTTGTAAGTTCATGCAATAACAGAATAAATACAATGTAAAAATTCTGAAAAATGTATTGTCTATCAACACTGCTAATTATTTTAAACTGAATAATATGCCATGTGCATTGCTTCAGGGCTTCTTGTGTTGTGGTACAAAATATAAGACGTAGCGATAAAAGAAGAGCAAGAGAATGTTTAACTATTGCTTTATATTTTACTAGCTACACCCTGAGATGTTACCCGGTGCTAATTTATCGGGTAGCCTTTGTGTTAATCCAGGGTGTCACATCACACACATCATCAGCCATAGGACGACCACTGCTGGACATAGGTCTCCTCCTGTGGAGGGGTTTTGCCAATACTCGCCACGCTTGGCAGGCGGGTTGGCGAGCGCAGTTAGGTATGATTGTTCAAGGAAGACGCTGCTGCCCATCTTCCGGATTACATCCCTTAGCCGACTCTTACGGCAACCACGGGTAGAGAAGGTGGGGTACAATTCTTACGCCGGCACCACCACGGCAAAACGGTAAACCGGCTGGATGAATTCAGATTAAATTTGAGACGGTGATAGTAAACGCAGGCTATTATAGTCCTGGAAAATGTGTATGGAATATCGGAGCGCAGCCAGTCTATTTTCAGCATTCAAAAAATACTCAACAAATTTGCTTATTACGCTAATCACTGCTAGTGCACCGATCGCTCTTGATTTAGACCACCTCAGCAGGCGCTGAGCTCAAAAATATTGTTAAGAACAATTTACACACAATAAACAATTCTGTTTTGTATCGGACCTGTAACACCATGTGCATTTTTGTTCCGCTAATTCTAGCTTCAGGGCCCGCGCCCTTTGCCTTTCGGATTTTCAATGTAATTATTCTTTTGTACGTCCATGCATTCGAATATGTTGATGGGCAAGTTGTTTTTGAGAGGACTGTTATACGCTTTCATCGTGCCTTTTATCTTTATAACAGTTTTTTGAGAAATTACGCAGTATCTGTAATTTGCTTGTACTTCTGTAATTTAGTAAGTACTATGGAAGTCAGATAACTGATAAAATACTTAAATACTTTTTTTTGTAAAGTACTTAAAATACATATAGAACACCCAAACACAGAATAAAACATTTGTTTATACTATAAAATGCTTGTTCTGGGTGGGTATTGAACCCACGCCCTACTGCTCTGAAGCAGATATACTACCAGTGAGCCAACAAGACTGTCAATTATAATTACTTACCAGTAATTCAAGAACCTCTTATTTTTAAATAATCGTCAAAGTCAGAAAACAAGGTCTCTTGAAGCCAAGATCTTAGCTTGCTTCTGAAGCCTGCGATGGAAGTTGCATCCCGGACGGAAGCGGGTACACAGAAGTAGACAGCGGGTCCCAGAATGTATACCGACCTCTCCGAATTGACGAGCCGAAGCGACGGCGTTACTAGTTGGTCTTTCTTTTCAAAAGGCCATTGCGGACCACCTGTTAAATAACAAAAAACATTTAACTAACATCTCCCAACTATTCTCGTTCCATCAATAGGCATAAAATAATAACTTCACGCTTCAAAAGACCGTCGTAAGGAATATAAAAATTCCTCGTTTTTCAGTGGTATCCAGGCCTCGAAGCCGCGGATTTAGTTTATAAATAACACACAAATGAGGCTCGTTGGTCGCGCAGCTAATCCTGATTTACTGAGGTACCTGAGGCGACTTGTATCGACTAGGGAACTGGCCAGCCTGTTGAAATAATAAGGTAATATTTTTACTACTTTAGGTGTTTTATCTTGGTGTGCGAAGCAAGACAAGGCCACGCGCGCGTTGTACTTTGCTATGCCTCCTTAAAGAAGGCCACTTGATGTGGCCGATACTATAGTTATACTTAGTGTACTATAGTTGGAGTATCCGATGATGTTAATGTTTAAAATAATATTTATGGTATAAATTATATATTGTGCAAGCCAAGCCACTGCTGGTTCACAATTTTGTGAATAATTTGTGAATTGTTTTGTGGTTAGT
Source organism: Biston stratarius (assembly GCA_950106695.1). Taxonomy (NCBI): domain Eukaryota; kingdom Metazoa; phylum Arthropoda; class Insecta; order Lepidoptera; family Geometridae; genus Biston; species Biston stratarius. The sequence goes on along the minus strand of OX467115.1, from coordinate 10,010,960 downwards.
GGTCAGTAGTCAGTGGTTAGCGCGGTCGGTTCGCATGCCGAAGGGCGTGGGTTCAAACCCCAACCATGAGCTTGAACTGCCGGTGAAGGAAAACATCGCGAGGAAACCATAGCGTGGTGGTAAGGTACTTTCTAGTACTCGGCTGGCTAGCTACCACCCGCAAGTTGAAAATCTGCCGCCAAGCATTTAACGGTGTGGTTCAGCAGCCTCACTTGAGAGCCAGTTCCATTCCAGGCTAGGTGTGCTTTACCATCTTTGACCACTTGGTCACTTAACATCAGGTGAGTTGTGGTGAAATACCAAGCCTGTCAGCCATAAAAAAAGATAACGCCTCTCCATGACCATTGCAGCGATACACAGAACTTTGAGTACCAAAATAAAGTCCAGGGCATCGCTGCTTTGGCGCTCATTACATTGAGACTTTCAATAATTAGTCTCAACAGCCCCGTAATTTCGGTAGCTGCAGTACCTTTCAAACCGAAATATAGTAATGTTCACACATTACTGCTTAGCGGCAGAATATCTAGTACTGCGGTGGTACCTCCCTAGACTACCACAAAGTAAAATTATCCTTATCGCCTAGAGCGATTTCTTCCAGACAACCTTTAGATGGATAGTTATAATGGCACAGCTATTAAGGAAAGCTAAAAGCTAAGCTATTGACTTAGTGGAATGAAGTCAGTCTTTGTTTGGAAAAAAATTTCAATATAAATATGGCTTTATGGTTAGATTATAGTCCAGCGTATAGAATTAAGTATCAATTTCTAAAGGCTCGCTCACATTAACATAGGGTCGACACAGCTCACCAGTTCATGATGTCAAAGGCGCGTTGACTGAACCGCTCAGGTGATATACGAGACAGCCCTAGCAATTAATGCCTAGGGCATAAATAATATTGACACTTGAGTAAATATTTTACGCTTTGACTGTCCGGGAGAATAGATGTCCTGGAAGGTATAGGTACAAGAAGATTTACAGTTGGAAACAATTATTTATAAGTAGGTGAGAGTTCAACTAGTTGTGTTCAATTGAAAAAGGACGAGACTCGCTTTCTTGAGATTAGAGTTCGGTTCTGGATTCGTACCAATGTCTAGTGTTACGTAAGTTTTTTATTGACATTTAATCATATTGACATATTTTATATTTGACATATCATTATAGTTTTGACTTATTTTTAATGTGATTGGAAAAATAACCTGTAACTTTAGTGCTATCAATAAAATATTTGTATTTTGTAAAATAAATAAGTATTGTGAATGTTTTGGTGACCAAAAACGTTGTGAAGAAACTTGCACTATATATATCCATAGACAAAATAGTGTCAATGGCATTTTTGTTGACTAGATCGACAAATTTTATTATTACACGACTGCCCAAAAAAGAGTGTCATGTTCTCAGTGTCCACGTATGTGAGTTGCTTTATTCCACCATAACTTTTAAATGCCTGACCAGATTTGGATGTAGGGGTAACGTTAGAGTCCTTACATCAACTCGAGTAACCATAGCTATCACTTTTTTGAATAAAAAAAAAGTTTTGTCTTTTTTTTTTGCCAAGCTTGTCTGTAAAGCGTTACCTTTCAACTAAAATAATTTTGTTATTTTTTCAATGTGGTTAAAATACAAGTTTGTCGTAATTTATCTGAACACTTTTTTAGGATTGACGAAATCGAATTTCATTCAATTAAAACGTCAATTTGTCTACTGAGTCGGTAAAGATTATCACAGAAGGCATATTTTGATCTATAGATAATTTTTCGTTTTACTTATGCGGGATTCATCATCATCATCATCTCAGCCGTAGGACTGCAGGACTAGCTGCAGACGTCTACTGCTGGACATTGGCCTGTATACGGGCTTACATATAGTCCTACTGACTTTTAATTTCGCTCTGTACGTGCGAGGCGCTCTGCGGCCCGTAGCGCAAAGAAAGACGAGGCCGCTCGCTCGTTGTAATTAGCTTTGTCTCCACAAAGAAGGCCACCAGATGTAGCCAAAATTATAGTCGGAGTATCCGATATAGTTAAACGTGAGCAATTGGCAACGACACTTTACTGGAGTCTCGGCTTCAAAGCCTTGAGCATCGACGTAGAGTTGCTAGCTTGTCGGTTTTTTACCGAATACATTTCGGAGAGTGTGCACTTGAATTGCACAACCTGCACCATTCTACTATCGGACGGCCAGACAAACGCGACCAAAACGTCATCCGTACATGGTGGATGTTCCCCATGTACGCACAAAGCGTTTTGATTCCACATTTTTTATTCGCACAGCGAGATTGTGGAACTCTTTGCCGGAGTCTGTGTTCCCTTTTAGGTACAATATGGGTGTCTTCAAATCTAGAGTAAATAGGTTTCTTCTAGGTAAGCGTGCTCCATCTTAGACCGCATTACTGCTTAACATCAGGCAGAGTGTGGTCAAACGCGAACCTATTTTGAATAAAAAAAAAAAAAAAAAAAGCAATTCCCCATAAGTAAAATAAAAATGTGTCATAACCACGTCAGTTTCTACAGTACCTACTATAAAGTGAAAATTTGTCTAGTCGCGTTGAGCGATTATTAGTAAGTGCAAAACCTATGGGTTCGCGTCACCGACATCATATTATGACGTGTTTTAACTCCCACTTCTGTCGGCACCCCATGACTGGCTATTGTTTGTTTTGGACAGACTTCTTCTTGATGTTAAGCGCTCACCGTCAAAAATATGATTGGAAAATACTAACAAGAACTAGCAACATAGACAGCCCTGTTGGCTCATTGGTAGTATAACTGTTTTAAGAGCTTTAGGGCGTGGGTTCGAGTCCCACCCAGAACAAACATTTTGTGATATAAACAAATGTTTGTTCTGTGTCTGGGTATTCTGTATGTATTAAAAAAGGAAGTATTTAAGTATTCTATCAGTTATCTGACTTCCATAGTACAAAATTACAGAATTAGGAGAAAATTAGAGAACCTGCGTATGGTATGTTTTTACAAAAAAAAAGTATTTATTACATCATACAAGCTTTGCTTAGTTTGGGGTCAGATGGCGCTGTGAATAATGTCCAACGAAATTTATTTATTTCTTTATCTTCATATCAAGGTAGGTTAGTAGGTATATAGTAAGTGCCTTAACATTTTAGTCACAAATAGTTGCGAACTGAAGGAAGGAAACAAATGAAGGTGTGTTCATCTTCCAAGTACGTCTAGAATTCCACCGCTGGCCAGCAAATCAGGCACATCCTAAAACGATTATTGATAGTCCATTATAATGTCCAGTGCCATAACTCAGGATGTGTCCCGGTGTTGGTATAACGCAGAGGCGTGAAGTTCTGTATCGAACTATATATTGCATCAAAGGCGATTACAATTGTAATGGATTATGTTGGACTTTATTTTCTGAGTTGCTGTAATGGAATTCCATCAACATGTTAAATTATTTGTTACACAATGTTAAAAGACTTTAAAAAAAAAATATAGGCATGATAGCTCAGTGGTTAGCGCGGTCGGGTGATGCGCCGACGGGCGTGGGTTCTAACCCTTTCAATAAACTCTAGCTGAAAGGAAACCATAGCACAGGGGCCATTCCAGTATTACGTAAGCTTCATGGGTCTTTGCTTTGCTTATTTTTGAGGACATGGGGGATCTGAATGGTGATTACGTCAGCAATTATTACTAGCACAACTTGTTTTCTACTTGCTCTTGAATCATCTCGATACTTAGGTTGCCTAGAAGATATCGCTTTTAGCAATAAGGCCGCTAGATAAACCAATGTTTACATAAGCATAGGAGGGAGTTGTAAAAACTTTGCTTACCATTGCTGATAAGGGGGAGGAGGGGTTAATAATTATTAAAATTCTGCTTACGTAATACTTGAATGGCCCCACAGTGAATTGGTGCTTTCTAGTACTTGGCTGTCTAACTACAACCCTCAAGTTGAAAATCTGACGCCAAGCATCTAATATGTTCCGGCAGCCTCAATTGAGAGTCAGGTCCATTCAAGCCTAAGCGTGCTTTACCATCTTCGACCATACTGCCATTTATCATCGAGTCAAACACCTAATCAGTTAACAGTAAAAAAAACCCTTATTGAAAAGCATATTACACAGGATTATAAGGTTTGTGTATATTTAGCCGGAAGAAAATGAATAGGACCGAATTAAAAAAGCAGCTATGGAGAGAACTCTGAAATCGCGAAAGAAACAGCTGCAATAAATATGTTTTTTTTTTAAATTCTTAATAGATTCACGTTTGACCACACTCTACCTGATGTTAAGCGAAGATGCGATTTACGATCGAACACGCTTACCTAGAAGGCATCAATTCACTCGCGACTTGAAGGCACCTAGAATGTATCTATCAGGGAACATCCATTTGGGCAGTAAAGGTGTATTTGAAGCGTTAAGTTCGAGTTGTAGGAATATCGACAGTCAAACGCATGCCTATTTGTAATTTAAAAAAAAAAGACTGATATACTATAATTTGGTTTCAGTATGAATACGTTATGAAGGGAAAATACAACATGACCCCAGCTTTACAGCCATACCCACTAAAAACACTAACAGTGTATCAAACACTAATGCGTGTCTTTTTTGTTTCTCAAATTATATATGCACAAAAATAAACGTATACAAGAAGACTAATATCATAACTTAATTTAAGATCAAACGAGTTGTGGTCAATCACTAGTCCATTTCGCCACATACAAGAAATAAATACAAATGAAATTCACTTACAAATATTTTATTGATAACATTAAAGTTGCAGGTCATTCATAAATATAGGATACAAAAATAGTGTATATGGCCACTATTAATTTTATCTACAAACCCTCTGGGTAATTTTAAGCGGGTGGTGTGTACCTACTTATACTGTAGGGGAATGCATTTATACCAATTCAAAAGTCTGACTTCTCCCTGAAGTGTTGTAAGACTAATTCAAAATCACTTTACTTACATAAACCCATTCATACACGAGGAAACCCACAAGAATTATACGTTTTAAGCCACTTCAACTAATGTAGTCTTGACCGGACCCGTTTTCTCATGACCACGGCAATATTTTACTATTAATTATGCATTCCTAGACAAGGTAAACAAAATATATTGTCTGTATGTATTCACTATTTTACTCTATGGCATCTTGAATAAAAATAGTGCCCACCGTGCAAACTACGTTATAATACGACTCATTATGCCTGATGGTAATTTTATGACGGAATTTTTAATTCTTTAAAGGGGTGTATTTTTTACTGCAAGTCAGTGTAAGTGTATGGGAATTTGAATAAATTTTTATGGTACAGTGATGGTATTAGTGGTAAGATTACGTTTTAGTTTTATTGTTTAGCCGTCATAAATTGTGACATTAAACATAGTTTAAAAATAGGCAATGCGTCAGCGTTATAATCTTATTTTTATGATCTTGCGAATGGTCAACACCCAACAGAATTTTATTGTGTTTCTCCGTTTTAATTTTGTTATTACAAATTTAAATCTACGTTGAAGTTTTGGGAACAAAAAATTACAAAATCTTTCATATTTTGGTTACATATTAGCATAATCATACCATTATAGGCGTTTTAGTAATAACGGTCCATTAAAATGCGTTTTGATGTTGTCTTTAACGACATTATGCAACGTTTGTTAATATATATACACATGTTAATCATTGCCCTGTGCTCAATTGCAACACCATGAAAATGTACATAATAATATTTAATAGAAAAATTTCCGTTACATTTTTTTCATTTATTGTGGATAAAATAAAATAACACTTAATTATAAGAGAAAATAAAATAATATTTTTACACGCCCAAAAAAAGAGTGAAATTTTTTCCAGGGTTCATGAATTTGATCGAAAATTGGTACGACCAACAATTGAGTTATAATTGTTTTTATTTTTATGTAAAAACAATGTGACGTACGAGTCGCTCTCCTGATAAGAGATAACACATGCCCATAACCATTGCAGCGATATAACTTTGAGTAACAAAATAAAATCCAGGGCATCGCTGCTTTGGCGCTCATTATTTTGAGTCGCCGCGCGCCGGTTAGTCTCCACAGCCCTATAATTTCGCTAGCTGCAGTACCGTTCAAACCGGAACACAGTAATGTTTACACACTACTGCTTGGCGGCAGAATATCTGACACTGCTGTAGTACCTATCTAGTCAACATTCTGCCAAGGAGATTTACCACCAAGTAAATAGTATAAAGTAGTGTAAAGAGTGAAAACGTGTGAACCGCTCGTGGCTGGATTCCCTCACAGGCTGAGGGCGGGCCGCCCAGCGTGACGCACGCCTTCGATCCCGGCGCCCTGGTGCGGTAGGAGTGACGGAGCTTACCCGCGTGTTAGGCAGCTTGTATGGGAATTTGCTGCTATTTGTAAAAGTGTTAAGCATTTTATTATGCAAAAGTAATGAAGCGAACGCTCCCCCGATGTTAAGAGACAACACCTGACCATAATTACCGTTTCATAGACAGCCCTGTTGGCTCATTGGTAGTACCTATATCTGCTTTAAGAACTATAGGGGCGGGTTCGATTTCCATCCTGGACAAACATTTTATGATATAAACAAAATGTTTGTTCTGTGTCTGGATGTTCTGTATGTATTTAAAAATAAAAGTATTTAAGTATTCTATCAGTTCACCAATAACTTTGCTTAGTTTGAGGTCGGATGGCGCTGTGTGAAATGTTCTACGATATTTATTTACTGCTGCTGTACACACTACTTTGAGTAACAATATAAAGTCAAGGTTATCAGTGATTTAAAGCTCATTAAGTACTGTGCGATATTTGATGGTCAATTTCATTAGCCCTGTTAGCTCATTTCGAAGTGGTACTGAAAAGGCCGTGACATAAATTTTTGTGGCGAACGTATATGCTCAATCTGTGTCTGGGTATTCTTTATGCAGTATGTATTTGGAAAAAAAGGAATAGGTACAAGTATTCTATCAGCTATCTCTATTTTTATTTTTATTTCTGGTACTGCGGCAGTACCCACCTGCTAAGAGTTAACACCAAGTGCTAGAAGCTACGGTTGTCTACCTCTAAGATTGTCCAACTTTTTTAATGCTGAAAACTAACATTTTTTACGACAACTTTTTTATTATTGTTGTTATTATATTTGTTGTCTTTTTATTATTTATATGTAGTGCTAAAATAAATCTTTTCTTTCTTTCTTAACTGACAATCTGGAGGCCCTGTTTACACACCCACACCTCTCTTATTCTTTTCAAAGTTACGTGTACTTTCTGCAGGACTAAGACATGTCTTTTTAATAGAAAGAGCAATGAACAAACATACGGTTGTTCTATGTAGGGGTTACCTATGTGATAGTGAGCAACTGAACATACGATCAACGTAAGTTCAGCCCCGCCTTCCATCTCACTGGATTTGAAATATTACGGATGTGATCGATAAGTGTGTGGGTTCGAATCCCAACAATGAACTTGAGCTGCTGGTGAAGGAAAACATCGTGAGGAAGCCATAGCATAGTCATAAGGTACTTTCTAGTACTCGGCTTGCTAGCTACCACCGTTGAAAATCTACCGCCAAGCTCTGAACGGTGTTTTCCAACAGCCTCAATTGAGAGCCAGTTCCATTTCAGTCTAGGTATGTTTACCATCTTCGACCGTCACTTCTCATAAGGTGAGCTGTGATCAAACACATAGCCTGTCAAATCATTAAAAAAAGTGTTAAACCAGAAAGATGTGAATCGAAAGATATTCTTTTAAAAGCATGCCGTTTATTAGAAATTTTCTAGATAACCTAAAAATTACATCATTAATTATTATCTAGATTACATTAAAGGAAATAACCTTTTAATCCTTTGTCACGCTACTTAAAATTATTTTCTTTTGCCAACGCCAGTACTGAAATCCCTTTTTAATATTTACATTTAAATCTCCCATACGTTACTTAATTCATCGTTTGTACCGGTAAATTTAATTTTAATACATCTAACATAAGTTGCTCTTGACTACCCAGCGGGGTGCCTTTAGCCCCTAACACTACCCTTAGTGAGGCCACAGCCTCTACATGGTCCTTCCATGCGTCGACTTCTCTGGGCGTATCTTCACGCTGCGAAGATTGAAGACAGCAAAGTATTAAGAACTAAGTTCCCTACAATACATTACATACAATAATACATTTGTTAAAGTATGAGAAAAATGGGCGGAATCGAAATTTTTAAGAACGGGTGTGATTTTAATGAATTTGAAATTATAGGTTTTTTGTACAACTTTGTGGGAAAGTCGAAATGATTTGCTTTTAATTTGATTGTATCATTTTAATATTTTTACCCGACTGCGGTAAAACCAAATAAAGAGGATTATGTCTCTATTTTCCCTTGTAACTACTATATGACGTTAGATTCGTCTTTTTTATGGTAGAAAGTCTAGTAGTAGTAGTAGTTAAGTGACGGTGTGGTCGAAGATAATAAACACAACTAGCCTGGAATGGAACTGGCTCTCAAGTGAGGCTGTCGGACCACACCGTTAGGTGTTTGATGTTTGGTTGTCATTTTGTATATCAATTTCGTTTCCAGGCTATAGTTTTTTTGAAGTTTGAAGCTGGTTCGTTTATCAAACGTGGTTTCAAGAGGGATTGCGGAAAATTATAAAGCACGTAATGTAATACGATTTAAAAAAATCTACCGCCAAAATCAGAATTCAATTATCACTAGGAGGAAACCATAGCATGGTAGTAGGGTATTTTCTGGTACTTAGCTATCATCCTCAAGTTGAAAATCTGCCGCTAAGCGTCTACCGGTGTGTTTCGGCTGCCTCACTTGAGAGCCAGTTTTATTTCAGGCTACGTGTGCTTTACCATCTTCCACCACACCATCACTTAACATTAGGTGAGCTATAGTCGAACACCAAGCTTGTCAACCATAAAAATAAAAATAAATCACTGATCTAATTTAAATTTTTGATTAATTTTAGTTTTTGGTATTATACTATCTTTCTCTTGGCTTTCTTTTGATTTCTAAATCTTTATGTTTCAGATATCTCACACAATTTTTAGTGAAAATTTTCACATTGTAAGGCAGGGCAGAAAAGAACAAACACTGGAACGAACCAGATGCCTCAGTATTTACAGTTAAATTGAGAAAGCTTAAGAGGATACACTTAAAACCGTGTATTTCTAACTGAAAATATCAAAATCGATCACTAGCAATATAATTTTCTATGATAAAAACCAAAGTGACAAAGAATGTTAACAAAGCCAGGAACAATCTCAAAACCTGCCTTAACAAAAAGATTCAAATTGATCATACGTAACTCCCTTATCCAAAAAGGATAAGAGATTCAGGTGTCACTGTTCCATAAAAAAAATACCATTCAGAAAACATAGAACCCGTCAACGTATCAAATTTGTAAAAAAAATGAAACGACAGAAAAAAGGTGACAAAAGATTGCGTACGCAATCTTAGAATCCAATATAGAGCTACAATAGAAGTTGTTATTTTAGGTTCGAGAACTGCTGTGGGATCAAATTTCACATTCAGTGTTACAGCTACACTTCTAATAGAATCTTGATTGATTTCCCGAATGTAATCATAATGGTTGTCATGGCATAAGCTTCATGCAAAATGCTTCATCATCGTTAGATCGGCAAAATAATTTCAGGTGGCAAATCTCTTTTATTATTAACAGCAAACACTGATTAAATATTACAATAAAATTGTTTTATTAAAATTTATTTTGTCATTAAGTACAAATTATATCGTCGATGCTTTGATATCTTTTGAAATGCAATTTTTTCCAAAATGTTTGTTTTATTTTTAGAATTTTCACTATATACCTCGAATTCACTGCAATAAAAGTAACAGTTATTTCTTTAAAAAAATATAGCAATCGCCTTCATTGTGGCAATCGGCCTCACGCGATCCAACATGGCGTGCCGGCGACAGGCCTTATTGTTCAAACAGAAACGACACAATCTTTCCTTTTCTTTTATTCTTTCCTTTATCTTTCATTCTTTCCTTTTATCTTTCATTCTATGTCGCGCACAATGGCGGCGCGCTGTGCCCGTGGCATTTTAGTTAACCACGTTTTAGACTTTGTTTTTGGCGTTGATACGTTTGTATTTCCTTTTTCTGTATTTGTTTTTTGTCACGAACAAAATGGTGGGCTTGTTTAATTTTACTTTTACGCAAGCTGTGTCCACGGTCTGCAGACACGACATGCAGTGGTCACAGTCATGCGAGTTCTTCAACGCTACTGCTCAGTGTTTGTTTATTATTTCAAGGACGCAAAAGACGGTTACAATGTCGTGTTATTTCATATTTATGCAATGTAATTCTTTGATCCACGAGAATCATAACAGAACAAGTTTTATATTAGTGTTAACATTGTGTACAGTAATTGTGTTTTTAGGTCTCAAAAGGGGTCAATTTTTATCCATCTGCGTCTTCCGCAGCTTCTAATCTCGCGATTGTACAATAATCACAAAGAACGCTCGCATATTATCCATTCATATCATAACGTTTATAAATACGTTTCACGGTGCTATTGTAGACGTTGTCTCCTTCTCCCTGAGGATACGGCCGAACAAAGAATCAGTCATAATGGCTGAAAGTTCGGTCTTTACAAAGCGCGTTCGCAACCCGTCATTTTCGTACCTATTGGCTATTTTATGACAATAACTCTATTGTTGTCAGACGGATTGTGCTCCGAGTATTGTGCGCATCAAAATTCGCGAAACTGGAATTGTCTCAGGACAAGTCGCTCGCTAACGAACGTCGCCGCGAGCGGTTCTCGTGTCCGCAACACCTTTGTTCGCACAGATGCCGCAGAAGATCGAAACCACGGAGTTCCTTCACTTAATTGGGTAATGGCACCTGAAACAAAGCCGTGTACATTACCTCCGATGTTGGAGCCGTTCTCCGTGGAAGCATTGTTTGCTTGCGTTCGAGTCAAGCTGTGCGTGATAATATTTAGTTTCTTCGAGCTAGCGAGCCATTGTCGCCTCGTCGGTCCGGCCACTTGAGGCCAGGTATTCATTGTGCAGACATACGGGAAACTCTAAGGTCTGTTTGTTCAAATCTCCTTTTCGGCTTCTGTGCGTTTGTGAATGGCTTCTGTTATACAAACATTACCAATTATGACGATGTTGGTCTGTATGCTCTGAACACCGAGTTTTGTAATGGTCGCTGTACAAAGGGACCTTTCTCGTTGTTCTCCGCTCATTATGGACGATTTCTGTATTGAAAATGGGGGATTTATTATTTGGGCACTTCAAACTCTGTACTTTGAGGTTACTTTGTATTGTTAGTATTGCTAGAATATATTATATAGATAATGGAAACTTGTGATATAACAGATTTTTTTTAATGTAAAAGTAAAGGCCATTACAACGGTACACAGAGCTTTGAGTAACAAACAAAGTCCAGGGCATCGCCGCTTTAACGCTCATTACTTTGAGACATTTATTTATTTATTTCAAAAAACACACAAAACAGAATGCAATAATAATTAACTACAACTCAAAATTCAATTTACAGATCCGTATTACATTCCAAAACTATGTTCAACTAACTATATCACAGTTAACTATGTTAACTGTGTTTTATGTATCCGTATTACATTCGCTGGTTAGTCTCAACAGCCCTGTAATATCTGTACAAATCTCTTTGTATGACTTTTATTTCTCTAAGTCAGTGAGTGGTAATTCAGCTTTACATAGTATGAATATATTCTGCTACATAAGAAGTTCTCATTCCAAGCTTGCTTTTGTATTTCTGGAATATTTTCCAATACAAAAAGAGGTATGTCGTTAAAATTTAGCTATTTTGTTTGTGCACGCTATTTGAAAACTATTTTATATAGGACTTTAAGAACAACCTAAAGTTTTTTTAATCTCTATATAAAAGCTTTGATATCAATTCATATCGGTTGCATCAAGATATTTTGTTTGTTTGTCACAAACCGTGTGAACTATACAAAATCCAAACACCCTTAATATGAAACTATGCCACTATTCAGCGAAGGCACTAGCCTGGAAAAACGGACTGATCCTATATCTCGAATCATACCAATTTAATTTTTTATCTTTATCTTTTTGCAGTTACCAACATTATATAGAACTCTTTTAACAGTCACATTAGGTTCAAATTTATTAAAATTGCCAGCAATAGGATTGCATATAGTTACTGGTGGAATATTATCTATCTATTGTAAGGCACCCTTTGCTTTTATAGAATTAGTCTCTCTTGTCTTACGCGATGGTGGTTAGATAACGGTGGCATAAATGGGATTTTAATTTGGTTTTCGGTAGAGGTGTTTTTATTTATTTAATTCAGGAACATATAACAGCTGTAACATGTGATTGAAAACTTCGAATAGTGAAAAAATTTGAAATGTATAAAAATAATAATTTAATGTAAAAACAAATGTACATATATTGTCTATTTGTGTTATAATGTATATTGTAATTGTTACTGAAAATAAAATGGCTTAATGGATTTAAATTAAATTTGGAATACAAATTTGCAATGTAGGTAGATACGTAACATATGTGTTTGTGAAAGTGAAGCTTGAGTATCTGGGTTTGTCCTCAGTTTTTTTTTAATGCTACACGGTATATTTTTATTGAGTAATTTAACGGATTAACTAAAGTAGTATTATTTTTATTAATAACTGAATACCTTAAGTATACTTAACAAACTTAAATTTAAATTTTTAAAATATTTGTAAGCAAAACCGCTTTTTGATTTTTAGATTCAAACTATCTCTTATTTTATTACATCGTTAGAAATATACATAGACAGTAGTCTAGTCTATTAGTAGGCTATATGTAGGTATATGAAAATCATTGAATTTGAATTATATTAAAATTAAAAATTCATCTTGATTCAACGTACATTATTGTTTTTATAAAAATGCAAAGACTCTACTTACCACAAGAAATAACAGCTTTCAAATATTTTTACTAAAGTCATTAGATTTGATTTTGCAATCATCGTTTTCTGATTTGTCATTGAAAACTCTGCCACTATAGATGGCTAACAGTTTCTCATTCTTCAAAATAATCTTCACTACCTCATTATTCGTGGTCGTAGCAAACTAAGACTCGACATCATTACGACTGTTTCAAGTGCTATTACATCAACAATACTGGACATTAATTGTTCAATTATTTTTAACTATTGTACTAAACGGTAGTTACATTTGTGGACCGTTCAAGTGGCACGTGGTAACAAAAAGAACCACTTCTTAGGCCACTCATTATGCCTTAATGGTCTTACCTTTTGTACGAAAAAAAATTGACTTCTTCAGTGGCTCACACGTTTAAAACCACAACAAATTTAATCAGTTTTAAACTTTAATCGGTTGATATAAAATTGTTAATGTCGGCGGAGTGTAATATTGTGCCGGTTGTGATGAGATGTTATTTAAATTTAACGTTGAGAGTGTCAGATAAATTGTCGACCTCCAAATTAGTTGTTCGGATTCACCGCTAGTAATTACTGTGTGATGTTTGTTTGGTATTTTAATTTGAAAACGTTTTCTCTCTATCTATTGGATGGATGACTTTGTAGTTTGAACTCAAAAGTATAATAACATGAAATTATTTTATGGTTTTAGTAAAGTTTGATGTAATCAATGTTGAATTTATATTTTGGAATGTGATATTTATTATAAATAAAATACTTACCAATACCAATGTTAAATCAACCTTCTTAAACACTCCGTTCGCCATACAGCAACAAGATGCGACGACACTCGTTGGGCTGAATTAGCAAAGGACCAAGGGAGATAGCAAGAAGAAGATAGTAAGAGTGAGGCCTGTGATGGCTGGTGGATATCCAGCATCAAGACAGCTGTAGTTGGCAATGATAATGATGAGACCATTCTTTGTTTCTGATTAGAATCCTCATACTGGGTGCAGTATTCATTCTAAAAAATCTTGTGCAATGCTATAATTTTTTTTAACCTATTCCTGTTTTTATTTGTTTCATTGAAAAATAGTTTTTTTGTATATATATAGGAGAATTCTATGTTAGCTTTATATAGACACAAATGAAACAAAATACGACTGTAATACTTAATCTATTTAATTAACGTCCCAAATGAACGCTCAAAACATCTATTACATTTTATATAAATAATGTTATGAGAAAATGCAGCAGTATAAAGGTTCCTACCTACTTATCAATGTACAATTTGACTTACCCTGAAATAGCAAAGTACTAGCAATTTTGTCTCTGCAGTAGATAATATTTTCGTCTATGTTAATATCTAATAATCTTTATATATGTTCGTTGTTTTTGTCCTGTTTAAAAATAACATAATCACATGTTTTATAATGCAAGTTGATTAAATACATAACAAAAATTTTAAGGCCCTTGACTATTATATTTATCTTTAGCTATATTTCATTTATGGCCTATGAATTTTAACGAACTTTTCAGTTTACACAGTCTTCCCACGCTAAAATCACATAACTTTGAAATAAGTAACGTATTCTTAAAATTATTATTAGGATGTTATGGTACGAGTCCAGTCGGCGACGGAGTGTCTGCCTCAGAAACCTGTTCGTCTATGGAGCTCCAGGGCGGATATCTATTGATGTTTTTGATTTTGTTTTATTCATTGGAAGCCGCGGCTATAGATGTGTTTAGATTTTTAAATGACATGACAATTTAAAGTTTTTTAAATATTACGAAGAGCATCAATTATAGTTTTAAAATATTTGTTACTTATTGCTTCATTGCTAAATTGAATGTGGATATCCATAAAACTAACAAATATAATAAATTAATAGTAAGCGGGAATTTTCAAACTTGAGTTGTGTATACCTTGTTTTCACTTTAGATCACATTTTGTTTCACTTGGAGGTAGATCTCCTTAGCAGGATGTCGTCTAGGTAAGTACTATCGCAGTACCAGATATTCGGCTACCAAGCAAAAGTGTGTAAGCATTACTGTGTTCTGGTTTGAGGGATTCTGCAGCTAGCGAAATTACAGGGCTGTCAAGACTAACTATCGAAAGTCTAAAAGTAATGAGCGCCAAAGCAGAGATGCTCTGGATTGTTTTGTTACTTAAAGTTCTATGTATCATTGCATGGGGCATGGACATGCGTTACCTCTTACAATGACGAGAGCGTCTCATTTGTCTTATTAATTTTACATATATATTTTTTTTTTTTTTCTATTTCACTGTGTTGAATATTTTTTCTTTCTATCTTTTGTTTCCCTAACCTGTTAAGGTAGGTAATCTTTAACCGCTTTAAATTTATCTATACTATTTTACAGAGTACCTATGTGTGTGCATATGTAGGTGGCTCTACTAAGATGTATAAATGCACTGTCATCCAAAATTCAATAAAGAAATCAGTGGAGAAACTATAAACCATCTTGTATTGTGAAAAGTGCGTTCGGAAGCTCTCCTCTAAAACTGCCGCATCATTTTAATCAACTTTCAGAATGCTATTTATCATCTTCCCCTCTTTAAAAGGATCAGTTTTTTAAATAAACACAAAGAATGCCTCGGAAAGAATGCGTTACAAAAATATGTAAAGGATTTTTGAGATGCGTTCTTTTAACAGGTGTACTGGCTTATTGGTGTTGCCGCTTCTATTTTATACCCTAAGAATGATCATCAGTAAGAACCAATATATTGTTTTCAAATTTGAATCTTATTTCAATATGCAGACAAACTATTTTCATAGAGAGGGTAATGTGATTTATGCTAGTAACAGCGGTATAGAGGTGTCCAAAGCGAGGCTTGCTCAATGAACTTTTTTGGTCCCTACTTAATGTTATTTTGTTTTTATTGAAAGCTACATGTGTTATTATAATACCGCGGTATATTCGTTCTGTAGATAGAGTCCACCGACCGATCACCTGACGAGGTTGAGAGCTAATTGAACCTGGATAAAGTTGGCACGAAGTAATTTGCCAGAGAGAATCTCTAGCTTCTTCTAGAAAGTAGATGTGTGTCATTATAGCAAGTGGAAATATATATAACCTGTCTACCTGTACAAGAAAAAGGTGTAATTGTCTGTATGTATGTAGGTTAATTTTTTGCGAGTTATGGATCTCATAAAGAATCTAAATGTGATGATCGGAAATCAAAGAGAATACCGACGCTTGAGCAACAAGCCCCTAAATATAAGAAATTACAAAAAAGAGGAAATAAACAATATACAACTATAACATTCTACAAAAGAAGCCGATCATAACTCAAAACGGAAATACCATCCTAATACACTACACACATCCTGGAACTATTATATAAGTACCTATTCTATAACCTTTTACTCACTTATTCCCGTGCGCATGAGTCAATTTGCGCAAAGAAACAGATCAAAGTCGGCTTGAAAAAAAAAGCAAAAATATGATTTTGTAATGCTATCTCTCATTTGCTTTAAAAAATCTTCAATTTCAATTTAACATTCCACCCAAAAGTGCACTTTAATTATTTCAAATAGAGTCCAGTTTATAATGGTTATAGTATTTAATATTAGTTCTAAATCATTAAGCATGGTTCACATGCACTAAAAGCCGCCCGTTTAATGCCGCCCCATTTAACCGAATCGAATCGAGAGTTTGCACAACAATCGATCTTTACTCGAATCGACAGTTTTTTTGCGATTTTTAACGCGCACTTTTATTGCATTGTTTGGTGAATGCTACATGTTATGAACATAATAACCGTTGTTTGCTCGCGTGGAAATTTGATTAGTTGTGTTGTGCAGATGCTTCCTAATACGGCAGTTTACACGATTTCTATAAATCATTGAAATGCATTGTTGTTTGATGTTTATTACGCGACAAACAATTAAAAAAAAAAAAAATTGTATATTTGAATTACAAAAACACTTTGAAAAATTGAATCAAAAACACAAAATAATCATCAGATCTTTAGATTATTTCCATGCTCTTATCGCAAAAGGAGACAAAAATCAGCTACCTACAACTAAACAACGAAAGAGAATCATTTATCTCGCGTCTCTCGGCAAACAACAAAGATTTCCAAACGTTTTTTAAAAGGCAAAAATATTCATATGAATTCGGTCCGATTACCGGATACGGGGCGACATGATAAAAACCCTTTTTCGAGTGTTAATACCGTGACAAATGTTGAATTTATGCGATTGTGGTGGCTGCGGGCTCCCCGCTGCGCGTGTACACCTCGCCTTAGGCCCGTACATACTGACCCTAGGAATTATTACATATTCTCGATACAGCACGGGTTGCGAATGGTAGTTAATTTTATCGCGTAAACTCTAGGCTTTCCTTACTAGAGAAACGACGTAACGTGTCCAATATTTTATCAAATATGAAAACGGGTTTTGTAAGCAATGTTTATGACGGGTATACTTTCGATTTACTACGAGATTATTCACGTTTGATTAGGTTGGATATTCCGAATATTCATAAACAACAGCGTCGCTTAACATGAGCTGTGGTCAAACGTCTAGCCTATCAACCAAAATACCGGTGACCTTTTTCAAAGAGTCAAAGCAGAGCAAGGTGGGTGCGGCCTCGCGGCATCAAGCGTGTGAAATCTCAATCATATGTGTGTATAAGTGAATCAAAAATGTGTCAAAATCACGTCAGTTTTCATAGTAAGGCTATATTTTTTTAATTAGTGTGAAATCAATAAATATGTATACGATTACATGAAATAGTTTAAGAGCTCTCTCTTTTTCTCTCATTCTCTCATTCCTCAGAAATTTCCAAATTCCCCTTTCCCTTACAATCAACTGGCGTACTCTAAGTGGTATGCATACCCCACTTTGAGAAGCCCTGCATTGGCCAAAAGCGTATAGCGGCATGATAATTTGACATAAATTTGATTACATAAATAAATATCGTAGGACAGCGCCATCTAGCCTCAAACTAAGCAAATCTTATACTATGACGAAGGAACCAGCTAACTGATAGAATACTTATACACTATTTTTTTATACATACGTATAATATATACAAAACAATAATTTTACATTACCTAAATGTTTTTCTGACTGGGATTCGAACCCGCGCCCTATAGCTCTAGAAGCAGATTTGACAGTCCTGTTAGCTCATTGGTAATATGCCTTAAGAGCCGTAGGGCGTGGGTACGATTCCCGCCATGGACAAACATTTTATCAACTAATGTTTGTTCTGTGTCTGCATGGGTGTTCTGTATGTATTTACAAAAAAGTATTTATGTATTCTATCAGTCATCTGACTTTAATCACACTAGTTTAGGGTCAGATGGCGTTGTGTGCAAAGTGTCAAAAAAAAACTACCAAATAAGCTTACGTATTATATACCAAGTCATATTAATGTTTATAGTAAAAAGTGTTTTTTTTTTGACAAGCTTGGTGATTGACCATAGCTCACCTGATCCTAAATGATGATGTGGTCGAAGATTGTACAGCACACCTAGCCTAGAATAGAACTAGCTCTCAAGTGTGGTTTCGTAAAAGTGAGACAAAAAAGACGGTTCGTTTTGAATTTTTTCTTACTCTATTTGTGCCAAATTCAAGTGTGAGTCCGTCCCCTTATAAGACACCATATCAAATGCGTATATCAGATACGTCGTCCAGTAATGAGTCGGTCAGGTTTATCACGAACTGCGGGGCCTTTGGACGCTGACGTCATGCTGCACAGTAGCAAACACGAGAAGCAAGCCAGAGGGCGTTAGACGCTCGCGACTGATGCTACTGATAGCATTTCTGTTGTATAGAAGGTTATACACTAGTACTTAGCCGAGAGGGGGTCATTATAATTAAATCCTACTAATAATAATATAAATGTGAACGTTTGTACATATGTTTGGACGTTTGGGCGTTTGGGCGTTTAGACGTTTGGACGTTTGGACGTTTGGATTTGGATTTGGTTACTCAAATATCTGTGTATGCAATGGTCATGGACATGTGTTATCTTTTACCATCAGTAGAGCGTTTCGTTAGTCTCAAAACTTTTAAATTGAAAAAAATATATGAAAATGTTGGTATATTTATTTACACGTAAACCTAGTCATCATCATTCAGCCTTAGAACGTCCACTGCTGGACATAGGCCTCCCCCATTGACTTCCATAAAGACCGGTTGGAAGCGGCTCGCATCCAGCTTGTTCCTGCGGTCTTTACGAGGTCGTTTGTCCACGTTTCGTGGACGTTTCGTCGTTTGTGGGTGGACGTCCTACGCTGCGCTTGCCGGTCCGTGGTCTCCACTCCAGAACTTTGCAGCCCCATCGGCCATCATTTCTGCGTGCTATGTGCCCTGCCCATTGCCACTTCAACTTGCTAATCCGCTGGGCTATGTCGGCTACTTTAGTTCGTCTACGGATCTCCTCATCTATGATTCGATCTCGTAGAGAAACTCCGAGCATAGCCCTCTCCATAGCTCGTTGTAACCCTAGTATTGACCAGCTATTAATTTAGTTTTATGTAGTATATTAAACAACTCTGACTTGACATACAAGCGTTTAAAATCTTTTAATTACTATTGCACGAGTGTGTTAATAAAATGTTTTCAAAAAACATATTTAGAAGTAAGTACATATATAGACACCTTCAAATTAATTTTAGTAGGTACTAATCAAACAAGCATAACGTGATTTATATAAACTAATTAAATTCACAATTAATATTAATCAAATTATTCACAATTTCGTATGTGTTAGCAATTATTTTACCCGAATGAATCTTAATTTAGAATTCAAATCAAAACTTCGATAGCTCAGCGGGACATAAATCATTTATGACTAAAACAAAATAACTTTAAAATAACGTTGACAACTTACACGATCTGTGGTAATAGGTGAATCCATTTTAAATCTTAATCCAATGACATAAAGATGTGAAACTATTTTTTGACTTGCTAATAAATTATTTAAAATGTATCCAGTGGCCATATTTTTATTAATTTGATATGTCCCTGACCTTGTAAAATGATGAATATGAGTTAAACTTGTATAAAACTTCTGTGACATTTTTTAAATATTTTCTTTGGGCCTCAAGTCAGCGGTCGGTTACAGAATTTATTAATGCATTAATTATCTCTGAGCAGGTATATTTCGCATTATGTGGTATTACACTAATATTAAAACTACTTAGTTATTACCCGATAATTTAAAAAAAAATGTTTGTTCAGTTAGCGGAATTTAAGTTAATAATTCTGTATTCTTCGAAAAGAAAAATCTTAATCTTTGATAACTTAACATTTTGCGGTATGAAAATTATCCTATATGTTATCCAGGTAAAAAAATCCTCCAAATACGTTCAGCCGTTTTTGAATGATGAGTAGGTAACTAGCATCTTAACATAAAAACTTTCACATTTATAATATTTAAAATTAATCTTTTTTTTCCTTTTTAAAAAGTATTATCATGTTAATCCATATAATAAACTTTATGTGTGCCAAATTTCATCCAAACCCGTTTTTGCAAGATCAAACATCGAAACAAACAAACTTTCACATTTTCAATATTATTTGTAGGAATTAGTGTATTTTTCTGATAAAAAAACAAGTATTTTTTATAATAAACTATACCTACGTGTGCCAAATTTCATCTAAATCCAAATATCCAAATATATAAAGTAAGAGCAAAATGCGAAAATAATTAAAACATTATAGCTTAATCAAGTAGAAAAGAAATCTTTAATCTGGTGTCAGTTACTCAGTTATGGAATCACTTGTCGCTAGACATAAAACCTATACGACTTCTGTCATATCTTTCTCTCTCTGTCCCTCTGATTATGATGAAAAGAAGTGTAACGGGGATAAAAACATAATGCCAATAGCTTTTATCAACCCGCTTCGATTCATATCTATTCACAATCAGATTTAACACCGAGAGTGCATCAAAAATGGCAGTTTGACATTTATAAGTCAGGCGCACACTCGCATCACACTCTCCGGAAGCCAGCAAGGAATTTTAATTGAAAGCGATGGAATCTTGATGAACGATCGCAACTCGATGCTATCTTGTAATAAGACATTGTGTGGCGGCATTGTATCGAGTGTGCTTCTGGCCTTACAGTGGTGAGTTTTGTACCGCTTTTGTGTGTGTTATAGAAATAGGGGAGTCACTTCATCATCCCTTCCCTTTTGAAAATTTAGGTTTGAGTAAAGCGTGTTGAGTTGGATCTTATTTAATCAAGAAATAGTAAAATAAACAAAAACACGAACGAGTGAAAATAATACCAGAAATTAATAAAAAACCAGCCAAGTGCCAGTTGGACGTCGGAAAAATAAAAATGGCAAATAAACCATGTCTGTTGTATGGGAGCCCCCACTTAAATATTTATTTTATTCTGTTTTTTAGTATCTGTTGTTACAGCGGCAACAGAAATACATCACCTGTGAAAATTTCAACTGTCTAACTATCACGGTTCATGAGATACAGCTTAGTGACAGACGGCCAGACAGACAGACGGACGGACAGCGGAGTCTTAGTAATAGGGTCCCGTTTTACCCTTTGGTTATGGAACCCTAAAAAGTCATAAGTAACGTCAGTAATGCGAAACAAAAGGTGGTTTAAACGCGGAAAGGGCATAACTAGACTTGACCTTGACTTACTTTACTAAATTTATCTTAAAATACTTGAACTTACACACTGAAATAGTTGTCACTGGCAAATGAACATAGTGCGACGCCAGATAGAACAAAAATAGCGTGAGTAATCCCGTAATGAAAAACAAAAATTTGTCAAAACTAAACCAGTTTATATAGAAAATTTAAATGGGTTTTTAATGATAAAAACCCATTTAAATTTTCTAAGTTACTCCTGAATTCTTATTCTTAGTAAATGATACGATTTGATTTAGTTTTGTCTTTCTGCTTATTATCTGAGTCCCACGGATTTATTTTCGTTTTCCATGATAATAAGTAGCCTATGTGATAATCTAGATTAAGCTAAGCTAATTAAGATAAGCTATTTGCAATCCAAATTTCATCCAAACCTGTGCAGTCGTTACAATCTAAAGAGTTAACAAACGTACCGACAGAATTTCGTCTTTACAATATCAACAATGAATGTACGTTTTGAAGTGAAAATTTCTTTAGGCGCATTTTTTTTTATGTAGTATTTTTGGTGGGCCAAAACTTATGGGTTCGCGTCACCGACATGCTAACGTGACAACATACGTAACATGGTAACGTGTTTTCAGTTTTCCTTCTTTTGGCAGGTAGGTAATTAACTATACTAATGAAAAAAAAAAAATGTTGCCAGCGATATTATTTTTAACCGTGTGACAAGTCATTCCACTCACTCATTATTTCTGTAAGAATAGCATAATTTCAACACTAACGAAACAATCTCATTTAATCGTCCACTCAGAACCTGACAATACCCACAATAAACGAAGAAAACCCGTAATTACGCTCTAAGTATGATGTAAAGATCTCATGTGCTAATTGGGACACGTGAACACAACTTAAAACACACCACATCTTGAGAAAAACTATTGAAAACCAACTCTACTATACTAAACTTAAATCTCAAAATTGAGTAGAGCTATAGGCGATACGTCTTAAGAACACTCGCGTCAAAATAAACTTTATCTGTCCAAGCTCAAGTATCAAAATTTGGTGAAATAATGTCTTGGATATAGCATAGAGTAATAAATATGCCGTAGGCGGCGTTGATCGTGATTCCGATCCTTAATTAAAAACGTTTATAGGGCTATAAACGTGTCTAAACGATCGCCAGATTTACGAACACTGTCGTTTATTAGAACTGACGTGTCGAATGACCTATATTGAGGAGGGCGTGTTGTTTTGTTCACCTGCTTTGGGGGAAAGATGACCTAGAAGTGGTTTTGCCGCCTCTATAGAACTAAGAACGAGAGAGAAGAGAGGACAAGTCAAGAGTGAATCGATATCTTTTAGGCAAGCGAGCGCCATCTTAGACTGCATCATCACTTAACATCAAATGAGATGTCGGTCAAACGTAATTTATTATTAAAAAAAGAACATAATATCATGGAATAGGTTTAGAGATTATGAGAACTGACGTGGTTTTGTCTTGCTTTTGTTTTACTTATGCGGGATTACTCACGTTTTATTTTATCGGATACTCCGACTATAGTTTCGGCGACATCCGATGGCCTTCTTCAAGGAGTCAAAGCAGAGCACAATGCGCGCACGGCGTCAATGCAAAGCAAGACGAGACTATGCGCGCGTTGTATGGATGTGGCCGAAACTATAGTCAAAGTAACCGACGTAATTGAACGTGAGTAATCCCGCATGAGTAAACAAAAAACGGTTTAGGTATTACTTAGTCTAATGAAGTATAGAATTATAGAATAGAAACAAATAAGTTATAAAATATTTTTTTGGTATTAAGAAGAAAGGTGATGGTTTCGTCATCATCGCTAACCTTTTGCTGTCTACTGTTGAACGTAGGCCTCCTATAATACACGCCACTGAAAAGGTATCATAAAGGTTTTGGTACCAGCAGCGCTTCTCGCTTTTTTTTAACCCAAAGCTGTGTCTTTTTTTTCCCTTGCCTAATTCCTTCCCTTGTTTCTAACGTTTTAACTCGTTGTTCTTTCTACCACATTCGTACATCTTCACTGCGGACCCCCAGTAGCTCATCATTAGGGATCGCGGCAAGTTAAATTGGTGGCTATATATCAAGTCGGTCCGTCCGTCCAGCACCTGAGCGTTTTATTGAACAGTAGCTGTAATAAACTTGTGAAACACGAATTTGGTTGTTAGTCATTTTATGTACGAATTGTTTTGAAATGGGGATCTAACAACGCTATACTTTTATCTATATGACTTCACATTTATATATTTTTACTTGGTAGTACATCTCCTTAGTAGGAGGTCATCTAGGTAAGTATCACTGAAGTATTTTGATGCCAAGCATTGTGTTCTGGTTTGAAGGGTACTGCAGCTAGCGAAATACAGGACTGTCGAGACTATCCATCGAATGTCTCAAAGTAATACAGTAAAGCAGCGATGCTCTGGACTTTGTTTTGTTACTCAAAGTTTCGTGTTTCGCTGCAATGGTCATGGACATGCGTAATCTCTTACCATAAAAATAGTGTCTCTCATTCATCTCATTGCTATTGTTTAATAGTATTAAACTGCACTTCTTAAAATAACTTTGCAATTCGCTAACTGCTATCTCTTAGTATATAATATGGTTAATGTCTATTTATAGTATCGTATGTAAGTATATCTATGGGTATATATTATGTATGTCTATAAGTATATATTCTGTAAGGTGTATATGTATTGATATTTTAGAATATGGATAGGTTATGTATGATATATATGTATTTTATATATAATACTTAAACGCTTTTACTTAACTTTAATTATCTTGTCAAGACACCCCGTCCTCAACTTAGTAAAATCATTTCCATACTAAGGTTGCCTGGAAGAGATCGCTCTTAGCGATAAGGCCGCCAATTGTTCCACTAGTGTTAAGTTTATGTTGTAATAATTGTTTGTAATTGGTGTGAATAATAAAGAGTCATATTATTATTATTATTGTTGTTTTTACATGAAAAATCGTAAGTGATATAGGATGATAAAATAATGCTAAAATTAAAAGTTTCTATCTGATTTATAGTGACAGTAATAAATATTTAGATAAATTTCGTGAAAAGCAGACGAGATTCCAAATAATAAATGCACCACTTTATCATGTTAGTCAAAAACCTGGGATCTCTGCAGACTCTAAAATTGTATTGCTACAAAAGAAAAAAAGAAATTTAATTGTTCCGTGACCGGAGAGGTCGAACATTCCAGGCGTGACGAAGCCTTTGTCTGTCTGTCTGTTTGATTCAAAATGGTGCGTGTTAATATGCAACCTTATTCTATAAAATTACGGAATAATGTTTTTTTTTTAAAATAATGATTGGTAGATAGATACTCTTTTGTAAACACCATCAGTAAATAAATATTGTATATATTTATTATTATATAAACAAAAGAACCATGTTAGCTAGTGCCACAAGTGGCGGCCATAACGCTAAAAGCGATCGCTTCCAGGCAACAAAATAAATGGAAAACAGATTAGTGACTAAGAACTGACAGGAAATAACAAATAATAATGAAGAAGCTCAAAATTAAAGTCTACCATAGAAATATTGAGATAGTAATAACATTTTGTAGCGATGATAGCTCAGTGGTTAGTGTGGTCGGTTCACACGTCGAAGGGCGTGGGTTTAAGCCCCACAACTTGAGCTGCCGGTGAAAGAGAATATCGTGAGAATATCATAGCATGGTGGTAGGGTATTTTCTAGTACTCTGCCGCCACATAAATAAGGGCAATTAATTAATTTAAATAGTACAAATAATAATAAATAGAACAAACATTTTAATGTACATTTGATTATTTATACATGAACCATACAGTAATAGTTCATGTACTTTTCAATACAATCAAGTTCAAGAAAAGGACATTATGTTCAGACTCATGTTCAGACTGATCAGAGCAAGTTTTTAGCCACCAACGTTAAGTCTAACACTATTTTTTTTAAATGTAAAAGTAATGAGATGAACGAAACGCTCTTCTGATGGTAAGAGATAACGCATGCCCATTTCCATTTCAACGGTACTCAGAACTTTGAGTACCAAAACAAAGTCCAGGGCGTCGCAGCTTCCGCGCTCATTACTTTGAGACATTTGATGGTTATTCTCAACAGCCCTGGTATTTCGCTAGCTGCAATCCAGAACACATTAATGTTAACACTTACCTGCTTGGCGGCAGAATATCTAGTGCTGTCATGTGGTGGTGCGGTGGCCCAGGAGATCCAGCACTAATGGAACTAAAATCATCAAGCGATGGAAACCAACTATAAAATTAAATAAAAGTTTGTACAGAACTCCAGATGAGAATGAAACCAGAATAAGGACGTGCATAATAAAAATCGCTCGTCGTAAAAATCGTTTCAGACATCTCATAAATAACCGCGTCCCCGGATTTGCCCCGATATTTGGATATTTAATTTGGAATCGTTTATTAGAATCCAAGGTCTGCGGTTTGTTTTGCAGATTATGATGAAAAACGGCGTAAAGGGTTGTCATTTCGGTGTTAGATTTAATCGATTTATCATTCTTTGCAGAAATTTATGAGTTTTTGTTATTAAAATTAATAGGTAAGCATGTAAAGTATTTGTATTAACAATTTCTTTCCGATGTTTATAATTGAATTAGCTGTTTTGTTCTTACTAAGAAGATCTTTAAGAAATAATAGGTTAAGCGCGTCTGAAACCACGTTTAATATGTTTTACGAAATATATGCAGATTTGTACCTATTCTTATTTTTTTTTTTGTATGGCTGCCATGCTACGTGTTTGACCACAACTCACCTGATGTTAAGTGACGGTGTGGTCGAAGATGGTAAAGCACACCTAGCCTGGAATGGAACTGACTCTCAAGTGAGGCTGCCGGAACACACCGTTAGATGCTTGGCAGCAGATTTTCAACTTGAGGGTGGTAGCTAGCCAGCCGAGTACTAGAACGTAAATACCACCACGCTATGGTTTCCTCGCGATGTTTTCCTTCACCGGCAGCTCAAGTTCATTGTTGGGGTTTGAACCCACGCCCTTCGGCATGCGAACCGACCGCGCTAACCACTGAACTATCATCGCTACAAAAATCTTATTAGCTGTTACAAGAGACTTCGTCCGCGCGAATTAAACAAAAAGTCCGTTTGAAGTCAGCGACAATACGCACATAACTAAGAAAAGACAGAGGTGCGTGCGAGGGATTCGAACCTAGGACCTCCAGATTAGAAGCCAAACGGTCTCCCAACTAAGCTGCCAAAACTTCAATCCTACTAATATTATAAATGTGGAAGATTGTATGTATACATAAATAAATAAATATTATAGGACACATTACACACAGCGCCATCTGACCCCAAACTAAGCAAAGCTTGTGCGATGGAAGTCAGATAACTGATAGAATACTTATAATACATACAGAACACCCGGACACAGAACAAACATTTGTTTATACCAAACAAACATTTGTCCTTGGCGGGAATCGAACCCACGCCCTACAGCTCAGGCAGACATACTCCCAATGAGCCAACAGGGCGGTCAACATGTTTAAATGTTTGTTGACACCAACATTTAGAACACAGCCTTGAATAAAAGATTTTGAATTTGAATTTTGAATTAGATACTCAATCACACAAAAACGGTTGGATGGATTTGGAACAAATTTATTACCTGGATCAATATATAGTTTATTCTTTATATCAGAAAAATTTAAGGTTCGTGTAAGATTATGAAAAAACGAACTACTGGACGTATCCACTTGAAAGGTATAGATGCGTCTTATGGAAAATCTAAAGTAATCGCGGCCGAAGTCGCGGGCGCAAGCTAGTAAATGATAAAGGTTTTGGTTATAATTTGTTGTTCTCTAATTAGTATAAAGCCACTGTCCGCGTGTCTGTTACTCCGCTTGCTTTTTTTAAACCACGCAACGGATTTTGATATGCTTGTCATTGTTATTTAGAGATATTTTTTTGGAAGATTTATAAATATAAATATTCTAATCAACATTTGTTTTAGTGCAGAAAATATATGTTGTGTAAAACAACTTGCCAAAAAGTCGGCAAAATTAATGGCACACGTGGCAAGCAGAGGCTCACTAGTTAGGTATTACTAATAATAAATACCTATATTAATTCAATAAAAATAATTTTCTTCTAAAGCGTTAAGGGAATATATTTATTATATTATTTCAAAATTCATCATCATCATCCACAGCCTTCTTCATCCCACTGCTGGGTATAGGCCGCTCTCTTGTTATACCATCTGCCTCGGTCCAGTGCCAATCTGGGCCAGGTTCGACCCGCGACGGTGACAATATCGCCGACCCATCTTGCGGCTGGACAACGCTCCTTACCTTGCCTAGGCCACCATTTCAAAATTACTAAGTTTATTTTGTTTTACTTATGCGGGATTTCTTACGTTTAATTGTTTTGGACTGCATGGAGATATCACTGAGTAGGTACAACGCGCGCGCGGCCTCGTCTTGCTACACACACAAAAATGTCTAAAAACTACGTCAGTTTCCATTGTACAATACTGAGTTTATAATATACAAGTTAATTCTATAGTGATATATACATACATATCTTATCTATCAGCTCATGTTACTTTTAAAATACACAATTTTCGTATTTGCATCTCTCTGGTGAGTTTATTAAAATGTTCATTCTTTACCAGACGCAATAATGTATAAATCGAAGGCAGTCCGTATGTGATTAGTCAAAAACAAGATTTGAGATGTGACTTATACCCCGTCACAGTATCGGATCGCGGCAAAGACAAAGAAGCTTCAAGACAAGGTTGAAGCTATGAATTCGGTCAGGGTTCTGTACATACTGAAATGACATAAAAATTTTATGCACATTCTACAAAAAAAGTAGGACAGAAATCAAAATTTTTACACTTTTTATCTGAAACGATGTCTTTAAGGTGGAAATTGGCGAGGTCGGGTGGAACCGAGGGGAAACAATATAAAATATATATATGCACATAGATAAAGCCTGCTTCGCGCTATGGCGCATATCTGTAACTTTGCCGCAACCCATGGTCCGGCAGTGCTACTTTGCCTCAGTGCATGCAATAATCGAGTAAGGCATCGAGCTCTGGGGACGTGCTGCCGACTGGGAGCGTGTTTTCAAAATGCAAAAGCGAGACGTACGAGCCATATTTCGAGTGTTACAAGACACTTCCGCATTGCTGTACTTCTGCTCCTTGGGAATACTTACGATTTCGAGTATAGTGTGCCTCCAGGCGGCGTTGCACGCGCGGGATCACCCCGAGGAGTATACATACTTTGGAGACTCAAACGAGCGATCGCTATTATAGAATACTTGTATACTTTTTTTTAAATATATACAGACAGAACAAATGGATATCGGCACATAAATGTTTTTTCTGATAGAAATCGAATCTACGCCCTACAGCTCTTGAAGCAAAAGAGCCTACCAAAAGAGCTAACGCAAGAGTCAATGTTTTTAAAAATAGTGCTTCCAGCCTAAAATGTATATTTACATAAAAACCCGTTCCCTCGTAATCTGAAATAATTATATTTGAAAATCTAAGTCGAACCTAATCCTAATTATTATCGAACTGTCTATCGGGGTTCGCTATCAAATGGATCACGGATCTCCAATTATGACAAAGCTTGGGGCAGCGAGCTCTTTTGTCAACATCAGTGTGTCTTATCGAGGATCATCTTAAAAGCTCTGATCGAGAACAATAAGTGAATCTTAAACGTTGTGCTTATAAGCGATATCAAACTTAAGGTGTGTTTTAGATGATGCGACTTTATATAATTATATATATATATATATATATATATCTTTATATGAGATGATAAAATTAAAAATCAGGTATGATGTCACAAGTCACAACTTAACAATTAAGTTAAGTTAGACGTAAGCATTATGCTTATTCTTATTCAAAGTGGGGGCGATAAGTCTTGCACCGACGTCCCACTTGGGTTGTTTTGTGTATCTGCCTCTGCTAAAATCTTCCCGAGCCAAGCTCCTTGAAGTATTAAAGTAAAGTTGAGTGGAATGCTTTGTTTCATTATGCTTAATTATATACATTATATATATGCATATATATTTTTAAATTTCAGACTCATTTATTTTGAGATACCTAACAAACTTTAGCCTATCCTTATTTCAATAAATTAGTTTTCAGTTTACCAATTTTTTTTCTTTACGATTTTGTTCAGGCTATTATAATTTTACTAAGACATTTGAACGTGTTCTTTAAAACTAGCCTTAACCGACATCAAACAAGCCGCTCGAATATAATAGTCACACTTACCTTTATAACATTCCTGTAAATATTTTGCGTCAATGGTTTCGTACCGATCCACCTCGCTCGAGGCTCTATTCTAACACGATCGAGATTTCCTCTGCCACTTTCTTTCTTATAACATATGCCATCATAACAATTGTGACAGATATAATCTCTACAGAACCAGAACAGAGCTCTACCGTGGTGCCGATTCATTTCTCAACGAGAATCGTGATATCGATTGCATCGGGATTACAATCGATTTATTTGGAAACAATCGTTCGAGTTTGATAGTTTTGTAATGTTTTCTATGAGTTTTGGCGCCCTTTTAAGACTCTAGCTGTGACAGGAAAAGTTAGTCAATGACACAGCATTACAGAAATATTCGTGGGTCAGTAATACAGGGTTATAAACTTGATGTTTACTACAAAAGAGGTTAGTGGGGGTCAATGTACTCATCGTTAAGAATAACTTTTGCTAAGAGCACAACTTTAAAATTTCAAAAATAAAACAGCTAACTCAAGGGCCAACGATTAAAACAGAAATAAAAACAGTTTTTTTTTTTTCAAAAAAATCTGTTTTTATTTGTGATATCCAAGTTGTACTATAGTAATAGTTATTAATAAATATGATAAATTACTTACATGTTTTTTTTTGTAAATACATAGGTACCTTATAATACATACAAGCCCACCTAGATACATAACAAATATGTATTTATTATCATAAATGTTTGTCCTTAGTGGGAATTGAACTCACACCATACAGCTTTTAAAGCAGATATATTACCTAAAGGGCTAACAGAGCTGTAATGCGAGTACAACGACCCTCTTTTGGCTTAGTACATTCCAAGCTTTTAACCCTGTATATAACAATATATTGTAAGACCAATTAATTACATATATATATATATATATATATACTTTATATACACCCCTTACTGACCAATTCGTGGGGGAATATTCACCCACTAATAAATAATTGGCGGTGATGAAGGCCCTGGGCCGAGAGGAGGCGATTTAAATTCAAATATAATTATTAAATGTAAATTGTTAAATGTAATTGTTAATGTAGTTAATTAATGTAAAATGAGGATTGTGTGAATTTGTGTGTAGGTATGCCTCGAGCATTCATGCTCACCATCGAAGGCTCCTTCTTGCGGCGGCGTCGTGTGTCGGGGCGCTCTCTTCCCTCAGGTATGGTTGAGGAGGGCGATGGCTGGCACATGCGTCATACTCGTGATCGGGTGCCGCTTGCGGGTTGCTGGTCTGCTCGCGGTATACACACAAACTAGTATTTTATCCCTAGATTAAACCCTAGATTAAGATTAATTAGACTAAAATTCCTCTTCCCATGTCGTAAAAAAAAACATGTAATTCAAAATTGACAAAGGTCACGGACCCAAGTGTCCGTGGAGAGTAACTAAAAAAAAAAAAAAAAATGGTACCCATAGCGTGGTGGTAGGGAACTTTTTAGTATTCGGCTGGCTAGCTTGGTAGCTAGCCCTCGAGTTGAAAATCTGCCGCCAAGCACCAAGCACCTCGTCCAACAGCCTCATTTGAGAGCCAGTTTCATTCCAGGCTAGGTGTGCTTATCATCTTCGACTACATCGTCACTTAACATCAGATGAGCTGTTGTCAAACACCTGGCCTGTCACCATTAAAAAAAACCCCGTATAAGAAATAAAACAAATGTAAATCAATTCAGTATTGTATGACACAACATTCTTATCTATTTATATAAAACTAGTACTTTATGTAGAATAACTACTGAACGAGGTGTATACAATGCTCTGCAGTTGAGCCCAAGAATATGAGTGTTGGTATCACGTCATCTAGTATCTAGTACATTTATATTACTATATACATGAATTAAAAAAAAAACTTATTAAAGATTGTTTGTTTACGTGACAGATCTAAAGTAATCAAAAATGTCGCTGTCTTTGTCTAAAAAATTGCAATAAAAATAAAAATATGCAATAAAAAATAATGCCTGTCCATGACTATTGCAGCGATACGCAGCTTTGAGTAGCAAAACAAAGTCGAGGGCATCATACCTTTGATGCTCATTACTTTGATTAGTCTCGACAGCACTGTTCATACGTATAGCCAATTAAAAATTAAAATAACATACTAACTAAATCTCATCAAATTAGGTAGTGATAAAATCTTTTCACTTTAAATACCACTAATCCGATATTTTGTATAAATTATATCAACAAAGTTTACATATTCTCCAAAACTATTAAAAATAAATATTGGTTCATTAAATTTTTTGAAAAGATTATAATACATTTGTCACGTAAGAATCTGCCTAAAATCATCCATTTCCGTTTGTTATTTGAATTCCGAATCAATAAATGTAACCGACTCACCGCTCAGCCGTTCCAAATTCGAAACTTTTCTTTTTATTTTCAACGGAGGTTTATAAGGTGAGCTGTTACCAAAAAGGCTGAATACGCTATAGTACGCTTTGTGGCACTTTGGACCCGCGATCAAACGACAAAGACGCTTAAAAATGTACTCTAATAAACAAAATTATGATCGATAGTTAAACCAAGACATTCATCCATATACTGAAGGTATAAAGTTCATTTTTGAATGAATTTAAGTTTTCCAATTTCTATATTATGTTGTAGAAGTAGATTCTCATAATAATGTTATTATTTGAGTCTTTAGAACGAGTGGGCTGGTGATCATAGCCTATTCTGTTGGAAAGAAGTAAGCATGAAGATTTTATTATAATTCAATGCGGTCAAGTGCGTTAAGTTTACTAGATAAAGGTTCAGTACCTATCAAAAAATAAGTAACACAAAATGCAAAAAAAATAAAAATATTATTAATTATTTGGTACAAAATGAGATTTCATCTACACTAATTCTGTTCATATTTAAGAATAGTACGTAAAAAAAACAAACGTTTAAAGTTTAGTAGTAAAACGTAAATAATTAAAATTAACTCAGTTATAAGTAGGTCTTCATGAATCGATATTGATAATGTAAACCACAATAAAAACATTACGGTGGAAATATCACAAAAATAGTCAGCTAGTATAAGTAGATCTACTATTATAATGTAAAGGGTTTAAAGCTTGGGGTGCACTATAACGAAAAGGAGGTAATTAAATTCAACATTAAAACATTTTTTTTAAATATGGACATAACTCTGAAGTTGTAAAAATGTTTGCCGACTTTTGATAAAATGTATGAAGCTTCTGATTATTTCGCAATTTTAGAGTTGTTCTGATATTAAAAGTTGTTTATAATGATTACTACAATGACCCCTTTCGGCTTTGTTCACCTTTAACCATAACCCTGTATAACTTCTCATAGTCATGGGTGTTTTAAATAAATATTCTATGACATTTCACACAGCGTCATCTAGCCTCAAACTTAGCAAAGCTTATCCTATGGGAACCAAATAACTTATATACTTTTTTTCGGACGATCACGGACCCTGGTGTCTTTGAAGCCAAAATATATAAAAAAAACATATTAAAAACTTAAAAAAAAAAGTATATACTATAATATAATAAATATTATAATACTTATAATATAATATACAGAACACATATTTTATGTTCGTCATACAAAAGCCTGTCCTGAGTGAGAATCGAACCCACGCTTTACAGCTCTTGACGCAGATTCACTACCAAATGAACTAACAGGGAAGTTCTTAACAACCAATTTTGAACTTTTGCCATTGTTCTCTGTCACGGGTTCAAGCACACCATTATAGTGTCTAACCAAAGCGATTTCCAATTCCCTTATGCACTGAACCCTAACTCTACGTAAGCTATACAAATATTATTCGTTGTTTGATGTTCAGATCAAAGACGTAATATAGGATAATTCTACTTGGAAACCATTGATACAACTGACACAAAGAATACCTATTATACCAAATATACTATTCTACAAAAAGTAATGCGCTATAATTTACCTAGGCTGCAATTTGAAGTAATCTTACATCTAAATTAAAGCAAGGGCTTATCAAAATAGATACATACAATGATAGTTGCATGATGGTAGGGTACTTTCTAGTACTCGGCTGGCTAGCTACCACCCTCAAGTTGAAAATCTGCCGCCAAGCATCTAACGGTGTGTTCCGGCAGCTTCACTAGAGAGCCAGTTCCATTCCAGGCTATGTGTGCTTTACCATCTTCGACTACACCGTCATGTCACCGTCCGTCACGTAACATCAGGTGAGTTGTGGTCAAACACCAAGCATGTCAGCTGTAAAAAAAAAAACTTATTGCTTTTAAGACGCATCCTTACGAAAAAGTCCCGATTCGTCGCGCGTTTGGCATGTTCTCTGATGCGGGTTCCTTACTTCTTCGCAGTTATTCGATCTCGTGTCGCATCCTTTTGGGACAAGATAAGGGGATCGACATACTGCAGTAGCTGTCCGTCAATCTATACATGCCTATTTATAGGGTTTGGATAACTGTGCACCACAGTAAAAAATCGTAAATAACACGAGACAAAATTTTTACAGTTTGTAGAAGTTGTTTTGGTGCAGAAACGTTTGTTTTGGTCTCTGACTATGTGCCTTCTTGATAAACTCAAAGTCGTACAACGAGCTATGGAGAGGGCTACGCTCGGAGTTTCCCTACGAGATCGAATCAGAAATGAGGAGATCCGTAGACGAACTAAAGTAGCCGACATAGCTCAGCGGATTAGCAAGTTGAAGTGGCAGTGGGCAGGGCACATAGCACGCAGAACTGATGGCCGATGGGGCTGCAAAGTTCTGGAGTGGAGACCACGGACCGGCAAGCGCAGCGTAGGACGTCCACCCACAAGGTGGACAAACGACCTCATAAAGACCGCAGGAACAAGCTGGATGCGAGCCGCTTCCAACCGGTCTTTATGGAAGTCAATGGGGGAGGCCTATGTCCAGCAGTGGACGTCCTACGGCTGAGATGATGATGATGATGATAGAATTTGTATTGTAACAAAGTTTTTAATTAATTTATATTGTTTTAGTTTTAAATTAGACATTATTGATTATTGTGCCATAGGTTTATGTGCCAGCAATAAATCTTATTATTATTATTGTTATTAATATTATAAAACTTAGTTACGTAGGAACCATTTACCGGGACTGTGAAGTTACAATTGAGTGATAATTATAAATCTAATTAAGACTTACTATTCATTGTTTCAAACGATGCGTAACGCCGATTCCATTCCTAATAGGTACTCAGTGTTACTCAAAGAATTGGTAGTACTGCAATATTCCTAGATAAGCGCCTCTAATAAGCCATTTCATTATTTTTAGGGTTCCGTACCTCAAAGGAAAAAACGGAACCCTTATATATGTAATCACTTTGTTGTCCGTCTGTCTGTCAAGACCTTTTTTTTTTTTTATGTGACTGTAATAAGACGAACTAAACGCTCTCCTGATGTTAAGAGATAACGCCTGTTCATGACCATTGCAGCGATACACAGAACTTTGAGTAGTAAAACAAAGTCCAGGGCATCGCTGCCTTGGCGCTCATTACTTTGAGACTAGATGGTCAGTCTCAACAGCCTTGTAATTTCGCTAGCTGCAGTACCCTTCAAACCGGAACACAGTAATGTTTACACACTACTGCTTGGCGGCAGAATATCTGGTACTGCGGTGGTACCTACCTAGACGACCTCCTGCTAAGGAAATCTACCACCAAGTAAAACAAGTTACATTATTTATCAAGCTGAAATTCATATCAAATAATCAGGTCTACTGTCCCTTGGAGCTGTGAATCAAACTTATAAGCCAACGCAATCAAAAGATACAGCCGTTTATGCTTACTTAACTTTTACCTATATACCTACAGGTTTGTACGGAACCCTCAGTGCGCGACTCCGACTCGCGCTTGGCCGATTTTTTGTTTGTTTCATTACTTACTAGAACCATAAAAAAATACTATTAACATCTAAGTGGCCAGCCAGTATCAGAGTTAATATCCCATCCGAAGTAGGTATATGTATACCAGTGACGAAAACGTATTACAGACTGTTATGTAATCTATGTCGCAGGTGAACCCGGCTCTCACATCCCGGACCGCATTCCACGGGCAGGGCTAGACGCATTGTCGCCGCGCAGACCCACACCGGCGCACACTGCTTGTTTAGAACTTGATTGTAACCTTGTCTTGACTGTCCAAAACAACTGGTGCTTGCATACTTATCGAGTCAAGCCTTAAAAATCTGCCACCAAGCATCTAACAGCGTGTTCCGGTAGCCTCACTTGAGAGCCAGTTCAATTCCGACTAGGTGTGTTTACCATCTTCGACACTTAACATTAGAGCTGTGGTCAAACACCTAGCCTGTCAACCATAAAAAAAAATAATTATATATCATACTAACGAATTGTCTGTATGTTGGTATGTCTTCGTTACTACTTCATGCTAAAACGGTTAGACGAATTCGGATAAAATTTTGAATATAGTTAACATTTCAGCTACCTTCTCTAGGCCCAAAGCTTTGTAGCCATTTAAAATATAAGTATTAACAGATTTTATTATACAAGAAGTTTTTTGTGAAAGCTAGCTATGAAATGTTTGTAAGAACAACCTTTTTATACTCCAACATTGGCTCTGTTTGCTCATTATAAGGTATAACATTATATGTAACTACACTACCTGGGCGACTGAGCTTTGCTTGGTTCAGTACTATATAAATTATTTGGTCATGAAAACTTGCAAAACCATTTTTTTCCCAGATATGAGACCTGGCTAAATTGATTCGCCCCCAAAAACCTGCAGAACCAGCAAAATTGATCGAATTGTTAGAAGCACTTTCGAGATTTTAATAAGTATAAATACTATGTTTATTAAAATATTGCTCGTCTAATAATATTTGATAAACAAGGGCCTTATTTCTTCTATTACTTACATATTACTTTCTGAAATCACAGGTCTGTTGAGGCTAACCATCCAAAGTTTCAAAGCAGCGATGCCCTAGATTTTATTTGTTACTCAAAGTTCTGCGCGATAATGGTCATGAACATGCGTTATCGATTCTCATCAGGCGAGCGTGTCATTCATCTCATTATTTTTACATTAAAAAAGTCTAACACTCAACAACTAAGACATCCGTATTTTCTATCTTCTATATTTTTTGTATGATGTAACTTTCTCATGTATGTTATTGTTCTCTTAAACCAAGCGGACCGCATTCCGATGAAGACGGGCAGACTCCACGACGCCGAAACCAAGGCACCATACCCATTAACTTCAATATAAATATCTTTTATAATAAGTAGGCTTGCGTTTGACCTCCATCTCACCTGATGTTAAAGGGTTCTAGGATGGAGTACGCTTGTCTAGATATCGATACACTCTGGACTTGATGACACTCATTATATCCATCAAGGAACACCCACTCAGACAGCGCATTCCAATGTTGATGGTTCGCACAATGAAAGTGGAATCAAATCCTTTCGTTCAAGTTTTTGGAATGCCGAATATGACTGACTGTTCTTTTAACTCAATTGCTGGCAGATCTGCTTCCGGAGCTGAAGTGCGTAATATCTATTCCTAACCAGAACAAACATTTCTGCAAAGTTTTTTTTTTTTTTTGTATGTAACAAAAAAGTATGTATTTAAGTATTCTATCACTTAGGTTTCCTTAGTTAGCTTAGCCTTCCCTAGTTTGGAGCTAGATGGCGCTATGTGAAATCTATTCCGATATTTATCAGCAACGATATCGACTGACATCAGGTGAGTTGAGGTCAAACATTTAGCCTGTCAACCATAAAAAATGCATCGCGAAACAGACATAGAATACTAATACTATATTTATATCACAATCTAGATTACGGGTATAGTAAACACGATTATCACATTTTACAAATACTAATATATTTCAGACTAACTCGTATTAAATAAATAAATATCGTAGGACATTTCACACATTGCTTGGTTTGGGGCTAGATGCCGCATCTAGCTATCTAAGCTTGTACTATGGGAACCAAATAACCGACAGAATACTTTTTTTTGTAAATACATACTTATATTACATAAAGAACACCCAGAAAACAATACTTACTTACTAGATTATACTTAGTTTTGCACAAATTCTAACAATATCGAATTTCAACTAAAATCTTACAAAATAAGTGTATTTAAAACAAAATAAAGTATTATAAATATCTTATTGTCTAATACTATCTTATGACCTGCATTGTGAGAAACAACGGTCTTTAAATGGAAATATTAGTTGCGGTTATTCTCCGTTCATTTCTAACAATATGTTACAAAGTAAAGATAATTTAGCCACAAAGGCCCAAACACTATCAGAGACAATATAAACATTGAAACATTTGTGACCGAAATTGGTCCCCACAGAGACACCCGCATCCAAAAAGCTTTCACCACAAAACAAAGTGTTGAAAAAAATCAACAATACTGGAACTAAGCAGAAGTCAGTCTTTTGTACAATTTACTATAATGTGTTACATTTGGAATTGTCAAACACAATGAATCCTAAAAATTTGTGGAAACAATTTCCAAAGCCCCCCCGCAGATCGAAATTCGCAATGACAACGAAAGGTGTAACCAACAATGTTGAATTACAG
Source organism: Biston stratarius (assembly GCA_950106695.1). NCBI lineage: Eukaryota > Metazoa > Arthropoda > Insecta > Lepidoptera > Geometridae > Biston > Biston stratarius. The sequence continues at coordinate 9,972,684 of OX467115.1, read as the reverse complement.
AAGCAAACCTTAAATATATAATGTTCTACCATTACCGTAAATAAATATTCAGAAGTAGAAATTTTCAGATGCATAATTGGAAACACAGAAATTGTACAAACTAAATCAAAAAAAAATAATCTAATCAGATGCAATTTAAATTTTAAGTAAACGGCCGAGGGTTGAAATTTCGAAAGCATCTAAATGAAAGGATAGTTTTGCACTATTCATTGTATTTATTTTTATTTTTTCGCATGCACAGGATCATTACTGATGTATTGTTGTGTAATTTCACACGTTTGACGTCGCTGCGGGCGTTTCGAAGAGAGTTTAGCGGGAATCCTGAAGAATGGCAGATATAAATAAGGAATCGTATTGTTGGGTTTTCGACTAACAGTAGCATTTGGTTACCGCATTTTCTTGAATTGGTTCTTGAAACAATAATAAAAATAACTAGTTACAAAAGCAATGTTGTAAACCTTATAAATATACCTACGACAAACTAAGACAAAAAAAGACAAACCTATTTAGAAACATAAAAATAAATGATTCATATTGTGAATTGATTTAGTAGATTAGAAACTGATATTCTTTCAAAGTATATTATTCAATTTCCCACACTCATAAGCCGTTGATCTTTTTAAAACTTAACACCTTAACGTAACTCAGTACAGCAATAAATAATAATTTGACATTGATTCTTTTAAATGTAAAACTAGCTGTTGCCCTTTTTTTCATTAACGGACATAATATGTGTATCACACATCATCAGCTATAGGACGGCCACTGTTGGACATGGGCCTCCTCCTTGGGGGATTTTGCCAATACTCGCCACGCTTGGCAGGCGGGTTGGTGAACGCAGTTAGGTGTGATTGTTTAAGGAAGACGCTGCTGCCCATCTTCCGGATTACATCCCTTAGCCGACTCTTACGGCAACCACGGGTAGAGAGGGTGGGGCGCTATTCTTACGCCGGCACCACCACGGCAAAAAACTACATACATATACTACAAAAAACTACTTACATATGTGTATAAAATTTCAATAATGTAGCTTCTGTTAATCCTTGTGATATAAAGTAAATAATAATGATAAAAAAAACGTACAACATTTCACACAGCGCCATTTAGCTCCAAGTTAAGCAAAGCTTGTACTATGGGAACCAAATAACTGGTAAAATAGTTGCTATATAGTATTTCCTTGTTAAATTATAGTAAGATCAGATCAGCCGTGAAAAGGCAACAAACAAAGTGACAAAGTTACAAACGTTTTTATAATATTAAGTCTAGAGTAGCATATAGCTAATAGCCGCCAGTGTATAATCGTTACTACACCAGAAGCAAAGCCTGAGTATTCCTTACTTTCACAGTTAATTGTAAGTTTTTCTAAACTATTCTACGCATAACTTTATGTAAAATTTGGAAATAATTGAGAGATAGATCACATTCCATTTCATATAACATGCAGGTGTTCTATTTTGTCCCCCAAATAATAAATATTCAGAGATTAGCGTGACAATAGCTGCGTGCGCGCAGAATCAAGGTGCATATCACTGACCAATTGAATGTATTGTGCAACTAATTCTGTGAAATCGCATGAAGTTGATTTATAGAGAGTAAATACAAAGTAGGCTTTAGTATAACCGCGCATTGTCTATTATTCTTTGTATTCATTGTTGAAAAATGATTTTAAAAATAATTTCTGTCTAAATTATTTGTCTATTTATATACTTTTGTGTGGTTTTCATATGTTATCTATATACGTATGTTAAATTAATCTCTTAACAAAGGATTGTCAAATTAGGTTTTTTTTTAATGTTTGTCAGTCTGGATGTTTGACCATAGCTCACCTGATGTTAAGTGACGGTGTGGTCGAAGATGGTAAAGCACAACTAGCCCGGAATGGAACTGGCTCTCAAATGAGGTTGCCTGAACACACCGTTAGATGCTTGGCGGTAGATTTCAACATATTATTTATAATTTTTAACTTATTAATTATTACTTATTACTTTCTTATTTCTTTTTATACATTTATAAATAGTAGTTTGTATTCATTTCAAGTTGTTATTTATATGTTCGTTTCGTTAAGTTATTTTTATTAGCTAGTATATCTCCAAAAATAATATTGAGTATAATATATTTTTAAAGAACAAATCAAAATACATATATCAATAACATAATAGCTATAAATACCTATATAGGAACTGCTACAGAACGCAACAACACTATTATAATAAATGTCACAAAATATTCCCGGATTAACGAAATGTACCCACGATATTCAAATAAAATAACCTCTCCTACAATCGAGTGAAAACCTCAATGAGATTTAACAAGCAAGAGTAAAATATCGACTACCAAGCAACAGAACTGTCGAACGAAAACCAATATAACGAGATCTTGGAAGTGTACCTTTTTATGTATTTCTACAGGCCCAAATATAGCGGTCAGGTATTATGCCTATTTTATTATAGAAGAAGGTTTTCGTACAATTGAAAACGGCCGGTTCGAATCGAAAATATGGGAAGTCTCGAGGGAAAATCCAGGAATAAGGGTGACAAAGTTGTATTACAGCATTTCAACTTAGATTTGTTTAACAATGGATTAAAATGGAATACTACGGAATAAAATGGGATTCATCTACACCTGTATAGAAATATTGCTTAGTATTTCTGAAAGCAAAACGTCTCATTTGATTATTTTGTTGACATTTATATTAATGATAAAAATATGATACTTTAAAATAACTTAAATTTTGACTTTTAAAATAATGCTCTCACCTGTCTCTTCCATATTTGATTGTAAACCATATAATACTTAGTATTTAAAACATTTTGTACTATATGGAAGCAATAAATATCTTGAATCTTAAAAATAATATCGTTTTTTTTTTTAATTCAACATGTTTTACTTTTAATCTTGTGTGGAATTATTTTCAAAATATATAATTGCATGTGCTCAGAACTCACACGCATAGGCACGAACCTTCTTACAAAATTTTACTATCTAAAGTATTTGTTTTAATAGCTAGTTTCAAGAAACAGAAATAACAGCATTCATTGAGATTTTCCAGTAACTTTGAGCTAAATAATGGGCAACTGAAGTCCAATATCAACATAAAAATATATTTCGCATTATCGCTCTGACCTTTCTGCGAGTAGACTCGGAGTTCTATTACTGTTATTCCCATAAAGGTATTTAGATTTGTACCTTTTCATAAAGGTCAGTAAAAAACATGTAATGATCTGTTTTACTTTTTTTATGATTAGCATGTTGAGTGTTTAATCACATGTTTATCTGATGTTAAGACGGCGTGGTCGAAGATGATAAACACACAAAACCTAGAATGGAACTGGCTCTCAAGCGTGGCTGCCGGAACACATCGTTAGATGCTTGGCTGTAGATTTTCAATTTGAGGCGGTAGACTTTCAACTTTTCAACTATCAACATGCTATGGTTTCCTCACGATGTTCTGCTTCAACGGCAGCTCAAGCTCATTGTTGGGATTTGAACCCACGCCTATCGGCATGTGAACCGACCGTGCTAATCACGAAACATCATCGCTACAAAACTTAGACCAGACCAGACACCGACTACCCAGACTTTAGAAAAAAAACCGACTTCATTCCGCTAAGCCCAAACACGGATAAGTTACATTGTTTGTTACGGAGTTTCGGTGTCTACCGTCTGGTTTTATCATGATCTGACGATGAAGTCGAAAGGTAGACAGCTCATTGGGACTATTTTAATAATCCTAAATACCACGTGAAAGTCACAGGACAGCAAAATACATAATTTCGTTTACTCTAATGGCACATTTTTTCCACCTATTTTTGGTTTAAAAATCAAACTACTGTACTTATCGATTTTCATAAAATATCTATCTATCTGGATTCAATCTGAAAGTACCTATTTCCTTCTATTAAAAAATAAATAGTTTATGAATATCAGTGTTCAGAGTTACTAATATGTTTTAAATATAGAAGCAATTTGAAAACCTTCTTCTCTTTGGAAAACTGTTAAAAACGCGACGATTACTAACTATAAGATGCTGTTGATAAAAAAAAATTGGCATCAAACGTAAAGTCTATACAGAGAGTGCTAGATCTTGAAGTAGATTTTTGATAGAATCAACAGCGGGCCGATGTGGAGTGGTGTCGATAATGCTGGGCCCCCTCAAACCGCGTTTGAATGCAAAGTAAAATTCGGTTCGGTCGGAAAACTTATAGATTGTTATTCCAGAAGGGTTCCAAATTTGGTTACAGGATTTATATACCGTTATCAGATTTGCCATTCAGATTTACTCAGGGAAATGGTGTTTGTTTGTGATTTTGACGAAACGTGAGATATAATAATAAAAGCTTCTATTCTAGCTTCAGTTTGACTATAGATCACCTGATGTTAAGTGTCGAAGATGGTAACCACACCTAGCCTGGAATGGAACTGACTCTCTAGTGGTCACTCTATCAATTAATCGCTTTGACCTTTCCGTGAGTCAACTTGGATTACTGTTATTTGCATAAAGGCATATAAATTTGTGCCTTTTAATAAAGTTCAATAATCGGTAAAGTTTTATAGTTAACAGGTTCTGTGTTTATCCACAGCTCACCTGATGTTAAGTGACGGGGTGGTTGAAGATGGTAAGCACATCCAGTCTGGAATGAAACTGACTCACTGGCACAACAGGCTGCCTGAAGGAGGCTGCTTGGCGGCAGATTTTAGCTAGCCTACCTACCTGCTATGGTTTCCTCGCGATCGTTTTCGTTTTCTTTCACTGGTAGCTTAAGTATCTTGCTTTTGTTTATAAGAGAACTCCTTTTCTTTTTTTATGATACCTATTGAAATATGAACGTATAATAGTAAGTTTCTAAGTGGTAATCTGATCTCTCCTGATGGTAAGGGATAACGCCTGCTTATGGTTATGGCAGCTGTAACAAACTAAACAAAATCCAGGGCTGCTTTGGTATTATGTCTTTGAAATAAATGCTAATAACAAGTATAATTAGGGAAATTTAAAAAACACGAACACCCTTTAATTTTTTTTTTCTCAAAATAATTATAGCCTATGTCATTCCGGATGATTTAAGGACTCTAACGAAATCCCATACATCCAAGTCTGTTAAAGCATTTAAAAGTTATGTCGAAATAAACAAACTCACATACATGAACCCTGAAAACATTATACTTCTTTTTTTTGAGCAGTCCTGTAAATAAAATAAATAAAAATCTGTAAATAAATCTGTCCTTACGTACCTACTTACAAAAAGATATTGAAATTTAATTTATGATGTAACTGAATTAATAGAACACATTTCTACGCCACCATCAAAAATGTTACCCACAATAAAATCGCATTCCTTTGTTATTGAAAATTAAATTTACGACCGAATCATTGTTTAAGCACCATATTTAGTTGTCACTAAAAAGTATTCCCAGTGCCATAAATCAAGAGTGCAATTTAAAAACAGGTTCTTATATTATTGTTGTACCGTTGTCTCAACCTTTAGTGGTACATAAACTTTATAGTAACAATGAGCACTTGACTTTTGAATCTTTCGTACCACACGCGAAGACTTTTCTACGCGACTAACCATTCATACAAGTCCTGGGTTGTATCGTGGATGTTTTATAACGTAGATCACCTTACACTGGAGGGTTGACACCAATACCATTTTATAAAAGTGAATTTATTATACACATATTGTTATCACGTAGGCTGAGACGTCGTTACAGACAATAAAAGTAATTTTTATGAGTGGTAACCCTACATATTAATAAATTAAAAACTCTAGGGTTCAGAAACAAAGCCACTTACCTCGTTTTCTGAACATCTAAGATTCATCACCCCTACGTACAAAAATACTAGGGTTGCCTATTTTATAATATCAATTGATGTACATAAGTTACAGGTTTATTTTTATGAAATTAGAATTTAAAACTACAAATGAAATATATTTTGTTTAAGTTGAGTTATCTATAGAGCTTATTTCAGACATATTATTTATACGGGATTGTTCACGTAAACGTGAAACAAATTTTCCAACCTCAACCCGATACGGGTTAGTCTTCTATTTATCCCGAACCATAACCTAGCTATTTTTTTAAAATGTAAAAGTAGTGAAACGAACGAAACTCTCTCCTGATGGCATATTTATCTCTTAAGATAACTTGGGTATCGCTACAATGGTACTGGCTAAGCCATGTGACAGAATTTTGAGTAACAAAATAATTTTGGTACTCACTACTTTGGGAAATTTGTTGGTTAGTTTTAATAGCCCTGTAATTTCGCAAACTACAATACTCTTCAAGCCGGAACACAATATTTTTTAAACACTACTGCTTGGCGGCAGAATATCTGGTGGTACCTACCTAGACGACCTCCTGCTCAGGAAATCTACCACCGAGTAAAAGTCAATCCTAGTCTTTTATGTCAATTCTATTTAAAGTAATTTACTTATCAAACTCATATTTCAAATGTGATTGTAAAATTCAGTCACTTCCAACCCTATATTCTAGGGCTGCTCCTGATTGGGTGCGTACACAGTACAGTTTTGTCGAGTACCCCAAATTAATTTTTGAGAACAAAATCCATTAGCGAATGAAGCTTTTTTAACTATTGTTTAGGGTTGTCCCATAATTTACGCGTGGAACCCGATTGAAGTCTTTTCTAAACTGCAGGGCGGAGAATGCGCATTGTGAACCAAGTTAAGAATACATCCAATCAAAAATTGCCAGCTCTATTACGATGGAGTAGAGTTGCCTTTGCTTCATATTTCAACTAAATACCTGATTTTTATCCGAGCAAAACGGTGTTGTCTTGTCAACTCTATGATTTATTCGCGCAATTGTCTATAGTTCGATGCGTGTAAAGAGAATTTCCATTTGTACCGGTACAGTGTAGTTTTTGTGCCAGTTTAATTTGACATTGTTACGGTGGCATTTATGGCAATGTATTTATGACTGAAGGGATTCTTTGTATTTTTATTAAATTTTGAATAGGTATTGAGCTCTTTTTGGATAATGATGTAGGTAAAGAATCGGTATTGCTGTTCGACATCTTATTAAACACTATTTGTGTTTTCTTATAATTTTCTAAATAATTACCTAACCTCCGATAGTAGGTATAGGTAAATTCAATAAACGCCAATTCCAGAATGAATGTTTTTTTTAATATCTCTTGAAAATTAGAAGTTGGTCTAAAAATTATTGACATATATGATCATTTAATAAAACACGTCACAAAAGAAGCAGATATTTTTTGTACTTAAAAAACAATATTAAGCCAAAACAGACAAACGTTTTAGACAAAACAAATAGAGTGTCCATCGGCGATTTAAAACATCGAATGATTTGTATACCAGTGACGTACCAAGAGGGGGTCTTTGTTATAAAAGGAATTGTCCTTCAATTTTTTTCCATTCATATAGTATCTTACATTTAAACTCCACCTTATAGTCAATCTCACACAAACTTATGAGTCGGCCAGATAATAATCTTTAGAACGACATAATATTAAAATTATAACAAGTAAAGTATGTAAAACTGTAAATTTCTGTTGTTGACAATAATTAATTATCAAACACTTTGCAGTGCTCTAAATCTACAAAACTACCGTCATAAATAATAAGTTGAAATAAACTAGGCCTTCTAGCCCTTAAAAAAACCTCGCTTCGCCCAGTCCGCCAATTTTCAAGCGTCATTGTTTCGCTCATCAGCTGTGTACATCGACCGTAATGCCCCATTCTGTATTCATGTCGGATAATCCACACAATGACGTGTGTGACGATCAAAATAACTATAAAAATACAATAAGCAGCTTATTCGTGTTGTGCGATTGTGCGCGACTGTACCAGATGAGTCGACTAGAAAGGTAGCTACAATGTTTTGTGACGTGTGTATGTTTTGTGTATTTTTGTTTTAAATTCGATTTATATGAAAAAATATTTTTTTTGCTCTCCTGATTGTAAAAGATAACGCCTGTCCATGACCATTTTGAGTGACAAATCATCACGAGCATCGCTTGCTTTGAGACATTTAATGGTTAGTCTTAACAGCCCTGTAATTTCGCTAGCTGCGGTACTCTTTAAACCGGAACACAGTAATATTTACACACTAATGCTTCACGACAGAATATCTACCTTTTTGTTATTTGCTATTTAATAGGTAATATTGTTTTTAAAGTAGGTACCTATTCACCTCAAATTAGGTGCATAATTAATAGGTAGAGACTATTTATCATGAACACCAGAACACTTCAAATCAGAAAAATTAAAAATATAACATAAACAAGGAACGTAAGATCTAATGCCACAAATGGCGGCCTTATCGTTAAAAGCCAAATAATAAGTACAAAAGTAAGTTTTTGGACGCCATAATACAATTTCTTTACGTCCATGATGTTTGCATTTGTTTTGTAAATAAAAAAAAAGGGATAAAGACTTTAAGCTTTATCTCTTTTTTTTTAATGGTTTGAGACTTTGGTAGGAAAATCTGATCGATAAAACTAGTGAAATTAAACACAATACTTTTCAATAAAATTATGCTCAAATAGTATAAAACAAGTTCGCAGTCCGGGCCTGTCTGTGTCCGAATACAAGAAGTATAAATATATGTAGTATGTATAATAAGTATATACCAAACTATACAATGGAATTTGAAATGCTTTTCACTATCGCGTGGAAAACGAAGTTTAAGAAGGTTTGCATGTACAATACATTCTAATTAAACTTTTGTATAAGTAGAGAAATTCAATGTTTTGTAATCAAGTTGTTGAATGAATAGGATGCGAAATGATAATGATGGCAGATAGTTAGTAATTTACAAATTCATAATATCGAGTAAGTTTGATAAATTGTTAAGAGTTTTGTGTGCAGCTGTACATTCTGAATTCGAATTTTGAACTTCGAACAGTAAATCCATTTCAAAATGGCGGCCTTTTGTTAGCAATTAGGTGAAGTGTACCGGCGAAGATTTAATCCTATTGGATGCTTTGTGTGCTCAATTATAAAATGCGTTTGCGCCATATTGTATTCACAAAACGTTTATAAAATGTATTGTGAAAGCACCTTTACATTGCTTTATGGTGCGGATTAAGTTTTTGGTAAATTGGGTCATCTATGTTTTTTAACAAAATAGTTATGAGTAATAAATCCGCCTTCAATGATATCTTGCAATATTCTTTTATAAATATTTGGTCGGTAAAACGACAATACACTTCCCTATTGTTGTTTTCATAATAGAACAAAAACATAAAATATAAGTTTGTAGTATTTATTTTTGTTAATCGTACCACTTATTTTTTTATTTAGATACATTGGTATATTCATTCGAATTCGCAATGACGTATTTATCTTGTAGAAATGTCAACCGGCTACCTACATAATACAGACAAATGATAAAGGGTAATTCTTTAGTCAATTGAATTGGACTATTTCTTCATTAGATATTCTTGTAGTATTAATTTGGGAAAAGAACAAAACAGTTACAAAATAAGGGCTCATCTCTCAGCATGATGCTGGTCATACTAAGAGCTATGACCTACTAAGTGGTCTTGCTTTGCATAATTGAGACAAGAATGTATCTAAGCCACGTCACAATATTTTCCTTCACCGGGATCTTAAAGCTTGCCTTTTTTTTTTAATGGCTGACAGACTAGGTGTTTGACCACAGCTCACCTGATGTTAAGTGACGGTGTGGTCAAAGATGGTAAAGCACACCTAGCCTGGAGTGGAACTGGCTCTCAAGTGAGGCTGCCAGAACACACCGTTAGATGCTTGGCGGCAGATTTTCAACTTGAACGTGGTAGCTAGCCAGCCAAGTACTAGAAAGTACCCTACCACCACGCTATGGTTTCCTCACGATGTTTTCCTTCACCGGCAGCTTAAGCTCATTGTTGGAATTTGAACCCACGTCCTTCGGCATGCGAACCTACCGCGCTAACCACTGAGCCATCATCGCTACAAAAAGCATAGTTGGGATTTGAACCCACATCTTTCGGTATGTGATCCGACCGAGCTAACCACTGAGCTATCATCACAACAACAGTTATACATTTTCTTTTTATACTCTAACACACGTTTTAAAATAACCGCTTGGACTATAACCTATCGTGCCATATTTCTACCTACATAGTTAAAGAAACCACAAAAAAGGTCAATTCAATGACGTCACATTAGGGCCGCCACACACAGCTGCCCGGTATCTCTTCGATCTAAAGCCGATGTTGTACTTAGCAAAATACACATTTTTATCTTAAGCACGAATCTGGTTCTTCCCTAATCTGCCTTTTGTGTGTATGTTTGTTTGTATGACAGAATGGGGAAGTTTTTGCGCAATTAGAGGCCGGAGATTACCGCGGGGTGTCAATATACGATCGCTCCTATTAAGTATCTTGAGATTGGTTCTTTTGATCGTTTTATGGATTTGTGAATAGCTTTTTTGGGAAATGGACAGTTATTTTTGTTATAACAAGGAACGGATGAAACTTTATAAGCATCGATTAGATGAAACAAAATTATAACATATTATTATTGAGACGAAACCTGTTAGCGTTCAATGGTATCGCCGTGCGTGGTGTGGAACCCGTACAGTGCCTAGAACTTGCCGCCCAGATGGTTTAAGTCGCTGAGATAAATAAATATCGTAAGACATTACACACAGGGTCATCTTTTTTTTTTTATGTCTGACTGGCTAGGTTTTTGACCACAGCTCACCTGATGTTAAGTGACGGTGTGGTCGAAGATGGTAAATCACACCTAGCCTGGAATGGAACTGGCTCTCAAGTGAGGATGCCGGAACACACCGTTAGATGCTTGGCGGTAGATTTTCAACTTGAGGGTGGTAGCTAGCCAGCCGAGTACTAGAAAGTACCCTACCACCACCCTATGGTTTCCTCACGATGTTTTCCTTCACCGGCAGCTCAAGCTCATTGTTGGGGTTTGAACCCACGCCCTTCGGCATGCGAACCTACCGCGCTAGCCACTGAACCATCATCGCTACGAAATTTGACCCCAAACTAAGCAGAGCTTGTGTGATGGAAGTCAGATAACTGATAGAATACATAAATACTTTTTTTTTGTTGTAAATACATACTTATAATACATACAGAACACCCAGACACAGAACAAACATTTGTTTATACCAAACAAAGATTTGTCCTTGGTGGGAATCGAACCCACGCCCTACAGCTCAGGCAGGCATACTTCCAATGAGCCAACAGGGCTGTCATAATAATATGTGCGAGACGCCTATGCGACAAGCTTTTAATGTAATATTTTGCTATACTTGTAGAGATATCACCATATCAAAAGCCGATGATCCGATTTTACCCCACAGTCTTGTTTGTCCAACTCTCCTTATCGTATATCTGCAGATGACAGTTCACCTAATTGATTGTTTTTCCACTTCTTAGGGTTCCTTGCCTATCGAAAGCGATCGGAAACTTTCTTTGAAATTAAAATTTTAAAAAATTACTGTTAAAATTTCGGAAAAAAACTAATAAATTTGTAGTTTACTGTAATAAGCACAATGAAAAACTTTAATTCTAAAATAATTTTAAATAAAAATATTGTCTTTGATGCAGTTTTTCTAATTTTTTTTTGGTATTATAATACCAAAAAAAAAAACATCTAATCAGATACATCTGATCTGAGCGCACTCTTTAAAGTGTATCCGGTAGAAAACCGACAGATAAGAAACTTTGCGTCGATGTTCCAGGCTTTCAAGCCTTTCAAGCGAATTGTTGCTTAATGATAACAATTGAATTTTTTGAAACGAAAACTCTTTAGTTACGTTGAGTGACTTTTTGCTAGGATCAAAATTTATGGATTCGCGTCGCTGACATACTGATGTGACGTGTTTTAGTTTTCATTTCACTCGGCAGTCCACACAACGGCCTTTTTTTATAAATTTAGTTTTCAATAATCTCCTAGGTGAGTGTCATAAATTATCTTCATTTTATTAAACACCATACTACATGAATCAAATAAGTAAGGCAATAAATGATTCATTGCTGTGTGGCTCATGTAAATATTAATAAAATCAAAAGAAAATCATTTTGGTATTTATTATTTCTGTGATGATTATTATTATTTATTATTAAATAAATATCGTGGGGCATTTTACAAAAGCGTCATCTGGTCCCTGACAATGCAGAGCTGGAATGCTGTAGGAATCAGATAACTGATAGAATACTTTATACTCTTTTTTTTTAAATAGTTATAATACATACAGACACAGAACAAACATTTATCTTCACATACATTTTTGCCTTGGTGGGAATAAAACTCACGCCCTACAGCTCTTGAAGCTGATATTCTACTAAATGAGCTAAGATGGCTGTCTAATTAATTTTGAATTAATAATAATATGAGTAGTGGGCGAAAGAAACTTTACTTTTACTTTCACATTACATGGATTTTTGTACTGGCCCCTAGTATCGCAGTTTAATACTGCAGTTGTCGGTTTATCAATTCTTATTTTCTCGGTCCTCACGAGACGCTTGTCCAAGAACTTGTGATTGGTAATTCAACTATTTAAATTGAGAATAGATTGAAAATATGCAAATAGATTTGTGTTTTCTGAAGCATTTGTCTGGTTTTAAAAACATTAATAAATAAATAAAATACAATTACATATATTTAATGTTATGTATAATTATTATAATTAATATTACCACTAAAAGTAGATTTATATCAATCTACCTTTACCACCAATTATCTATTGTTATTTATGTATTTTAATATTTTTTATTTACTTTTACTTCATCCTAAGCATAAGCTTACTATGTAGTTGATACCGCAGTACTTAATATCTCCCACCCAGCAGTAGTGTGTAAACATTACTGTGTTTCGGTTTGAAGGGTACTGTAGCTAGCAAAATTACAGGGCTGTTGAGACTAGCCATTGTTTTTTTTATGGTTGACAAGTTAGATGATTGACCACATCTCACCTGATGTTAAGTAGCGGTGTGGTCGAAGATTGTAAAGCACACCTATCCTGGAATGGTACTGACTCTCGAGTGAAGCTGCCGAAACACACCGTTAGATGCTTGGGGAGAGATGTTCAACTTGAGGGTGGTAGCTAGCCAGCCGAGTACTAGAAAGTACCCTACCACTACGCTTTAGTTTCCTCACGATGTTTTCCTTCACCAGCAGCTGAAGCTCATTGGGGTTTGAACCTACGCCCTTCGGCATGCAAACCGACCGCGCTAACCACTGAGCTATCATCGCTACCAAAGTTCTGTGTATCGCAGCAATGGTCATAGACATACGTTATTTTAACTTGAAATGTAGTAAAAATATGACAGAAGCTTCGCCAAGGTTAGTTCAAAAGGAGCTGCCGTAATTTTTCTCCCGCCGACACAACTCTAGTTCCAATTTCACGACAGAAACAGACTAGCTGCCCATTGTCAAAGAATATCTCTACGATTCGACACACGTTTAACAAACGGTCGCTGGCAATATTTTTTGCACTATTGTAACTGTTTAAATCACTCTGACCATAACATTTTCCAGAACGAAGTAATTATCTTTTTTGTTCAAACAATAAAGACGTCTGGACATCACTATTATGTTTCTAGTCGTTATACAACACTCATTATCGTGGTTCCGAAACAGCACGATACCAATTTCCACCAAAAACATTGTAAACCTTAACACGATTTAACAAAGTTGAAATTACTTTACGAGAAAAGTTTTAAAATCGGCCAACCTTGCCGGCTACTCCAACCGTTTCATTACTAAGAAGTTCTTAAACAAATAGAAACTGCGAAAAATCAAAAGAAATGTCCACAAACATTATTGTCTATGAACAAAAGATATAACGCATTTATGCATCGTGAATAGATGACTGCGGCAAAGTTATGCCACAATGCCTTTGCGAAAAGGTCTCTAAAACAACAGCTAGACGATAATGTCATAAATGGACTCTTTGGAATGTGTCTTTTCTTTTATAATGCCTCTCTATTGTTGTAACATGTCATAAAAATTAACTTCAGAACCATCGGCGAAAGCTTTGACGGTAAAAGATATTGCCGTACTTCAAAAATTCTATAACGGTACATCTCTAATCACCATCAACGGTAAATTGATCTTTATTGAAAAGTGACGAAGTTGTGTTTTCATTATCCCTGATTATCTAGTTAAGGCGATGCTTATAAAATGTAAATCTTTTGTCTAAACAATTACAACGAGTATTGTAGCGGGCATTCATTTGTGTTTCTTGTTCTATTGATGCGTGTTTTTGTTGCCTGGGTGTTCGAACCACATCATAAATCACTCGTTACGAGTAAATGGACAATTTGCATTTATCCATCAACTCGTTAACCGATTATAAACCTTAAGGTTATGGAATTTCGAACCATTAGTTTTAAGTGTCGACATGAAAATGTACATAGTAAGTTAGATGTTTTTATACTGAGTGCGAATTCAGATGTTTAAATAAGTCATTAATTCTCAATTGTCGAACTATAACATTAAACGTTAGTATACCTATACGTATGTATGTATGTACATAAATAAATTGTTAGTAAAAATAGAAAATAACATTTATCATCAGCCATAAGACGTCCACTGCTGGACATAGGCCTCCTTCTGGGGGGTTTTGACAATACTCGCCACGCTTGGCACGCGGGTTGGCGAGCGAAGTTGGGTGTGATTGTTCAAGGAAGACGCTGCTGCCCATCTTCCGGATTACATCCCTTAGCCGACTCTTACGGCAACCACGGGTGGAGAGGGTGGGGTACTATTCTTACGCCGGCACCACCACGGCAAACATTTATTTATTTCAGGCTATTAGCTCATAGTATAAAGAATAAAAGAAAAGTGTTACCAAAACCATATACTTGATGGTAGATCTCCTTAGCAAGAGGTGGTCTGGGTAAGTACCACCACAGTACCAGATATTCTGCCGCCAAGCAGTAGTGTGTAAATATTACTTTGTTCCGGTTTGAAGGGTACTGCAGGCCTAGTAATTACGGGGCTGTTGACACTAACTGTCGAATCTCAAAGTAATGAGCGGCAAAGCAGCGATATCCTAAACTTTGTTTTGCTACTAAAATCGCTGTGTAACGCTGCGATGGTCATGGGCATGCGTTATCTTTTACCATCAAGCGTGCGTATCGCTCGATAGATGATAACCGTATCATCTCTTAATGTAGTAAAAAGAAAGTGAAATGAACGAAATGTTTATATGTATACCTCTCATATCTGCATCAGTGTTTGGTTACATTTTTTGTGTATTCCGTCGGTTTTAAGTATTACAATATATTTTTTAATAAACTAATCTTAGTTAAAGTCACTCAAATGAAGTCATGGCTAAGTTCAGGTCATGCGCCAGTATGTAGGAGCCATTTTAATAGAACGACACTCAAAGTTAGCTCCGCGGAGCCTCTATGAGGTCTCCGCGAAAGTATGGGTCATGATTTTATTTTATTTATTTTGTAATATTTTACATGGGAAACGAACAGCTGCTAATCGATAAATTAAATAAGAGACAAGTGATAACACAAAAGCTGTAAAAGTTTTCACTTGTGCTAACTATATTAAGTTTAAGTGCCCCGAGCCCGCACCGATGCGGGGATAGATGTTAGAATACCATATTATTATACACATACAGTATAGAAACAAAATCGAAATTTAAACAATATGTTAAATTATAAACAGATAAATAAATAAATAAATTGACAATATAAGTAATTCAATAATGAAAAATAACTAAAGAGTTACTCTATACATATAAATATTCTAACATAAAGTAAAAAAATAAATAACAAAGCCTAAAAAGTAAGTAAGTAGGTAAGTGTAAAGTGTAAGATTAGTAGTAGTGGAATGCGTAATACTAATATGAGAGCGCGACATTTCACCCAGGAGCATAGTCAACAGTTAAACACTGACTCAACTGACATTAAAAAATACACATAAAACAGTTTTTTGATTACTTTAGAGCTCCGTCAAATATTTCCCTTTCAGTAAAGTTTGAGAACCGCTGCACTAGAAGATTCGACGGAGTTTTGAAAACGTGTAACTGTGTAACCAAATTATAGGAACTTCCTAACAAACAAAACAAACAAAAACTTTTCAAAACAACTTTAGCTAAATATTCATTTAATTAAATTTTCGAATTCTAACGTCGACTCTGATGCTACCCGATTATATTCAAAAATCAAAATCAATTTGTATGGCATACATTTTGGACACATTAAAATTAAGTCATTGACCATTTGACATATTGATGTCAAATAATGAAACATAGTTATAAAAAAAAAATCTCAATCATGCTTGCACCTATTTTTATGAAATTCTACTAATTAGTAGAATTAAATCTGTCGCTTAACACCTAACGGTGTGCTGCAGCAGTCATTTGAGAGCCATATCCATTTCAGGCTAGATGTGCTTACCGTCTTTGACCACACCGTCACTTAACATCAGGTGAGCTGTGGTCAACCATAAAAAAATCTATCAGTTATCTGATTCTCATGCATGGTGGTAGGGTACTTTCTAGTACTCAGCTGGCTAGCTACCACCTTCAAGTTGAACATCTGCCGCCAAGCATCTAACGATGTGTTCCGGCAGCCTCACTTGAGAGCCAGTTCCATTTCAGGCTAGGTGTGCTTTACCATCTTCGACCACACCTCACTTAACATCAGGTGAGTTGTGGTCAAAACACCTAGACTGCCAGTCATAAAAAAAAAAAACTCGTAGTATAAGCTTTGCTTGGTTTGGGGTTAAATGGTATAGCATCATAAGCAACCATAGCAATCAAATGCCCGTTCATATTTATTTATTTAATTTTATAAATTGAATTGAACAATGCAATTCGTTTTAGTTGTTTACGTAACTACATGCAATTGTGTTAAATTTTTCTATGGAGAAGGCAAACCTGAAAGCGCCTTGAAAATTTTCGTTTCCTGATAAAGACCACTTGTATTGTAAATAAGTTGTCCACTTAAGACGCCGCATAATCGAATATTATAAAGCCGTCAGTTGTTAAGTGCCGTTACTTTGAAGTACAGGGGTAAATTGGCTATTCAGTACACAATGAGTGATCACGGTCCACAGTGAGTGACCACAGTGAGTGATCAGGTGTTTACGCGTGTAATTACACTTATTCACATATTTGAGCATTGATTGGTTAAATATAGCTGTCAGAAATAATCAACATTTTACGTAATGTTGTCATGTATAAAAAAAGTTGTCCGTCTCGTGATTTAAACGGTACGGTAGTCACACAGAGAAACAACGAAGTGTATAGTATTCGTAGGCGCACACACACAAGAAAAACAAGAGTAGTGGCGTAGCATTTGAGTCGGTTTTACTGCCAAGGCGCGACATTAGATGCTCCACATCAAAAGTGTTGTGTTGTGAAACTATCACGTGGGAGACAACCATTGAGTATATTTAACTACATTCAACAAGAACTTTATTAACATCATCATCATCAGCCTATCGAATTCCACTGCTGGACAAAGTCTTCTAAGACACACCACTCAAACCGATCTTCAGCTTTTCGCTTCCATCCACCGCCAGCTATCCGACGTATATCTTCATTCAATCGAGTCTCAGGGCGTCCTATGCTACGTTTGCCAATCCGCGGCCCTAGAAAAACGTCTACCCCAGCGGTTATCGGTTCTGCGGTTTATATCCAGCCCCCCTTTATTTTTCACCGACACGACATAGCGAATGTATACACGTATGACAACCCTTTACTGAAAAAAAAAAATACTGTACAATAAAACAAATAATATGAAGCCAATAAACATCTCTTTCAACAAAATTCCTTGTGATGTAACGGGGTAAACTTTACTTGCTAGCCATTCAGTGAGAATGAAACCTTATCATTTAACACTAAATGTTCTTCTAACTGAAGTTTTTTTTATGAGTTATACAGTTAAGGTAATACTTATTGTTTTCGTCCAAGTCATGAACAATACAAAATTCATAAGTATTACAGAATGAGTTGAATAAAAACTTTCAGACAAAGTTATGTAAGTACTTATGATAAATAATATTATGAAATGAAAGCTTTTTTTTTTTTTTTTTTTAATTTTTACTTTCGTTGCGTGATAAAGTTTTAGAGTTTAGACAAAGGTACCCAGAGTTGAAAAGAAGTTGGAAGTTTTGTTTTGACGAGACATTACAATGGATGCTTTTTAATCAAAATTTATGTAACATATTTGTTTGTTTACATCAGTGTTCAGTCTCAAACGTGGCACACCTTAAAAAACACGGACAAGTGCGTGTCAGACTTGCCCACCGAGGATTCTGTACGCACTAGTCATCATCATCATCATCAGCCGTATGACGTCCACTGCTGGACATAGGCCTCTCCCATTGACTTCCACAAAGACCGGTTGGAAGAGGCTCGCATCCAGCGCACTAGTAGGTATGATAAATATAGTTTGGGAATCGAGTGTTGAAGTTTTTTTTTTTTTTATATAACTGACAGGCTTGGTGTTTGACCACAACTCACCTGATGTTAAGTGACGGTGTGGTCGAAGATGGTGTAGCACACCTAGCCTGGAATGGAACTGGCTCTCAAGTGAGGCTGCCGGAACACACCGTTAGATGCTTGGCGACAGATTTTCAACTTGAGGGTGGTAGCTAGCCAGCCGAGTACTAGAAAGTACTCTACCACCACGCTATGGTTTCCTCACGATGTTTTCCTTCACCGACAGCTCAAGCTCATTGTTGGGGTTTGAACCCACGCCCTTCGGCATGCGAACCGACCACGCTAACCACTGAGCTATCATCGCTATACTCGTGTATATGCGTTACATCGCTATCGCTATACTTTTCGTCATAAACTGAAAATTACACATCGTAAAAATATTAAAATTTCGTCACAATGTTTTCCTTCGCCGGTAGCTTAAGATTATTGTTGGGGGTAGAACCCACGCCCTTCGGCGTGTGAACCAGCAGCGCTAACCACTGCGCTGATACTATAAAAAATGTATTTACAAAAGAAAAGTTATCAGCTATCTGGTTCCCATAGTATAAGATTTGCTTAGTTTGGGGTTAGATGGCGCTTTGACAAATGTCCTACGATATTTATTATTAATATTTGCATCAAAATCTCTTCTGTAACTCGACAGAGATTCCCCCTTACTTGACGCGTAACTCAGTAATCGTTTCAACTTTCTAAGAAACTCCTTTGGCTTTTCCCTGCCTTTTGTTCAAGTCCTACCATGCAGTGTCACTTCCCCGAACTCTACTTTATTTCTCTTATTCCTATGACGCTAAAATTGAAAATTAAACTTCGATGCAAGATAAGAGCATTTAGAAGTGTTGTGTTTAATTAAAATGTCTTTGAGGCTGTTTCTATGGACCTTCCAATTAGGTTTTAATGTAATTGTGCTTTTTTGAAAATTTTTTACTTTTTTAACACGACTGCCCAAAAAAAGGAGTGTAATGTTTTTAGGGTTCATGTATCATATTGGTATACATATGTAAGTTTTTTTATACCACCATTTGCATTTATATGTCACAATAGATTTGGATGTATGGGCTATCGTTAGAATCCTTCCATCATCCCAAATGACATGGGCTATAATTTTTTTTTGTTAATGAATTTCGTTCGTAATTTATTTTCTTAATTTGAATTCTTGTTAAACTTTAATGTGCTAACTTTTACTAAAATATCTGTATAGGTAGCAATGATAGCTCAATTGTTACCGCGGTCGGCTCACACGCTGAAGGGCGTGGATTCAAGCCCCAACAATGCTTTAAGCTGCCAGCGAAGGAAAACATCGTGAGGAAACCATAGCGCAGGGTACATTCTAGTACTCGACTGGCAAGCTACTACCCTCAAGTTGAAGATCTGCCGCCTAGCATTTCGCGATGCGTTCCGGCAGCCTCACTTGAGGGCCAGTTTCATTCTAGGCTAGGAGTGCTTTGCCATACCACACCGTTATTTAATATCAGGTGAGTTGTGGTCAAACACCAAGCCTGTCAGCTATTAAAAAAAAAAAAAAATGTACCTAAATCAAAAAAAAGGTTGGATTACTATCAGTAGTCTTTCCTACAGTAATTTTCAACTGATAAGAAACAACTACTACCAATTACTGTTGTTATTATTTACTTTTACAGTTAGAGCGGTCTTGCGGGTTCAAACGTTTTCAACAGTTTGCCCTTTGTAAGCGTGAAATAACTGTGAGGACCTTAATGACAACTTAATATTAATTTTAACAGGAATACTTATTATAAAAATAAATAAATATCTTTGGACATTACACTACCTAACCCCAAACTAAGCAAAGCTTGTACTATAGAAATCAGATAACTAATAGAATACTTAAATACTTTTTTATTGTAAGTACATGCCTAATATAAATACATACAGAACATCCAGACAATTTTTTTTATACTTTTTATTATGTCGATAATATTTTTTTTATATTGACATGCTTGTATATTTTGACATTTCGTTTTTTATTCATTGACATGTAGGGGAGGCCGGGGTTCAAAGTGCCGGGGGCAGGTTGTTCCGATTGAAATAGCTCCGCGAAGAAAAGAGATAGCAATAAGTGTGAAGTGCATCGCGAAACGTCATATCATCGCGCCATTGCGTCAGTCATTTTAGTGACGGTCTGCCCGCGTGTTAGCGTGGTAGTCGATTGGTGACACTCAAACATCACGTAAGTAAATTTTTCGTCATCATACTTTTTGGTCTATTTCAATCAATTTTCTAGCTATTTGTGTGTTACTTGCTATTATCTGTCGAGCAAACTACAGTGATTAACTTTTTAATATCGTTTTTGGCTTTTTCAAACGTATTCTATCATAATTGGATGTTACTTTAGAAAATGGAATTTGGGGTTCCAAGTTCCTCTGGTGGGGGGCTAGTTGTTCCGCAGAAACTACTGCAAGAAGATAATCATGGAAGTGATAGTGAAGAAGAGACCATGGAATGGTATTGTCTAATATGTTGCGATTTATATTCCAACTCACGACCAGGTGAACAATGGATTGAATGCGTCATGTGTAAGAATTGGGCTCATTCAAAATGCCTGAAATCTGAAGATGTTCATTCTTATGTTTGTCAAAATTGTAATTCTGACGACGACTCTGAATATTTTTTTTTAAGTTACTGAAATTAATCTGTTTTTACAGAGTAGGTTATAAGTTTAGATTATTGATCTCAGTAAAGTCATTGCTATAAGACTGAATTAAGAAACTATAACTCGAAATGTTAAAATTTGTTATTTTTTGTGTTTTCATTAAAAGAAATAATTTTGTTTTTTTTTTGACAAGCAAACGTTTGTCAAAGTTGATTGAGTAATATTAAAAATGTTTATTATTCTTAAATCTATTAATTAAGTTGTACTACACCATTAACTGGTAGTTAATGCTTGTTATTATTTTATGTTTGCAGTTATGTTCATTACATTTTTTAATTTTGTTGAAAAGTTTGTAAAAAACATTAAGATTTTGTACTTTTCTAAATAAAACTCTAATAAATATTCAATTACATATACCTAATTTATTTTATATAATTTTTCCAGCTAATACTACATTATTAGGGACTGGAGTTGGTAAGCGGAACAACTTACCTCAGCTGAGGAACAACCAGCCCCTTTGTGGAGCGAGTTGTTCCTTGTCGACTTTTTACAGAAAAAATATCCTGAGCAATAATATATGCTTATTTCAAAGAACTTAAGTTTACAATTTGAAACAAGAATAAATTATGCACCATTTTATATAGGAATCGTTGATTTTAAACATTTCTATTACATTTATATTGCCTCCGACTCCAAAATCGGAACGTCGAACCCCGGTCTCCCCTAATCAGTGTTTTAAAACTCTTTTAATGATATTACGAAATTAACTTGTAACATTGGTGTTATCAATAAAATATTTGTATTTGACACAGAACACATTTGTTTATGCCACAAAATGTTTGTCCTGGGTGGGAATCGAACCCACGCCCTACAGCTATAAAGCAGATATACTACTAACGAGCCAACAGGACTATCAAAATTACATACTTATAGGCTGTTTTTTTTTATTATTTTTATTATTCCTAATTAAATTTAAACATATTATTATAATTAAAATGATAAATATAAAATAACTAAAATATATTATTAAAAGGAGTCCCTTTAGGCAAGGTTCCGAAGATACTGGCAGCGTTCCCCCTTTGAATAGCTAGACTAATTTATTAAATTAAATTATTTATTAAATTTACATAGTCTACCAGTTTCTTTTCACGTAAACATTGTGGTTGGCTGATCAAAACGTGCCATTGCTAATTAATGTTAACCATAAATTAGTACTAACCGAATGTCGGTAGTTAACTAAGTAAAAAATTAAACGACTGAAAGGCTTAATTACCGCGAACCTCGTTTTAAATATCAATAAATTTTTAGTTTAAGACACCCTCTTTAGGACGTGGAGGTACGAAAATTGGGATGTGCTCGAACGTACTTTTACGCGACTACATGGAAAGAGGATGTATGTATGCTTGGATTAGGGAAACAATTGCGTATTTTAATTGATTTGCGTATATATAGAATAATACTAATAATAATATTGCGATCCGTAGGCGAACTAAAGTAGCCGACATAGCCCAGCGGATTAGCAAGTTGAAGTGGCAGTGGGCAGGGCACATAGCACGCAGAACCGATGGCCGATGGGACTGCAAAGTTCTGGAGTGGAGACCACGGACCGGCAAGCGCAGCGTTGGACGTCCACCCACAAGGTGGACAGACGACCTAATAAAGACCGCAGGAACGCGCTGGATGCGAGCCGCTTCCAACCGGTCTTTATGGAAATCAATGGGAGAGGCCTATGTCCAGCAGTGAACGTCAAAAGGCTGATGATGATGATGATGATGATGATGATGATGGTGATGATGATGATGATGATGATGTTGTTGTTGATGATGATATATTATATAGGATGTCCAGGAAATAAGGATATCGCTGTAGGTAACTGCCAATAACTCACATAATGTCCTACTATAGATATGTCATATAAAATTTAGTATCAATAAAAGTACCACCGGTTTCAGATATAGAATTTTTAATAATTTTACTTTGATTTGCCATTTCTACAAATAATGACAACGTAAAATAAGCTATTGTTTTTTTTTAATTTATTTTAATTTTTTCTAGGTAAGCGTACTTCTTCTTGGACTACATCCTGCTTAACACCAGGCAGGGCTTGGTCAAACGCAAACCTATTTAGTAATAAAAAAAAGAGAAAAAGCGTTTTCTCATAAAAAAAGAAGAGCGTTTTGTAAAAAAAAATGTGCAATCATTCAAAGTCAGTCAAAATACACAATGTTTATTTAGAATTTTTCTTTTTTCAATGGTTTTTGACAGGCTTGGTGTTTGACCACACCTCACCTGATGTTCAGTTACGGTGCGGTTGAAGATGGTAAATACACCTAGCTTTAAAATGGAACTGACTCTCAAGTGCAGGCTGGCGAAAGATACCGTTAGACGCTTGTCGGCAGATTTTCAAAGCTAGCTAAGTACTAGAAAGTACCCTACCACCATGCTATAGTTTCCTCTCAATGTTTTCTTTCACCGGCACTCAAGCGCATTGCTTTTGTTTGAACCCACGCCCTTCGGCGTGAGAACCGACCGCGCTAATCACTGAGCTATCATCGCTACAATATTTATTACATATAATACAGCTTCGTCAATCTACCGCCTCCAAGTCTCTTCTGCTGTCGATTGCTCCACGCTATAATTGCACGAAGCGCGAGAGTTTGCGTCACCACCAACGCCAACTAATTGCCATTGAAAAAAGGCGAAAGCCCGACTGAAAACATTTCCCGACCACCTTTGATGTATTTTTTCACAAACCAGCCTTTTACCCTCAAAGCTTGATAAGCTACACTACGGAAAACCAGTAATAAGGCACTTTGAAAGCAGGTGTGAGGTGAGGTATAGAGATGAGTGTGAACCCAGCTTTATGCCCTCATCACGTGTAAGTAAAGGTTTCTGGTGCTTGGTGCGTCGTAAGTGGTGCAAGTGAGGGTTCCGCATGTGTACACTTTCTTTTGAGGCTTATTAAAACATGTTCTTTTTTATTTGAAGATAGTAACCGAGAGTGTTTAAACATGACTTCGTTTAATTATCTCTTTGATAAGATAACATGATATCTCATTCGCAAATATACATGTCCGAATCAGCCGTGTTTTTAACCGACTCCAAAAAAAAGGAGGTGCTCAATTCGAAGTTTCCCGCCGTGTCTGTCTGTCTATTTGCGATAAACTTAAAAACTATTGAACGGATTACCATGCGAATTTCACCAATACGTAGAGTGAAATTCATGAGGAAGGTTTAGGTATATAATTTTTCAAGCGTTTGTAGTTTCTACATTGCACCCGTGCGAAGCCAGGGCGGGTCGCTATTAGTCAATATAATATTCCGTCCAAAGAGCATCTAAAAGCATTATGTTGCGTAGTTTAAAAAAAAACAATTACGACAAGTCGTTCTATACGTTTTAGGTACTACCTATTACAGCTTATTTTCATAGATTATATTATCTTATAATTATTATCGTACAAGCATTTCGTCAGTGAATCTAATTACGATTACTTACCAACACCACTCACCATACTACGGCCAAAACTAAACCAAAACTTAACTTCACTAGTCGTTCAGGTCATATGACACGTAAGATTTTCCTTTAAACTCCAATGAAATTTAAATCTTGGTAGAATGTAACAGGAGTTATATTTGCGCGTGGATAACCAAGTTCCAAGTAATCGATTGTTGAATCCAGGTTCTTAGCACGTCGATCGTTGACTCCCTACAGCGGTCATACAACCTAAATGCTCCAGGAAACCTGACAAATGTTCATTTAGTTATATATTAATTGTCGTCAACAATAACTTGTTGTTAATGGAATCAATATAGTGTCGTACAAAGTGTTAAATAACTGCGTCTTGAAGTTAAAGTTCGGTTACGTGGTCAGAAAAGGGTCGACAGTTGAATAGTTCAGTTGACCTTATTTCATTACTATGAATATCAGAAGCGATGACCTACTCCAACTGCTGACCCGATTTCTACATTTGTTTAAAGGATATCGAGCTAGGTGTTTGACCACACCTACCTGATGTTAAATGACGGTGTGGTCGTAGATGGTAAAGCACACCTAGTCTATGGAACTGACTCTTAAGTGAGGCTGTCAAAACAATCAACAATCGCGGCAGATTTTCAACTTGATAGCTGTCTAGCCGAGTACTTGAAAATACACTACCACTATGCAAGTTATGAATCATGACAAGATTATTTTACTTAGTGGTAGATCTCCTCACTCTGAGAGGCCCACGCAAGCAATAAGACAGTTTTTAAAAACAGGGTTGATTCGGAGCTCGGAGATCTTAACAGGAGGTATTAACGAAATCTAAAAAAAAAACTTTTTTTTTTATTGCTGACAGGCTAGGTGTTTGACGACAACTCACCTGATGTTAAGTGACGGTGTAGTCGAAGATGGTAAAGCACACCTAGCCTGGAATGGAACTGGCTCTCAAGTGAGGCTGCCGGAACACACCGTTAGATGCTTGGCGGCAGATTTTCAACTTGACGGTGGTAGCTAGCCAGCCAAGTATTAAAAAGTACTCTACCACCACGCTATGGTTTCCTCACGATGTTTTCCTTCACCGGCAGCTCAAGCTCATTGTTGGGGTTTGAACCCACGCCTTTCGGCATGCGAACCGACCGCGCTAACCACTGAGC
Organism: Biston stratarius; assembly: GCA_950106695.1. NCBI lineage: Eukaryota > Metazoa > Arthropoda > Insecta > Lepidoptera > Geometridae > Biston > Biston stratarius. Next base: position 9,947,019 of record OX467115.1, on the reverse strand, counting down.
TATCATCGCTACTAATTGAACTACGAAGCGAAAAGTACATAGTAGTACAGCTAAAGGCCATACCGTATGAAAAGTTACACACACGAAGTCGCGGGGAACAGCTAATAATCGCAAGTATCGAAATAAATTTCTTTCGCCATCTTTACGAAAACAACTAGGTAGATACTATCGCAATTTTAAATAATCCTCCACCAAGTAGTAATATTATGTGTGTAGCTACCAATGGACATGCGTTATCTCTTACCATCAGGAGAGCATCTTGTTCGTATCTATGAATTTACATAAAAAAATACTATTACATTATAAACTGAATGCTAATTAATATTCCCACATAATTAATCTAAAGTCTGCATTCCGGATTTCATCCACATTATCAGCCATAGGACGTCCACTGCTGGACATAGGCTTCCTCCTCGGGAGGGATTTTGCCAATACTGCCACGTCTTGCAGACGGGTTGGAGAGCGCAATTAGGTGTGATTGTTCAAGAAGGACGCTGCTGCCCATCTTCCGGATTACATCCCTTAGCCGACTCTTTCGGCAACCACGGGTAGAGAGGGTACTATTATTACTATTGGGGTACTATTCTTACGCCGGCACCACCACGGCAACTCCCACTTCTATGCTTGGTGGTAAATGCAATGGCAATTTCGATTTCATCCAAATCCATTAAATCATTAAAACGTAAACAAACTTTCGCTTTTATAGCATTAGTGTTAGAAAATAGGATGATTCTAAATCCATGAATTTGTAATCCCCAATCATGTGAAAAGTATTTGAGCGGTACATTAACACTAGGGTACGCCACTCAGCACAGGTAGATTAACTTACTTTATTATGCCGAGTTTGACTCAAGACAGCATTCCTTTGAAAACAAGAACACACACACATTATCCCTACCTTTGTTCTATAATGTCGGTATAGTTAAATGTGTAAAGGACAAAAAAGCCATCGAACAATAGTTTTAACACTTCTCTTTGTCGAACGGATGCTGGTCGTCACACCTCCGCATTGTGGCCACGAACCTTCTAAATACTCGTATACGCCCACGGTACTCTAATTATTAAAATACCTGTTCCGGCTACTTCGTTAGGGTTACCAGGCGATTGGTACCATTTAGGTGAATAGAGAACGTGATTATTAACCTTTTATTCACCTAGTTACTCGACTTTAGGGCAAAATATCTGATACTACAATTGTATCCACCTAGACGATTTCTGCCGTGCCGTGGTGGTATCGGCGTAAGAATAGTACCCCACCCTCTTTACCCGTGGTTGCCGTAAAAGTCGGCTAGGGGATGTAATCCGGAAGATGGGCAGCAGCGTCTTCCTTAAACAATCACACCTAACTGCGCTCGCCAACCCGCCTGCCAAGCGTGGCGAGTATTGGCAAAATCCCCCCAGGAGGAGGCCTATGTCCAGCATTGGACGTCCTATGGCTGATGATGTGTGATGTGAGACGATTCCTAAAGTAACCGACTTATCTCAGCGGATAACCAAGTTGAAGTGGCAGTGGGCAAGGCACATAGCACGCAGAACTGATGGCCGATGGGGCTGCAGAGTGCTGGAGTGGAGACCACGGACCGGCAAGCGTGGCATAGGACGTCCACCCACAAAGTAGACAGACGACCTCATAAAGACTGTAGGAACGCGCTAGACGCGAGCCGCTTTCAACCGGTCTTTATAGAAGTCAATGGGGGATGGAAGCCTGTCCAGCAGTGGACGTCCTGCGGCTGTGATGATGATGATGATGATGATGATGATGATGGTGATGATGATGATGATGATACGACGTCCCCAGGTTATTGTTTTACCACTCAAAGTTCTATGTATCGCTGCAATGTTATTGGGCACGCATTATCTCTTCCTTCTGTCAAAGATTAATTTGAAAAATAGAGTCATGATTTTTCTATATGCATATAAGATAAAAATCGTACATGCATTGTGCCTACGTAAAATGTCATCGGTTACCGTAAACATAAAATTGTATAAGTAAAATTGAAAGTATGGTGACCCTAGTAGCGTGCCTAATGTCGCCCGAGCACAATGTAATATTGTCTTGAACACTAAACTCCTGCTCAATAGTTGTGTTCTGACGGCGTTGAATAATTACTTCCTCACTACCGTTGATATGGTAACACTGGTGTGCAGAGTGTCGCTATTCAAGACCAGTTCATAGTTTTTACCAGTGCCTTTATAGCTGAACAAAACGTTATGTAACTCCTGTCTAATCCAATCTGCTAAGTCATGGTCATAGCTTTGTATTAACAAGATGAAGTAGCAGTGAAATGTGACTTTAGCATATGATTATTACACGACTACCCAAAAAAAAGAGTGTTATGTTTACAGGGTTCATGTATTATGTGAGTTTATTATTCCACTATAACTTTTAAATGCATGGACAGATTTGGATGTATGGGGTATCGTTAACCAGATAGCTGATAGAATACTTTTTAAATTATTTAAAACACAGTTACTACAGAACAGACACATATTTTTGTCAAATAAACGCTAGTCTTGAATGGAAAGAAAGAAAGGAAAGAATTTTTTAAATGGCTGACAGGCCAGGTGTTTGACTGCAACTCATATGATGTGTGGTCGAAGATGGTAAAGCATACCTAGCCTGGAATGGAATTGGCTCTCAAAGGAGGCTGCCGAAACACACCGTTAGATGTTTGGCGGCAGATTTTCAACTTGACTTGTATTTTCATAGTACTTTGTGCGCGATTAAGACCCGCTGATAAACATAACAATGTTAAATTGTATATATCTATATTCATAACTCAAAATCCATAGCCTTAGGCTACTTACTTTATTACAATAGAATTTTTTTTTAAAAATTCGTCATTGTATAATGTTATTCCAAACCTGGCTTCTTGACTGTATCCTATGTCTAGGAGATTTAATCTAAGGTAAATTTTGTAGTGACACAATATTTACCAATAACTCTATCACTTACCGATTTATCTGTAATAGTCAATAAATACCTCTTCAGTTGTACAACCAGAAATAAAGACCTATTACATCACGAACTGACGAATTAAGACGGTGGCAAAAACTTCACCTACAAACTCATTTATCATCATAAAAGCAATCGTCAGCTTCACAGCTTAGAAAAAAAATAACAATTAAAAAAATTAAAAGTGTTGCATGATTTGCGTTCTGCTTTGAATCGGCGCCGACTCACCGATACTATTCTGTCCCATTGTTTTCAAATCGGTAAAAGATCCGCCACTGAAAACATAGAGAAGTAAATGTACAAAGAAACAGCTCTGAAAAATATTTGACTTAAGAACACGCGTTGGCTTTAACAGCAAAACTGTTCAGATGCATTAAATACGCTTATTTTACGCTTATATTGTTTGTCTATTCGTCATTTACAATGTATAATAATAATTAGTAGTTGGGTTCATGACATATTATTATTGTATTTCTGACATATCATTACCCGTTATTGTTCCATTTATTAATCAACAGTAATTATTTTATTTGTACTTTAACATTTGTTCACCCAGTATGGGTCAAGTACAGTAAAACTTTTTTTTTTATATGTATGTGCCTACTTCTACCATATCCACCTGTACTTCGCAGATAGATAGGCTAGGCTAGAGTGAATAGATTTCTTCTAGATCGGCGTGCCGTCACCGTCGCTTTCTATCAAGCGAGTAGGTGGCCAAACTTAGATATTTAAAATATTTAAAAAAAATAGATTTGAGTAGTGTAATAATTTTTTCACGTGCGATATAATAACTTAAACAACTAAATTATCTTATCCAAGTTCTAATGTCTCTTTAGATTTTCCACTCCGAGCTGGAACACTCCGTATTAATTACATGTAATTGAATTTCGAATTGGAACGATGACATTTGAATTTTGGCGGGATCCGCTCACGCGGTAGTGATGTGCCACAAAGAGGCCGATTGCCCGATCCGGACCGCCCGCAGCCCTGCATAATACTACATTAGAATCGACCGACAACATCTAACAGTGAACTGTGTGTAATGAGAATTATCCGAATTGCTTCTGTTGTATCGGCAGTCTTGAGACTGATAGCCACCTTTATTAACATCGTGAATAGCTTATTGTGGCGCCCCTCTAGTCTGAAATCATTTTACATTGTGTTCCCTTTTATGAAGAGGAAAATAGTAATCAGTTACTTTATTAGGTGCGTTACTTGCAAATTTGAAGTTTCGTTTTATGAGCATACACGCTTAGAATGAACAAATTCGTGCGTTTAGCGAGGTGCTGTATTACAAGCGAGTTAGGATCGCAGCGGGGGAACAAAGCTTAGTATTAGCATCATAATTAGCGGAAAACAGCGTACTGTGTGCACTCATCTTTCACCGAATTATTTGTAAACAAGTTTCACTCTTCAGGTCTTAAAATTAAAGTTTAATTTTCATAGTATTTCTCAAGTTCTTGACAATTGAGGGATTGTCCTCGCATCGCTGCGCGCGTCCCTAGCGCAGCGTCTCGCCACGTGGGACGCCCTGCGGGGACGGTGATTGTCAACGAGTGTCGCTTCACGCCTGTTGGACAGCACTAGCTTCCAAATTCGAAATTGAGAACTGGGTTCTATACAAGTGGGGGGACGAAATATGTTGATTAGGTACAGGTACCATTGTAGCAAGATATGCAAGTCATTGTAATTAGTTCACATGAATTTTAAAACATTTTCTGTATACAAACTTCTTGCCAAACTAATCAAATGACCATATCGATTTGCAGGATTTACGTTATGTTACGATACGTTTTCAAACTAAAAGATTATTAAATTATTAGTAAGTAATCATGTTTTTTTTGACATTTTATTAAATGGACAATATTTTCTTTATATTGACATATTTTATATTAGCAGTATTTTTATATTGACATGTTTGTTTACTTTGACATTTTGTTTTTATTCATTGACATGTACTTAATCAGTGTTCTAAAACTATTATAATGTTAAACTGACTTGTAACATTGGTGTTATCAATAAAGTATTTGTATTTGTATTTCGTACTACGTAAATGTATGGATATTGGAGCAGCGCCTCTGGCGGGACTAAATAGAAACTATGAAAACTGTAAATGGAAACTATAGAACTTTTGTTTTACTTATGCGAGATTACTCGCGTTTAATTATATCGGATACATTGATTTTAGTACGCGCGTTGTACTCAGCTTTGTCTCCATGAAAAAGGCCACCAGACGTGGCCGAAACTATAGTCTGGGTAATCTATAAGAGTAGTCCTGCATAAGTAGGTATGTGAATGAAAACTTTTTTTTATTTATTTAACTAACATTTACGTATTAGGTTCTCGTTAGTTAATATCACACACACATCATCAGCCATAGAACGTCCACTGCTCGACATAAGCCTCCTCCTGGGGAGGGGTTTTGCCAATACTCGCCACGCTTGGCAGGCGGGTTGGCGAGCGCAGTTAGGTGTGATTGTTCAAGGAAGATGCTGCTGCCCATCTTCCAGATTACATCCCTTAGCCGACTCTTACGGCAACCACGGGTAGAGAAGGTGGGGTTCAATTCTTACGCCGGCACCACCACGGCAATTAGTTAATATGCTGGAACTATAATATTGGACAACCTACGCCTACCTTACTTTACATTTTTTATTGTAATTTTGAGCCAGATTTGTAGATTGAGTCCGTATCTTCTAGACAAGCATGCCCCATCTCAGACCGCATCATCACTTAACATCAAATGAGTTGCTTAAATGTAGGCAATAAATTAAAGAACGTTCAAATATCTACTAAGTTTCTAAGGTACAAGATTTTTATACCATAATTATGTTTTTTTTTTAATTTTTCGATTAGAAATAAAACCTTCATACTAATAAGTTTATAATCTCCGTGAAATTATACAATCAACTGTGGCACCTTCTAATTATAGAGGAATATTCGAGAACAATGGCGATGGTGCGCTGGTGACGGAATCACGCAAGTCACGGGGCGGGCTGACGATAGCAAATTTCAGCTAATATACATCGCACGTTGAAAACAAAAGTGACACTAAACGAAAACCTGTTTACCTGTACCTGTTTAAAATATTTACCTGTTATTTTGATTAAAATCTATCAGGTTCTGATAGAATAATACCAGAACTATTATTTAAAACAATAACAATACATTATGTCAAGTCACAGTTGAGTTATTAACCTCATAAAACTTACAAAAAAACTTTAAATGGCCATACTGAAAAATTGAGTTTTTCGTTTAGTGTCACTTTTGTTTTCAACGTGCGACATGTACCTACTAACGACCCGACTAAATTTAGCGTGGTGCATATGCATGTTATATACATATAATACTTTTTCTTGAAACATTTTGTCTATGGAAACCGACTTAAAATCCGTTGCGTAGTTTAAAAGATCTGAGCGTACAGACGGCGGGAAGCGACTTTGTAACTTTTATAATTAAAAAAAAGCATGATATAAGTTTCGACAACCTAATTGGGAGACCGTCTGGTGTCCAATCTGGAGGTCCTGGATTCGAATCCCACGGCACGCACCTCTGCCTTTTCTAAATTATATGTGTATTACCACTGACTTTAAACGCTTTAGGAAAACATCGTAAGGAAACCTCGAAGGTTCATCATTCAAGTTCAAATAATTTTTTTTTTTATATAAAAAAGTTCTCAAAGTTTTGTAAAATCTGCCAACCAACACTTGGCCAGCGTGATGAACTAATGACCTTACCCTTCCCACAATGAGAAGAGGCTCATGCCTAACAGCGGGACAGTGGGACAGCTATAAAACCTGATTCGGAAATAAAAAATATACGGATATCTTGATGCTGCCGGTAAAGGAAAACATTGTGAGGAAATCTTAGCATTGTGGTAGAGTACTTTCTAGTATTGGCTAGCTACACGCGAGAGTTGTAAATTTGCCGCTAAGCATCTAACAGTGTGTTCCGGGCCAATCGGGCTCACTTGAGGGCCAGTTACGTTCTACGCTAGGTTTATTTACTATCTTCGACCATAACGTCACTTAGTTAGCACATTTGGTAGATTTTGGTAGCTCTCTGCTTGCGTGTGTTCAATATTTATCAGGACAAAATATTTATGTGACAGTAAATGTTTGTTATGAGTCTGGATGTTCGTATTTACAAAAAAAAAACATTTTTACAAAAAAAAATAACCACCAAAAAAACTGAAAAGCAAAAAATTATAAACCTTTTTTATTTAATCTAATAACTAAGTTCTAAAACTTATGTAAGTATAGGTATCTAAGTAATTTTTCAAACTAAATACCATATGTATGTGATGTGCATAAGTATACAGCTAGGACTATGGGCCTACCTTTGGAAACATTGTGGCATTGCTACGGGGGGCAGTATCGGCTGAAAGACGATGTCCGAATGCTGAATATCAGGATCGAGTTATGCCGTAAGTACGTAAGCAAGAAATATACTGTGAAACATTCCGAACAATCTTAATAAAAATATACAAATAAAGAACACATTATTGAACTAAGTTTTTTTTCTTCCTAAAATGTATATTGTCTGTCTCACTCGGGGTGATGTAGGGATTCAAATGATGGGTTTCATTAGAATCACTTATGTGACGAACATATACATATTTTTGTTGTGTGTATCTAAATGTACGTATTTACAAAAATAAACAAGCTGAAGACTTTAAAAAATCTATAACCCGACTGCGATTGAAATATCTATAATTAAAGGTTAACCATCTTTGTCCATACCATTACTTAACGTCAGGTAAAATGTGGTCAAAAAACCTGTCAAGCAAAAAAAAGATTTTTTTTTTCTCTTCGAAGTATAGATAAAATTTACTAATTCGATTATTTTATTGTGCCACGTTACTCATAGTATATTCACTAAATATACTGTGAAGTTTGTAACATATTGCATGACTCCCTCCCAGCTACGCCATGCCACATACAAACATCGAAACCTAATTTCCTGTCTCAGATAGCGAATGCTCTAAGCCTAAAGACAAATGTGAAATACGTTCCTGATCCAAAATTGGACGACCTATCCACCTCCCCTGTCTCCCTCAAAAACCGGCTATAAAGGGGTACGAAACAGAAATTGATAGGTCTTGTTAAAATGGTCATCGTTCTAAACAGTTCTGGAGAGGTAGTTGGGTGGAAGGGAATAAACTAGCTATGCTATGTTTCAAACATGGTTTGTTAACACCTTTCGCATGTGAGTGGTAAAGCGTAGGTATATTAGGGTATAATTTTAATCAGTTTTGGTCTAAGAGTTGAACAAATCTGTAGCCTGCATTTATGATTTCAAGAGTTCAGTAAATAGTTTTTCAGTAGATTTATTCGAAAATTTTAGGCTCATATATTTTTTAATGGTTTGAAGGCTAGATGTTTGACCATAGCTCACCTGATGTTAAGTGACTGTGTGATCGAAGATGGTAAAGTACACTGAGTCTGGAATGGGATGTACATATGTTAGTAGTATAAGTAGTAGTAGTATTTCAATTTAAAAATATTTAGAATTATATTGAAACAAAATATATTAAATATGTACATGTTCGTTCTGTGTCTGGGTTTTCTGTATGTATTCTAAGTAGGTATTTACAACAAAAACCGGCCAAGTGCGAGTCGGACTCGCGCACCGATGGTTCCGTACAAACCTGTAGGTATACAGTAAAAGTTATGTTTTAAAAAAAAAGTAATTTATGCTATTCGCAATATTTCCTTTATCTGTGCTATAAGACGTTGATTCGTACCAAATTTCAAGATTCTGAGTTCACGGGAAGTACTCTGTAGGTTTTGATTCCCTTGCGAGTGTCGAAAAATTGCAGCATAAACAGCTGTATCTTTTTATTGCGTTGCCTTAGAAGTTTGTTTTTTTTCACAGCTCCAAGGGACAGTAGATTTGAGTATTAGATATGAATTTCAGTTTGATACTTCCACGCGTTCCTGAGATAAAGAGTCTTGACAGACAGACAGACGGACAACAAAGTGATGCTATAACGGTTCCGTTTTTCCTTTTGAGGTGCGGAACCCCAAAAATACATAAGTATTTTAATAGTTAACTGGTTCCCATAGTACGAGCTTTGCTTAGTTTGGGGCTAGATGGCGCTGTGTGAAATGTTCTAGAATACTTATTTAATGATTTAATATGGACTGCACAAGACTGTACGTATTTTAAAACTTAAAAAAAAGTGCTTATTTTCAAGACTCGCGAAACTATTTCAGTTATAGTTATCTCTATCATTAACAAGAGATCAACTGAGACAAAAACAAAATTACTAATGACCGATCCACGAACCCTGAATGAGAACTGATTATTTATTAGATTGAAATACAGATTGAATTGTATTAATATTATTAATTTTATTTTTTTGTGTGTTATTAAACAAATGAAATTACTAGTAATTAGTACAGTTGTCTAAAAATATATATAAATTTATAATATTTACAAATTAAAGTCAACAAAAATACTAAATCCTGTCCCTGATTGTTCCTGGTGCAAAGGTAATAAATAAAATAAAAGTATATTTTCTCTTATAACTTATTCAAGCATTTTTTTTAGTTTCAATTCGCAAAGATTTCTGTAAAAAACATAATGAAAAACATCTTATTTTAAATTAGTATTTCTCGACTTGCTTGGATAAAACTAAGTTTTCTATCCAGCTTGATTAGTAGTGAAAAACTTTACATAAGGGGTTTTTCCTTAGCTATCCCGGAACTATTAACAGTTATTTCCAAACCAAAGTTTTTTTTTTGTCGTGGCGTTTACAGTTACCGATTTCAGGAAACAAGCGCTGCGCCCTGGCTTCGCACGGAGGCAAAAAAACAGTTTTTTCGATCGCTACTAAACTTCATAGGATCGCCCGTTGGGCTTATCTGAAGATCGCTTGTAAATTTCATCAAAATTGGTCACGTTTTAGAATTCACACACACATCGGTTCTTATATTATATCGATTGTATATGTATGTATTTGGGTATGTTTGGTGGCGAGCCGGTGGATTTAGTTATATTTAGGTCTATTGACATATATGACTTGTTCTGATTACATGTGATTGTGAATATTATATACATATAATGGCTGCACCCCGCGGTTTTACCCGCGTGGTGATGGATGATGATGATGATGATAAAAAGTATCCTGTGTTTTATTCCAGGGCCTAAAGTATCTACATGCAAAATTTCATCCAGACCCGTTCAACTGTTCTGGCGTGATTGAGTAACAAACATCCATCCATCCAAACTTTCACATTTATAATATTAGTGGGATGTATATATAGATCTTCTATGTAAGTATATATTAAAATTGATCGATCCAGGTATGACAATTTGAGGTAGTTTTACCGTATTTATGTTTATTTAATGGTAGACCTCCTTAACGGAGGTCATCTAGGTAGGTACCACCGTGGTACCAGATATTTTATCGCCAAGAAGGGCTTTCGCTAGCTACAGTATAGCTACCGAAATCACAGGGCTGTTAAGACTAAAGTGAATCGGAAGTTCGTGAAGTTGAAGTGTTTAGTGTGCTACAAGGAATTTTTACCACGATCGCATAGCGTTTTGGCTGCGTCTCTCTGACCGTCTAGTAATAGAAAAGAACAAGCCTTCAAGTAATGCAATTCCATAACACATTTTCTATTTTTTATAGATAGAGCACAAACAAGCAGGCTGTTCACATGACGGTAATCTCATTTATTTTAGTTGTAAAGTATTTTAATAAGTCATGGAGCGTTTTTTTTTTTTATATAGTAATGAGACGAGCGAGGCCCTCTCCTAATGGTATTAGATAACACTTGTCTATGAACATTGCATCGATACAAAGAACTTTGAGTAACAAAACAAAGTCCAGGACATTAGATAGTTAATCTCTAATTTCGCTAGCTGTAGTACCCTTCTAATTGGAACACTGTAATGCTTAAAAACTACTGCTTGGCGGCACAATTTCTGGCACTGCGGTGGTACCTACCGAGACGACCTCCAGCCAAGGAGATCTACCAACAAGTGAAGTTGAATTCAGGTTAAAAATCGTTATACGTAAAAGTTTTTTAAAACTCTCGCCACAGCTTGTTACTTACTTGAAGGTTAATTACAGGAAAAAAAATCGGAATGAGTTTCCACAATGTTACTTGTTTCGAATGGTTTTGAAGTTTAGATTTGTTTTTGCAGCAACTACGGACTTTCCAGTTGGACGTTTTTATGACTTCGTTACTTTTTTGACTTTAATTTAAATAATTATGTACCTACACGTATGTTTACTTTGTTACAACAACTAAGAAGCCATAATATGTATGTTGTGATAAAAAAAAAAAAACTGTTGCAATCACACACGTAGCAAATACGACTATTTTTGGTAATGTTTTGCAACTAACGAGTTCTGTAGCGATGATATCTCAGTGGTTAGCGCATTCGGTTCGCACGCCAAAGGTCATCGATTCTAACCCCAACAATGAGCTACCGGTGAAGAAAAACATCGTGACGAAACCATAGTATGGTGGTAATACTTTCTAGTACTCGGCTGACTCACTACCACTCTCAAGTTAAAAATCGTCAAGCATCTAACGGTATGTTTCGGCAGTCTAAGTTGAAAGCCAGTTTCATTCCAGGCTAGGTGTGTATACCATCTTCGACCACACCGTCAATGGAACGGACGGAAGTGGCTAGACGACATCAAGGTGTGGACTGAGCTACCAGTTTCTGAAATGAAATAGACGCAACATGGAATCGCAAAAAAGTTTGCTTACTGATCTCCATCCAAACTTCAGTATGAAGATGGCACTAGCTAATCATGATGACTACACCATAACTTAACATCAGCTGAGCTATGGTCAATCAAGAAAAACCACAAAAAGAAGTTATTGATAGGTATATTCGGAAACGTATACTTTACAAATTCATATCTTATTTCATAAATAATCTTGGATTTGTCTCCATGATGAAGTCGAAACTATATTCGGAGCTCCCGATAAAATTAAACGTGAGTAATTCCGCATAAGTAGAACAAAATAGGAGTAAGATTTTCTTTGCAAAAAAGTCACATTTCTCACGGGGTCGATCCTATTCGTGTCTTATCAAATATGCATTAACTATAAAAAATTGACACGGGTCTCGTTTTGATTGACGTAGACATCTCCTATTCAGCAACAAAAGTTGAAAACAATATCAAAGTTCAGAGTTCCTTGCGAAACTATTGTGTCTATAGCCTTCTTTGTTAATATGTCAACTATAGAAAGATGTGTTTGTCGTAGTCATTGTAACTTTTTTTTTGATGCATTTGACCAGGGTCATAGATAAAGATGTTTGAAAATAATACCTACTTAATTGTTAGAGCTTTGAATATAAATTAACCGTTGTAGTAACGGCTTTGTATAAATGAAGTCTCGGTAGCCTATTAAGTTTCGTCAGATTAGTTGGGAGAACTTATAGCTTCCAATCAGGAGGTCCTGGTTTCGAATCCCGCGGTAAGCATATCTGTCAAAGTACTTGGAGCGCGCGGCCTCGAACATCTTTCCTACTAGCGTTGATTTACGCAGTTTTAGCGCAAGACGCGTGTAGGGATGCCGACATAGCATCTACGAGTACGAACAAATCTTCGATCGATCTTTTTTGTTCGTAGCATCACTAATTGACATCAAATCTATCAGAAACACGTAAACTTCTGTGACGGTAAACCTACCTACACAACAGAAAACAATGACATTTAGGTACGTGCTAACCCCGACTGCTCGGCCGGCACTTACGTTGTGATCGCCGGCAAGCGTCCTCTGCCCCCACCGCACCGCTTCTTACCACTTGTGTCGCCCATTTATCGGGAAGATGTTCTACTTATAGATATTTTATTTACTTTGTCTCTGTCTTTTCAAAGATATATATTCAAGATATATATTGCAAATGAATTCAAACGGTCAAGGAAAACATTGTAAAGGAACTGCCAACCTGCACTTGACCAGCGTGGTGGACTAGAGCCTTATCCTTCTCACAATGAGAAAAGAGATCGGTATACGGTCTGATTTCCAATCTGAAGGTCCTGAGTTCGAATCTGCACGCACCTTTTTTTTTTTTAGTTATACGTGTATTTAAGCATGCTATTAACGTTTCCGTCTTTCTACTTGTAGTAAAAAGGAGACGGAAGTACAAGATGGCACAGCTCAGTAGCACATTCTCTGAAATTAATCCTATAGAAAATTGACAGACTTGCTACCTTCCGGCGGTGTTCAAGGCTTAAAAGTTTTTTTTACCAACTTTTCATCACCATAATTCCAACAGCACGCCTCTCTACCGAATCAAGAGCTTGAAGTTGGTACTTGGCAGAATCCTCCCAAAAGTGGCAGCAATATTCCACACACGACCGGACTTGTGCTTGATACAATGCAAGCAGCTGCCCCGGTGTGAAATATCGCCTAACCTTAAGCAAGACGCCCAGTTTATTCCCAGCTAATTTAGCTCTTGACTCCAGGTAGGTCCCAAAGTTAAGTGTTGGAGTAAGAGTCACCCAAGGAGTTCAAGTGGCCTGCCAAAGGTACAGAAATAGGTTAAGTGAGGCTGTAAGTGTTTAACATGACATCCTGTTGATAAGCCTCACTCCTGCTCAACTTGTAAAAGTTAGGTCCCATAAATCACAAAACTAACTTCAAAGCAATCCTTCCGTTTCTTAATTAACATAAGAAGGCAGATGCAACAGAAATACTGACCAACGGTCCTGGGAACTATCTAGGCAATAAATAATATACGTTATCACACACTTATTAAATCATTCCCGCTCATAAATCTGGTACAACAGGAGTGACCCACTCTCAAACTGACATTAGGCCGTGTATCCACTCCCTTTAAATATATATTATGAGCTAATAATGTATACCACAAAGTGCTTTGCATATAAATCTCCTAATTACGCGCATTGAGAGTGTACTAATCTCAACTAGGCCATTCTTTCATTTGCATAGAACGCTTTTTGGTGACAATTGGGATTTGATTTAGGGGACCGGAATCGGGAGCGGGCCGCGATGCGGATAGAGTTGGGCACCAGTGTACATGTAAAATCATAAAATATAGTTAACTTATACCTACAGTAGTATTATCATTGTTTTTTTTTTTGTGGCAATCTAGGTGTTTGACCTCAGCTCACCTGATGTTAAGTGGTGTCGTCGATGATGATGAACACACCTAGCCTGGAATGGAACTGGCTCTCAAGTGAGTCTGTCGGAACATATCGTTAGGTGCTTGGCGACAGGTTTTCAACTTGAGGGTGGTAGCTAGGCAGTTGAGTGCTATAAAGTAGGTACCCTACCACCATGCTATGGTTTTCTCACGATGTTTTCTTTCACTGGCAGCTCAAGCTTATTGTTAGGGTTTGAACCCACGCCTTCGGTGTGTGAACCAACCGCGTTAACCACTGACGTTAATACTTATAAAAACACATGTCTGTATAGTAGTTGTAATATTTTTTGTTTACCTTGTTTAGCTACATTAATATACTTTTGACCTTTTCACGCCTAAAAATATTAGATCCTCGACTAACATCAAAAAATCTCATAAACTTGTGTTCCCGACTGTCTCAAGACACCAACTCGTGGCCCGCAATAAAATGGATTAGCGCAATTGTCCCCATTCCATTGTACCCATGGACAATCATGTGTCCTCGGCTTTACTCACGATTTTATTAAATGTAAATTAACATATTATTACTGAGCAACAGAACGCTTTGTAGTTGCATAAAGGTAAGCTCACACAATGTTTCTAATATTGGCTGTTGAAAAGAGATTTTGCATCATCGTATTTGGCGAGTCATTAGCATTGATCTAATACGTAGTATTTTGAGATTTGTCTTTAGCTTCTGAAACAAACTATATACGCAAAATAAATTAGTTTTTGCTGGAATATATTATGTTAGTACAATAAGTTCAACAATGTGTACAACGTTACAATTGATTATTAAAGATTAGAATGTTCTAGCGATGATAGCTCAGTGATCAGCACGGTCGGTTTACACGACGGAAGGCATGGGTTCAAATCCCAACAAGAAGCTTGAGCTGCCGGTGAAGTTAAACATTATGGTACTTTCTAGTACTCGTCTGGCTAGCTACCACACTCATTTGAAAATCTGTCCCCACCACCTAACGGTGTGTTCTGATAATATCATTTAAAAGCCAGTTCTATTCAAGGCTATGTGCGTTTACCATCTTTAACCACATCAAATAAGCTGTGGTCAAGCATCAAGCATGTCAATTAAAAATCTTTTTCTACTGAGTAGCGTTCTAACGATTATTACTTATATGTATTATATATAGTACCTGGATGACCGAGCTTTGCTCGGCTGAAAACACGGATAAAATGACATTTTCTAATAATGAAATCTAGCTAGATCGATTTGTCGCCTCCGAAACCGCCTGCATACTAAATTTCATGAAAATCGTTGGAGCCGTTTCCGAGATTCAGGAAATATACATATATGTATGTATATACACACATATACACAAAAATTGCTCGTTTAAAGGTATTAGATTAGATAAATTTCCTACATTTCTAATTATGTCTATATCTATAATTTATAAAATAACTAAAGATTATACGAGGTGTAGAACTATCGCTCCACAACGGAGTTACGATAAACGATTTAACGTTGATCGCAGGCGCTCAAAATGTCATGTGTGATGCAACCCTAACAATTTGTTCCAAGATTTATTTATATAAACAAGTAGTACGTGAGATAAAGTAAAAAATAAAGCTATTGTATTAAACTATCACACTGCTATCTTGTTGTACTATAATAAAGGGTTAACTAACGAAGTATTGTACGACGGATGAGTTATATTATAGCAATTTTTTACATCTTGAACTAGATTAACCGTCGATGCGTTTGCACGTAATCTCGTCTTGGATTTTAGACAAGTATTGTATTCAATTAGTAAAGCTATTGTTGGCAGTTTTTATGCGTCTTTTATCCCTTTCGCAAAAATAGTACATATAATATCTCACATCTCACTTCATCAGCCATAGGATGCCCACTGCTGGACATAAGCCTCCCCCTGGGGAGGGGTTTTGCCAATACTTTTTTCGCCTATTTTATTGAATTATCTTTTTTATTGCTAACACGTTTTCTATCATAACAGCCGTCAAAGGGCGACCACATCTTTGTTCATCCCTCAAAGTTAGTCAACCGCTCAAATTCGTAATACCAGCGGCACAGTATATGGTTGCCTTAGTTGGGTTTTTATCCATAAATACTATTAGAAATGACACGATTCGTCCGATTTTAGGCGACATTTATCATCGTGGCGTGGATATATTTCCGACGCAGATCAATTTTTCAATGAACTATCTTAGTTTAAATTAGCTCGTAAATTTTTTAAGACGGTTTTAAATTTGGAATGTTGTTATTTTTGATATTTTTACTTGTAAATAATAGTATTATTAAAATAAAATTAAAACTGGCTTAATTTGTGTAATAAAAACTTTTTTCGCAAAAACTTTCTTATTGATCTGGTATTTAATAATGCTTGAAAACATAAGATAAGACAGCGAACAAAATTACTAATACTAATATTATAAATGTGAAATTTTGTGAGGATGAATGGATGAATCGATGGATGGATGTTTGTTACTCTTCCAGGCAAAAACTACTGAACAGATTTGGATAAAATTTGGCACACATATAGTTTAAGGCCTGGATTAAGAATTTTGTAGCGATGACAGCTCAGTGGTTAGCACGGTCGGTTCGCATGCCGAAGGGCGTGGGTTCAAACCCCAACAATGAGCTTGAGCTGCCGGTGAAGGAAACCATAGCGTGGTGGTAGGGTACTTTCTAGTACTCGGCTGGCTAGCTACCACCCTCAAGTTGAAAGTCTGCCGCCAAGCATCTAATGGTGTGTTCCAGCAACCTCACTTGAGAGCCAGTTCTATTCCAGGCTAGTTGTGCTTTACCATCTTCGACTACACCGTCACTTAAGATCAGGTGAGTTGTGGTCAAACACCAAGCCTGTCAGCTATTAAAAAAAAAAACTTTTTCGCAAGTAACAGCTAGTTAAAAATAAATAGATTATCTTCAGTCAAATTTAAAGTAGATCTTGACAATACCAAAATAGATCTCAAAATTCCATTCAGTGTATGATACGTGTCCCTACAAGTAATAACAATAAATAATACCGCTCCGTGAACAACAAGTACCCTTGATGCGCGGGTTTATTTGCCGGCACTGTACGCTGCCGGACAATTAATTCGCCAATAAAATTAAGCAGTACACTTCAGGACGTCGGATTATCCGCTTCGAGGGGGTGTGATCACATTATATTGAAACAGAAGGACTACTATAAAGTATAGAGGAGAAACCTGCTGAGAGCGAGTAGGGTTCCGAGACTTTCGACATAAAATATTAGGCCTTTTTAATAATTATTATTTAAAATTAATCAAAGGTTTTCATTTTGTGTCAATTTCTCAATGATTTATGAATTATGCTTTTTTAATGGTTGACAGGTTAGGTGTTTGGCCACAGCTCACCAGATGTTAAGTGACGGTGTGTTCAAAGATGGTAAACACACCTAGCCTGGAATGGAACTGGCTGTCAAGTGAGGCTACTGGAACACACCGCCAGGCGCTTAGGCAGATTACTAGAAAGTACCCTATCACCACGCTATGGTTTCCTCACAATGTTTTCCTGCACCGGAAGCTGGAGCTCATTGTTGGGGTTTGAACCCACGTCCTTCGGCGTGCAAACCGGCCGCACTAACCACTGAGCTGTCGCCACAAACATGATTCTTATATTCTATTTATGCACATAAACATGATTCTTATATTCCCTTATATTTTTCACAAATTACAAATCATGGAAATGTGTTACTTATTTTATTGAGTTGATTTATCTCTCTGTCCTTTTCTATTCATAGTTTGTAGTGTGGGATGTATTCAGTGTGAATCTCGTAAGTATTTAAGTTAGTTGATGTGTGAGTGTGGTGAAATTGTAAAGTTTAATAGTGTTTTGTTTGTCACAGATGTTTTAACGAGGTGTTGCCAAATGTATATGGCTAAAAATTTAAAGTATTTGTAATCAGTGTTGAAATTCTTAGAAAATCTATAAATAATCCTTTGACATGCCCCTAAAAATTGTTGTTCTAGATTATAGAAGCAATTACTAACGATAATTTTAATAAAAGGTTACTTTAAAAGATATTAACATTTGAGCTGGCGGTGAAGGAAAATAAAGTGAAGAAACCATAGCGCGGTAGTAGGGTTCATTCTAGAACACGGCTGATAAGCTACCACTCTCAAGATGAAAATCTGTCGCCAGGCACCTAACAGTATATTCCGACAGCCTCACATGAGAGCCAGTTTCATTCCAGACTAGGTGAGTTTACCATCTTCGACCACACAGTCACTTAACAGCCGGTGAGTTGTGACCAAATACCTAGCAAGTCAAACATAAAAAAAGTCACGCTAACACCTGCTCAGTACAGAATCCTTTATTTTTAATATTTATTAATAAAAAATATAATTTGCATATTTATTGTTAGAACCAACAACGTACTACTGTTGCCGAGTCGTGGTCTCACTCTAGAACACGTCTTCTCTAGCGGTCGTTCGTTCTGCGACGTATGTACAGCCCACTACCTCCTTAGTTTGTTAATATGCTGTGCAATTGGTGACTAGATTTTTGCCATTTTCGTTTAAATTATTTGAAGCGTACACATAGATTTTGGATATGGATATTAATTATCTTTGTTCATTCTATTATCAGAGCTCTAAAAAGCGACACCGCTTCACGGTAGATATTCCAAAACTAGAACTAAACGGTTTGATTCCACCTTCATCGTACGAACCGCTAAACAATGGAATTTGTTGCCCGAATGGGTTCCTCGATATATACAATCTGGGTGCCTTCAAGTCGCATGTGAATCGGTTTCATCTAGCAATCGTATTCCATCTTAGACCGCTTAATATCAGGCGAAATGGCGGTCAAACGCAAGCCTATTTGTAATTTGTTTTAAAGTAGTATTTGGTGGTATAAGATCTATTACTAGTCGATACTAATAATTATTTATTAAGTGAGAGAAAAAGCTTCAATCCCTACAGACATCCCTCTCACCCCAGAGTGTAACGATCCTCAAAGCATATTGTTTGTGTAGCCATGGTTTAACTTACCATAAATAATAGATGCAACTGTCTCTTCCCCTTTTATTTACAACCATTCGGCAACGTTATATTGAGGGATGCTATCGGTGGATAAACACTGTGTTAGTACAGTTAGATTGGATTTTTTGGAGATTCCTGCATAGGTACGATTTTTTTATAATTGACAAGCTAGGTGTTTGACAGATTATCTGATGTTAAGTGACAGTGAGGTCAAAGATGGTGAAAACATCTGGCTTGGAATGAAACTGGCTCTCAAATGAAGCTCTCGTAACACACCATTAGGTGCTTGGTGGCAGGTTCAACTTTAGGGTGGTAGCTAGAAAATACCCTACCACCATGCTTTCTCACTACCACGCTTTTAGGCCATGCTCTCGATAACCCTACAAGTTTTCCAGCTTCATTGTCCTTTAGACCGGAACACAGTAATGTTTACACACTACTGCTTAGCAGCAGAAAATATGATAACATGTTTTCATATACCTATTCACTATATAATTTGTCTTACTTTAGTGATTATGTATCCACGATTAGATATAAGCATGGAGTTGTTTTTCTGTAGTTAGTTTTATCAACTATATGACTCTATAAATAAGTCATTAGACACCGAGACTAATCACGGATAAGCGAACAGAAGAAAAGGCTTTCACGGCTCTCTTCAAATCCACCACACTTCACCGTTCCGACTGTAGAACACTATTTCAATGACAATGGTCATGTAGTGTTGCTAGGTTGTGGGTACAAAATTCTTGTTCATAGTTTTGACTGTTACAATACAATATAATACAACTTTATATGACATATTATGTTGTACATTTTCTAAAAATAAAGACAGTTCTATCCAAAAACATAACTATACTATCAATCCGGCTGACATTTTTAAACAAATTTCAGTATGGGACATTTTTAAATTTGGAGAAAATCTGCTGATTTGTTTATGATGATGGCTTAGTGTTTCAACACTGGTCACCTGATGTATATGGTGAGGTTGAAGACGGTAAGCGCATTGTCCAGATTTAAACTACCTCTCAAGTGAAGCTGCTGAAACACGTGGTTAGGTGAGTGTAGGCAGAATTTCACTGTAAGGTTAGTAGCTATACCTCGCGATGTTTTCTTTCACAGGTAGCTCAAATTAATTAAAATGTGATCTAACTGCGCTAATTACTGAATTATAATTGCTACAACTGAACAAAAATTCGCTTAAACCAACTTCCAGTGTATGAAGCATTCTTCAACACTATTGGATTTAGTTATTTACCAGATATAGAGAGAGTAGATTTCCTCTGGCAACACCGGTCACATGAGCGTGTAATACGTAGCCTGGTCGCTTTTGTCATTCGAAACAGTCTGGTCAGCCTTTGGAATCCCGTCTTTTGTTTCAGCAGCTACCAGAGTTACCGACTTTGAAAATTAATGAGTCGTTCGACGTCTCAATTCTATGTTTGTATATGAATGCAGAGCTATTGTTTGAGGACTTCGTACAGACTACTTAGGTTGCCGTCGATGACAAAGTGTGTTGTCTCTTTGTATGGTCTAGTGTAGGTTTTGTGAGATTTCGTCATCATGAGTGCCCATTTGCAGAGCTACCGGGCTTTAAATGAAGACTGGGTTTTAAGACGGGCTCTATACTGTATTGTTGGATGCATTCTTCGCTGTTAAAGGAACAGTGCCTGTTTAGGAAACTAAAAAGTACAACTTTATTTATTTTTCCTGTTTTTTTTATTTTTTTGGCTTGTAACGATAATCAAAAGATCTGACGCTTTTCCCGTAAGTTTGGCTATGAGTTGATTATTACAAGTTTTTATTTAACTTGCAATTTCCATATGTAGACATGTATTTTAAGTAAGTTGTACGTTTCAAAATTTGTAAATCATTTTTTGACCACTTGCTGTTTGTACTTATGTAAGTTCCGTGATAATGCAATATGAAGGTAGCATCGAGCTGATCTGATGATGGATCTGGGATGTAGGCATTGGAACTATATTATGATGGTAAATGGTAGGACAGTAGAATTTGGGTAAGTACCTTTTGTTATCATGAATACTTCCCATTATACACGATGACGTTAGTCAGTCCACGTTTTTTTAAATTAAAGCATGTTTTCTTTTGTATTGATATACATAGATGGATAAACCCACTGTTGTTCGCACTAAATACTATAAATTTAATAAAATAAAAAACGATTAAACTTAAAAACATCGGGACAAACATTTATGTGACATTAAATGTATGTTATGTGTCTGAGTGTTCTATATGTATTTACGAATGTATTTGCAAATGTATTTATAAATGTATTTACAAATGTATTTAAGTATTCTGTCAGCTGTCTGGTTCCCATAGTACAAGCTTTGCTTAGTTTGTGGCTAGATGGCGCTGTGTGAATTGTCCTCCGATATTTGTTTATTATTATTATTTAAGACTAAACAATTAATAAAAGTACATCAATATCATTGTATTTAATTATATGTATATTATATACCATTCCACGCGAACTTAACTCGACTTCCGCCGTGTTAGATAATCGCGGCTCGTTACGTATTCATGTCATTCACTTATACTGAATAATTCCTGCATCGTACACTAAACTTAAGCACAACAATTTCTGCAATTTGTAAATCGATGTAATATAGAAAACGTGACATTTCTTCAACCATCATGTCGACCTTATATAATTCCTTGTGACTTGGGTTCCCTCGTAAAGGGGTATTCACAATGGGCCTTGTGTTTAGCTGTCACTCGCTTGAGACAACAGCGTGACGCACCTTACACATGTTGTGCAACTTTGTTGTATGTTGTAAAGATTGAAGGCGATCGCGATTCTTCTGTACAGATAGAAAAAAGTTTTTACTTACTCATGCGGGAATCATATTTTTTTACTGGATCATAGGCTAGTTGTTACGCCTCAGCTCACTCGGAAGGTGTGGTCGAAGATGGTAGTACACCTATCCTAGAACGAGAATAAAACATTTTTTTGGTGTATGGAAGTCAGTGGCTTTATCTAGGGCATGCTTACACTTTCAGAGGGAGGTACAATATGGTCTTCAAAAATCAAGAAAGTCTGGTTCCTTCTAATAGCTATTTTCTAGGTTAGCGTGCTCCATCTTAGACTGCAGTCGTCTAACTACCGCAGTACCAGGATATTCTGCCGCCAAGAAGTAGTGTGTAAGCATTACTGTGTTCTGGTTGATAGGGTAATAGAGCTAGCGAAATTACAGGGCCATCGAAAGTCTCCAAGTAATGAGCGCCAAAGAAGCGACGCCCTGGACTTTATTATGTTACTCAAAGTTTTGTGTAGGTTTCGCTGCAATGGTCATAGACATGCGTTACCTCTTACCGTCAGGAGAGGGTCTCGTTCGACACAAAAAAAAAAAACTCCAAGGATGTCAAACGTCAACCTATTTTGATAAAAACAACTGAAAAAAAATCTATAATGCGTTGAGTGGAAGTCGTCATGCATACAATCACACGCAAATACACACGCAAACATTTTCACATCTATCACTAATTATTATTAATCAAATAGCTACGCTCGGAAAACTTACCTAACCGCGCATTTTGAGATAAAAAAGTATCCTATGCTGTAATCCAGATTATAAGCTATCATTTCAAATTTCTTCCAAATCTCTTAAAGTGTGAAAAAGTAACATATAAACAGACAAGTTTCATGTTTATAATATTGGTATAGGTACTATGACTGACTTTTTAGTATATTTTGTAGCATATCTGCTTCATCACACACCACTCGGACAAACATGTCTGAGTGTTTATACGTTATAGTATAGTTATACCAAAAAACATATCGGTATTCTATCAAGAGTCTGGTTCCCATAATACCAACTTTGCTTAGTTTGGGGCTAGATGGCGCTGTATAAATATCAACCGATATTCATTTAATATAAAGTACTCTGCAAGCTTAGTTTGCAATCTGTACTGCATATGGGAAGAGGATTAGCAAGCGGTGACGTCATGAATATAAAATTAATACCTCTCGGAATCTAACGCAAACTGACAGGCCATGGGTGCGCTATTGTAGAGCAAATCAATATAAAGAATAGAGTTCTTTAGTTCCTCTTTCTCTGTTTTTTGAACTCGGCAGTGTAACTCAGTGGTTAGCACGGTCGGTTTACACGCCGAAGAGCGTGGGTTCAAATCAAAGGGTATTTTCTAGTACTCGGCTAGCTACCACCTTCAAGTCGAAAATCTGCCGCCAAGCACCTAATGGTGTGTTCCGGCAACCTCACTTAAGAACCATTCCATTCCAGGCTAGATGTGCTTTACAATCTTTGACCTTTGAGCTATGGCTAGTCATAAAAAAAAAACATTTTTGACACATTGATACTTTGGGGAAGAAACTTATGGCGGTATTGTTACTGTAATCAAAAACATTTGGCCGTAAAAATAAATCATAATCAACTATTCTAAGTCTAAAAAAAATTATGAGCAAATTTCTTTTGGCTCTTGTTTCTTGCTTCTCCTGTAAAGTTTATATTTTGGCATTTACGAACTTACTTTTCCGAAGTATCTATCAATATGTTGATTGAACAATTGAATTTGATTTAAATAACTAAAAAATATTGTAGGACATTTCAAAGCTCCATCTAACCCTAAATTAAGCAAAACTTGTAGGGAACCAGATAACTGATAGAATACTTATATACTTTTTTCTAAATACGTATTTTTAATACCCAGACACAGAACAAATATTTATCGGCACATAAATATAGGGCAGACTAAATATTGTATACCAAAAAATAAACCTTTATTAGGTACTAAAAATAAATAGTAAATAAATACCAATTCATTAGCCTAGAAAGTGCTGAAGTAATATTTGAGTGTATCTATAAATTTATTCAAACATTATTTATATGCATTTTAAATATATAGCGTAAACAAAAAGTAATATGAACAACACCATGTAGAAATAAAACTTAACAACAATTCTTGCGCAAGCGCATTTAAAACTGTTGTGTATTGCCAACGTATTTCATGGGGGATTTAAGCACCAGTTTTATAAGATCTATACAGCCTAAAACAATAAGTGCCTAGGCAGGTCAACATAAACTGGAAGACTCAAACTAAAGTACCAGTTATACAAGACCTTTCTTAAAAGCACATTCAATAGGTGGACGTGGACCTCGATTTGGTTGGCACGTATCCCCCATGGCAAAACGGTTTGATAATCCTTGCAATACTTTGTTTGGTTCGTTTTGTTCTTCCGTTTAATGTGGGGAGTGCTAGTTTAACATCAATAGGGATAATTGGTATCGACATTTTGTCTGATTCACTGATTTTGATAAATTCTGTATACTCTCAGTTGCAATCAGTTCTGTTAGCTTTTAATATTGTAATGATAACAAAACTAATCAAGAATTTATATTTTAAATATACACTTGAGTAAGTTACTAAAATATACATTCCTTTACATTGAAATATACGTCTTTCATCTTTTTCTGTTTTTATGGATTAACATCAAGTGTTTTATGGTATGGTTTTTGCCGTGGTGGTGCCGGCGTAAGAATTGTACCCCACCCTCTCTACCCATGGATGCCGTAAGAGTCGACTAAGGGATGTAATCCGGAAGATGGGCAGCAGCGTCTTCCTTGAACAATCACACCTAACTGCGCTCGCCAACCCGCCTGCCAAGCGTAGCGAGTATTGGCAAAACCCCCAAGGAGGAGGCCTATGTCCAGCAGTGGACGTCCTATGGCTGATGATGATGATGATAATGTTTTATGGTAAATCAACCACTGAGCAGCCGATATTTTTTTTGGCCGAGTGTGTCAATCTGTATGCCTTCAAGTCGCGTGTGAATGGGTTTGTTCTAGGCAAACATGCTTCATCCTAGACCGCATCTTTGTTTGACATCGGGTGAGGTTTGCGTTTATTTGGTTATTGGTTATATGAAATAGTAATGTTACAAGCGAAACGCTCTTCTGATAGTACGAGATAATGCAGGGCCATGACCATTGCAGCGATACACAGAACTTTGAGTAGGAAAACAAAGTCCAAAGGCATCGCTGCTTTGGTGTTCATTACTTTGAGACTATTGATGATTAGTCTCAACAGCCCTGTAATATCGCTAGCTGCAGTACCCTTCAAACCGTAACACAGTAGGTATTGCTTACACAGTCTGCTTGGCGGCATAATATCTGGTACTGTGGTGGTAGGCGACCTCCTGCTAAGTAGGTGTACCACCAAATATAAGAATGTCTAACACTAAGTAAAAAGTCACAACAATTATAGTTTCACAAGCCACAATCAATGTTACACGAATTCAAAGTCAATTCCAATCATGGTCCAGTAAAGTGATACCACTTCACTATATATCAGCTTCGATTGAGTTTTGAAAGCAACACGAAAACTCATGTTTCACCACATATCTCTTTTCCTCCACTCATGCATGTAATTCGGCATTTCATGAATGAAACACCTATTCATAAACACGCAAAAATGCCCATGTTTAAAAAAATTATGCTTTTTATAAAGCTTTATAACAACCTGGTCACCGCGCTTTGTACTCTTCATAAAAGTGTTAAATGAAATTGAATATTTCCAACCACGAATAATGTATCATTGGTAATACTTTTTTATTTATTTTCTATTTTTTACAGGAAGCGCAGTATTTACTCGAAATCTCTATGACGGCTAGTAGTTTACACTTTTTGAAAAGGTGTTGACGCTTTACTTCTTTGGTTGTTACACTGCGAGATTGAGTGGCCAACGTACACTGCAAGCTACGATTTTTCGAAGCTAATGGATTTGTAATTCAATTAAATTTTAGGTTATAAATATTATTCCATTATTTGTAGCGAGTATAGCTCAGTGGTTAGCACGGTCGGATCACACGTCGAAGGTTCAAAATCCCATATCGAGCTTGAGCTACCGGTAAAGGAAAACATTGTGAGGAAATCATAGTGTCGTGGTAGGGTACTTTTTAGTACTCAGCTGGCTAGCTATGTCAAGTAGAAAATCTGCCGCCAAGCACCTAATGGTGTGTTCCGGCAGCCTCACTTAAGAGCCAGTTACATTCTAGGCTAAATATGTTTATCATCTTCAACCACACAGTTACCTAACATCAGGTGACTGTGGTCGAACACCGACATTGATAACCATTAAAAAAGTAGTAAATAGTTTTTTTAAAGCAAATAAAATTTATTATTATTTATAAAGTAGTTAATGCGTTCGTATAAGAATCATGCAAATAAAAGCTGCACGGTTCTTTAAAATAATATCTTAAATTCTCTTCTGTTAGCATCGCTATTAGTGCACGAAGACCTTACAGCATCATGCTGTTGATTTCTAATAGAAGGTAGATTACAAAGACGAGTATACCATTGTACGAGCATGCTTGTATCCAAAAAGGAAATCACGACCCTTTTCTTCTATTTTCCTTATGACTGGCGTATTTAACAACTCGTAGGTGATGTCCTTTAAAATGATTAGGGAAGGTTTAGAAGACGTTTCAGAGGAAAACTTTTGTGATAAGCTTTCTAAATTAACAGATTTCGAACTTTTAAAACTCGTTAGAAAGTTTGTATTAGTGAGGTGTACCAGAACTTTTACTAAAATCCATGATGTGTTTCTAAATAAGTGGATATGCTTTTGCCAGAATAGAGTCATGGGTAATAATTAATCTACGATCTAGCTTATTGTTTTGAGTTTGTTTAGTAGGCTAGCGATGTTTCGTTAGCAGCAAGCAATTATAAACATTTTTTTTTTTATCTGTGCGAATTATTGTTTTATATTCACTTATACTCAATGCATAAGTTTTTTTTTCCTTCTGTGTGACCTCAGTCACTTGCTGCCTTTTAATCGCCGGTCATGGCATATGTATTTTATTCCTTTATTTTTGACATGGTACTTTGTGCATTCTGCCAGTATCAAGTATTTAAATATTGAAGACGATAGGATGAAATTGGTAGAACACAATATGAAGTATGAATTAGAGATTTTGATTGACGGCGTTAATTCTTCAAGTAGCAAGCATACTGAGACACAAATTACTTTAAAATTCTTCGATCTCTACTCTGTAAAAAAATAACAAATGAAATCACCAAAACTTAGCACTTGCTTAACACTAAGACCTTAAAACCATAAAGGGCTTAATTCCGAAAAGCGCTTAACAGCGCGCTAAGTTCCGAAGGCTCATAGCATTCACTCGTAAAGTTGCGTGTTTATGTGCCAAGACAATGGAAGATAAATAATGAAAGTTATCGGGTTATACGCTTTCCGATCCAAGCACGCACAAAAGACGTCCAATGACTTTCAACGATAGACGTCTCCCATAGATCTGTCAACACATTGGCACAAAAACTGCATATATAGAATTCCACCTTCTTATGGACATTGTCTGACGACGTTTCGACTTCAACTCTTGATTAATGGCTTCTGCTAAATACTCCACAATTCTTCTAATGTCACGTAGTAGGATTGTAAAACGAGGAGGTTGATGTATGTTCGGTGAAAACAAACAACATAGCTTTTATCCGTCTCTGGAACAAAAACATTTAAGCTGACTACCAAACACAGGACACTCTCAAATATATTAAGAAGCTACTTATATAAAGCAAACAAACAACAAAACAAACTGATTTCTTTTAGGTTCTATCAGCCATAGAGGAAATTTTGAAATTTATATCACAATAACCTATATACAGTCTAAGGTCTGTAACTGTAGCTATCTCAATAAAAAAATAAAATGTGAACAACAAAAACCAAGTGCATTTCGATGGTTTAACTTTTATTTTCAACAAAAAAAATAATAGAGAAACACGAGCGATCGTTACCCGTGCGGTCAATAATGATTATTTTATTCATTTTCAGAGCTAATAAATTTGGTATATTGTCTATCAGGTATGAAGTCGTTGGCTCTGTGGTTAGACGAAGACGTTTGTTTGCCAATTGAGTCTCGTGAATTGGGCGCGATTCGCTGCGGTTATTCGCCGGCCTATTAATCTAGGGTTTACGATAGTTGCTGTGGAGACTATAATAGTAATGTTAGATTTAGCTAAAAATCTTAACGACTGGCATCTAACGACCAAAACCGTTGAACGTGGAGTCACTAAACAACAATCTTAAAAGTATCAAAAATTTTGCATTACAGTTAAAATTAGGTTTAAAGATGTATATAAATAAATAAAATAAATATCGTAAGACACAGCGTATATCTTCATGGCAATAAATAATTTATTACATTTAGGTTCGTGATACTTGTTTATTCCAAGTAGATTTTAATAAACATGTGATTCAGTTGTAAAGCAAGCTTAAATACATTGTTTTATTTATTGTACACCAACCAATATATGTAGAATAAGCTATACTAACGACATATACGCATGAAGGTGGGCTTGGAATACAAACACCCTTTGTCTTTGTGTAACATACAACGGTAGTTGGGAGGCTGTAGCGCAAGCGAAAGGATTAATGTCCTGATTTAGTACGTGCCAGGTCCGACCGTTCTTCGCTCCTGAAACAATGTAGTAGATTTAAAGTCCCATAGAGTTATTTTGACGTTGTAAGCATACTTTTTTATGTTTGACAGGCTAGGTGTGTTACCATAGCTCACCCAACTTTTTTACTACAAACTTCAAAGGAGTTTTGGAAGCAACACGAAAAGTCATTTTTACACTTTGCTACACTCGCTCTTATAATTCAGCACTTTGCTAATTAAACACTATTATTAGAATTTTTATACAAAAAACCTCTAATAAAAATAAGTTTTAGAATATAATGTAATGCAGCGACACGACCTTTCCGCGTTCCTACCAAAACTGCTTGCAAGACCTTGCAATTCTCGATGCGGTCTCTTCAAATAATTCTTGTGTTTTAGCGACTTTACCGAATGAATATCGTCATCATTTCGAATTCTAGTTCTTGTTCGTTGGTATAAATTTGAAAACGAATTATCGTTTACACCAAACAATGCTTATGTTCTAACTTAAGGTTCATTTGGTGTAAACCCACCTTTACCATTCTTTACAATTTACAAAATTAAAATCAAAACAACTGCATTAGTCAGACCCCAAATCAATCCGAATGCTTTATGAATATTGTTCAAGCATTTCACATTCCTTTTTCTTTTCCTTGAGCCGAAAACAATACCGATTCCTAAATTATGATGACCACAACAGAACCACGAGCTATCCCACATCGGAATCACTAAATCACACAATGGCCATCAAAAGCCATCTTTGTTTTCCCAAACGATGCAAGATCTCATAACGTTGCGGTCCTGAACATCCTTTCGAAAGTACTCTTTACACACTAATATGCGATTATTTTACGATTTGCCACGGAAAACTAGCTCATAATTCTTGGATTCAAAAGCGTCTTTGGGCTTTTTCTCTAGCGTGATAAAGTTGGTAAAGATATATCGAAATCAGACAAATGAAGCCATACTTCACACGCGTCAATCTTAGAGGAATCGGTTAAGCTTCGTTCAGGGTTTGGACTTTTACGAGACAATATTTCAATATCCTTACGAGGGACGTCGAGCGTCAGTTGTG
Source organism: Biston stratarius (assembly GCA_950106695.1). Taxonomy (NCBI): domain Eukaryota; kingdom Metazoa; phylum Arthropoda; class Insecta; order Lepidoptera; family Geometridae; genus Biston; species Biston stratarius. Next base: position 9,917,451 of record OX467115.1, on the reverse strand, counting down.
CGGTTAGATATATGCGCAAGGGCAGTTTTGTAAAGATTGCTGTAGAGAAGTCTTTATGAGTGATGGTTTCGTTCATTAATTTTTCACTGCCCTGTTAGCTCATTTGATAGTATTTTTGCTTCAAGAGCTGTATGGTACGAATTCGAATCCCATCCATGACAAATAGATGTTTGTTCTTTATGGGGGTTTTTGTTTATGTTTAAAATACGTATATAACATTTCGGTCAGTTATATGGTTCTGCCGTGGTGGTGCCGGCGTAAGAATAGTACCCCACCCTCTCTACCGGTGGTTGCCGTAAGAGGCGGCTAAGGGATGTAATCCGGAAGATGGGCAGTGACGTCTTCCTTGAACAATCATACCTAACTGCGCTCGCCAACCCGCCTGCCAAGCGTGGCGAGTATTGGCAAAACCCCTCCCCAGGAGGAGGCCTATGTCCAGCAGTGGACATCCTATGGCTGATGATGTGAATAAAGGCTAACAACTTATACAGGTAACTAAGAATAGAAAAAAGGAAAAATATGAATGACCAATCGCGTGTCATGCTGCAATACATCCTTTGGTAGATTGCAAATATACCCAGGGGCTATCACGAATGCGTTCGTAAATATCTCGATTGTTCAGTATCCCTTCGAGACTTATAGTAGCACTCCCTGCTGAGTCAGCTCGTGAAACAGAGATTCCTTATTGAAACCTTTGAATTTTTTAGCAATGATAGCTCAGTGGTTGGCGCGATCGGTTCAAATCCCAATTATGAGCTTGCCGGTGAAAGAAAACATATTGAGGAGACAATAGCGTGGTGGTAGGTACTTTCTGGTACTCGGCTGGCTAGCTACCACCCTCAAGTTGAAAACCTGTCGCCAAGCATCTAACGGTGTGTTCTGATAGCCTCACTCGAGAGCCAGTTCCATTCCAGACTAGGTGTGTTTATCATCTTCGACTGCACCGTCACTTAACATCAGGTGAGCTGTGGACAAACACCTAGCTGGTCAACCATAAAAAATGTAAGTCTAGTAGAATTGGTAAACTCCTATATGTATAACCTATAGTTTTAGTTTTGCATATTTTGAGTTCCCTGTGATCATTCAGATACTAAACTTTTCTGGTTTTTGCTTTGTTACTCAAAATTCTAAGTACCACTGGTCTTGGGTAGAAGTTGTATCTGAGCATCAGGAAAGCGTTTCGATCGTCTAGTTACTTTTTTTTTAAAGAGCCGTCATGTGACTACTTAAATACCAAAGATCAAAACTATTTTGTATAGATGGGATCGTCGCGCCGAATGGTAAGAAAGTCACAGAGGTACGAGCACGTGCCAGGCGTCGCCACGCTAGGAGTCGCCACGCTAACTGCTGGTCAGGTCGCATTAGATATTACACATCTAAAATTACAACTAAAAATTGCTTACTAATATATTAAAAAAAAATTGTTAAATATCGATAACCGTTTCATAAAGATCCTCATGTGGTTTAAAATTGAACCACCAAAAGATCTCCGAATAACCTAAAAACATCCCGGCGCAGTTCCTTTAAGACAATATTTCCTCTGTTCCTCTCACAAAACGGCGACACACTCGCAGCCTAGTGTAAAGTGGTGGCTGCACACACAAACTGGTTTGTTTAAGTAATGGACTATGCCAGGAGCAGTGTTTTGTGGACACAAAATGTATGGAGCACATACTTACTCAATTTATTTTGATTAAGTAAACGAATTATTGAATAATTCTTTGTTGTTTTTTAATTTTCATAATTTTAATGTTCTATGGATTTTTGAACTAGCTGGTGTCATACTAGACTTTGTATAAAAGTAACTTGGTGGTAGATTTCCTTAGCAGGAGGTCATCTAGACAGATACCACCGCTGGAGTAGATATTCTGCCGCCAAACAGTACTGTGTAAATATTATTGTGTTTCGATTTAAAGGGTACTGCATTATAGGGATGTTGAGACTAACCATCGAAGGACTCAAAGTAATAAGCGCCAAAGCTGCGATGCCTTGGACTTGGTTTTGTTACTTAAAGTGCTGTGTATCGCTGCAATATACATAGACATAGGTTATCTTTTACCATCAGTCATTTCATTACATTACATTTAAAAAAAAAATACTTATCTTATCTCATTATTAATACTTACTTATCTTATACTTTAAATAATTATATTATTTGTTTATATGTAACAGGTTAGGTGTTTGACCACAGCTTGATTTTTTTTGACGAAATGGTCGAAGATGGTAAGCACTCTTAGCCTGGAATAGTACTGGTTCTCAAATGAGGCTAACGAAATACACTGTTAGGTGCTTGGCGGCAGATTTTCTACTTGAGGATGGTAGCTAGCTAGAAGAGTACTAGAAAGTAGTTTACTACCACGCTATGGTTTCCTCGCGATGTTTTCCTTCACCGGCAGCTCAAGCTCTTTGATCGCTTTCTTAGTCACCTTATTAATAAATATCATCTCCATACATGTCATCTCCATACGTCCGCTGTCCTCCCCCAACCGCGTACTACAGAAGTCCTGTATTTTCACAAACTACCCACAGTGTCCTTCTGGGAAGCGTCACGGGTCCACTAAGTGGGGCTATGATCATTATTTGTACGAATTAACACTTTTAACCTCAACTCGAAGTCTTGTTGGACGTTTCCTGTCACTTTCCTTATTTGGGAAAAATGGAGCTGGAACTAGAGCAGAAGGTGCGCATTACAGGGATGTCACACTAATATTATAAAGGCGAAAGTTTGTGTGTAAGTGTGTTTTTATGTTTGGTACTTCTCCAAGCTCAAACGGCTGGACCAATTTTGATGAAATTTGGTATAGAGGTAGCTGACACCCTGGATTAACATTTTTTATAGACATACGTAACTGTCTGCTGAAGGTAACAGATAACGCCTTCCCATGAATATTGCAACGTTACCTAGAACAAACCTAGAGGGCATAGACAAAGTAACATTCGATTAGCGATAACGGTAATTGAACAGTCTCTAACTGCAGTGCTGCTTCTAAATTGAAAATACTGCTCCCTACACGGTATTGGCGGCAGATTGTCTGCGATGACATCTCCTTAGCAGATCTCCTGTTAAGGGTATTTTGTAGAATCAAATCCCTATTTCAGAAGTATAACCGTGGTTCCAGTGATTCAGACGAGTTTATTAATTTTTTTTGCAAACTGTATCTTTTTTCCAAAGTAAGTGGCATCTCGAAACTGAAACATGTTGCCATTCCAATAAAAAAATAATCAAATTGATGAAATATATCGTAATTAGTTCAACAATTTAGCACCAAGCATAGAAGTGGGAGTTGCCGTGGTGGTGCCGGCGTAAGAATAGTACCCCAATAGTAATAATAGTACCCTCTCTACCCGTGGTTGCCGTAAGAGTCGGCTAAGGGATGTAATACGGAAGATGGGCAGCAGCGTCTTCCTTGAACAATCATACCTAATTGCGCTCGCCAACACGCCTGCCAAGCGTGGCAAGTATTGGCAAAACCCCTAGCCAGGAGGAGGCCTATGTCCAACAGACATCCTATGGTTGATGATGTGATAGAAGTAGGATAATACAAAAGGTAAAGACTGGCGTTTTAATGCTTTTTTTTTTTTGATGATGCATGTGTTCCATATTTAAGGGTACTGCAGCTAGCGAAACTACAAGGCTATTGAGACTAACCATCGAAAGTCCCAAAGTAGGTAATGAGCGCCAAAGCAGCGACGAAATAATCTGCCTTTCAAAATATTTCCTTCCAGCTTAAAAAAACTTACTGTCCTATAACTTTTCAGAAACAGATTGCTCTTAAAAATTACACGCACTATTTTCCAAAAAAGAACCTTCATAAGTTACGTCGAAAGGCTTGAAGTGTCGTCCAAACCACACCCAGTCTACAAGCTACAAATCCCGAAAACATCTGACAAGCACACGTGAAATTCTAACACTCGGTTAACAAGCGCTAAACCAGCGGCCGATCTAATTCCACTCTTTATCTACCAATTATCGCGAAACAAACGAACCCAAGAGAAAAACGAGGCTCAAACCCCACCAGAAGCATACAACTAAAAAGTTTAAAAAATCTATAACCCGACTGCGATTAAAATTGCTATAATTAAAGGAAATAATTTTTTTTAACAAATTAATTATTTCTAATTAAACTTAAACATATATCTTATATTAGAAGATTACAAATATGTTTATATGTATATATACTTAATTTCCTTTATTTTGATACCCTACTTGATAATTTTTTTTTAACGTAGTATGTTTCGCGCAAAAAATCCGCCATTTTGTTTATTTTCAAACAATTTTTGTGTGTACTCTAAATACTCTAATACTCATTAGTTGGCAATAGATCTCCTTAGCAGGAGGTTGTCCAGGTAGGTACCACCGCAGTACCGGATATTTTGCAGCCAACCAGTGTGTAAACATTACTGTGTTTCTGTTTGCAGCTAGCGAAATTACAGGGCTGTTGAGACTAATCATCGAAATTCTCAAAGTAAAGAGCGTCAAAACAACAATACCCTGGACTTTGTTTTGCTACTCATAGTTCTATGTATCGCTGCAAGGTCATGGACGTATCTCGTAGCATCAGAAAAGCAATTTGTCTCATTACTTTTACATAAAAAAAAAAAAACATGTTGTAAGTTTTGTTTATTTTGTGAATAAATGACGCTGTGTATGAAAACTGTGGTCATTTTCAACTTGCTCATAATCCAAATCACACTTGCTCAATTTTTTAATCTGACTTGACAAAGCTAGTCGTAGTGAGATTGACCCTAAAGCCTTATGGGCGATAATCACGACAGCAAATATGGAATTGGACCGTTTTTGTGTGTAATATTGGTAGCTTTGTTAACTATTGTCTGCCTACGAGTTATAATTTGAACTTGTGTTCAAATAGTTATACTAATAAATTGATTAAGTCAGCTTTATCCATATCCTAGAAATCAGTTCACTATTAGAGAACTGATTCTAATTTTCTATTGTAAAAAAATAAACATGGAAAACTATTTTTAACTTGCTTCAAAAAAGGAGGAGGTTCTATGTTCGACTGTATGTATTTTAACCGACTTCAAAAAGGAGGAGGTTCTCAACTTGAAATGTTTTTTTTAAATGTATATATGTTCACCGATTTCTCCCCCATTTGTGGACCGATTCTCAAAATTCTTTTTTTTATTTTTGGCTAGCTGATTTGACAGTCGTCCGGTCTTAGCTTTACCAAACGCGCGAAATTAAAATAGTAGTAAAATTTCCTAAAATTTTCCAATTTTCTGTGTATTTCTTTGCGTAAGAACCTTCTACAGAGTATTAGAAAACTAAAAAAAAATATAACTGAAATCGGTAAAATCGTTCTCAAGTTATGGCGTGACCAAGGGAAACAGGGATAATATAATAAATATTATTATTATTTTCGGAACGGTTCGCTTTAGTCTTTGCCATATAACTTATTCAATTCTCATACAAGTTAAAACTAGTTTGTAAGAAATCGAAAAGCGACTACAAAAACCAAATACCGTAGAGTACCTATTTTACACATAAATAGATAAACGAGTGTACTTCTTAGAGTTGCATAGACGCACATTAAGTATGCGTGAACATTCCCACACATATTGTTTGATAAGAAACCAAAGTGACAGATGTCATCGGAATGTCAATACGTCAAGACAAGGTGAGCTTATTTGGCAATCGCTTTAGTGTTGAGAAATTGAGATAAGTATGTATTGATCACCCATTGTACAGCCAGTTCTCTTTAATAAAACAAGATACAATGTAGTATAGTATAACATAATTCATAATAATGTATTGACATTATTTTTTGTGTAACGCCTGTCCATGACCATTGCACTTTTATTTACTTGGTGGTAGATTTCCTTAGCAGGAGGTCATCTAGATAGGTACCACCGCAGTACCAAATATTCTACCGCCAAGCAGTAGTGTGTAAACATTACTGTGTTCCAGTTTGAAGGGTACTACAGCTAGCGAAATTACAGGGCTATTGAGACTAACCATCTAGTCTCAAAGTAATGAGCGCCAAGGCAGCGATGCCCTGGACTTTGTTTTACTACTCAAAGTTCTGTGTATCGCTGCAATGGTCATGGACGTTATCTCTTAACATCAGGAGAGCGTCTGGTTCGTCTCATTACTTTAACATAAAAAAAATTATTGCAGCGATACACAGAACTTTGTATAGTTAAATAAAGTCTGATTTGTTAGTATCAATGTCCCTGTAATTTTCCTAGTCACAGTAAATGTTGACAATCAATTGCTTGGCGGGTAATATATAATACATCTATGGTACCTACCTAGACAACCTCAAGAGATATACCACCTAGTACTCCTTTTTTTGTAAAAAGGCTTTTTTAATGTGTAAATCTGTATCTTTATTTAAATGTTTGACAAGCTAGGTTTTTGATCACAGCTCGAAACACACTTACCTTGGAATGGAACTGGCTCTCAAGTAAGGCGGCCGAAACACTTCGTTAGGTGCTTGGCGGCAGATCTTCAATTTAAGGGTGGTAACTAGATTAGTACTAGAAAACACTCTACCACAATTGCGATGTTTTTCCTTCACCGGCAACACAAGCTCATTGTTGGGGTTTGAACCCACGCTCTTCGACGTGGGAACCGGCCACGCTAACCACTAAGCAATCATCGCTAGGTACATAGTAACTCTTAGTAACTCTGTATACTGTAACAAACATTTATGTGACAAACATAGATGTTTGTTCGGTATCTAGATGTTTACGTAAAATCTGGTTCTTATCTTACAAACTTTTTTCTTATCTTACAAGCCCCTGATATTTATTATTATTATTTAGAAATCACCAAATAGTGTGATAGGTATATGGCATAAAGATTCTTGGATGTCTAAAAAGTTACTTAGAATAAGATATTATCAGCTCGTGAGAAATGAAATGCTTTCAGATAGCTCTTATAAACGTGCTGAATACGTGAGCTATGCACCTATTAAGATCACTGCGAACAAAAATGCTTTGCTTGATCTCACGTCCGAATTCCTTGCATACCAATCGCACCATTTCATTGTACATTTTAACCAACTTATCTGTACAGATCTGGTCAAATAATAGAACTAAAATTTTCCATGGAAGTCGTTTTTTTTTCTTTTCAAAGTAGGATAGTGGCTCCCCCATTTCTCAGCATTGATAATGTTTTCGGTCTGTAACCACGATTAATGGTCATAGATTATAGGCACAAAGCCTGTACAGATGTGACGGTTCATTGAAATCTTAACAAAAGACAGTTTACACGGGTTGTATAGTAAAACATTGTCAGAATGCAAAGGTTCGAATCGACAGTATTGTCGTACAGTTAATGCCCTAATTAATAACGTTGAACTAGTTGGTTGACATTTATCTGTGTCACTAATATTGATTGCAATGTATGTAAGGAATCTTGTAAATTTCAACCTCGTAAAAATTCTTAAATTCTAGGTGTTTGAGTACAGCTCACCTGATGGTAAGTGACGGTGTAGTCGAAGATGGCAAACGCCCCTAGCCTGAAATGAAATTGGTTCTCAAGTGAAGCTGAACACACCGTTAGATGCTTAGTGATAGATTTTCAACTTGCCAGTCGAGTACTATAAAATACCCTAGCACCACGCTATAGTTTCCTCGCGTTGTTTTCCTTCACCGGCAACTCTCAAGCTGCGCCCTTTGGCGTGTGAACCGATTGCGCTAACCACTATGCTATCATCGCGACAAAACTCTAAATTTGTTAGCAACACATATGAAGTTAAAGCGTTTAGTAGGCACGTAGTAGCGTTTTAATGAAGTCAAATAAACATATTTTTTTTAAGTACTGTATTGAAAAATTATCAATAAAAAGTAAAAAAAACTATAGTGATTAAAATATCATTCGGATTATAATATCGACACAATTTGGGTGCTTTCAAGTCGCGAGTGAATCCGTTTCTTTTGGTAGGCGTTATCCATCATAGACAGCATCTTCGCTTAACATCAGACGAATTAAAGATCAAACGCAAACCTATTCAGTAACAAAAAAATAAATCGATGGACACCGCATTCATCGAAATCAAATGTACCTATAGTTTTAGCGTTAGTAGACATAGACTGCTAAATACTAACCCTTCCTTTGCCGTTGTCGGGTAAAAACAAGGATGATTCTTTTCAAAGTATTACAATATCTCCCTAGCGTTAGTGTGTCTGTCACGTCTTCTTAACAAGCCGCCATCACCGGTCGTCAATCAACGCACCAAAATAATAATAAAACCTGACATATGCCCGTCAAAAGTTGCCCCAAATCGCATCGGGCCCGATGACCCGAACTAACGATTCAGACCAAAATCCCGAGCAATTTGTTTTGTCCAAGCGACGAACGGTCACAAAGACTCGACTACGATCCTAAAAAGGACAGAGTAACCCTCCACGCTACGACAATACCCAGAAATGTTTTCTTAGACGTCACAGTACAATACCATCTAAAATAAACTATCATATAATATCAATAATGCGTTCGGACACATGTATTTTAAATACGTATTATGGGAAACCAGTTAATGTCTGGAGGGGTGCTGCTGACCAGTGTCTTGCGAGCCGATTGAAATTCCCATGCCACCGCTTCCCCGTTCGCGACAAAGGGTTGTAGCCATAGAGAAAAGGAAGAATCCTATCGATTGTTTCGTGAAACTGTTGCATGTTAAACCGTCGTGACATGTTTTCATAGTTATGACGCGAGCGTGACGTGTGATGTGAAATTATTTGAATTTAAATGGAATCAGATGGATGGATGTCATCTATAGTGCTTTCATGCTTTTTTTAAATTAAATATCGGCTTGCGTTTGTCTGCCATCTCGCTTAATGTTAAACGAAGGTGCGGTGTACGATGGAGTGATTTTGCCTAGAAAAAACTAATTCACTCGCGACTTGAAGCCGCTCAAATTGTATTCGTCAGGGAACCTTAGCGGTTTGTACAATGATGGTGGAATCGAACCGATTAGTTCGAGTTTTTGAATATCTACCATAAAGCGATGTCGACTGCGAAAAATTTGCAGTATATTATAGTAAAGTGTTTGTATTCGCAGTATTTAGTGCGGTCTGATCACACATCAGAAAGCTTGTATCCAAATCCCAATAATGAGGTTCAGCTGCCGGTGAAAGAAAACGTGAGGAAATCGTATAGCATGACAGTAGTGGTGGTGCTCGGATGGCTAGCTAACCTAAAGTGGTAAATCTGCAGCTAAGTAAAACTGCCCAGTGTGTTCCGACAGCCTCATTTGAGAGCCAGATCCATTCCAGGCTAGATGTAGTCAAACACCTAGCCTGTCAACATTAAAACAAATATGGGTGTCTTAAAATCTAGAGTAAATAGGTTTCTTCTGGGTAAGCGTGCTCCATCTTAGACCGCACTACTGCTTAACATCAAGCAGGGTGTGGACAAGCGCGGACATATTTAGAATAAAAACAAAAAACCTTACCTATAACGAAAAATAAAACGGGTCATATTTCGAACGCTACAGACCTATTTCTCTGGCTACGATCGTGACCAAAGTTCTTGAACCATCCATTCCTACACGACCGCGATAAGCATAGACTATAGACAATTTGGCTTCCGTCCACAATTTTCAACCGACATATCTGATTTCGCGCTTAAGAATACTGTCAAATACGAGTATAATACGAAAAATGATACTATAGCTACTGCATGTTTTTTAGATTTGAGTCGCGCGTTTCATACACTCAATCCCGAATTACTTTAAACAAAATACACGGCTCAGGGGATACTTCTGAGGTTGTTAATCTTCTACCACCTGTCACCAAACAGTATTGTGTAAACATTACTGTGCTCCGTTTTAAAGGGTTAAGGAAACTGTTATTAAACCATTGAATGTCGCAAAAGTACTGAAAGCAGCGATGATGTGTTTGTAGCGATGATGGTTCAGTGGTTAGCGTGGTAGGTTCGCATGCCGAAGGGCGTGGGTTCAAACCCCAACAATGAGCTTGAGCTGCCGGTGAAGGAAAACATCGTGAGGAAACCATAGCGTGGTGGTAGGGTACTTTCTAGTACTCGGCTGGCTAGCTACCACCCTCAAGTTGAAAATCTGCCGCCAAGCATCTAACGGTGTGTTCCGGCAGCCTCACTTGAGAGCCAGTTCCATTCCAGGCTAGATGTGATTTACCATCTTCGACCACACCGTCACTTAACATCAGGTGAGCTGTGGTCAAACACCTAGCCTGTCAGACATAAAAAAATAAATTAAAAAAAAAGCAAACGCCTGGGACTTTTGTTACTAAAAATTCTGAGTACCGCTGTAGTGGTTATGAACTCGAACCACCATCAAGATAGTGTTGTATTCGTCTCATTACTTAAACATTAAAAAACAAACGTCTTGCAGAGCATTTGCGTTGTAAGTGCTGCTCCATCAAATTTGCCGCCTTACCACATCCCTATTTGTCTTGGAGCTGCAAGAAGATATAACAGTAAAGTGTTTGTACTCACGCCATAAACATCCAAGTCACACGCGTCGTACTTTTGTCCTCGTCTCAACGTCCTCACATCCAATTCCTATACCTGTTTGAATCGTAAAAGACACCCATCGCTCGCCCTGGGTACTATAATTCCCGCTATTGTGCTAAAGTTATTAAACGACCCTTCAATCAACTTTTACGATCCGTATCGCATAAAAATATTTAACTATTTGTTTGCGGATAATATTAACTACATGCATTGTGAAGGTTTTGTCCACAAGCAAGTTTCACCAGTAAAATTATGGTGTTAAGGTCTTAAAATGAAGCTGAAGTGTGTGGTCTGAAAAGCCCTTCGACGCCATTGTGACGGTTGGATTAATTAACACTAATATTAGTTTTGTATTAATCGCAAACTTATAAAAGTATTTGTAATCAATGAAATTTCATTCTTGTCAGAGGTAGAGACTCGGATTTGATAAGTTCTTATCCTTGTAGTTAAAAAAAGAAAGGTCGACTGGATTTTTTCCGAACATTGGTATGGAGTAGGTATTTTAGTCTTATTATGTCTATCACAATCAGCCTAGTAGGGAGTCTGGAGACTCTGCGTTCGAATCCCACAGTACGCACCTTTGTCTTTTCTAAGTTAATTTCGTATTGCCGGTGACTCAAAACGATGAAGGAAAACATCAGAAAATCTTCATTTCCAAGAGTTCTTATGAAAAGTGACCGTAGATTCGTGATGTCTGTGAACCTGCGCTTGTCCAGCGTGATAGACTACAAGTCTTATCCTTTAAGAGCGTGGTGGTAGGGTATTTTCTAGTACTCGGCTGGCTAGCTACCACCCTCAAGTTAAAAATCTGCCGCCACTCATCTAACTGTGTGTTCCGGCAGCCTCACTTGAGTGCCAGTTACCTTCCAAGCTAGGTGTGTTTACCATCTTCGACCACGCCGTCACTTAACATCAGACGAGTTGTGGTCAAACAACCAGCCCGTCAGACATAAAAAAGAGAAATCCCACGCCCAGCAATGGGACACTTTATAAAAACAGAACTGATCCTGTTCTATACGTATCACAATATACATAATTGTAAAACGGTAAAGCTCGTTTGTTTGTTAATCTTCTAAATATATTTAACTCAAAGGTGACTGACTGACTTACTGACATAGTGATCTATCAACGCACAGCGCAAACCACTGGACGGATCGGGCTGAAATTTGGCATGCAGGTAGATGTTATGACGTAAGTATCCGCTAAGAAAGGATTTCTATTAATTCTACCCCCAAGGGGATAAAATAGGGGATGAAAGTTTGTATGAAACTTTGTCAATTTTAAACCGATCGGGCTGAGACTTTGTATGCATAAAACTACTATGACGTAGGCACCTAGCGCGGGTGAAACCGCGGGGCACAGCTAGTTAACACATATATTTTTAGTAACTTTGAAAACGGGTGAAACAAATAAAAAACATTGCCTTGCCATTGCGACAAAGCTCATCGTTGTTTTTAATATACACAGAAGGCTTTCAATGTCATCAGTACAAAGGCTGACTTAGTAAACAATGGCTTAAGCTTTTTAAAATCCCTTGATCTTTCAAACGAAGCAGCGTCTTAAAGATAGCTGCTTCCAAGCAATAAACTGCCTATTGTGCATTGTTCTTCAAAAGTAAATGAGATAAATACTTGATAAAAAGCTGTTTATCTGACACGGAGTCATCGAACAAGACATTTGTCAAACAGTAAGTAGCGGTTATTTGTCACCGATAATGCTGAGTTGTCAAATATATTGATTTGACGGCTCCTGAGCTACCGTATGTTTTAAACTTAGAATATAGAAATATTGTAAGGTTTTAAATATCATTGCAATGACAAGAAAACTAAAAACTATGTGATCGTATATCGTATACCCACCCATTACAGCTTGCAGTAATTTTTTTCCTAATCGCCTAACCTGGATGGCAATAAAATAAGCTCACCCCGCCACGATGACGATGTGTCACATCGTAATCCACCTCGGAGACCTAGCCAGCAAATGACATAGCTAGTATGTATTAGTTAACAAAAACCAACTTAACTTTCACTACACTATTCCATAATTTCTAAGTCAATTTAACAATTTTCAATCAAGCTATTAAAACTAACCCACTTACCAGACCCCGCATGGATCTGGTAAGCCTAAAACTAGACAACCGGTATGGTTGAAGATAGTAAACACACCTAGCCTGGAATGGAACTGGCTTTCAAGTGAAGCTACCGAAACACACCGTAGCAGATTTTCAACATAAAGGTGGTAGCTAGCTAGCTGAGTACTAGAAAGTACCCTACCACCACGCTATGGTTTCCTCACGATGTTTTTCCTTCACCGGCAGCTCAAGCTCATTGTTGGAGTTTGAATCCACGCCCTTCGGCGTGAGAACCAACCGCGCTAACCACTGAGCTATCATCGCTGAATATATTAAAGCTCTTGACCCACTCACTTTACTGAAAACTTGAAAGAGTTTTCTGCTAAGCAAAGCTTAAACCAATAAGTCAAATATTTTTTTAGATCTCTGCCATTCACCATTTTCTAAGTCCAAATAAAACATGTAAACTAAGTGTACTTAGCAAGCGAAAATCCTCAAAACTTACCCTCGCGCCCTCTCCCTCCATTGTTGTCAATGGCAGGCTGTCCTCCCATTCAGCTCTGTCAATGGACCGTCTACTTTAAATAGAAACTTATTATTCCCATACAAACACCATACTCATGTCAGGACAAGAGAAATGTATGGCACCAATGCCTATCTTTGCAAGATATGAAGGAAATAAGGGCGAGAATTCGTCGGTCGGTCGAAATTTTCAAGGCAATCAAAATAAAATCGATGGCAAGACATGAGAACAGCGGTTGTATAAAAATAACAAACTCATTTTGGTCCTCAAGGTGTATATTTAGTGTATTTCCGCAAAAAAGGTGTATTGGTTACAACAGTGAGGATTTAAATTAAAACACTAAATTGAGAATATTTAAAAATAAATATTCGAAATATTTTCTTCTAAGCTTAAAATCTTCTTAAATTCTAAAAATTATCTGACATAAACTTAAAATCTAAATACATCAGTTAAAATAACCACAAGTATTTACTTATATTTGCGGAAGTTCGTTTTGGGTGTTCAAGGTAGGTACCTATGTATATATATTGAACATTCAAAATGAACTTCCGCAAAGTAACGCCTAATCAAATAATTACATTTTGGTCCACTTTAGCTCTAAATAGAGAAGTTTCAAAAAAGTTTTTTATTTTGTTACGATCATAGCTCACGTGCTTGGCATGGGTTCAAATCCCAGTAATGATCTGCCGGTGAAGGTAAATATCGCGAGGAAACCGGAATCCGGAACACACAATATTTGAACGCAACTGTTTGGCGTTTGAATAAATGACAAATGTGTTCTTTCCTAAACACAATGCAAAAACTTTTAGCACAAGCTGACACTAGGTACAAACACATATGTATATGATAAACATACTATTTATTTACTAATGCATACTTGTTCAAATAATTCGGAGATGCACTTATGTTATAGTCTAACAACATTTCTGTTACCTGCATACCTACTAAAACCTCTTCAACACGACACAAAGATCACTCAAAGCATTCAAAGTAATTTAAAATTCAAACATCCTTTATTGAAAATAGCTTTGCAATCGACAAACCTCGAGTTGTTACAATTATTTGCGTAACAATTTATTATGTTTTCGGCCATCTTGGCTTGTAAGGCGACAATATCGTATTGTTTGCTTCTGTTTGCGACTTCCACCAAATGGGTATGTGCTAATGATTTGAATTTTAGCGTTCTTTGTTAATGACCACGAAAAGCAAACATACGACAGAAATTTAATTTTGGTTCTCTCTGTGGAGTGTATTAAAAGAATAAGCGTTTTTCTGCGCGGTCGTAAATACGTTGTATCTGAATCAATTTTTACTAAAACTTACATTTCCATCAAAGGTTGATTCTTACCATAGGATGTTGGTAACATTTTATGTTATCCTATCCTATTCAAAATCACGTTCTTCATGACTTACATTCAAATAAACCAATTGTTCTATTCGAAATGGATTACTTAGTAATAAGTCTCCGAAGCAAACATGTAGCTATTCTTACACTGCTCTCTTTTCTTTTAGTGAATCCTCTTCCACTAAGCAGACTATCTCTTATCAGCACTAGACCATCTTGTTCATCTCGTATCATGTTACAATCAGTAAACATATTGATAAAACTTTGTTGATTGATATCCACACCAAAGATTACAATACAGGAGAAAAATAAACGTGAGTAATAAGTGTGACAACTGGCGACCTTATCGCTACAAACGATCTCTTCCACATCACCTTTGGGTACTGTGTTTCGGACACGAAGACTATGAAACAAGTTTCAATACATAATGAGACTCATCGATTTAAGTAATTCTATACAAATTGAAACAAATTCATATAGCGAATCTTTATTTAATCTTCTTAGCATTTAATGGGATCACCTTGCGGATGCTGGTCCATCGTGTTGCGGTAAATGTAAGGAGTTCCTTTACATACGAATTAATCCTTATCTATACTGCCCGTGTTTACATCCCTGCCCAATAAAATTTGATATGATACTACCTTTATTGCTTTGGACACTATTTTCAGCAAAAGATTCAAAAAATATATGTTGCTATAGATAAAATTTTATTATTGGACCGCACCATGCCTATTGTTAAACAATTAAACAGTCCACAATGAGCACCAATATGATAAGGGCAACAAGAATCAAGCTTTCCTTTCATCAATCGCTGTCTCCTGTCGTCCACACCAACCCAGCAGTCGTGTCCGCCAAAGTCTCTACCATTCACCGTCGATTTGCACCACCGCTACAATGGGGTTGTTTACGACAAAGCACACAAACCACAATGTCGTTTAGCAACGTGTAGCTAACGTAATTTTGTATATGTCGCATGCTCTTACGTAACGAGACGAGTGTGACTTTAGACTTGATTTTTTGTGGGGGTTACGCAAGGCAGTATATGTGGACCAAACGTGTTAAGTATGTACATATCTACGGATTACAGGTAAACTTGATCCTTGAAATTTATTTTTGAAAGCTTTATAATATTATGTTTTATGTCAAAGTAATATAGTAGTAGACGAAGGAGACGATCTCCTGATGGTAATAGATTACGCATGTCCAAGACTATTGCAGCGATACACAGAACTTTGAGTAACAAAACTAAAGTCCATCGCATCGCTGCTTTGGCACTCATTACTTTGAAACTTTCAATGGTTAGACCCAACAGCCCTGTAATTTTGCTAGTACTATTACTCACACTACTTCTTGGCGTCAGAATATCTAGTACTGTGGTGGTACTTACCTAGACGACATCCTGCTAAAGAGATCTACCCACTAAGTACAATCTACAATCGTAATTATAACTTGTGTGAAGTATAATTTAATCATTAAGTAACTCATATAATTGCGTCAGTCATAAGGCAGTAAATACTTTGCTCAATATAACATGTTTGACAATTTGCACAAAGTATTAAAAATACTTTGCCAACGTTTTCCATCCAAATTACAAATAAATTTTACTGAAATCATTAACGCCAATTATCCGAAAGTTGGTAAAAGTATTATTGAAGAAATAATTTGATTTCGTGTTCAAGTTTGCGTAAATTGTCTAATATGTCTACTTATTTATTTTAATGTTCGCATCTTCAATCAAAGTATTATCCTCAAAAATATAGCAAAGAATTCATTATCATCCATATCTGTACAACAAGTACATATAATTAAAAAAAAAACATACAATCGAATTGAGAACCTCCTCTTTTTTGAAGTCGGTTAAAAATTGTAAACAACCCGAGTAAATTAAATATTTAAAAAAAAGCAATTTGCCTGTGCAATCTCAAAAACGGATTTAACAGATTAGAATGCGGTTTTCATTAATATATTGTGGCAAGATTCCTATAACATTAAGTAACTGTTTTATTCTAATAGTATAGTGTTCACAAACAAAAAACTTAGGATTAAAATATGTAGCATTTAAAATATGTTAATAGTTAATGTTAATAAAACCTTCACGCGGAGTCGCGGGCACAGCAAGATTAATATTATTATCATTGAAAAGCATTTTTTTTATTTGATTTATTAGAGACTAAGCCTCAACTACATAATAATTAATGCTCTAACAAAATTGACACGAGTGTTATTGTCCCCTTTCCGACATGTTCAAATAATATTTGAATTTTCAGTCGTGTTTGTTGAATTTTCAAGTTTTGTATAATAATATATAGCGTACAATGTATTGAAGGTAATATTAAAACTTTTGAGGCCGTAAAATGGGTGAAATGCAAAGAATCCTACGGCATGATATAATACAACTGCCATACTGTAATATGATATAACAAATACCTATAATATTTTGAATAATACTATGTAAGCACCATTATATTATACAGAGTAAGATCTAGTTAAAGCTATAAATAAGTTTACTGTGACCTAACTGCAAAACTAATGCTTTCATTCCCTCCCACACGATTCTGAACAAATGTGCAGGCGTTGAGGTAAAGTTCTTGGCTATAAATAAGCCATTAAAGACTTTAATAAATTCAAAGAACAGTGCAACGTTAAGGCTCTACACTGCGACTTTACAAGCACATTTATTATTATATCCATAATTAGCGTAATGCTGTGTCACATAGATAAAACGAGAGTTAGAGTCAAACTTCGTTTTCTTTTACCTGTCGTTACATTTGGTGACGATAGATTCACCTTGCCTGAAATTGAACTGGTTTTCAAGTAAAGCTGCCGGAATACTCTGTTAGGTGCTTGGCGGCAGATCACCAACTTGATGGTGGTAGCTAGCCAGGCAAGTACTAGAGAGTACCCTGCCATCATGACATGGTTTCCACACGATGGTTTCCTTCATTGACTTTTCCTCAAGTTGAAAATCTGCCGCCAAGCTTCTAACGGTGTGTTCCGGCAGCCTCACTTGAGAGCCAGTTCCATTTCAGACTAGGAGTGCTTTACCATCTATGACCACACCGACACTTAACATCAGGTGAGCCGTGGTTAGTGGAGTTATATTCTTTGCATTTAACGAATTTTTTTTAGTTTAAAAATTTTAGTTTAAAAACGACAATTAAAATTACTTAAAGTTGGCAAATATCGCCTTAATTTCAAAATGTGACGCAACCAATAAACTATAGTTTGAGAATTTACATGGTTATACACGCGCACGCTTTATAGCATAATGAAACAAACGATTTACTATTGCAAAATCTGTTGTCATAAACCTATGACAATTAATTACACAATTGGCAAAAACCCAATAAAAGCGCTCTGAATGACACAACCTTCAGAAAAGATGCAATCGTTTACGATGAAGCAGGTGAGCCTAAAAGAAACCAATTCACAATACAATATTTTATTGATAACACTAAAGTTAGATGTCACTCGCGACTTGAAGACACCCAGATTGTATCTACTTGAACAACGACACCATTTATTTGTTTTTTTTTTTAAATGTATTGTTGTCGGTAAAATGTTTTTAATTTTTTATCTGTATTTTGCTTTACCTATAAGGGCTCACCGGAAGACCAGCGCTGGGCATACCACTTAGTATGACCAACATTATGCTGAGGTGAGCCACTATTTTGTAACTGTCTCTTATTCGTCTCTGTTTGTTTGTTTTTATGTATTCGATTTTGTGTTACAAAATAAAAAAATCGTCCTTTGCGGAACTGTAATACCCAAATCACAAACAAAATTTCGCTCGAAGAAAATCTTTGCCAGACAATAGTCCCATCTCGATCCTAATCGAGGTTCACACCCTAACAGTCTCGAAGTATGCATTAAACGCGTGGCCTCTGGAGACTGGACGCATGACTCGCAAGTTCTGCCCTAAACGGCTATAGATGCCACAGTGTAAAATCACAGTAAAGAAACTTGCTTACTTATACTTACTACTACTACTACTATATTGCTACTGATGGACTAGCTTCATTAATCACCAGGAGGTCGTATAGGTGGGTACCACCGCACTACCAGATATTCTGCCGGCAAGCAATAGTGTGTAAACATTACTATGTTCCGGTTTGAAAGGTATGATGAGACACTAGAGACTAATCATCAAAAGTCTCTAGGTAATGAGCGCCACAACAACGATGCCGT
The DNA here is from genome assembly GCA_950106695.1 of Biston stratarius. Classification (NCBI taxonomy): domain Eukaryota; kingdom Metazoa; phylum Arthropoda; class Insecta; order Lepidoptera; family Geometridae; genus Biston; species Biston stratarius. The sequence goes on along the minus strand of OX467115.1, from coordinate 9,898,859 downwards.
TGACTTTGTTTTGTTTTGTTTTTGCATGATTGAGTACAAGCATCCGAACATCTAAATATCCAAACATACAAACTTTCACGTTTATAATATGAGTAGGATAATCTCCAATTTACTTTGTATTTTCTCGGTCAAGCACTCGAAGAGCCAACACGTCCTCGTGTAGAGACGAAACACGTGTCGGCAAGTGGTTACTTGCAGCTAGAAGAGGATATAAACACTTGTGCTTATTTTAATTTATTTAGATTTTAAGTTGATGTCGGATTTTAGTTTTAGATATTAAGTAATATGCCGGATAGGTTTTTTTAAAATTATTATTGCCGTCAAGTTAGTTAAATTTTATACTCATCACTCTTGTAACCAAAACAACTTTTAAGCGGATATACATTAAATATATGTACATTGAACACTCAAAATGATTTTCGGTAAAGTGAAGTAAGTAAGTGCCTTTAATACAATTTTTATATTGACTTTATGTGAAGACATCCTACTGATTTTAGCTATGGACAATCTATGCAAAAAGGGTCACGTTCAAGATTGATTGTCTAATAGTTTTGAATAACGCTTCGGCTATTTACTCTTGAGAGCTTGAAAGCTTGCGTTCGGTCAGCATTAGATCGAAAACGATTATTGTAAAGAGAGTGCAATTTCATCAATTACAATTTCTCAGTATCTATCTATCTTTTAATGTACCTGTTGGTTGGAAAATAATATTATAACATTGTTTAGTCTTTAACGCATTTCATGGCAAATGGTGAATTGGCAAAGGTATGTAAGCATATGACGCCCCAGGACTGGATGGATTGACGACATATGTAAGCCGAAAAGCCGAAGATCAAGCTGAATGGCGTGTCTTAGGAAAGGTCTATGCCCAGCATTGGACTTCAACAGGCTGATAATGATGATAAACCCATTCCATTTGTATAATCAATAGATATATTTTATAAAGGTATAATTTAATTATTAAGAGACCTTCAATTTTTTTTAATAAATTAATTTAAAAAAAAACTTCACATATATTTTTTACTTTTAAGATGACTGTTGGTATTTAATTTGGCATAAAGCCACAATTTCTATGCAAAAACGGCATGACTGATTTTGATTAGATTTTCAGGCAATCTTCAGATCCTGTGAAGTTTGGTAGCGATCAAATTAACATTTTTTGTTTCTTTGTCTAAAGTGTAACCGTGCAATGCCAGAGCGGGCGGCTAGTTTAAAGTTGAGAGGGCAAGGATAATCCTGGCCGTTTCCTCGCCTCTTCAGTCATACTCCCACCGTCGAGTAGATTGTACATTTGTCTTATAGAATAATAATTATCAGAATTGAAAAACGTTCTAGAAAATTTATCAGGCATGACTCACATGTTCAGAAAAGGCTTCTAGAATATCGACGCAAAGTAGCTAGTCTGTCGGTTTATTACTAGAGACGCTTTGGAGAGTACGCTTCATATCTGCGTGACCTTAATTCCACCCTGCCCATTTTCCTACCGGATAGCCAAGAGCTCTAAAAAACGACATCGCTTCATGGTAAAACTCAAACTAAACGGTTCGAATCCACCTTAAACACACACTTTGACAATGTAATTTGCTGTCCGAGTGGGTGTTCGCTGATAGATACAATCTAGGTGCCTTCAAATTGCGAGTGAATCGGTTTCTTCTAGGCAAGCGTGCTCCATCGTAACCTGCATTTTTACTTAACTTCAGGCGAGTTGGCAGTCAACGCAAGTCTATTTATAATCACATCATTAGCCATAGGACCTCCGCTGCTGGATATAGGCCTTCTCCTGGGGGGGGTTTTGCCAATACTTGCCACACTTGGCAGGCGGGTTGGCGAGCGCAGTTAGGTGTGATTGTTCAAGGAAGACGCTGCTGCCCATCTTCCTGATCATCTTCTATTTATAATATATAAAAAAAAGTATTTGGATTTGATTTTCCTTACGAATCTGTAGGACAATCTGGCCCGGTGATTATAAGCTACCGAATGATCCAAATCAAAATATAATTTTTCTGCACTTGAGACCACAAAATTGCAGGATCCATAACCATTCACATTCAAAGTATCGGTTACAAAACGGACGTGGATACTTCAGAATCTACAAAAACTCACCTTTGTTATCATGAAACACCATTTTCTACTTTACTGTCATAAAAATAAGGAATATTTTATGAATAATGAATGATTGAATGAACCACTTCAAAACCGGATAGTTCCGTTCAATTTTCGCGCAAGAGTGAACGTGAAATGTATTAATGTACTCTGTATACATTTTTAATAGAATAATAATGTGTATTTATGATATGTATGGAACAATAAGTGATATAATGGGCTGAAGGGACGTGTGAATGAGTTTTAGAGTACTGGTGTTAAATATTATATTGCATTGTAAGGAACACGTGAGGTTACACAATGGCTAGAAGGTATCTATAAAATTATTTCACAGCAATTTTATCTTTGTCCATGTCCACACACCTGATTCATATGTAAAGGATAGCAATGTGGGCATTATTTACATTGTCTATCTACCTATTGCATATAAGTGTTTCTCTGTTAGAAGTCCATTAATATACGAGTAATATTCTACTTCTCTACATAGTATAAAACAAAATCACTTCCTGCCGTCTGTAGGCTTATATCTTTAAAACTGCGCAACGGATTTTAATGCGCTTTCCATCAATAGATAGAGTGATTCAAGAGGAAAGTTTATATGTATAATACATGCATATGCACCACATTAGTATCTACATTGCACCCGTGCGAAGCCGTTATAATATTTAGTGTCATATGTTTAGACTACCACCTTTATGTTAAATTTTTTAAAAAGTTGTAAATAGCCTATTATAAGCAGCTTTAGTAGACCACTTTGCTGTCGACAGGCTAGACGTTTGACCATAGCTCACCCGATGTTAAGTGATGGTGTCGTCGAAGATGAATCTGTCTATAACAGATATATCTTTCTTAGTACAAGAGATTGGCGTTCTTTCGTAAAAGGTCTGCTCTTTGGGTACGAAAAATATATTGAAGATAGATATAGCTTTCTTCCCCATAATTCGTTTACGTAATACCGAATCATTACGATTAAGTGGCCCTCACCGTGGTTGTTGGCGACAATCCGCGAACTATTTCACCCGCACTCACCCTGTTAGTGAACGTTTTTACCCGCACTCCCCTGTTGATCGTTAGCGAATATTAACGTGATTGTTGAGAATTCACGGTAATGAGTCCACTTACCATTTATACCTACCAATAATAATATATACACATAGAATAATAACAAACTACTACGAGTTATTACTAAGTACAATTTTCACAAATTCGCGACTAAAATAATAATGCTTGGTGGTAGATTTCCTTAGCAGGAAGTCGTCTAAGTAGGTACCACCGCAGTACCATGCAGATATTCGTTTCGTTGTGTTCCGGTTTGAAGGTTACTGCAGCTAGCAAAAGTAATGAGCGCCAAAGCAGCGAAGCCCTGGACTTTGTTACGTTACTCAAAGTTCTTTGTATTGTAATGGTCATGGACAGGCGTTACATCTTAGCATCAGGAGAGCGTCTCGTTCGTCTCAATGCTGGTTACATAAAAAAAACGAAAATTTTAAATAGGACATAATGTTACTAGGTGGTAGATCTCCTTAGTGGAATGTTTATAGTTACCAGTGTTGTATCAGACATTTAGCAAGCAGTAGTGTTGTAATGTTTACAACATTATTAAAAGATAGCCTCTCTATTATGTAGAAAGATTAATTTGTAGCCAAAATTTAATATAATATATCCGATTGCGATGAAACTTGGACAACTTATTGTTTGCACTTATTTTTATCTACAACTTATTTTTGCGCGAAGGTTATAAGGCTATAGTAAATATGTCTTTTCTTTTTTGCGGCAACACCCAATTAGTAGGTAGGTATGTAATATATATATATTTTTTTTATGTGAATACTAAAATTTTACACTTTGTTTCTTTAATTTATGGTTAATGGACCTTTACGTGTTCAAATAAATTACTGTGTTCCAGCTTTAAGTGTACTGTAGCTAGAAACATTTCAGGACTGTAGAGACTAACCCTCGAAAGAATCGTTAGGAGGAGCAGCGGTTTTCTGGACTTGCTTTGTTTTTAACCGACTTCAAAAAGGAGGAAGTACTCAATTTGATTGGTATGATTGGTATAAGATGAAGCACGCTTACCTAGAAAAAAACCTAATCCTACCTAGTTTAATCTGCATTTGAAGACACCCAAATTGTACTTCGCGGGAATAACGGACGCCGGCAGAGAAGTCCATATCTTCGCTGTGCGTATGAAGAATGTGGAAATCAAAGCGTTTAGACCGTACGAGGGAATGTCCACCATGTATAGGCCGCATCTGCCTAACCGTCCGACAATAGCAAGGGGCAGGTGGATTCCAAGGCACACTTTTCGGAAAATATCCCATCGAAGACAGACAAACAAGCGACTTTACGTTGGTGCTCAAGGCTTTGCAACTGAGATGAAGCCAGATCGACTCCAGAGCCTCAAGCTGATAGTTAACAGAGCCGTCCCATAAGTGAGAGCAGTACTCAAAATTCAGTCACTTCTTTCGCTGCAGAATCACGGACACGCTTTATCTCTTATCATCAAGAGAGTTTTCCGTCAGTCTCACTTCTTTTACATTAAAAAAAAATACATAAAAAACCTTAAAACACTAGAGTATAAAATTAAAATAATCGAACAATTTGAGTTGTAACAGACTTATAAATATAATCTCAAAATCTTTAAATTAAAACAAATAATTTCCTCAGAACAATGCTCATAAAACCCGTATATTTAAACCGTGCCAAACACAATTTGGCAAATAAACATTCAGATTTACATATTGAAACTGACAAGAGGGTTCTGCAAGATAATAGTTATGCAAATTAATTTATGGCTAAATACAGAGGGTGGATTAACTGTGAGAGAGACGGCAACCCCTTCGAGACGAAATCGTTTTCGCACTTTATTAAATTAATATGTTTTGTTGGTAAGAGAAATATTAAAATAACAGTGGACAAGGGCGCTTAACGCTAAATTATGATATGAATAAGAAAATAAATACTTATTAAAAATAAATAACAGCTAAATAAATAGCATACAAATACAATACAATTGTCAGTGCGTTGCCTCCCTTTAAAGTAAAATTTTACTTGCATGTAATTTTACATGTAGGTAAGTAATTATGTACCTACTTTTTTTACATTTTATTATATTGACAATATTTTTTTATATTGACATATTTGTTTTTTTTTATTCATTAACATGTAATCAGTGTTTCAAAACTTTTTTAATGAAAGGTATATTTGAAATTATATTATGGAATTTGACTTGTATTTCATTATCATCAGTTAAGTGGTATCAATAAAATATTTTAATTTGTAAAGACCCTATTCACGCTTTGTTTGAAACAATGCAGATTATAATTTGCTGGAAAACCCGAAGGTAGGAAGAAGGAACCCATGTACCTACATAATGTATATGTTTTGTGCAGTATGCTGCAGCTCATCTGGTGTTAAATGACGGTGTGACCAAATAATGATCCAACCCTGGAATGGAATTACCTTTCAAGCGAGGCTGCCGCAATCCACCATTAGGTAATTGATCGATTCAGGCGTTACTAAACGGAACTTCATTTTAAGTATTCAAGAGTTATATTTTTAGTTAGTTGTTTTAGTTACAAGAAGAATATTTCTAATAAATATGAATGTACCATGATATGTATTTAAAAATATATTCAATTTAAATTAAATGTATGCCTTCCCTTTAAAGTAAAATTTTACTTGCATGTAATATTACAGAATTGACTTGTAACATTGGTGTTATCAATAAAATATTGGTATCTGAACCAAATTTCTTGTATTTTCAGCGAAAATACACTTAAAATATAATTCTTGAATTATACATAGCTAGGTACTTAGCGGCAGATTTTCAACTTGAGGGTAGCTAGCCAGCCGAATACTAAAAAAGTATCCTACCACTATGCCATGGTTTCTTCATGATGTCTTCCTTCACCGGCTCGTTGGTTGAATTGAATAATTTACCAAAAACAACATAATTTATTCCCAAAAAGAATTTCTAACAATAAATGCATATAAAAATGAAATCAACATACAATTCTTGGCACGATTACAATGAAAACATAATAAAAGTGAAATAAAATACCCATATTAGTAACCAACATTATTCGTGCACAATAAATAATCAGTCATTGTAAACCACACTTACCTCCCATAAAAGAAATCACAATGCGGCGAAAACAAGAATCTTTATAATTATACCGACGCGAACACTCGAAACACATTAACTTTCAAAACCATTGAAAAGAAAAACAAAATTAATGATTGCTACTAAATTCGCAATAAAAATGCCACATGCGAGCAAATATGAGGAGGGGACAATTATAACAAATTAATAACACGCACTACCCTTAAAGCTCGAGGAGAGATTTGCATTCAATGGAATCCACGTTTTGTTACTTATTCTTAAACGACACAAAGCAAAAGCAACCTTGTTCCTACTTCAGCGAAGAATTAATTTGTATAAAAAGCCGCGTGGTTTATAAATCTTTTTAGAGTTAGCAGTTCCTGAAGGGTCATCTCCAGGTTACAATATAATATAGACTCAGTATTCCCGAACATAAGATTCAAAGTGATTCGGTAATGTGTCGTACGAAATCACTTGAATATTAAAAGTCTTGGTAATTATTCAGGAATCCATCCATCATTAATCACACCCGAGGGTGGGTCGCGGGGAAATGTTGTAAAAATGATTGTTGAAGAGATAAATTACGGAAGACACGCCGGTTGACAGTTATTCGCGGATCACCGTAACGGGTGTGTGTTTTTAATAAAACAGATGCAAAGATGCTCATTGTTGGAGATATTTATTGCCGACATAATGCCATCATTAGCTGTAATAATCGTGAATATTTATTTGCGACAAATCGGACAATAGACGGAATTTGCATCTCAAATGGAATTTACGTCGTGTGTTATCCAAGAAATATGACCTATCAACATAGTAATTAAAAATATAGTTTTACTTTATGTTCAAGAACAATTATGTACAACGTAACAAACAGACAAATGCTTATTGTTTCACACATTAACAGTTTAGTTATAATTGAACATTGAGTTTGTTTAAAAGCAATGGAGTGTTGGGTTATGAAACTGTTTTACAATGCGATTGAATGTAAATGCAACTTATAAAGCAGGTCGACCTAGAGTAGAGCTTGGGTCAACACTCTGAACTCCTAATGAAGTCAGAAACATTCCGAGTGAGAATAACAAAGCTTTCATCCTAAAACACCGCAACAATAGGACAAATAACCATTGAAACACCACACAACCATTAACCCGAGCTGTAACTGTCAGCCAAAACTTTAACAATTAATACAGCACTCAATAATAGAAACTAAAGTACAATGGTCGTCACTACAAATTAATATATTCAGAGGTCAGCACCCGAAAAAAGGGAAAGTGCAGACGATTTTACTCTCAATCTCTGTCATTATAAAGCTCAATATAAAACTAGATACACTATTATTTATACGTACATATATAGCGTATTAGTTAACTCTTAATGATGTTATTTTACACCCTTTACCAAGGTAATAAGATATAGAATTAATCAATAGTAAAAATGGAACCAGAAAAGTTACTCGCAAAAATGTAAGTTTGTAAAAAACATACTAATTCCATTTCTTATAAGTTCACGTGATCAAACAGGTGTTATTTTGTTGATAATACTGTACTTTTTGAGAAATCAATTATTACTTATATATTTTTAATAATCATGTTAATCTACTAAAGATGTATGATAAATTCACACAGGTTAATACTATTTTGTAAATAATTACCTACTTTTCAAAATAAATAATAATTTAAAAAAATTGATACCCTTTATTAGCATAATTCTATTGGGCTTATCAAAACTAATCCCATCACACCAATCACGATAGATTTACTCGAAGTCACTGAAGAATTCCACTATTCACCTCCTGACTCCATCATCAGATCAGCTCCAAAATACCAAATTATACTTTTGTCATCCAAATCACATACATATACATACAAATTTTAATTTCCAATTCTCGATTAAAAGTAGTTTAAAATTGACTTCCAAGAAACAAAAAATTAAATAAATTGAGACTTAGATAAATGTTGACTTTTCAAATAATTTCTCCTCTCTTCTGTACCCGATAGGGTCCATATTTGACCGTGTATATGTTACCGTAAATGTATGAATGCTATGATAATGTTTGAAACCTAGGAATTGTACAATTCCTAGGTTTCAAAAAACAAAATATGTATAAGAAATGTATATAATACCGAGTCAATTTAAGAAATTTGTAAAATAATTTGTCAAATATTCTTTTATATATATATTTCCTAGGCATTGCATTGAATTCTTAAATGGCAGTAGGAAATGTATAATATTAACACTGTGCGATAGAATTAGTACATAGAAAATTTATTTTCTATGTACAAATTCTATCTATTTATTTTAACACAGTAGACTGACATTCAAAGACTTTTTTTAAGGCTCTCCATTGGCAAGTCATTTTACAATGAAGATTTTATGATCTTTATTACACTCATTTTGAGTATTAAACTTTGAAAATTAACTAACATTACAACACAGATAAAATAACAAAAATTTTGAAGGTAGTACATTTCCGAGTGGTGTTTAAGAAATGTATAGAATTCCTAAGAAATTTAAACCTATAGTGAAATTTCTTTCACAAATTTTCTATCGATTTTAGGCATTATATAAATTATATTCAATTCTATATAAAAACGTATAACATAAATTTCCGACAACACATGTACTACTTCGTATTTATAAAATTTTGTACTCTATGGAAGCAATAAATATCTTGAATCTTGATAATATCGCTAGTTTGTATTTTAGTTACAAGTAAAGCTAATAAAAGAATGTTCAAAATAAACGTTACAGTAGATAATTTAGCTAAGCCTTCGACAATGTGACACAAGACTCGTTTCTTCAACATTTTCTTCAAAGAAAAATCGATAACATTAAATTCAACAGACGACTCGAAATAAGGGTTTCCATTCGAGAAAATAGCACAATACATGTATGCCTTATTTGTACATGTATGTGTTTATTGAACAGCTATTTTATCTCTTTACGATTCTCAGTCTACGGACACATTCGTAAGGGGAAGTAATCCCTCGCACGGGTGGGGAAAAATATGCTAATGCAACATTTCTATTTTTCGGATTACTGATTTTTATTCTTCTTGTACTCTCACCGATATAACAAAAGAAGTATTACTGCATTATCTCCAAATAATGATATCGTGCATCAATTTTTAATTATTATTTTCATAGTTAACAAGCTAGGCGTTTGACCACAGCTCATCTGATGTTAAGCGACGGTGTGGTCGAAAATGGTAAAGCACACCAAGCCTGGAATGGAAGTGGCTCTCAAGTGAGGCTGCCGGAACACACCAAAAAACTTTTTTTAATGGACGAGCAGTTTTTTTTGCTATTTTAGAGTGATGTATTATTAATTTATTTGTATGTTGTCTATATATTACAAAAAAGTATTATATCTACTTTTTGTTTCCCATAGTAGAAAGATTTGGTTAGTTTTGGGGGTTGATCCTTTCGGCGGGGGGGGGGGGGGGGGGGGGGGGGTCGCCGGGTTGGCGAGCGCAGTTAAATGTGATTGTTCAAGGAAGACGCTGCAGCACATCTTCCGGATGACATCCCTCAGCCGACTCTTACGGCAACCACGGGTAGAGAGTATGGAGTACTATTCTTACGCCGGCACCACCACGGCGAATTCAGTTTAATTATCGTTTTTGATGAAAGCTGCCAAGCTTTCATCAAAAACGCTGCCTAATCTCTTGACTTTTCCCGACACTTCCAACAATTATCAAATATCATATATTTCAACCAAATTTACACAAAACCTTGAAAATTATATACTTAAACCTTCCTCATAAATCACTCTTATCTATTGTTGATACTCGCACGATAATCCGTTCAGTAGTTTTTAAGTTTATCGCCAACAGACAGACAGTTAAACTGAGAGACGCGGCGGAAGTCTTTGTTTTATATATATGTATGATACATATATTCTGTAACGGCAAAGCGATTCAGAAGTGCCTACTTACATCATTTTCTTTAATTTTTTTATTAAAAAGCTATACAATATTTTTACTTACTGTATAGAAGTTACAAATCCATATATTCTCTATAGCAACACTTCGTTCTATTAACTCGTTAGATCTAAAGAATTCTAATGCACAGATAATACAAAGCTACAAGCAATCATTATATCTTATTAACAACTTTGAGTAAATAGAAAATCAAAAAGCGTATAGGTATACACACAATATAACAAATCGTGGATTCTCAAGGCAACTATGCATCTACACTATTGACTGTACAGTCGACGAACAACAAAAAGCTACCCGTTCTTAGTTGCTTAACTAACTATTTAAGCAACACTTTGGCTTTAATTAATCTTGACATCGCTTTTGTGGATAGAAATATCATTTATCACTTTCAAACTTCGAGCTATCGAAGCAAGAAATTTCGAATCACGATACTCATCGTAGAAACGCCATTGTAGTTGGTACTTTATTCACCTGGCAACACTGAGCCGAAACAACTCATTATTGGCGCTTTTGTCTTCTGAGCGTTTTGTTTAAATGTCACATTGACAAGACGAAATTGGTTTCGATTTATTAACATTGTGCTTTAGAATCCGTTTTAGTGTGTTGTGTAACCGTCCACTTTTAAATGTCGTGTATGTTTTCCAATGTAATAATAGTACGAGATTTTCAATTACTGGCTTCGCTGGATTGGTTCGCTAGCCGTAACCGAGAATCGGACTCGGTCTCCACAATGCAATACATCTAAATAAATAACACGGACTTCACATTGTGATGCCGAATGCGTAGAAAATATATTTTCTGCACAATACGGGCGCCCGGAACACGGAAAATGGAGCACTCGATCGGGAGAAAATGCTAGCATGTACTGGCAAGAACGACACATAATACCAATTCTTTTCCCAAAATTCTGAATATGTTATTTGCAATATGTGGACAAAATATGCATCGGCCATCGTTGTATGAATAAATTCAATTTTTATTTTGTTCATAGAACAAAATCCACTACTCTTAATACACATAAAAACAAATTTTATGTAACAGAAATGAGTCGAACGAGACGCTCTCATGATGGTAAGAGATACCACATGTCTAAGACCATTGCAGCGATACATATAACATTGAGTAACAAAACAAAGTCCAGGGCATTTGGCGCTCAATACTTTGAGACATTCGATGGTTACTATCAACAGCCCTGTAATTTTGCTAACTGCATTACCCTTCTAACCGGAACACAGTAATGATTACACACTACTGCTTGGTGGCAGAATATACAATACTGCGGTAATACCTTGGAGACATCCTGCTAAGGAGATCTATCATCAAGTAACAATACCTTTCAGACTTAACTTCAGGCCACAAAATTCTGACTTTTCCCGTTGATTTTGCAATAATTATCTCTCATATTAATTTTGTTCTATAATTAAAAGCTCTTCATCTGACTCCAACTTGGTAGCGTGCCTTACAGTACCGTCTTTTCTTTTTTTATGGTTAACAGGATAGGTGTTTGACCACTGCTCACCTGATGTTAAGTGATGGTGTGGTCGAAAATGTTTAACATACCTATCCTTGAATGGAACTAACTGACGGAACACAACGTTAAGTACGGCTGATTTTCAACTAGAGGGTAGTAGCTTGCCATCTGATTACTGTAAAGTAACCTACCACTATGTTTACCTCACGATGTTTTCCTTAACCACCAGCCCATTGTTGGGATTTGAACCCACGCTCTTTGGTGTGTGAACCGGCCGCGCTAACTACTGAGCTATCATAGCTACTAAAATTAAATTTGCCTAGCAACAACTACACAAGCTATATTTAACAATCTTTTATAAAACTAAATATAAATACTTTTTACCGAGTTCATTTCTTTTATTATTAATTTGATCAATTAATTTTCCTTCTAAAGATAAATATATATTTATAGAATACAAAGAGCTCAGAAACCCTTTAAAGATCGCAACTGGAAACAATGATCCGACGAACTAATGATTAATTCAGAAGTTGTTGGACTGACTTTGACTCCTTTATATTATTCTGAGTGATCATTAATTGCTCAGCAAAAATATTTAACGCGTATCAACGTGCTGTCACCAACTGTATCATACATATTTACAGGTTAACATATACATTTGCCAAAGTTTACACTTTGAAGAATGCGCTTCAGATCTGGATGATCTAATTCCATCCTGCCCATTCTACTATCGGACATCCAGGCGCTCTAAAAAGTGACACCGCTTCATTGTTGATGGGCAAGTGTGCTTCATTCGTAGACCATATTTTCGTTTAGCCTCAGGTGAGTTGACAGTCAAATATTTGTAATAAAAAATACTAATCAAATTAAAAATCTTCTTTTTGAAGTCGGTTAAAAATAATATATACATAAATGAGAATTCTCACATTGATTTTTTGTCGCATTGTCTATGATGCTTCTAGAATCACTGTTGTTCACGAGCGCCGCGTCGAGAACGTCTTTTAAAAGGTTTTTCTTTTCATCTTTTATGAAGTCTGTTGTAAGAAGACACTTCTATTTTTAATATTAAAAAACCTTTAAATTAGACAAAACCGAACGCACTATTTTTTTTTACTTTCCCTTAGCATTCTACATTTTATGAGGCACAACTTTATGAGCTTGAGTTGCACGTGATAGAAAACATCATAAAGAAATCATAGCAAAGTGGTAGGGTACTTTCTAGTACCTCACCTCGGCAGGCAGGGTTCCACTCTCAATGCAAAAAAATCTGCTACTAGATTATCACCATTGAGAGTCAGTTCCCGTTTCAAGGTAAGTGATTATTGATTGACAGCCCTGTTGGCTCATTGGGAGTATGCCTGCCTGAGCTGTAGGGCGTGGGTTCGATTCCCGCCAAGGACATATGTTTGTTTGGTATAAACAAATGTTTGTTCTGTGTCTGAGTGTTCTGTATGTATTATAAGTATGTGTTTACAAAAATAAAAGTATTTATGTATTCTATCAGTTATCTGACTTCCATCACACAAGCTCTGCTTAGTTTGGGGTCAGATGGCGCTGTGTGTAATGTGTCCTACAATATTTATTTATTTATTTATTACCATTTTCAATCAAATCGTCATTTCTCATTAAGTAAGCTGTGGTCAACCTGGCCTGTCAATCTAAAAAATGACACATTTTCTAGTTATTATTTGGTTTACGATAACACGATTAATTTGCCATGATATCGTAACATATAAATATGGAAGATGAACATTTTTGATTAGCGATTAAATAATATTCCCCTGTATTTGTGGCCATTGAACCAGCGAAATATTCGTCCTTTTCACCTGGTTTCAGTAACTGAACTGTAGATATGGTTTCACAGTGTTTTGTTATACCAAAATAATCTAATTTATTTATAAGGATTCCGTGTATACGTCTGTGTGTCCAACAGGGTGGGAAATTAGACGATTTTTAAACGACTGCCTTAAAAACGAAGTGTAATCTTTTCAGGGTTCATGTAAGCATGTATAATGTGAGTTTTTTTATTCCACTATAATTTTTAAATGCCTTAACAGCTTTGGATGTTTAAGGTATTGTTAGAATCATTACGTCATCCCGAGCGACACGCTATTTTTTTAACGCAGCCGTGTTTTTCGTTTCATTGTATGAACCTTGTTTAACTAAAAGCAATGAGACGTCAGGATTGCTCCTGAGAGACCCGATTCCTTATATCATATGAGATTCCTTGTCGATAACGCGTAACGCATCTTGTTACATTGTGACATTGGTTTAAAGAATACAGTTCCACGCGAATTTAAGGTCCAAGTGAGCAAACTTCAAATTTATATAACTTGTTTCTTAATTTATATTTATTTAGTTTAATTTAATTAATGAAACTAATTAATAATAATAATTCTATAGTCATTTGTACAAGAATAAATAAAATAGTTACATTCCAGACTAGATGTGTTTTACCATTTTCGACCACGCCGTCACTTAACATCAGGTGAGCTGTAGTCAAACGACAGGCTTCTTAATCACAAAAAAACTTAATATATAATATAAACAAAAAGATAAGTTAAACATTTTCATGTTGCTATAATTTCCGAAACAATAACTTAGTTCAATGCCCAATCGGTAAAGATGTATAACTTTCCTACCTATTGTGATAATGATTAGTAAGTAAAATAAAATGCATAAATATCAGTAGGTACATACCTACATTATTGTTAAATTCTGAAACCTCTTGAGAAGAAAAAATTTTTAAGCCTTGAGCACCGTCGTAAGCAAGTCTATCTATTTCTATATAAAATCTCTGAGCGATAAGGCGATGAGCGATGTTACTTGTGGCACTAGCTCATAAGATTCTTTTACTTTCTGTCCTTTTTTTTCTATTTTTGGTGTGCACAATAAAGAGTTTCTATCTATGTCTATATCTCCTAAGTCTACGTCACGGTTTGATGTTACTTTTTACTAAGTACACTCGCTTACTTCCAAGCCGCAACCGTGGCTTTAAATAAAACAATCGAAAAACGCCCTCGAACGAGAAGACGTAATTATAAAATTGAAAATCGTGTTTTCTACAACAATCGAAGGGTTGCCGGAATATACCCCCATACTTCAACAGCTATATATAGGTACATTTGTATGACACAATTTTTTTCTCCACCAACTTGCCTTTATCATTCGTGTACCTACGTTTAAGTTTTTTTTAATGGTTTACAGGCTAAGTGTTTTACCACAGCTCATCTGAAGTTAAGTAAGGGTGTGGTTGAAAATGATAAATACAACTTGTCTGGTATAGAACTGGCTCTCAAGTAAGGCTGTCGGAACGCATCGCAAGCCGCTTGTCAGCAGATTTTCTACTTGAGGGTAGTAGGTAGTAATCAAAACGTAATAAAAAAATATATATTATTTATTATATGTCTAATTAAAACAATATATAATTGTATTAATATGAGTAATTGAATTTAAAAAAAATCTAAAGTAACTCTTACGGGTCCTAGAATTTAAATTCCATTAAAAATATCCTTGATCCACCTTTTAGGTACTCACCATCTCAATTGTAACATATGAAAACATAGAGTATCCCATTTTATCAACCTTAAAAAAACATAAGAAACTTACAAAACAGGTAAAAGAACCAAATTAATCAAAAATTTGGCGTTAAAATATTTTTTTTTTTAAATAAATCGATGATTTCTCTGTTTGAATTCCGAATCCAAACTACCTACTTATCTCCATATTTATTGCAAAATTGTAGTAGAGACAATAATGAGAAACAGCTATCTCAAATGACATATCATCTCATGTATCTATAGTGATGTAGATGGAAACATAAATAATAGGTACATAAGCATTAACTATGAATATCCAATCCAATACTATATTCGTGAATAGATACCTAAGTAATGGTTATAGTAATTACGGTAACATACGTAGGTAAGCTTATAGTATACCTAGAAAATGTATTAATCTTGTTGTACAGCATAACTAATATCTTATTTAGTCAAAGAACTTGTCTTTCGGTTCGCACCAATTACAATGTACTACTAGCTCCATCTATTGGCAGCTGCTAATCACTTATATTATATTATAGAGTTAATAAAAATTATTCATTTTTATCTTCTAACTAGCTATCTGCCTCTCTGTCTATCAGAATAACTTAATTCTTGTAAATCTTGCTGAGAAGCAAGCCTCAATGTTGCTTTATACTGTAATATGTTTAAAACCTGCGCTGCAAATCCTCGATTGACGAGGTTTTATTCGTAATAAATTTTACTAAAACTTAAAAAATATAAGGGTAAATTGAGAAACCTCCTTTTTTTGAAGTCGGTTATAAATGATGGTATCACAATGTATTTTTCAATTTGTGATACCAAGTTTTAATTTATCATTTTCTTATTTTGTTTCCTACTGTCCTGCGATAAAAGAGGTACCTAGGTGTTGCAGTGTGTAACGGTGAAAGAATTTTTAATCGGGCATGTGGATTTCTGAATTTATGTCAAAAAATCCATGCTTATTCTTTATGATGTTTGCAAAGATCATTCTAAATATTTCATACGATATAGAGAAAATATTAATTAAGTCATATACTACACGAAGTCAAGTGCCGACGGCATTTAACTAACTGTCTTCCAATAGCTCCAGGATAACCAAAAATGATTGTAAGTACGTATAATAAATTCACATTCATCTTAAGGTATTGTTAATTAAACAAAAGCATAAAATAAAAACAATTTACTGTTTATTTTTATGGCATTTAACAAAACTTTTCTTGGAATATTTTAATACATCGTTGGTATTGACATCGATATTCATTATTGTACTAATATATACATTTTTGATACATTAATACACTTAAAATTATGACAACTAGATTACAATTAAAACTACACTGAGAACGAATAAATAAATTACACAGCACAATATAAAAGTAAAGAGAAAGGATCTGGTGAGATCCACCTCCCTTGAACAATCAAATTCAACAACAGACAAAATTAAGTGCTAACACGAAATCAGAAATCGGTATTACATGAGAACAAGACTTAACTATTTCGCTATAAGTAAAGAAACCTATTGAAAATAATCTCTTTTTGGTACCAATCTCACTTCTCATATCTTTGAACCATTTCTACGTTACCTTAGAAAATTAAGCGACGCGTCGAAACAAAATCACAGTTTAACTCAATCAATCCTCCCTCGCGGGTCCTCTCGACTATTTACAAGCCACTCGATATGAGATGCACTCGATTTATACAATTTCAATAAATCAATAAATACGATCATACACGTGTTTCATTCACAGTCTATGACACTCGAAGATTGATTCACCGAGGAGCAGCCAAACCTCGAAGATCTCCTTCAAGGCAGGCGGGTCGGTCTTCAATATATGACGGAAACAGGCCGCCGGAGCTGGTCGTCGTGCGGGCTGTGCTGCGTCGGCGACACAGGGGACGGAGGCGCAGCGCCGTACTGCGGGAACAGAGCTGACGAGAACGGCTTCGGGGGCGCCCCCGGGGACGTGTACAGCGACGAATAAAACGAGGAGACCACCGCCGCCGCCGATGACGACACCGTTGGCAGCTTCTCCGTCGGCGCCATCAGCTTCGAGAACTGCAGGTGGTCTAACTGATGCGGGAAGTACGGCGGCACCGCCGGGTACCCCAAACCGTCGAACTGCCCTACACCGGGTGCTGGTCCTGCGAAGTACGGCAGCGGGAAGCTCGCAAAAGCACCCGCACCAGGAGCACCCCCAGCCGTGGGTGGCTTGGGCTTTCTGCGCGGCCTGTACTTGTAGTCGGGGTGTTCTTTCATGTGCAATGCGCGGAGCCTTTTAGCTTCATCGATGAACGGGCGTTTCTGCATCTCGGAGAGCAGCTTCCACTCAGCTCCGAGCCTCTTCGATATCTCCGAGTTGTGCATCTTGGGGTTGTCCTTTGCAATCTGGCGCCTCTGCAGCCTCGACCAGACCATAAACGCGTTCATGGGCCGCTTGATGTGTCCCTCGGACTGCGGCGAGGAGGCGGGTAGCGGCTGCGGCACGCTCGGGTACTCCTGCAGCATGCCAGGGTGCATCGAGAACGCATACGGGTGATGATGGTGACCCAAAGTCGACATGATTATGTTTTATCTCGAGATTTGTAACAGCATTAACTCTACAGATTGATATGGCACAAACAATACAGTGAATGAGCACGGATGGCGGAGCGATTGTGTCGCGTCGAAGACGGGCGATAGACTGACGAGTAGCCGGCGTGGTGTCGAGGGCCCGGCGCGCGCGGGGCGCGGTCGGGGGCGGCTACCGGAGGCCAATGGGCGCGCCGCCAATGCAGCCTTCGCCCTCCCCACGCGGCGCGCCGTTCTCTCTCCCTCGCACAATGGTCGTTGTATCGCCGTCTCGCAGACAATGCCGCCACAGCTGTTGGAGCACGACTCGTGTCGCTGCTCAATGCTTGATGTCTCTGCTGTAATACAACTTTACACTCTACCTTTTTTTGAAACTCTGTCGAATAAATGTTGATGTGTCAATAAACCAGAGTTATATAGTCTAATATACATTTTATGGTTGATTATATTTTAGGAAATTGTTCATTTGTTATATTATGAAACACCCTCGCCACGGCATGCTTGAGGTGTGGCAAATGGGGACAGGAATAATTTACACACATTTTCAGCGCGCGCAAGAATTTAGGTACTAGAGTAGAACTATTGTTAAAAATGTTGTGTATTTCCATTTGCTTCTTTAGATACTTGAAATATGATTTTGTCAAGAAATGTAAATGCAAAGCATTTTTCTGAAACACTTTGTCTACAAAATTTGCCGGCGCATGCACTGTCCAGGTATGTACCGGACTGAACGCCATAAAGCCGAATTGATCATCATAAAAATTAGACTTCAAATAATTGAACAAATGCTTTTTTGTTATACCACCCGTGGAATTTAACGGAATTATGGCAAATAAAATACTCGATACAAAATAATTATAATATTTTAAATTGAGTTAATAATAATTAGCGATTATAGCTCAGTTGTTTTTTCATTTTCAAGTGCATTTTCGTAAAACTTGTTTTACTGTATCTACCATTAGTCAATTTGACTAACTTATATCTAGCGTTCAATTATTTCGAGACTCAATTTTACTTCACAGTGACTTGTCTAAGTATCGGTCGGTCTGTATTGATTCTTTTCAAAAGTTTTCATGACTATTTTTCGTAAGTAAGCATGACGTTTTAATACAGCTAGCGCCATCTACTTACCTACATATGTATGTCTATCCGTTTACATTTTTTTTAAAGAATCTTATAAGGTCGTATTACATTCTAATAAGACACGTAGTTTTTTTCAATAAAAAGTAATAATTAAGAGATATTATTTTGCTGATCCAGTGTATAATTTTTATAGTAGGTATTGTCTTGGTAAAAACAATTACATACATACGTTTTAAATTAATAAAAAAATGTGTAAAAGTGGCAAACAAGCGACAGTCCTGATGGTAAGTGGTCACCGCCAAATATGAAACCTACAATACCCGGGGCATTGCCAGTGCGTTGCCTACTTACTTCAAGGACCCTATTCACCCCATGTTTGAAGTGTAGTAGATTAAAATTTGGTGGAAAACCCAAAGGAAAACCGAACAAGAAATTTAAAAAAATCTTTTATCTATATTTATATATTTTTTTATATACTTATGTAGGTATTGTAGGTAGGCTGTGTAGGTATTACAAGTAGGTGTCATCAAGTGGGTATCAACAGCTTCCTTTTTGGACATACAATATTTATTATTGGTATATATTTAAGATATTATGCCGTTTTTTTTTTTATTCAATTAATAAACGGCATAATTAATAATTATTAATGTCATAGTAACATAACAGATTGTCAAATTCCGTTAAATATTTAAAAAGAAGGGAAGTTTATCCGTCACCAGTTATATTTTCAGGTAAACTTAATACAAAACACCCGCACACTTTCGGCACGCTTTATAACGTGTCATAAAGTTTTATGGTTTCAAAAATGAAAATTAAATATACAAACAAGCTGCACTAACTTCATAACAAAGGTAGAATTATTATGAAAAGGTAAGAAATAATAGTGACCGTTAACTTGGGAATGACGCCGCCAAGGTCATTTGTTACCTTGAACAGCACAATAATATGATATTCAACGAAATGATGGCAATTAACAGAAATGTTTAATAATAGAAACGCTTAGGAAGATAAAACGACCAAATTATTATAAAGTAAAGCAATAAAGAGACAATCTATACTCAAATTAACATAAAACAATAATTATTTACATTGACTACTCCTATGTGTGCAAGTTGACACCATTTTATATTTTATTACGCATACTTTATTAAAACATATAGGTACTAAAATCAAGTTTTATTTGTTCCGTTAATAGTTAGAACCATGATAAAATTTTAGTGACAAATTAAGTTCTAATAATTAATACTTCAATCAGTTTTTATGTTCGTAAATATTTTGCAACAGTAAATTGATAGGAGAAAAAAACGAGGATAGGAGATCGCAACACCATCATTTTTTTCATCGAGATGACTTGCACTCTTTAGTCAACTCGTGAACACGGCTATTTTTTACATAATTTTTCGGCAACATGGCCGAAGCGTCGAGGAAAATAAACAAAAACCCGATTAAGACCCGGTGATAAACATAATTACATAAATGAATCGATATATTTATATCCTTTTTCTGTTGCTTAATTTTGATGCTAGTTCTGATTTTACGCATAATTAATTAATGTTTTAAAAATATTTTACATTTACAGCAAGAAACTTCAAAGTTGATAAAGAATTCACACCACATCCAATAGCCACGCCGCGCTCAAAATGTAAATCCACACGCGAACCCAACAATATTAATTAATTAAAACATTACATGGGTATTTGAAAAAATATGCAGAAAACATCGCCCCTAATTACTTATTTCTCGACACCAGTACAATGGTATCGCCTGCAGTCATATGACACCAGCGCATTTATAGCTGCTAGCGCCATCTCGTTTCAACGTTGTGTAAACTGAAAAGGACGGCGCCGCCTCTAGCTAGTTAGTCTGCGCCGTACTCCCAGTGGTAACAAAGGCAGGGTCGCACACAATATCAGCGGGCTTAATGCCCATTCGCCCCATCTTCCTGTTTTAATTTTCTCAAATTTCCCATGACACTTCAACTGGTACCATTATGTATGTGCTCCTTTTTCCAAGGCGTGCTTTTCTACGTATGGTTTCTTTAAACTTTAATAAGGACTTAAAGGGTTTTTTTTTGATATTACGTTCTAAAATCATCCGTCACTCCAAGAATGGCATAGAAAGATTTTTGTCGAGCCGCTCTTTTAGCTAATTTAAAATTATTTTCTAAAATAAAATTATATTTTTTCTTTTTGATAAACACAAAAACCACCAATTTTACAGCTTTGTAATATTGTAAAATAACAAAATAAATATAATAAATTGATAGTAGCAGTGATTGAAAATAAAATTTAGATAAAATTGTTTCAAAATAAATAAAGCTTTCGTATGTTAAATAAATACAATGTAATGATTATTTGCAAAGTCATTGTAATTATTCAATTTCCTGTTTCATATTTTACTATGGAAACTGACGTGGTTTTGACACATTTTTGTTTTAATTACGCGGGATTATTCTCGTTTCATTATCAAAGATACTCAATAAAAGAAAAGATTCATTTAAATTTATATTTTCAATATCAATTATTAATTTATTGACACATCATATTTGTCAAGTTGACTACTTCCTTAAATAAATAAATAAATAATTCGGAAAATATGCTACTAAC
The DNA here is from genome assembly GCA_950106695.1 of Biston stratarius. Taxonomy (NCBI): domain Eukaryota; kingdom Metazoa; phylum Arthropoda; class Insecta; order Lepidoptera; family Geometridae; genus Biston; species Biston stratarius. The sequence continues at coordinate 9,877,434 of OX467115.1, read as the reverse complement.
CTGCACGACTTTGTACTTCCAACCTATTTTTACTACAGGTCAACTCAAATAAAAATGTCGAAATATTGATATTGATTTACATGTCAATAAAATTAAAAGTAGCTATCAAGTTAAACTTTCGTCAGGCATCGCTAACCGACGTTCGTGCGCCGGCCCTCCCGCGTTCTCCCATACTGAGGGAGTCCTATTTTTTCAGCTAGAACGCACCCAGTTAATGCCATCCAATGATAATACTTATTGTCGTACCTACGGACGCGCGAAGGCAATCTGTATAGTGCAGCCTTTGTCTGAGAATTCGCTTATAGGTAGCGATTTTAATAAACTAACGAAGGGTTTTACAGTCTGGTTAAACTTTTATATGTTACATGCGCGTCATAATTATTATGATCGTACATTTGTCTAACAATATCTAATCAAATGTTAAAAAACACAAAAGATAAAACATCCAAACATTAATCTTATAAAGACCAAAGCAGTAAAAGGAAATGGATCGGGCATATAGCGCGCCTGTTAGACCACAAGTGAACCAAATCAGTAACGACATGGAAAGAAGCACCAGCATATATACAGAATATTCACAGAGATACACTGTCTGTAGTGAGGATATATGGATGGTGAGGAAACCATAGCATGGTGGTAGAGTACTTTCTAGAACTCGGCTGGCTAGCTACCACTCTCAAGTTGAAAATCTGCCGACAAGCATCTAACGATGTGTTCCGGCAGTCTCTCTTGAGAGACAGTTCTATTCCAGGCTAGGTGTGTTTACCATCTTCGACCACACCGTCACTTAACATCAGATGAACTGTAGTCAAACACCTATCCAGTCAGCAATAAAAAAAAAGTTCAGGATAGACTTTGCGATCTAAATGACTGGGTAGTCCTGAGCTGGAAGGTTAGAAAGAACAGACTCAAAAGAAATCTCCTTAGGATTCCTTTGAGAACAACACGGTAGACTTTCTCCTCTTCAAAGTCCTCGCAAAGGAGGTCATTCGAGGAGGAAAGATAAACTGCCATCTTGTTGGGACTTGGACCTTAATTGTACCTGCTTTTCTTAGCTGAATTTTGAAGATTGATTCCCAGAGTTCCAGGTTGCGGACAGCGACTCCTGGGTGAGAGCGGCTGTGGTCGCAGGCGGATACCTTGGACGAGGCTTTGGACGTGGGTATCGCCCCTGAGAGTTTGGGGGTAAGCCCGTTGGCGGACGCGCTGTGTGTACAGCGTCACCGGACTTTAAATCAATATCTTGAATCCTCCGATACAACGGCGCCTTATACATTTCTCGCTGCCGGTCGCGCATGTGTGCTAAAGCACCGCATCAATAGCAAAGTGACCGTCTGCTCATTCAGCAATGAGTCAACTGTATTTTCATGTTTCCAAATTTCTATTTTTTTTTTTTTTTTCAATTTTATCTAATAGTTTATGTAGTGGTATTGTTTATTGGCGGAATTTTTAGAATTCAAAGTGTAATATCAAAAATTACTCCTTACTAAACTTTACCTCTATAAAGTATTTCATCATGCATATACACATTTTCATTTCATCAAATTCGTGAAAAAGTATTAATTACTATTTGTTTAATTGTATACATTTTAAAATATGAAATTGATCGCTTTGGTACTGCTCTAGTTTCGCCAGTAATTTACGATATTGCGGATAAATCTTCAAAATCCGCATCATACACTGACCACAAAATTACAGGTGATATGAAGTAGGGCGAAAATTTACTACTTGTAAACGAATACAGCAGCTACTCCAGTAAGCAAATTCATATCATGCTTGCAATGAGCTTGAGCTTTGGTTGTAGAAACATCGTAAGGAAACCATATATTGGTATTTTCTAGTACTCGGCTGGCTAACTACCACTCTCAAGTTGAAAATCTGCTGCCAAACATCTAACGGTGTGTTCCGGCAGCTTCACTTGAGAGTTAGTTCTATTCCAGACTAGGAGTGCTTTACCACTTTCGACCACACCGTCACTTAACATCAAGTGTCAACATTTAAAAAAAAAGCTGCAACACCGAACTGCAATCACCGATTTTGTTATCGTCTATTTTCTAAAATGCCTTCCACTATGAAAGCAACTTAAAGCATATTCACATCATCAGTCAGGTGGATACTTCTCGAAGTCCCAAAATAAAAAAAAATCCTACGGAATATTTTATGCTGTGGCACATGCCTGATGCTCCACTAACCGGATGGAAGCGGCGTGCACCGGATCGGAGTGGATTTGGTCCGGCTATGTCCGATTTTGCCTCGATAGCCACGCGAGCGGCAGCACGAACTGGTTTCAACCGCATTTCTAAGCTTTAGCGTTTCAATTTGTAGTTTTAGCCCCGAATTAGAATTTTGGAGCCAGTTAGCGTAGATTAGAATGACCAAATGCGATGCGCTATTTTGATATGTGGAAATTCACACATCACTGAACTTCATCTCTTGCTGTAGGCACCTACAGCAACTATTTACGGAAAGTTATGTGCAGTAATCGAAATAGTTAAGTAGAAGTATAGTCGGTGTGGTCGTAGATAGTACACACCTAGCCGGGAATGGAATTGGATCTCGAATGAGGCTGCCAGATTACAGCATTAGGTGCTTGTCGACAACCTACCTATCTACTCTACCACCATGGTTATGGTTTTCTCACGATGTTTTCCTTCACCAGCAGCTCAGGTTTATTTTTGGTGTTTGAACCTATGCCCTTTGGCGTGTGAACTGACCGCGGTAACCACTGAACAATCTTCGCTACGTGATTTATCTCAAATCGCATCATAGCTCGATATCACGCAAGATGACGGTCAAACGCTAGCATGTTATATATGCTCCACAAAAATATTTGAGTATATATTTCTTTTTGAAAAGAAAAGAATAGTAGGTAAGTGCAGTTCAGGCTTTATTCATAGAGATGCCCTAAAGGCCTTGCCCATTTTATTTTTTCTTTAATAATTTTCAAATAAAATACCACAGGCTCTAATGAGAAATAGACGTAACAGGACATCAAGATAGGGTGCGCCGGAAAGGCTCAAGGCAGTTGACAAAGCTTGGAGCGGCCGCGAGCGTACACTAATTGTCTAAGTGCATAATGAACTTGTTTGTGCTAACCCCTGGGCTCTATTCTCGCTGTATGATATATTCATTAAGATTATTCGTACAAGCAGTAAGTAAATTCAACCGAGTGTTTAATGACGCTATTTTTACACGACTGTCCAAAAAAGGAGTGTTCAGGGTTCATATATGTAAGTGAGTATCTTTATTTAACAAGCTATACAAATTTTTTCTAAGGAAAAATATATCTTATATCCGGCCAAATTAGTCCACGACTAGAAATATTTCTCTGAACTGAGATTTCTTCTAGTTTAAGTCAGCTAAAAGGGCAGTCGAATTAAAATCAGCCGGTTTTAAATTTATAATTTACTAGTCAGGTTGTATTTTGATACATTTTAGTATGTTTACCCCAAAGTCTGTATGTTCCTCAGTGAACGATAGTGTCTGGATAGAAGTAGTACGACAGTTCACAATATCATATTTGTCACAAAATCGAAAACTTTATAAAGTACTTATACCACCACTATTTCTTTACTTTTTTTGCTAGAAAAGTAGACAAAGGATAGGGTCAATGAATACAAGTAATTATAGAGTTTTATCCCTTTGTTTTTAAACAGACAGCACAAAAAGTAAAATAATAACAATCGGTTTCGAAGAAGGTTTTACGGTAATTCTAGCAGTGAATGCCAACGGTCGCTCTACAACGGTGTAGTTATTCTCCTAACAAAGATTAACTTTATCTCGGGGCAAAAAGGTGTATTTTGTCTCATAAAAATTCTTGATTATGATCTGAAAACAATGTTGTATATTGCGGTTATAACTTTTTTGTTCTTGTTTTGTATGTTTGTTTGTCGGTGCTTAGTGGTTCTAACTTTTTTTTAATAAGTATTTAATGCTATTGTCTATAGTGGCATTGTTATCTTTGTATAACTACTTAATGAGGGTAGTTTAAAATCTTGTCATTATTTTTATTAGTATTTTGTGAAAAATTATTGATATCTAAGTATTGATATCTCAGATACTTCCTTTTCTACAGCGCTGCAATCCGCTGTGGATCTCTGCAATCTACCTCCATTTTGTAGTCTCTGATATTCCTTCTTCAAATTGATTTCCAGTCTATAAATACCCATCAATTCATCCATGCCATTAACCTCCCGTACATTTCAAATACTGTAGAAATAAAATATTCCACCTCTTCAATATAATTTTATGTTTTGTAATATAAACATGCTTTTTATAATCTTACTAGCTTACGCCCGCCACTTCGTCCGCGTTGAGTTATACTTTATACTTTTCGACCTATTTTTATGCCTATCAAATATACATAAAAAAATCTTGAAAATCGGACGAGCCGTTTCGGAGGAGTGCGACCAAAAGCACTGTGACACGGGACTTTTATAAAATCTTGTTTCTCAGTGAAATTACACGATTATTGAGCCTTATTATCGAATGTCTCAAATTAATATCACTCGGTAAAGAAGAGGCTGGACACTTCACCAGAGACGCTCCACGGGAAACCCTTTATACATACCTCTCTTCTCTGACTAAGATAGAGGAATTGTGGAAAAGCATTTTGACGTGAACTCGTTATCAAAAGAAGTTTGTTACAAACCCATGCAACCGGAGGCTTCGATCCGGTCACATTCCGCTCAACAGATTCCTACTATATCTGATGTATGACATCACGCCGTACTGCTAGGTTAGTCGAAGATGCGTATCCTGTGGTGGCGGACTGTGTCCGGACCGAGGCTGAGAGGTACAAATTTCGCAAGGTCTGCGGGATGTGCTACAGCGTTTTGGTTTCTCCTTTGTCAAAAGAAGTCAGAATACTGTTCCATATCACTTATAAATATTTCAATCGTAGTTTGTAAGGTAAATGTAGGCTCATTACGTGGAAGACAGAAATATATGGTTGTAGTAGCTCCTCTCTGCACTTGCATCCCTCTGGCTAAGTGACAATTGTAGTAAGCATAATGTATTAATATCTATAACTGTAAACTGTATAAACTGTGACCTAATATGAAAAGAAGATCCACAAAAAAAATGCCTTGCTGAGTTTCTTGCCGGAGTCTTCTCAGTTGAAGTGTAATTACGAGCCGGCGGTAGATTCAAACATGTAACTTAACGTTCATAAGTGCCTTACCAGGGCTTAAACTGAATAAATGACTTTTTGATTTTGATTTTTATTCATAAACTTCAATTTATATGAGACCAATGATGGTTTAATTATACTCTAAAGTAATGAGCGCCTAAACAGCGATGCCCTGGAACTTATTATGTTACTCAAAGTGCGTACCGCTGCAATGGTCATGGACATGCTTTTATCATCAGTCTAATAACTTGTACACAAAAAATCATACTTTAAAATTGCGTGACTTACTAAACAATTTTTAAAATAAATCACCATGCACGAACTTGTGCAAGTGCAGAAACAAAATCGACTTGTCAATTAATGATAAATAAATAGATGCCCATAGAACTTCGAACTTAGTTGACAACAAATTTGCAACAGCATTACGCAGTTGACAACAAATCTGCGGGCAATGAGGCGGTGAAATTGCTTGTTTTCACACGCAAACTAATCATTACATGTCAGTAAATAGTGTTTAGATGGGAGTGCGTTTCCAATGCACGACGTGACGTGGTGACTGGAACCCATTGATTAATATGATGGGGTGTTTTGTAGATAGATTGAAAATCTTTACTGTGAAAACCATTTCTTAAAAATTAAAAATATAACACAAATAAAAAACAACTATCTTAATAAATTTATACCAATACTAGCAGACCCGGCCACGCGTTGCTGTGGCCAAATTGATCACACGCGTGTATCGTGACATAAATTGTAGCGCATATGAAACGTTTGGATTTTTAACGTAGCGCCATCTATTGGATAATTATGAAACGTTTGTACTTTAACGTAGCGCCATCTGTTGGATACTTACTCAATCCAGTTAATAAATTACCTTACACCGCCATCTATTAGAATTTTATGGAACTCACAGATAATTATACCTCTTTGTCGTTTATTATTATTAATTTGCAATAAAAAAATATTGCGATTATAAATTGAGATATAAACTATCCTATCTCTCAAGTTGGATCAGACTGCACACAGTGTGAACTTCAATCATGGAAATCCGAGTGACTTCTTAGTGTTCTAAAATGTACACGTATTAATGTACGACATCCGATTTTTTATCAAATATTTTATGCTAAATCTAGTAATAAATCTAAAGTCCAGACAAAGTCAAAATTGAGTCCGGTCATGCTTTTGACTGGACTCTTCTACAAGCTTTGATGATGTTTTGGAAGCAATACGAAAAGTCATGTTTTACCACATTATAGGAAATTCCACGAAATACTGAAACGTTTTTCTACTTTTCCAATGGTAAAAGGTGATGACCTATGTACCACGTGACTACGAGATGGAAGTACATTGCTAAATATATGCCAATAATTATAATTTTTGATACATGTAACAATGGACAAGCGCACACGTAGGCGTGACAAACAAATAGGAGACCGCGGAGTGAGGCGCGCCTGCGACTCACGCGCAAATTAGCTCGCTTGTTCCTGTCGCCATTATGTGGCTGGCTTTATTCGCGAGTGTGTGTCCCACCTAATTTTAGGGTTCAGGTTACTTACGAACTATTTAGAAATTGTATAGAGTTTCAATGTTGGCTGTAATAGTTGTATTGTATATAGTTTCTCCATATTTCACGTTATTGACTTTGTTTTATGTTTCACTACTACTCTCGACTTCGTCCGAATGGAATTATCAGTTTGCAGTAAAAAAATTATCCTATATGTTAATCCAGGCCATAAACTATATGTGTGCCAAATTACATCCAAATCCGTTCGGTAGTTTTTGAGTGAAAGAGTATCAAAGATCTATCCATCCTCACATTTCTATTATTTGAAGGATAAGATAGGATATTCGGTATTAACAATTTAACTTGCACTGTCCAACAAAAGCATTAATATGCCTGCAATATGGCAAGTACTAGTGGCTAAGTTATAACTGTAACATCTTGTACATATATATGTATATATACGTAACCTAAGACTTGAGAATAAAATTAATAAATTAATAACATAAATAAACGAATTAACCGAGATAATCGAAAGCTTCGTAGTCTACGTTTTTTCACACTTTTATTAGTTTGACTTGTATGTTATTGATTTGTATGTTGTATATATCGGATTCTGTCAAATATTTAAAAAAAATCAAAACTTTTTTTTTAATTGAAAATTTGCACTCGTGTTAGGACCCGATAGCAATGCAATTAGTTTGGTTTGCTATTAAAGCATATTTTTACCCGACTGCCAAGGAAGGGTTATGTTTTTCGCGCGTATCTTGTATGGTATTATGAATAATAAATTTGTTTAAATAGTTTTTTCCTTTAATTATAGCTATTTTATTCGCAGTTGGGTTATATATTATTTGAACTCTTCAGCTTGTCACCAACTGACCCTTAAATTATTATAATAGAAATTGGAAGAAAGAGACTTAAATCAAACTAGGCGACCCTTCCTTGTCAGTCGGGTAAAAAGACGCTCAGAAATTACAACGTTAAATGGATATTCAAACAATCAAATATTTTACTAGAATATATTGTTAGTATAAAAGCCTCTTAAACGACTTGACAAAGAAAGAAAGTTAGAAATTTTACTCGTATTTAAAGTTAACAAAACACTGAAGTTAACAATACCGCAAACTTGTAACTACTTTTATCGAAAGCAATAAATACTGCAACAAATAAAAACCAGTTGAAAACAAACATTTCTTATCACAGATCTAACAACAATGTCAAACAAACCCGACTGCGTCTTATCAGATCGCCTTCGAAAAGTTTCAAAAACATTTCTTCTACCACAATACATCACTAAACTTTGTGAGCCGTCTATGCTATTTTACAAAAATCAGTCAACCTTATTTTCATATTAATAAAGGTAAAATTCAAATGCGACATTGATTAGTTCATCAAATATCAACGGTCGAGTAACAATGGTTGAGTGCAAATCAAGAGGTCATACAAGGTAACCAAACTATTTAAAATGTAGTTGAATGAGAGAGCTATCATCGTAATTATTGAACTACACTAACTATTAAAATTTAGTACCATGATTTTACCAACTGTATAATTAATTTGGTCGGGTTATGCAAGGGGGCATTCTCATGGTTTTAAATAAAGGGTGGTAATGAAATCCACTCTTCTTGAGAGTACTTGTAGAATCGCTGTAATCGATATTTTTGGTGCAGAATATGCAATTATAAGCTGGAGTTATTAGATGAGAGAGTAATGATGAAACAAAGTTTTGTGGTCGATTTAAAAAGCTCAAGGATAGTCTTTATATTTATATTTGTCCACAACTCACCTGATGTTAAGTGACGGTGTGGTCGAAGATGGTAAAGCACACCTAGCCTGGAATGGAACTGGCTCTCAAGTGATGCTGCCAGAACACACCGTTAGATGCTTGGCGGCAGATTTTCAACTTTGAGCCAGCCGAGTACTAGAAAGTACCCTACCACCATGCAAAATACTTAATAGTGTTACAACATCCGTCTGTTCTTAATCAGTAAATATTTCCCATTCTTGGTTGCCTGGAAGAGATTGCGCTTAGCCATAAGGCTACTTGTGGCTCAAGCTCATGATTATATTCTTTTATTTTTTTCTGTTTTCAGTGTGGAGAATAAAGAGTTTCCATCTATCTATCTACAACTGGTTGGTGTCAGAATATCTGGTACCGCGGTGGTCCCAGCTAGACGATCTCCTGCCAAGGAAATCTACCACAAAGTAAAATAGTAGTTGTTATTTTTATACAAAACGCAATAAACTGAAGATTTGTAACTAAATGTGCTTTAATTATGTATGTATATACACCAAGCTGCATCGTAGCGACCGCTACAGAGCTCGTAGCTTGTAGCTCGTAGCTCAGCTACGTAGCAGCACAGATTTACTAAAAGACATATACGCTATTATTATAAAGACATATTGCCGTGGTGGTGCCGGCGTAAGAATAGTACCCTACCCTCTCTACTCGTGGTTGCCGTAAGAGTCGGCTAAGGGATGTAATCCGGAAGATGGGCAGCAGCATCTTCCTTGAACAATCACACCTAACTGCACTCGCCAACCCGCCTGCCAAGCGTGGCGAGTATTGGCAAAACCCCGCAGGAGGAGGCCTATGTCCAGCAATGGACGTCCTATAGCTGATGATGTGATGATGTGTGATATAAGCTAAACCTTGTCAGTCATCCAGTTTATTATCTCCCGTTTATTAATATTGATGATTGTCTTCTAAGTGATCCCTCTAATTGATGCCCATGCTCATGCTCACGGTCAGCCGAGCGCGTTTCCACGGGGCGCTCATCGAATCATCCCGCCAATTGAGCGTTAATTCGCGCACGACGGTACCCCGTGGGACCGCACAGTATAGCCCTCACACTTAGCTTAGGGTGACCATGAACGCTATTATTTTTAACCGACCGCAGAAAATTTTACGGGAGATAATCAGTATTAATTCTTTTTAGGAAAATAAAGAAGCATTTAGACTAGATTTATCAACTGTATTTTTATTTATACAAGCTTATTGTAGCGATGATAACTCAGTGATTAGCGTGGTCGGTTCACCCAACAATTAGCTTGAGCTGCCGGTGAAGGAAAACATCGTGAGAAAACCATAGTGTGGTGGTAGGGTAGGCTGCCGCCAAGCATCTAACGGTGTGCATAGACTGCCTCACTGTGCATAGAGCCAGTTCTATTCCAGACTAGGTGTGTTTACCATCTACGACTACACCGTCACTTAACATCAGGTGAGCTGTGGCCAAATACTTAGCCTGCCAATATTTAAAAAAAAGCTAAACAAAAGTTACATAATATACTGGAGCAATTTGTTAATTTGTATTTGTACACGTATGGTGATACATGAAATAGAAAGGAATTGATTCATGCATAAAGATTTCAAATGGTACAAATAACGTTGTGTAATAGTATCTATAAATGTGTTAAGTTTTTGTGTCATGACCTGCGAAATACAGAACGCAAGTCCACCCTATTCACAAGGCTCCCTCTAGCGTCGGTACCAAAACATATCCCCATGAGAAACCGCGGGTACTGCTCGCCACTTGAAGATTTAATCGCGCCATTTTTTTGTTTTCTCTTTTTAAATTCCGAATGCCAATTGTTTTCTCTATAAAGCGATACCGGCCAGTATTTTTTACAAAAAGTTTTGTATTTCTGAAGAGGTTTGTAGTGTGTTTTCGAGTGTCGATATTGAGAAGGTATTTTTTTGTGTGAAACGCAATTATTAGGGTTGATGCTTACACTGTTATGTTCCGACTTTATGATGAGAATCTTGACTCATAAAATCGTGTGGAGAAATTCATACGCTTGTGATTGTTAACTCTGAGAACAAAATATTAATTTTAAATTCAATACCTCTCAACGTAGTTTTTGCTTTTTCTTATTACATACAACTTTACTACTTATTATTTGTAAGAAAGCAAATGTGGTTATTTTATTTTTAATTAAGCTCATTTACTATTTATATAGAATGTAATTGTTTGTGCCTTATATAGGGGGGATAATAGGGGCCTAATCAAACGTTTGGAGGAAGTTTCAGGTGATCAGAATGTACTTCGGAAAAGAATTACTTAGCATTGCTATCCAGTGTGGCAATGCTGCCAGCATCTGGACACATTTCTCACCTCTTATGGACTATTAGATTAGGTTTTTGTGTTTATAATATTGTACGTTGCAGGCATTAATTTTAAAATATTTTTACTTTGCACCAAATTATTATAAATAAATAATTTTAAACAATATTTTTTAAGCTTTGTAGACTCTTGGAATTGGCTAACGGAGTACATATACCACGATTTAGATATAATTTATTTGCAAGACAAAACATGTTTAATGAATTACGTCATACCAGTTTTTGATGTTAACATAAAAGGTTTTTCAATAAATACTTTTATCAAATCAATCGTTTCAAAATTAAAGGACAGTTGGCAACAAAAGTGAGAAATGAAATAAGCCTGACGTCAAAATTGCCGCTCCCGTCAGAGATAAACCAACTTTAACCAATGTCCGCATATTGAGACAGGGGGGCGGCGTACGGACAGTAAAACAAGAGCTACTTAATTCTATTGTAATTACAGACAAATACTCTTTTTTTTTATTTTTCACTGTGCCTGTATCCGGTGCAAAAGAAACACTTGTACTATGCTTATACTTTTGCGCAAGTGCAAGCAATTAGTTGATCAAGTTCACTCGTAATCGGATGAACGGTACTGCGCATGAAATACGAACAAACATTAGATAAAAAGATAAAATAAATTTATTTGTCAGAAAGAAGTACAGTTAATTTATAATTAATACTAGAGGTGACATTACAATTATTCAGAGTATTAAACAGGTAAACATTGTACCCCAAACTAAGCACGAGGCTTGTGTCTTGGGGACCGAGTGCGTTTTTTTCCAGAATAGTCTGTGACTTTAATCAAAAATACTTAAGATGAGTTTACTTAAAATGGCACAAAAGTTAAGCACTTAAAGTGTAGTGTAGTACAAAAATTACTAACCACTGTACAGACTAAGGATGAGATTTACATTATTTTTGATATATTAGATAATTATTTAAAACCGCAGCCTAATACAGTATTATTATCTTTTCTTACAGTAGTTAGGTACATATTTTTAAAATCAGTAGTTACAGTAGTCTTTTAAAAGTTTCTTTATGTTATAATGTAGGTATGTATGTTGGTTTATAATACAGTTATCTTCTATTCTATTCTATTCTATAAAATTTCATCATCATCATCAGCCATCATAGGTCCACTGCTGGATATCCTGGGGTTATCCTGGTTTGCAAATACTCGCCACGCTTGGCAGGTGGGTTGGCAAGCGCAGTTAGGTGTGATTGTTCAAGGGAGACGCTGCTGCCCATCTTCGGGATTACATCCCTTAGCCGACTCTTACGGCAACCACGGGTAGAAAGGGTGGGGTGCAATTCTTACGCCGACACCACCACGGCAAATTTTAAAATTCAATATCTTTTATGATATGTATAAATGCGAGGTTTAAACAATGTGTCATCTAAGAATTCTTGCTGTGTGCTACAAATTCATGGCGTTGATTACCATGAGTAAATTCGTGACCAAAGGCAAATTTATACGTGATATAAAAGTCCCTACTGTTTTTAGTTGAGAGGATGAGAAAGGGGATTAAAGTGTCGTTTTTGTTATCTTGTTTTAATGAAACAGAATGCATTGTTATACATTGAGAGGCGTGTTTTATCTCCCGCTATGAATGGCATTCCCCCATGCAATGATGTTCATTATTTATTTTAACATATTAATCTAATTATGTATACGTTACTCTAGTCTTTAAACGTTCCCACTGTGGGCGCAGGTCTCTATTTATTTGTGAATGGTAAAGTCCATCAAGTGCGGAACTGCAATTTGAAGTCAGCGAAAAGACAAAAGTGCGTGCCGTGGCATCGAATCCAGGACCTCCAGATTGGAAACCAGACGGTCTTCCAATTAAGCTGCCAAAACTCCCTTGTATCTATTATCCAAAATATTCAATCGTATTGAAATTCTCAATAGCGTAAAGTCAAACGAAATAAATACCAAATTATACAAATAAGTACATAGGAAATTTATCAATAAATTTCCAAGGATATTTCACATAAGTAGTCATCTACTCCCAAATTAAGCAAAGCTTGCTTTGAGAATCAAATAACTGATAGGATACTGTCTCATATTTTTTTATAAATACATACCTACTTACTTGGTAGATTTAGGACACCCAAATACAGAACAAAAACAAATGTTCGTCACATAAAATTTTGTTCTTTTTTTTATCGCTGACAGGCTAGGTGCTTGACCACAACTCACCTGATGTGAAGTGACGATGTGGTCGAAGATGGTAAGGCACACCTAGCCTGGAATAGAACTGGCTCTCAAGTGAGGCTGCCGGAACACACCGTTAGATGCTTGGCGGCAGATTTTCAACTTGAGGGTGGTAACTAGCCAGCTGAGTACTAGAAAGTACCCTACTACCACGTAAAGTGTTCTAGGTGGGAATCGAACCTGCGCTACACAATTTGCTTTTTTTAACACTATTATATCATTTTGGGTATTTAATACTATAAATTCATCATTCTCAAATAAATAAATAAATATTTGACGACATTTCACACGGCGCTATCTAGCCCCAAATTAAGCAAAACTTGTACTATGGGTTTTTTTTTGTAAATACTTACTTATATGTAATACCTACATATAGTACATCCAGACACATAACAAACATTTATCGTCAAATAAATGTTTGTCCCGGTGGGAATCGAACCCACGCCCTTCAGTTCTCGAAGCAGACCTTTACCAAATGAGCAACAGGGCAGTCAAGTCAGAAATATATAGCAATACACATTTTTTAACCAAAACTTTAAAAAGAATCCTTTGTGTTTTTATTCACCATTATTCCAAAACCAACTTAACTTATACTTCTTTTATGCAAAAATAAGCTTTTGTGTGTAGTAATAAGGAGTAGGGGATGTATAAGCGAGGGTGGAAGGTTGACAATGACCGCTTTCATTGGGCGGATGCAGGTTTTTTGATAAATGGCTAGCCGGGCGATTTGTCTCGTGTAGGGCGGACAGTCAAAGACCAGATACTTTGTCTGTTTTCTTTTCAAAATATCACGGAATCTCTAGAAGACAAGTTTTTTTTTTTTTTACTTACGAAAACCGACCTTTTCCGAAAACAAAAGTATGAAACCCACGTGCCAAACCCACATTACAAGAAAATTTGTTTAATTTTCAAATTAATGGTATTATTTCAAAATACGGTCTCCTAATTATATGAGATAATGCTTGTCCATGACCATTATAGTACACAGAAATTCGACTAACAAAACTAAATCCAAGGCATCACTGCTTTGTGCTCATTACCTACTTTGATATAAATATCTTTTGTAATGTACAATTAATGAGACAAATAAGGCGTTCTCCTGATGGTAAGAGAGAATACACATCTAATACTACTACAGCAATACACGGAACTTTATGTAAGAAAACAAAGTCCAGGGCATCACTACTTTGTTGCTCATTACTTTGAGACTTCCGATGATTAGCCTCAATAGCCCTGTAATTTCGCTAGCTGCAGTACCATGCAAATCGGAGCACAGTGACATTTACACACTATTGCTTGGCGGCAAAATATCCGTGTCTATGGTATCCATTCAGACAACTTCCTGTAACAACTAAGTTAAATAAAATATTGTAGTACCTATTACCTTTATACCTCAATTTTTAGCGTGGTGGTAGGGTACTTTCTAATACTCGGCTGGCTAGCTACCACCCTCAAGTTGAAAATCTGCCGCCAAGCATCTAACGGTGTGTTCCGGCAGCCTCACTTGTGAGCCAGTTCCATTCCAGGCTAGGTGTGCTTTACCATCTTCGACCACACCGTCACTTAACATCAAGTGAGTTGTGGTCAAACACCTAGCCTGTCAAATATAAAAAAAAACCTTTACTCTTCTGTGCTTCTTCCACCGTATTCGCCAAAACCAAACTGAGAACTTGCTACAAGACTTGTCGTTGTTGTTTTCAATTAAAAGATGTTTAAATTACTATTGGACCGAAATAGGCCGCACGGGTTCACATAAGAAAATAAAAATATCTCAAGATTGCCTAAAAATTTCATCAAAATCAGTCACGCCGTTGGAGTTCATTGGGAACATACACCCTTTGATCTTTATACACATGCGTATAACCACATGTGTACACATGTGTATATGCGTACTAATAAGTATTTATTATGTTTTATAAATTGGTATTATGATTATTTTGACATAATATGCGAATATTCAGAAATAACTTATAAATATCCTAGACCATTTTTAGACAGCGCCATCTAGCCCCAAACTTAGCAAAACTTGTGCTATGGCAACCAGATAACTTTTTTTGTAAATAGACATTAGACATTAGACATTATTTATTAATAATTATATAAATTACAGGTCAAGTTACAATAAGGATAATAATAATTATAATAGGTAGAGTAAATTATACTATTAATTATATATGAGGACAAACTTTTATTTAAAAAAAATCGTTTATCTCATAATATGCTTGTATAGTATTGTAAATACATACTTATAATACAAAATCAAAATCAAAATCAAAAGTCATTTATTCAGTTTAGGCCCTGGTAAGGCACTTATGAACGTTGAGTTACATGTTTGAATCTACCACCGGCTCGTAATTACACTTCAACTGAGAAGACTCCGGCAAGAAACTCAGCAAGGCATTTTTTTTGTGGATCTTTCTTTACAACATCACACCCAGATACAGAACAGACATTTATCGTCACATAAATGTTTTGCCATACCATGCCCTGCAACCCTTGAAGCATATATACTAAATGAGCTTAGTCAAACATTTGTATTTGTCCGTAGGTATTTTCTTGGTAATGTCATATCTGCAACTTATTCTTTGCCACAGGGCGGGCAAGCCCAGTAATGGTCATGAAAGGATGTTATGATATTATATCATTTTTCCTGGAGCACAATACGGAATGTGTACGCCGCCATTTCCTGCCTCTAATGCGTTCCGTGCGGCATTAATGTAATGTCTTATCTGCTATTTTATTCTGTGGCTTTCAGACCGTGATTGTTGGGGAGATTGATGGAGAAACGGTGTAAAGACGTCGGAGATTGTTAAAGTTATGAAGTTGCACTGAAGCTTCAATTCATCATTATCAGCCTATAGAAGCCCACTGCTGGACATTGGCCTCTCCCAAGACACGCCACACAGTCCGATCTTCGGCTTTTCGCTTCCATTCACTGCCAGCTCTCCTGTATATCGTCACTCCGTGGAGTCTCAGGGCGTCATACGCTACGTTTGCTTTGAACTCATCTACCTCAGCACACATATCTATCACTCATCTAGCCCAAACACCCTTCAGCTCTCGAAGCAGAATGAATTTATGAATTTACTTATGCGGGATTACTTGCGTTATGCGAAGCAAAACGAAGCCACGCTCAAGTTTAGCTGTTCTTTGAAACATGAGTAAACCAAAAAAAGTAAGTCAAACACTTATTAAACCAGCTTTTTATACTTAATAAATTTCAATAAATTGTATCTGGTATTTATCACAATACATTTTCTAGGCATTAGACTAGATTCGGAACTTTATAATTCCATTATCTCTGAATACATTGTTAATTTCTCCAACTTTAAGAATCTCCAACTGGAATTATCCCATAAAACGTCTTAAGGACTTAATCAAACTAAAGTAGGTTTTAGTGGCTCTCCATTCAGCGTCGTCCGATCGCTGAGAGCGGAGTGAATGATATTGAGACAAAGTTGCTTCTTCTCCGACTCAATCACTTTGTCTTTTATCACTGCGAATTATTTTGTATAGTTGGATTGCAGGAATTGGCATTTGGTTCAATCTAGTAGCTGAGAACGTAGTACTTTTAAAAAAAATGCACAAGTCCGCGTTTGACCACCAACTAGCCAGATGGTAAGCGATGATTTGGTCGAAGATGAAGCACACAGACATAGGTAGGTGCGTAGGACGTCAACCCACAAGGTGGACAGATGACCTAATAAAGACCGCAGGAACGCACTGGATGCGAGCCGTTTCCAACCGGTCTTTATGGAAGTCAATTACGGAGGCATATGGCAATGGAGGCAATGGGCATCCTTCGGCTGAAATTATGATGGCGATGACGATGATGAAATAGGTAGTGTTAAAATATTTGATATACAAGTATTTTTTTTTTTTTTTTTTTTTATTAAAAGTTGGATTTTACGTTTTATGAGATTACCTGGAGAAATCATTTGGGTTTTTTAACATTTTGAAAGACTTTATGAAATAGTTATGAAGAATCTTAATAGGTGAAATGTCAAAAAATTAGCAAAATAGAGATTTTATGTTATACCAATTTTTATGTTTTAAATCATGTTTTATTTATCTAATTTTTACTTTTTAATATATAACATTGACATAATAGTTTATCCTAGTATACTGTACACTATAGCTCGTACACCGTAGATAAAGCTGTTGAGTTACCAAATATTGTTTGTATTATTTACGAAAAATAACTATTTCAATGTGTATTTAACGTATTTCCAGACATGTAGCGACATCTATTGGTGCTGAACATCACTACCAACACTAACCAACGACATCATCACGTTGTTGTGCAATGACAAATAACTACGTTTCTTTAATCAATCGTACCAGATATTCATTTTATAAACCGAAATTATTTGATGGGAGGCAATTCGGAAATCTGATTAAAACAAAATCAGTATCTATCACTAATATAGATCCAAAAATGTAATTACACTAGGTATAGCTAAAGGATCAAATACTTAATCCATTACGTTGAGCAAAGACTTGAAATAAAGAAATCCAAAGAATTCCTTATTGTTCAAAAATGTACACGTAGATATTCTCGTGCACACGGCCGTGTAAATGACACACAAATGACTGGATTTTTTTATTACAAAGTAAATAGGCTTGCGTTTGATCGCCAACTCGCCTGATGTTAAGCGAAGATGCGATCTACAATGAGCACACTTTTTTGGTTGACAGGCTAAGCGTTTGACCACAGCTAATCTGATGTTAATGGACGGTATTGTTGAAGATAGTCAAGGCACCTAGCCTGAAATGGAACTGGCTTTCTAGTGTGGCTGCCGGAACACACCGTTAGGTGCATGGCGACAGATTTCAACTTGAAGGTGGTAGCTAGCCAATCGAGTACTAGAAAGTACCCTACCACTACGCTATGATTTCCACACGATGTTTTCCTTCACCGGCAGCTCAACCATATTATTGGGGTTTGAACTCACGCTCTTCGGTGAGTGAACCGATCGCGCTAACCACTGCGCTATATCGCTACAAACACTTGCCTAGAAGAAACCGATTGACTTGCAACTTAAAGGTACCCAGATAATGTAGTTGGTATTAACAACTCACGGATCATTGGATATTAGTCACAATAAATAGAAAACAAGCCTTTGGTTCATTAAAGAGCTAACATGTTAACATATTAGAGAAAACTCCAGAGACCAACTCACAGCACCCTCAGTACACTCTCGCCTTATCACCCAATGTCTGTAATGGATTCTCGAAGCCGCTATAAAGTGGCTATTGAGGCCTCCCTAGGGACTCTATAAGAAAGCCATATTGTCTCATTCTGCGCATAAACTTGGACTATTTGATTCGTTTTGTCGGATTTGAAAGGGTTTTTATTGTTCTATAAAGGAACTGTATTTTTTTAATAATTTACTTTAATTTTTTAAGTTTTTTTCGTTTTGAGATACGAGTTATATGGTGTAGCGATAGCGTTTATTTTAAAACAGTTAATGTACAATAATTATAAATAATACATTCATATGCCTTCAATGGCAAGTTCTAGTTAGAAATTTCACCTGTATCTTGAATTCGATACAATACAATATTAAATCATATAACATCAAAGCTACAAGTCATATTTCCATTAATGACTCAAAATAACATTAAAAATGTCAATATAATAGAACATGTCAATATAATGTAAATAAATGTAGAATTAAGTCTAATCTCGGACTAATGTGTTGGTCAACGTTACATAGAAGCTTCAAAAACAGCCAATTCCTTCACCGAAAAGCCAATGGTACCTATGTCTTTTTAACATTACGAATAAATCTGTACGTTTAAAAAATAAACATAGCAAGAAAAATTTATTAATTTTCATGATCCAATCCAAATAACCTTTAGCCCGAGAATAGGTTCGAGTTTATTTTTTTAATTTATTATTGTTTGAAAGATGAAAATGGTCGGGAGTGTTCTGAGTTACGTTTGAAGTTGTGTAGTTAGTTTTAAAAAATAATAATAATTTATACTTGTTTAAATGAGTTTCAATTCCTAATCGAGTTAATAATCTTTATTATAATACTTTGAACAAACACATACCAAAATATTTGTTAAAATCTCTAAATTCAGAACCAAATCAAAGTTCATAAAAAAATACGATTTATTTACCAATTGATTGAAGACCATTCATATCATATAGCAAACGTGGAATTAATAAATACATTATCAATGTTAGGGCGTGAAATAAATAATTTAAAATGGGCTAATTGAAAACATACGGCGGAGTGATTGATAGAATAACTTATTTGAACATCTGCCTTGTACAGCACTACCAATTTATCCGGAAAGTTGAATGGGGGCGCTATTGTTGTATTTTCTTCAACCAAAGTGATCCGAACTATGGAACTGTTCTTGGAAAACATGTAATTACTTTATTTGTTCACCTTTACCCAGAGAGTCGCTCAGTAACTGTTTAATTTGATTGTGTTTGTCTGTTTGTTTGCATTGAGGGAAACATATTAAGTGGAGGGTGTTTAGTTTGTGATTGTAAAAAGTAATGATAAAATGTGAACGAGAAATGTGGTGTAACTTAAATGGTAAAGCTAGAATAGACAGACAAAAAGCCGACATAAAAATAAGCATCTATGGGTCGCAGATCCCAAAACAGTGCGTAAACAACCCACCCATTCCCATCTTCAATAAATAATATCATCGTTAACAGTAGAATCGGTAAACTCTCGAACAAAACTGCACAGTGGGGTACTTCCCAAGGCATTGGACATAAGTTCCGACTCATTTGACACGTCGGCTATCGCACAATTCATTTTGCACAGTTAGCCGACATTTCACTCCATTGTGCGGCCCATTTAGGGAGCATAAACACCATAATGTTATAGGGGAAATATTTATATTTGTGCTACTTAACAGTTAACTTTGTTTGGTACTTGATACAAATTGTCCCAAACGACTATTTTATGTTAATGAATTGTGTTTTCGAAGATTGAGGGCTTACTTTAACGTTAGTACGTTGATTTAGTCTTGTTCTATTATTTATTCAGTTATTGTGGTCGCAGAAGAATTAATGCCATTTTTACTTTTATAATAAATCAAAACAATCGCTGTTATTTCTTTTGTTGTCTTAGTTACCTCAACACGACTAATAACTATAAATTTGTTTCGCTTTCAAAAGTTTTTACGCTATTTCCACAGAGTTATTTTATCGTGAAAATATCTAAGAGAAAAAGTAAGCGAAGATTGATTTATAGTAGGGCTTTTTAATATTTATTAATGGCAACACTTTGGCAACTTTATATAAATTCGAAATTCATTAATTTGTTGCTCACTATTGTTTTGTTGGACATAATAATTATGCATCATGTAGCCACTGCCAACTAACTAACTGCGATGAGGCTGCAAAGTTTTGGAGTGGAGACCACGGACCGGCAAGCGCAGCGTAGGACGTCCACCCACAAGGTGGACAGACGACCTCATAAAGACCGCAGGAACGCGCTGGATGAGAGCCGCTTCCAACCGGTCTTTATGGAAGTCAATGGGGGAGACCTATGTTCAGCAGTGGACGTCCTACGGCTGAGATGACGATGATGATGATAAGCCACTGCCATCCGACACACAGTCTTTGACTAGTTCGGAAGCCTATGGAACTAAATTGATCTATACAATGTGTTTTACATCGAATAAAATAATTTTTATTTTTGATTTTGTTTTTTGTTCAATACAAATAATACATTTGGATTCGCATATAAATGACAGCCAGGAGCTCAAAAAAGGGACACCATTTGTTGGTTAATGTCACAAAAACGCGTACTAGACAGTTCGATTCCTCCTTCATTGTACAAACCGCTAAACAATGGAATTTGCTACCGAAAAGGTTCCCCAATAAATACAATATGCCTACAAATTGCTTGTTTCAGTTTCAAAACGGTTTCTTCAAGGCAAGCGTGCTCCATCTTAGACCACATCTTCGCTTAACATCAGGCGAGATGGCGATCAAACACAAGCCTATTGGAAAAAAGTAGTTATAAAAAAAGTAACTACACGCTTTTTATAGAAATCTCCAACAAAATAAGGACAAAACTGTCTACCACATCATTCTCACAAAGCCTGGAAACATTGTGAAAATTCAAACTGTCGCATTCGTAGTGAGAATGTACGGAAGTTGTTAGGCGGCTCGTGAAAAAAATAATATGTCACGGGTAAAGTTGAATGTGTGTTGAATACAGCAATGGCCAAATGTGATGCGGAGTGTCGCATTTTTTGGAGTTAGAGTTAGAAAGTGCTGGAATACTAGAAGTGGTATATACGTCTTAAATTGATCTTAACCCCTGACACAAAAACGACGGGGTGTTATAAGTTTGACGTGTCTGTATGTGTATCTGTCTGTGGTATCGTAGCTCCCGAACGGTGGAACCGATTTTAATTTTTGTTTTTTTTTTTGTTTGAAAGGTGAATTACGGCAGTGTTCTTAGCTATGTTTGATTTTGAGTCGGGGGTTTTTAAAATTTTTAATAATTTGTTACCGTTATGTACACAATTTCTTTGTTTTTACTGACCACTGCAATGGTCATGTGCTCTTACCATCTATCTAAAAAGCTAATCTCCTTACCTGTTACCGTAAAAAGGCATAAAGAGTTGTAAAACTTTTAGACTCATAAATAAATTAGTCAAGTTCCAGTTGGTCGGATTTTTTTCCATGGTTGACAGGCTATATATTTGACCACAGCTCACCTGTTGTTACAAGACGGTGTGAACGAAGATGGCATAACCAACATAACTGGCTCTCAAGTGAGACTACCGGAACACACACAGTGCTTGGCGGCAGATTTTTAGCTATAATGTAGTTGGTAGCCAGTCGAGTACTAGAAAGTACCCTACGAGCATGCTGTGTTCTCCTCACGATGTTTTCAACCTCATTGCTGGGATTTGAACCAACGGCCTTCGACGTGTGATACGACTGCGATAATCACTGAGCCATTATCGCTACACTACGAATAACGTACATGTAAGAATGTAAATTTTTTCGTCATTTTATATCTGTGTTCGTATTCTTCATTCGTCCCATATTCAGCAAACAACTTTTGGCCCATTTGCGACTCATATGAATACAGAGATATCAAAACGACCAACACACCCAACACACGCTGAAAACTCAAAATCTTCCTTAACTTTTGGAGTTGAAGGTTGAATTTTGTTTTGGATATTAGAAAATGGTTACGTGGTTCCTCTATAGACGGAAAAAGCTGGATTCTCGTATGCGATTCATCCATCATTCATTCTTCATATGCGGTGTGAAAGACGCCGTGACGATTGTGACGCTCGCTTCAGTGTGAAAGCGGTCTCAGTGCTACGTGACGCTCTTACTACATTGTGTTAGAAACCTTTTTTGATTGCGCGTCCTCTGCTAACTTTACATTGCTATAGTACTGAGCGTGAAAATCTGGAGCTGCTTTGTTTTCCTTGTAACGATCTGAATAGCACCTTAAAACTACCGCGCTAAAGCGTTATCTCCCTTGCTATTAAATTGGATATGTTTTCTTATTGGATTCGCTGAAGCAGTAACTAAGCTAGATAGAACATGCAACAAGAATTTTATCGGATTTCTTGCTAATCCAAATTCAGCTTTATGACTTGTGTCTAGGCTTTAATTTCCTTTAAGATTATAGCACAATGAGATGCTGTTGTCAGCCATTGTGGGTGTTGCAGAGATGGCTGATGAAAGAGTTGATATAGAAGGAGCGTGAGACAATGAGAATGTGTTGAAATGACGTTCTGATGAACTTACTAAAATATAATTCTCAATTTAACGCAATTATTTATAAAAGATTTCATTTAGAACTGAGATGATTTGAAAGTTCAAAGTTTCATAGTTGATGTCAATGCAAGTAAAGCACCTATCTATACGCAAGTAAGTATTTATACTTGGTGGTAAATCTCCTTAGCAGGGGTCGTCTAGGTAGGTACCACTGCAGTACCAGATATTCTTCCGCCAAGCAGTAGTGTGTAAACATTACTATGTTTCGATTTGAAGAGTACTGTAGCTAACAAAGTTAATGGGTTGTTAAGACTAACCTAATGTCACAAAGTATTGAGCGCCAAATCGGCGAAACTCTGGACTTTGTTTTGTTACTCAAATTTCTGTGTATCGCTGCAATGGTTTTGGACAAGTGTTATCTCTTACTATCCGGAGAGCGTCGAGTTCGTCTCATAACTTTTACATTTAAAAAAAAAACACAGCGTACCTAAAACCGTTGTTAAGGGCTCAGAGCTAGTCTCAGAATGCCAAATACCTACAAAAAAAAAAGTGACCTTGACAACAGTTGAATTTATGATATCCTGTTTATAGAACGAATGTGAAAAATACATTGGTTGTCATACAGGGTTTATATTGAGTTCTTCAGTTTTTAGAAGTAAAAGAAAAACATAAGAATTGGCACAATGCACGAACGTGCCATGGCCGAAGAAAAAAAAATACATTGGTATTTTGGCGGGAACACGGAAAATAAAATCGTCGCAAATTAACTATTTTATTTATTTCGTGTTGTTTATACTATAAAAAGCCGAATTCCGCAATTGTGTATAAAAAGGTGATAAAATCTGGAGAAACATAACTTTTCGTGTTTTTATTTTTCAAAACACCAACGAAGCTTTTAGCTCAGTCACCATTACTTAACTAAGATATGACCGGACTCAACTATATACTAAGAGTTAGTTAATTTGATGTATAATAAAATATTTGACATCGAAATACATACTTATCACTAAAAATGCGTTCACAAAAGTACTACAATCCTAGACGTTCAATTCGAAATTATTGGTTCGAAAGAATTCGAAATGGTTGTTGTAAACAACTGGTGTAGTTATTCTTACGTAAACCCTACCAAAGGGCTGTATCGATAAACGTTCTATTTAATTTAAATAGTACAACAAATGCCAATTTACACTCAACCAGAGTAGGGTTTCTTTAATTAATCTACTATTTTAGGTGTTTGCTGAGAAATAACACTAAGCGTATAGCGGTACACGCCTAGAGTTAATGTAACCGAAACTTAGTTTGAAATATTACTTAACGTAAAGAGTTAGTATGTACTCTATTAAAAATTACGTAGTAGGTATACGGTAGAAAATACTCTGCCAGACTATTTAATAAAGTATTATACGTAACTCTAATTTAGCAAAAGTATATATAAATATATATGTATAATAAAATGTTATTTTATTTGTTATATAACAGTAATAATTTATATTTAAAGTGTTATTTTAAAAACGCTTATCGAGAAAATTTATCGAAATCAAATGTTGTTTATGAAATTTGTTTATTTTTCTAAAATGCAAGGATATTTTTTTTTTAATGTAAAAGTAATGAGGCGAACGAGATGCTTTCCTGATGATACGAGATAACACGTGTCCAGCATTACAGCGAGATACATAACTTTGAGTAACGAAACAAAGTCTTTGGCGCACATTACTTTGAGACTTTTAATGGTTAGTCTCGACAGTCCTGTAATTTCGCTAGCTGCAATACCCTTCAAACCGGAACACAGTAATGTGTACACACTACTGCTTGGGGGCAGAATATCTGGCACTACGGTGTTACCTATTTAGATGACCTCCCGTAAAAGATATCTACCACCGAGTTAATAAGTTACTAACCATAACTCAATTAATATTAATCTATCTCACAATTGTTTTTCTAGAACAGAATTAAACATTTTCGTGTAACCTGAAAACTATGTTACCACCTACGTAACATCTATTGTACGACAGTTTGCCACTCAGACAATACAAATCGGAAAAAACCAAATCTACTAACCTATTTACTTAACTTGCTTTTTAGACTTGCAAAAAATAACAAGTTATTCAGAGTCTCCGTCGGAGAATTGCAAACTTAAACATTGAAAAGTCAATTGTCTAATTCATTGTTATACTGGTAGAATTGCATTATACTTTGTATAGCAAAAAAAAGTTAAACTTCATTTCCTGCACTAAATCGGGAAAATTTCACAGACAAAAAGTGCACTCCGCGGTTTTGCTTGCGCGAAGAATAATCTCTGGGCCCGATTTTTTTTCCGGACATAATTGCTTATTCCGGCTTTCTAACTAGTTATAGATAGATAGAAACTCTTTCTTGTGCACACTGAAAATAGAAAAAAGAGTACAGAAAAATTCAAGCCAAATCTTGTTACAATCTGAAAATTGATCGGGCACGGGCAGTGAAGTTAAGCGCTAGTACGTATTTAAAGATAGCCCTTAAATCTTCACTAGAGTCACAAGTCCAAGGCATTGTAAGGGTCACTGTCCCTGCAACGTGATAGACCTGACACGGTGAAGAAATATATGTCATTAAAAATGCTTTCATGTCATCGCATCACAATTATCCCACTAATAATCTCAAAGATAACTCTATATACATCCTAAGATCGAACGAACAAAGTTCAATTTTCAATTACTGGAAATCGTATTGAGGAAAAATGATTTTCCCGGCCACAGAGCAGCAAAGGGTGCAGAGAATAATAACTTTAATTAAACCGTCAATACTCTGTCACCTCTGATCACAGAGTGTTCTGTGAACTCAGATCTTTTATGCCAAGATTAAATTGGTTTATAATATTTCAATATTCGAAATAAAGATTCATTCGAATCGAATTTCGGTAATTAATCGTTTCTGTTTTGTGTTGATTAATTTAATTAACAGGCTGCTTTGGAAATTTATATTGAAATGTTTACCTACATAACAGTTCATTTTATGATATTATTTTATGATAAATAAACGAATAGAAAGTCTTTATAGTGCACACAAAAAAAAATATTGAATTAAAAGAATTTTATGAGCTAGTGCCACAAGGCGGCCTTATCGCTAAGAAAGATCTCTTCCAAGCAACCAAGGATGCAAACAATGATACGTCTTAAGAACAGATGGAGGTTGTTGTCACACTACTAAATAAAAATAAAAAAACTAATAAAAATAAAATCTTAAATATTTTTTCTTATCGTATTAATATTAACTTAGATTTGTCATTAAATCTCAGTCGGCGTGACCCATCTGCAGACCGACATAATCTAAAACTATACATCGAACAGCCACCTTTTATTGCCATGAACGCTATAGAACATAAGTGTAGAAACTGCCAATTTGTTTTACTTAAACTAAAAAAGAGGGGGCCTGAGTTTGAATCCCACACATGCACCTCTGTCTTTTAATTGCCACTAAAGTAAAAGAAAACAGAAAAGTTTTCAAAGATGTATCAAGTCTGCCAACCCGTACTTAGCCAGCGTGGTTGACTATGCCCTTCTCACGATGAAGATGCCCGTGCCCAACAGTGGGACAGTTTATACAAACATTGCTGATTGATCCATAAACGGTATTCTGGATTTTGATCTTTAGTGTATTTCCGCCTTTAAGTTGTTTCGGTTACAACAAAGATAAAGATTTAATAAATCTAAGAAAAAATATATTACTAATGATCTATAACAATTTATAACCATATATCTGAACCAACAAGCAATGAAAAGAAACCTATTTTGTAAATTAATTTCTTAACTAATTAAAATTTAAAAAAAAGATATGTTTGAAAAGCTGTGTATTTAACCACAGCTCATCTGATATTAGGTACCTAAGTGACTGTGTAGTTTGAACCCACATCCTTCGGCGTTTGAACCGACCGTGTCAACCACGGAACTAACATCGCCATAATTAATTAAACTTGTAGCGATAATAGCTCAGTGGTTAGCGCGATCGGTTGGGCGTGGGTTCAAACCCCAACAATGAGCTTGAGCTGTCGGTAAAGGAAAACATCGTGAGGAAACCATAGCATGGTCGTAGGGTACTTTCTAGTACTCGGCTGGCTAGCTACCACCATCAAGTTGAAAATCTGCCGCCAAGCATCTAACGGTGTGTTCTGGCAGCCTCACTTGAGCCAGTACCATTCCAGGCTAGGTGTACTTTACCATCTCCGACCACACCGTGTGATCAGGTGAGCTGTGGAAAAACACCTAGCCTGTCAACAATAAATGTATATATGCCCTTTATATGATACGCGTTTCGTCCCTACACGACGCAACCTCAGGACGCGTCAACTCTTCAAGCGCTCGAGTTTTTGTTTTAGATTAAAAGTCTGGTTCTGATAAATAAATATTTTTTATAGTCATTAAAAATAATAATTGTTTCGTGTTTTATTTAATCCTTATCCTTGATGTAACCGAAATATAAGCGGTTCACTAGAGATCTAACTCTAGAATACCATAAGATGAACTTCCACAAAGAAAAACGCCTGAATCAATCAGTTAGACTCGTAAATATTCCACCTAATAATAACTCGCAAATGGACCACAAACCAACCAACATCAACGACAAAACCAAAACACTCTCGGTATTCTAGCTCCCCCTTTCCATTGGCACCCTTTCAGCAAACATCTAAATCAATTACTTATGACAGTGACATATCATCAATCTGAAGAACTTGTCACGTCATGATCTGTACATTATTCTACAGACCGACCAACCTAATCATACAGTCGGCCAACTAATATAACTAGAATTTCCCTCCGAATTAGTATAATTTTGTTTAGAAAACGCGACTGTGGCTCCAATAATTTAACTCGATCCCATAAATTGCACAAGACAGCCAGTTATAACGAGAAACTGGAGCAATGATGAACTGGAAAAGTGTTTTTGATCCCCTTGTTATTGGTTTTGAAGACCTATTAGAGATTAGGATGACGAGATTTAATTGTCATTTCATTTATGTAACGGAAAACGAATAATAAGATTTCGTTGAAATTACCTATTGGTTAAATGTATTGAACTAGCTTATGCCTGCGACTTCATGCGCGTTAACTTTAGAATTATGTTCAAAGAGAAATTAAACATGTGTAAGTAACAAATGAAGATAGCTCACTGGTTAGCGCGGTCAGTTTGCACACTGAAGGACGTGGGTTCAGCCCCCAACAATGAGCTTGAGCTGCCGGTGAAGAAAAATATCGTGAGGAAACCATAGCGTGGTGGTAGGGTACTTTCTCGTACTCAACTGGCTAGCAAACACACTCAAGTTGAAAATTGGCCGCTATGAGAGCCAGTTCCATTCCAGACTTTACAATCTTTTAGCACACCGTCACTTAAAATCAGGTTAGCAAAGGTCAAATACCTAACCTGTCAACTATTAAAAAAATAACCAATAGTCATAAAACTTAAATTATTTTATTATTAGATTAAGATAAAGAATACCTTTTATACCTGAATAATATTCCATAAGACGCATCTATACCAGCTAACATTTTCCTGATTTAAAAATTATCCTATATCTTGATCCATCCATGTTTTAAACTATATGTGTGCCAAATTTCATCAAAATCCGTCGAATCGCTTTTGCGTGATTGATTAACAAACATTTAAACATACCTATATACTTTCACATTTATATAATATTACACAACCCACCGGTACTACGCATCCATAATAAATCACACGGAAATTCAAAAACTAATTTGAAAACATTAGTGATAACCGTATCAAAATCCGATGGGTTGAATAAAAGAACCAAGTGTACAAATTCACACAGGCGAAAAGTGGCTTCATTTTATATACAACTTGCGGTTTTACACGCGTGGTGATGGATGATGAAGATGATGATGATGATGACGAAAAGTATCCTATGTCTTATTCCAGGGCTCAAAGTACCTACATACGAAAAACCCAGGTCCGTTGAGTGGTTTACGCGTGAAGGGGTAACAAACAGACATTCGCATTTATTATATTAGTTAGGTTAGGATTTAGTAACAAGTATTTCCAAACTTTTATTTATCGCGTACAAATAAGAGATTGCACAAAATCAGTACTTATTCTTGAAATTACAGAGCTGTTGAGTTTAACCATCTAATGTATCAAAGTAATGAGCGCCAAAGCAGCGATGCCCTAGACCTAGTTTTCTATGTATCGCTGCATGGTCATGGACAGGCGTTATCTCTTACCATCAGGAGAGCGTCGTTCGTCTTATCAATTATATTTAAAAATAACCTAAATGTTAGCACTATAGAGTGTTTAAACAAGCTTAATTAAAAAAACACGAATGTCCACTAAGAAATGAATTACCAAATCATAACCAGTGTCACTTGGGAAGATTTAAAGATTCTAAGGATACCACACACATCATAAATCTGTTCAGGTATTTAAAAATTATGGTGGAATAAAGAAACTCACATAAATCCATCCACACATAAACCTTGAACTAAAATAACACTCCCTTTTTTGGGTAGTCGTGTAATAAAGGTTGATTTTTCTTTCTTATTGCTATATTTTAGTATAAATTCTTTCTATTAATAAAAGTGCGGTATTTGATTAGACTATATGTCATGTCAAGTTGACACATATAAACAGAATCAAAAAAATATATTTTATATCAGGAGCAAGTGAATTTCCAGAGTGTATTTCCACTCAACTAAAACTTCTATTCAAGAAAAAGAAATACTTGTTAGTTTTTCTACGGGTAGGTAATCCTCTTTAAGTTTATGAAATAAAACAGATTTATCAGAAACAAGAAGAACAATGACTGTTTTTTTAATAACTAGATCCTAGTGCTGAAAAGGGTGGCTTTACTAATTCCCTTTACTGTACACCAAAAGGATAATGATAGGAAATTCTTGCAACTTCACCAGGAACGTAGTGGAGATCTTGGTACGCTTTCACCATCATCTGCTGGTTCACTACGGCAAAAGGTCGCGGGGAAATGCTCTCAATCGAAGGTAGAGGTCTCAAGTCCAAACTTGGCAAGGTTTCCTCTTTAGGTCTTATGGACGTCGGCACGTAAGTCGCCTGGGGTATCACTGCCGACGGCACTGTGTAACTGATCATGTTGTTATACATGACATGATGCTCAGGGTAACTGGTCACCTGGTAACTCTGCTCCGGACGAGGCTCCATCTCCATAAAGGTTTCTCTTGTCGTATATATCGCTGGATTGGCAAAACTCTCGATTCTATTCTTTCTCCTTGGTCGGTACTTATAATCTGGGTAATCTTGCATGTGTTTGATTCTTAACCTTTTTGCTTCGTCAATGAATGGTCTTTTCTCGGTCTCGTTCAAACTCTTCCATTCTAGGCCGAGTCTTTTGGAGATCTCCGAGTTGTGAAGCTTTGGGTTCATCATGGAGATCTTCTTTCTTTGTAACCTTGACCAGACCATAAAAGCGTTCATTGGACGCTTGATGTGGTAAGGGTTCGAGTGTCGTGTAATCTTTGGAAGATGCTTTGGTTGAGGTTGTTCAATTTGGTATGGCATGGAATTCATTGGGACCGTTTTAAATGCAGCTTCTTTGGCAAAACGAGCTACAACTGAATCCTAGGTTCCATTGTTGGCTTTTGAAGGGATTTTTGCTTTGGATTATCGATAACCGGTGTATGTAACCCGTTGGCACCGCGTCCAAACGTGCACTGATGACCAGTTTCTACGCCAACTAAGTCTGAATGCTGTCATTAGCCAACAATGGACGGATCACAATTGGAATGACCATTTTCCATGTATTATTTGCGGGTGAATAAAGCGCGGCGACAATGCTCTGATTGCTCACAAATTGTCGAATGATACTGGTGAATGTTTTGTTCGGCGCGCCTACGTCGGCGTCGTCTATTAAAAACGAAATGGTACGTTTAGATTTAGGAAGGCAATAGGGCATGGCTGCTAATGAAATCGAAAGCAGTGTTGCAATTCGGTGCATTGTTGACGTTGATTAATTTAGTTACAATTGTGACAAAGACGATTCATTTTAGCGTGGATCCTACATGATGTAAAATTTACAGGGTTATGAAGAACAGTAATATTAAGTCCAAAGGAAATCATAAAAAAAAAAATAAAAAAAATTGTTCCTTAGAAAAATATCGTTCACATGACGAAATCACCATAAGTATATGTCAGGGTTAATCAAATCGTAAAAATTGTTCAAAGTTATGAATATAACAATTTTCTTTCGGCTATTTTCTACCGTTACGCTTAACCCATCATAAGCATCTTAGTTTTGACTTTCGCGGGTCGCTGTATAAATTGTCAACTTCGTACGCTTACATTTTTTTATATAACTATAATAACAAACTGAGGAAGGTAGGAGATATCGTGGTCGGTCTCCGAATCGCTGGATTGACCTTATTAAAAAGACTACACAGGCCACCGCAGTACAGTGTGCTCGCAATGCGGAAAATCGGCACAAGAGAGAAATCGCGCGACGTGCAGCAACCCTGTTCCCTAGGGCTGCGGTGACGACGGGAAGCAACCCTGTTCATCTACAGCCACGACCACTCTGCCAAGAGTGTCCGACTAAGAAGAAGAAGAATAACTAACTAATTCTAAATTATAAACTATTTAAATCTTTCTGCTAATAAAGATCAGTAAATAAATAGGTATCTACCTACTTACTGCACATTTGGCTTCTGTCCGAAATAGATCTGCACTTACCTGTGCAAAAGAAAAAAGTATAGATTTCACTGTGACGTAGACTCTTGTAAATCGTGGGCGCTGGGTTCTAAAACTTTAGATCCCAACGCCCACGTAACGGTCTCAAGGTTTCTGAAACAATTTCCATTCATACATATCTGCCGCACCTCTCAGTTTTCCCATTGTAGTTAAATAGGAGAACGGAAAATGGATTGCCCATTGTACAGTTTAGAATTCATTCACAACCCAAAGGATCGGCTTAGATTATTCCACAATAGCATTTGAACCATATAGTTTGCTTATATTAACTTTTAAAACTAACTTAGCACAATAAACTTGAATTTTGCTCATTTAATTTATATGTCTCTAATTACGATCAAAGGAATAATGGTTTAGTGATTAATGATGTGCCGGCGTAAGAATAGCAGCCCACCTTCTCAATCCGTGGTTGCCGTAATAGTCGACTAAGGGATGTAATCCGGAAGATGGGCGTCTTCCTTGAACAATCATACCTAACTGCGCTCGCCAAACCGCCTGCCAAGCGTGGCGAGTATTGGCAAAACCCCCCCAGGAGGAGGCCTATGTCCAGCAGTGGACGACCTATGGCTGATGATGATGATTAATGATTTCTTAAAAATGCATTTTAATTACTTCTTCTTCGCCAAAACGAGCCAAGCGAAGCGCAAGGGCACTACCTACATTTTCTCGAAGACCTTCGTCGTTTTTAAAAAAATATTATCATGAAAGCCTTCAATTAAATACATTTTTGTTTTAGCGCCATCTGCTGAAAATATATTACACTATTATAAAAGAAGGTAACACAACTAAAGACCAATGACAATAAACACCAAACTGGTAAAGAATTAGTAAAGGTAGCATGCGACGTAGTACTGAACTTTATCAACAGATGGCAGTTTTCAGTTAGTTTCGATAAAACTCAATAGATGTCAGAAAGGGCCGAAAAAAAAAATTTGCAGCCCTAAGATAAAAAATATCTGTAAAATTGAACATTGAATAGTTATGTTTTGTATCATTTCCCTGTATATTTATGATACAGGTATGATATATGCGGTTGTTACCTGACGAATAAGACAAAAAGAGGTATTATTTTGTTTTTTTCGGATTTTGTTGTCATTAATCAAATTATTAATACTAATCCAAATTAAGTCGTAGCGTTTGATTGCATTATTTTTATAAAAGAAGAAGTTGTCTGTTCGCTTAGTTTAGAAAAAGCTCAACGTCTATGTATACCTACCAAATAATTCTCGTTAATAAAGTAAGATCATGTTAAATAAATAATTAAATAGCATCTTTTTTTGTAGCGATTATTATTTCTATTGTGGCAGTATAAGTTGCCCTGATACTTTTATGAAGTGACTATTTACATAAAATATGTCTTTTTTTTATTCATTGAAAGTAATGAGTGTTTTAAAACTTTTTAATGATATATTTGATAATGATGTTACGGATTTTGCCACGTATGTTACAAGCCAAAATATTTTTTACATTTAATTTAATATTTTATTACAATCTTTCAACACTCACCATTACACCTCGCCGAGGTTTGTCTCGGTGTCGAGACCTCTTCAACTCTAATTAAGAAAAACCAAGTATTACAATAACAATAACAAGTCATCGTGATAGAAGCAATGATGTAGCGATGATGGCTCAGTGGATAGCGCGGTAGGTTCGCATGCCGAAGGGCGTGGGTTCAGACTCCAACAATGAACTTTTGCTGCCGGTGAAGGAAAACATCGTGATGAAACCATAGCATGGCGGTAGGGTACTTTCTAGTACTCGGCTGGCTAGCTACCTACCACCCTCAAGTTGAAAATCTGCCGCGAAACATCTAACGGTGTGTTCCGGCAGCCTCATTTGAGAGCCAGTTCCATTCCAGTCTAGGTGTGCTTTACCTTCTTCGACCACACCGTCATTTAACATCAGATGAGCTGTGGTCAAACACCTAGCCAGTCAGCCAAAAATAATAGCAAGCGAGTGCCGAGTGCCTGCACTTTTATCCACATCGGTAACCTGAGGCTATATAGGTAGGCACCGGAAAAAAATATTTAAAAAAAAAATATAATTAGTTGTATATGTATCTACTTATGTTCTTACAGTTGATTTAGATGATGATGACCTTGGCCGGTTGAATATTTGTTATAAATACGATTTATGTCTTCATTTAACAATCAAAAACAATAGTCCGTAGATATTCAACTGATGACGTAAAATAAACCACAAACACAATCCAACAAAAAAGAAGCTAAAACACTTCTAGAAAGCTTAACCACCAGCCGAGGGTGAATAAATCCGTTACACGGCGATATCGCAACACAACGCCAGTTTGTAAATCACGCGCGTACATAAAGGGAGTATTTAAACCACCATATTTATGAAAATAAGACGATATAAAGCTATAATGGAAAATACAAAAAGCGCCCGCCCCGGCGTCGTAAGGCGGGCGGCGCGATCAGTTTTATACTTCACGACTTTTTGCACTACCTAAGTTTAAATTAATACGCATTTCATATGTGATCTATCTTGGTTTCTGACCCTTGTTATTGTGCAAATAAAGCTTTTGACTTTGACTTTCATCTATTATAG
This sequence comes from Biston stratarius, assembly GCA_950106695.1. NCBI lineage: Eukaryota > Metazoa > Arthropoda > Insecta > Lepidoptera > Geometridae > Biston > Biston stratarius. Next base: position 9,843,478 of record OX467115.1, on the reverse strand, counting down.
CGGTGATAACTCAGTGGGTTTATATTTTACTATGAAAACTGATATGGTTTTGACGCATTCCCACCCAGGACAAACATTTATGTGACAAAAAAAAAGCACTTTTGTTTTACTTACGTGGAATTACCCACGTTAGTCGGAGTACACACTACTGCTTGGCGGCAGAATATATGATAATGTCAGCCCTGACAGCCCTATTGGCTCATTGGGAGTATGCCTGCCTGAGGTGTAGGGCGTGGGTTCGCTTCGCGACAAGGACAAGTGTTTGTTTGGTATAAACAAATGTTTGTTCTGTGTCTGGATGTTCTGTATGTATTTACAAAAAAAGATGTGCTTATGTATTCTATCAGTTATCTGACTTCCATCACACAAGCTCTGCTTAGTTTGGGGTCAGGTGGCGCTGTGTGTAATGTGTCCTACTATATTTATATTTTTATATTTTATGTACTTACTGAGACGACCTCTTGCTAAAGAGATCTACCACCAAGTAAACTAGTAAGATTTACATCCATTGATGAAAATAAAAAAGTGTATCAAGTCAATTTGCTGGAAAATCTTAGCTATAATTCCCTAGATACGACTGGTCTACTATCTTTCGAATATCGTGGCTGTCTACTCGTCAAAAACATCGCTAACTGTAAATGCCCCCTAAGTCTTAACTTATTGTTATGGCGAGTTTTGAGCCACAGTTTTATGCCCGCAATGGGTGCTCCTGCATATATTTGTGTTTATATAGATTTATAGCGCGCTTGTTGCCAAGAAAATGGCTCCGAGCACGCTAATGATGACGTATGCTCACTTGGAGGTACAGATAAACGCATAGTTGATGTTAGTGTTTTAAGAACAGTGTATGTGTGTTAGTGTTTTTTTTTACACATCTGCGCAAAAAAGGTGTGTAATTTTTAGTTCATGTAGGTATGTGTGTGAGTTTCTATATGCCACTACTCGGTTGTTACGACTTCGTCTTTGTGATATTATTAAAAAAATGTTAATTATAAAAATTAAATAATTTTGTAATTCTCTCAAAGAAAAACCTAGTTAAAATAACCTAAATATTTGGTAACCTAATATTTTCAGTATGAAGAGTATCCTATATGGTAATCCATGTTATAAAATGTCATCAAAATCCGTTCAGCTGTTCTTGCGTGATTAAATAACAAATAACCAAACATAAAAAACTTTCACATGTAATAATATTAGTAGTTTCTCTGATATAAAAAATATTCTTTATGTTGCTCCAAGTAATAAACTAAAAAAAAACTATATACTAAACTATGTGTGTGTCAAATTCAATCCAAATTTGTTCAATCGTTCTTGCGTGTTTAAGTAACAAACATCCTAACATACAAACTTTTACATTTATAATAAGTATTAGTAGAGTTAAAAACTCCATACCAAATTTTGACAAAATTCGCCCAGCTGTTTGAGCATGAAGAAGTTACAAACATACTCACAAACTTTCGCCTTTATTAGTTTTACATTTAAATATTACAGCTGTACTTGTCAATTAGCCTTACCGTTCTCATAATGAAAAGATGCAGTGGGTCGTTTATAAAAACGAGGCCAGCCCAAATTTTGTTACCTATTTATTATCATTTAATCTCTGGTTTATTCGCTACTTGCAGATAAGCGAGTAAAACTGTAGGACGGTATTAGTATCTCAATTTTATTCAAAACTCAAGTGATATAGAGCAGTGTTGCAAACAAACAAATATCATATGAATAGAAAAGAGTGAAATGTTATTCCGTCTCACGATATAATACAACGTGCAGCACACGAGAGTCGTTCTGAGAAAACATGTCGTAAGATAACTTTTACGATTATTATTTATCAGAATATTTCACACAGCGTCATCTAGCCCGAAACTGTGCATATACTTACTATGAAAACTATATGACTGATGGAATACTTGCTAATTGCCTTTTTTTAAAATACCTATGTATAAACATTTAAAGCACCCTGACAACACCTTGACTACCTTGGCAGCCCTATTGGCTCATTGGTAGTATACCTGCCTTAACAGATGTAGGACGTGGGTTCGATTCTCGCCCAGGACAAACGTTATATGGTAAAAACAAATCTTTGTTCTGTGTCTGGGTGTAATGTATGTATTTACAAAAAAAAAGTATTTGTATATTCTATCAGTTATCTGACTGTCATACTACAAGCTTTGCTTAGTTTGGTGTCAGACGGCGCTGTGTGTAATGTCCTACGTACGATATCTATTTTATTTTATTTTGTTTAAGAAAAATAACATCTATGTTATGTTTGTCGTGGGTTCCCACCCGCGACAAGAACGCAAGAAATTTTGCCTTCTGACTAAACTGAATGAAAATAACACTTTATGATTAATTAGTACACTTCAAACTGGAACACAATACAGCTTGGCTGTAGAATACCTCATACTACAACGGTGCCTATCTAGACGAGCTCGTGGTTAGGAAATCTACCACCTAGTAGACCTTTTTCTTCTGAAGCTACGCCAAGACAGAATTCTACCAGTAGACCGTTTTTAAAACAGCCTATACTTACGTATGACCACGGTTTCTTATAACACGCGCTGTTCTCGTGTGTATCAGGGGACTCTTCACGCCGGCTTTTGATACGATATTTTTATATCCCGTCCATAGACTCTGCCGCCCGTACAAACAACTGGTTACTGCTCACGGCTTTACCCACAATCCATGGTCCGCGCTTTTATAGATACGACAGATAGAAAATAATAATTGTCCACACCAGTTTTTTTTTTTTACAGAAATTAAAATAATCTTACGAGCTAGGCTAAAAGTGGCGGCTTTATCGCTAAAAGCGATCTCTTCCAGGCAACTAAAAATGAAATTACGTTACTAATTAAGAACTGACGGGAGATGTTGTGACACTATTAAGTTTAAAAAATTTAAACTAATAAAATTATATTTCACATCATACATATGTCAAATATTTAAAAAAAAAAACAAACAAACAGCAACTAAAGTCATCTATACATTTAAGTTCATTACGTTTGACATTAAAATAAAAATATGACAGCTTTTAAAAAAATACGTCAAGTAGAAAATGAAATGTCAAATTAAATATAGATATCTACTTTTTCATTTAAACTTCATTGGAACAAATAATAAATAAATAGAAACACACAGCGCCATCTGACTTCAAACTTCTGACGCCAAACTGAGCAAAGGTTGTACTAAGCAAGTCATAATAAAACTAATATTTTTGTATATACATACTTATAATACTTACATCCAGACACAGGACAAACATTTGTTAATATCATATGATGTTTGTCCTGGATGAGAATCGAACCCACGCTCTACAGATCTTGAAGCAGACATAGCCAGGGCTATCACGTTACAAATGTACACGGACATCATAATACACACAAACATTCGTATTTATTATATCAGCGTGATCTGAAGCTGTGCTATTCAGTCTTTCGTCGAGTTGCTTTACCCTTCTTTCACATAATACGGGTTCGAAGCTTAGGGTTAGGATGCTCGTAAGATCAATAGTTTGTTTTGAAAGGCGACTTATTTGTTTGAAAAATACTGAACAATTAAACAACAATCATGTTATCTTCTCCAAAGAGTGCTCACAAACGCATGTGCGTTTAAATGCGTTAAGTTTGGATAAACTTACATTATTTATTTATAAGTGAGGTAAATTACAAAGAACAAACAGGCACCCTGGACTTTGCACTAGGAAAACCGGAGTCGCAAAATCCAGTGACTTCTGTGGTAAATTATGTATATAAATAGGATAGTATATAATTATATTTTTTTTGATGTCGTGATAAGAATATTATGTTAATGAACAAAATAACGATATATTGTGTGCTTGTGTGTGTATGGGTGTCTCTGTCAGTTTATGTGTGTAAGTGTGAGAATGTGTATGAGCGGGCACAAATATGTGTGAGTGAACGTTTCAGTGTATGTATTATGAAGAATTACAAAATAATTAACATTTTTATATTTATTCCTATTATGCATAATAAGTTTCAATAATGTTTGTAATTTTCTTAATTTATAAAAAGATAGTGGATAAAATAATAATCAAGTTTTTCCCGAAGTATCGAGGCAGAGTTTTCCTTCTTAACTTTATATGTCATTTTTAAATCTAATAGATTCTAATCGTTCTAATAGTTCGCGTTTGACCACACCTTGCCTGATGTTAAGCAGTAGTGTGGTCTAAAACTCATGCGTACCTAAAAGAAACCTATTTACTCTGGATTTGTAGATACTCAAATTCTACCTTACAAAGGACACAGACACCGGCAAAGAGAGAATAAAAATATAGAAAGTTCAAATCAAATCATTTTTTTTAAAACATACAAAATGTACTATAATCTGGAGATATAATATTATACACGTAAACAATTATTGTGTATTTGTAGTATTTATTTAATCAATTAGTACGATTTACACTAATTACACTAACTATGTCGTGGTGGTGCCGGCGTAAGAATAGTACCCTACCTCTACCCGTGATTGTCGTAAGAGTCGGCTAAGGGATGTAATCCGGAAGATGGGCAGCAGCGTCTTCCTTGAACTATCACACCTAACTGCGCTCGCCAATTCGCCTGCCAAGCGTGGCGAGAATTGGCAAACCCCCCGCAGGAGGAGGCCTGTATCCAGCAGTGGACGATCTATGGCTGACGATGTGTGCGATGTGACACTTATAATGTGTATAAAACTAATTTTAGTTCATAAGAAAATGTAAAAAATATTTGAAATGTCATTTGAAAAAAGTATTAAAATACCTTTATTGGCAATATCTTTCCTATGAAACAACAATATCTATTGGTTGTCTTACTAGGTAACGCCAGTGCGATAGACATAAAATCAAGACAACCTGTATTCCTGATCACAAAATAATTCGATACATTCATTAGCAGTTACAATTTTTTCTTTTTTATAAATGTCACCTTACGAATTGTTTTTTTTTTTTTTGACGCGAATTAACCGATAGAATTTAGTTTTTAGTAGTCACAATGCATGTACCTATCTTACAATAACAGATTGTTTGATGAAGGTAAATAAAATAAATAAATAATTATCCTAGGAAATTACTCACAACGCCATCTAGCTCTAATCTAAGCAAAGTTCAAAGGAACCAGATAACTAATAGAATAATAAAACTAAAAGAATACTTATTTGTTTGGTTTTTTGTAAATACTTATATACTACATACAGAATAACTAGGCACAGAACAAACATTTATCGTCACACAAATTTTTGTAATGAGTTGGGATCGAACCCACAGCCTAAATCTCTTGAAGCAGATACACTTAGTTATGGTATACGTTTCACGTGAAATAATATGATGCGCTAAAGCATATATATATATATGCTTTATTTTTAATACAAGCTTCTTGTTCGGTTGAAAATACATATTATTTTCCCGAAGTTTCAAAATTTCAAACCTTATTTTTCAAACATGTTCCACAAAACAAAACGACACGTAGCCGTAGTTTTATCACCGTAGCACGTCGTAGCTCGTAGCCGGGGGCTACAATTTCGGCGGCTACGAACAGGTGCTATTGATTAATCTGTGACACCCTGTCTCCGCACAGGGGGTCGTCGGTCATTTAGTTAACCCTGAAGGCAGACAGTGTATTTACGAGACAGTTGAGATTGTAGGCATCTTGCTGAAAATAATTTTATAACAAACCTGTTCAGGTGGTTTTATATGACGACTATATACTAGAATTTCTTCGTACTCGTAATTTCGAATAAGCTTTACTATAAATTCGACTTTTAAATCGTGAAAATAAATAATATGGTATAACTGATTTCTCTCCATATCGCGTTTTTTTTAACCCGGGGTTGTCATTGAATTCCGTAATAAAACAATGTAACCCATGGCTTGGTTACATTGTTTTATTACGGAATTCCTTAACTGTTTGAGCTTAGTGTTATAGTAACACGGTGATAGCATGATTAGGTTGTGCAGTTCTTGAGCACTCAACGTAGTATATTCTATAGAAGCAGAAGAGTTTAAAAAATCTTAACCCGACTGCCATTAAAATAGCTATAATTAAAAGAAAAAAACTTTTTAATCGAAATTAATATTCTTAATTAAATTTAAACATATTTTTGTTATCTTCTTTTAATTGCCTTTATTTATATACCCTACTTGATAGGTTCGCTATTTTTTTAAAATTATCGTATTACTATTTCGTGCCAAAAATCCGCCATCTTGATGTTTTTAAAAAAACATTATTGAGACGAATCTAACGATACCTTAATCGTCTTAATCCATTCGGCCATTTGGAAGATACGAAGTAATAAAGAAAATACATACAAGATACAGGCGAAAAACATAACCCTTCCTTGGCAGTCGGGTAAAAATAATGGGCTAGCTACTTCACGCCGGTGCGGTGCAGCTCTGAAGCCTCAATTTTACCATCGAATCGTCAATGATGGGCCTCTTAGCCCGCCTTTAAATTAATTATTATAGAGTCCAAAAGAAGCGTTCAATAGATTCAAAGCGTTCTGGTACTAAGGCAGAAAACTATAATTCAAGTTATACTAGTACATCTTTCTCCATTGAGTTTTCCTGTATGTAATATATTAAAAAAACCTGACCAAGTAATAATTCGAATACGATCACGTGTATAGGTCGGTATAATGCCACCATGCCGCCCCCAGTGACGCAGCAGAGCGGCAAAATGATACATAATATGGTTGGTACTGTCGCGACTATTCCTAACTAATATCATAAATGCGAATGTAAGTGTTTGTTTGTTTAGCCTTCACGCGTAAACTACTCAACGGATCTGGGTGAAATTTTCATGTAGGTACTTTATGATCTGGAATTATTTATTAATAATTTACGTTTCTCATCTGTATGGCAAGGAATGGAACAAGCTGCCGGCTTCCTTGTTTCGTGAGAGATATAATCTAGATATTTTTAAGGCCTGAGTGATTAGGTATCTTCTAAGTCTGAGCTCATTGTTGGAACTTAAACCCTTGCTCTTGGACGTGCGGTCCGAACACCGAACAACATATACTGATCTTTTTTTGTTTTCAAGTTCTGTGCTCGACAGTACCTACTCACAGGTAAGTGAATCACTCGCGGACGCTCTGTTTCAATTTCACGGCCGCCTGCCTCTCGAATGCTAGCGATTCTGTATTGGAGTAGTTATACAGTGGGTACGAAAACTCAATTAGTATATATCATTACTAGCTTACCGATGATCCCGATCACCTAAAATTGATTTAAAAACGAATTAAGTTTAAAGAGTATTACCACTACACGCCGCCAGATGTCGTCAAATTAAATAGTAATGTTTTGTGACACTTGACAACATCTTGTGCATAGCGCGTCAGTTACGCGATTTTTCATACAAAATTACCATTATTATTTTACTTCATTTTTTCTTTTGGATTTTATTTCCTTTCAAACCTTCCCTGAACTATAGTGAAGAAAACAAACAATATATTCAAATCAGTCAAGCCGTTTTTTGAGTTTTAGCGAGACTAACGAACGGCAATTCATTTTTATAAATAAGAAATAAGAAGAAGATGGAAACTTAACTTTGTGAACGTCTAAGAATTAACTAGGAGGTAGATCTCCTTTGCAGGAGGTCGTCTAGGTAGGTACCACCGCAGTACCGTTTACAACATACATGGGGAACATTTATTTTTATGGTTGACAAGCTAGGTGTTTGAACACAGCTCATCTGATATTAGGTGATGGTAAGGTCGGAGATGATAAGCACACTAGCTAGCCTGGAATAGAACTGGCTCTCAACTGAGGCATTGACTTTTATGTCACAAAAATTATAAAAAGAAAAAAATATATCAATAGGAACATGGTGTGTCAAATAAAATTATCTAATGTCAATAATGAAAATATCAGTAAAAAACATCTTCAATGGTAGTAGAGCTGTTACGCTTTTTACACAATTGAACATTGAACAATCAAGCTTTCAAAATATGTCAAAAATATACTAAGATGCTTTTCCAGTTATCAAATAAAATGTCAAAATCAGTGTTGGTATCAAGCAGGTATCAAGGAGCGTATTAAAGCGCATTAAATATAATTATTTATTGTTCGTTTTTCCTAAATAGCGAATCAGCGATTAATTACATTTTTAGCATTTCAAATACAAATGAGTCGCTGCTGCCGAAGTACGATTAACTCCTGTGTTGGAGTTTTGGCGGGAACGCGGTGAGCGTCGTGTCGCCCCATTGTATATTTTTTCTAAAACTAGTGTTTTTTCGAGTTTTTATGCATAAAAATAGTGGTGTTTTATTTATAAAGTGCCGAATTACAAGCGCGAGTGTGGGAGAATGATATAATGCGGTTAAACATGACTTTTCGTGTTGCTTCCAAAACTCCATCCAGAAGCTTATAGTAAAGTCACCACTACTTTACTAAGGCATGACTTGATTTGACTGGGACCGACTGGACTTGATCAAGACTAGACTTTGACTGTAACTATAGATGATAAAGAAGCTGAAAAATGAAGACTACTCGCAAAATATAGAAACATTGAAACTGGCAGAATGCACAGAGTGCGATGCCAAGAAGAAAGAGAAAAAAAAACTCCTGTGTTACAGCAGACAGCTTACTTAAAAAAAGCTCAATAGTCAATGGACGTAATTTAAAACAAAAGTTTTGTATATTAATAATAACTCTTCCTTTATTTCCTTCGATTCCTGAATATAACTATTCTATCTCCATAACAAACTTACTAGTATCATAAATAAGGCTTTTAACACACTATGACTTACATTTACGTGTAATAAGGAGCAATGCACACTGAAGAGTGGTTACGAATAGGGTGACCATTAGCGGGCATTCACGCGGATTGTCCGCCGCAGCCGCCAGTCTCATGCAAATACTCGTGCTTAGCATGCATGGAGACAAAGTTTAACTCACAGGGTGATTCCAAATAAAATGGATCAACATGAAGCAAACAATAATTCATCACCATTATCACCCTATCTTTTTTTAGAATAAGTCCGCGTTTGACCACCTGATGGTAAACGATGATGTGGTATAAGAATACTTAGAAGATACCTATTCACTCTGACCTTGAATATATCCAGATTATATCTCTCAGGAAACAAGGAAGCTGGCAGCTTGCTCCATTCCTTGGCCGTACGGATGAGACACGGGGGATATGAGTGGTAGTGGGCCGTCCTTCTACTTGTCTTGTAGTAAAAAGTATCGTAGTCTACTGCTGGACATGCCACTCCCCAGATCTTCAGCTTTTCGTTTTCTTCCACTGCTCTCAGTGTATATCGTCACTCCATCAAGTCTCAGGAAACAATTATTTATGTTGAGTAAATACTGCACAGCAATAATTGTATTTAATTTAGCTTACGTAAGGATGGGGCTGATATACTACATAAATTTGCATACAGTTTACACCCCCCTTAAATAATTAAGTTTAATTTAAAAAAAAGTTTATTTAAATATATCTTTGTATAAAAATTTCGTGTTACGTTGTTTGTCTGCGCTGAACTCCTCAACTACTGTACAGATTTTAACCAAATCCTGCATAATGCGTGCAGTTTGATCCAACTTGAGAGGAAAGTTTGTCTCAATTTATAATCACAATATTTTTTTATTGAAAATTATATGTTTATTATACGACAAAGAGGTATTATCTGTGAGTTCCATAAAATTCCAATAGATGGCGGTGTAAGGTAATTTATTAACCGGGTTGAGTAAGTATCCAATAGATGGCGCTAGGTTAAAAGCCCAAACGTAGATAAAACAACGCATGCTGGGATTTTCCTCTCCTATAGATCTACTAAAAAGTCCGTAGTGGCATATATCATGTTTACATGATTAAATTTTTACTAAGATTAACTTGATAACAAGAAATGTTTAGATATACGCTAACTTAAAAAATAATGTGGGTATCTAAAGTATTTAATTAATTTCTTCACAAAATTAACTCTTGCCGGTATAAGCTTAATTTTCAATTAAAAATAACACAATTTACTGATTTCTGCGATGTTTTTTCTAATAAACGAGTACCAGTACATGCAATAATAAATAAAGAAAGTTAAACATAATGTATTTCTGGAACCACTTCAACCAAAATACGAAAAGTAGAATTATATTACAAGCTAAAGTAAACTTTATCATGTACGACATAAGATTTAAAATATTAAGTTAAAATTTCTTTTCATTTGGGTTAATTTAAGAAGGAAAACTTAGAAATGTTTTTATTTCATTTCATTATTTATACTAACACTACAATTTAACCAGTTACTTTAGTTTAAAAAAATCTTATACCTATTATTGGTAGTACGGATAAAAAAATACATAATTTGACATGATGATTTTTTAAAACCTAATACAAACCAATGTCAAAATCGAAAAAAAATAATGTACATTACCTAAATTCAAAGTCACACTGACACAGAAAAAGAACATACAGGTGCCTTCACCAAATATTTAAAAAAATCCGATCAACGCTGAAAAATATCCCAACAAAAAATAGACTAACTACAACGATAGTAAACGACTTGATGATCTGGCAATTTTCACTACTTAAGCATTAATTTCAACCTAAATTAGACATAGCTTATACGAAATAGGGTATAAATTAGTTTGTCGGTAGTTGTATTTACTCAACTGGCCCATAACACATTTAAGGGTATTTTGAAGAAATGTAATAAAGGACGTTGATATAGCCATTAACATGAATAGCTTTTACTAAACCAAATTATAAAAAAATAGATAAGTACTTTACATAAAAAATTGACACCAACCTTCAACTTGTATTGTACTTGATAAACAAAATTTATAAAACACTTATTTTTTTTTGGCAATTTAATGTTTGCACTTAGTAAATACATATAGTTTAGGTACAATGATTTGTAGGTCATTTAAATGCCTCTTCGTACAAAATGTATGAAACAGTGAATTTAGACGAATTTAAGAAATCATGGAGCAGAAGTTGTTTATATAATGTACGGAAGTTGATATTAAGAAGTTACCAATCGCTGGTTACCAATCACCCTGTATGTTTTCATGTCATTGACCTACACACGTTCAGTATACGGGGAACCTAATATATCAACAATTAATTTACACAAATCGACGCGCTCCAAACCAATCCCACACGATCTCCGTCGGCGACGCGTTCTTTCCCTTCGCCGAGATTGCGGTTTAAAAAGATATTTAATCGTCCTAATAAACATGCAAACAAGAACGCGCTGGCTACCTGTTGACGCACGCGAGACAAACGATTCCTCAGCCAATCCGAGCCCAGCGGCCGCCCACGACGCCCTCTGATTGGCCCCCCCACGCCGGGGGGACAGGGGGGGCACGAGCCAGAGGTCTCGCCGTTAAACATGACACTGACAAGAAAAGCACCGCATTGAGCTTTGGAGAAGCTTTTCACAGCGCGCGCGGAAAATACCCCTAATCGGACGCTTAGAAAATTAATTATTCAAATCGACTTCTTTTTATAAAATAAAATTTTAAATTACGAACAGTTCATACATAAATGATGACATCTACAACCAGTGTTCTTAATACAAAAATTTAAAGTTTGCGAATTGGCGTTCTAAACCGTTAAAATGTCGAATATGTCAGTGGGGAAGGCGCCAAACGAGCATATTAAGAGGCCCATGAACGCATTCATGGTGTGGTCCCGAGGGCAGCGAAGGAAGATGGCTCAGGACAACCCTAAGATGCACAACTCGGAGATATCGAAGAGACTGGGTGCCGAGTGGAAACTGCTCACGGAGATGGAAAAACGGCCTTTCATCGACGAGGCGAAGAGATTGAGGTGAGTACAACTAACGTAAACAGCGGAAATTATATTCAGTTACCATGACAGCACTTATTTTGAAGGCTATCTATCATTGATGGATATAAAGTTGCTATCTTATTCATGCTGCCGTCCGATTGTTAAAAGACCGTTAAGTGTAAAAACCTAATTTTGAGATATGAGCCAAAATATGACCCAGACAAAAATGCTCTTTCTACTAGAACATATAACTCAATTTAGCTAAAATGTCACTTAACCGTCTTTTAGAAATTGGACGGCAGCATTGCAGTCAATTTACTATATTATTAGACATTTTATTATATTTTATTATGACTTGTAATTAAAAACTCCTGACTTGTAATTTAAAAAAAAATTATTAAAACTTATATTGTTATATTGTAGTATTATAACTTATATAAAACTTATACTACAGTCATTAAATTATTTAACATAATTGGGAAATTGATTTTTAGATAAATAAATATTTTACTAAGCATAATGAAATGAAGCGTTTGTTAAAAAAAAATTACAACTATCCTCGGACTCGACTTTATCTGGATTTGTCTAATTTTCTTTCTTTATTTTGGCTGAAAGGGTGATTTATTATCAAAAGTTGAAAAAACAAATAGAAAGTTATATTTAAATATTCTAGTGAAAGGTATGATTATGATATCTTATAAAACAAAATGGCATTTAAAATTAATGCATATTATACAAGCCCAAAAGATATTTTATACGAAAAAAAAATATCGCACCTATTGTGCTTAAATTTCAAATTTCAAAATAATTAATTCTATGATAGTTATTTGAACGTTGTAATTTTAATAGGGTTTTGTAAATAAAAATCTACCAGTTTAAAAATCATATTTTCAGATTAGCATAACTAAGAGATTTATCACTTTCATTACATTATTATAAAATACTTACATCTCGAAAAGAATATAACCAAACTATAAAATGAGAGTGTCTGGAATAAAATCAAAATATATACACAAAATCAAAATTAAAACATTTTTTTTAATCTAGACAGATTTTACATGTTTAATATTGTAGATATATTTTATTGTGAAACAATGTTTATTACTGTAATTTAGTAACAATATTAAAAATGACATTGAGTTATCAAACTAATTTTATTCGGTATAAAAAAAATGAGGTAGGTATTCTTGTCAAATCAATTATTTCAACGGAATTTGCTGCCCGAGTGGATATTGCCCAATAAATACGATCTGGGTGCCTTCAAGTCGCGAGTGAATCGGTTTCTTCTAACAAGCATGCTCAATTTTAAACCGCATCATCGCTTAACATCAGGCGAGATGGCAGTCAAACGCAAGATAATTTAAAATTTAAAAAATATATATCTATGTATAAATGATGAAATCCGATTTATAAAAAGCGCTATTAACAATAAAATTAACAGACATTTCTCGAGATAATCACTTACCTCCCACAGTCAAAAACAAACTTAACTAATCTTTACAAAACAAACAACTTCTATGGAACAATTTAGGTATTTTTCTTTATCTTTTAATTTGATATCTGTTAACAAACAAGAACAAACGCACCTGTCAGGACAATGTGGGAATGGGACAAAAAGTGTTTTATCTTATAAAAATGTTAGATACACTACCATTCTTGTTTTTAAAGGTGCGAAGTGTAGTGTGATTAGCTAAGTAAATAGGTAGGAAGAAGCACCGGATGTTTAAATGGCTTATCTGTTAATTGTGTGGCGTTTAATCTATGACACTTTTAATTATTAGTATTTTAAATATTATAGCTGTGAGAATGTGAAGGCTCGTGTAGTTTTGCCTGTCTAATCTGGGTCAAACGTCGAAGGGCGTGGGTTCAAACCCTAACGATGAGCTTGAGCTGTAGTTGAAGAAAAACATCGTGAGGAAACCATAGCGTGGTGGTAATGTAATTTTTAGTAATCGAGTGGTTAGCTACCACCTCAAGCTAAAAATCTGTCGCCAAGCACCTAACAGTGTGTTCCGGCAGTCTCACTTGAGAGCCAGTTCCATTCTGGGCTAGGTGTGTTTACCCTCTTTGTCCACGCCGTCACTTATCATTAAGTTAGCCTGTCAAACATATAAAAATATAGTTGTCACAGCTGACTACTAAACTGTTTAATTTACAGCACCTGGTTGATCGAGCTTTGCTCGGCTGTAATCACGGATAAAACGACGTTTTCTTAAAATGAAACCTAGCTAGATCTATTTATCGCCCCCGAAATACAAAACTTCTTGAAAATCATTGGAGCCCTTTCCGAGATTTAGATTATATATATACATATATACAAGAATTGCTCGTTTAAAGGTATTAGATAATAACTTGTCCGCGGCATCGCTGCTTTGGCGCTCATTACTTTAAGACTTTTGATGGTTAGCCTCAACAGCCGTGTAATTTTGCTAGTTGCAGTACCCTTCAAACTGGAACAAAGTAATGTTAGCGTACTACTGCTTAGCGGCATATTATTTAGTACTGGAGGTCGTCTAGGTAGGTACCACCACCTACCTAGACAACCTCCTTCTAAGGAGATCTACTTCCAAGTAAAAAACCTACTAATAGATACAATTCACTCGATTGCTGTTTCTTTGGTCTTGTCTATAGAGTTTCATTTATAGCACTTATCTAAAGATTTCTAAACTTACGATTTTATGTAAGGTCAGTCGGTACATAAAAATAGTTCAAAATAAACTCATATTTCAACTTTCTATGACGCTAAAACTAAATTAGAATGATTACCAGCTAAATTAGACTTTGCGTTAACGACGTAAGATTTAAATAAATTTTCAATTTATAAAATAGATCTATTCGAATTGGTACAAACATAAACTGGTACCTTATATCAAATTTGGTTAGGCAGGGAGCGTGAGCAGTGAAGATGAGCGATAACGGCCTCTTAAACCTACAACTGGATCACAAGTAGGTAGGTACTGTTCGGTGTACGGGTATCTATCCCTGCATGGGATACCACTGAATGCTAATAAGCTTCGTCGTCTTTGTGATGTTTTTAGTCACCCATCCATATTTGATTAGAATCTTTTATTTTATTTATTTATTTTATATTCTGACATTTCAAACACGTTTATTACTGCAGTCTAATGCTACATCAGATTTGGTGGATCAACGCATGTTCGTGTGTGTTAAGCATTGATTATGGTTGTGGTTGTGGATTCGTGGTGGTGCCGGCGTAAAAATTGTACCCCACCCTCTCTACCCGTGGTTACCGTAAAGGTCGGCTAAGGGATGTGATCCGGAAGATGGGCAGCAGCGTCTTCCTTGAACAATCACACCTAACTGCGCTCGCCAACCCGCCTGCCAAGCGTATGGCGACTATTGGCAAACCCCCCTAGAAGGAGGCCTATGTCCAGCAGTGGAGACCTAACTTCGATTTGCAATGCAATTACAATTCAGTCTATATATGTATGTATGCGAATTTATCACCATAACTTTTGAATGCCAGAATATATTTCGATGTATGGGGTATCATTAGGCTGAAGTATGGATCCATTTTCAAATGTGAATGAAATAGATTTTTTTTTTTATTTTTTGTTATTACAATTAAATCTCGTAGGTGTCAAAAGAACCCGTTTCAGTACAATCTCTGATTGAAATTTCTATCAGGTCAATCATTCTATATACGTATCTACTTTTAACAAACACTTAATGATACATTTAAAAAAATAAAAACTGGTAAAAGTTGCCAAATACTGGCTTAATTTAGGCCCATACCGCCATCGGACTACAAAGGCCAATCTCACAGTAGTCAGCTTACAAACAATCCAAAATGGGTACAAATCTATTCAGTAGTGGCTCCACAATGGACAATTATCCAGCGGGTAATATCTGGCATTGTGGAGCGTGCGTTATCTGCCTGCGCCAGGGCTATAAAAATAAGCTTATGTCTCTGCTCTAACTCGCTTTCAAAGATGAGAACTTTATAGAGAGGGTTGTACCTACTTGTATCACGCTAATGTTTGAACGCGGCAGGCAAGTCTGTCGACTCTGTTTCTTTGCTTGTTAACTTTTCATGACGATTTGTTTTTTAGAGATTAAAAATATAAAAATTAATGATCATGATACTATATAATTACTAAAAAAAATAGTATTTTACAAAGTAATAAAATTGTTAGTTTTTTTAACGATTTTTATTAAATAATTCCGCATAAGTAAAACAAAAATAGTATATATAAACGTTATAATTTTTTTACATTTTTTTATTGGGAATTTATAAGATTAAAATTAAAAAAAAACACTTAATTAAATTACCTAAACGGAAATGGAAAAGTATCTATAGAAAAAAAAACAAGACTAATTGATTTAACTTACTTTACTAACTATGGAAAATGCCAGGGTTTTGACATTTTTTTTTTTTTTTTAAATAAACTACTACTTACCTTTTTAGAAACCTTTCATTTTATATAAAACACTCTTGTATAAGACAGTAACAGCTCTCTACGAATCCCGTACAGGGTAACTTAGTGAGAATTAATTCGTGGGGTTGAATTTATTACAGTTAAACGACGCATACACTACGCGTCTAGCATTTGTTACAACATAATATTAATTTTTTGAAAAGGTCATCAAATTTAAAAAAAATTGGAAAGCGTTACATTTTTGGTTATTTTTAAGCTACCAAATAAGTTATAGACTATTCCTTGCAAACTGTGTGTTAAAGTAGATAATAAATTATTATTCGTCATAAAAATTGATTATTTCCTAAATTTCTTTAGGGTCATAAACAAAGTATTTGTAAAACTCAGCGTTAATTATTATTTAGTTACAAGTTAAGTTATAGAGCGATGATAGCTCAATGGTTAGCGCGGACTGTTCACACGCCGAAGGGCGTAGGTTCAAACCCCAACAATGAGCTTGAGCTGCCAGTGAAGAAAAACATCGTAAGGAAACCATAGCGTGGTGATACTTTCTACTAGTCAGCTGGCTAGCTACCACCCTCTAGTTGAAAAACTGCCGCCAAGCTACTAACGATGTGTACCGGCAGCCTCGCTTGAGAGCTTGTTCCATTCCTGACTAGGCGTGTTTACCAACTTCGACCACACCGTTACTCAACATCACGTGAAATCAAAACACCTAGCAAACATAAAAAAATTACATAAATATATACATAGGTACATATAGATATATAAAGAAAAAATACGCATGAATAAGAGAGTAATAATAATTGTAGCGTTGTTTTTAAACATACACCACATTATCTCCTTCCCAAGGAGTGTTCAATGGACGGTATCAAAATACAAACAAGTAGAAATAATAAACACAATGAAATTCGTTGTACGTAACACTCGATGATGTCTGATCGTGTGTCATTGTTAGTTTTTCACAATGATTTTATTGGTAAATGTCATATTGTGAAGGATATCTACAAGTGTACCAAACTGCACACGAACGTGTAAACAAAATGTTTCCTTTTAATATCTTTTATAAGTTGTTTTTTATTATACTTGCATTTGGCCGTCATCTCGCCTGATGTTAAGCGAAGATGCGGTCTACGACGGAGTACGCTTGCCTAGAAGAAACCGATTCACTCGCGACTTGAAGGCACCCATAGGGAACACCCACTCGGTCAGCAAACTCCATTACTTAGCGGTTCTTACGATGAAGGTAGACTTGAACCGAAGTTGGTTTAGTAGTTTACCAACCTAACAGAATACATTTTATGCAAAATATAGGCCATGTTTCGTACAATCGCGGGTCAAACTTCAGTAAACAAGTATAAATAAAAAAACATAGAGCGGTCATGTTTTTATTTTCATGCCCAAAAACTAAAAATATTTTTATTTATTTACATTCGAAAATGGAACCGCCTTGTAATTTTTTGTAATAGCCTAGGTGATGTAAAGGTTCTAACAATACCCCATACATCCAAATCAGTTCAGGCATTTAAAATTTATGGCGGAATAAAGAAACGCACAAACGTGAACCCTGAAATCTTTACACTCCTTTTTTGGGCAGTCGTGTAAAAATAGAATACAACTCTTTATCTGTAAAAAATAATAACTTGTAATAACAGTGCCTCCTAAATCTACTTACAAAGAAACTACATTTCTTAATTAAGAAATTTAGTTTTCAAGTAATGTTTATGTTAAACATTGATTAAAATATAATTAAAGAGCACTGCGTTGATGTCTTTTGTATGAAACAATAGTCAATACAGGATCGTATTTTAGTTACTTAGCTTAACATTTACAATTAAATAAATAAATAATATGTACAATATTACATAGTCATTTCTGCAACAGTAGATGTGGGGTAGCATCAAAAACACGCAAACAATATATTCATACCTAGTTAGTAAAGACATTTTGTTTTGTTTTATGTAAAAGTAATGAGACGAACGAGACGCTCTCCTGATCGTAGGAGATAACTCCTGTCCATGATCATTACAACGATACCCAGAACTTTGAGTAGTAAGTCCAGGGCATCGCTGCGCTGCTCAACAGCCCTGTAATTCCGCTAGCTGCTTGTAATCTCTTAGCATTCAATGGTGTCATCGTGCGAGTACTGGATTCATCGCGCTGCAGGGACAGGAATCCGTACGGGAAGCCCAGAACTTGCGACCCAGATGTAGATTTAAGAAGTCCCTTTAAATACTTATTACGCTCACCTTAAACTGCCCGTGTTCCTATACCAGCTCAACCCAATTTGATATGATCGTACCAACTCTGCTTTGGATAATAAATTTCTCTCCAGGACTAAGCGAAATAGCTTATCTACGCTGGTAGTTCCCGTCCTCTCTCAAATGGTCTACAACTAAGACTTTTCTTCTTCCAGGGTACCGTTTACTCTCAATCTTACCTCTCATTATAGTCGTAGAAGCTTTTTAATAGTATCCCGTATACATGCCATTGATCTTCATCTGCGACAATAATATGTAAGTTCCTCACGTTCTCCTTCATCGCACAATGTGGTATATTTTTTAACATTCGAAGATATCTACATAAATTCTGAAGAACTACCGCAACCTCATAAATGTGAGATGCAGTCTTTTTAGTCTCTCGAATAGCACAATATTGATGCGAAAAAGAATCAACGCTATCTCGATTATGTCAAATTTTTCTTATTCAAGGTGGGGGCGATAAGTCCTGCACCGACAACTCAGCTCCTTGAAGTACCGGAGCGTGGCTCTGGGTCGCTGCCATAGTAGCTCCAGTGTGTTGGGTGGAGTGTTTAATGACATTAATGACGAGAAGCATTTAAGGTGTTGCGGTGACATGGATGATAGCGGAGAAGCTTCATGGAGCATAACCTGCAGCATGTCTAGTGGCAATTCTAGTACCGTCTGTGACTTTGCAATGCAATAGCACATGTTTTTTCTCCTGCAAGCAGTCACGGTATAGCGGACTATCCGTGGCTCCTAGATTAAAGAAGTGACAAGTTGCAATGACCAGTTATGAGGCCTAATTAGAAACAAAGGTCCTGTGATTGCAACTTTAGAAGCCAGTTAGTAATTCCTGTCAAGAATTAGAAAAGTGGTCTCACCATGTCTTAAGGTTTTTACCTTTATTTTCAACTAGCGACCCGCCCCGGCTTTGCACGGGTGCAATGTAGATACTACACAAAACCTTGACAAATTATATACCTAAACCTTTCTCATGAATTGGTCTCTATCTATTGGTGAAACTCGCATGATAATCCGTTCAGTAGTTTTTAAGTTTATCGCGAACAGACAGATTCGACAGACGACTTTATTTTATAATATGTAGTGATGTATATCTGTTTCAATTTTATATTTATTCTGTTCCCTGTTCTTGTTATCGGTCAACAATGGTCACAGGCGCTCCCATGTTTACATTCGTACTTACTTTTTATCGTCTTTATTTGATATAATAGTATGTATGTGCTTTAAGAATAACGGTTTACCCAAAACGCATACTTGTACGATAGTATTGTGTGAAAGGAAGTTTTGGATTTAGGTCTTGATAAGACCCCTCTTTTTTATTATACATATCAATGTATTTGCAGTAAGCTCGTTAACACGAGGCATCCTCTACCTGTAAAGTTAGAATTGTAATACGATGATATTATTAATATTAGACGTACCTATGTAGGCTATTTTTATATTTGGCATAGCTATATCATCATCATCATTTTAGTCATAGGACGATCACTGCTGGACATAGGCCTCCCCCGTTGATTTCCATAAAGACCGATTGGAAGCGGCTCGCATCCAGCGCGTTCCTGCGGTCTTTATGAGGTCATCTGTCCACCTTGGGTGGACGTCCTACGCTACGCTTGCCGGTCCGTGGTCTCCACTACAGAACTTATACAACTTGACATGTATATATATGACTTGATTTATTTGACATCAATTATGGAATGATTCGTAGTAAACGTAATTGTTTTGTTTCTTAAATACTTGCATGCTTTGACAGTAAGAAAAGGGTACCTCCTGTTTGGCAAATAATAAATGAATTATAAATTTAAAAAAACCAACATATTTTTAACAAGCAACATTACTAAATATTTCCATGAAATGTGACATTACCATTCTTTGATGGAGTTTTCGAAGCAACACGAAAAGTCATGCTTCACCACTTTATACCATTTTCCCACACGCGTGCATGTAATTCAACACTTTATGAATAAAACACTACTATATTTATGCATAAACACTAATTTTGGAAAGTAATATACTGTGGAGACACGACCTTCTCACGTCCCCGCCAAAAACTCTTTGACATTAGTTTTACCTCATTTAATTTGTCATGATATATGAAATAACCATCGAACAGCTCAAAGTAATGAGCGCCAAAGCAGCAACGCTCTAGATTTTGTTTTGCTACTCAAAGTTCTGTTTCACTGCATTGGTCATAAACATACGTTACTCTTTACGATCAGGAGCGCGACTTGTACGTCACAATACTTTTTAATTTAAAAAAATGGAAACCTTTCTTGTTGTAGATTTATCAATATTTATGAGTCAAATGAGGTTTTTGTATTTTTTTCTCTGTGTTTGACTATTATAAAATACACGAAGTTGGATAGACCGATTTGACCGCTTTGGTTATCACGGGTGGAAATTATGCGTCGCTACAAACAATAGCAAATTAAATCAGTCTCTCAATGCTTTCAACAAACAGCTACAACGGCACGCCAGCGCGATATAACAATATTATTTATGCAATAAACTGTACAATTGCCGCGCCTGCCGTCCTCCCTTAAAACAACAATGTACACTCAACAATGCGCGGATTATTGCATTGTGCTGGCACAATCGACTATCACTCCATACCGCATCACTATCATCCAGAACTACCCAACGAAAAATCAACTGTAACAACTCTGTGTAAAGGTGATTTTAGTTTGGATTTAAACTCAGTTATAATGTTTAGTGTTGGGGTGAATGTCGGCACTGCGTCCGATTATGTGAGCTTTGTGATAGAATCGCGCGATTGTCAGCGAGACGATTGTAATTAATAGAGTTGGACGGGGTCAGTGCTGAGGTTTTCAATCGCTGTTTGTTGACTGCAGCGATCGATGATGATTGGGGTTTGATTTGTCTTTTTTGTGTTATTTTATATCCACAATTTTGAGTAACAAAACTCCAGTCCAGGGCATTCCCGTTTTGGTGCTCATTACTTTGAGACATTCGATGGTTAGCATCAACCGCCCTGTAATGACGCTAGCTGCAGTATCCTTCAAACCGGAATGCAGTAATGTTTATACACTACTGCTTGGCGGCAGAATATCTGGCACTGCGGTGGTACCTACTTAGATGACCTACTAAGGTGATCTAAAATGTGTGGTAAATAAACAAACGCTTGATAGTAAGCATTCATTAAAGTACCACATTTTAAAGCTCTTTCAATACGTCAATTTAAGAATCCCATATAGTAGCTTCTCGGAAATCGTTACATTTTGTGTAGCAATTGAAAGAGCGCGTGAATTTCTTGGTTATAAAAACCGCACACTGTGTAATAATTCGATTCATCTTTTTTATATCATAATAAGGTTTCATACCAAAACTCAGGTATGAAGTAACAAATTACAATTTTAAAATGTAAAAATTAATGTTTGTATACGTATTAACTATTGAAACTGACGTGGTTTTGACACATTTTTGTCTTAATTATTCGGGATTACTTACGTTTAATGACACTTGATACTCTGACAATAGTTTTGGCCATGGCCACATCTGAATAAACCAAAAAATAAACAGGCAATTTTTTTGTATAGTTACTTATATAGGTAATTTAATACAATTTTTTTTTTTGTTAATAATATATTTTGTACCCATGTTTTATATGTTTATTTAATTTAAGTAAAGATATATTGGCAAAAAATTTGTTTAAACATTTTTTATTTGTTTTGTAAATAAACACACCATGTGTTTATCGTTGTTCAAACAATTACATGATTTTAAGATACTTTCCTACCGCTCTATCTGTCTTATCCTGTTTTTAAAATAAATAATTTATTTTCGTTGACAAAATATTTCCTCCAAAACCTATACTGTCCTGCAATATGACAACTCCTGACTGAGCAAAGTGCTTACTTCCTATGAAGGTAACTTAACATTCCATTCATGATCAACGGCCGATTGTTACCAATTTCGGAAACACCATTCTACATATTTCTTCGAAACACAAAAAAGTTTGGGTTCGATGACCGGGACACTATCAATTCGTTCATTACTGTTTGACGTCCAAATAAATACGATAACGTCGAAGGAAAACATAATATCTTGGTCGAGAAAAAACTGTATCTCCCGCTTTTTTATAGATAACGTTTTTTGGTGCGATGTTTTTCTTCGGCGTTAGTTAATCGAATTCGGTAAACATCGATATCAATATCGATATGAGTGGACACTGTTTGTGGTTATTGAGTAAGATATATCGTATCTTACAAATAGATAGGTATTATTTTGTTACAAGGGAAGTGAGAAAGCGACTTTAACAGTAGACTTTTTTTAATGTAAAAGTAATAAAATGAACAAGATGCTCTCTTGATGGTAAAAGATAACGCATGTTCATGACCATTGCAGCGATTTACAGAACTTTCAGTAGCAAAACAAAGCTTAGGGCATCGCTGCTATGGCGCTCATTACTTTGTGACTTTCGATGGTTAGTCTCAACAGCCCTGTAATTTCACTAGCTACAGTAGCCTCCAAACTATATTTACATACTACTACTTGGCGGCAATATATCTAGTATATACTGCGGTGGTACCTACCTAAACGACCTCCTGCAAAGGAGATCTACCACCAAATATAAGACTTGTAGGTTGCTTGTACAAACGCAACTAACCGTTATTATAGAAGATATAGATTGCTTAGATCCGAAATGGGTTTCGTTGCTATTTTTTGTATTTTATGTGATTATTTAATTCAATTGCAATGATTTAATAACGATAGTAGCTCAGTGGTAAGCACGTTCGTATTGCGCGCCCTGAAAAGTAAATTAAAAGCGGCCTCTCAGGAAATTGTAAAAAGATTTTAACTTGGTATTTTGGTGATTTCTAGTTACTTGGCTGGAAACTGCCTATCAAGTGATAGCCAGTTTCCTTTCCAACTTAGGTGTATTTACCGTCTTCAAACACATCATCACATAATGAGTTGTAATCAAACACCTTGACCGTCAACTATAACAAACTTAATTAAGCAAAATTTAAAAACACATAATTTTTTTCAATAAAAAATTATAGCCAGTGACACTGCATGGTCTAAGGATTCTAACGATACCATATATCCAGATAACTAAATGTATTTTAAAGTTATGGTGGAACAAAGAAACTCACATACTCCTTGTTTGGACAGTCGTGATTTTCCATTTTTAACCCCCGACGTAAAAAGAGGGGTATCATAAGTTTGACGTCGATGTCTGTCTGTCTGTGTATGTGTGTGTCTGTCTGTGGCATCGTAGCTCTCAAACGGATGGACCGATTTCGTTGCAGTTTTTTTCCATTTGAAAGCCTGTTTCCTTGCGGTGGTATTAGCTATGATTGGTTAATTGCGTAGGGTAATTTTAAATTTTTATACCTTTTACATTAAACTTTTGGGTGGTAGATTATGGTGGTAGGTTAACTACACTACTGAACATCTTTCCGATTTTCAGTAGTGCAATATTAAAGATTAACACTTAACGACATCACTATCCAAGTTCATTTAGCAGTAAACTCAAGCAAGCTTTCTTTTCTAGAGCGCTGCACATGAAAGAGCATCCCGACTACAAGTACAGACCGCGACGGAAGCCCAAAGCGCTTATCAAGAAGGAGCCGAAGTTCGGCTTCGGCATCGGTAGCCTCATGGCACCCGTGCCTCGACTGGTCACACCCAACGTCCCACACCCGATGCCCCAGATGCCCATGCCTCACCACCTGATCCACGACAAGCCGGATTTGAGTCGGGCGCTGTTCCCGCCCTTACCTTACCCTTTCTACCCGTTTGCGAAGATCCCGTCGGATGATGGGAAACTGGCAGCTGAGCTGGCGCATCTACAGGTGAGATTATGATACGCTTACTTACATACGTTTTCTTTGAAGTTATAATGTCAACAGTAATTTTTAACCAACTTTATTTTTAAACATTGTGAGGAAACCATAGCATGGTGGTAGGGTACTTTCTAGTACTCGGCTGGTTAGCTACCACCCATCATGTATTACCATACCATCAAGTATTTCCTTCCTCACCAAGCATCTAACGGTGTGTTGCGGCGACCTCATTTTAGAGCCAGTTCTATTCCAGGCTAGGTGTACTTTTCCATCTTCGACAACAGCGTCACTTAACATCAAGTGAGCTGTGGTCAAATACCTAGCTTGTCAATCTGAGGAAGTTCTCAATTCAATTGTATTTTTTTAATGGTTTTTACCTCAGGATTTGGATTCAAGATTGTTACAGCTTCTCACTCTAAGTTTATTTCAACAGGCGCTGTATGGTGGAGCACTCTACAGCAGTGCTCTCTACAACAGCGCTCTCTCGCCCTGCGGCTGCCCCCCGCGCCGCACACCTTCCCCCCCTCCGGATGTGAAGCGTCCCGTAGCCTACGTCTTGATGAAAAGCGATGAGGAGCCACCGCAGCACGTCATATGAAGGCCGGTCGCGCTCCCGGCGCGGCCTTGGGCCCACTGGGAGCACGCTTCCACATCCGCGCAGGATAGGGAAGCTAGCACTCCCGAAAGTGTTTAAATAAATTGGGACTAGGTTTGTGATGGTTGGACAACACTAGTGGTATACAGTTGAACTTAATTAATGCTATACGGTTGGCCAGGACTATTGGTATACGGTTGGCCAGCACTAATAATACGATTCGCCTTCGCTAGTAAGTGCTGTACGATTGGACTATGCAAGTACTAAGTTCCGTCACCAAAAAACCAAAACTAAGACATTACAGCGCCATGACGAGTGACGAGTTCGCCACATGATGTCAACGTAATTTTATTCTGACAGAAATGACTGCACTTGACGACAGTAACGTCGAAGATGATGCTTTGTGTGCTCAATGGAAATAACTTTATTGACCGTGTGCAAATGTGAATTTGCCTAAAATATTAAAAAACAAACAAGTTATATTTCTCGTTGTAATAAATATAGAAAAGGGCGGAGGTGACGTGTAGTGTGCATTTGTGCAAGACTGAATTAAAAAGTACGACCCAGTGATTTCTAAGGATATTTTATTTTTCGTAGTAGTCACAACGATTTGTTGTTTTTGTATTGATGATACAATAATATTGTTTGATCGTGTATATATAGAATTAAGGGAGGCAGTTGTGCAATAGTTGTGCAATTTCTGTAATAATACAAACGAGGTGCACTTCTTTTTGAATAGATAACATATCATAGAAATAATTCTCTTAGACCACAATTAAAAGTTAAAAATTACAGATTTGAATAATACTTGCAAGTTGGGACTTCGTAGCACAATATGTAATTATAGCAATGCACAGATAGGTTACATATTTATATTGGCTGCATCACGCGGTTGCACCTGTGTTTTCCGAAATATAAAATAGACTATGTAAATCAAGATTAGGTATATTTCAAAGCCATAACAGCGTGAAAATTACAAACAAAGAGACACAGATATGTAAAGCTAACGAGAAGTGATATTAATGACTTTACATTTAATGAATTTCAATGATATTTAATTTTAATGATATTGGTTTTAACGTTTACCTATCAAAGTGAACAACTTCTAGAACACTGAATTGTTCACGGAAACGAGCTAATATGAACCATCACGAACTACAATAAAAAAACCTTACGTGATTGGTCACAGATAACGAACATGACATGCGTTTACAACGCGACTAAAATTCAGTTTAATTATATCTCTCGCGGTGCGGACGCTTTTTCGGAAACGTGTCTCGTGACTGAATGTATTGGCAATTGGATATTGACAATATGGTGGCACAATTTCCTTTGTATTTCGTATTTATTTGCGACACGTTGTTTTCTTTGATGAGATGTAGAATTTTAATGGGAACACTCTTAAGTATTGCCACATTTAGATAAATCACGTGTTTGTTCGATTTTCGTTTCTTAAAAGAAACTGTACATTATACTAATCATTACGGACATAATAAACATTTTACTAATTTACTTGCATTTAAAATTTTACTATATAACTACATTATAAACGTATAAAATGGTCACCTAGAAGTAGATATGCCTGTAATAAAGTGATTATTGTCAAAATTAAGTTTACAGTTTTAACTATTACTTGTTTTCGAAGAGTTTTGTAATTTTCTTAAATCCTGTTGATTTTATAGCACCTAACTTAACCTTCTATAATGTTGCCAATAAAATGTATAATATTTTATAACCGGAGTAATAGAATATAAATGACTATGTCGAGAATTCGTCATTTTGCACCCTGACTAATGACTACATAATGTTTCACTTTCAAAAATGATAATGTCATAATCTCAATAAAAACAAATTGTGAGCTACTTGGCCTTTTGTGTATTATGTGTTAATTTTAATTCAAAGTTAATGACAACTTGGAGAGCAATTAATGACAACTTTGTAATGGATTGGATAATCAATTTTCAATTTTATTTTGTACCGTGATATAATCACAAAATTTTATTTTACTTTAATAAAGATTTGAATTATTTTACTATGCATACTGAGTAGGTTTTGGCACGTTTTTGTTTTACTTATGCGGTATTAGTCACGTTTAATTATATCGGAACCTCCGATTAGACTATACTATGAATGTAGAGATGGAGGGTAGAATCTGCCACCGGCTTGAAGACCTTTTCTTTATGGAGCTCGTGAGAGCAATCGGGGATCTGAAGACCTCACAGTGAACTTTGTTTGCTGGAATATTCCTGACACCACAGAGGAGGATTCCGGTGAGGAAAGTTCCAGAGCACACCAATGCATCTCGGTACACTACCCGCTCCCACCCCCGCGCCCGCGCAACAACCGCTGTCTTCACGTGCGAGACGCGCGGCGGGTCGCAGTGCGAAGCAAGACGAAGCCGCGCGCGCGTTGTGCTCAGCTTTGTCTCCATGAAGAAGGCCACCGGAAGTGGCCTAAACTATAGTCGGAGTATTCAATATAATTAAACATGAGTAATAAAACAAAGATTTGAATTACGTTTGATGTCTCGCTTTAATTTTTTTAAATAGTTAATTGTTTTTGCGTTAGATTATTTTACTAATTTTGGTTAAGTTTAATCGCCCCACCGTTTTTTGTGACAAATATTGCTCTTAGAAATGTTTATCACACACTTATTGTAAAAATGTAACTTAATACATTTTAAGTATTGTTTGTACATTATAAAAGTACGAATTTATTGTTGAACTGAATTATGTTTGTTGTTGTTATTAATAAGTTTTGTTAGTTTATGTTAAGGCATTTACTTTTATACTTCAGTTACGAGTATTAATGTAATGAAATAAAAGGAATTAAAACGACGTTCAGTCTATTTTATTTTTTAAGCCTGAAATAAATTAGCAAAAAGCTTATTGGTGCTTTTTTTTAAACGCAAATGAAATAAGACAAACGCATGAATATCGCATGTCCATGACCATCGCAGCGATACACAGAAGTTTGAGAAACAAAGTCAAGGGCATCGCTGCTTTGGCGCTCTACCTACACTTTGAGGTATTAAATGGTTAGTCTCAACAGCCCCGTAATTACGCTAGCTGCAGTACCCTTCAAACCCGAATATAGTAAGGCTGCTTGGAGGCAGAATATCTGGTACTATGGTGATTCCTACCTAGACAACTTCCTGCTAAGGAAATCTACCACCAAGTAACTTTCGTAGCGGAAGCCTACAAGAGTGAAGAACTAAACTCAGGGAAAGAAAAAAAAAGAAAAATATGTGTAAGGAAATATAAATATTTGAGAACGTTTCACTCAGCGTTATCTAGTCCTAAACTAATCAAAGCTTATATTATGGGATCGTAAGTTTTTTGTCGTAAATATATAAGGAACAAGCACACTTAGAAACAGAACAGATATTGGGTGGGAATCAAACCCACGCCCCTCAGATCAGGAAGTATAGCTACTATCAAATGAACTAACAGGACAGTCGATGTCAAATATCTCAATATTTTTTTACGAAATACGACACAAATTTGTATGATTGCAGCTGTTATATACAAATACCATAAACATACATTGCATGAAGACCTAGGTTAACAAATAAAATTAGTAGAAAGTATTCTATCACCTTGTAACGACATTCTATCAACAGCGGCTAAAACACATTGCTAATGATTGCTTGTTATTATCAAAAAACAATATCTGAAAAAATAAGTAACGTCATTAAACAACGGTCAGTGCAAACAACGGATTTATTAAACAAAAGCAAAATCTATTAAATAAATTACCTATTCATAACTAAGATTAAAATGAAATGAAAATAGACATGTGTTTCTCCACCCTACATTTTTCAACGGCTCTCGAAAAGCCAGCGAGGCGAATGTTTCTTTAAACACAGGGGCGGCCTAAGGGCGGGGGTAGGGGATAGCCGAATTTAATCTGTAACACTCGATTATCGCGAATAAACACTTGAGATGTAACAAAGGGGCGCAGATGGCGAAGAAGTCGTGTTGTTTTAGACGGAGACAAAGAAATTTCGTATTACGATAGTTTATTTAGGTGATAAGGAATTTGGCCTAATGAAGAATACTTCTAAATGAAGGAACACTTAGTGCGTGCTGAGCATTTTTTTCCTCTCCTGTTTCCTCTATTTGTTTTCTTACAGAAGAAATCTTTTTCAGAATTTTTGGCGGGAAAGCAGTAATATCATGTTACATTGTATTATTTTTACTTGTGTTTATGTATGAAAAAAATAGTCGTATTATATTCATAAGACCAAAATTAACATGCCTTTTCCACTTGCTTTCAAATCTCCGTTGAGGCTTCTTGTAAAGTTACCACAACTTTTCAGGAACATGACTGAACTAAACCATCACTTACTACTTGTGGCATTGATTGTAACTTAGAACTATTCAACTTGATTTATCATTGAAACTTAACTTGAGAATATCGAAATACTTGACACTGACAAAATGCACAAAGTGCGATGCCAAAAATAAAGAAAACCCTTATTTACACGCTCTCACGCTATACACCATAGATCTAGTAGGTATATGATGACGTCTATACACTCAATAAATAAGGTTGTGTTTTGCGGCTGTATTCAAATATATCACATAACACTGTAAGTATGTAATGAGTTAACAATAGAACAATGAATGAAAAAAAAAACGTTTTTATTTAAACACATCAGAGTTTAACCATTTTTCCAACATTTAAATTTTTTTTTTTTTTTTATGGCTGACCGGCTAGGTCTTTGACCACAACTCACCTGATGTTAAGTGACGGTGTTGTCGAAGATGGTAAAGTACACCTAGCCTGGAATAGAACTGGCTCTCAAGTGAGGCTGCCGGAACACACCGTTAGATGCTTGGCGGCAGATTTTCAACTTGAGGGTGGTAGCTAGCCAGCCGAGTACTAGAAAGTACCCTACCACCACGCTATGGTTTCCTCACGATGTTTTCCTTCACCGGCAGCTCAAGCTCATTGTTGGGGTTTGAACCCACGCCCTTCGGCATGCGAACCGACCGCGCTAACCACTGAGCTATCATCGCTACATACCAATTTCGCAATTTTTTTATCTCTGTGCATTCACTATCAATTTGTGTCGTTTGTATTCTCAAGGAATTGCAGGATTAACTTTAAGATGAGATATCACTTAATAAACATTAAGTAGGTATTATTTTATCTTAGAAATGATTCTATACCCACTAATATTATAAATCTGAAAGTATGGATGGATGAATGGATGTTTATTACTCAATCACCCCAGAACAGCTGAACGGATCTGGATGAAATTTTGCATGTAGATACTTTAAGCCCAGGAATAAAACATAATAAGGATACTTTCATCATCATCATCATCTATCACCACGTGGGTAAAACCGCGGGGCGTAGCTAGTATTATAGCTAGTATTATATATAATACTAGTTTTCAAGGGTCGACGCGGGAGAGATTAATACACAAGGTACTTTACCTTAGACCGGTGTCATGGCCGACGTAAGACCTAATTACTTCAATTTTAAAAAACTTACTAGAGCTTAGTAAACAAACATATACCTACACGTTCTTTTTGCCTAAAACACTCGTAACACAAACATTTTTTTTATGAGACATCTGAAAAGATATTGTACCTAAAATATTATTTTACTGCTAATTTATACTGCACATTCAAAACGCCCATACAAATCCCTTAAATCTAGAAATTACGACCCAAAGCAGTTTGACTTATCGCACAATTAATTCTCTAATAAAAGGACTATAATGACAGTTTATGTGTCAAATGCTCCATTATGTTAGACAGATAGGCTACGGGGTGTTTGGACTCTTTGGTGTTTGAAATAAAATGCCAATGTCAGTTACTAATGACTTGATCTAAGAAATGTGTGTTACCCGTCTATGTAAATAAGTCTTGGCGAGAACGCGGAAAGTTCGTGTCGCCGTATTATATAATTTTTAACCGACTTCTAAAAGGAGGAGGTTCTCAACTTGATTGGTTTTTGTTTCCAAAACTTTAAATTTGTTCAAGAGTGTATGTATAGAAATGGTGGTGTTCATAAAGTGCCAAGAATGCACAAAATGCTATGCCAAAAATAAAATAAAAAAACAGGAAATAACTGTTTTCATACTGTAGTTGAAGTTGATATATAGTAATAATTTTTCGAATTAGCAGATCTACGCTTTAAATTCTTCTTTGATTTAATTAAATTCTTCGTTTGACAACCCTAAATTTAAATACGGTCTGTATTGTTTTTTAGGCATTAGGCAATAAGTAGTATCTCGTTCATTCTTACTCTTTCCATTATAATTATCATTTTAAAAAAAAAACATTATACCATATCACATAAATTTTCACATAATTTTATAAAAGTTTCGTATTTCACACCATTTTTCTCCAGCCCGTGTCGATCTCACACCCCATTCTACGACACCCCACGCCCCATTCTACGACACCCCACGCCAAACACCCTTTACCAGCTAATTGCGGCGCTTCGTCGCAGTAAATCCACCGATCACTTAACACACTGATTTGTATCGAAATTATCGCCATTTTATCTTTTTTAGGGGAAGACTTTATTCTGGAGCAGCGTGATAAGACTTTATTGTTTTCTGTAAAAGTGTATCGGAGAGCGACTAGGTGTTCTGTATATATTTACAACAAAAAAATATCAGTTATTTGGTTCCCAAAGTACAAGATTTGCGTAGTTTTGGTTTAGATGGCACAGTAAGAAATGTTTTTTATTAATCCAAAGCGCAAACAGTTTAGTGTTTTTGTTTCTAAAACAACGAAACCAACCATTGTCAAAACTTTCTTGGCCTTTATACTCTAAGCTATACAGAAGTTATGTAATTATTTTGTATCTATCGACATACATTCAGGTAATACAGTTTTATTATAGTCCAATAGTCCACAGACAGCTCAACCTGCCAGAAACTTTTTAAACCACGGTTAAGCCGAGATTGGAAAATAGAAGACTAACGAAAAATGGAAGAGACGGAGTGACGTAAAACTGGACATGATTGCAATTTGCCTGCGGGCAGATTCAAATTACACGAGACTAGATGGGATTTAATTTGGTGGTATCATAACTTGTACTGACTTTTTTATAATAAATAGTGAGACGAACGAAACGCTTTGTTGATGGTAAGAGAAAACCCTTTTCTATGAACATTGTAGCGGTGCCGCTTACTGTAATATTACTAATGCAAGCTTTGACAGCCCTGTTGGCTCATTGAGAGTATGTCTGCCTGAGCAGTAGGGCGTGGGTTCAATTTCCGCCAAGGACAAAACATTTTATGGTATAAACAAATGTTTGTTCTGTGTCTGGGTGTTCTGTATGTATTATAAGTATGTATTTACAAAAAAAAAAAAAAAAATGTATTCTATCAGTTATCTGACTTCCATCACACAAGCTCTGCTTAGTTTGGGGTCAGATGGCGCTGTGTGTAACACAACACACAGCCTATGTCCTACAATATTTATTTATTTAAGCTAGACGTGTATTTTATTAATTTAAAAAAATATTTACAATAATAGTTATTACTCACGAATTGGTCTAGGTCTGTGTGTCGGAAGCCCTTTGGTTATTCTGTTAGACATCAAAAATGTAATAGTAAATATTTAATTCATTTCATTTCCATTCCATTCCAGGCTAGGTGTGCTTTATCATCTTCGACTACACCGTCACTTAACATCAGGTCAGGTTTTTTTTGTTGTGGTCAAACATCAAGCCAGGTATAAAAAAAAAAAAAAAATACCAAAACAATTTAGAATACATACATAAAAATAACATTAGTATACATATGTTTACTTATTATTTATAAACTTATCCTTAATATTATAAATGCGAATATGAGTTTGTTTATTACGCCTTCACGCATAGACTACTCAACGGATCTGGGTGAAATTTTGCATGTAGGTACTTTAGGCCCTGGAATAATACACAGGATACTTTTCATCACCATCATCATCCATCACCAAGTGGGCAAAATCGCGGGGCGCAGCTAGTATAATATAAACAGCAAAATAAGAAAATCCACACAATGGAAACTTAGTTTGAGCATGCAGCGGCTTCACAAAGATTGAATCGGTCCAGATTCTTCTTGCATCTCTTTATGACATGTCTGTCACATTTTGCATTGATAGTACTCAATCTCTATCATACAGATAAATATCCCTGTAAGCCCAAAATTTCATACATTACCAACGCTCTCATACTGAATATGTAAATCTGGTGAACTGTCACACAATACTGTGGGCAGTTACTGTCGCCAGCTGGCTTTACCCGACCATTTGACAGCGACAGTGGCCGTTGCCGGCGGATTATACCACTCGATACAGGGTTGATGGCATTTACCTTTATTCAGTACAATTGTGTAGGCATGTAGGAAATGTTTTGAACCGTTACAGGTAAATAAAAAGTGTAAATGTTGTAAAATAAATGAGGCTTTTTTGAGGCAATGTACTGTGTATCAAATAATTATTAAAAAATTATGTAGAGACTGGTAATAAGTATATTTTATTTTATTTATTTATTTTATTGTACATGAAAAACGAACAGCTGCGACTCAAATAAATAAATAGAAGTTAAGTGATAATAAAAAAGCCAAAAAAGAACGGTACGTGAATTAAAAAAAAAAAAACATTTTATTACAAGTAAAATAACTTACTCTAAAAAATACAAAAAGAGCGGCT
Organism: Biston stratarius; assembly: GCA_950106695.1. Taxonomy (NCBI): domain Eukaryota; kingdom Metazoa; phylum Arthropoda; class Insecta; order Lepidoptera; family Geometridae; genus Biston; species Biston stratarius. Next base: position 9,810,023 of record OX467115.1, on the reverse strand, counting down.
AGGTTGTTTATATCTCGATCACAAAGACAAGAAAATTTGCATTAAAAAAAAGTCTTAGCTTTCAATATATCAACGTATTGCAGGGGCAAGAACACGTACAATATATTTTTTTTTTAATTTTTCTCAATGTTTTTGTGTTTGACCACACCCTACCTGATGTTAAGTCAGATGTAGCCTAAAATAGAGCACGCTAACCTAGAAAAACCCCTGCTTACTCTGGATTAGAAGACACCAAGACAATTCAATTCAATTCATTTATTTAAATATAGGTACAATAATGTACACTTATTTATGGCAATCACAATCAACAATTATTAAATGTTTTAAATTTTAAATGTCATGTAATATAAAATGTCACAAATCATAATAATAACAAACGCAAAAAATCTTTATCACGTTTATATCCCGTTGTTTGTCCGCGAAGAACTCCTCAACTATTGAACCGATTTTAACCAAATCTTGCACACTGTGTACAGTTTAATCCATTTTATAGGATTTTATCTAGGTATTATAGAATTTATATCTCAATTTATAATCGCAATATTTGTTATTGCATATTATTTGTTTATTACACGACATAGAGGTATAAAAATAAAGTGTTCCATAAAATTCTAATAGATGGCGGTGTAAGGTAATTTATTAACTGGATGGAGTAAGTATCCAATAGATGGCGCTACGTTAAAAGTCCAAACGTTTCATATGCGCTACAATTTATTTCACGTTACACGCGTGTGTTCAATTTGGCCACAGCAACGTGTGGCCGGGTCTGCTAGTATATATATAAATGTCAATGATGATTAATAGGCGTAGGACGGACGCCTAGGACTTGCGACTCACCTCACTACTCACCACTCACCTGCACGGCCCGTGTTCATATGCCTGCCCAAACTAATTTAATATGATCACTTAAAAGTGTTACAATATCTCCCGTCTGTTCTTAATCAGTGGCGTGTTTTCCGATTCTCGGTTGCCAGGAAGAGATCGCTTTTAGCGATAAGGCCGCCACTTATAATATATTTAGCTACTGTACATTTTTCTATTTCTAGTGTGCACAATAAAGAGTTTCAATCTATCATATCAACGTTGCTCTAATTTCGTAGAAATGGCGTAAGAAATATTTCTAACACAGTTTTCCGTCCAAAAAGTAATTTCAAATTTTCTTGTCCCCAGCCAACCTCAAAACAGCTAACCCTTTACAACTAACATTTTTACCATTTCCTCCAATCAAACACCGAGATTGGCACAAAAGTAATCGGGAATCGAACCCGGACCCCCGATTCAGATTCCGGTGGCATCACGGCCGCTCGGGGCGGGCGGCGCAAACAAATAACCCGACACTGACTACAGAAATCGCTATGATTGAAAGCGAGGTGCCATTACGTATTGCGGATAAGCATGGCGATAAAAACTCTCTTTATTCATAGATATAAAATGTGTGTTTCTTCGAATGATCATATATAAAATATGATTGACAGGCCAGGTGTTTGACCACAGCTCACCTGATGGTAACGGTGAGTCGAAGATGGTAAACATACCTTGCCTGGAATGGAGCTGGCTCTAAAATGAAGTTGCCGGAACACTCCGTTAAGTGCTTGGCGACTGATGTTCAGTTTGGGTACGTTTCACACAGCGCTATATAGCCCCAAACTACAAAGCTTGTACTATAGGAACCAGATAACTGATAGAATACTTATTATGATTATCTAATTTTTGCAAATGTTTTTTTTTATGATTAACACAGCTCATCTAATATTAAGTAAGGGTGCGGTCGAAGATGGTAAACACACCTAGCCTGGAATGGAACTGGCTCTCAAGCAAATACTAACAAAACACCCAGACACAGAACAAAAATTTGTGATAAGCATAAATTAATGGAAATCGAACCCACATCCCACTTATCTTGAAGTAGACACAGTACCAAATGAGCTAACAAGGCAGTAAAGTCAATTTAGAGCAGCAACTCACGAGATAATAGCAATAGCAAGTCATCACAGCTCTTGCTATCACCAATAGCTAATAGTCTCTATGAAGATACGTAATTCCGACTCAGCATCATGCCGGTCACGCGCGCACCAGTGCGACACAAAGGCGTCAAATTTGCACGTCGCCACTCCGTTTACGTACGTACAGCATTCATCGCATTCACCCGATGTATACGAAAAATTGCCATTATGGACCCGCCGGCATGACACCCCCTGTGTTGCCATTGTCGTGATATTTTTGGACGTAACTTTAAATGAATGCGTCATTTTTTAAGTTTTACTATTCATTTATTCATTTTTATGAGAGAGTTCAATTCTTTACGAATACGAGTTAAAATATACCACTTATATATGATAGGCGTGTAAAATGTATTTATATAAAATGACCGTCTTGTTAGCTCATTTGGTAGTGTATCTGCTCCAAGAGCTGTAGGGCGTGGGTTCGATTCCCACCCAAGACAAATATATGTGTGACGTTTGTTCTATGTCTGGGTGTTCTGTAAGTATTATAAGTGTGTATTTAAAAAAAAAACTATCAGTTATCAGGTTCAGTACAACCTTTGCTCAGTTTGGGACTAGATGGTTCTATGGGAAATGTTCAAGGATATTTATTATATCTATATTTTTAAACGAGCAATTCTTGTATATATATATATATTCTGAATCTCGGAAACGGCTCCAACGATTTTCATGAAATTTTGTATCCAGCGTGTTTCGGGGGCGAAAAATCGATCTAGCTAGGTTTCATTTTCAGAAAACGTCGTTTTATCCGTGTTTTCAGCCGAGTGATGCTAGGTCAACCAGGTACTAAGTATTAATATATGCAAAATAACACTGTTTTTTAAATAAAGAAAAGTATTTCAAAATGTGTAAGCAAATAACATTTAAAATTAAATTAAAAAAATAGTACATGACAAAATTCTGCTCACGTGAGTAAACCCGCGGGTACAGCTTAGTCATCAATCAAAATAATTTTTTGTTGTCCATCTTTGATTTCGTGCATTTTTTTTTAAGTAAACTGAGATTGTTCAACGTAAGAAAACTACACAGATACCTACATAATTTAAGATCTTCTAAATGAGGCAAAAGTCATGATAATTAATAATTCACAGCAAATTTAGCAGACTTCGCACAACTTCGACACTATTTAACTTTCGAACCTGTAGCACTCACAATGTTTTGTTATCCGCTTGAAGTCATAACTTAAAAAAGACGAAAATGCGTGAGGTTTCGAATCCAAAATCAGATTTGGAGGCCAGACAGTCTCCGAAACTTCATATTAAGAGTCAACTTAAGGTGCATGTGTTAAGATAATTATTATTATGATAAAAATATGTAATTTTCGATTATAACATCTCGTACTGAATGGAAGCAATAAATATCTTTAATTAATTCAAACAAATTTCATATAATAAGTAAAGATTATTATAATCTAAAAAGAAAGAGTTACAGTAATTTTCCTCTAATGTTAAAACATTTCCACTTAACCTTTTAATTTTTAGAGGTGACCATAAATGACCTTTTAAATCATCATAAATGCCAAAAAGCTCAAACACTACCACTGATAAGTATTATTTGCTATTACATCTACAATAATCTTTGGAAAGGAAGCGGTTGACGATACGATACGATAGTGTCACACAAAGAAGCTTATTTCCGCTCTGACTGTACCTACAAAAGGCAACAATGGCTTTTCTACCCTTTGTATAAAAACCAAGCAATTTCCAACCTTAGGCATGTCAAAAATAGAGTTGAATTTAAATTCGAGATGTCATGGAAGTGTTGGTATAAGTGAATATCGAAGAAAATAAAAACTGAACAAATATCGTGATAAGGTTTTGTAAGGGCGCGAGGTCGACACTCAATGACGGGTGTGAATGTCGCGATTAGACGTTAAAAAACACAAATCTTTGCCTATTATTTAGTGTCTTCTGTGAGGCAATTTAGTATATTTCAAGACATTTTGTACACTTTATAACAAAAATAAATCTAGTTATGTATATAACTAAACCACAACTAGTATATAACGATCAAATGTCTCAAAGTAATGAGCGCCAAAAAAGCGATGCCCTTGGACTTTGTTTTGTTACTCAAACTTCTGTGTATCGCTGCAATGGTCATGTACATCCGTTATCTGTTACCATCAGGAGAGCGTCTCGTTCGTTTCATTACTTTTACATTAAAAAAAACACTCGTACACTTGAAAATATTTGTACTGTTACACTTTTTTATTTTTAGATTCTCTAAATTATCCTTTTTAAACAACAACTTTTGTTAATCCACGCATACTGGAATAAATGAACTATCTATTTATTTAAACCACATTTGAAGATGAAGGAAATTAATTATAACTTTAATGCTTTACTTCGAAAAAATTGAAACAAAATTTATTCAAAAGTTCACAAATTTTATCTTCGGTGACGCTTCTGCACAAAACTCCCTGTCCGACGGAAGAGCGCCGGCAAAAACCGACGTCGAACGATAACACCAGACAATAGCACCTAGTGTATTTAACAATGGTTCGTTTGTGACGATTCTTCGCATAATGGCGGGTGCAAAACGCCCCGTAATTCGATAGAGGGCGCTTTGTCGCACACTGTGGGCGTGTAATTGAGTTACCTACTGGTTTGGACCTTCTGTTTCTGTGAGACTTATTTGATCTTCTGAATTACTAATTACCTACGAAATTGTACTAAATTGGAATGTGGAAATGTTTTTTTTATTTAAAATCTAAGATTCAAATTGCTTTTTATTTAAATTCCCGGATACATAAAATATTAGCAAGCCCATAAAAACTTGTAAATAATTCTTTTTCTAATTCTCATAGTAGGTACCTATAAGCTTGATAGCGCTATGTGAAATGTCCCATTTAATACCATGGTAAGGTTTTACCAGTATGTAGATGTCTTACTATGAAACAATTACTATAGTTGTCTACATTTTTGACCCACACTATGAAAGCATCCTGATTTATATCGTCAGAACTATTCACTATTGCTAAGTCAAAACTTGCAAGAACAGAACAGCAAAAACAATATCAAATGGTTTTTCTATTCACAATGGGTTCGTAACTCGATAAAGAAGCGCTTTTACTACGCGATATAGTTTTATGGATGTATCAAGTTATGACTACGTAGTGGTTTCGATCATTTTCAAAGTTGTCTTTGCAATTTTTTTACATTCAGGATGTATTGTATTGTATTGTATTTAATTTACATTCCATTGGACCATTAAGAACACTTGGACATGTCAGGTAACAAAAATATAACAAAAATCAACAAATAAATAATTAATAAAATATTAAATAAGCTGCTGTAAAGAGGCATTGTCATATTTTACACTATTTTCACCTACAATTAATAATTGGAATAAATAATAATCTTCTTTATTACGTGTTTTTATTTTTGAGGTGTTTGGCCACCTTATGTTAGGTGACGGTGTGGTCAAAGATAGTAAACTCACTTGGCCTTAAATGGAACTGGTTCTCAAGTGAGGCTGCCGGAACACACCGTTGGATACTTGGTAGATTTTCAAATAACCCTACCACCACGCTATGGTTTCTTCAGGATGTTTTCCTTCCCCGGCCGCTCAAGCCCATTGTTGTGATTTGAACCCACACCATTCAGCGTTTGAACTGACTGTGCTAACCACTGAGTCACCCGAGTAAATAATTGATAATCGCCCTTTGCCTAGGACCAAAATATAAAAAAGTAGTTCCTCATTTTCGACCAAATAAAATATTTTATATCGTTTGTAACTATACTATACAACTGTACTGGTAATAAATAATACCATGATGCAATCAATACAGATAATATAGATACTAAATATTTTTATATTTAAAATAAAAATAGGTACGGTTAGGGGTGATTTATCTAATTAAAGTTATTTTGATATTCCATTTATAATTTTATTTTATTTTATTTTGACAGTTTATATAAAGTAATAAATATTTGTGATTATTAGTACATATGTATTTATAAAATGACAAAAAAGAAAGTATTTTGTAAAAAAAAGAAACTGAAAAACATGGAATCTAAAATCCCACACGAAGTGGAAAAGGTGCTTAGAATGCTGGCAGCATTGTCTCGCTGAACTGAAAATTAACAATAAGTCACCGACATGCTAATATGACGTGTCATAATTTTCACTTCTGTCGGGAGTCCCAATGACTGACGATATTTTTTTCCAAATGTCTCATCAGTAAATTTCCAATCCGTCTTTTGTGTTCTAATCATTTGCCAGTAATCGCTTCGATTAACGCGGCTCTTCCACAAAGAATTCATAAGCATACAAGGCCCTAATCGGATGAAAGTATAAAAGTTTCGGCACCCGTTGCATCGGACCTCTGGAATCACGATGTTCAGATACTAGATATGATATGGGAGTACACTACCTTATCTAATATCGAAAAGTATATTTTTTTTAAGATAGATATACCTACCTTCTAGAGAAAACACATGTTGTTGAGAAATTTATTCAGTTATATCGATCGATATTCAATCTAGGTTGACAAGCTTGATTAAAAATGTATGTTTTTATGCCGCACATAAACTAGATTTAGCGAAATTCCGATCACATTCTGATATGTCTGCGGTTGGGTCATAAATACTAAGATTTTTTCAGTTAAGTCAATGTTACAAAATTTCTGTGTTTCGTACTTAGTGTTTGACCTATATCATAGCTCACCTAATATTAAGTGACGGTGTGGTCGAAGATGGTAAATACATTTAGCCTGAAATGGAAACTGACTACCAAATGAAACTGCTGAAATATTTCTTGAATTCTTTTTTTTTATACTGTATAGGTTTGCGTTTGACCACGCCCTGCCTGATGTTGAGTAAGATGTAGTCTAAGATGAAGCACGCTAACTTAGAAAAAACCTGTTTACTCTGGATTTGAAGACACCTAAGTTGTACTTTGTAGGAAATGCCGGCAGAGAGTTCCACATCCTCGCTGTACGTATTAAGAATGTGGAATCGAAGCGTTTAGTCCGAACATGGGGAATATCCACCATGTAAGGATGGCGCTTTGGCCGTGTCTGCCTAGCCGTCCAGTAATAACAAGGGGCAGTGGAACGAAAGTGGAACCAAATTATGCAGTTCTAAGGCATCTTCCGAAAGTTCCGAATCAGTCTTGTTTGTATAAACTATCCCACTGCTGGGTGCGGGCCTCTTCTTATTGTGAGAAGGGTAAGGCCATAGTCCACCACGCTGGCCAAGAGCGGGTTACCAGACTTCACACATATTTGAGAACTTTTTGTTTATGAACTATCAGAAATGTAGGTTTCCTCGTGATGTTTTCCTTCACCGTTTGAAGACAGCGGCAATACACGCATAACCCAGTACCTCTAGATTGTAAGCCGACGGTCTCCGAACTAGTCTGCCGAAATGACGAACTAAAAAAAAATTCAAAAAATTCATCGTAAGCCATAGATGGTCCACTGCTGGACATAGGCCTCCTTCTGCGAGGGTTTTGCCAATACTCGCCACGCTTGGCAGGCGGGTTGGCGAGCGCAGTTAGGTGTGATTGTTCAAGGAAGACGCTGCTGCCCATCTTCCGGATCACATCCCTTAGCCGACTCTTACGACAACCACGGGTAGAGAGGGTGGGGTACTATTCTTACGCCGGCACCACCACGGGAACCACTATTAATTTGACCTTAATATTCATTGTAAGTATTTAAGCATAGTCCAGTAACATGGAACTGATGTGTCACATCTAGTTAAATGATATCTCAGCACAACAGACAACACCAGTGTCCCACAAAGTGACCAAGTCACGCCACAGTGCTCGTGAATGGAACGATCTAGAATGAATAAAAAGGCAAATATTGGGCTCGTGCGGTACGCAGCTTAGCTTCTGTGGCTTTACTGCGATTATGCCCGTGAACAGGCTTACGTCTACTTGGGTACCTAAACATGTTAATATTCTTTCACGAAACGCTTTGTTATGAAAACCGTCTCTTTATGTTGTCAGATACGGGCAACACTGAGAGGCTTAACGATTTATATTTGTCTGACATTGCCATTATTTGCAATAGTATTAAAAGTACCTACACTAAAGTAATATTGATTTTAATTATTTGTATATTTCTTATTCACAGCATCCAATAAAAATGTATTCTATTTCAGTAGGAACTTGTAAATAAGTAGCTTTCTTGTTATATATATATTAAGTTAGCAAAATCTGTTAGTTTCTCTAAAAGTAACAAAATAAAATTATTAGATAACATAAGTACGCAAGAGTTGTTTATTCCAGGCTTAATGTGTTTACCATCTTCGACCACATCGTCACTTAACATCAGGTGAGCCTACCCTGTCAGCCATAAATACAAAAAATAAATAAATTGTATTGCCACTTAAAAGCCGTTTTAATTACAACAGCGACGAGATTTTTATTTTTTCATTCAAATTAAACTAAATCCTCTTCACGGATGTAATCAAAACGAATTTTAACGGAAATACACTAAAAATATATACCTTGCATACTTAAGTTATCTATAACTTTTCTGAACATAAAATCTTACACATAAAATCTTACAAGGTACACCGGGACCTTCGTCTACTACGCAAACGATATTGAAAACGATGCTATCAATCGGTTCGTGCGCCGAGCGTCGGCTGCGTCGCAGAAGACCATCAAGGAGTACACCCTGCAGATGACCATCAAAGATCGGAACATGGTGGAGGCCCTGGGCCGAGAGGAGATGATTAAAATGTAAACCAGATGTAAATAGAAATAAGGATTGTGTGTATGCCTCGAGCATATGCATCGAAGGTTCCTTCTTGCGGCGACGTCGTGTGTCGGGTCGCTCTTTTTCCTCAGATATGGTTGAGGAGGGCGATGGCTGGCACACGAGTCATACTCGTGCTCGGGTGCTGCATACGGGTCGCTGCTCTGCTCGCGACATCCACACAAATTAGTACTATAACCCTAGATTTAAATCAAAATTATTTTAACTAACTTCCCTCTCCCTGTATAGTAAATAAATAAAAAAACTCCCGAACAAAGATTAAATAATAAGTTCAATAATATGGATTCATCACATATTTGGCGAAACAACTGTCGGTCAAGAAATGAGAAAATGTCGGACAAACATCTTCTCATTTCTTGATTTTAAATGTAATTTTTAAACATTCGTATACGACATACCTTATATGTAGGTACCTATATCTCAGAAACTAAGGCAAAGTGGTTGAAATCGAAAACATTGCAATTTCAACCGGGAAGATGGATTTAGGTAGTATTTATAAGTAAGCTCGTATCGTGGTATAATTTCAGGAAAGTCTGCGGAAGCAAATTAGTGTAGTGTGCCGAGGTGACAAGCCTACATGTTAACAAAAGTAATTCTTAGTATTTTGAATGCAATTAACTCCAGATATAATCTCACAAATAAAATCAAGCTATTTAAAATGCTTAAGTCATTAAAATTAATCTGTATCAGAATAGAGAGATTTTTTTCCTGCCTAATCTGAAAAGCTGATAGCGTGAACCACATTCTTAACATCGACTAAACAACACTATAAGCCGACTAAAAATACTCGATTAAAGTGCTTCCAGATAAACTCCCTCACTTCCTCAAATAGCTATTAACTCCCCGAAGCAATTGACCAATCCCCGCGCAAACAAAAGGGTCTCAAACCAAACATAACACAACACAATATAGATCTTGTTTCCCCCGAAGAATGCCGACATAAATAATAGCAGTAAATAAGAGTAAAATATTGAAAAGTGTCATGGCGGCTAGAAAGGCGCGCGAAACTTTATATCCTCGGGTTTCCGGCCGCCAGCGCTCCAAAATGGCAGAACGGATATTCGTATATCGGGATTTGGAACGTCGTCCGATCGCTCCTACTGAAATATAAAACCTGCATGGAAACAATACACAAACAAACATATTTACATTTCGTATGCAATCTGATCAAAAAAAAGTAACAGTAAAAAATACAGTATTCTGTACCTATGTCAACAACAAAAAAATAGCGTCCAAAAATGATTTGCACTTAAAAACAAAACGTTATTATCTATGGCCCTATTCGATGGCCGGAACCGCAGGGGAGCGCGCGGCAGATTTGAAATTGGAACCAAATAGGCGTTAAATGGCGGCGTGCGCTGTCATAACGTCATTTGGCGTTCATCAGCGGGCGAAACAGCATCTCCGTTTGGTGCACGTTTTATTAGCGTAAGGAATAGCGGGGCACACTGACTCGGAAATTGAGATTTGCATCGGGGAATATGCCAGCCGGTGATTGCATTTTCTTTGCAACTGCAGCCTCATTTAATTTCGCTTGGAGGCTGAGACTGGGGCGCTTGGTTTAGCTAAATTTATACTCTGTCCGTAATTTTCGTCTAGTCTAGAGACGACACCGTTCAGAACAGCTGTGAGCCCGAGTTACCTACTGCTTTACTCGCATCCAGAAGCTGTTTGTAGGTATTGATGTTATAAATGGGCTCTAAAATTGTTAGTTTATAAAATAACCAATATCTTTTAAAACTAAATAGCTTCAACCCAAGCAAACTATGAAAATAGATAACTCATAGACTACTACCAGATTTTCCCTATAACAAATAACTAAAGTAAAATATTAGAGGACATTTTCACACAGCGCCATCTAGTTCCAAACTAAGCAATACTTGTAATATGGAAACCAGACAGCTGATAGAATACTTGAATACATACTTATAATACATACAGAACACCCAGACACAGAACAAACATCCATGTTGTTAATCAGACAAATGTTAGTCCTGAGTGGGAATCGAACCTTAACTCTCGAAGCAGAACTATACCAAATTAGCTAACAGGGCAGTCAAACTATAATGTATGACGTAATGTTTTTCCTGGATGGAAATCAAACCCCTTACAGTTTATGAGTCATAGCTACAACCAAATGAGCTAACAAGGCAGTCAAATGCCCTATGACCTATTGGAAATCTGATCTTCTATTACATTTGAATACGTCCTAAAAAAAAAACATTTCCATCATTTTTCTGAATCCAAAACGTGAGGTACGAAATAAATCGCGTCTTTTCTGATATGAAATTCAAATGAATCACATCGAGAATAGAATCACAATTCGGGTGATAAAGGCGAATTCTCTGGCAGCCATCAGCCAACCTCAATACTTTTCGTATAAAACGCGACGCCGCGAGGTTTTCTTATAAATTTCATTACCTTAAGATCGATTCGAGTCGAGGAACTTGCCCCTACTATTTATCGAAAGAAAATATTTCCAGATCAGTAAAAAATTACTGACGACCTTATATTATGTGGTAGAATTACCGACACATAATGCAGGGCTATAGCGTTTAGATGTTATGAGCCGAAAGGGGGTCTTTGTACTCAGCATCACAAACTACTTTTATTATGGCCACAAGTCTAAAATCGCGAAAAAACATATTTTTTTTATTGCTGACAGGCTAGGTTTTTGACCACAGCTCACTTGGTGTTAAGTGACGGTGTGGTCGAAGGTGGTAAACAAGTGAGGCTGCCAGAACACGTCGTTAGATGCTAACCGGTAGATTTTCAACTTGAGGGTGGTAGCTAGCCAGCCGAGTACTAGAAAGTACCCTACCACCACACTATGGTTTCCTCACGACGTTTTCCTTCACCGACAGCTCAAGCTCATTGTTGGGGTTTGAACCCACACCCTTCGGCATGCGAACCGACCGCACTAACCACTGAGCTATCATCGCTACAACAATACACTGTTCTACAACAATTGTTCCAAGCTGTTCCATAGAGAAAAGTATGACGCACTTGTTTTTGTTTTGATTTCAGTGATGTACTTGATTACACTTTTAGTAACAAGCTTATAACCCTGTATAATTATACAAATTATTTTAAATTCACACAGCACCCTCTAACTCCAAACTAAGCTAATATTATACTCTGGGAACTAGATAACTGATAGCATACTTATACGGCAAGACATCAATATTTTTATAATGAAATCTAAATAAGTAGCGAATTAAACTAATTAATAACAACATATCATCTTTCATCGTTTATTTTTTTAAATGTAAAAGTAAAGAGACGAAAAATACGCTCTCCTGATGGTAAGAGATAACGCCTGTCCATGGCCACTGCAGTGATACACAGAACTTTGAGTAGTAAAAGTGCATCCAGTCCACGGCATCGCTGCTTTGGCGCTCATTACTTTGAGACTTTCGATGGTTAGTCTCGACAGCCCAGTAATTTCGCTAGTTGTAAATAGGTACTCGTATATACTAAGTATAATACATACAGACCACCCAAACACAGAACAATCATTTATCATCACATATATGTTAGTCCTGATGGGAATCCAACCCACGTCCTACAGCTCTTGAAGCATATATTCTACCAAATAAGCTAACAGGGCAGTCAAAAATAATTTATTAAAAAAATGTTCAATGGTTCTGTCCACAGTTTATCCCAAAGGAAAACATTTCCACCATTTTGGAATTTCAATTTGTTTCGGATAGTTCACGGCGGATAAGCATTTGGTTTCGTCGTGAGGTGTTGGATGCGAGACAATTTAATTTGTGCAAAATATATTCAGAAACGGAACTTTTATTTCATTTCGGTTTTCACTAAACGGATGCAGGTGTTAATATTGTTAAAAATCAGGGTGTGTTAGTGTTGTGAATACGGCCGTGTGTACGTGAACATGTGTACAATTTTGAACACTAAGAAGTGTTTTGTATTTCCATGTTTCAAGTCCTCACTCAACTTTGATCCTTTAGCTATCAAGTGGTGCAATTAAATTTTGTATGTAGATGATACTACAACTGCAAATCCAAACTGTAACCCTCGATTTTGTTATCATCAATATTCTGAATTGCATCACACTATCAAAGCACAAAAGACAGATTCACGTCAAAATGGACACTAGTATTTTAAACAGGTGCGATGAAGAATAAACTAATTGCTATTAGAGTTGTCATTTTTTTTATAGTTGATAGGCTAGGTGTTTGACGACAGCTGATCTGATGTTACGTGACGTTGTGTTCGAAGATGATAAAAGCACCTAGCTCAGAATAGAACTGGCTCTCAAATGAGGCTGCCGGACCACGTAGTTAGGTGGTTGGCGGTAGATTTTCAACTTGAATGTGGTAGCTAGCTAGCCGAACACAATAATGTAACACGCTATGGTTTTCTCCCGATCTTTTCCTTTACCGTTTTCTCATTACTGGGATTTGAATCCACGTCCGCGGTAACCACTGAGCTATCATCGCTACAAAAGTTTAAAAGACATATCGTCACCGAAACTATAGTCGATAATCCAACCTATTGTAACGAAAGTAATCTAGTACAGGAAAAACAAAAAAAAAACCTTCACCGATGGGTTTTTATTTTAGGGGTGAATATTATTCCGTGTTCAGGGAGAACCTGAAAATATCAACTGAAATATCTGGAACATCAACTGGAATATCAACTTTCAATAATTACGTTAAAAAGCAGTTTCCATTTACGGCCGCTATGGGCACTGTTCAACTCCATACACTTTACAAACTAATCTCGTTAAATTGATATGAAGGCTTGGTTTCATGATTTTTGTTATAAAATTATGGAGAATTTTACTTGCTTGCAGCAAAGAGGTCTGCGTACGTAATAGCAAATCATTTTATTGAAAATACCAAAAAAATAATAGAGAAATGAAGAAAATACTTGATTAAACAAATAGATTGTTTAGAATATACTGTAAAAATGAATAATATTATAGTTTATAGCCAAGAAATGTATTTGATTCCGCTGCTTTGAAAAGTGCCATCCTTCTCTATGTTGATAGAGAATCGAGTCCATAAAATGCATCAACAACAAATTCTGTTAAAATGTTAATGGAAGCGCCAAATTATTTTAGTACTTCCTGGAGCGGGATGCGTTATGTGCCCGAATAATAGTGCCGCTATGAAGCCTCATAGCGTCAATATGTTAAGTGGACTGTATCTGTTAATTCGCTGGGCACGCTGATTATAATTAAATTACGAGCGATAACACAGAGGAAAAGGAAGAATGGGAGACCACGCACCTTGACCTCGTTCCTCTCGTAAATAGTCCTTAATAGTAGTTAATTTATATTATTTCATGCACACGAGTGACGCCGATGATCGGTCGCGTTGCACTTTTTCGTTGATAACTATTATGGCGGTAGTTGGAAATATTAGGAATAGGGAGTGAGAAGGCCAGCAATCGCTCATTAAACATGTGTAAGAAAGTGATATGCATTAATTGCGAATCCTACCCTACCTAGCGGTAACAGATTTTTATTTTTATTTTTTATGTAACAGTAATGAAACTAACGAGACGCTCTCCTGATGTTAAGAGATAACGCGTGTCCATGACTATTGCAGCGATACACAGAACTTTGAGTAGTAAAACAAAGTCCAGGGCATCGCTGCCTTGGCGCTCATTATTTTGAGACTAGATGGTTAGTCTCAATAGCCCTGTAATTTCGCTAGCTGCAGTAGCCTTCAAATCGAAACACAGTAATGTTTACACACTACTGCTGAGCGGCAGAATATCTCATACTGCGGTGGTACCTACATAGACGACCTCCTGCTAAGGAAATCTACCACCAAATAAAATATAAGAACATCATTTAAAATATTAAATTTTAATCGGGTGTTAATAAAATCAAAAGTAACATCCTAAAAATAATTATTTGAAAATACATGAAGCCTTTACTTGATGGTTTTGTAAACGAAAATAATTAAAGTCACCTACGAATAAAATACAAATTATTCCTTCAAATTGTCTGAAAGCCCATGATTATTTACCCAAACATTTCCACCGACACAACACCGAAGGACACCGCTAATGGGATTAAAAATTTGATTACACGGTATTTACAGAAGGGCTAACTTATTTTAAGATTTAAATGAAGGCGCCTCTATTGCGTTTTCACAACCAGATCTATAGTTTTTTTCGGATATTTTTAGTTCCATCATTTCACCGACTTTCTTGAGACGTCGGTCGCGTTCAAATTGATGGCAAACGTCGATCTAAATGCCACTTGAGCGAATCAACAAGCCGTAGAGAAATCAAATAAAGTGAAAATTAAGTTTTTCACATGTTTCATTAACAAAAAAAGTAAAAATATTGACAGAAATTTTAATTATATTAGATTATGTATATACGTAGTTACGTACATCTATATCTTTAAACGAGCAATACATATATATATATATATATTCTGGATCTCGGAAACGGCTCCAACGATTTTCATGAAATTTAGTATCCAGGGGGTTTCGGGGGCTAATCTATATCTTTAAACGAGCAATTCTTGTTGAGCTAGGTTTCATTTTTAAAAAACGTCGTTTTATCTGAGTTTTCAGGCAATGAAAAACCGAGCAAAGCTCGGTCATCCAGGTACTTTCTATTAATACATTAATGGCGTTTGCGTACGTCATTCTTACGTAAGAATATCTATCATTTCGGCATAAAAGAGGAGACAGATAAACTACCTTAGAACAAAACAAACTCTTACAATTAGCACAAAAACGATCGAAAGAGCAAGTATCGAAAGAGTAAGGCAGCGCGTGTAAACGGACGAGTTGTTAACGAAGACTATTCTTTTACATATTCTGTTGATTTAAGTTAGTAGCTACACATTTTAGATAGATTGATAGACAAGCGCCTGTGCTGAAGGCAGGTGCAGTAAAGATACAGTAAATGTGATTCGATTCGACTTTCTTCGTACGAACCGCTAAACAATGAAAGTTGCCGCCCGAGTCGATGTTCACTGATAGAATCAATCAAGTCGCGAGTGAATCGGTTTTTTTTTTAAATGCTTTACAGGTTAGATTTTTGACCACAACTCACCTGATGTTAAGTGACGGTGTGGTCGAAGATGGTAAAGCACACCTAGCCTGGAATGGTACTGGCTTTTAAGTGAGGCTGCCGGAACACACCGTTAGATGCTTGGCGGTAGATTTTCAACTTGAAGGTGGTAGCTAGCCAGGCGAGTACTAGAAAGTTCCCGCTATGGTTTCCTCATGATGTTTTCCTTCACCGGCAGCTCAAGCTCATTGTTGGGGTTTGAACCCTCGCTCTTCGGCATGCAAACCGACCGCGCTAACCACTGAGCTATCTTTCTTCTAGGCAAGCGTGCTCCATCGTCGACCGCATCTTCGCTTAACATCAGGCGTGATGGCGGCCAATCGCAAACCTAAAATAGAAATTCAAAACTATTAGCAAAATAGTAGATTCAAAGTATTCAGTGATTATTTACCTGTGTGATGTGTAGTATTCATTATTGTTGTTTCATTGCCTGATCTAACTGTAATTATTTCTCATTTGCCACAAAGTTGCCACATCGAATAATCGACGACAATCATCGTCCTCGTAACCTACGACCACAAACTGGTTATCGCGCTCTACATTGACTCGACATCGACTCAACCCTTCATTCAAATACGACTACTGCATATTTCTAATCGTCATATTGTAGATTACGGCGGAATTTTAAGAGACAAAATACATGCATGGTCCTTGTATTGATCACGCGAGTAAGTTTTAAATTCGCCATCCTAAGCTCGATACGTTTAACATCTTCGATCATACCGTCACAAGATCATGTGAGTTATGATTAAATACCTAAACGTAAAACACATGATGACTTGATTGTTTTTTTTTTATTGTACGTAAGTATTTGAATTTGATACAATGTTGAAACGTACAAATTTAATGCATGTTATGATTTTTGCGTACTTATGATTTCACTGTGGTATAGCTTTTGTTCATACAATATTTAATTCTGCTCTAAGTAAGTACCAAATAAGACAACTATAAAACAATAATTACTTGGTGCCAAGGTAGTGTTATCCGAATCGGTAGGTATAGCGTCCATACAGAATAAAAAAAAAAAAAACACTTTTTATAGTTTACTAGCTAGGTGTTTGACCACAGCTCACCTGATGTTAAGCGACAGTGTGGTTGAAGACAGTAAAACATATCTAGCCTGGAATAGAACTGGCTAAAGTGAGGCTACTGAAACACAACGTTATGTGCTTGGCGGCAAAAAACTTAAGCATTTCTTTGAAGTCAATCCATTTTACAAATTAAGTGAAATATACATAATATGTCAATGAGGTTCTTGGAAACCTCATTTTTGTGTAACACATAAATGGAGTCTGCACTGTAAATAGAAGTATGTTCATTGTCATTTACTTAATAATTAATTATATAGTTAAATTTATTAAAGTATAATTGTAAGTAAAAAGTGACTTGCCTGTAACATTGTTATTTATGGCCAATAAATATTACTGATTACTGTATCTGATACAATTGCTTTACTCGAAGACGAGTCGGTGTTGGTGTCGGTGTCGAGTAAATACAGTGTGCCGTGATGATTAGTCCCCTCAGTAATGCCAGACGTATTAATTCTCCCGGTCTGTTTGCGTAACACCGAACTCCGATTAAACGGGCGATAAATAAATACTTAGCGTTTTAATCCATTTGCCAGAGACGATCTAATTCTGCGATAATAAGAAACTGGAAGAAAGGGACACTACAATGAAGATCACGGCACAGATTTTTAAATAAGTTAATAGTTACTACTTCGATTACGGGCCGTATTCGTCGGTACTTTCAATGTTTTTAAGTAGTGTTTGTTATACGTAGGGTCGTAAATACATGAGCTGCTAGATGAACTGATCCGACCACTCACTTTGTTCAGTTCAACTGTAGAGCAGTGTATACACCTTGTTCAGAACTCCACATGAAATATTAGGTAATTTATTTAGTGTATAAATAAAAAAGTCCGTAACAAGACAAGTTTTTTTTCGATCATATCAAATGTCTCCAATAACAACGGCATCTATATTACTACTAAATAGTATTGGTTCGCTGTTTTGGATACACTTCTTTGTTTTGAATATCGTCGAACATTTCACACAGCGCCATCTAGCCCCAAACTAAGCAAAGCTTGCATTATGGGAACCAGATAACTAATAGAATACTTATTTACTTTTTTTTGTAAATACATATTTATAACACTTACAGCACACCCAGTCATATGTAGAACAAACATTTATCGTTATGTAAATGTTTGTTCTTGTGAGAATCGAACCTACGCCCTACAGCTTCAAGAGCAGACATTCTAACAAACGAGCTTACAAGGCGGTACATAATTATAATTATGTAGTTAAATTTGAACGAATTCAATACAACTCCAAATTTATATATATATTGTTCATTCTTTTAAATAATAAAAATACTCGAATGAAGATTGGATACTTTTTAACTTGGAATAATAATAATAATTGATAAAAAATCAAATTCGGAAAAAGATTTTTATAACTACACCATTATGTACCTTCATACTTTTAACACTTTTTAATGAATTGTTAATATCATAAAAATAATATCATTTAATCACACAAATACTAAGATTAGTTTTGTAGTAGGTATTTATTTCTACGTTTCGTTCATTTAAGTAAAAAAAATTCATAAAACAAACATAATTATATGAAGTCGATAGATAAGGACCAATAAGATCTCGATGCATGCATAACGTGATTATAACACATTTTTGTTTTACTTATGTTACTTACTTTTACTTAGGATGTGGCCGAAACTATAGCGGGAGTATCCGATATATGTATAATTGTATATGTATAATTCAACATGAATAATCCCGCATAAGTAAAACAAAAATCTCAATATTCACTATTAAAATACTGATGCATTCAAAACCAAACGTCATCGGTGTGCATCGTCCAACAAATTAAAATTATCGTTGGCATGTACACCAAACCCCGTTTTAAACTTAAATTATAAACCAGCAAAATTTAAAAATAGACTTTACCATTATACCAGTTTAAAAAGAAAATTTTCCTCCAAGAATAAGAAGTAATAAGCAGTTTTCTTTCGCGCCAAAATTGTCTCTCATAATAGCGTCGGTGGGAAGATAGCGCTCCCGACATAAAAAGAGATAAACGACCTCACTCTCTATTATTTTTGCACTTTCACAAAGGCAATGTGTGCACCTGCCTTTGTCTCTTTCTAACCCGTTGCCTCAAACCCCTTCTGTCTCGGATGCGAGTGAAAAACAAAAAATTTCCTCCCATCCCACCCTCTACTAATGTTCGTTGAACAGACCAGGCAAAGAGCCACCTTTTCATTTACTTGAAAACTTAATACATGTCAATTAAAATTTTATTAAAACCTCCATTGAGGCGCACTCGAATGTGTATGATGAGTTTATTAACATTTTAATAATACTCGTAGTTCATTATGAAAGATAATTTTCTATATAATAGACACAAGTTGCTTTGCTGAAAGCTTGGTTTATTACGAACTTACAAAATTTAAAAAAAAACTACGAAGTATAGGAAGAAAAATGGAGTGTTGACGGCCACTAGCTAGGGTTGCTTGATGAAGGAAGCGGATTCAAGCTCCAACAATATTTTTGAATGTTTAGACGATAATAGAGTCACTACTCACTGGATAAAAAAGGAGGAGGTTCTCAATTCGGTTGTATTGTTTCTTTTTTAAAATTTTTGTTACCTTAGAACTCCATCTATCTTCTATCTAAATCTAAATATATATAACTAAAAGGTGACTGACTGACTGACTGACTGACTGACTGACTGACTGACATAGTGATCTATCAACGCACAGCCCAAACCACTGGACGGATCGGGCTGAAATTTGGCATGCAGGTAGGTGTTATGACGTAGGCATCCGCTAAGAAAGGATTTTGATTAATTATATCCCCAAGGGGATAAAATAGGGGATGAAACTTTGTCAATTTTAAACTGAGGCTGAGACTTTGCATGCATAAAGCTACTATGACGTAGGCATCTAGCGCGGGTGAAACCGCGGGGCACAGCTAGTTTTTTATAAACCGATTTAGAAAATTACTTTTTATTTTAACGGATACACTTTCAGATTAGTCCCATAGAAATTTTATCAAAAACGGTTCCGTAGTTTGGTTTTTACACTAAAATATGTCATACGAGTAAACAAAAATGCGTATTTTACTTTCCTGTAACTTTTCAGTTTAATCACTTAAATAGTCCCAATACACCTTCCGGTTTCGTCATCAGATGATGATAAAGCCAGAAAGCAGCCATCGGAACTCCGTATTAAAACAATGTAACCTAGCTTAGAAGTAAATAAGTAATTTAAGTAAATTCGGTTGTTCTTTTTTGTAAAGATTATCTGTTATATCGATTTGCGTACCGGATCCCAATATCTTCACCGGACATCAAGAGAACTATGGTCAAACTCCTAACCAGACAAACAACGTGCGAGCAATTAAATAAGTATTAATATTTTAAGCACCTATTAATTTAGTATAAGTGAGAAATAGATTTAAATATTTAATAGGTACATCAACAACTTAAAGCTTCGATCGCCTATTTAATAAACAACTCCGTAATACGTCCAACCTAAATGAGGAATATTTACCCAACCGAAATTGATAATGCCATAAAACAGGCATAAAAGCGTGAAGAGGCTACAAAAAAATTTATTGCTCGACAGTGTGAGTGCGACCTTCTTTGTTGGCATTGTGTCGCCATTCTGGTGCGACAATGGCGCGCTGTTTTGGCGGGAGAAAAAGGCGGGAACGACGTTATCATCGGGCGCCATTACCGCGGCTTATCAGCGCCGCTTCCGCACAAGACGCGCGCCCCTTTTTCTTTACGGTCACGTCTGGCGCCCCTCAGGTGGAGATAGCCGCTCTACGTGCTACGGGTGCTGTTTTGTTTTACATCTTTGGGGCGAAATAAAGAACGAGCGATATCATGATTGAAGATTAGATGGGCATAAATTTTCATGATTGCCGATATCTAAAATATGAATTAAGAATACCGAACACTACAAGAATACTTGTATACTGTGTACAAGTACTGCTCTGCAGTTGAACTTAACGAAATGAGTGTTCGGATTATGGCATCTAGTACCTACTCTAGTATGAAGGTAGAACATAATTATATTTCACAGTGCGCTTTTACAATTTTTAGCGCACATAAAATCAAGTATGGCAGCCAACTCGTATGTTTGTGAACGATTATCATCACTCAAGAAGCAAGAAAGTCAGCAGCTTTTTCCGTTCCTTAGGCGTGTAAGAGAAACGTAGAGTCAAATCGTTTGGTAAGTACGTATGTAAGGAAAATCCACGATGCATACATAAATGGTAGTGGGTAGTCTTTCTATTTGTCATATAGTAAAAAGAGAATGGAAAATAATCCTGTAGAAAATTATGAAACTTTTAAATATATGTATATATTAAATACATAGAATTCCTTAGGGTTTTCAGCTAATAATCATGTAGGTATGTATTTGTATGGAAATCGTTGAAAACGTAAACACCACACGTCGTCGGTCTATATACAGCGATATAAACGCCACACGTACATATTTCAATGTTAGTACTAACCACTCAAATAAACACAGCCCAGCATTCACCCACCCAATAATAAAAAATAAAGCGTTCTTTGTGACCCTCGTAAGGAAACTCAATGGAGTGGAGTGCTAAGGTGGGAAATCAGCGAGTTTGTGTCGGCCCCGCGAAGAAAGCACTTTTTATTTGGCTTAAAGTAATTATTGTGTTTTGTGAAAGAGTTTGTTAGTAGACCATTCAGGGAGACGCGGACCCTGTCTTGAGACAGGGCCGAATTGAGAGCGGGACAAGTCGAAAATTCGTCTTGAAATGTACATCTTTTTTTTATGTCAAAAAGCGGAAACAAGCTACGGGCCATCTGATGGTAAGTGGTAACCGCCGCCTATAGACACCTACCTAAACCCGGAGTATTGTTAATGCATTGCCTACCTTTAAGGACCCTTTTCGCCCTTTGTTTAAAGCGAGGTATATCAAAATTCGGTGTTGGTGAGCCATAAAACAGGTGCGCGGAGGAAATAGTCACTTGAATCGAGCAGTACGAGACTTCCAAGCGCATCTCTAATATGTGGTGGCACTGTTGGCATACATAAAAATAAAACTGACATAATAAAACAAATCTCACACGAGTGGCTGTAATTTATTTACTATCTATTATAGTTACCTAACTAAATAGCGTAATTTTAATTCTATTTTTCTTTATTACTTTATAATCTGGTTCCCATAGCACCTACAAGCTTTTTATAGTTTGGGAATTGTCCTAGGATAGTTATTTATTAAATATCTCATTACATCTCTTATGCTTTAAAATTTTTGCGTATGATGTACTAAGCGTGATGTACTTTTTGATGTAAGCGACTTATCCCTAAATATCAAAATATGAGGTTTCTAAACCTCATTTGTATTCCCTAATACAAGAAAATTGTACCCTATGAAAATAAATACCCACCCTTAGTCCCATCCAGCGCCACCCCCGGAATATTCTTGTTTTCCCGAGTTTTCTCAGCTTTTCTTCGGGTTTTCTTTCGTTTGGCTCCTTAATTAGCTCATTCATCCCGCCCCATCCCTCCCCTCACCCCTAATGATCCTGTTTATTGAAAGCACTTTTTATATTTCATTTTCACGACTCGAATGGAGTATTTAGTGAGCATTTAACGCAAGTCGACGGTTTGTGCTGAACAAGGAGCGCTTGTAATGAAGCGAGTTTGCCTTTGTTTGCTAATTTTATTTTCTGAAGCGTGGGTTCACGAAATTGACAAATCAAGGTAGGTGGGTAAAGTTACGTTATACGAAGGTTTTATAATGTAGCCTAATAGATTACGTGGGATGTTGATTTTTGTATTCGAATACCATGGTATACAATTACGTCACTACGGTAAAAGTTGACCAATTTACATATCGCTTAATTTGAAAGGTAAGTACATATAAGTGTACAGTTATTTTTACACGACTACCCAAATAAGGAGTGGAATGTTTTCAGCGTTCATGTATGTATGTGAGTTTCTTTATTACATTATAACATATAAATGCCTGTACAGATTTGGATGTATAGGGTATCGTTAGAATCCTTACATTATCCCGAGAGACACTTGCTATACATTTGTATTAGTGTGCACCCGTGTTTTTTAAATTTTCTAGCTTTTTTTATGTAATGAAACGAACGATACGTTCTCTTGATGGTAAGATATAACATATGTACATGGCCATTGCAACAATTATAGTCAGAACTTTGAGTAATAAATCAAAGTCCAGGACATCACTGCTTTGGCGTTCATTACTTTGAGATTAGATGGTTAGTGTCAACAGCCTTGTAATTTCGCAACCTGCAGGAACCCTTCAAACCGGAACACAGTAATGTTTGCACACTACTGCTTGGTTGTAGAATATCTGGTACTGCGGTGGTACCTACCTAGACGAACTCCTAAGAAAATCTATTACCTACTAAGTAAAAACCAATTCATAATCCCTACCACAAAAAAAACCGTATATGTTGAAAATTTGCGCACGTTTTATTACATATGCTTAGATAGGTACGTCTATTTACTTAGTGCCTACATAGGTCACAAATCACGTCAAAGTTTAACCGTTAACGAAGCTGCAAAGTTATATCAGCATCGCAGTAAGTTACACGAGCAGTTAATTCAGATTTAATTCATTAAACAACTTGTTATAAGCGCGTGTTAAGCTGTTTAACTGACTCGAGTTCACAAGATGTTTGTACACGGATGTAGAGATAGGAGCGGGATTCCTGCTAGATGTGCCTTGTTTAATTTGTTTTAGATTTGTCGAAAGAACATTCTAGAGACAAATCTGAAAAAAGATTTTAATTCAATAACTGTCTAGTGATAGACGCAAATGACTGCCCTGTTAGCTCATAATTATTTTACTCGCAATAGTTCTGGTTTCTAAACTGTAGGCCTTCCATAACAAAAATAATATTACATGGTTACCATAGGATAAGCTTTACTTAGTTTGGGGCTATGAAGCGCTGTTTGAAAATAACGTCCAAAATTTATTTAAAAAAAATAAAAAACTAATTATTGTGCTTCATTTTTACTAAATAAAGTCTTTAGGTAATATTATAGACTATCAGCTATGCTTGCTATTTCTCAAAGGGATCGTATTGTTCGTATCCGTTTTCATTTTTCTGGGTTCCTGTGTCTATGTTTTCCTTTTTACCGGCAGCTCAAGCTCATTTTTAGGGTTCGAACCAACGCCCATCGGCGTGTCTTTCGACCCCGCCAACCATTGAGCTATCATCGCTGCATAGCTAATCACTACTCTTAATGATGGCAGCGCAAAGATAACTCCAAAGATTTCCAATATTCCTAAGTGTATAACATCTGCGTGCATCTACTGCCGATTATACTTAAATCTAATTCAAATCTTGCAAAGTTGCCACGACTTTATAATTTCACAGCCACTTCCACAGAATCCTAGATCTTTGTACCGCGAAATATCTCGCGGGGAGGCTGTCGGAAATCACCCTCAATCTAAATTACTGTGCAAGTTGCGAGCTAATCTTAATCAGAGCGGTAAGTTTTTCAATATACCACGCTTATCTGTCTCTCGTAAATATGGAATAATTAGACACGAAATGGAAATTCTGTAAGATAATGTAGAATGAAATCAAAAACGTGAAGTCTGGAACTTGAAATATTTTCTAAGCCATATTTTAAGAACATTTATGATTTAAAGTAACAATATTTTTAAAATGATTTAATGAGTAAAATGAAATTTCCAGTCGTAAAAAACTTTTATATTTTTTTCTTGCCTAACTGTTACTTAGGTAATTGAAATAAGTTTTATAAGCAAAGAATAGATGCCATTTTTCCGACAAAAAATTATAATTTATGAATTAGCTAAATTTATTAAATCATACTAGGTATATCCTTAAACTAAAGCCTTTAAGGATATTGTGTGATTCAATAAATGTTCATTTTATTAATTACACCAAAGTTCATATTAACATTTAAAATAATCAAAATCATAGCACGTGTCAATATTTATAATGAAATGTCAATATAATAATATGTCAAATGTAAATTATGTCAAAATAAGTAAATGTTAATTTAAAAAAATACTTACTAGTACGTATTTTTATTTTTCAATAATCTCTTTAAGTAATCGTCAAAATCATAAAACAAGGTCTCTTGAAGCCAAGATCTTAATTAGCTTAGTTCTGAAGCACGCGATGGAAGGTGCATTCCGAACGGAAGCAGTTGCCCCAGAATGTATACTGACTTCTCCAACTTAACGAGCCGATGCAACAGCATTACAACATAGTTGGTCTTTATTTTTATTACTGCGAAGATCTATCGTACCTACATTGGACGTCCCTGCGTTGATTTTTATCAATGGTATATAGTAAAAGTTACACATACTCTTGATTTCGACCACGTTAATCGACACTTGTCTATGTAATCGATCCATCCTAACTGCAGAGCGGATTAATTCAACCTACCACCTCTCCACGCGAGCAGCCATCGAGCGATGGTATCGACATTCAATCTCCTGCCGCACTAATCACCACGATGGGAGATAAAAGTTAACCCATTTACGGTAATTAGAGCTCGCGACATCTGCACAGCTCGCTGCCTACTGATATTTAAACAGTACTCGTATTACAGCACGGATATGATTGGTACTTCAAAATAATCTATGAAAGATGGTAACTATGGAAACTTTGGTAAGTGACGTGGTTTTAACATATGTTGTTTTACTTATGCGGGGTTACTCACCTTTTTTATGGATGACATGATGGTGTTTTACCACAGCTCACTTGATGTTAAGTGACGGTGTGGTCGAAGATTGTATAGCGCAACTAGCCTGATATGGAACCGGCTCTCAAGTGAGGCTGCCGGAACACACTGTTAAGTGTGGCGGCAGATTTTTAACTTGAAGGTGGTAGCTAGCTAATGGAGTATTAGAAAATACCCTACCACCATGCTATGGTTTCCTCACACCATTTTCTTTTACCGATAGCTCAACCTCATTATAGAGATTTCTTCGCTATACAACTACAGCGTTCTAAGATGTCTGAGGCCTTAACTATGTATTAAAAATATTTAGCATTTAAATTTGTTTTGGTGGCAAATATTACATTAACTAAAACTTTATCAGTGACAAACAATCAATCTTCTTGGTACTAATTGTTTAGCTATGAATTGAACAAAGAACATCGAGCGTTTTGCGTCCCAGTATCTACTACTAGCGCCATCTATCGAAATCTTTATTACCATCAGCTGTTACAAATAATTATACAACTATTGTGAATAAAGAAACACTTTTAATATTCCCAATTTATTTCCAACAATAATAAAATTATCTAGATACAATATTAGCAACAAAACAACTACAGATAAAACCGTACCAAAAACAAGTACAATGTGCGCTTAACCTACGAACAACCCATTGTCCCACATGATAGACCAACGCGACAACGCGATGCGATAATATAGTCTTTGTTCCTACTTCGCACACGTGGCTTAGGCGATGACGTAGATCCAATGGGTTAGCATATTAATTTGCGAGATTCACGTATGTACCTAGTGAGTAAACGGATAGGAAAATTTATGGCAATAGATACAGCTGGCAGGAATAAATACGAAACAAAAAAAAAATATTCTTGCAAAAAAGTTTGTTATTGTCGTAGTATATGTAACGACTGATAAGTTGTATCGAAATTTTGGCGGGATAAAAAAAAATATGCTGCATTATACTGTTTTTTAAAACTCGTGTTGTTTCGATTTGGGTCTATCTTAAAAACGTTGCTTAAAATTTATCAATAATTTTAATGACTTTGTCAAATGTCATTAAATATAAATACTAAAAACGTGACAACACGGGCGAAAACGTGACATGCTACTTTAAGAATAGATTTACTTTAACCAACTTGTTAAAGCTAGCCTATGATTTAAAGTAGTCACTTAATGAAACAAAAACGTTTAATTAGGTGGAAAATTACGTGCACTAATGTGGGAAATTGTAACAATATAGTAATATTTTTTTCGACCCTTTTCAAGATTTTCTGGTCGGTTGTAGCAAATTCGGTGGGGGCCGCCAGACCCCTCTTAACCCGCTACCCCTTTTGTGTCGTTTTAAAAATCTGTTGAAGCTTATAGTAAAGTCGCCACGACTTTGCTAGAACAAGGACTTGACCGCGATTGGTTTTGTATGACTTTGTGACTATTTGATCCTTTGTCACCGAAACGATTAAAATTTTCCAAGTATTGGACACTAGCAGAAACACAAATTAAATCAAATGATATACATCTCTGTGGGAAGACTAAACGATAATTGATTGAATCAGGCGTTACTTTGCAAAAGTCCAAACGAAGACTAAACGATGCCAAATACCTACAAAAAAAGTCGCGTCGCGTCACATATTGTCGCTTTTCGTCACTCACGTAGGACAATGGTAATGCAGCACCAGCTAGCTCCGAATTACATATCGCAATAGCTCCAAGAAAACACTTTTTATAGGCACTATTATACTACAATTTTAAGAAACCCTTGAACAGCAACAATCGCCACTGTTGCTGTTATTGTATACATTTAGGCAAGCGTCACTCTTTCTATTGACCACATGATATTTTTACGAATTCAATTAGTTTATTAATTAATTAATATAAAAATTGACATTATTTAATAAGTATGTAAATCTATTTTATAAAAATTTTGCACACCCTATTCTGGGTTAAGTTTGTTCTATGCGGCTTTTTAATTTATGTACCAACATTTTGAGACCTGTACTTAGCAAATAAATACATTTTGATTTTAAAGTTGTGCCCGTAAAATTGTCCGTTATAAAAAAAACAATGACCCCCTTTCGATATAGTGCAGCCCAAGCTTATAACCTCAAATACAAGCAAAACATCAAATCTATCCGTCGCATCGTTGCTGCTTGACAGAAAGTACTAACAAATATAATTAGTAAGGAATGACAGACAGAGAAAAAGAGATAAATTGTATTTTCTTCTCTTTTGCTCTTGTGTCATATTAACATTGTCTTTCATAATAGCTTAAGGCGCTTCGCATACAGCCGTGGCTAGGTAGGGTGACTTTCTATATCAGCTTATAGCTACGAGAATAAAATGTTTGCTCTTAAGCTAATGTAACCCTTTGCCTTTGCTGCTGGTTCGCGATCAGTCTTTGTTCTGGAGACAGAGACTCTCCTCGGAATCTCTTGTATCTGAAACAATAGAAGTACATTAATACCTCATATCATAGTAGTTCATTGGATTCCTCTATCATGATAATAATAAAACAAGATAATTTGATCAACGAGTTATTAACGTCTTATAAATAAAAATAAAAGCTATGGATCCAGATCTAATAGATCTTTGAGTAAAAAAAAAGTATCTAACCAAGCCGCCAAGCATCTAACGGTGTGTTCCGATAGCCTCACTTGAGAGCCAGTTCCATTCCAGGCTAGGTGTGCTTTACCATATTCGACCATACCGTCACTTAACATCAGGAGAGTTGTGGTAAAACGTCTAGCCTGTCAGCCGTTAAAAAAAAACTACTGCTTGGCGGCAAAGTATCTGGTACTGTGGTGGTAACTACCTAGCCTAGCCCGCAGCTTGTTTTCATGCGGCCCGCAACGCATGTTTTAATCAGAAAATAGTTTTGTACATAAATAGTTGGGATGGCGAGTGGCGTCTGGCAACAACGAATGTTGGCGTCGATATCGATATTATTGCTAAAGATAAATTAACGAAGAACCAATAAACATATAAAGAAATGATTACCATGTATTTTTTTACTTGAAAACTGAATATATTTTTGTCTGCGGCCCTCCAGCTTTTGTAGTAAATATAATTAGCCCGCGAAGGTATGTAGTTTGGACAGCCCTGACCTTGACAACCACTATGACTACGACGACTAGAGATGGCGCATTTACGCTGCATAGCGCAAGTCTTCTTGACTGTGAGTGACTTACATAGTGTCGTAGAACACCCGCTGTTCTCTGGAGAGCGAGGGCTTCGTTTCCTGTAGGGCTTCATCAATATCCTTCTGGAACACCACCACTGACTCCAACGCTTTACTTTCGCATGTTT
Organism: Biston stratarius; assembly: GCA_950106695.1. Classification (NCBI taxonomy): domain Eukaryota; kingdom Metazoa; phylum Arthropoda; class Insecta; order Lepidoptera; family Geometridae; genus Biston; species Biston stratarius. Next base: position 9,781,142 of record OX467115.1, on the reverse strand, counting down.
CCTGGAAATACGACAACCATCAATATATCAGATTGTACGCTCGGGATGTACGACTGAAGAAAAGATGCTCATGTATTTGGTCATTTGATTTTTTTCACGATTCCGTTCCTCCTTTTTTATGGTTGACAGGTTAGGTTAGGTCATCCAGTATTTGTTTTTATTTTCGATAGTTTCTTTCTCTCTCTTACTTTTTTCTGTTTATTTTTCTTTCCCTCTCTCTCTCTCTCTCTCTCTCTCTTTATTTCTTTCTTTTTCTTAATTAATTGTATTTGTAAGTTATGTTTTAATCTTTTTATATTGACCATAATGTTTTTTTGTTATTGTACCAATGACTAATTTTATTATTGTATTATTAATTAATGTAAGAGGCTTTTTTCTAGCCGTTTTAATTAAATAAATAATAAATAAAATAATTCTTTCTTTCTCTCTCTTAACATAAACTATCATAAATATATAATGAGAAGAACGATCGTATACTCGATTATATTTACTTGGTGGTAGATTTCCTTAGCAGCAGGTTGTCTAGATAGATACCACCGCAGTACCAGATATTTTCCCGCCAAACAGTAGTGTGCAAACGTTACTGTGTTCCGGCTTGAAGGGTACTGCAGCTAGCGACACAAGGCTGTTGAGACGAACCATCGAAAGTCTCAAAATAATGAGCGCCAGAGCAGCGATGCCCTGAACTTTATTTTGCTACTCAAAGTTCAATTAAACATAGTGTACATATAACAACAACTAACAACTAATAACCATCAACAAACAACTAACAACAAACCACAACTAGTCGTAATAGACTCCCAGTAATCAATGTGCCTTACCAGCTGCTTCTCGAGCCGTCCCAGCTGAGCAGTGACGAGTAGAGACTTCAGGTCAGCGGGCGAGTACCCCTCGGTGACATCCGCCAGCTCTTGGAGATCCACTTTCTCGTCAACTACTACGCTCTTCGTCAATGTTCGGAGAACTTCGTAACGCTCGTGCTGTGGACAAAACAAATTCTTCATTAATACTTTATTGATTACGACTACATTACCTCATTTGGTAGTTGATTTGCTTACTGAGATGTGGAGCGTGGATTCAATCCTCACCCAGGACAAAGCATTTTTTTGTATCATTAGTGTAATTCGTTTTATGCGATACTAATTTGATATATATAAATACGTGATAAAAACACGTAAAACGTTTTTTTTTTGGCTGGCAGGATTGGTTTTTGACCACAGTTCACCTGATGTTAAGTGACGGTGTGGTCGAAGATGGTAAAGCACACCTAGCCTAGAATGGAACTGTCTCTCAACACACTGTTATGTATTTGGCGACAAATTTTCAACTTAAGGGTGGTAGCTATCCAGCCGAGTACCAGAAAGTACCCTTCCACCATGCTATGCTTTCCTCACGAAGCTTTCCTTCACCGCTCAAGCTTATTGTTGGGATTTGAACCCACGCCCTTTGGCATGTAAACCGACCGCGCTAACCACTGAGTTATCATCACTACATAGCTTTTCACAAATGTTTATTGATATATTCTTTATGCAACGGCCAGTTTAATGTACTAATTGAAAAAAAAAACGCTATACCCCTATAGCAATAACTTTACCATTTGAGTATAACGTAAGCAGAATTTTAATAAATAAATAAATAGTGGTTTAATTAGCAGCCATGTCGCTAAAGCGAGGTGTGCCGATAACAAGAAAAACAAACAATCAGCATAATTTATATAACTTTGCTAACATTATCACCATTCAAATCGCTTATCCCCAATGTCGTCAAAAATAAGCAAACGAACGAACTTGAACGGCCCCCAGTACGTAAATACAGACCGTGTCAGGTAGATGTGTATAGACGTGCGTCTGCAGACGACCGGCTCTGAGCAGCGCGGGGTCCACGAGGTCGGGGCGCGAGGTGGCGCACAGCACGGGGCCGCGCGCGCCGCCCTCCGCGCCGTCCAGCCGCGCTAGCAGCTGGTTCACCACGCGGTCCGTCACGCCGGTCGAATCGTGACCACGCCTGGGCAAATTAAACTTATTGCAATACCACAAAACTCACTTCAAATAAGGAAGAAATGTTCAATTCTGTAGTTTTTTTAATGTTTCACATCATCAGCCATAGGATGTCCACTGCTGGACATAGGCCTCCTCCTGGGGACGGGTTTTGGCAATACTCGCCACGCTTGGCAGGCGGGTTGGCGAGCACAGTTAGGTGTAATTGTTCAAGGAAGTCGCTGCTGCCCATCTTCTTTTACATCCCTTAGCCGACTCTTACGGCAACCACGGGTAGAGAGGGTGGGGTACAATTCTTACGCCGGCACTACCACGGCACTGTTGTAAAACGGCGATGGTAAATTTAGGTCATGTAGTTCTTGGGCACACTCACTGTAGTGTATACGATAATAACCGACAGACTAACCACGTCACGCCGGTGTGCTAAACTCTGAAGCTTCAAATTTACCATCGAATCGTCATTTATAAGCCCTTCATCATCGTCATTTATAAATCCTTTCAATGGAATCGGAAGGTATGGAATTTAAGGTCGCCAGTTGTCTACTGTCACCTGTTAACTACTTAAGTTTATTTCTTCCGTGTTGTACATATTTTTTTAAATAAATGTTTTTTTTTTTTTTTTTAAAGAGTTTATCAAGCAATCCAAAGCAAAGCAAAATTAGCAGATCTGTGGCAAAAATTCACAAAATAATCCATAAATGATCGAAATTGAGCTTGATAAAGGATTAAGAGCTGTCCTGACTGAACTGTGTTATTACGGAGTTCCAGTGCCTACCTTCTGGCTTAATCTGCCCAACTGGGTGTTTCTTGTTGGATACAATCTAGGTGCGAGTCGCGAGTGAATAAGTTTTTTCTAGGCAAGCGTGTTCCATCGTAAACCGTATCTTCTTTAAACATCACTTGAGATGACGGTCAAATGCATGCCTATTTGTAGAAAAAAATAAAAAGGGTATTTTTTTTTCAGACAATCAAAGAACTAACATTATATAGCGCTTATACAGCTACCTAGCCGGCTTTGTCTCAACAAATTAACAATATTCGGTTGGTTTTACTTATCTGTTATAAACATCTGATAACTTTGACATGAAAATATATTTATAAGCAATACTGCTTCCGAAAGTTCTTTTTTTTTTAAATAGATTAAATAACTTACTTGGGCGCTAAACTGTCGAACTCGTCGAAGAAAAGTATGCAAGGTCGCTGCATATCCGCTCTGGGAACAAAAGATAACATTTGAGTGCCTTGATAGCGCTATATAGTGACTTTCACCTAAATCCATTAAGCCGTACAGCGTAAAGTATACACACAAACAAGTCGTTTAATATCGAAAATAATTTATGAACTTCAAATTAAAAATGTAAATCTAATACGACGATAAATCGGTGCAGTGTTGTTGATCCACCAAAAATGGTTCAAAAGTAAACGTAACGCTACACTACGTATATAATGCAACCGATACGAGATGTTCAATTCCACATTACGCAAAATTTCAAGATATCACCCAATCCATGGTAATAAAAGATTATGGAAACCGCAGTGGCTTTATACTAGATGTGCGTCATTGATGCACAATTATTCAAAATACTTGTAAATATGTATAATACTAACTTACCAAATACACTTCTAAATTGTCAAATACATCTTAACAAATATAACACTAACTTTTAAAATACAAAACTATCTTGCCAAATGACACTATTAACTTGACAAACACTACACTAACTTTTAAAATACTTAACCGTATTATACACTATTAACTTGTCAAATACAATACATACTAAATTTTAAAATACATTACTAATTTGTCAAATATACTACTATCTTGTCAAATACAATACTACATTTTCAAATACACTATTAACTTTTCAAATACAATACTAACTTGTCAAATACATCCCTGACGGCCGCCTCGCTTTGCCCTATGTACTTGGAGAGTAGCTCGGGCCCCTTCACAGTGATCATGCGCATGTTGGACATGCGCGCGAGACACGACCCGATGTGGGACTTGCCGGTGCCGGGCGGCCCGTATAGCAGGATGCCGCACGACTGGGACGGGAATAGCGCCGGGTACTGTATTGGAGAGAGATAGACAACTTCAGATACACATTTATTTAACAAGTTTTATATTAGAAAACTAAAACACGACTTTTATATGACACGCTATATTTTTTTTTAATGTTTGATAAGCTAGGTATTCTTGACCACAAATCGAGCACAAAATTAAATTACACATTTTAAAGCAAAAATTTAAATTTTACCATTAGTGGCCAAAATATAGATTCCGTTAACGTTTGCTTGACCTCTTCAAGTCCTCCGACAGGTCCCCAGATGTCAAATGCGCTGGCTTTCTCCTCGTCTCTCGTGACATCTTCTATAAGACGAGGCTTGGATTCCTCTGGGTAGGACTCTATAAAAAAAATGGATTCATTCATTTTCAAGCTCGCTCGTCAATGGTTCTGTAATGGAAATTTATGGAAACCTGCTTTTTTAAGCTAAAAACGAAATGTCTTAAAATTAGTGGCAAATAAACAAATTCAACGCCTTAAATAAAAAAAAGAACAACAATTACTACTAACGTTTTGCCTTGACAGCTTTAAATATCCTCTTGTTAAGATAGTCTGTGATCTCGCGCACGCTATGGCCAGCCGTGGCCATGGCCAGTTTGATGATATCGTCGTCATCCACCGCAAACTGCTCCCGAATCTTATCGTTTAACAAGTGCTTGAACAAATCTATTCGCTCCTCCTGAAAGAAGCCATTTTATATTAGTAGTTAGAAAATATAGTCCGAAGTAAAGAAATATAGATTAAATTTAATGCGTATAAGTCTGCATATGACTTCCAACTTGCCTAATGGCAAACTATGACATGGTCGAAGATAAAACACTTTTTTTTTTTAAATGTAAAAGTTACGAGACGCTCTCCTGATGATAAGAGATAATGCATGTCTATGACCATTGCAGCGATGCTCAGAACTATGAATAACAAAACAAAGTTTTAGGCACCACTGCTTTCGCGCTCATTACTTTGAGACATGGAAGCCGGTAGCTTGTTTCATTCCTTGACTGTATGGATGGGAATTGGGAAGTCAAAATGTAAGTACATATACATATATTTATGTAAAACCTGTATAAACATACAGGGTTACAAGCTTGGGGTGTAGATACTGAAATCAGGTAAAAAAACATCAGCTTTATTATAGAAAACTGATATATGTTAACCCTTGACCAAACATATGTAATATAATCAATGGAGTTTTTTGAGAGATCGAGAATTTTCCTTAACGTGTTCAGGGTTGTATTACCAAAATTATACTGCTTTTTTATCATCTTCGTTGTAAACATTACAACTTTTGACACAGTTTAACAAAAGTCAAATGTTAACAACAAGTATTCAACAGGGTGACCTTATCTCATAAAGCAACTATAAATATATATTGTAGAATGAAAACTTGGTTATAAATAAAACCTACTTGTTCCAGCTCAGGTAAATTGAAGTGAGCGGTGAACAGTGGTTTCCCATTGAACTGCCTCAGCACTGGGTGGAGGGCCTTTGCGCTGAGTGACGTCATCAGCACGCATACACCCGCACACGACTGGAGAATATTTTTTATCACTACTGCTAGTCTAAAAGAAAAGTGATAAGTGATGGTGATAAGTCACATATAAAAAAAATATCCTAGACAATTTTTATCCCACTTTAATAAATAATTATGAACAACTGCTATGCCTTTAGTATTGAGTAACAACTTCTTAGTGAGCTTTGGTAACAAGCTACATCTTACGCTCCTTTGGTAACAAGAGACATTATACAAACCTTTAGTAACAAGTGACAAATTACTCTAATTTTGCAACAAGTGACATTTTACTCACCTTTGGTAATAAGCGATGTCTTGTGGCGACAAGCCCTCCAAATGTGGCGGCACGAGCGCATCCACGTCATCACATATCAGAACAGCTGGGCTGCGCTCCTGACATGCCAGTACCGCACGCCCCAGGGTTTCAGGTATGTCCTTTCGGCCCCTGAGCGAACGGCAATGCACAATGTGCGACCATACTGTCAGCTCTTTTTGCACTATGTGGCAGAGTGAGGACTTGCCTATGCCACTTAGTCCTAAAAAAGGGAAAAAATTTACATTAAAAAAATTCTGCATTTGTAATAATATCACTGTGATTATTCATAATTAGTATAGTATATTTTTTAGGATGGAAAAGTCTTCTTAAATGTATTTTATAATGTAAGTTCTGAGTTTTCTAAGTCTACACATTATAAAGGTTATGCAAAATGATGATAGTACTAATTTAAAAAGAGCTATGAATATACTTCATTATTAAACAATTTTTACCACAAAACCAACTGTAAAATTGTTATAAAAAAAACAGCTTTCCAATAGAAAAATCAATGCAGACAATGTAATGTAGCAGCTGTTTTGCGATATTGGTAAAATTGGTTGAGTAATAAAAAGAATTCATAAGGATGAGAAAAATTAATTATTTTTGACTTAATAACAAAATGGTTTTAGTATAGACACACATTTTTATTTTACTTATGTGGGATTATTCATGCCTTCATCACTATAGTTGGAGTATTGGATATAATAAAAAGTGAATAATCCCGCATAAGTAAAACAAAAATGTGTCAAAACCATGTCAGTTTCCATAGTAAAACAGTATACAGTTAATATTTATATAATAACGGCTTACCAGTTACTAATACATTGCTCTTTATCTCTGAAGTACCTTTAAAACTGGCCTCTCTATGAATCTCAAAATAAATATGTGAAATTACTTTCTCAACTAACAACTCCACAGATTTCATTGTTCTACAAAGATTTTTGTAATCATAATCTAGGTTTACAGCAGCATATTTTGGCAGCACCAACTCAGTTTCAGGTAGACATTTTGCTGACACACTACAGTCTCTGAAAGATTCTGAATTCAGCATGGTATATTGAAGTTTTTCCGGTTTTAATTTGAACTGTAAATGACCGCTTGTTATTTCAGTGTTCTGTTTTATCATATTGTTGTTGATTAGAAACTTTTTACCGGAGTGTGTGTTTGTTATAACACAGTTTTTGAACCTTTCTATTACATCCATTTCAGATTGAACCTGTTCAGAATATGTGACCACGTCAATGTGCTCGGGTTGGTCTACTTTGTCTCCTAAAAATGTCAGTATTATTCTTGTTCCATTTTCTACGTTGATGATAGCATTTAATGATTTTGGTATAAGTACTGTTGGTATATTTCTGTTGTACACTTCTCGGCATAAACTTCTAAACACAACATTATTTATAGGGACTATTTCTACACAAAGATCTTCAACATGATTGTTATTATTTGTTGTCTCATCTTCGTCTGTATTTTCTTGTACTACTGGCATATTTTTCATTGTAGCTAATATAACTGTGGCATCTTTATACTTTTCTTCAACTAAATCCTCATGCATAAACACAGTGTAAGGGTGTATTAAATTTTTTTTACCATCACTATCAACAGGTATAGCTCTCAAAACAATTTTTTTTTGTATATTCAAGTAAGGCTGAAGCAATCCTTCATTAATTATTGCTATGCTCTTGAACTTAGGTTCTTTATCTTTAGGCACATTTTCTGAGGTATTTTGAAAACCCTGGTAGCTGTTAAATGCATCTATTTTGACAATAACCTGGCTCTGATTGACAAGTATTCCTGTTTGCTTTGGAGTGAAGACTATAGGCATGGACGATGATATCCAGACTACAGCTTTTTGATATGCCACTACAAGCCTCAATTGGTCCAGAATACGAGTTTGGAGAAGTTCCGCATTATGTTCCTAAAAATAATTGCAATCTGACATTACAACTTTTATTTGCTAATTTAGCACATGGTTTTTAATGTAAAGTCATAAAACGAATTAAATGCTCCACAAAGGATTTCATTGTTACTGAGAGTATTAGATAACATGTTCATGAAGTATTTTCAGTAACAAAACAAATTCCAGAGCAATGCTGCTTCCATTATCATTACTTTGAGACATTAGATAGTTAGTTTCAGTAGCCTTGTAATTTCACTAACTGTAGGTACCCTTCAAATCAGAACCATGTAATGTATACACAGTACTTGCTTACAGACATGAAAACTGCCACTGTAATGAAACCTACTTAGATAACTTTGTTTTGGTACTCAAAGTTCCGGTAACCACTGCAATAGTCATGAGTAGAAATATTGTCTGTTTGGAACAGTGAAGTTGCACTCGTTGACAAATTCTGAAGTGGATAAAATATATGAACATGTAGTTATTTGTCTTTATTTCCAAGATATTGTAGGCTAAACTTTTCACCCAGATTTCAATAAATTTACTTTTACTTACTAAAATTTCTTGGTCATCTGGACTATCTGTATCTACATACAGATTATCCAGAACCTTTACATCACTGTATGGTGACACAAATACATCTGCACCCTCCTCCAGACCTAATAACCGGCAGTAAACTGGGTTGCAAGCAACTTGCCCTTCTGGGATGCCAGCACTGAATACCACCCAGAGGTAAATAGTCCTGTCTCTGCACAGTACTTGAATACATTGGGTCTGTAACAATACTCTGGGTTGATTTTCTGTTGAACCAACAATGACAAAACACAATATAAGCAATCAATATCTAATGATAATGTGATATACTTAGGTATATTTTCGAATATTATAGCATTTGTTGCTAATAAATAATATTTACGAAGTAGGAAAGTGAGTCTTCGCTCAAAGGTACGAAATGTGACCTTGAATAAGATAAAGAATTTGTTATATCAATAAAGTGTATTAGTAGGTAATGAATTACATTAAATTTTCGGCAGTGTGTGATCATTCATAGTTATTTTATGTTAAAATTATGGTGTAATATAAAGTGTATTTGGCTACGCACATATTTTTTTCATCAATAAAATAGCTAAAAGTACTTAAACTTTAAATTTCATATTGTAAACAAAGAGATAACCTCTAAATATTTCAATAATATAAGTCGATAACTTTACTGTACTGAAGTATGATTATTGATAAAAAAAGCTCACCTGTTCATTATTTGTGCTGTGCTTCAAACTCATATACGCAAAACAAGTTTTTTCATGAGTATATGCCACTTTAAGCCTTACACCACCTAGCATAGTTGTATCTTAATTACATTAATACACTTTAAAGTTAATAAATAATCATTTAACAAGTTGAACGAACGATGTAACGTGACTTTTGTAATGTAACTTTCGCAATTTTCTGAAAGTATTTAGAAGTTAACTCAAAACAAAACAAAAATAAAGCCAATAATCACGTATTATCACAGAAATATGAAATCAGAAATCAATGTCCCAGTGTTACCAACTCTCAAAAATATTTATCCCTAAAACTATGCTAAAAACCACTAAAATCACAACTACTTGAAAATCCCCCTAAATAATAATAGTTTACTATTAAAAAAAACTGTAATGTTTTTTACCTGTACATTATTTAATACTTTCAATATAAGTTCATTTCTTTTTAGGCATAATTAACAAATTGGTTGTCGACACAGCAGTACACTTACGAAATTAAATTAATCAAATAAATAACTATCAACGTATTTCCAGTAAGCATAGACAACGTAACCACCAGTCACCACAGAGTAGTTGTAATATCTCGCGTCTGTTTATGGTAAACACTATGGTGACATTTGTTTTCTATTCAACTCCGCACACTTAGTAATGAGGAACCCGGAGCAGTACTAGATCTCGATAAGCCGCTAGGTCAACAAATAAATATAATTGGCTAGATTGAATAACTTCAGGACCTATATTTTTCTTAGTAAAAAATAAGCAGTCAATAAATCCCTAAAAAACAACGCCTCTAAATTATTACTTATTTTCTACTATGACTTATTTTTCTCTAAATTTCGGGCGAAAACCCCCAAGTTGGGAACACTGCAACGTCCATCTATACCTCAGAGGAATAACAAGCATTTATACCTCAATCTATACCGCTCAGAGGAATAACAAGTCTGTAAATTTACTGGTAGCGTTCACGATTTATTCAGTCTATAATAAGAACCAACATAGTATTAAGGAACAGGGATTTTTTAATGTGACAAAAACTAAAATATCTTAAATTAATACTATTTACACATTTATAAAAACAACAACTTAATATAAAAGTCCGTCAGAGGAGGGATATGTGGCCAGAATGCTGCCAGTATTGCATGCATTGTGGAACAGGGTATCTACAATGTATAGGTTTTTATTAACGTTATTGTTGTTATTAGTAATGCCGATCTGCCTCAAACCAAACCCAATCATCGCCATCATCACCCGCCTCAACACTACTTACTGCGTAACGTAGTCTTTCATCTGAGTCACCCGCTCTGAGCACCCGCTCAAGCTCATTGATTTAGAACGTAAGACATCTGACGCGCAAAAATATTCCGATGGGGAATATATATTAATATTGTATAATTTGAATTTAATACCCGACAGCTATGATTTTTAGGTAGTCGTAATGAAACGATTAATTTCATCAAAATGCTCTCTTGATAATTGATTGATTAACTCTTTATTGTTCACACCAAAAATTATTCAGAAAAGAAGAATATAAACTTACTATTCTTACGCCGGCACCACCACGGCTTAAGATAGGATATTATATATAATAGGATATGTATTTTCATTCGCCGATAGGATAGGATAGATAGGATATCGTTTAAGGGAATACTATGATAAATATATCTACATCCCAATTATGACATAATTATCCTATTACATAAATTAACTAGAATGACTAAAAATACAATGGTAAAATAACACATATTCCAACCATAAATTGAATACTACAAAAATAATACATTTGATTTTCGATGTCATGCACGGATATTTACAGGAACATCGTCTTTGATTTTTGTAGCTCAACTGCTCAAAAGAGGTAAAAAGTATTCGCATAATCGTAGCACATTAATGCATGCTTAAAGTTTTACTAAGATATTTAATTATATTATTAAATATGAGCATGACTAAGACTTCGTTGAACATTACAACTTAAAAATTATAATAGAAAATAATGAAAGGCTGAAAGCTAAAGTGTCCAGTATTTTTCAGAAGTTCTATAAATGCGTTCCCTTATACGTAAAATTGTTGTGTGAAAATTCTGTATTGTGCTAATTGAGTGCAAGGCGTGAAATACATATTGATTGATATAAAAAAGTAAGGTGGCATTCAATCTGAGACAATATACAAAGAAATTAAAAAACTTGCAACTAATCTTGAAATAAAATTGTTAATATGGTTATTTCATTTATTCAGAGAAAATTTTTTTTTCAACAAGTAGAACGAAACGCTTATTGCAGTTTGCTACTATTGGTTCATTTTTAGACCAATAAAAAATCAAAGTTGCCCAACGGTTTTTGAAGACGTATCTCCGTCCGGTGTACTGTGGAATTTTAGCAAATATTTTAGAAATTGTGTTATACATCATAGCAAATATTGTTCGTCGTGATTCAAAGTGAATATAACTAATAAAAACGGCGACCACCGTCCAAGAACGTAAGTATTATTACAAAAAAAATTACTCTGATTGATGTTCGCTTGTTTTGCCTCCATTTTTGGACGTTAGACAAGTCTGTTTGAAATTCATATCATATTGTAATAATTTGTTTTTGTCAGCACTCTATACTCGATAGTATTACCTGGAACAAAATACTACCACCATATCTAAGCTGAACACGTGATTGTGGGAATTGTTTCAGTAGAACAACAATAATGGCGCCAACAAGGTTGGCTTCCAAGCCAATCGGCGTCAACGAGAACTTAAACGGTATTTTGGGGCATGGGATTACGACGAGGAGTAAGCAGTTAGCTTCTCTGAAGAATCACAAGGATAATCTTAAAGTTCCAAACAAGCGGAAAGCCGATAGCCCCCTGAAAGACATGACTGCAAAAAGGGCTGCTTTTGGTGATATTACCAATGCTTTCAACAAATCCAATGCTCCACAAGAGAAAGACAAAGTCATGGTGCTGAAGAAAGTCACTGTCGAAAGCAAAATGCTCCCAACAGTAAAGGTAAATCTACTTTTTCTTTTTTTATGAGGGTACTTGTTTGTATATCAGGATGACTATCCAGATTGAAAACTGAACTCAAGCTTCACACTTACTAAGTCGCTAAAACCTTAGAAATATTATCATGATAAAACTACTTTTAAAAGTAAAGGTCATTGAACTTTCCCTCCAAAACCAAATTGCCAAAATCAGATGGTAAACATAATCAGGGTGTGGACCGATGATTTATGATAATCTTTGCTTAATAACAAGCAGGTCAAATGCATATCTTGTAAAAAAAAATGTAAACAATTTGGTTGGTCCTCTTATGTTTAGTTCATTCCCTTAAAGTTGACATTACCTGGATATAGCTAGGCAGTATTAAGCATAATGTGTGTGTAATTTTATGAAATAACTTATTTTACTAAGAAAAGTCTAAACCAAGAAATTACATATAAATGATTTTAGCATATAGAGATAATAATAACCTTGAGGATATTATTCTTACTTCCAACCAAATGACATTATTTATTAACAATATCCCACTGACCCAATTTAATTTGATTGTCTAGGAAGATTGGTTGACTTTATCAGCTTTTAATATACCATGCTACAATAATAATTAAATTAATACTGAGTTGAAGCATGACATTTTAAATTGTGTTCAACAGCAAAACCTGAAACATGTTAGTGGCCTCCATGTGGCACATTAATTAATAATAATAAATATTGTTGAACATTTCACACAGCAAAGCTTGTACTATGGGAACCAGATAACTGATAGAATACTTATATACTTTTTTTCTTGTAAATTCACACTTATTACTTATTCACAATAAAAAGTATGTTTTTTAAACTGTATACATGTATGTGTACATAAATTTTAAAGCTTAAATGGTTCAGAATGTGTAATGTAATCTATATGTATGCATAGAGTGTTTTGCCATTATATTTTTGTTTTCATATTATTATTATATCCTTCAGAATTGTTATTTGGTTTGATAGGAGAATGGGTAATACTGAACAATAGTCACAGTAATTTTCTAGCCACAGCAAGTGAATTCATTTTTACTCTGGATCTTTTTTCCTGGCGGATATATAATATAAAATTACTTGTCTATAAAATAATTTAAACTATTTTAGAGTATCAAACCTACAACGACAGTTAATGGCAAAATTTCAAAGACCAAGTCTCTACAGAGAGTATCCACAAATGCTATTGAATCGGTGCAAAAGCATTTTGCCAAGGATCCACCAAAGCCATTGGCAACTCGGGCACAGAATGGCATTCTCAAGAATACTGAGAAAAAGGACAAGTTGTTTAAAGATCAAAACCAAAGTTCAAACTCTGCGAAATCTGCTAGCAGTGATGTTTCAGAACCATCACTGTATACAACTGCTTTGGAGAATATGTAAGTGATTCTTTTACCCTTTCAGTACAATTTTAAAATGTTTTTATTTTTATATTATATTTAAGAAGTTATTTTTATTTGAAATTTATAATATTTAGTCTAGTCAGGAGAATCTGATGGATTACTAACAACAGATTCTTAGAAATTACATATTTACTAAAAATCACATCACAGACATTTCAACTAAGAAAACACTGTGTAAACCATATTAATTATATTTCACAGTAGTCCAGCAGAAATAACTAAAGATTACAAGACAATAAGCGAGAAGCTTGACCAAGTGAACCTGGATGACGTAGTGAACTGTTCACTGGATGAGGAGACAGAGGCGCCCCATGAGCCACCGGCAGGGGTCACTGACTTTGACCTTGAGAACTGGAATGACCCATTCCAGGTCTCTAATTATGCTATGGATATCTTCAACTATTTGAAGAGCAGAGAAGTAAGTCCTGCTATGGTTCCCTTAGTCATGTCAACACAAAGGTATATTGTCTTGATACTCAAAAGAAGTTTATTCAGTAGGTCTTTGAATATATTGTGACTGTGAAAGCATCAACATTGCAATATAAATAAATGAATTAAAGTTAATGTTTATTGGGTAGGTGACATCATCTTAAATAAAATATGACGCATAGTTCCTACGAAGGTAAGGTAGGGAAAGCACCCAATTATTGAAAGTAAATTAGGTTTAGTATATTACTATTAGTGAAGTTATAGTGAACAAGTATGCATGACCCATGTTTAAACATTTGCTGGTTTAGAATACGTTTTTTTTTAATGTAAAAAATAATGAGATGAGAATGCCTGTCCATGACCATTGAGACTTTCAATGGTTAGTCTCAACAGCCCAGTAATTTCGCTAGCTGCAGTACCCTTCAAACCGGAAGACAGTAATGTTTACTACACACTACTGCTTGGCGGCATAATATAATTATGGTACTGCATTGGTACCTACCTAGACAACCGTTTTTGGCGTGAATAATAAAGAATTGTAACCATGAAGCTCTGAAGTGGTTAGCGCGGTCGGTTCACACGCCAAAAGGTCGTGGGTTCCAACCCAACAATGAGCTTGAGCTGCCAGTGAAGGAAAACATCACGAGGAAACCATAGCATGGTGGTAGGGTATTTTCGAGTACTCGGTTGGCTAGCTACCAACCTCAAATTGAAAATCCAAGCACTTAACGGTGTGTTCCAGAAACATAATTTAAGAGCCAGTTCCATTACAGGCTAGATGTACTTAAGCATTTTCGACCACATCATCACTTAACATCAGGTGAGCTGTAGTCAAACAGCTTGTCAACCATAAAAAAAGAGCTTATCTATCTTCTGTACAGCCTTTAATCTACAATTGTTACATTATTTCCAGCGTCTATTCCCCATCGACGACTACCTGAGTCGCATGAAGGGCATCACGGCGTGGATGCGAGCGCTTCTCGTCGACTGGATGGTGGAAGTGCAGGAGAGCTTCGAGTTGAACCATGAGACTCTCTACCTGGCCGTAAAGCTAGTGGACTTGTTCCTGACAAAGTCTACCAAGCGCCAGCCCATTGAACAGCATCTCACTAAAGAGGAGTTGCAACTGTTGGGGGCTGCATCACTGTTCATTGCATCCAAGTTTGATGTGAGTTAATATGCACTAATATTTTTCATCAATATAATTTTAAAGTGAATTTATACTGAGATGGTCATTTAATAATATCTTATTATAAGCCTAGATTTCTTTGATTTTTTTTTCCTCAGAGAAATCGTTTTGATAAGTTAATGATGAATAAGCAGAAAAACTTGCACTTGGCATTAACGTAATGTAACTGCATATATTTTTATAACATGACAAACATTTACATTGTGTCTAGTCGAGTATTTAATTTTGAGAAGTCTTTGAACAAGTCCTGCACAAGTGGTTTTATTAGCTTCTCATTCCATCCAAGCATTTTTAAAGTTTGCTAACTCTGCTAACAAAAAAGATTATGTCACTCTTAGCTACTAAACGACCTTACCTACATAAATGGATTTGGCATGGTCTAGCTTTTACCTGAATACAAGGCAATAATTCTCTTAGGAATTATATTTTCCAGTAAATTTCCCTGGCCATCCAGTGCAGGAAACGTTTCTCACGTCCTTCTTAGGTATTTCATTGTAAAAACATGTGATTATTTTAGCAATACGTGGATTATGAGTCCACTTACTCTTCGTCTTCGCAACCAAGAGTTGAGTGTTTATTTACTTTTCAAGTAATGTGAGAAATCGCTCGATATCATATGTTCGACAAGGACTACTGAGTAACCGCCAAATTCTTGTTTTGCTATATGAGACCCTGCTGTAACAGCATTAGATTGATAATCGACTACAATAATGTCTGCCCTGGTAACAAATTTTGGTAGTAGCTCTGCATTTGGATCTGTAGGGCGTAGGTTCGTTTCCTACACAGGAACAATATTTATCTAACAAATATGGATGTTTTGTGTTCCATATACACATATATCAAAATAAAAGGTATATAAGTATTCTATCAGTTAATTGATACTAGCTATACTTAATTTGGGCCTAGATGCTTCAATATTTATTTATAATTAACTATGCCCCTTGATGTCGCCCGCTTTTATTTCGGGATAAAAAGTGACCTATATTCATTCCTAATTTCATCATAATCCATCTATTCGTTAAAGCGAGAAGAAGTAACAAACTTCTACTTTTAAGATTTTAATGTAATAGCGTGATTTATACATTACTACCCGCCCCGACTTCGCACGGGTGCAATGTAGATACTAATGTGGTGCATATGCATGTATTAGATATACATATATAAACCTTCCTCTTGAATCACTCTGTCTATTGACGGAAACCGCATTAAAATCCGTTGCGTAGTTTAAATGATCTAAGCGTACAGACGGCGGGAAGCGACTTTGTTTTATACTATGTAGAGATAATAACAAACATGCTTGAAGTGTCGGAATATAAGGCCTTAATATAAATAACCAAACAATAAAACAAAACGTTTGATTGTATTTCAGGAGCGTATCCCGCCGCTAGTGGACGACTTCCTGTACATCTGCGACGGCGCGTACTCTCTGACGCAGCTGCTGCGCATGGAGATGAACATCCTGCGTGTGGTGGACTTCGACCTCGGCATCCCGCTCTCCTACCGCTTCCTGAGGCGGTACGCGCGGGTAAGCATTCACTAATGTATCTTTACTTTCTTTGATGTCATTTGGGATAGATAACTTGTCGAGAACGCGGTAAAACATGTCCCCGTTTTTGTGATGTTTGAAAATAGTAGTGTTTGAATCGTTAAGTGCCAAATCATAAACATAATTATGTACGTGATATAATGTGATGAAACATGTCTTTTAGTGCTATTTCAACAACTCAAGCTATTTTACAGGTCATAAACTGGACTTTACTGTAGTTATGGGACCGTTCATTAATCACGTGATGTTTTTTTAGCATTTTTTTTTCTAATGTCTCAAAGTAATGAGAGCTAAAGCGGCGATGCCCTGGGCTTTGTTTTGGTACTCAAAGTTCTATGTATCGCTGCAATGGTAATGGACAGGCTTATACATAAAATAAAATACAACTTTACTAAGGAAAGTGATGTGGTTGTCACATTTTTGTTTTACTTAAGTGGGACTACTCACGTTTAATTAAAACATTTTACGTTTTTTCTCATTTATATACCTAAATTAAACCAAAATGTACCATAACTCTCATACACAAACAGAATAAATTAAGAATACGAAAAATTTTTAGGTAGTTTGTAAACAACTTTGTTGACTGCAGTGCGCACGAGTGTCGATGCCGACACTGACACTGGCGCGGTTCGTGCTGGAACAGTGCCTGCTGGAGTACGGGCTGATGTCGCTCTCGGACAGCAAGATGGCGGCCGCCGCGCTCTACCTCGCGCTCCGCATGAAGTCACTCGGCGAGTGGGGGCCCACGCTACAGTACTACACAGGTACACATGCTACACAAAGGATCATCATGAGCCATAGGACGTCCACTGCTGGACATAGGCGTCCTCCTGGGGGAGTTTTGCCAATACTCGCCAAGTTTTACTTTGCTGGCGGGTTGGCGAGCGCAGTTAGGTGTGATTGTTCAAGGAAGACGCTGCTGCTCATCTTCTGGATTACATCCCTTAGCCGACTCTTACGGCAACCACGGGTAGAGAGGGTGGGGTACTATTCTTACGCCGGCACCACCGCGGCAAAGGATGTTAGCCTAGTATTTACTGGTAACAAATGTCTAGTGACACGTGACGCAAGACATGTCTGGAGATATCACGCGACTTGTTCTATGAAACCGTATTTCTTTAGATAAAAGGCAGTGAAAGTGGACGGGAGACGTTGTAGAATCAACTTTACAAATGTGAAGGAAAACAGACGCGAGGTAGCGTTGCCGCGTTGATCGGCATCAACCGACAATACCAAACTCTACAGTAAAAACCGGCCAAGTGCGAGTCGGACTCGCGCACTGAGTGTTCTGTACAAACCTGTTGGTATATATAAGTAAAAGTTATGGTAATTTATGCTTTTTGCAATTTTTCCCTTATCTGTGCTATAAGACGTTGCTTCGTACCAAATTTCAAGATTCTGAGTGCACAGGAAGTACCCTGTAGGTTTTGATTCCCTTGCGAGTGTAGAAAATTTGCAACATAAACGGCTGTATCTTTTGATTGCGTTGGCTTAGAAGTCCAAGGGAAAATAGACCTGAGTATTTGATATGAATTTCAGCTTGATACCTCCACGCGTTCTTGAGAAAAAGGGTCTTGACTGACAGACAGACAGACAACAAAGTGATCCTACAAGGGTTCCGTTTTTTCTTTTTGAGGTACGGAACCCTAAAAAAACATGCAAATTCCCTCACTAGGCATATACATGTATCATCTGTTGTCTAGTGAAAAAAATTCACAGGTGTTTGTGCCGTCAACCCCCATCCGACCACCAGCATGATAGGAATATCCAAGGTCCATACTGCATAAGACCCATCTTTCCAATTCTTAACGGGAAGATTACTAACAATCCATTGAAGTTGCAACAACAGGCCTTAGTAGGCCTTATAACCAGTCATTGTAACTTGAAACATTTTCAATCAAGGAGCCTTGGATAGTCTGCTATGCTGTATCTGTTTGTAAGAGAATAAAACTAGAAAATTTGCTTTTGCATTGCCAAGCCACAGGGGGGAACTAGAATTGTCATTTGGGTGCATGAAGCTGCTTCTCTATTGTCCATCTTGCCCCAACACCTTGAATGCTTCTCGTCATCAATGTCAATAAACATTCAACTCACTCAAGGCCCAGAGCCTCGCTCCAATACTTCAAGAAGCTGGCTTGAATAGATGTTTTTAGAAATGCACAAAACACCTCAAACGAGATGACAGTACAGCACTTATCGCCCCCACTTTGAAATAAGAATCTAAGGTAGTGCAAAGTTCAATATATTTTTTTTTTATTATAGATAGGCTTACGTTTGACCGCCGTCTCACCTGATGTTAAGTGATGATGCGGTCTAAGATGGAGCACGCTTGCCTAGAAGATACCGATTTACTCTCGACTTGAAGACACCCAGATTATATCCATCGGGGAACACCCACTCGGGCAGCGCATAAAGATAAAATAAAGATTATACTCTGTTTTACAACTTATTTTTTGTATTCCAGGCTACACTCTCAAGGATATACTCCCGACCGCGCTAGCACAGAACGCCATTCTCCACAAGAAGCCCAAATCTGCCATCAGCACCGTCAGAAACAAGTACTCGCACACAATATTCTTTGAAGTAGCCAAGGTGCCGCTCGTGGAGGACTCCACGCTCAGCAGCTGAGGAACACCCGGTGGCACTTTACAACTAGTGATGAATCTAATCAGGTGGGTTCAAATCTTCTAACTTTGTACATAGCGGTGAGACATAGGAGTGGTTTGACCTAAAACATGTTGTAGTGAAAGTTGAAAACTAAAAGCATTTTTTCATAATCAGATTTTCTTTAAATTCATACATTCAAAAATGCCGATTTCATTCTGAAATTGCCTTGGAGTCGGTACAAGTTTCATAGTTCATATTCATTTGTAGTAGTGTCAATCCCAAATGGCAGTATTTGCTTTTGGTACTGGTTTTTGTTTGATATATTTATGATTATTTTTATTGGATTTTTAAAATCAGTTATGTTCAAATCAGCCGTCTATGTGTTTGACTACAATTTTAATACAATCTGAAACATTTCACTTTTTTGGGACTCATACTGATCGTTGAATGTTTTTGTCAAGGTCGCTCTATGTAACTCGTCAGAAATTGCAATCGATAGCTTGTGTTATTCAAATTTGACTTGTCTTAAGATTGGCGCAAATTGTTAATTCCATAATTGTTGACGAAGTTTTATTCATAAGTGTGTAAGCATTTATTATTTTTCGGAAAAATGTTTGCGTACGTACTTATAATTTGTAAGCAGAGTTCACAATTTTTAGATGTCCAATTATGTAAACAGACAATCACAAACAGGTTGAAAACCTCCACGATGTCATTAGACATGGATTGTTTGTTTAAACGTAATTTGACACCTATAAAATCACTGGATTATTCCAGTCTATGTATTATTTTTTCTCCAATCCACATAAATGCCCCAGTGCATATACTTATTTAATTTTTTTTACCTCGTTTCTAATGAACTATGTCAATCATATCTACTCATATCTGTAAGGTGCCACATTGGCTTACTAAGAACGAATGTAAAATAGTCTTAACTTTATTAGTTATTGTATTATGAAACTTAGGTTATGAACACTGCCAATTACTAGGAAAACTTAATCGGCAATTTAAAAAAAACGGTGACAAATACTATAATTATACTTGGTATTTGGCCCCCGTAATATCTGAATGGACAAAAATTGTTTTGAGACAGTTATCCGAAGTTAATTGTTAATTTAGGGTAGTAATAAAACATCCGTTAAATGAGCTTATTCAAATTGTGAATAATAGTGTGTTATTTTAGTTACCGAAAAAAATCTTGCAAATAGCAACAGAAACAAAAAAAAGATTGAAAGTTCCGAAAAGTAAATACGGAGTAATAGCCAATGTAATGCTATTACATTGTTCTTAAAACAATTATATCCTAACTCACTGTAAGTGGTACATTAAAAAGTTTTAAATGTACTTAATATATATTACAAACTTTTGTGCCTTTTAAACTATTGCTACATTCAGAAATAATATTCTGGTTGATACCTTACGAACACTTAAGAAATATCAAAATATTTATATAAATATTGTAACAAATAATGAAGTGAAAGAGTCTATTTAAAAAGCTCACATATACCATAAATGAGCTTAGCTTTAATTTAGACAAAGTAGTACAGAAAACCCCAAAAAAATTATTGATTTGTTTGACGAGTAAAAATAAGAGAAAAGCAAGATGGTTTTTCGTTTTTATTTTTAAAAATGATGAATTTATTTTTCGGTAACTCATTTAACGCAGCTCATTTTAGCAATTTAAATAGTTAGAGCCAATATTTCCCGTTAATTTTGGTGCAATAAAGACTGACTTTGAGTTACGAAGAAAATGTTCAGGTGTGTTATTTACCTCTAACGGATTTTCTTGTTTTGTATTTGTGCCATACTAAATGGTTACATCTAAAAACAATGGAGTGAGATTTTAGATTCGATGAAACTTGAAAGTTTGCTTCGTAAATATCATACAAACAAAAAATAAACCAAAATTGCTAAATACCAGCCCGGTGCCAAATAAAACCCAAATGCCGCATACTAGAACTGTTGTCCCGCTCTGCTATTATTTATTTAAGGAATGCTGTCTTCCTATAGTCAATTTATAGGGTTTATTTTGGTCTAAGACACGCATTTAGGCTGCATCTTGTTTGTAGTAGACCTAAGATCGAGCATTTATTTACTAGTGTTCTAGAATATTGTTAGGTTATAGCAATGGCGGTCTTTGATAGTACATAAAATTACTATAAGATAGAATCCCATTCTCCCAGTGTCATTTTTTAAGGAAACAACTCGTAGGAAAGATAGTGCTCAACTTATGTTCCAACCATAGAGATCAAGAGAGTTGACAATACCGTAAGCCGAGCACGAAACCTGGTGTCGCATTAGAAGCTTACGTGCACACAAGTAAACAAAATAAAAACAACATCACTATTCGTTCGTGTACCTGGTAGCAAGTAATGTACGTACAGCACCACTACAGACGCAGCAATATTACTGCCGCCACTGCCTTGAGCAGTGTTATTTTTTGCGCATAGAGATCTGTGATTCCAACAATGGTCGAGTAATAATAATAGAACTAGTGTCGTCGTTTGACGGGGTGTTTAGCGAACGGTGAGCCTTCGGGTCGCGAGTGGCATTTACTACGGAATGCTGCCGTGAGTTAGATGACACGTCAAATTAACAGATTCGGTAATATTGATCAAGCCACGTTAGAGGCAACATTATTGACATCAGCCTCATAATACCCTATCTGAGCTTACAAGCTCTGAAAACCGAATCGAATACTGAAAAGCACCTGTACAGGTTATTAATATGTCTAAGTATCTGTTAACTTTGTAACGATTTGTAGTCAAGTGTACCATAACACTTAAATAAAACATCCTACGAGACATGTTGGAAAATGATATTGGTAATTTGTATAAAAATTAAAATTTAGGAAAGTGTTTCTCTTATCTTGACAATTTGATTAGTTATTTAGTGTGGTTTTGAAACCACTTTATACGCTTAGTACTTTCTCAAATGTGTATTTTATACAAGTGTATTGCAGGAGTTTCTATTATGAGGTGCATTCGGTGACAAAAGTGGTTGTTCCCTGTGAGGCCGCGCAGTCGCGGGGCCGAGTAATCGAGTTCAAATATTTTTGTTTCTGAATGCATTGAGCGGGCGCCGGATGAGAATTGAATCGAACGTCTTATACATTGTATTCTTGGCAAACTTTCCTAATACTCTTTTAAAATGTAATTATTATTAATAATGGAATTTTGTAATGTTTTAATATAATTTAATTTACATAGCTATTATTGTGAGATTATTCCCATCATTTGTCTTATGTTTTGTAATTTATCACATTTTAAAGAGTACAAAATATTGGAATGTTATTGATAATGTTGTTCATTTAATAATAAGTTTTAGAATAATTTCACTTTGAATACTGTTTTTCTTGATAATTTTGTCGTCTAATTATACAAGGTTAATGTAAACTCGTGACGTGTAAATAAAAGTGATTTTGGTTTGGTAACTTTGGTTTTGTTATTCAACCGACAGGATCAACTATTTACAACAGGTATCTGAGAGAAAAGAGCACCAACGCCTTTCATATAAACATATTCTCCGATTTCCCTGTGGAAGCAAAACATCGCGTCATATGGCATATGATGTCATAGTTAATTCAATATGACGGGTATACCAATTAAATTATTATGGAAATAAAAATATCTTTCAGACAAAAACTTGCTACTAAAGATATATACTTATACGTTTCGGCCATGTCGCAATAGCCGTGGTCACGAATTGAAGAGATAACGATGTCGAGGACGCAGAGGTAAACATACAAAACTAATTACACAGTATTTAGTGCGCGATTAAAACCCGGTGATTAAACATAATCATATGTTCAAGATGCGAAATTCCAAAACAGTTCTCTTTGTAAATATATCATTTAATACTCCAAAAAAGGGGGATATGTTTATTGGAAGGCAGTTGATGGAATTTCCTCTTTATATAGAAAATAAAACTAAAGAAACAAATATTATTGTGTTGTGATTTAATCACACTTGAAATGGTTTCTCAGTAGTCACGAGACATGACTACTCATACATACACATTATAAAAATTACAAAATGTAGAGATCTCTACCTTTATATTATCTTCAATAAAACATACTATAAAGTACAAACGAATGGATAATTATATCGATATCAACTTGGCCTTAGAATGAGCAATAGGTGGGGTAAAAAAGATCTACAAATCAGTCGCCATTATTTCCATATGAAACAGGCTTTCAAAAATATATAACGAGAAAGTGTTAGGTTGCGGCTTTATTACAGAAGTAAACGAGCGATTGCATGTAAAAAAAAAAAACTGCGTGCGATTACAATCGATATCGTTGCGTGGGAATCCGTGATAAGGCCGCTGTTTTCAATGTTTTTTCCTATACAAGTATAAATTTACAATAAAAATAAAAAATCATACTCTTATGGCCAAACATGGCAAGGTTTTAGGTATTTCGATTTAAAAATCAAACTTTTAAACCGATTTTTATCATATTTTTACGGAATCAATCTGACATATTTAATAATTTTTCAAATCGGTTCATAAATGACCTGAAGTAACAAACAAAAAAGAAACGGATTTGTGAACCTCCTCTTTTGAAGTCTGTTAAAAATAATACTTTTCCCGCAATGTTTCCTTGTGCTGTCATTTACCTAATTATAAAAACGAGTCTTGTACAGTATAATTTCCATTGAGATACATAAATACACGCTAATTCTATTGGCAAGTGATTCTTACGCTGTGACGTGAGATAGCTCAAATTTTTTCAAGTACTTATCATACTGATATGGAAATGTACTGATATCATATCTGTATAATTTGCTCATTAGAAAGTAACATTTCACTTTTCACGGTAGGTATACCGCAAAAAATCAATAAATCAATTTTTATTATATTCTAATATAATAAAAAAGTTTTTTTGTGAACTTATCCCAGGAAAATCACGTCTAGTTGACCTTTGATCATCTGCGGCTACAGCATATTAATTTTCCTGTTTTTTTTTTGTATGCACAGCTCACCAGATTTTAGGTGACGTTGTGGTCGAAGATAGTAAACACACTTGGCCTGGAATGGAACTGGTGCTCAAGTGAGGCTGTCAGAACACACTGTTAGATGCTTGGCGGTAGATTTACAACTTGAGAGTGGTAGCTGCAGAGGACTAGAAAGTACCCTACTACCATTCCATGTTTTCCTCACGGTGTTTTTCTTCACAGGCAGCTCAAGCTCATTGTTGGGGTTTGAACCTACGCCCTCCGGTATGCGAACCGACAGCGCTACATGGCTACAAATAATATGTATAAGATATGTAATACGAATAGTATTTTTGTTTTCTTTAGAACCTGTGAAGGGCGCTATTGAAGGTGTTAGATAACTGTTTTAGCCTCTGATATCATGTAATATGAAAAGCTTATGAGGTCTCGTTTGTATAATATAATTTCACCAGTTTTATACTGATTTGTTGAATATCTTTTAATGAAACCGTATTATTGCCTATTGTAATTATCAGATGAACATTGAAAGTATCAAACGGCTTTATAACGGATATTTTCCCAATTGGATTCTGATAGTGATGACGATCCACGCAATCCGTCGCAGACTTCTGTGATAACGCTGCCGTACCAAAAAGATTGGAAAATTCAATAATTATATGAAAACTTTAACACAGTAAAACATTTGCTAAGTAGCGCTGAAAACTCACAGGTTTTTGTTTCATTAAAAAAGGGATCCAGTCACATTGTTGCCACATCCAAATAATACAAAATGTAGAAGCGCTATATCGAAAACAATCGTAGCACAACATACATGAAATGCAACATTACGGCTTATACGAGTTGATAACTATTTTATTACTCTTAGTGTGAGGTTACACGTTCGTTTTATACAATAATTACACAGAACATTATTAACGTCGAATCTGTTGAACCATTTTTTTATTGAAATGTAAAGATGACAGATAAGTTTATTCGTGTCAGGTTAAAGGCACAACAGAATCGACATCAAAACAGTTTTTTTTTAATCTAGACAAAAATACAAGAGAAATAACTTTATCATTTCGGAATCCAGCCGAAGTAGTTCAATCTGTTGGTTTACCCAAAGAGCATCAATTAGAAAATCACTATACAATTGGGTACACGTCGGGTTAGGTATTATTTATAATATCATCCCCCAAAACTTATTCAATTAGCTTAAATTTCTTCGGTCTGTAAACTCTGCTTTATAATAATTATGTTTGCATAAACACGCTATACAAATGCTTTTTAATCAAATCTAGAAACCTTATTTAATAAATAATCAATACACCAATCCATTACTCATAATCATTTGCCAAAATCTATTGACAAATATTTTTTTAAGTAGGCTATATGTTTGAATTGTTGAAATTGGCTATTGTTGAAACAACTCCTGGACTTGCAATGTTGGATAAATAACAAACCAAATAGTATTTTACACTATCGACAGACATACTACGACCACCACGGACCAACGAGTACAAAAGAGATGGAAACATGTATATTTTATATCACGCTCCTTCTTTCGGCCGTGATCAGTACGAACTAAATTCGTAAGTCTGTCAACAGTATAAAACTACAAATACAAAAGTTTATTTTTTACAAACAAACCGCACCATATCGGCTTTGTCTTATAATCTAAGATATAAACCTTATAGTTACAAGTTATATACAAATACAGCATTCTGGCGAATGCGCCTAACAATATTTACAAATATTTTGGATACTTTGGCTGTCGATAGGGCGACGGTATAGTGTTCGTTCCTTAACATCATCATCGACGTCATGATCACCGCGATGATGGTCCCAACACAATATCTTCAAACACTTACACTATCATACATCAGAAACACAGGTATTGTATGCACAAACGCCATAAAAAAATCTGTCATCTGTTTATTATGTGAGCTATACGAACGCACGTGCAACCCCGATAATTCGACATTTTGTAATTACGCGAGAAACATAAAAATAGGGAACTCTAGTTCAATGATCACAAAATATTTTAACTTTGTCAGTTAATGGCAAGAAAATTTCAGTTAGCGTTGACGGGATGACGAGTACAGATTTTTTTATACAACAATGTTTATGCACACATATAAGGTTAGATTATAGACCGTTTTGATGGATGACGTGATTATGTGAAATTCTAGGTTAATGAATAAATGTTTAAATTACTTATCCGTTAATAATGATAACAACTTGCAGATTTAGTGAAATTACAGTTTTATATTGGAACAAACAACATCCACACCCCATATTTAAAATAGGTTCATTACAGATACCTAATAATCAACTAAGAGCTAATAAGAACCGTTACAGGAACTTCGAGTTGTAATTCAAGCGTTTACAATGAGTAAAGGCGATTCTAGTAAAATACATGTTTATTTCTATACATGCCTATGACTACACCTCTACATTATTGGATAATATATGGGCGTAATATGGTGAGAAGACATCTGTACCTTATCGATAAATTCCACGTCTAAGCATCATTAAAATCCGTTTGCAAATAAGCTGTTTTTATAAACTGGCCCACTGCTGGGCGCGGGTCTCTTCTCATTGTGAGAAGGGTAGGGTCATAGTCTACCACGCTGGCCAAGTGCTTATTGGCAGACTTCAAACATCTTCGAGAACATTTTATTTTTAATAACTCTTAGACATGTTGGTTTCTTCGCGATGTTTTCCTTTATCGTTTGAAGACATCGGCAATACGCACATGTCTTGGAAAAGACAGTGGTGCTTGCCCTGGAATTGGAACACAGGACTTCCAGACGGTTTCCCAAGAAGGCCGAAACTTAAGTTAACAAAATCTTATTAGTGTATTGGCGCAGCCTTGAGGTAGCTAATGGGAACGCATTGTCTCGAACCCCAGAATTCGCGCTTTCTATTGTTTGGGTACAGATCCCGTAATGTGACAAATTGAGGGTATACCTTCCATATGTCACACTATGGGATATGTGATGTGTGAGGTTATTCAGAAACAAACAAATTGTAGTATTTTTCTTTACAAAATAAGAAGCAAAAAGAAATTGAGAACATCGCGTTTTGTAGAAATATTCAATTATTGGACTAGATCAATGCAACATTCAAAAATTATAGTGGCAACAAAAACAAATTAGAACTCCTTACAAGCAGTCAAAACTTCACTCTACAGTCGCCTCGCTTCCGCGCAAGGCTTACTTCACCGTAGGATGGGACTGGAAGACATTTCGAGTTCATGTAACACAATCAAATAATACGCTCAAAATCCCCCTCGGCTCAACGCAAAAATTACAATTCAAAATTCCTCCGCCCTGACGTAATATTAGCTAGGATTCGGTGATTTATGATTCTCCGGCGGCGCGTCGAGTGGCGAATCTAGCTCGCTCATTGGCTGCGCGCGGGGGGAGACGGGGCGAAAGGTGCACTCGAGGGAGTCCGAGTCGGGCGTGCCGGGCGTGGACGGCGTCAGGCGGTCGGTGCACATGCGCTTGCAAGCCGGCGAGTCGGCCTCGTCGCATCGCCGCTTGCTGACCACGTACGTCGGTCTGCTTACCGGGCTGAAGCTGGACGCGCGGATCTGGATCGGCGAGAGGCTCCGCCGCGTCGTGTACTTGCGGGTCGGGGACGGCGATACTGCCGGGGAAAACCTGCACACGAGTCGGGATCATCATCATCAGCCATAGATCTCCTAATCCCTCTGCGGGTGTAGGTCTCTCTATGGGCTCTACGCAATTAGGGATACATATAAATTATTAATTATAATAGTTTTCCTCTTAGTAGTCTCAATAGTGTTGTTCAAATCTAATTTTTCACTTGGATGCTTATATCTCACGATAATACATCATTTTCAAGGAGTTCCCATTAAACCAAGTAGAAGAAACACGTGCACGCGCATTTGTATTGAAGCGAGAAATGTAGCACGCGTTTAAGCGTGAAACGTAAATCGTAAAACGAGTGAAAAACAATGCTCTAAAATTCCTCTTCAACTATTTGTTTTCAATTGTAAATTATATACAAATTAGGTATAGTATTATAAATATAATTTTTGATATTTAAAATTATGACATTATTATTGTATTTTTGACATATTGTTACATTTCTAAAGATAGTATTATAAATATTGATTATTGTATTGGCAGTAATTATTATATTTAATTTTGTACTCTGACATTTTCTCACCTATATGGAACAAGCAATGAAACTTATTTTTTGTTTGTACGTCTACAATACCTATCTGTACTTCGCAAAAATAGGTTTGAATTTGAAGATTTGTTTGTGCGAAATCAGGACAGATTATAACTATATATATAAAAAAGAAACTCTGTGCATTTGAGAACAGCTGAACCGATTTGGCTATTTTTTGTATTAATACAATCGTCTTAATACAAATTCAGAGTTCTATGAAAAGGAAAATCGGAAGTATTCCGGATAGTAAATGTCAAATTTCTATTTCATTTTTATATGAACTTCAGAAACTTACTCTATCTAAATGAAAATAAAATAGTGTTGATAATAGCTTGAAACGGCTAAATCAATTTGACTAATTATTTTTTTAAATATTCGTGATAATTAGAATACGGCATTAGATACGAGATCGAAGGAGCGCTAGCACCGGGTGCGAAGTATCAAGCGTTCATCAATAAAATAAAAATGTGTTGGGAAAATGGGAGTCTATCTATGCTTTTTATTATAAATATGCATAGGGTTGACCGCCTTTTTACCTTATGTCTAGCGAAGATGTCTACGATGGAGTACGATTGCCTAGAAGAAAACGATTCACCCAGATTGCATCAATCGGCTCATAATACAAGTACAGATACTTCATACAATTAAATGTACTACGATAATTCGGGATATTGTCTAGTATATTGCGGTATATATAGCACCACTCTCTGTGTGTGTTTTAAACTATTTTCTCTTTAGGTTGGTCTGATACTATTAAACTATATGGAATACTTCTCTGGCTACATTTTTTTACGTTATTAAAAACACAGTGCCTTTTGTCCGTGATAATCGGCAGCCATGCTGGACTGGACAATTCGGCATATATATTTTTTTTGTCCGTATTGTATCTAGTGTCTTTTATTTACCTGGGCGTCCGTGTGGGCGAGTTGGCGAGCGGGCCACCGACCAGGGTGAGATCCTCGCAGGACTGGCCCATCTGCATGGCGGTGTGGACCTCGCGCTCGTGCGCCACCTCGCGCGTGTTGCTCACGTCCGCGCACTCTTCTAACCGCAGCTGGCTCACGCGCGGCGCCATTCGCGGCCCCCACGAGTTCTGAGACCACACACCCACAAGACCGCTTTAGTTAGCACCGTCTAAAACTTGTGAAAGAATTTTGGTGGTAACGCGGAAAATCATTGTAATAATTCCCAAAAAAAAATGCCCAATTAAAATAACGAGTGTAGGTAATTTATTGTGGTGAAACATGTTTTTTCGTGTTACTTCCAAAATTCCATCGAGATTTCTCCAAGTTGTGACTGCTTTATTAGAGCATGGCCGAACTCGACACTGATTAACTTTGTGTTACATTAATTTGGTTTTCCCATCAAATATAATTGAAAATATTTGAAAGACTTAACACTGGTAAAATGCTCGAAATGCCAAAAACAAAAAAAAAACTATCGTCTGAAACTTAATTATTTTTATACTTATATGAATACTCTACGGTATCAAGGAATCCTTTGAATTTTTTTGTTCATATTATAAAAGATTGCGTTTAAAATCGGGTGTGGAATCTCAGGTCTAAAAACAAGATTAACGCGAGACCGGGATAAGGAAGGCTGCGGATGATGATGATGATGATAATAAGCGTTTGATCGCAGACTCGCCAGATGGTACACGACATTTCGGGCTACGATTAACTGCTCTTGCTCCACGCACCGGGTACCCAAACATTCGCCTAAAAGAAACCAATTTACTGGCGACTATAACTTACTTCGAGATACAATAGTTTCTTATTATTTAACTCATCACTTAGTATTTTATACTCGCGGGAGTACATCTACTTTCTTTTACAACTGAATATACGCGAATCGAATACATACAGCTTTCAACGAAATTTATTGTTGAATAGGGAACACATCTTTTACATATATACTATGGTTATAGGTGTGATTGTCAGTACCGTTATAGGTGTGATTGTCCCTGCCTGTGAATGTGTAAGCCAGCTTATAATCTAAGAGAAGAGGGCCTAGGCAAAATAACATTCTAATAGCGATATTGCTATTTGAAAATTTTCCAAAAATGTACAGGATTGACATAAGCCGTCGATATGTCACGTGGGTAGCTGTTATTAAGCACATACATATTTGGACTTTTCTAATAGCGTAATCTAATACTACCATCTACTACTTACTATTTTGTCTAGGCCCTCAGTCCCATATTCCCGCTGTCTTACTTGAGAGACAAACGTGGCAACACGCGAAAATCAGTTTATGAACTTCAATTGCGATACGTAAGTCTCATGGCGTCCCCTCAATTCGTTTCCTGCCCCCTAATGTAGAACAACATGAGAAGTAATAGGAAAAATACTTGGTAAGCTGGCTTTTTCCACGCATATGCCGCTTAGGGCATGTTATTTTACTGATATTAATAAGACACAAATAATTACTGTCATATTTCCTGGAGGCGTCAGTGGGCTGTAGCTGCCACTGAACCGACGCGTCCGCGACGGGTTGCTTGAAAACATACTGAAGAAAGAAGTCCTGGAATCGAACAGTTTTTTAATCAATACTGAAATATTCTGAAATGCCTAAAGACAAAGATTCTAGCTCAAGAGCAGGTACAATTATCATAGGCTACGAAATATAAAAAAGTTGATGCAATTTTTTACATTAAAAAAATCAAGCTTTGTGGAGTTAGGCCTCCATTACATTCCGAGGTTACTACAGTCTTTATCTAAATGATCTAAGTATTATGTTACTATATAAGATAGTAGCAAAGTTAGTTAATGCTATAACACAAAAAAACATGATTACAAATTTATTTTTAATAGGTGATTGGCTGTGACATACCACAGCTCATCTAATTGTAACTTGCTCAATATGGTAATTAAATATAGCCTAGAACGGATCTGGCTTTTAGAGGCTACTGGAACACACCATTAGGTGCTAACAGATAAATAAATAACAGATTGGAACCATACATCTGCATAAGACAAGAACTTTTATTTCTAGCTTGCATCCCATCACACTTGAAAAACAATTTCCAAACTGAGCAATGAGACAGATGACATTGGAGACAAACAATTCAGTCTATTCAGTGATGGAAATTAAAGATACAGACTATAAAACTAGTGGCTGGGTTACTTCCAAATCATTATACATATATTAGGAACAGTTTTACTGTGGCAACAAAACACTAGTTCCTATCTTTCACGAACAATACAAAATAATGATGATTTAGTTTATAGAAAATTAAATAAACAGTATTGCAATGAACTCCATATCCACAAAAAACAATAATATTTATATATACTCTGTGACTCATGGATGTAGAATATTGTTATAAAATTCCAATAAATGTTTATTGTTTGACAGACTATCTTCTTATAACATTGTTTGGTGTTATATGAAAAAGAGTGCTCTGGGATGATCTTTTATTTAAGTTAAATTTAAATCAAAAAGTAAAGTACCTAACTTTTTGATTTAGACAAAACTGTAAATTTTACCTTTGATACTTGAAACCTAATAAAAATGTTTTCCTCTCATTGCAAGTTTTTATACAAATTAATTTTTTCGTAACCTATATTTAAAAAAAAAAAAAATTAGAAGACGGGCTAGGTGTTTGACCACAGTTCAGATGATATTAGGTGAAAGATGGTAAACACCTGGCTTTGAATGAAACGCACTGTGGCTGCTGGTACTGGTGTACGTTCATATTGCAAATAAACCTTAACTGGGAATATAATTTTCATCTATTTAACCTATCTGATAAAACCTGTTCTGCCCACTGCTGAGTACAAGCCTCTGACCATATCATCAAAAAGTGAGCCATATTAGTACTTTATCACGTTGAATTCCCTGACCAAGTACCATCAAAATCAGATAAGCAGTTGTATAAAATCTAACATTTTGTTTTTACATAAAAAAGGCTGACTTTTGTGGATACAATAGCATCTCTATCTGTTCAGTCAGGTTTTTTCACTTAAACCAAGTATGTTTTTCAGAGGTAGACAACTTGTTATAGCTGAGGTATTACATATTATCTTAAAATAGTTTGTTATAAATATAAATCCATTAAAAAAAATACTTTTTATACTAAGCCACTTAGCTACTATTCTACTATATTAACACAACACTTCTCAAACCTTTTGACAGCAAGTAATGGCATGCTTTAAACATACTTTGAAATTTGAAGTAATATGAATGAGTATGATGAAAGTAGTATAAAAAGAATATTGACCTAAGTAATAGGAGCCTTATACTTAAAGTAGTAGATATTTAACAATGCCACTTGCACTTATCTCCTTATGATAACTTGGAGCATTTATCAACACTGAATAAACGCCTGCTTGATACTGGCGCAAACAACTGATATTTTCTTGGAAATTTCAATTTTTTGATAATGCTATTCTAAAACAAGTATAGTGATACAGTAGACTCAAGAAAGAAAAGCCCCATCAAACTTGCAGTCAATTAATGAGTTTCATTTTAGTTATCTCAATGCATATCAGTACACAGTTTTGTTATGGCTATTTTATAGTTTATCTGGCGTTACATAGGTATGTATTAAATAAGGAAATATAATATTTGAACATTTATTGCAATACAAATCAAAAGCCCAAACAAGTACAAAGTGTTAGCAGGAATCTAAAATTCCAATGTTGACTGCAACACTGGGACATAACTACACACTACAAAAACTGTGGAAAATGTACACACATTCAAAGATCTTTCAAACGGCGCCTCTCAAGTCAATCATAAATTATTAGAGCACACAAACACCACTAAATACGGCCACAGCACCCACTGACGACCTCACCAGCTGTCAAAAATAGTAAAGCAGCGTAGCAACAACCATTATCCCAGACTGTAGGAGGCGTCAACTTTACTTAGTACTTTACCTCGGCGCAGAGTTGGTGGAAGGCGAAGTCATCGACGTAGAAGGCACCTCATTGATCAGAGGTGCACTGCTGCACCTTTTCAATAAATTAGGAGCATCAACATCCATTATCATAAAGCCACTGACGTACTATGTAGTTTTATGCATCGATTTCGCCGATACGATTAGCCATCTACAGTTTATGTAACACTGTAAGTGCACTTTCATATAATACAACGAATAAATTACTCTATTATTACGACTACATACATGTTATATTACGCGTAAATTAAAGATAAATACAAAATACAACTAAAACACTACTCGAAAAGCTGAAAAAGTAACTCGAAGCTGACCTGTCAAATAGCCGAATCAAAAGATGCGTTCATAAACTTAAGGGATACGGATACTATTACCGAGGTGTACAGGCCAACTAACGTATACGGACTATACATTAATAACGTAGGTAGTTAACCGAAGCTGGCCAAAAATGAGTGTTGAAAAGTAGTTTTGGCAGGAACGCGGAAGTGTCGTGTATATAGTATAGTTTTTACAAGTGTTTGTGTATAAAAATAGTGGTTTTATTTATAAAATGTCGATTTATAAACGTGAATATGAGAAAGTGATATAATGTGGTCAGACATGACTTTTCGTGTTACTTCCAAAACTCCTTTGAAGTGTGTAATAACTTTACTGGGGCTTGATCAGACTTGAGCTCGACTTATTTTCTTTTATTTTATCTTATAAATACTTGAAGATATCGAAATATTTAACATTAGCAAATACACAAAGTGTGGTGTCTAAAACAAAGAAGAAGAAGGGGGTCCATTAAAGAGGCATTTCACATCGCCTCTAACAATTTAGCACTCAGATCAAACACTACATTTAGCATCGCTTCGGCTGACTTTTGATCGTTTGACGGTCCATAAAGCAGAAACACTTCAAGACTATTTGCTCTAAAGTTTGAAAACGAAATTAATCACAATATATTTTTAAAATATATATGTAATATGACACATGAGATAATTATGATGGCGTATGAGGGAGAAGGGGAGAGATCCTCCTCAGATCAAACACATCCTCGGTCAGGATGTAGTGTTTGATCTGAGGTCAGGATGGTTCTAGACTCAGGAAATATCCTGTCCATTTAGCGCTAGTGTTTTGAGGACATTCGGGCAGGGCCCAGTCTGCGGAGGAGCTTTTCGAAAAGTTAGATTTTAACTGTATTATTATTTTGACATTATTAAACATATATGTTTTAATGTAAATTATCATTGAAATAATATAGTACGATAAAATACCTGTTCATAAATAAATATTGGAATCATCCTCCAGCTCTGGTTGCGATCGATTCAATCGATCGCAACCTAACTGAACAGAGCTAGTGGATGATTCGAATTCGATTGAGCTCCTCGATTGTGTGGATTGGATGCTTGCTTCACATCGGACTTTGATGAATTTTGACGAGAACTTTGCCGTAGAGTAGTTGGTAGGTAGCGGTATTTACATACACTGGCAAATACACAATGCGCAAAGCCATAATTTTCACCAGTGGTAAGAAAAATAAATTGTGAATAAATAACAAAGTTGTTTCAAAACTCAAAAGGGACAGAAAGGACTTAACTAAGCCTACTAGTTAAAAATTACATTTTTGTATTAAAATAAAAGTATTATCGATTAAACAAATTTAATCATTGTTATAAAACCCTTTCAATGTACTTGCGAAGAAGGTTGGTACTTATATTATTTAATACAATGGTAAAACATTACCTTTCAGGCTTTCAAGAAAATATCGAGAACTAAGAACTCGCCTGCTTTTAGTGCTACTATAAAATAACTAGCTGTGCCCCGCGGTTTCACCCGCGCTAGATGCCTACGCCATAGTAGCTTTAGGCATGCAAAGTCTCAGCCCGATCGGTTTAAAATTGACAAAGTTTCATACAAAATTTCATCCCTTATTTTATCCCCTTGGGGGTAGAATTAATCAAAATCCTTTCTTAACGGATGCCTACGTTATAACATCTACCTGCATGCCAAATTTCAGCCCGATCCATCCAGTGGTTTGGGCTGTGCGTTGATAGATCACTATGTCAGTCAGTCAGTCAGTCGGTCACCTTTGAGTTATATATATTTAAGATAATTGAATTAATTTCAGGCAATTTTTGACCCAAAATAAAAAATACTTCATCATAGTTTTCATATTAGCAGCTGCGTTTTATTGCGAATGGTTCGTGTTCTTAATACAGCCACTGTTATGGCCGATCCTAAAGTGCCGCCAGGATGAGATATGTACGAAGATACTGTTCGTTGCCGACCCTCAGATACAGGGCGAGCTGGCAGCTCCAAGTCCACTCAACCATCTATTCATCTATGATAGTGACCAGTAAGTAGATAGAAGCTAAAACCATTTAAATTCAAATTTCCAATTTCAGTCTCACTGTTTCCTTTCGATTAACCCACTACTATAACAATATAATTATTATTGTTTACTTATTTACATAGTTGCTTACAGGGTTCTATGTTCGTCTCTAGTGAACCACTGTAACTTGGTTCTGCATAAAAACTAACCTTAGAGAACAATGTTGCTAAGAGTAAAACCTTTATCACTTTTAAAATTTTCCTTAATGGTATCAATACGAAAATATTAATTTGCTTGTCTGTAAGCAACAATAATCAATGGTTAAAGATAATGCATGCAGACTTCTGTAGTTATCTAATAAATTAATATAATCAACATAGTCATGAGTCAATATAATATATGTATTAAATAGACTGAAGTCTATTCAAAGAAGCCTTATGCGATACCTGCAATAAGTGCAAAAAGTGTGACATGATTAGTGTAATAGATATCATATGCTTTCTCCCTATGAGAGATGTACAATAGCAAATATTGTAATATTAACCAAAATAACACAATGTTGAGTTGACTACTCATCTCCTGTTTAAGATAAACCTGAAAGGCCTATGAAACATGTTGTAGTTCTTCATATACCTCAGCTTTACAAACTATGTATAGATTTAAAAAAAACTTTATAAGGTCAACAAGCTATGTCAACTATTTCAAATTTATCTATACACTACTCATTTACACACTTAAAACTGGTGCAGATTCAACTATTGTCTTAATTACTAGATATTATATCATAGAATTCTTATATGCGGAAATATGTCATTTACATATGTATTTCTGCATATAAGAGTTCATATTGCCTAATTATCACAATTAGTTATACTCATTCAGAAAAAATATAAATGAGTCAAGTTTTCTATGTACAAAGTTATTGTTTATTATAAGAAATACCTTACACCCTTAATTTCAGGTACCTGATAAGGAGTTTCTCTGTTGTGACAAGTTATTTTAAACCAGATGTACTAGTTTACCTTGGGGACATCATGGATGAAGGCTCCATAGCCACCAAGGAACAATATCTACGCTATGCTAGACGCATTAGAAATATATTCCCAAAAACTTATTACTCCGCTGTGGTGAGAACATTTTTATAGAGATAGTGTTAATATTGGCTCAGTTCTAATATCAATTATAAAATCTGATTACTTCTGAAAAGAACTCTTATCAGATACACAAGTCTTAAAATGAGAGATATTTAAAAAAGGTAAATAAACTAAAATTTTATAACTGTTTCAAATCTACATAAATATCTTAATTAACCTTTTAAATTTATATTAGTAGATTATGTTTGATTGGTTTGTAATTGCAGGAAGTCTGGATTCCAGGCGACAATGATATTGGAGGGGAAATGGAACCCATAAGAAAAGATAAAATAGAAGCGTTTGAGCAAGAGTTCCAAAGTTCTTCTGTAATAACATCAAATAAGATATCTTACTACAAAGTTAATGGAATAACAAATACTTTTCCCAAGCTTGAAGACAATAATATGGATTTATATAAAATTGTTGTCTCACATTATCCTGTCACCTTGAGTTATCGATTGAGAAATCAGGTATGAGGTAACTTTTTACTAATAAAAACATTAATTAAATATATCAGTTTTAATCATTGGAATTGATAGAACTAGTCAAACTAAAAAATCATGCCTACCAATATGGAAACTGTAAACTTTTTTGGTGAGGAAAACTATACTATCATTGCATTGTTATCATAAGAAAGAATTACTATAGACTGAGACTAGATTAATATAAATGGCTTCAAAACCATATAGTTGTTATTCAATATATTAAGAAAACCTCATTGCTTGCAAAACTTTTGTCAGGCACTCATAGATTATACCTGACTAAAAATCATTTATAAATATTTCCAGGTTGTTGATGAAATTCATCCAAATATTTTGTTCTGTGCTCACTCACATGATTCCAAATATGTGATAAACTCAGAGAACTTTTTTAGCAGAAAAACTTATTCCCTAGAAACTGAAATACTAGAAGTTCTCCCCAAAAATGAATCACTGTATGAAATATATGTACCTACTTGTTCATATAGAATGGGGACCAGTAAGATTGGATATGGAGCGGCTATATTTGGTGTGTATTTTTTGGGTTTATTTATTACTTTATCGTTAGCCAGAGAACTAAAGTCACAGACATAGCTCAGCATATTAGCAAGCTAAAGTGGCCATTTGGCTGAACATTCTGTCGCAGGAATAACCGCCATGGTAGACATGTTCTAGAGTGTTGGCAAACGTAGTGTAGGATGTCCTGAGACCCGATGGAGTGACTATATACGTAGGACAGCTGGCAGTGGATGGAAGCGAAAAGCCGAGGATCAGGCTAAATGGCGTGTCTTGGGAGATGCCTATGTCTAGCAGTGGACTACAAAAGGCTGATGATGATGATGATGATGAGACATGCATTTGCCCATTATCATGCTTGATATAAAGGGAAGATGAAGCATGTGTACATGAAAGTTGTTATAAATTCAACTTATACCGATTTTATATTTGGTTCGGTATTCGGTTTTTTAAAAATATGGTTATATATTGTTGGGTAAAATTGCTTACTATTTTTTTTAATTTTGCAATAAGCTGCGCCCCGCTGTGTTGTTCCCAAGTAAACACTTACTCTTATCTCGAAAAATATAGTGTTTACATGGGGACAACGGGTAACTCCGCGGGGCGCAGCTATGTTTTAACAGGATGTCAGCTATCTCCATACTAAATTTCGTCAAAATTGGTTCAGCCGTATGAGCGTGAAGGAGTAACACTTACACAGAACCCTTTGCTTTATAATATTAGTTATGTTAAAACAGACAAAGGTCGTGCCTTTTTTGAAACTTTTTACATTTTGCTAACCCTTAGATACAAATTGAAATAGAACTAAGTTACAAACGAGTTTACAACTTTGTATATTTTTTTTCAGAGCACAAGAGTCGAATTCTTACATACACGGTATTTTGGTCGCCACAGAGGTTTCCCTACTTGTACTTTTACTTAGTTGTCTTGCTTATAGCCATTATCTACGCAATCAAGCGATGTAACTGCAAGCTAAGGTATGGACATAGTAAATCATCTGTCGCTGAGAAAGAAAACCTTCTGAAAACGATGATGCCTTAAAACGAAAGTTTGTCACACACTGGTGACTCAAAGATTTTGTTAAATTTGCATTCGGTTTTATAACAGCATTATTATATGATATTTAAATTAAACCTCAGAAATGAGAAACGGAAGAGAAAATAGTACTTAATTACTGTTGCTAAATCTTTGTATTGTTATAATAGCTACAGTCCACATTTATTGGTCATCTTAATATCTTAGTAATAGAGTTTATGTATAAAATAAATATTATAGGACATTACACACAGCGCCATCTGACCCCAAACTAAGCAAAGCTTGTATTATGGAAGTCAGATAGCTGATAGAATACATTTTTTTTTGTAAATACGTACTTATATACAGATCAAACATTTTTGATTGTCTCAGTCTACCTGTTTTATATCAACTGAATGTGAAATAGGCTGCATCATTTACTCTATTTTATGTAACCATAATACATGTACATAAGAAAAATGGAGATTGAAATCGCTCCAAGATAAAGTCATAGATGTCACAATCTAAATCTAGATCGCCATATTACATAATGGCTAGCCAATTTATATTACAGTGGACCCAACAGTGTTTAATTGAATTGACATTGTGACAAGTTCGGTTTTCGCCAAACAGCATAGTATTTATATTGTAGGATGTCCATGTAGCCATATGAACAAAATAGAACAATATTTCTGAATAATATAATGTAATGAGAACAAAGATACTTGGTAAAGTGACTAGTAAGGTATTCAGTCAGTATTACACTAGTGAAATATTGTAAGAAAAATTGTTTAACTTGGTTTATTAATGTACCACAAGTCAGTGTCAGTAAGATTAAAGGGATCTATAGCAAGTTGTGTTGAAGAATGCTACCCAAATACAAAATAGCTAGCCATTATATAATACTGCGGATTCTACAATTAGACTGTGACAAAAACAATAAACATTATGTATTTGCATAACAGTGTAGTTGAAATATTATAATAAATAAAGTACAAAACAAATGTGTACTTAACCTATCTAGTTAGAAATATTTTTTTAAAATATTTTGTTCATACTTAATTGCCTTTTTTGGTACATTATAAATACCTATAGTTAATATATTTCCAAGGTAATTGATAAGGCTGTAAAAATTTGCATTTTGATATTCTAAGACTGATTATTTATTGGATTATTACAAGACAAATAAAAAATGTGATTACTATCAAGTTACATTGAAATTGCAAATTAATCCATATGCCATAATCCAAAATTGAATTTATAATACTACTGCTAAAGTGGGACTGAGCGGCCCACGTTTGTCGCATGTCAAACCTCAGGGTCGACACAGACGAAGGTGGTGTGACAAACTAAATCATCATGATAAGTGTCTGGACCACCAAAGCCGAAGACAGGGCAGTCTGGAAGGAGGAAAGGAAGGCAAAGGCCTTCCTTTCCTAGCAGTGGTACAATAGAGGCTAAAATTAATAATAAATGCTAAAAATATATTTTTATATGCTTAATGACATATGTATTTAGAATTGATTATACAAAACTACTATCTATGCTAAAATTATTTTTAAGCATAAAATAATTATATTATTGTACTAATTTTATAGGTACTCTACAGTTATGAGTACTCCACAATTGTATTATATTCTCGACAGGACTGTTAATTTTTTCTGAATATAAAGTAGCTTATTTATGTTACTCTCATTCTGCCAAAAATAGCATAGATATAATCAGAAGAAATATATGTGTTATTAGTTGCTTTATGAAAGAGGTACAAACATGCTTTTGCATTCATTCTTTTTCTATTATTGCAGCATAGATAAAGCTATATATATGTGCTTTAAATATACCTTATATACAGTATAACTATACCTTTACCACCACCAGACCTTGTTTTAGAACTTTGACAATTATTAAAGATTTAAATAAATTGACATTTTTAATGTTAGTTTTAGAAATGAATGGAAAATATATCTTAGTGTAATAACTTTGGTGTTAGCAAATAAAATATTTAATTGTAGATAGATAGATTATATATTGTCCACACCAGAAATAAAAAAAATGTACAAAAATAAATTAATCTTATGAGGTAGTGCCACAAGTGGCGAACATACACACCAATATAGAGTAAGTAAACTATGATTTTAATAGTTTTGTGTACTTAAAAAAAATGTATGCATGAAATCCGGGAAACTATATTTCCAATGTCATTAGCATCTCTCATTAGGAGAGTAACCTGTTTGGCTTATTACTTCTCACTTTATATAGAAGTTTTATTAATGAATAAACTAATGGAAAAGCAGGATATTTTGATTTCAGCAACCTGGACTGTTATGACAACTTTTAAGTTCTGTAATAGTTCTAGTAATAAGATTTTCTAATTTGGTCACAAACTATGTTTTATAAATTAAATATTGTTGGTTAATAAATTCATAATTTTATTCCTATTTTCATTAAGAACACAGTAAGGGATAAACTTAGCATCATATACACATTTAATATCAAAAATGTAACGACACTTGAAGCTTGCAATGTTCTCATAGACATGTTTATAGCACCAGTCAATAAGTTAGCTATCAGGAAGTATGAGAGACCATTACTATTCACATTTTCAATGATTTTAGGCTCTTGTAAACTATATTTTTCATCTTGCAATACCCTTTCTACATAATACAGCATGGTAACAACAGTCACTAAAGTTGCTTCCAAGAAAATACAGTAAGAAGCATTTGCAAGCGATCTGGATGTAGGTCTCAAAGTGCTAACTACATATAACACAGCCCACAGAAATATTGATGCTAATATTAGTAGAATTTGCATTGTATCTGTGTCAAATGAAACCTTTTTTGATAAACGAATGCTTACAGGTGTTGAAGAGCTTAAAACTTTTTTGATATATGCTGCAAACAAGTATAGTGATACATAACCCAGGCATGAAGATATTCCTTCTCGATTCGCAGATAAAAATGTGTCTCTACCTACATCACTGAACACCCATTCTTGTACGCCTAAATACAGTATAAATTCATGAACCAGCAAAATAATAAAGCTGTAAAGTAGTGCATTAACATTAAAGTACAGTATCACAGTTGATAATAGTTTGCAAACAGCTAATGTGAAAAAGAAATTCCAATGCACTCCGTATTCTGTCACATGCTCTTGATAATCTAAATATTTTAAGGAAATATACCTTGTAAAGCCTAAAATTACTAAGACTGATATAAACTTAATATTCACCTTTATAATATCTATAAAACTGTGGTTTCGTAGGTCTCTGTGGACCAGACCACTCATTAGCACAAATAAACCTACTCCCGTATCCATCAACCCATATCCAAACCTTTCTGTCTTAGCTAAATGGCGAGGGAAATCTCTGAAATCAACTGCCAATATAGCACATACAGTAATTATGTATGTCAATCCCCGCATAATAGATATTGAATATATTTTCTTATTCCTTACATGAGGGCCTTTGTGCCTTTTTACATTTGAATATTGTAGCCAAAATTCATAAAGTAACATTGTCATTACAACAAAGTTTAAAAAGTAAATGTAATTAGACAAAACAGTATGAGCTAATATTAAAGGGAGGACTATAATGAGGTATTCGTATAGATACTGATTAGTTTTTAAATGTCTTAACCTCAAAGACGAGTAGACCGAACACTGCACGGTTAAATAAATGCAGAAGAATACATGAGGCGCAGATGATCCGTGGTTGTTCTGCATGAAAGACTCGTGAAATCTCTTGTAATCGGAGGCGCTCATTGTTGCGATATCTCTGTGGGAATCCATTATATTGTGATTCTTTGAATTCATTGAAGTCCGAGAAGACGATAGAGGATGTAGAAAGAATTTGTTTGCAGTACAATTACTAGCTATAGTTATTTAAATAATACATTTTAACTGTTATGGTGTTCTCCTTGTGTTTTCCGGAAAACATAAATATTAGCTTGCACTGCAAAAGTGCAAACTGCAAAATCAACTAATCAAATCAACACAACACAAAACTGTCAAACAGCTAACTTGATACCTGATATTTTGATTTTGTTGGCATCGCACTTTGTGTATTTTGCCAGTGTCAGAGAGTGCCAAATGAAAAATATTTGGAAGAAGCTCCAACGTTCCATTCAACGCATAAAGCTGGCGGTGATTTTTTATAGGGTTAGTGCGTTAGTGCATTTGTATCTTGCAAAATAAAGATCCTTTCACAAAACAAAACGTTTTCTAAACAATAAAACTACACCATTTTACTTAGATCAATACTTTATTACCCTTAGTCAGTTCTAAGTACCACAAAGACTAGCTTATATCTAATTTGTGACTTACTTAGTGCACAGAAGCAATTCTATGCCAAACTAGCAAATACTTATTGTACACAGACATAAATAAATCTTATTATATATGGACCCACGACATTGATAGCACCTATGTGAGACCTATATTTACATCTTACTTATTATAGGCAGGTGAAAAGTGTCAAGTGAAGGTAGATGGAAAATTTATGAGGCGATGTTTAAAAATCGAAGTCGTAAGGCCTCGTAGGACGTCTTTGGGCGAGGGGGATGTTGACTTCTTCCGCTGATCGGAATACTTGATGCTGAGGTTGCTGAGGTTGCTGCGGCCGCGGACTTGGGCGAGCTTGGAGCTGCTGCAATTGCTGGGGCTGCCGGCGTGGAGCCTCTTCCTGTAATGGATTCCTAGGTCATTAATGCGTCAAAAAGCAACTTAATCTCTAGAATTTTTACCTTGTTTTAAAGCACGGTTTATAGCAGAACTAAGTAGATACGTAGGTGATATAGGCAAACATTCAGGTAATATTTATTACGTCGGTAAGGTGCTTATACTTTATTGGTTAACAGGTAGAAACTACTTAGTGACTCGAATGGAACCATCCTTATGACATCCATGGAGTCATTTAGAACTTCTATGCTACAATTTTTTTAGGCCCATTTAAACAACACGTATATCTGTAAACATTACTCATGCTTTACACATCTGAGCTTTACACAGAAGAGATGTTTTAATTTTTTAATTTACAAATAAAATTAAAACTGCTCTTGTATAAGAAATAAAGAAAGTAGAATGTGCGTTTTTCACGTTTACCTCTTCTTCTTCTTCTTGTTCGTATCTGTCGTCCCTGTAGACCTCTTGAGGGTAGTA
This sequence comes from Biston stratarius, assembly GCA_950106695.1. NCBI lineage: Eukaryota > Metazoa > Arthropoda > Insecta > Lepidoptera > Geometridae > Biston > Biston stratarius. Next base: position 9,737,258 of record OX467115.1, on the reverse strand, counting down.
TCGGTCGGAATACTTGAGAGAGACGTTCGGTTTCCTCTGCACTTCCTCTTCGTTGATGGGCCGGTAGAGATATTCGTTCACGAAGTGGTACTTGGATGACTTCTGGCAGATGTTGTCATGTGTCGGTGGCATGCAGATCAAGTGAACCTGGAGATGGTTTTAGTCATAGAGAGTTTAGAAGTATAGGAGAACTTTAAGAACTGTCATTTGTTGTTGTGTAGTTTGATTTTAAAGATGATTATAGAGTTTGCTATTGAGTATTTTTAGAACGCATGTTATCAAAATCAAAAGTCATTTATTCAGTTTAGGCCCTGGTAAGGCACTTATGAACGTTAAGTTGCATGTTTGAATCTACCACCGGCTCGTAATTACACTTCAACTGAGAAGACTCCGCAAGGCATTTTTTTTGTGGATCTTTCTTTTCATATTAGGTTACAATTTACAGTAATAAATATTAATACATACATTATGCTTACTACAATTGTCACTTAGCCAGGGGGATGCAAGTGCAGAGAGAAGCTACAACAACCATATATTCCTGTCTTCCACGTAATGAGCCACCTTATAGTAGGCTTTGTCAATTTATATATTACGTACTGCGCGTATTGAATTATTGATGTCATTCTAGCTTTGTTCTGTTCTCGCAAAAACAAAGAAAATTGTAATATTGACGTAGGTAGCCTCATCATTATTTGTATTAATCTTTCTTTTGCCCACTGACGCTATATATATGGGACTCTTTTCAATATACAAGCAAGTAAATATACTCCTGTTAAGAAAATTCCGATTTTTTATCTTACGCAAAACTAAAATACACACTAACTACATAATTATAGTACCTACCTATTTGATTTTAGCTTGAATAAATGTGTACAGTATGTGGAAAAAATGAGTAACTAAATATAATTATTGTACCTGATGGAAAGAGAAGCCATCTGGGCAGACCCACGAGTGCTTGACATTATCCTGACAGTAGTGGAACACTTCGCAGTTGAGATCCTCATCGGCGTAGTAGCCGGTCTGCTTGCTGACGCAGTTGAACTTGGACTGCTGGAGCAACTGGGAGAGACGGTCGGGTTCCTCCTTCTCTTCGAGATCTTCTTCCTCTTCTAGTTGCTGCTGGGTCAGCTTGCTTGGTCGCTGCTCGGGCTGTTGACGGAAAATAAGCATGCAAATAGTACTAACAGAGATTTAATGCCATCCTGTGATATAATTTAGAACATAGGCATTGCTTTGCTGTTCAATGTAAAACTAGGAAACCTATTATGTGTAGGTATTTTAATAATTGTTTTTATTTAATACTAGGTCATGTGCCTTCATAGGTCAAAAGCAAAATTGGCTGCTGAAAATTCGGGAATCCTTAGTATGGTCGGGTGACGTTTCTCATACAAAGAATAATTTAGTAATCAAGGGAGTTCTCATCGGGTCCGTTGCTTATATTTTATCAAGCGCAAGTCCGGTCGTGTGTGGAATACTGCTGCCACCTCAGGGACGTCTTCACCAAAAAAGCACTCGCTAGACCGACGTGCTGTTCGACTTATTGGCGATGAAATGTTGGTTACCTAAAATTTTTTAACCGCCGAACATCGCCTTATTGTTGTCATTACTACGTTACTAATTATTTATAAGAATGAGATTGTCAATTTTTTCGCGGTTCAGGGTTCGGAGAATGTGCTTAGTTAGTTAACGACCTTACCCTACCATCTTCATTTAATTACAGGATATGTAAGAACACAGCGCACTATCATCCATTTCCTGATAATTTACCCGGATACCTACCAAGCGATATGATTCATCGTTTTTAATGTTACGTTCACAGCTAGTGAATGATACAAGCTACCGGCTTCCTTGTTTCCTAAGAGATATAATCTAGGATTTTTCAAGGTCAGAATGCATTAGTATTTATTAACTCTACGTGGTTCATCTTTAGCTACATCGTCGCTTAAGAGCCGATGGTGAAAAACGGATTTATCTGCGATATAAAAAAACAAAGAAATATTTATTTTTGCAAATCAGACTTCCTAAATGTAACGGCAAACTAAAATTATGTAGTACGCTCAGCTTTATGACAAGACATTTTCATTGAAAACATCTGGCGCTGAGCTATTATCCCTGACTGATAGAACTTAGATACTGTTTTCGTACTGCGGTGAGAGTATCTACGTTTCTAAAGGCAGGTGTAGTTTAAAGGCGATAACTTTGAACAACTGATCTCAGTGTCGCCCAATTAAACACGGCCTAAGAGTTAGTGAACGCACCCTTCTTTGCTGAGTTGGTGGTCTCTGCTCCTGCACGTACTGCTGGGGTTGCTGCTGCAGCCGCGCGGGTGCCACGTACTCCTCCTGCTGCGGCCGCTGGTAGCCAGCCAGCTCGGCCAGGGAAGGCGTAGGGCGGAACCCGCTGGGCAGCGCGTTGTATGCCGTCGGGGTGTAGGCACGTGGTCTCAGGTTACGGGATTCCTGAAAAATTTAAAATAGAACTGCTTCACTCATTGCAGCTGACGACGTAATCGAATATTATTAATGAGACGATTGATAAATCATGAGTTTATAGAAAACTGTTGAAGCAAATTTTCTAATTATAAATATGATTTTAACGTGCAAATAATTTCGTAATGCGGTTTAAATGTTAACATTAAGAAATTATACAATGTGAATATTCTAAACTTGGTATTAATTAACTTGCTGACCCTTTGAGGCAGCATTAACCGGCCCTAGTTGCATGTTCAATAACAACAAACGTTAAGCCGTTTCGAGTCTGTATGTAGCACACTACATGTAATATATTAATGTTAAAGTTGCTATTTTACATTCAATTAAATTATTTGTGAAGTAACATATTTTTGACAGCTGTTAAGCTATTTATAAAAATAGGAAAGTAACTTTAAAAAAATGTTAAACAAGATATGAATCATAAATTCATAATCTACTGTTAAATGTATTAATGAGTAGCTAGTTTTTATAATTGTAAATTAAAATTACTAACTGCACTTATTTTTTATTCGTATTTACCTGCGCTAGCAAGTAATAATCCAATTTCAACTGTCTTTCCTCACCGGTTTACTTTACTTATTGTGAAAGTGATTCCTAATAATAGTTGCAGAATTATATAATTTACGTAATTATCGGCACATAAAAGCTTAATATCGAACGCGAACTAGTGAGGTTGATGAAAAAATCGCGACTGCCTAACTTAACGCACGTTTGTGAGAAAGCATTCGTGCGAAACGACGCGACGCTGTGTAATTATGCCACATTATGCTCAGGAATTATATCATCTCGAAGATCCGGGTGAACGGTTTGATACCGAGCTTAACAAACAATAAAGCATGTGCTAAGTTTTAAGTGTAACTAATTTTTCACCGCCCACTTCATTATTATATAGGTCTACGATAAGCGACTACCTACAATCTAATCAAAGTTAATGTTAAGTCTTTCACATTTGATTTGCGCCGACCACCGTCTGACAAACGAGAGAGAATGAGAGGAACTATATTTTCATCTCCTTCGTTACCGTTGGGCTGTCGTGGTGGGATCACCTACATAGTCATTGAGATGTGTCCTTGGCTTCTTTTACCTATAAATTCCAATGCATTATTTAGTAACTACTCTTACAAATTGAGACATTGTAGATGTAAAATGTGGGAGGTATGTCAGTATGTAAAACCTTATATTTCTCATGTCAGAGTTATAATGCTATTTTAATTTTCGACGAATAACCCGATTTCGCTCTTTTACTTCTGTATGTACCATTACATTTTTTATCTTCGCCTTACCAAATAAGAGTGGTTTTACACCGCGGGTAAAATGTATGCGGATAGCATCTATATCCACTCACATAGAGTTGAGTAGACAAACACACTTAGATATAAAGTTATCATATAATAAAACAATTATAACCGTTTATAATTGAATATAACACACGTGATACGGTCTCTGCAATAGTTTTGTGCACGTGCAGCGAAGCACCCATTTCATCTGCGATTAGAATCGTGCGATCTTTGCATTTTTCCCACGCGATTACACAATACTGCATTAATTCACAACCGATTGTTTACATCGCGAGTGGGTTCAGATTATTCATAATACTGTGGAAAGCAACAAAAAGAACTGAACTTATTAAAATTGTTAGCAACATTTTCAGTAAGTTTAAATCTGTCAACTTCAAAAATGTCCTTATTTTGGTGCCAACCCTATAAAAAAGTTTTAAATGCCGCCGTATTTGTATTAATTTAAAATGATCGGAGTATGTTACCGCTGTATTTATTATAGATCAGAACGTCTAGTCATCCACTCCAAAAAGAAATCGGGAAAAAAGGAAATAATAAAAACAAAAACTAATAAGCTTGCTTTCGACTTTCACTCTCGCGGCCTTGCGGCGGACATTGACGCCAGGTGGCGTAGAAAAATTGCATCGGAGCTTGTAACGAGATTGTAACACTCTCGATTTCGATCACGAATTGCTTCTCGAACCGATGGGACTGCTGAATTTAGGAAAATGCCTTTTGTAGCGATGATAGTTCAGTGGTTAGCGTGGCCGGATTACATGCTGAAGGGCGCGGTTCTAATCCTAGCAATGCCGTGAAGGAAAACGGCTTTGCTAGCTACTAGCTATTACCGCCTTTAAGTTGAAAGTCTGTCGCCAAGCAGCTAACAGTTTGTTCCAGCAGCTTAACTTAAAGTCATTCCGGGCTAGGTATACTAACTATTATTAACCACATCGACATCAGGCGTAATAACCTAGCCTGTCCCCTATAAAAATTGTAAATATAGGTACAAGTATAGATCGGTACCCAATGTATGTAACATACCTATCGATATAGGTTGGTCATGTACCAAATTTTATATCTATATAACTTGCCTAGCCATAAGGTTGCCTATCACAAAAAATAATATTCGGATGTTATAACTCCTAACCATGACCATAAGATTGTTTGGTTTTCAAATAATATTTGATAACACAACTACATAATTATATAGAAAAGTATTTTTATAAATACGTAAATATCTAGAAGTACTTACTGTTTTTCCCCTTTGAATCGAGATCTTTGACTCACATAAAAATTAAAAATGTAATATTTTTAGTTGTCTTTAAAAAAGTTGAAATATCAAATGAATGCAATAATCATAAACGTTAAAAGTTGATTAATGCCCCTAAGTATCAACTAACTCGAATTACCTCATATAAATCAAGGTTATAAAAATGCCACCGCTCAAAATCATTTTTAATAAATCCGCTTTAAAATATAAAACATCGACGATAACGCATCAGAAAGTAATCCACGGAGCAAGGAGACATTGAAGTGAATGCTTAATTTATTCGATACAGTAGATAAGAATCGAACGTGCCTTGATCGATGTCGATAAACTTATGATATCGACTCGTTAATTAGTTCATTATCGAATACCACGATAGTACCTTTTATGTAGCAGCTAATAATATGTATATTACATATTATGTTTATTGTTACCGAGTGTGAGTTAAGTACATTTTTTATATTTGAAACAGAGGAAAAAACATAAATTGTCTGACAAATTTCGTTAAATTTTAAACTGACTTCAAAAAGGAGGATGTTCTAAATTAGGTTGTATTATTTAAAATGAACTTACATTAGAACTCCTTTATTAACCGATTTGAAAAAATATTTCTTTTAAATGATATACTTTCAGATTGGTCCCTTAGAAATTTCATAAAAATCGGTTCAGCAGTTTGATTTTTAAACCAAAATACCTAAAACCTAATAGTGTTTGGGCTTGGAGTTGGTTATTAATTGTTTATACTTGGTATAGACAGAAAATAACTTGAAATATTGGCATTTAAAGTGTCACGGCTGGTGGTTATAGGCCCAAAACACTAGTGGCGTGTCTAGCCTGATCTTCGGCTTTTCGCTTCCATTCTCCGTCATCTTTCCTACGTATATCATCACTCCAGCGAGTCTTAGAGCGTCCTAAGCTACGTTTGCTAATTCGCGGTCTTCACTTAGAATACGCTTATCTTAGCAGTTATCGGTCCTGCGACAGATATGACCAGCCCACTGCCACTTCAGTTTGGATTATACTAAACTACGTAGAACTAATATACGAAAGTGATCTTTTTCTATGAGATGCAGTAATTAGAAAAGTGGAGCAAGAATTTTAGTTCCAGTTAAAAAGATCCATAGACACAAATCAGACGTTAGATCGACTCGACTACGATCGCCGATTACTCGTAATGGGGTAAGTGTATTTATTTATTTATTTAATAAGTCCGCCAACACAGTGTACACCAATACGTTAAAAATTAAATTTAGAAATTACAAAATGTCAAGTTAAGTGCCACAGCAATTACAGGCGAAGACGGCATGCATTATAATCAAATATTCTGTCAAAATGATTAAATTCAAAAACAATATGTCAAAAACATTAAAACCTAAAAATCAGTCAATACTCAGTCAAAATTATAATTAAAAGCTACAAAGGATTCGTCGTTGTTTGATACATGGTCAAAGATAAACTAGATATATAAATCAACAATACAATAACTTAAATGTCAACTAAGTCAATATTACGAATAGCCCGCTTGAAACTACTAACAGTGCTAGTAAAAAGGTCCAAGGAATGTTTGCTATGCAAACTATTCAACAGTGTTATAATTCTATTTAGAGGAGCATTTTTGCCGAGGTTGGTATAATATTTAGGATTCGTTAAGACTTTGAGCCTCGAAGCCCTGGTTAGCGTAGTTGGCACAGGAAAATTCAAGCTAGACAGCAATTCAGGGACATCGTGTGCTCCGTTTACAAGTTTGTACAGGAATAGTAAGTCGAACGTGCGTCTTCGATAATAAATCTTCAGTATCCAAAAGGCACATTACTCTGTTTTCTATGCGTCGTTTTTTAAATCTTTGTATAGAAATAGTAATGACTCCTAATCATTAACACATTTGTCCAAAATGTATCTATGAAATATTTTTTCAATGGAATAAAAAGTATTTAATTTTTCTGCGATACCATTTTAATGCAAACGAAAATCTTTAAAAGACTAAGAAGAAAAGAATTCAAGGCGCACTTGCCCCATGCGCTGGAAGCGCGCGTTGAAGTCTTTTGTATGGAACATTATAGTTTATGGATGAATGGAATCAAGTTCAATAAATACTATATGGACTATAGTGTACTTAATAATTGTACTTACTATCTTTGACCATACTTTCACTTACATTTAGATGAGATACAAACTATACAAAAAATAGTAAGTACCTCTTGGTCGAGCGCCAGTTCGTCATCGTCGCCCTCGACACCCGCATCCGGGATGTTGTCCTCCTCTTCGGACGCGAGAGCTGCTCCCACCACCAGCAGCGCCAGCAGATACCGCCACCTGGAACAATGGAGACACAATGCTTTAGAACACAATAAAACAAATAATCAATCGTCAATTGGTCTGTATACTTCCTATTTGATAATAAGTTTTCTTTTTAACAAATTAAAATAAACTGTTCCATTAGTACAATTTTCGCTTAGTATGGGACTAGAAATGTTTTAGGTTATTTATTTCTTCATTTATTTTTGCCTGCCATTTCTGGTATTGCTTGTTTAGCTATGACGTGAACTATGGGACACTTTACGCTTTTATCACACTATTATTTAAAAGCAGGTGAGCCGTGGTCAAATACTTAGCCTATCAACAGTTTTTTTGTAGTCATAATAAAATATAATATTTTCTTGAAACCAGTTACAAGTTCTTCTGGAATTCAATTGAAATTCCATTGCTACTGGAAGACAATCAGATTGTATTTGACAGGATACATTAATTCGTCGAGGCGCATTCCATTAAATAGCCGTACGCACAAGTAACGTCGAAGCAAATCGCTTCAATGGTAGTCTTGGGATATCAACCTTAAAACAATGTCAGATCTCTCACTAATATTATAAATATGAAAGTTTGTTTTATATGTAGGTACACAAACATACATAGGATATGTTTGTTACTTTTGTTGACAGCTCAACAGTTTTAGAAAGCAGTTTGGTGGTAGATCTCCTTAGAAGGAGGTCGTCTAGATCACTGTTGCCAACTCCAAAAATTCCGAGTCCCTAGACTCATAAGCAAAAGTCGCTAGAAAGTCGCTAAAACTAACTTCCCCAGGAACGGATCCACGATTTTGTCTAGGAGAATACCTATAATTTTGTCGGGGACAGAAAAGGCAGTGTGAAATATTAGAAAAGGTGAAAAAAAATTGATAATTAGATTACAATTAAGTAAATAATATATAGGTGCAACAACATAATACATCTAACTTTTAATTAAATAATTATATTATCATTATTGTAACAATCACCCAGATAATTTGTTGTTTTAATCACAATTTGCCAAAATTACTTATTATCGGAGAACTGGCCGTATTCAATAGCAAAACTTAAATTTGAAAGAAAATTGGATGTGTTGCATTGAATATTTTTTGAAATTTCTAAAGCTAGGGCTGTTTTAATTTCTACTCCAAAAATCGCCAGATATGTCGCTAAACAATTTTTGTCGTCAAAACTTTATTTTAGTCGCTAAGACTTGAGCAAAAGTCGTCAGTTCTAGCGACTAAGTCGCTAAATTGGCAACACTGGTCTAGATAGGTACCACCGTGGTGCCAGATATTCAGCCGCCAAGTAGTAGTGTGTAAACATTACTATATTCCGGTTTGAAGGGTATTGCAGGTATGCAAAATTACTGGGCTGTTGAGACTAACCATCGAAAGTCTTAAAGTAATGAGCGCTAAAGCAGCGATGCCCTGGACTTTGTTTCGCTACTTAAAGTTAATATGTGTATCGCTACAATGGCACCATCAGGAGAGTGTCTCATTCGTCTTATTACTTTTACATTAAAAAAACGTTTGTACTCTGCATTGACATATAGGCTTTTTTCCCGGAAAACGGAGGCGAACCTGCCGGGCTGTGCTGCCAAAATTATTACTACATATCTATGAATATTGAATATTGTTGCTATGCACAAGTTCACGTTACAGGCTCATGTCCAGTCCTACCATTAAACGTGGTAGTCTGCGGTAGGTCAGTTTATCTATAGACAGGTGTCGCGCTTACATAAATACAACAAACGTATTTTAGTATAATATGACAACACCTCGGCATTTGCAAGTAAACACAGCGTGAAACATGTGGAGCCTTTACGTAATCGGACAATTTCTCCAAAATGGACGCTACAGGGCACTCTTACGCAACTGTCTGTGGTTGCTAATTTAATTCGATGACAGAACTGGTTCGCGCCTATTATGGAGCAGGTGGTAGTGTTATAATAATAGGTTTTATTTATCCTGTACAAGATTGATACAGAACAGGGAAGATTGGAGAAAGATGGTGCTCTGTATTGGGTTGACAGTATACGTTTTAAATTATGTATTGTATATAATTTCCGATTTAGAAGTTATTATTTGTAATATTGGCATTTGTATCTGTTTGTTCTAACGTAACAGAATAGACAACTAGACTTTACAACTATGTATATAGTTTTTCCATACTTATGTAGAAATCAAATTATAGAGTCTATTTATTAAATAGTACCGAGCTTTGCTCGGCTGAAAACACGGATAAAACGACGTTTTCTAATAATGAAACCTAGCTAGATCGATTTATCGCCCCCGAAACCTAAACTAAATCTGCATACTAAATTTCATGAAAATCGTTGGAGCCGTTTCCGAGATTCAGATTATATATAAACAGATATATATATATATATATATATATGTTTATATACAGTTGATGGCAAGTTTCATTCAGCTTTGTCTTTCGGCAGCTACACTGTGATGTTTACATACTACTGCTTGGCGCCAAAAAAACCTATTGTGGTGCCTACCTAGATTTTCTGCTAAGGAAATGTACCACACAGTAAGTCAATGTTGATTAAATCCAATGTAAAGTCAAATGTAGGCCGACCCCTCTGATTGGCAGTAAACTGGTAACATATCAGTTACAACATGCTGCAAGGGTGCGGTCTTGGTATTTACACTTACCATAATTAAGTGCGGAAAGTTGTTGTTCCATTGCCCGGGTTTACTCTTGCGAGATGACCAAATTCATTGATATTGTGACATCGACGTGTCTGGGGCTTGAGCTTGATATGTCTCCGGTAAAAGCAGTCTCAAGTAAGCAGATTAGAATAATGAGAGCATTTCAGAGAGACTCTTAATCGCGCACGTCACTAATTATTTACGGACTAAACACCAATGGTCTCATAAACGTTGATACCTAAAATGCTCTGACGAATTTCGTTGTAAAATGTCAATCCTGAAGATGCCCAGATTAATTTTAAGCATCTTTTAAACGTAGGGCATTAACGGCTTAAAGTTAATCAACACTTAAAATGCTTTGTTAACTTGTCGCTAACGTGAAATATCACGCATGAAAACGAGACAGTCTTTGAGCATAGATTAACTTTTTATGTAATTTTATGAAAATCATCCTAAATGGTAGAAAATTAAACAGGCCCTTGATGATTTATTTACTACTGACTTCGATTGGAGATTGCACCCGCGTTTTTTAGGATAAAAAGTAGCCTGTATGTTAATTTAGGGTATAGTTCCGTTCTACCGTTCTAAATTTCTGCAAGTCCGTCTAGCCGTTACAAAATGAAAAAGTAACAAACACACATACACATTTTTGCTTTATCAATATATTTAATATGATGTTACAAAAAGTAAACATCAAACGCCCGTACAAACTATAAAACTGACATACATACATATGTAACTAAATATGGCATTGTTTATGTTGCAAATATTAAACAATATTAGTAACTGAATAAGTACCTAAATCTTCGTTATAATGGCAGGAAACTTTATTAATTGAACAGCTGCACTTTTGTATTCAAATCAAGTTTTATGGATCAGGTGCAGATTGAACCTGGCCTTTAAATTGTATTTTATTGCTAAAACGTGTTTATATTGCAATTAATTTTGAAATTGTCGGATTTCATAATACGTATTATAAGAATGGATACGTAAAAAGTCTTGAAAGAATAACTTCAATTACAGTTTTTATTTTTGTGTCGTTTTTAAGTAATAACTATTTATATATAAAAACAAATATCATTAATTATATGAAGTCAATGAAGTTTGAAAAAAATGATTTTTTATCCCTTCAACAGGTATACTGTCAAAATGTCTTGTTTTTACTTGGTGGTAAGTGGTGGTAGTGTGTAAACATTACTGTATTCCGGTTTGAAGGGTATTCCAGGTATACAAAATTACAGGATGGTTGAGACTAACCATCGAAAGTTTCAAAGTAATGAGCGCCAATGCCCCGGACATTATTTTGTTACTCAAAGTTCTGTGTATCGCTGCAATGGTCATGGACATATTGGACATGCGTTAAATCAAATCAAAAATCAAAATCAAAATATATTTATTTGCTCAGTACAGGTGTCAAAATGTTGGTACATAGATTAAAAAGGCACTTAAACCATACTTAACCCAGAATTGGGTGTGCAAAAATTAGATAAAATAAAATTACATTAAATAATGTCAATTTTGGATTAATTAATTATGTCAGGAGGTTAATTACAAAATGTCAATCAGTTCAATTTATTTAAATGTCAATACTTATTAATTATTTTTTACTTTATCATCAATCAATTATTTTACAGAGTAATATGTCTTATCTATTAAGAATGTTTTAAAATTTCGTTTGAATACAAATAAAGAACTGGCTTCCTTTATTACTGTTGGCAATTCATTATACAATTCAATACCCATACAAAAAATGCTCTTATTATGAAATTGAGTTCTGGCTTTTTGACGACATAGTTTGTTCCTGTGCCTAGTGCTTTGAAGCGTCTTATACTTTCCGATTTCAGACCTTACTAAGAGAGATGCCTCAAGAATGTAGAGAGAGGGAAGCGTTAGAATATTAAGGTTCTTGAAATAAGGCTTACACGATTCTATTTGACGAATACCACAGATAGCCCTTATGCATTTCTTTTGCGCTCTGAATGCAATATCTTTATCTGCCGCATTGGCCCAAAATATAACACCATATCTTAGAGTTGCACCAACATAAGCATGGTACGCGGTTAATAGAGCGTCTTTACTGGCTACCTTACGCAGCATATACAGTGCATATGCGTATTGGTTCAGTTTGGTGCGGACATGTTCGATATGCGTTCTCCAAGTGAGATTTGAGTCGATATGTAAACCAAAAAATTTTGTGCTACTTGTTTCCGTTATAGTTTTACCTTTGTGATGTATGTTCAACATTTTTGGCTAACTTTTACCATTAGGAGAGCATCTCGTTCTCCTCATTACTTTTACACAAAAAAAAAGCATCAGTTGACCGTCTTAGCACGCAAGTCGAGATAAGTCTTTCAATTCGCGTAACGAAGCAGACCTACCTATTTTAATTTTGTCATGTTTTTGCGTATAGAAATATTGTTTAATCTACGACCTTACTAAAGAAATAAAATTAAAGGAGAATGATGATAACTAGAGCAAAAAATTATGTGATCTTTTAGCGGTAAAAGATTTGGCTTGATCATTGCAACGGTACTCAGAACTTTGAGAGACAAAACATCGCTAATGTGGCTTTCATATTTATAAATCAATAGCTTTGTAATTTCACATGCTGTAAGTACTCTTTAAAAGGTATTTACTGTTACTTGTGGTAGGTAAATGCCTAGACAACCTCCTGCTTAATAGATGTATTCTAGTTTTCACCTAGTTTTCAAAGTTATTTAATTTTTGTCTTAAAAGACTGACTTCAGTTTCCAATCTTTATTTTTGTTCTACCGTTATACAATCTTAAAAGTCCACAAAGCATCATGGGTAAAATCAAATTACAAGAATGACGACGATGAAGTAATTTTGATTTAGCACTGCATTTATCAATTTTTATTATTTCTGGAAAACGTTGCCAAGCAATAAATAGAGCTGAAAGACTCTCTCGTGGACAATCGAAGTGGAGCAGCATTCCAGTGCTCTCTCCATCGAAATCATCCATTCGTGAAATGGAAACTTGCGTATTTTCAACACAACTCAATCAAAATAAAAGTAGCTAAAATAATAACTATAACCACAGATTGTAATAAGTAATACAGTTAAAACGTTCCGTACAAAATGGGTGAAGACTTTTTGATTCTACATTTTCGCTTGATGTACCTACATAAAATTATGTTCATGTATACAAATACCTTTATGTAATTTAGCTAAATAGCGAACCAATGATTTATATGTTGACCTATAACGTCTATATCTGTACTATTTTGTTTTAATCTACGCTTTAGACTAGAACACTCATGTTATTGGAATGTTTGTTTGTACTTGAACGGTCAACTCATATCAAGACAAGCTACATTAAATCGGGCATAGGCTAGGTGATTAATTGTAGTTTGGAAATCACTGGCATTATTTCTTTATACAGTATAGGTATCTAGTTATTAAAATCCCGGCTTTTTTTTTCTTTTTTCTTTTGGCCATAGTACGTTCTTGCATTGTGGCAGTTTTTAAGTTTTTAGCTCGGCAATTAGGGTGTCCGTGGCCACTTAGAAGCATAGCACCTTTTCACCTATTAAACCTTCTCGACACCTTAATAGCATGTAGCGGTTTAGAACACTAATAATAACATTTAAAAAATATTTTATATTTATCATTTTACTTATAGTTTACTACATTTAATATATTACATGACGAACACTAATTATCATATTCTAAGTGTTTTTTCTTTTTGGTATTGTAAGTTGTTTAATTGTTAAGTTTTAGAAGTACCATTTAATACCTATTATGTACATAATTATCTATATTTAAGAACAGGGCCGTCTTTACCACATTGATCGCCGGGGTGCGAAAATTTGCATACGCGTTGTCAACAAAAAAGTCTTATTTTATGTGTTCCTTTTTTATTTAATACATTAAATAAAATAAGATAAAAAAAAATTAATATAACTAAATTATAATTTGATTGTGATGAAATTGTTGCAATGCAAGAATTTTGTCGATTCTCTCTTCCCCAATACTACAATCGATAAATATATAATAAAGTGTTTGAGAATTGTAGATAATGGAATAGGTAAGAGGACCATCTACGGAATTAACGGAAGCTGTACATATTGCGTAAGATAATAATTTCAAAAGTTGGTGTTAAATTTGTAATCGGTAGTCGTAGGCCGTAACGCCTATTGTTTTTGTCCATTTAGTCAAAGGTCAAATTGCCAAAACCCAGCTGGAAAGCAATATTGCCGGTATTTAATGTGCACACGCAAGCATTAGCAGCCGTATGACACTATTGTTTTCCGGACTGTAAGAAACAAACTGTAGGGTTGTCACAAGCTACAGATTATTAAATAATAATAATTTCGGAAATGAATAAATATAAATATCGTAGGGCGTTTTCACACAGCGCCATCTAGGCCCTAACTAAGCAAAGCTTGTACTATGGGAACCAGAAAACTGATAGAATACTTGTGTACTTTTTTCTGGTTTTAAGTACATACTTATAATGCGTACAGAACACCCAGCCATAGAAGAAACATTTATCGTCACAGAATTGTTTCTCCTGGTGGGAACGCTCTACAGCTCTTGAAGCAGCATCAATTATTGTGCTAATGGAACCGTAAAGGCAATTTGCATTAATTAGGTATAAATATATATAAAAATTTCATATATTATTTTTTATATACTGAAAAAAGGAAAACTTCCTAATTCGATACGTGTTGGTGTGTTCGCTGTAAACTCTAACATTAATAGATGTAATTTTGTAAAGGTTACATTTTAAAAAAAGTTTTATTTTTCAATTTCATTTTTTAACCTAGCACCAATAATAAGAACATTTTGAAGTAGAATATAAATGTATTTTTTTTTAATATTAATGTTTTTAATTTTCGATTTCGCCAGCCCTGATGCGTCAGCCGGGTGCGCGGGCGCATATCGTGAGCGCTGTCGTGCTACCCGCCGCATTTCATTGTCAATAACGCAACATTGGACTGCCACCGACGCTTACAACATTAATTGGAAGTAAATTTATTGTTTCCACAACATTCGGCAACGACACCAAATGTCTATTGTTTATTTGACAGTAAAAATATACTATTTAAACGCAACAAAGAGAAACAATTCACCGAAAAATTCTAATACCCATCATATAAAATATATTGTCGTGAATTTTTCAATACCTAGTAACTTTTTATAGTCAATCATAAAGGTCCACGTAGTAGTGCAGTAGTATTACGTGAACTATTGAAAAATAAAAAATTGTATTATTTTTTTTAAATTGCTGACAGGCTAGGTATTTGACCACACCTAGCCTGTCAGCAATAAGTGACTGACGTTAAGTGACGGTGTGGTCGAAGATTGTAATGCACCCCTAGCCTGGAATGGAACTGGCTCTCAAGTGAGGCTGCCAGAACACACCGTTAGATGCTTAGCGGCAGATTTTCAACTTGAGGGTGGTAGCTAGCCAGCCGAGTACTAGAAAGTACTCTACCACCACGCTATGGTTTCCTCACGATGTTTTCCTTCACCGACAGCTCAAGCTCATTGTTGGGGTTTGAACCCACGCTCAAATACAAATACAAATACAAATATTTTATTGATAACACCAATGTTACAAGTCAATCAGCTCAATGCTCTTCGGCATGCAAAACGACCACGCTAACCACTGTGCTATCATCGCTATAAAATAAACGCTGGAATGGAGTTATTACTCGGTATTAAACAAAAAAAATCTTTATCGATTGTTGGTACTGTGTTTCGTATACGAGTAGGTATAGGTGGTATCTTTGAACTTTTTCGTATGAAGCAATTCGGTAGGAAACATTACCTAGAAACGCATCAGAACATTTCAATAGTTACGTTAGCTACCATATACCTAAATGGCAAACTTTTGCTAATTGATCGTAAACATTTTGTACAGCTATCTTGTAGGTAAGATACATAGGCTGCGCATGTACCTTTGATTGGACCCGTAACATTATGTCAGCGTTTTGTAATATGTGACTTGTAAGCTGGTAAGTGGTGGCCAGTGCCAGATACTTTACGGAAGTGTAAATAATTGCGCGCGTTACGATGTACCAGTGAATGAGTCGGCGAGTCAATATTGCTAGTTCATTTTCTACATGCTGGTTCATGTTATTGCACAATTTAGCGATGATGGCTCAGTGGTTAGCGCGGTAGGTTCGCATGCCGAAGGGCGTGGATTCAAACTCCAACAATGAGCCTGAGCTGCCGGTGAAGGAAAACATCGTGAGGAAACCATATCGTGGTGGTAGGGTACTTTCTAGTACTCGGCTGGCTAGCTACTACCCTCAAGTTGAAAATCTGCCGCCAAGCATCTAACGGTGTGTTCCGGCAGCCTCACTTGAGAGGCAGTTCCATTCCAGGCTAGGTATGCTTTACCATCTTCGACCACACCGTCACTTAACATCAGGTGAGCTGTGGTCAAACAAGTAGCCTGTCAGCGATAAAAAAAAGCAAAAAAAGAAGTTGTTCAGTGAAGTCTTACGTGTACCTTTTTTATGGTTAACTAAGTGTAATATGACAGTGCAGTCAAAAACCTTCTTTGTATTAGCTTTTATTAATACTTACGACATTTCATCTCGGAAACGAAATTCCTTGTCCGGAATCCGACGGATTGTTTGTAATATTTGTTAATATAAAATTTTATTTCGTAAATAAATTGAATTATATTTGCATTTCCGCGCTCCTCCAGGTATTTTTTTTTTTCGAGGACGCATTTTAAGGCTGATCTTTTGCAGTACATATTTTTTTAAATGTTTTTTTATTGGACGACGTCCACTAGTTTGATGGAGTGCTGAATTGTATGTTCATAAAGGGTAATCAATATATAGGTTTTTGTCGCATTTTGGCGGCAAAGCGTGTCTATTCATAATTTTCCAAAATAAAATATGTGTCTTTATGACTTATGTGTTTTAATCATATGGTGCCAAAGAATACGCACGAGTGTGTACATGTGATATAATGATATCGTCTTGGTAGTAATAGTAATTATTAAAATTACTATTAGATGTTAGTTGCACCATACAAAAATAAATGGTAGAATATTGAATTCTTTACTTGCATATGTAAACTCTTCTGATATCTTCTTTCTTTTCTTTTTTTTATAAATAATAAGCTAAGTGTGACTACAGCTTACCTAATAAGTCATCAAGTCGGAAATTGTGGATGAATATAATCCGTATAATATCGATACTTCTTGTCTTCATATATTTCCTCTTACCTGATGATTGTACAGCGTCCAGAGCGTCGAGCTTTTAAATCAGGTTTAATCTAGAACTACATATTTATAAGTAGGTATTTACAGACTTCCTTACGCAATTGAAAGTGAAATCCGGATAGTGTCGTGTCAGCACGCGCTACTGTTTGATTTGTGAGACGGTGAGTTACATTCGATTTTATTTTATTTATCAAATAAAAATAATACGAGATAATCAAAGTAATAGATTAGAAATAATACAACGACGCAAAGGATGTTGATCTTCAAAAAAAAAATTATGATTGAGTATATTCCTTGTCGTATAAGGAAAACACAAAGACAGTTATATATAGTTATATTTTGTTGTAAATATTTTATTATTTTCATACTTTATTATTTTGCAGTCACAATAAAAACAATTTTATGACCATTGCTTTATACCAAAAATTACGCTTTTTCAACCCTATTGTTTAGATTTAAGAACGTAAATAGAGATACCATGAAACACACAACAAACCACACTCAGAGCAAATATGTATCAAACGACTTTCCAACGACTTAGAAGAACTAAAGTCAAAGACATAGCTCAGCGTATTAGCAAGCTGAAGTGGCAATGGGCTGGACATATCTGTCGCAGGACCGATAACCGCTGGGGTAGACGTGTTCTAGAGTGGAGACCGCGAATTGGTAAACGTAGTGTAGGACGCCTTGAGACTAGATGGAGTGACGATATACGTGGGACAGCTGGCGGTGGATGGAAGCGAAAAGCCGAGGTTCGGGCTGAGTGGCGTGTCTTAGGAGAGGCCTATGTCCAGCAGTAGACTACAAAAGGCTGATGATGATGATAAAACGACTTTCCAGCTAGAAATAGAACTTATGGGTCTCTGGCTCACAATCCAAACGCAATACCACACCGAAATCGTTACTTTGATGATCACAATTACATTTAATGAAATTTCAAATTAAAATTTTAAACATTTATTTTACAAAACATGGGTTAGAATTTTATTGCGACAATGTGTTTGGTATAAGGTTAGATTGCCGAGTTTTCACCGTTATAGTATGTAAAATTTATTAATCCCACTAATATTATAAATGTGAAAGATGGATGGATGGATGGATGGATGTTTGTTTCTCAATCACGCCAGAACGGCTGAATGGATCTGGATGAAATTTAGCATGTAGATACTTTAGGCCCTGGAATAAAACAAAGGATACTTTTCATCATAATCATCATCCATCACCACACGGGTAAAACTGCGGGGCGCAGCTAGTAAGACATAAAATTATTTAATTCATTACATGTAAAATAAAAATAGGTATTATCCAAGCTAAATTAAGTGAAATAATGTCATTCAAGCAATATACTTGTTATTCCAATTAAAATTATGTCATTTAATTTTACTGTTGTCATTAAAAAAATTGTCAATAAAATAATATTATTTTATTGACAATTTTTTACAGTCTTCTCAATGAGAAATTTTTAAGTTTAAATTTAATAATATTTATATTTTGGACCTCTTTTAATCTTTGGCGTAGTTTGTTATATACATATTTCAACCCTTTTTATACAGAGCTAAGCGACATTTTGGCAAACGTAAAATATTATTGTGCCGCTTAACTGTTAAAGTGTTTTAATTTCCTTAATTATATTAAACAAGAAGGGCCGCTTCAAAAATGTAAACCGAAGGAAGAGTCAATTAGGTTTTAATTATTGAAAATACGGTTTGAAAGAGTCTTTCTTTGATTTGATTTACAGAAATGAACATAATCGTTATGCGAAGCAGTCACGGTAATTGTGTTATATATAGAGTAGAACCCACTAACACTTAAGTAGTAATTTGTTAGATACTAGATAATATGTGCACAAGCAAAAGAGCTCTTATGTCCCGTATCATACCTAGTTCTAGCGTTAGACTTATTACACGGCGCGCCCATGCAATAAATAAGCACACAGTTTATGAACTTTAAACCTTAAGTCGTTGGATTAACGCACATAATTTCAGGATAGTTAAGGTTTTAGGACAGCCTTATTGGACGTAGGTACGCAGGTGGCCGAAGTGCGTATGTGCATGACATGTTCGCCACGATTGCTTGTTAGGGCAAGGACTGTGCTTTCACAATTGCTAATCAATTCTCGCCTACATCTTTTACTCGTATTGTAACAAGAGCTACCTAATATGCATATTGGCTTCATGTGTTTTATTTGCACAAGACGCTATTATTTCACATGATCATCGACCCACATGCTATTGAATATATGTATATGATACTTCTACACACTCCTCGTTACTTATGTAGATAGGGCTGTCAAGTATAAATAATAATATATAGGTAATACTCACCAAACTTATTATTCTTATTTATTTGATGGACTTTTGTCACTGCTAAATGGCAGTCCCGTCGTATTTACTAACATTTTTTTAACTAAAATTTAATAGTTTTTACCTACACACACACGCATTTACACACTCTCCCATACACACCCTCACTCACACACACAAAACCCATAAAACTGTATTCCATTTATAAGATATTATGAGAGTATTACTCAAAGTATTAAACTTAAATGCAAGCTTTCTTTCTTTTTTTTATCTTATAATAATCTTGTAAAATTTTACAAAATTTTACAGCTTTGATGATAGGCTTTCATGTTGAATTAATATGACAATTTTACACAATCTAAATACAAAAGTCACTACTCGTATAAAACACAGTAAGCAGTGTAAAGTGGAAGCCAAAAGCTTGACTTGTCACCAGTTATAGTAACTACAAAGTACTTAAACACTACAAAGTACTCTTATTATATTCAAATACGGTAGCGGGTATTTAGCTACGGCTGTTCGAACCGAAAGCTACATAAATGCGTTGTTAGAAGCTTATTAGTCTCGGTGTATCTGGTTGCTCCGGCTTGTTGTCCATTCAAACTTGATGCTATGAAGAAATAACTACTCTACAACGAGAGTTTAGTAAGTATTGTTAGGACTATAAGCAGTGTAAGCCTTAAATTTCTTTCTAAAGTAAAGTGCGGTCATGAAACCAAGAAAATTTTAAGTCGGGTAGTCTTAAAATTAAATATACACAAGTAAATATGTAGGCTGTGGGTTCAAAGCCCAACAATGAGCTTCAGCTGCCGGTGAAGGAAAACATCGTGAGGAAACCATAGCGTGGTAGTAGGGTGCTCTCTAGTACTCGGCTGGCTAGCTACCAACTGTTGAAAATCTGCCGCCAAGCAACTAACAATGTGTTCCGTCAGCCTCACTTAAGAGCCAGTTGGATTTCTGGCTAGATGTGTTTACCATCTTCGCCCACATCATCATTTAAGATCAGGTGAGCTGTGGTCAAACACCGAGCCTGTCAAGAATAAAAAAAAAATATTGCATATATTGAAAGAACATTTTGACTCCCACGCTGTACTGATTCATACATAAATATCAACAAACATGCCATATATTTCCTAATCTGCCAGAATATTTTAAATTTGAGGCCAATGCACTTATTTTGGTACCTCCGGGCTCCGCAGGTACAGGTCTAAATTTAGAAATGATATTCTGAAAGTGGATTGACCTTATCCCTGATTCATTTGCCATTAGCAATTTTACCTACCCATTGGATCAAGATTCATGTTTATTGATATTTAGTATTGAAAATATTTATACATTGTTAAAGGACAGAGAAAATTCAGTATGGGAAACCTTCCAGATCAAGATCTTTGACGCTTTAACAACCTAAAAACTCTAAGCAGATTTAGGCTTATGCTGTAACAGATAATTAGCACTTGTGCTTAAGTAAAGGTGTTGTAAGAATCGCTAAATCATAAAAGTAATAAAAATTTAGAAATAAATGAAATGTCAACCTAGAAATCAATTACTCTAATAAAGCAATATCCGCCATTTAGAAAACATTAATAATTAGCATATACCTGTTTGGAATCATGTTACTCAACTAGGTGTAATCGAAGGATGAGTATAGTGAGACCTGCATAATGTAAAACATTGATAATGTTTTTGACATCGTGGTAGGTTTCCAGATGTATGTCAGTGTCAAGTGTGATGGGGTGCGATCAGAGACGCGTGCGCATTGCCCAACACAAATTGATCGCCCATTGTGAATTAAATTCACACTCGATCGCAAATTGGCTCGAGCATTTCGTTTCGTAAGTTTAATAGCGTAGTTAAAGATAAATGCACAGATATGCTGAGCGTTTGTCTAGTTGATGCTGTGCTATGATGCGACCAATTTAAATCAATGTCGTTGAAATTATGTAAGTTGCTAAATGGATTAATTTGGTAGATAATCAACATTTAAAAATGTTTCAATTTTACCTTACTTTTCTAGGTAAGAAACGAATCCCACACGTCCAATATAATGTAAATTTATGTATTTTGGTACGCTTTAGTGAAATTCCTGTGCGTGTGCTCGTATACAAATCAGGCCTGTTTTTATAAACTGTCTCTACTGGGCACGGGCCTCCTTTCGTTGTGGGAAGGGCCAGGCCACCACTTGGCTTAGTGCTGGTTAGCAGACTTTATACAACTTCAAGTATAGAACTCTTAGACATTTACAAGCTTCCTCACGATGTTTTCCTTCACCTAATTCAAGCACGCAGCAATACGCGTCAACTTAGAAAATATAGAGATACTGTGGGATACGTACTAAGTATTTGAATTAGTAAACGGATTAAATAACTCTTTCTATTTGTACCTCCCACCCCGTGCCATCATTACTTAGGTTTCTCGGATTGCTCAATGTTCGTACATTAGAAATTCTATGCATGCATATGCTAAACATTTATTTCCTGGCATTCTGCCAAGCTCAATCTTTTTGACTGGTTAGTTAAGTAAATTACAGCAGTGATTAAAATAATTATGTAACTGGCACACCTAAATTAGAAAATTACATCAAATGAAACACTGATAGGTACAGGTAAATAATGAAAGTTTCACGCGCAAGGCTGTATGACGTATTTTGAATTCAGGAATCAAGTTTTTTTACATAACTGCCAAAAAAAGAAGTGTGATGTTTTCAGGTTTCATGTATGTATGTAAATTTCTTTATTTCGCCAAAACTTTTAAATGCCTGTAAAGATTTGGATGTATCGTTAGAATCCTTACATCATTCCGATTCACACTATTTTTTTTTAAAACATCTATTATTGTGCTTGCGTATTTTTTTCTGAATAAGTAATTTATTTTAGCCGGTGTGTTTATATACCGAATTTCACAAAATGAAAGTTGAAAGTCTCAAAGTAATGAGAGCCAAAGCAACGACGTCTTAGATTTTATTTTGCTGCTCAAAGTTTTGTGTATCACTGCAATGGTCATGAACACGCGTTATCTCTTAACATCAAGAGAGGGTCTAGTTCGTCTCATTACTTTTACATAAAAAAAGCTCTAAAAGTAGATGCACTACCAAAGGGGCTATAACAGGGCAGTCAAATTTATGTTTGTCACATAAACGTTAGGTGCTGCTAAGCAACTGATCCTACAAGATGGCGCTGCTTACCCAAAAGTGTGTTTTTATTTATTTTACTTTAATTAGCGAGATATAAATTTATTTGAAATGCTTTCGCGAGGTTTTAGGTGTATCATAAGCACCTATCATACATATTTGAACATGTGGAAACCCAAACTTTTGTGTATATGTTAACCAAAACTTAATTCCTATACTTAGAATCGAATGATACATACACATACATATTTATTTTGGTTATATAATAAGATATCTTTTAGAACTTATATACTTAATATAAATAAATGCATCTTTTAACCACAACTCATAATAATTCTCACATCGCGTAACGTAAACCACATTAATCTATAGAACAAGTAACGCTACTTATCCAGTCTCTTACATAATGTGAAGCTGTGGGAAATTGAAAACTTAGTGCTTCGATTTCCTAAGCTTGCATTTATACACTCTATTACCTATAAAGAAACCGAGAACTTACTAAAAATTGTGGTACCGTGGTACTTTGTTTCACTGTAATTGATAAGTGCAGGGTCCACTACTCGTAGTACTATTTTAAGCTTACAAAGCATAAATTTACATAAAATGTGTTTAAAAATACCACATTTTAGGCAATAAACCATATTTGTATTTATTTTAATATTTACGTGCTAGTATCTTTCTTATTTACATAAGGGTTAACGTTTTTCTATATTAAAATCAATCTTATCTTCAATTCCTCGCTAACTAATAATATAAATGCAGATTTTCTGTATGTACGATTACGGACTTAGATGAAATTTGGAATGATAGTTTATATCTTGATTTAACACGTGGTATTATTATTATGGGTAAGTCGAAAAAAACCGCGGGTCGCAGCTAGCTCTAAAATAGATAAGTAAATAAAATTATTCTTAGTTTCCGGTAAAAGTAAACTAAATATTTACATCTTTGGATTGCAGAAGCAATTGAATAACGGATCTCACTTCCTTTCTAATTTTATACACAGGATCAAAAATTGTCTTACTAATTAAATTGTAAATTGATTTGTATTTATCAATTTAAAGTGGTTTAACCATTTCCTTCTGTTTCCATTAGCTTCCATATTTCCATAACCAAGTACTCAGAATAATAAAAAAACAATAATGGATACGTGTAATATTGCATCTAATTATCTTTATAATAAGAGCAAATTTGAAGGTTCCAGATGACATATCTTTACTTATAAAATATTCCTGTCGTTGTCTAATGATGTGCAATTAACTGGAAGCAAGCAGTAGTGTGTAAACATTACTGTGTTCCGGCTTGAAGGGTTATTGCATATAACGAAATTACAGGGCTGTTAAGACTAACCATCGCAGGTCTCAAAGTAATGAGCGCCAAAACAGCGATGCCCTTTTGTTTTGTTACTCAAAGTTGTGTACCACTGCAATGGTCATGGGCAGGCGTTATCTCTTATCATCAGGAAAACGTCACGTACTTTTTTTTATAGCTGACAGGCTTGGTGTTTGTCCACAACTCACCTGATGTTAAGTGACGGTGTGGTCAAAGATGGTAAAGCACACCTAGCCTGGAATGGAACTGCCTCTGAAGTGAGGCTGCCGGAACACACCCATCTACATTACTCATTACTTTTACATATAAAAAAAAGCAACGTTTTTGGTAAGTTTATATATGTGAACTTAAAGACATCAAAATTGGTATCATTACCTAGATATTAACTTTTGTATGTAAATATGTAACGTTACATAAGATTACATTCACGGTCACACTAAGACTTGTCTACGTAACCTTCTTAGATCTACAGCATAAAGAAGTCAGTATTGTAATACTAGGTGCTGTTGAAGTACAGCACTGTGAAAACGTATTTAAATCATATTCTACTAGATAACAAAGGACTCTAGGATATGCGCGATTATATATATTATTCTTTATTGAAAAAATGGTGTCAGTGTCTCGAACTTGAGGGAAGAAAGCTTTATTTACCTACCTACTTACCAATTACTTAGTAACGTTAATAGGAGATTTTTTTTAACAAGAGATTTTAACTCTAATACCTATTAGTAAAGTTGAGTTCTAGAAAGGTACGCGTAGAGTAAGAACATTTCCAGATAAGACATTAGTTTGCTTTAGTAAATGCAAGTACTTTGATATTAACAAAATCATGTCTCTGCATGTTATGAAACAAAGTCGCTTCCCGCCGCCTGTACGCTTAGATCTTTTAAACTACCCAACGGATTTTAATGTGGTTTCCATCTATAGACAGAGTGATTTAAGAGGAAGGTTTATATGTATGTATAATACATGCATATGCACTACATTATAATCTATATTGCACCTGTGCGAATCCGGGTCCCTAGTTAAAAATAAAAATAGCCTTACGTAATTATATTAGTGTGACTTAATTTTGTAATGTAACATTAAGTAAAACACCATCTTACAGACAATTCACGGTGAATTTGAGAGCCCATTGTGTACCCAACACTTGTTGCAACCGAGCAAGCAAACATACAAAACGTATGCTAAGTTGAACTTGTTAAGTTACCATCTGTTACGTAATAGTCCGACCAGTTTCTTAATTGGGCCTTTAACACTGTTTGGTGTCAAACTTCTACCCATTGTTACGATAGCAGCTATGTAATAAGGCCAATTGAGTGCTAGCCAAAGCTCGGAAGCTCACTAATGTCATGTAAGGAACTCCATGATTCCAGACTCGACGGTTTAAGCTGGCGTTGTGTGACGTTCAACACTAAGAATTGTATGTAATTATGTGTGGTACGATCACACTAACATAATAAATGCGAAAGTTTGAATGTATGTATTCATGTATGTATGGTAAGTAAGTAAATATAATTTGTTTCTAACATTTTATTAATTATATCATTAATATTTATTTGTATTGTTTTTTTTTTTCTCGTTGACATGTAATTAGTGTTTTGACATTTTTATTGATAGATATATGTGAAATGATTTTACTGAATTTGAATTGTAACTTTGTTGTTATCAATAAAATATTTTTGTATGTACATATATAAGTACATATGAATGCCTAACGAATTTGGCAAAAATGCAATTTGGAATGCTTATTTTCTGGATCAATACATAAGATACTTTTTATCTAGTAAACACGTCATACATTTTCGATAGAATATACATACATAAAATGCATATATAAAGGTAAACTTACATGTTTTCTGTTAGACATGTAGGTACCTACTACTTAATTTCGTAGATTTTCGTTTTTATTCTAGAAGTAGAGTTGTTCAAGTATTAATAATAAAGACTCAGGTCATTTTTTTAAATGAAATAAATTGTCTCTAAGAAACAGCAAGTATCTAACAATGACCCAGACTTTAGATTTAAATTAATATTTCTGATATAAAAAGTTACTTTTATTACAAGAACGTAAATATTATTATACTGTAATACATAAATACCGTATTAATTTACTCAGGTATCAATAGTCAACATAATAATATCACCTTGTACTTTTTGTATCAAAGCAGCAGACAATCAGAATTCTAAAGCCTTGAAATGAATCTAGGATTCGGGTGTAGGCGTTCTAGACAATAGCTTAGCGGAGTACATTTCACAATTTCTTCAGCAATGCAAATTTTATTTTGTTATGCTAAACGACATTTACAGTAGCAAAAAATGAATTAGATATTGCAAAGTTAATTTATTGCATTCAAATCTTCTAGTTATCGTTCTTCGGCAGATTTCCTAATGAGATTCCGATTCCCCCTTAGCAGGAGGTCGTCTAGGTACCTAGGTACCACTGCAGTACCAGATATTCTGCCGCCAAGCAGTAGTGTCTAAACGTTACTGTCTGGTCTGCTCGCAGTATACTCAAACTAGTACCTATTTTAACCTTAGATTAAGATTATTTTAACTTACTTCCATCTCCCTGTATCGTATATAAAGTAAAAATAATGTCAAATTTTTCGAATCGAATTTCAGCTAGCGAAATTACAGGGCTGTTGAGACTAACCATCGAAAGTGTCAAAGTAATGAGCGCCAAAGCAGCGATGTCTTGGACTTTGTTTTGCTACTCAAAGTTCTGGGTATTGCTGCAATGGTCATTGGAGAGTCTTGTTCGTCTCATTACTTTTACATATTGCTAGTAACAACAAAAAACAATGCTAGTAAATATTTGATTTCTACTTTTTAATACGATTGACTTTTGTAGTTGTATAATTATGAAGAAAGTTTTAACACAATTAGAAACAAGCATTAAAGAAACACCCGTGCCCACAAATAAATGTTCTTTTTTCTATATTGCCAGTGTCACTCGGCGTGATGTAAGGTTGCTAACTATACATCCATTACACACTAACATTAAAATTACACTCCTTTTTTGGGGAGTCGTGTAAAAAGGAAGAGAAGCCAAAGCTCTAAAGACGAATATTATCATAAGATTCCTAAACAGTTCCTTACATTTAAAATATTCACTGTCGTCTTTTGCCAAACCGTAAAATGTTCATTGCCATATTTTTTTTATGATCACTACTCGTAGTTTGCTTATTTTATAAGAAATAAATATGTCTATAATGCTAAGCCTGATCTCCCAGAGTAAGCTTGAATAGATACCTGTTACAATAACTTTCTAATGTCTCAAAGTAATGAGCGCCACGGCGGTGATATCCTAGAGTTAGAGTTGTTACTCAAAGTTCTGTGTACCGCTGCAATGGTCATGGACAAGCGTTCTCTTACCATCAGGAGAGTTGTGAAACGCTGTCCTCCCCTTATTACTTTTTGGCATAACAAATAATAATTAAAAACACGACTAGCGTGCATAGATTAAATAGATTTTTGATTGATCAATTCAGGCGTTAGGTACTTTGTAGAAGTTAATTTTAAAACTAGAGTATCTAAATTCTCATCACTGTTGTTGTAACCAAAACGACTTTTAAGCAGAAATACACTAATATATACCTATTGACTTCTCAATTTTTTTTGTTTCATTTACATAAATTTGATGATGGCGCCAAATAACAGAATACTCAATCTTTTCAACAAAAACAAATATCCAAATCAGTTCAGGCATTTAGGAATAAAGATACTCACATAAAAAATTTTTAGGCAGTCGTGTAAAAATAATAGAGAACCCGATTTTATATAAAATTGGATTAGATTCAGCTAGTTCAGCTATTTATTTATATATATATTACTCATTATCTATTTAGTTTTTTTAAGATGCTGCTTAAAATATTTTGGACACTTTGTCTGTAAAATAAGTATGAACTCAGTGGTACAAATATTAATCTCTGTAACTGACTGACTAATGTAATAAATACTAGGTCCTTGGTTAACTCGGCGCATCTCTCATATATACGTGGGAAAGTTCACAATTTCTTACCGCAATAGAAATCTGTTCTAACAAAGTGTTACGCTCAGTACATGACAGCATCGCAAGCTGCATAAAAAGAGTATATAGAACAATGGATATAGATACAAAAATATATGTTTAATGCGTAACACAAATTTAATAAATTGCTCCACATTTTTATCTTTGTAAATCTCTTTATATATATTTTTTTAAATCTACTAATAAATCGAGTAAATCATAAAATCATAGATAATGCAGTTCTTTTAGATAATTTAATAAGACTGGACATAACATTGCCGTGAGATCGGATAGGAGGTCCTAGCTGCTTTTAAAAGCTCTACAAATGTAATTCCATTTCAAAAATATACTTAGTATAAATGAAGACCTAATTTTTTTTTCATTTTACTTATGCGGGATTACTCACGTTTAATTTTATCGGATACTCCGACTATAGTAATACTAAGACTAATTTATTTACAAATTTTAGTATTCAAAAGTTTACCTCATTTCCATAGTTGTTCACGAAGTAAAATGTGTCCGAACAATTGCAACACTTGAATTGCACGCGAAATAAGGGCGCGAAACGACCAAAAACGCAGCAGAGTGGCCGATGTAGACGCGACTGTACTCGCGCAGTGCTTTCTCCTGCCTTTATAACTTGCAAGCGGCCGCGCCGCCGCACCGCCCGGGGAGGCCGACAAATGAAACCGATTGGCAATGCTACGCGAAACCAAACACACTGCAAAACGCTAAACTAATCCACTGATCATATTTCCATTGTCACCTCAACAAAAAAATTTGCTTCGGAGGCAGCTCATTACTAATTCGTCGCTCGCAATAAATCGATTCATCGCATAAAAATCGAAAGTGGTGAAAGATACAACCATCCGCAGGAACGTAACGTCGTTGATGCATTCGACGCGGTAAACAAACTATGTCTATTCACTTTAAATCAGATTTAGGCTAGGTTTTGTAACAATTCTTGTTAGCGTTAACATTAGGCTGGGTATTCAATTTGTTCCGAGGAAATTTAATTTATGTCGGATTCAAGTGCTGATAAAACAGAAAGTCGAAAACAGTGTTATATCATGATTTTAACGCAAATATTTGGAGCAGACACTATGCCAGTCTCTATAGCAGTAGGTATTCCTTCTGAATACACACAATACATCAAACGTTCGAGAGTTCGAGATGTCGGTATCGCAGTTATAAATCTCAATTGGAGCTGGCAGGATACGTTGCTGGCGAAGTGATGACAGGATTGGGCAAGGCAAGCAGAGCGTTGGTTGTCCTGGCGCAATTTAGGTCGACGATATAGTCACCGTTGCGTAGAACCTGGACCAGATCAGATGGCATAACAAGAGAGAGGCCTATACCCAGCAGGATAAAGAAGGCTGTGAATGAGGAATGATGATGATAATACATCTAACTCTATAACCAAGTAGAGTGCGAGAGAGAGAGAGAGGGTGAGTGTGTAGGCATAATAAAGGTATTGATTTTATGAGTATCAATGTACCTACAGGTAAAGTACGATTCCTGACTCGCGACTTGATCGAAACCCTAAAAAATATTCATATTATATTTTTGTTGTGACGTGTCTCATGTATGTACATGTTTTTTTTTTTTTTTGTGGAAGTTGTCCATCGAGGTCCTGTCAGCGCACTAGCAGTCTACCACCGCCTGAATGTCGGTCTATGTTACGTTACCCGTTTTTTTTCAACCGTAATAGGTAACGAGCTGAAATTTTCACAGAATACGTGTTAAATTTTGTTAGACAATTCTAACAAATAAGAAAAGTAAAAAGTTGAGATGGAAGCAATAACTTTCATAACAATAAATGTGGACATTGACGTTTTTTGATTTTGCTTTAACGTAAAAATCGGTAAAACATGAAGCGTTAAACTTAATTTGATTATAGTGAAGTCTATAAAATATAATGACCTTCGAATAATTGTAGCGGCACTAGGTCCCCTTCAAGTGTTCCAGCTCACAGTTGGCAGATATTGTTAACATCGGGTTAACTAAGCATGCATTTGATCACGATTACCTGGTGGGTAGCGGTTATTAGCAAGCTAATTAATTATATAATTAGATTTTTTTTCTTCTATTTGTTTTTTTTTTTAACTTAAATCATATTTATTGATAACGGGTGTTACAAGTCAGTAAATGTTTATGATAATTAAAATTTCAATAGTTTTTCTGTATTAGTAGTAGAATTAAAAATAAATACGTACGCTTTAAAAAACAGGGAAATAATAACCTAAACCTTACCTAATAGTGTTACTACATCTCCCGTCTGTTTTTAAGATATATCGTGCTTTCAGTTTTTGATTGCCTGGAAGAGATTGCTCTTAGCGATAAGACCGCCACTTGTGGCACTAGCTTATAAGATTATTTTGTTTTCGGTACTTTTTTATTTTTATTTTGGGTATGCACAATAAAGAGTTTCTATCTAATTCTTGAACTTGATTTTATTTCTGAATCAGTACCTATAACCAAAGGGATTCACTGTCAGTGATTAGCGCTGTTGGTTCACACACCGAAGGGCGTGGGTTCAAACCCCAAAAATGAGCTTGAGCCGGGACGGAAAAAATCGTGAGAAAACCATTGCATAGCCCCGCAGCGCTAAAGGTACTTTCTAGTACTCGGCTGGCTAGCTGCCACTCTCAAGTTGAGAATCTGTCGCCAAGCACCTATCTATGTCTTCTGACAGCTTCATTTGAAAGACAGTTATATTCCATGCTAGATATGTTTACTATCTTCGACAACACAATCACTTAACATCAGGTGAGTTGTGGTCAAATACTTAGTCTGCCAACCATAAAAAAATCAAGTAAGAAATCCACCCTTCTGTTGCTTTTCCCGAAAAAAAACTGGTTAAAAACGCATAGTAGAGTACGTTTGAATATCCTTTGAAAGGAATTACTACTATAATATTACTGTAAGGTTTGGTACATATAAAACATATAGAATGGCGAAGGTGTTGGTACCTGAATACACACCAGCCATGTCAACATCGCGTCGCTGAAGTGTGTATCGCACTTTTAATGCAAACAACTTAGTGCTAATTTTTTTATAGATTTATTTCAAAATATGGAACTCACAATTTATAGCAACGAAGTCATTAGAGCGCCTGAGCTTTGGATCTCTACCTACAGAAATATTTGTCCTTTACGTTTTTCCCAGTACGTCGAGTGGTCGTCGCTCATATTCTCCATTTTATAAAGACATCTGCAACACGGGCAAAAGTACAAACGGAGAAACCTCGCTATCTTGGACTTGGTGCTGGCCTCCGAGTACATTTCACCGTCGTTCTGGTGAAGTTCATCGGCGTTGTCCTGTCGGCTAAGTTCGGTTATACGATCCGCGGGACATTTCTCTTCCATTACCATTTTATTCTCAGTATCGAGGTCTTGCCCGGGCTCCCAAGAGGTTAGAGGCAGCAGGTATTCCTCTATGATGCTGTGCTTCGAAGGCGGCTGCGACTGCCCCATCAAAGTAGCCAGGTTGACCATTGAAGAGCTGTCGGGTTGATGGAGGCCGTCTCCTGGGACCAAGCTACCGACCTTATCTTTTAAGTCGCTTTTCGTTAGAGTCAGCTTCATTCTGAGCACCGTAATGTCAGAGTCGCTAGGCCACGAGATCACGTCAGGCATTGGACTCTTGTGTCGCTTCGAGCGCAGTTTCTTTAGTTTCTTTTTATCCAATCTGCTCGTCGTCGTCTTGGAAAGTCCCGACTCTAAGCTTCGAGCGATGTTTGCCGCCACAGAGTTCTCCGACTCGGTGGGTAGGCTGAAAGCTACTTGTCGCACGGAAAAGTATCCATTTGCTTTCTGGATATCAATAATATCTTCTATTTTTCTTATTTGCTCATTGGAAGTTGTGACTTTAATATCCATTGTAAAATGTATTTTTGATTGTTTACTATTTTACAAATTTTTATTCAGTGCCAAAATTCAATCAAGGTTGTTTCAAACATAACTGACATTTGGCTTGAGTTTGGCTGTCAATTTGGCAAAAGCCGAATCAGTGAATATTGTGATTTCAAGCTAAACAGGGTTACTTAAATCAGTGGTATAAATAATGAAATTCTATAAAACCACCCAAAGAGCAACAAAAGGCTATGCTCAATAAAGACATTAAATTTATGACTGAGATTTGATATCAAGAGGCAGCGGTAGAGAGGATCTCAAAGACCACATTGTACATAAGTTCATTGACTCATACATTTTTTTTAGTTACTTTACCTTTTCATCGCAAATAATTCCTTTAGGCCTTTAAAAGTAATTTAATTGCTTACTTTTTTTTCAAAGCTAAATTTATTCAATCTCAAACACATTATTCTGGTTTAATTTTTCATTTAGTAGGTAATATATTTATATTTTATACTACTACTTGACGTGGTGGTGCCGGCGTAAGAATAGTACCCCACCCTCTCTACCCGTGGTTGCCGTAAGAGTCGGCTAAGGGATGTCAAAGGGTGGAAGGGATTCGGAAGATGGGCAGCAGCGTCTTCCTTGAACAATCACACCTAACTGCGTTCGCCAACCCGCCTGCCAAGCGTGACGAGTATTGGCAAAACCCCTCCCCAGGAGGAGGCCTATGTCTAACAGTGGACATCCTATGGCTGATGATGTGATACTACTATATATAAACTACTATACGTATATATCCACCAGCACCAGCATTATTTTCCATTTATTGTCAATCTTTTTATTAATTTATTGCACTCCCTGATGACAAAATTACCTCAAAACACAATGGTGCAGTAGGTATAATCTATGGGTATAATAATAGGTACTGTCTAATGATCTTTATTAAATAATCTACTAAATGCAGTGTAGTGTTCAAAGCTATAACGACCATCGCTTACCATCATGTACTATTGCTTGTCTCATTAAAAAAAATATGTATAGGAAAATCTTCGAGCTTAAATGTATAACAAAAATATAACTTAAATTCGACATTAAAAAGCTAAATAAATATAGGTACGTTATCGTATATACCAACTAAACAACATATCGTGAAATAATTTATGAAGAAAGTTAGGAATTTTTGATAACATCAAATAAGTACCGGACTTTTTTTACCGCCAATGTTGCAGAACTCGAATCGAGCGGTGATCTTACGCGTAATCATAATAAGATACTTAAAGCGAGTGTGTGTATGGGACGCGACTTACAATACTTTAGTTTCGAAACATCTTCCAGAGTCATACAGTTGCTTGGTACAGTTGGGTTGGCGGCATGACGGTAATTTTGCGGAACAGAAGGAACGCTAGAAAAAAATGTTAAGTGAAACAGCATCTCTAGCGGCAATGAATAGAAACTGCTTTCTGTCGTACATTTACGGTAGAACTTCATTGGTTTACGTAGTATCTAAATCATGAAAATAAAATTACTGATACACTGATACACAGTCTTTGCACGAGTGATAATAATAATGGTTGTGGTCACATAATTGAGCCTTTGGTGTTATATTAAGTCAGTGGGGCCCGGGAGTAGGTATTTCACCTTATTTTCAAAAAGGACGACGCGACGCATGATCAAAATATCAGCGTTTACATTTTTGTAATATAGTATCAATTTATTAAATAAAAGATTTCTTGGAGTATATAAGTTTATACAGTATAATGATTTTATAATTCTATGTTTCGGCTAAAACTATTCTTTTTTAAGTGGTCTTTTGATTTTGCCGTTGCATGTGTTAATTTTTTAATATTATTATTTATTGTTAAATATGTCTTATAAGAATCTACCATATGTTTTCTTTTTCTTTTATTAATATTTTAAGAGCTTAATTACATGATTGCAGTCTATTAATTTTTTTAATGTCAAAGCTGTTTTTATGTTCGCGCCAAAACCGTTTTACTCGCCCTCCTAACTCAAGTGAAACGGAATGTAAAGTTACGTTCTAAAACTAAGTAACTACAATAACTAACTAAGATACAATATAGACTCCTTGATGAGCAGGCTCTAATATCTATTGTTACCTCACAATGTGTTGATTGATCATGATTATGAGTCGCACCTCAGATAAAACACAACAATAATTTGTTTTTTTTTTTCTTTTTTTTTTCTTTGGCCATAGTACGTTTATTCTTTGTGCCAATGTTCAAGTTAGTTCTATTGTAGTTTGCTTATTTCGGACCGCGCTATAGGCGTCACTGTCATTTGTCAAAAATTCTGTCAATCTCTACTGTCATGTCATGTCATTCTCAGGTATCTGCTGTTGGATGATCGAAAATCTTAATATTGAAAAGAATGCTGTAATGTTTTCGGTCGAGTAATTTGTAACTTTTTATCATGGATACCAATAATACGGACGCCGACATCGGTGATAAGTTGAATTTTAACGACGATCATCTCCCAGTGCCGAAGAAACAACATTTCGACTTGAATCACGCCAAAAATATTGATGACATATCTACGCCTTCCGACCTGAAATTCGACCAAGGTATTGTAAACAATTTGATTTTACTTTCTAATCATTTCCTTACTTGATAGCTTCCGCGTATACGAAACTTTTGTCAACATCGCAAACTTTATTCATTTTTAATGTTTACCAATTAGAAATTGTGAGTGAAAGTGTTGGGTAGTTGCCACCGCGTCATAATAATGTGTGATTTCATATAGAGTTCGAGTTCGAAGACCCTGATATTACTGAAAAAAGGAAAGAAATTGAGAAATGCTTGAATGACCCTGATATTGTCAACCTCGAACAATGGCAGAATTTGGCCGAGAGCAAAGGAGGACTAATAAGCGGTGAGTACTTCACAATCTTTGTTTAATTGCGTAAACTGAAAAAGATATAGGTAACAGTGAGTCATGTGATTACTAAACATTACTTTGTACAATATTTCATTGCAATATTAATTATTATTATGATATTGTTATCAATACTGATAACCACAGATTAGCTTAGCTCCCTAATCAGTAATATCAGCATATTTTTTGCATTTAGATGAATACAGAAGAAAGATCTGGCCACTGCTTGTTGGAGTGACACAGGAAGAATTGACAGACCCTCCATCATTAGATGAACTTTCAACACATAGTGAATATAATCAGGTAAATAATTACTAGGCAATTTTTATACTAAAATCGTAAACTAATTATTCTTACCATAATCTCATTTGATATCAAACGAAGTAACTTAACTTGCCCTATGTTATAATCACTGAATATTTATACAGTACAGGGTTGATATGATGAAACATTAC
Source organism: Biston stratarius (assembly GCA_950106695.1). NCBI lineage: Eukaryota > Metazoa > Arthropoda > Insecta > Lepidoptera > Geometridae > Biston > Biston stratarius. Next base: position 9,702,089 of record OX467115.1, on the reverse strand, counting down.
TAAGATTTGCGGTTTCTTCAGGATCAGCCTTGCTTTAATAAACTGTCGACTGCTGACTGCTGGCTTGTGCCTGTTCTCATGATTACAGTTTCTTATTAGTATTTAAGACATAGCATGTGTCTTAAATACTATTAACAAAGTTCAGTCCTGTAGAAATCATGTTTATGATGATTATGCTTTTCTTCTGCTACTATCTACCCGAGTTCATTGAGTTCACCTCAGTTCCTTGTAGTGTTAAGAGTTTGGCTCTAAGATCTCTGTTGACATCATTGCTCCAGTGGCTTTGATGAGCCCATAGATGATTTACACATAATATTTAATTTGAATTAATTTGTCAATTTTAGGTGGTGTTAGATGTGAACCGGTCTTTGAAACGGTTCCCTCCCGGCATTCCATATGAGCAGAGAGTTGCATTGCAAGATCAGCTCACAATTCTTATACTACGGGTCATCATAAAATATCCGCATTTAAAATATTATCAGGTCAGTTTTGACTTTTTTTTTTTCATCTACTACTTAATATCCTATAGGGATCATCTAACTTTTCAAGATCAAACTTATCATATTATAATCTCAATTTTTAAATTTTACACAAATTCATTACACTTTATGGAGAAACAAATTTACTAAAACGCTGTAATTATGAACTTAAAAGATGAATCTCTACAAAGTGATACCTGATTCAAAAGCTTAGTATTAAGGCTTGGATACCCATTTCAGTAAAGTTGTGCAAGCTTGTTACTAATGTGTGCAAGATAATGGCCTACTAAGGATACATTTACCAGTAAATTTGCATCCTTAAATGTACATAACTTCAAGAATTATATATAAACCAAGATTCCATTATCTTTGCTTGTGCCCTTTTTCATTTTCTCTTTAAATATGGAACAAAAAAGTTTCATTATACTTAACTGCTTTGCGTAACTGGTTACTGCAGCAATAATATTACTGATAGTTCTTTTTATTTATTTTACAAAATAGATATTTAGATTTTAGAAAGAAGGGTTTTATTTATCATATAATTAAAGAAACATGTATGAAATAAAATAAAACTATTCACAAATTATATGTTAACATATAATATGTTAACATATAATTGTTATTATATGTTAATACAATAGTTTTTTTTAATACTACAGAGGAACTAATAAATAAAACAAATATGTAATATGGAATATTTTAAATTTAGTTTTAGATATAAGAATCATTCAATTGTCAGTTTCATTCCTGTCAGTTTCATAAAATGGAGTTATGACTTGCAGAAAAAGTACTGTATTCTTGCATTATTATAAGGTATACAATAATTTTCATTTTATTGTGTTATACACTATACTTACTATGTGGTTTGTGGTTTCCAGCTGGGATTCAAGGCCACTATTTTTTTTTAATTTTTACAGTTTATTGTTTAGGTTTTTGACAACAGCTCACCTGATTTTAAGTGACATGGAACTGGAACTGAAATAAGGCTGCCGGAATGCAGTGTTAGGTGCTTGGTGACAGATTTTCAACTTGAGGGTAATAGCTAGTCAGCCACGAGTACTAGAAATTACTCTACCACCATGGTTTCCTTGCAATGTTCCTCCTTGCTTCACCGGCAGCTCAAACTCATTGGTGGATTTGAACCACCTTTGACCGCACTAACCACTGAGCTATCATTGCATTTGCTACATGCTCTGTCTTAAATTACTATACTTTTTGTTTTTATTCAGGATGGAGTTATAGGTCTGCACTGACATTCTGCTTGGGGTGTATTGTTCATTTACCCCCCTACCAGCATCTACCAGAGTCAATACATATTATACCAGTATAGTTTTAACAATAGTTTGGGTTCTTCAAAGTACATGGGGTGTATAGGGATTTAACTTACAAATATAGTACATATTTGTAAGTTGTAGTGTATTAATTTATAAGAGTACACAAAATGGGATTAAAAATTTCAAGTTTTTTTTTTTAATTTTATTCTGTGCCCAAGGAAGAAAAATAATTTAGTACTGACAAGTAAACATTTTAAAATTAATGGACACTGGGTTTAGTACAACATTGACAATTCAGATATGTACATTTAAACTTATTTGAAACATAGTTTAATGTCATAGTTATAATTGATAAGAGACAGAAAATTGCAACTTAATGTTTATATGTATGTAAGGGTTAAATATAAATTTTTTCGTTACCTTGTGCCTTCTTCCATCACTATATTTAAAAGAAACATTTAATTTAAAAATTAGTTTAATTACCTGGTAAATTTAAAGTACCTAATTAAAAGATTACTATTATGTCATAGTTATTACATAGTCAATTTTGTTCCACACATATTTTTTAATTAATACAAAACTAATGGGGCGAGCAGCAAGCCCTTATTGTCAAAATTAAAACAAACGCTATTGACTGTTCAAACATCTTCAAATCTTCAAAAGTTTTTTAACATTTTAAATGTTGTTAGGGGTACCACGACGTGGCGATCACGTTGCTGCTAGTATGCGGGGACCGCGCGTCGTTCCCGCTTCTGTGCCGGCTGTCGCACGGCGCGGGGGCTCCGCTGGCGCCCTTCATGCAAACCACCATGCAGCCCACGCAGCACCTGCTCAACTACATGCTGCCTGTCGTAAGACGTGCTGAAAAGGAGCTAGCCGACTATTTAGACAAGTGAGTTTAGTATCTGGAACAGGGGCTTATTTCACCCTCTTCTTGCAACCATGATAAAAGCTTGTAAACTTAGACAAATAGATCACAAACATCCCACTAATATTATAAATGTGAAAGTTTGGATGGATGGATGGATGTTTGTTACTAAATCACGCCAGAACGGCTGAACGGATCTAGATGAAATTATGCATGTAGATACTTTAGGCCCTGGAATAGAACATAGGATGCTTTTCATCATCATCATCATCATCCACCACCACGCGGTTAAAACCGCGGGGCGCAGCTAGTGTTTAATAAAATTGTACATTGTATATTTCATTTTGTATTGTCTTAAATATCTAATATTCGTTTTTTTTTTAAATAAAATGTAATGATACAAACTAGACGCTTTCCAGGGTCCAGGGTATTGCTGGGCTTATTCTTATAAGTATTTACAAAAATATTCTCTATCAGCTTCCCATAGTACAAGCTTTGCTTAGTTCGGGGCTAGATGACGCTGTGTCAAATGTCCTGTAGTATTTATTATTTACTTATTATAAATGTTTTTGTGTTCCTATTCTCGCAAATTGATATGCTACACCGCTGTAACTTTTGCACACTTATATATTGACACTGTGATTTAGCTTTAATGAGACGAATGTTCTTTCCGTGGTTCCAGAGCGGGCGTGGGCACGATGTTCGCGCTGCCCTGGTACCTGACTTGGTTCGGGCACAGCCTGAACCGGTACACGGACGTGGTGCGGCTCTACGACTACTTCCTGTGCGCGCCGCCGCTGTTCCCCGTGTACGTGACGGCGGCGCTGGTGCTGCACCGAGCGCTTGAGGTCTACACCTGCGAGTGCGACATGGCCATGCTGCACTGCATGCTGTCTAGGGTAACTGTTCACTCGAGAAAGCGCCATCTATTGATTTGATGTTTCACTACTTTGAAATGACCAAAACACGCACTAAAAGTGGCGCCATCTAGATGACAAGGAAATGTAGAATAGTCTGAACACTAATCCAAAGATGTATTAAATCTTCGATATACCAATACAAATATTTTATTGATAACACCAATGTTTTAAGTCAATTCCGTAATATCATTACATATTACCTTTAAGAGTATTAGATTTTAGTTCTTACATGTCAATGAAGTTAAAACCGTGCCGGCTTAAGGATAGTACCCCACCCTCTCTACCCGTGGTTGCCGTAAGAGTCGGCTAAAGGATGTAACCCAGAAGATGGGCAGCTGCGTCTTCCTTGAACAATCACACCAAACTGCGCTCGCCAACCCGCCTGGCAAACGTGGCGAGTATTGGCAAAACCCCCCCAGGAAGAGGCCTATGTCCAGCAGTGGATGACCTATGGCTGATGATGTGAGTAGGATGCCCTGAGACTCAATAGAGTGACGATATACGTAATACTGCCTGGCGGTGAATGGAAGGAAAAAGCTGAAGATCAGGTTGATTAGCGTGTCTTAGGAGAGACATATGTCCAGCAGTGGACTTCGATAGGCTGATGATGATGATGATGTATGTGTATGTTACAATGAAAGATGTCATTAAATTACTTTTTTTTGAAATTTGTATTTATGTGTTCTGTTCCCAGTTACCTGATGACTTACCTTTCGAAGACATCCTGGTGACTGCGAGGAAGCTCTACGAAGAGAATGATCCCTCAGATCTCGAGGGCGAAGTCGCCGCACTCGAGAGGAGGGAGTAAGTCAATTCACATCATTATATTATTGATCATTGTATATGACTGCCTTGTTAGCTCATTGGGTAGAATATCTGCTACAAGAGTAGTAGGATGTGGGTTCGATTCCCACCCGAAATAATGAAACAAACGAGACATTCTCCTGATGGTAAGAGATAACACGTGTCCATGACCATTGCAGCGATACACAGAACTTTGAATGACAAAACAAGGTCTAGGGCATTGCTGCTTTGGTGCTCATTACTTTTAGACATTAGATGGTTAATCTCAACAACCCTGTAATTTCGCTGTAATTTTGGAGCACCTTTCAAACCGCAACACAGTAATAATTTACACACTACTGCTTGGCGGCAGAATATCTGGTACTGCGGTGGTACTCACCTAGCCGACCTCCAGCTAAGATCTACCGCCAAGTAAATAAAAAGTAAAGTTTGTTCCGTGTCTGGGTGGTATTCTATTGGATAGCGTGGTCGAAGATGGTAAAACACAACTAGCCTAGAATGGAGCTGGCGTTCAAGTGAGGCTGCCGGAACACACCGTGCGGTGCTTGGCGGCAGATTTTCAACTTTAGGGTGGTAGCTAGCCAGCCGAGTACTAGAAAGTACCCTACCACCACGCTATGGTTTCCTCACGGTGTCATCCTTCACCGGCAGCTCAAGCTCATTGTTTTGTTTGAACTCACACCCTTCATCGTGTCTGTGTGTTGTTAGTCATCGTGACTTAAGTGAATTATTTGTGTTCATGCAGGGAGGAGCAGCGCCGTCAAGACGAGGAGCGCATGCGGCGGCGCACGCTGGCGCGCGACGCGAGGCGCGGGCCCGCGCTGCCGTCCCGGCTGTGGCGCCTGCTGCCGGCGCTCCGCCGCCTGCCGCTGCCGCGCGCGCTGCTCGCCACCGCCACCGTGCTGCTCGGCGTCTACGTCTACTACCGCCCCGAAATACTGTTCAACAGGTAGCGCCATCTATATCGGTTCGTGCTCTTCAGGCTGTAGGCACAACGCGCCGCGCACTACCCGCGCCTGGACATCGGTGATAGCATTCCGCTTTTATTCCGTTGACCTTCAGGGCTGTTCCCACTATAGTTATACCGAACTTCGACCAAAATAGAATGGACGTTTTGAAGACTGTAAAATGAGTGCTGGCACTCGATACGTCTCATTCATTCTCTGGCTGTAACAAGAGCAACACGTGTTTATTTATTATTAGTATGTAATATAATTTTTATTCCTAATATGTACATAATTATTGTTAAGTGTGTTATGTCCATTTATTTGGACATGTTCATTTTATTTTGGTCGAATATAACAAATCACGTTTATGGTTGAGTGTTTGTTTAAGGACATGTGGATGTTGGTTTGGTCAATTGTTTATGTGTACCTTCTAGAAATTACAAACATTTTAACTGTACAACAAACGTGGCGATTATCGTTTTGCAAAAGGCCTGCTGACGCTTTAACCGCATGTGACGCCAATAATCAGTTAATAATAAATTATCATTATCTGTCTGTCGTTTTGTTGCGATGATAAATGGTTAGCGCGGTCAGTTTACACGCTAGAGGGCGTTGATTCAAATCAACAATGCTTTTGAGCTGCTGGTGAAAGAAACATACTATTATGCTAGAAACGCAGCATGTGTGGTACTTAGATTACAAAAACATTCAGGACATTGATCAGGTTTTTTGCATCAGACATTTACTAAAGATAATTTAAAGATTAGATTTGTAGGCATTTATACTTGTATATTTACCAACATGAGAGAATTTTTTCAAGTTTTTTTTTTTTTAAATTCAAAATAGTTTCGTGTTTGACCACACTCTGCCTGATGTTAAGCAGTAATGCGGTCTTAGATGGAGCACGCTTACCTAGAAGAAACCTATTTACTCTAGATTTGAAGACACCCATATTGTACCTTACGGGGAACACAGGCTCCGGCAAAGAGTTCCACAACCTCGCTGTGCGAATAAAAAATGTGGAATCAAAACGCTTTGTGCGTACATGGGGAACATCCACCATATACGGATGACGTTTTGGTCGCGTTTGTCTGGCCGTCCGGCAGTAGAATGGTTCACCAAATTGTGCAATTCAAGTGCACACTCTCCGAAATGTATTTGGTAAAAAATCTACAAGCTAGCAACTCTACGACGATGCTCAAGGCTTTGAAGCCGAGACTCCAGTAAAGTATCGTTGCCAATTAGTCTCCTGGCGCGCCTCTCGATCGACTCCAATGCCACTCCAATGCTAATTCTAGGGATACTGTGATTTTACCATTTTTTTTATCATGAAAATAACATCTATTTACATTCTTAGTTGACGATGCGCCATGTTTGTTTACAGTTATTGTTAAGAATTGAAAGGCAGAGGAAAATTAAATTCCTCCTTTGGATCTCATAACTTCCCTGTTACATACCTCAGCTATCGTTAATGTAATTAACCAGAAACATGTTAGATTGGAACTAGGGAATGCAATACTGCAGGACAATTCTATCACCAGAATTTACGGGAATTAACCTTCTTAAAAATGCCTTTGTAAGGGGTTTAACTCGACGACCTAATCTGGTTATAATAAAAAAAAAAATTACATCTTCGTTACTTGGTGGTAGCTTAGAGGAATTATATTTTCATCAAAATCAAAAAGTCATTTATTCAGTTTAGGCCCTGGTAAGGCACTTATGAACGTTAAGTTACATGTTTGAATCTACCACCGGCTCGTAATTACACTTCAACCGAGAAGACTCCGGCAAAAAACTCAGCAAGGCATTTTTTTTTTGTGTATCTTTCTTTTCATCATTCCATCAAAGGGTGGTAGATCCCCTTAGCAGGAGGTCGTCTAAACGACTGTCAGATATTCTGTCGCACAGCACTAGTGTGTGTACATTACTGTGTTTCGGTTTGAAGGGTTCGAAATTACAGAACTGTTGAGCCTAACCATCGAAAGTCTCAAAAAATTTTGGTACGTGATAACGTAGGGTTTCCTACGACCGACTCTCGATCGGATCCCGCTTAACTTTTGAGCTTGATATATGCGGATCCTAGTATCCCAGTATTGCATTCCCTTATAGAAACTAACCGCAACTACCTTCCTGTTGAATTTTAACAATGTTTGATATCTATTTATACATTTTAACAATAATAATGCTTGTTGATTACTATTTACTGATTACCACAATATTTATAAGTATAAATCATAATTTCTAAGCAAATACTTTACTCTACTAATCTGTATAAAATGATGCTTGAAAAATGAATGAGCATGTTAACAAGAAATCCATATAAAATTGTTACGAGTACTTAAATCATTACATTCATCTAGATATGCTGTTCCCATTTATCTATAATAAAGAATCTCATGAAAGGAAAACAATTTATAGTTGTATTTAGTATATTTTTTAAATTGTCTATAACTGAACAAAGATGGCGGCATCTTGTTATTCCGCCATCTTGGTTTACACTTTGAGACAACATCGAAAATGGTGTTATTTATTTTTAGTTTTTCATGGGACAAGGTGCTTGGGTAGTATAGATCGTTGCGTCGCCATGCCACATCGTATGCCTACAGTCTGTGCGAACTGATAATGTGCTTATAGACCTTATAATTGAAGGCATAAGAGACAATCTTGTGTAGCTTTATGGACAGTGTTTGTGTGTGGGTGAAGGGATCAGTGGTTGTATTAGTGTAGTGTAAGTGAAGGAAGTGTTCCTACAATAAGTGCTTGTTAAAATGGAACTTTGAGTTTTATGTCATAATGTTTCATTTCATTTGGTAACTTAAGGAAATTTACTCATGTTTTAATAAGCACTTAGTGTAGCCAGTATCTGGTGTCACGTAGGTTTCTACATTTAGCTCATTCTATCTGGTTATACAGTTTTCATTGTAAAATTTTGTTCTTTTGGGTATTAATAGTTACTATTTATCACATTGGTTGAAGTTTTTTTATTTAGTTTAATTCCTTTCATAGTCATTTTAGTTTATTTTATTTTGTTTTAGCGAACTTTCCCTGGAAGGGTTGCCAGTAAAGTGAGAATATGAAAATAGAAGATTTTGCAATGAAAAGACAATTTATGTTACTATGAATGTGCTACGTGTAGAGCGGAAGTAGTGGAGCTAAGACTTAGGTATTTATTCGAAATGCCTTACACTAAAAGTAAGTGAAAGATATATATTAAAATTACAATTGATTCTATACAAAGATCAAAGTGTAAATATTACTCGAGAGTTAAATGTGTAAAGTGTAATAAAATTGAGTAAAAACTACTACCTTATGGCATTTTTATAAGGCTGTCTATAGTGCTGTCAACTATGAATTTCTGGGACAGATGCCAGAAACAAAAAAAAGTGATCTGACTTAAACTCAATAAAAAAAAACATCGTGTTTGTATCGGAAAAAAGTTTTTAGCCCTCCTCCGGCAACTGTCCCTGTAGCGCCGGCACTGGTGGTCCTGTAGTCTTGAAGTTGTTTACACCTAAGGAGATCAAAAATTGACGTTCTTGTTTATTTTTTGTCGTATGATATTGTTTAGAAGTCGCAACGAATGGAATACATCTTTATACCTATGTTGTATGTATTGTTATAATTTATTTACTTTAGCTAAGTATGTGTGCTTCTAACTGTTATTTGAATGCTTGTACATATTTATCATATGTTAATGATATTAAATGTATTCTGTTTTTGTTTGATAACTTTTGAAACCAGACTAAATTGGAAAGTTTTGATTTGTTCATTTAATCGTTTGTATATTGTGTTTCATAAAAATGTGATATTTCGTTAATGATAAGCTTAAGTTAACGTGTTTATTCATTCCTCAATTAGATATTATTCATTGCTTAGAACTGAGGATACATAATACAAAACTGAGAGGAAAATGTAAGCATTTATTAATATTACGATAAAATTAACTATTATAATAATTCTCATCAATTTCCAAATTGGCTGTAACTGCATAAGTCGATTTTTATCATTTCTCATATTGTATATTATCATTTTAATTATTTAATTTGTTATAAAATAAAGAAAGTTATCGTGATTTATAGATCTTTGGAGTCAATCGAGAAATTATAGTTAATTATTCCATTGTAAGAAGTTTTTGTACAATATATATGAGCATAAATAGTCAGTGCGGTAAGGAAGGTTAGTGTTTATGGATGCTGCTTGCTTTGTTATGCTAACAGCTGTTGCTAACAATAATGTTGGCGATAATTGAGTTCTGCCGATGCGTACCTTTAAGGTTACAGTAAGACAATAAAAGTGACAACGCTCCTCAACTATCATTATAATTAAAGAATTATCAGAAAATATAACATATTTCAACTTTACTCTTTCCACATAAAATTTTACATCACATCTAGGCTGTCTTAAAACAATATCTGACAATTATAATTATTTATAGCATGGTGTTGAGAATTAGCAAAGTCATTTCAGTTACTTTATAAAACTAGTGTTAGATTGAGCTTTAGGGGCTGGACTGTAACCTATATTTATTTCGTATGTTTGCATGTTTGTATATGAAAGTGATGTAGGCAATGAGGCTATGCTATATTTATATTATAGAGTGTAAAAGGAGTTTTGTTATTACCGCTGTGTTGAATACTAGATACATTGTATTATTCAGTATTATTATATGGGGTTACGTGTAACGGTATCAGTGAACCGAAAGGAGGTCATCATGAACAATTAATGTGCGATTGCGAAAAATCAGCTTTTTTCATAGAAAAATGTAATTTGCTTTGGCCGAAGTGTATGAAACAGTTAAGTATTACCGTTTCGCATAATCCTGTATAGTAACAGATATTTCTTATAATGAAGTCTTATCACCAATAGCAGCTTTAGTGCCCGGGTGATATGGGACTAGTATTTCACGCCAGGGTAGCAGGCTAGTAAGTTTTATTAGATTTAATTTAGCGTACAAGTATAAAAATTTAGCTAGCTTGCTATTAGTCTTGAAAAACTTGGTACGTATTCTTGTCACGCGGGCATTATTGACTACAAATTGTAATGCATGCCTAATTGTTTTTCAAGTTCCATTTACGATACTAGTCAGTATCGCTACGCTAGGAATACTATATTTTATAGCGTTAAAAGGCCAATCTCAGCGTACATTTTTCCAGCGATGTATGCAGACTGTGTTGTGAAAAATGTCGGTAATGATAAAACAGCCTTCGGAACGGTTAAAAGTATTGTAATACAGATTAAAGTTGAAACAAAACGAAGTTATAATTACACATTTATTACTGCGTATGCGTTTTAATTCTCTTTCTTATATTAATAATAATACCTATTGGTATGCAACAGAATTGGGAGCGATAGGAAATCAAGCAAAATCTCTCTATTATTCACTAAAAGACCTCGGTCTTCCAAGAACATCCCACATAAAAACGGTAGGAACTACGATAAAAATGATGCGGGAATGGAAAGTCGCTCAGCTTGCTATGGAAAGAACTATTTTTTGCATTTTTCTAAGGGATCCTATCTGGAACGTAATAATTCGGCAAAAAACTTAAGATATAGACAACAAATTGGGCTGGACATATCTGTCGCAGAATCGATAATCGCCGAGGTAGACGTGTTCTAGAGAGGAAACCACGAATAGGCAAACGTAGCGTCCCCTGGGACTCGATGGAGTGATGATATACGTATGTAGAACAGCTGGCGGTGGATGGAAGAGAAAAGCCGAAGATCGGGCCGAGTGGCGTGTCTTGGGGAAAGCCTGTGTTCATGAGCGAACTACGATAGGCTGATAATGACGACTGCCTTCGATAAATCGGACAATTTCTAATGTCGTTAGTGTTAGCACCACTACGTATTTCGGGTTATTTTGGTTTCATGTTGGCCACTTCGTAATAGTGATGATTCTTCTTATAGAGTTATGTCATCTGAATGAAAAACAATTACGGAGAGCATTTATTTATTTTAGAGCATGCTGTATTGTTTTTGTAATCGCCCCTTATCTTTATGACGACAGCTATCGGAAATAGTCGCGTAAATTCTGGGATAGTCCCACAATCTTGTATCAGTATTTGTGATTTGTAGTTAATATACTGCAAACACTTAAAAAGAAATAAAAACAACAGGAATTTTAGGCAATAATTTATTTTGATACTTCATCGTACCTATTCATTCATAGTTCCTCACTTCAGAAGACAAAGAAAATTATCTTTGACAATGTCAGAATTGGTCACTAATGTAAAAAAAAATAGTCATGGTGGGTATATAATTCCGATGTCCCAAGGATTCTGGGCTGCGGGTCGGTACAGGACTCATCTAGTGCGATTATAATTTACGATAATTATTTCTTGACACTAATTTCAAATTGAAAAACGTATGTTTTTAGCAAGAATGTAGCAAAAAAGTTGGCCTGAATTGTTCATAAAAGAATCCTGAACAACTATGGAATCCTTGTACCTACCTATTTTTGAGATTTGGCAAATCGGCACAATTCTTTCATGACTATTTTTTGGAATTAAACCATGTTTATAATACTGCTTGAGAGGTGAGGATTCTGTGCTGAGGCATATAAAATAATGACTAAATATTAAGCAAAAAAAGGTCATTTTTAACGTACAATCATTGCACCATGAAACATAAAAACAATTCCATTTTGAGTTAAGATTTAAGAACCTAAGTAAACACATACATTTATGAGATGAAATACATTCACAATTTTGCTATTTCCTCATGCATGCAGTTTTTAACATTGAAAACCAAATATACACTTGAAATGACGTATCGAGTTGAACAGCTGAGTTTTGAGAGATAGGCTAGCTCGCCAGGCCTTCGCCGGAACGACACGCTTTGCATACAGAAATGGAGTATTCAAAATGCGTTCAAATGCTAACGTTGAATAGGTCGGTTTTTGACGAAATTGTCCTGAATACTTATAATCTTACCAAAAAATCATTTTGTCTTCAACTGCCACGCACTACGCTTAGAATTGTTCATAAATCGATTACCGCCAGTTTTCCAGTGTCTATACATTTACTAATAAGTAAAAATGCGACTGTTTTTGTTATATTACAAATGCGAATTGTAAGATATAATAAAGGTAAAAATAAATACAATAACATTTTTTAGAGAGTCAAGTTCATCGTATCACAGCCAAACCTGGCTTTGTTACTTAAATATATTGAGATATTAAGTTATTCACATCCAAGGAATTCACAAACAAGTACGTCACACTTTGAATAACAGTATGCGATGTATAACACTTATGATAAGAGAGCATTAAAGGTAACTTTAATTCGTAAAATTTATGCTAAATAAAATTACTTAGTTAAAAGCGCAGCCTGACCATCGGTAATTAAAGTTTGAAATCGTGTTGAAAATAAGAGACATAACATAGGTACAATTATGTGTTTTACTATGGAAACTGACGTGGTTTTGACACATTTTTAACCGACTTCAAAAAAGGAGGAGGTTCTATGTTCGACTGAATGTATTTTTTTATTTTATTTATAATGTGTTTTCAGCGATATCTACCCCATTTGTGGACCGATTCTCAAAATTCTTTTTTTGTTTTACTTATGCGATTACTCACGTTTAATTATATCTGATAGTTTCGGCCACATCCGGTGGCCTTCTTCATGGAGACAAAGCTGAGTACAAAGCGCGTGCGGCGTCGTTTCGCTTCGCACTACGGGCGCGCCTCGCACGAAAAGCCAGCGGTTGGTGCGCTGTTTGGTTTAACGAGTAATCCCGCATAAGTAAAACAATAATTTTGTGTTTTATTTCAATTATTCAAAACATCAGTCACCTCAAGTATGAAATGGACTATTTGATTCGTTATAATGTGTTACTGCTTCTGCTGACAATTCAGAATTTATTTATAATTCTAATTATTAACGTATTATTATTAATTAATTGCGTATTCAATATAGGCAGTCATGGCGGACTGCCGACAGAACTGAAAACTTCAAACGCAACGTTACACATATGACATTTTTTGCATGTTACGGTCAGACCGCGCCTACTAAGCTTCTTATACTATATACAAAACTATTTATTGATATTTTCTATTAAAATGTTCTATTTTATTCACTATCAATATCTCCGTCTTACGGATTGTCCGACGCTGCCACAAATTCTAACTATAACTTGAAGTTATATCTAACTTAATGGCTCCAACATCGGATTATTTTCATATAAACTAATTAAAATAATAAAATAAAATTAAAATATTAAAATTGCTCGTTCAATTGCTTTAAATCTAGTTAAGACATTTATTTTAAGTCATCATAGTTTTAAAAGGTTATTTTTACCAGTACAGGTATAACTTGGATTCTCAATTTAAAAAAAATATGGTTGGCAGGCTGGGTGTTTGACAACAGCTCACCTGATGTTAATGGACGGTGTGGTCAAAGATGGTAAGCACGTTACTCTTACTATTACACTTATCATGGAATTGAACTGGCTCTCAAACGAGCACAACGTTAGGTACTAGAAAGTACCACCACGCTATGGTATCCTTACAATATTTTCTGGCAACTCAAGCTCATTGTTAGGATTTGAACCTACGTCCTTTACCGTGTGAAACGACCTCACTAACCACTGAGCTATCATCGGTACAAAATCAAAACATATCAATAAATATACTTTATTACTATTAAGTAGAATTGCTTGTTGAAATTGAGAACAAATTTACATTCCATGCCAAGCGTTTACCATCTTTGACCACACCGTCACTTAACATCAGGTGGGTCGTGGCCAACACGTACCATCCACAAAAAAAGGCAAAATCTAATTTTACAGAATTATAAGTATATAATAGAGTATTTTTTTTAATTTTAAACGATTTAAAAACTACTACAGCGATATTACAAATAGTTTCAACTAAAGTTAATAATCTTAAATAAAAAAATAGAAGTCAAGTTATTGCACTACATTAATATGACTCATTAATGCTATTAAGCTGCAATATAACTGACTTAACATATTTTATATCAATATTTAGAAACATTTTTGTTTTAATTATATCGGTATTGTTAAATACATATGTATGTGTGTTACCAGTTATGACTGAAATATGGTCTCTATGTGCCTTCTTGGTAAGCTCAAAGTCGCACAACGAGGGATATGCTCGGAGTTTCTCTACGAGATCGAATCAGAAATGAGGAGATCCGTAGACGAATTAAAGTTACCGACATAGCCCAGCGGATTAGCAAGTTGAAGTGGCAGTGGGCAGGGCACATAGCACGCAGAACTGATGGCCGATGGGGCTGCAAAGTTCTGGAGTGGAGACCACGGACCGGCAAGCGCAGCGTAGGACGTCCACCCACAAGGTGGACAGATGACCTAATAAAGACCGCAGGAACGCGCTGGCAACCGGTCTTTATGGAAGTAAATGGGAGAGGCCTATGTCCAGCAGCGGACGCGGCTAAAATGATGATGATGTTGAATTATATCGAATAATCCGACTATAGTTTCGTTTTTTGAAGACGAAGCCGCGCGCGCGTTGTTCTCGGCTTTGTCTCCATGAACTATAGTCGGAGTATTCGATATAATTAAGCGTGATTTATCCCGCATAACTAAAACAAAAATGTGTCAGTTAAGATTTAAGAACCTTCTGCACTAATTCTGTAGCTCCAACAAGTACAGGTGTCTGTTCAGTTCTTCATCACGATGTTGATGTAGTCCACGACTCGTTGGTCGTGCAGGATCTTGAGATGTTCTGCGGTCGCCAGGGGGACGGTTTTCACCGGTTTACCTGCCGACAAATGGCTTGCTTAAGTCCTGTCATATGCGTTTAGCTCCAAAGATTGATTAATTCTTTATTGTACACACCAAAAATTATACAATACAGAAGAAAATAAACTTAATAAATAGGTGTAACAACTGGCGACCTTATCGCTAAAAGCGATCTCTTCTAAGCAACCTTAGGATGGAAAAGATTGGAGTAAGAAAACATTGGGTGTGTCAATAACGAGGATATACAAAGATATAGAAGGTTGCACGGAATGGTGCTGTATAGGCTGATTGGTGCTGATTTTGATGAAATTTCTATGCGACCAATCTGAAAGTATATTTCTTTAAATAAAAAAATTCAAAGTTGTGAGGCAACAAAAAATAATATAACCCAAATGAGAACTCCCTCCTTCTTTTTGAAGTCGGCTAAAAAGTTGAAACGTAGCTCCAGGCGAGTAAACTCCCTGTAAACCCGAGTGTTGTACGGCAGATTTAGTTGTTTAGAGGATGGAGCGCTGACCTGCGTTGGCGGAGACCAGCCATCGCCGCTTGCGCCAGTGCTCGCAGGCGGACAGCGAGCGCAGGTTGACGGTGCCGTCGCCGTCGCCCGGCACCAGCGTCGGGTATCCGTCCAGCCACGTGCCCGGTCCGTACACCAATCTGCCACAATATGAAACCACATGTTTTTTACGCGAATTTAAGTTATCACTTATACGAGTAAAACATAGTCGTCCACCGCGTCTGTCTGTTCGCGATAAACTTAAAAACTACTGAACGGATTATCATGTAAGTTTCACAAATAGATAAAGTGATTCATGAGGAAGGTTTAGGTGTATAATTTGTCAAGGTTTTATGATTTGTTGTTTTTGTTTAAGTGTTGAAAAAAGTCAAGCTACCTGGGAGCTTGCATCGAAAACGCTGCCTAATCCCTTTCAGATATATAACAAAACAATGCATGGGTATATTCCTCTTTTATAAATCTACAAAAAAGGCCGCGGTTAGTACCCTGTAGGTTTTGATTCCCTTACGAGTTTTGAAAATTTGCAGCATAAATGGCTGTATCTTTTGATTGCGTTGGCTTAGAAGTTTGATTTTTTCACAGCTCTAAGGGACAGTAGACCTGAGTATTTGATATGAATATCAGCTTGATAATTTAATAAATAATAATAAATTTTCAGCGTTCCTGAGAAAAAGGGTCATGATAGATAGACAGTTTTTTCCTTTTGAGGCACGGAAACAAAAAAAAAACTATCTAAAGGCTTAGTACACCCATGCACGATAGCGACAAACAAGCCGGCAAACCAGCTGGAGATATAAATTTAAAATAAAAATATTATAAGTATGTGCTTATAATACACAGTTAAACAAGTCGATAAATGTTTACTCGGTTTAAGACGTGATATAAGCACGTAACATCACACGTGATAAGTTGTCAGTGCCAACATTTGCGTTTACATTAATAAAACCCAAAACGGTTGTTTAAAAATGGCAACAAGTTTAAATTGCACTTTATCTTTCCATTACTATTTAATGTTTCCTTCCACCTTCATTGCTCGAGCCACTAACCAGTGGAATCCAATACATAAGTGGGTGTTCTCCGATGGATTCAATTGTCTTCAAATCGAGAAGGAATCGCTTGTTTTTGCGTAAAAGTAATGAGACTAACGACACGCTCTCCTAATGGTAAGATATAACGCACGTCCATTGCAACAATATACAGAATTTTGAGTAGCTAAACAAATTCCAGGGCATCATTGCTTTGCCGCTCATTATTTTGAGTTGTGCGGTCGTTAGACTTCAATAGCCCTGTAATTTCGCTAGCTCCAGTACCCTTCAAACTGGAACACAGTAATGTTTACACACTACTGCTTGGCAGAAAATTTTTGATCCTGCAGTGGTACATATCTAGACGACATCCTGCTAAGAAGACCTACCACTGAGTAACGATATCACGGTACCACGTTATCTTCTAGGCAAGCGTAGACCACTTCTTTGCTTAACGTCAGGTGATATGGTGGAGAAACGCAAGCATATTTGTTATTAAAAAAAGGCACTTAAAAAAAAAATTAAGATGTCTAATGGGCTTCAAACTAGATTAAATATAGATATTTCTCACATCACTCTAAAAGAGAAGAAGGATACCCAATTTTGTCTTTAAGTACTGTGATGTGTCAAGTAGTAGTTTCGGCTCACCGTTCGACGGTGGATATGTTGTACCCGTAGATGCAGTGCACCTCCACGCCGGGCGGTTGGAAGTCCAAAATGTACTGCTCCACGTCCTTGCGCATCTCCCATGCATTCGGCAGCTCCATGTCGCTGCAAATTACAATAGTTTTTGTAACGTCGAGAGGCTTTACCTACTTAAATTAAAATGCACTTAAAAATATTTGTACACCTACTGAACTAAAGTAGAATATTTGCATCTTTCAATTTTAATAGTTAATATCAATAAGACATAAATTTAACACAATATTATTATAAATGAACTGATTTTTGATTTGAATATATTATCATTATTATTTTGCCGTGGTGGTGCCGGCGTAAGAATTGTACCCCACCCTCTCTACCCGTGGTTGCCGTAAGAGTCGGCTAAGGGATGTTATCCGGAAGATGGGCAGCAGCGTCTTCCTTGAACAATCTCAACACCTAACTGCGCTCACCAACCCGCCTGCCAAGCGTGGCGAGTATTGACAAAACCCCCCCAGGAGGAGGTCTATGTCCAGCAGTGGCAGACGTCCTGTGGCTGATGATGTGATGTGATTCTTTTTCATAATAGCCTTGCGTTTGACAAAGCTTCGGCAATGATGTGGTTTGGGATAAAGCACGTTCCAAATCAGCTTCAATGTAAATCAGTAATGTTTACACACTACTGCTTGTCGACAGAATATCTGGTACTGCATTGGTACCTTATTAGAAGACGTCATGCTAAGGAGATCTACAAGTAAAAAATAAAAATAGAACGCGTGTCACATTATTACAACATGAAATCCTAAGCGTACCTGAATAGTTTCTGCAAGTCGTGTATGGTGTAGTTGAACTTATCCGTCTGTACGAGCACCTCGGAGGGCTTCCAGAAGAGCGGAGAGGGCAGCAGCCACGCTAGCGAGGGGCACGTGATCTGCTGCGTGCGCATGATGCTCTCCCGCAGCACCATCGAGCCCAGGTCGTCGCCTGTGCCACACGCATTGTGTCATGCAGACTGCAGTGTACACTTGTACAGTCCAAGCTGACGAATGTAGTGCTACGTTTCGTTTCAAAGGAATGAATTGAGACAGCACCATATTCATCGGCGCGGGTAAGCTTTTTTTTATTATTAAAAATAGACTTGCGTTTGACAGCCAACTCGCTTAATGCGGTATACGTTGGAGCACGCTTGCCTAGAAGAAACGACGATTCACTCGCGACTTGAAAGCACCCAGATTGTATCGGTTCGTACAATGAAGGTAGAATCGAACCGTTTACTTGAGTTTTTGGAATACAGATCATGAAACGGTGTCGCTTCTTAGAGCTCCTGGCTGTCCGATTGTACAATGAGCAGAATGGGTATTCCTTCAGACGGCAGAGCGTAGGGCAGTTGATAGGAGTGGCTGCACAAATGTCGTCACAAAAATTTGATCTATATATATAGAACAATAATAGAAAAAAAAAAAATGTCTTGTTTTCTCAAGGTCCCTTTTTTATTTCGATAAATAAAAATCAGTATACCATTTTTACATCAGCATTATGTAGATGACAAAGGGGTTCGATCTAGATTTTATACCTTGACAAATGTGTATCTAACATAAACATTATAAGTAAGAAGCAGTCGTGGTGGGTAGTGGTAAGTACCCTTGAACGTTTTTGATAATCCCACAGGAACCTTACATGGTTTTATATGAAAAGTATCATATATGTTAATCCAGGTAATAAACTATATGTGGGCAAAATTTCATCCAAATCCGTAAAAATCCGCAATACATATTTTAAAAACACAAAGCATCAATTCGGAATCAAGAATAATGAGGTTAAACTAAGCATGGATATCACGTTGCGAGGAATAGAGTTATTAACTTTTCGTATATTCTGCGAACTAAACAAACATTTTTTGTTACATTCCACGCGGACGAAGTCGCGGGTAATACTGGTAGTTAGTATTACATAATTGAAGATAAGAGGGTGGCATGATTTAATATGGCCACGGTTGGGAACCGACGGAGGGGTCCGTCAACATATGTATGTACATTTTGCAAACTTTGTGTCATAATTGTAACTGACACTGAACTGTTGAAACTAAACTATTAGAAACTAACCAAAATATGAGCTAACATTTTTTTGTGTTATAGAATGAATGACGAGTCATAGACGTAATTCTTGTATTATGCAAACATTACCATAGCCGCTACGAGCGAAAGGATACGCCATTTTAAAACATAACGTACTACAATACAATGTAGTATGGAATGTTTGTAAATTGATACAAGCGTGTCAGCGCTTCCACTCTTTCTGGAACCAAACATGTTTGTAGTTAATGCCGGATTTACCAGCAGGCGTCTAGGGCGGCAAATTTGGGTATCTAATATATTTCACACTCTTCCTTCACTTGTATGAGTGGGTAGTGACCTATTTATACAAGTGAAGGCCGACTATTCGATGGGGGCTCCAAATTGAGTGGTTTGCGTGGCTATTGGTATTTAGTATTAGTATAATTGAATAAAAAAATATTGCAATGAAAAAAATGTTTTGTTCCAAAGGTGAAAAATAACCATGGAATAATTTTATCGATTTTTATTTCATGCGCTGGCATTGTTTGTTGAACATGTATTCTCTTTTGGTAATATACCCAAAAACTATAGTTGTGGAATTTTAACTAAATTGTTGGATTGTAAAAATATTCTAACCGCGAAGCGGCAAACGTAGCATAGGACGCCCTGAAACTATATGGAGTGATGATATACGTAAGACAGCTGACAGTGGCTCGAAGCGAAAAGCCAAAGACCGGGCTGAGTCGCGTGTCCTGGGAGGGATCTAAGTCCAGCATTGGACTATGCTTCACTGGACTGCTTTGCTGGACTATTCACTTGGTGGTAGATTTCCTTAGTAGGAGGTCGTCTAGGTAGGTACCACCGCAGTACCAGATATTCTGCCGCTAAGCAGTAGTGTGTAAACATTACTGTGTTCCGGTTTGAAGGGTACTGCAGCTAGCGAAATTACTGGGCTGTTGAGACTAACCATCTAGTCTTAAAGTAATGAGCGCCGAGGCAGCGATGCTCTGGACTTTGGTTTACTACTAAAAGTTCTGTGTATCGCTGCATTGGTCATGGACAGTCGTTATCTCTTAACATCAGGAGAGCGTCTAGTTCGTATCATTACTGTTACATAAAAAAAAAAAAAAAAAAAAAAAAAAATGCTAGGTTGTTTATGACGATGATGTTAAAAAATAATCTGGGAACTGACGATTTTAGACGTCGGCAAAAATTCTATAGCCTATATTATGTATCAATTCGCCACTGAGACAGATAATTTATTTAATAATTTAAAAAAGCTATCATAGCATGTATTTCCCATAACCATGTTCTGGTGATAATGAAATGGATAAAAAAGTATAACGTAGAGTGTCTTCGTTGTCTTCAGAAGGCTACGGTACATATGCTTTTGAGTTTATCGTAATATCATGTTTATAATTAATTTAAAAACATTAATTTGATATCACTGATGACGTCAAGCAATAGATACGTTTTGTAGGTCAAGAACGAGATAATTATTATCAACGTAACATATGGTCTTCATTACAAATACTGAATGGTTAACTAGATGAAACGGCCGTAACAATCGAATCGTAAGATCGTATCTCTTACGATCAGAAAACGGTCTCGTTCGTCTGATTACTTTTACAATTTAAAAAAAAATAAGTCTGCCGTCTGTCTTTTTGTCAAGTTATCTTAAGTTGAGTCTCATAGTCAGCTTTATCTTGTACGATTGTGCTAGTTCACGCTACTTGAATGGTTATTACGTCCAAATCTACACTTTTAAACTTGTGAGTAATACTCTGAAAAAATGTGCAGTCTTTTATGCCACTATAAAATTGTTATAGATTTTTTTAAAATAGGAGTGATGAACATATGTTAAATGGGGCTCCGGTCTATTCTGTATGTCAGGGGTCACGAACTTGTAGACCCAACTACTACTAATTACTAGAAAAGCTTATTTAATGAGAAACAAATTAGACATATGTATGATACACTTTCCTGATGGTCAGAGGTAATGAATATTTACTATCTTCGAAACGCACCATCACTTAACATCAGGTGAGCTGTGGTCAAACGCCTAGCCTGCAGAGTATTCTTTGGCACACTGGAGCACAGTGATATTTACAAACTATGGTTTGACTACATCTGATGCTGTGGTGGAACCTACCTTGACGACCTTATGCTAAGATCTATCAATTACATAAATAAATATAATAAATATCGTAGGGCCTTACACACAGCGCCATCTGACCATAAACTACGCAAAGCTTGCACAATGGAAGTCAAATAACTGATAGAAAACTCAATTACTTTTTTTAAACATACTTAACAAATATTTATCATCACATGTTTGTTCTAGTGGGAATCGAACCCTCGCCCTACAGCTTTTAAAGCAGATATAACAAGGTTGTCATACACCATAAGTTGCTGTGAGGTAAAGAGAATAAATAAAATGATGATATAGCATATGAAAAAAAGAAGTACAAGAGGATGCGCTGCAATACAACAATAATAAGTGATGATTGCAATGTGCTATTAGTTATTAGCACTTATATAGTTAATATGTGTAAAGAACACATATTAACCATATTAGTGTTTTTCTTTACTTGGTTGACTGACAGGGTCACCTTTGCTGTATAGAAATGCCACATACCTATAGCAAACACCTTGACTGCCTTCATAGAGCCAGCCCAGGGTGTGGAGAGTGATATCATACGCCGAATATACTGGTCCTTCCAGCTTTGTGACTGCAGACGGAGGAAGTGCTGTGCCATCAGACCGCCCATACTATGCACAATGAAGGTTACCGCAGTCTTGTTATTGGCTGCATACGTGTTTTCTACCAGGGTTTTCAGATTCACAAAGAATTCAGCATTTTCATCTGAAATAATTGCCTATATATAAGTTACTTTTGGCTATACAGGGTATGCCTTATATATATTTTTTCAACGTCGTGTTGTTTCTTACGAAAAACAAATCATCTGATATTTGTCAAGTCTCTTTGTATATCTTACATATAGATTTGGGATCCCCTGCCCACCTGAATACCACACATAATTAACAGACCCATTTTGGTACTAGATGGTATTGTGTGAAATATCCTACAATATCAATTTATTTATTTTTCAAAAGTAATTGGTACTATACTAAGGTCTTATTAATATTAAACTTAGTTCCTCAATACTTTCTGACCACCCTGTAAATGCATAGCAACAATACGGAGTGGTGGGATTCATTCCATAATAAATAAATATCATAGAACATTACACACAGCACCATCTGACCCCAAACTAAGAAAAGCTTGTACTATGGATGTCGGATAACTAATATGTCAGATATATTCACTTGGTGGTAGATCTCCTTAGCACGAGGTTGTCTAGGTAGGTGCCACTGCAGTACCAGATATTTTGGTGCCAAGCAGTAGTGTGTAAACATTACTGTGTTCCGGTTTGAAAGGTACTGCAGCTAGCGAAATTACAGGGCTAATGAGTAACCTTATATTGTCACTTTTAGTGACAATATAAGGTTCTGTGTATCACTGCAATGGTCATGGATAGGCGTTATCTCATACCATCAGGAGTGTCTTATTACTTTTATATTAACAAAAAAAGAGCACTTAAATATATTTTTTGTAAATACATACTTATAATACATACAGAACACTCAAACACATAACAAACATTTGTATTAATACCACAAAATATTTGTCCTGTGTGGGAATCGAACCCACACCCTGCAGCTAAAGCAGATATACTACCAGATTGAGCAAATAGGGCTGTCAAAATACTGTACTCAATATTTATTCTCAAAATATTCTTGCAGGCTATAGTAACTGCTATTGTAGGCAGTTATACACAAGATAACTATAATTTATGTAAGCATGAATAATGAGTTCATTAGCCTCTTAGCAATATATTTAAATAACAGATAGTTTTCTATAAATATCTGGTGCTAAATGTATCTTTGGACTGTGGGTCTTGTAGATATTTACATTACTTGTTACTGAAAATTCAAAATCTTGAATTTCTTTTTTATAATTGATTATATTGGTATTTTACAGTAACTCACACACCCTCAGAATTTAAATTATAATACTTATTTTTACTTTTTTAAGTAAAAGTAATGAGACATTCTCCTGATGGTAAGATACAATGCATGTCCATGACTATTGCAGCAATACACAGAACTTCGAGTAGCAAAACAAAGGCCAAGGCATCGCTACTTTGACACTTATTACTTTGAGACTTTCTATGGTTAATCTCAACAGGCCTATAATATAATAAAAATATGATTACAAAATTATTTTCTTACTTGGTGCTTTCCTAAAGTCATAAGGAGCTCCCATAATAGATAAATTCCTCTGAAAACCCATATTTTTCACCAAGGAATCTGCTATTGTGTTGAAGTATGCTCCTGTGGATTGATGTGAAGGATCAAGCCATTCCACTGGCTCTGATTTGCCCCACCCAGGAATCCTTGTCTCTACTCCTACGGGATTTTTAGTGGTTCTAGTAGCATTGTCATATTCCAATCTCAAGTTGTCCACCCAGCAATCTATGACGAATGGCACAAGCAGTTCTAGATTTAGCCAAATGTTAAAGAAGTCATTGGAGGTTTTGGCACAGATGTAGTGGACCACTGATGTCTTGTTCAGTTTGGCTTCAATTTGAGCACCTCCATCTCCAGGTACTGTTAAAGAGATATTTAAATAAATTATAGTGATCTGTTATGTTGGTATTGTAGACACAATTTTGGAAATCATTTAAATCATGATTACAATGAAATAAAATATTTAATGGTAAATTTTTGTCATAGTTACTATCTTCTTATAATATTATGTAGATAAATTAGGTAAGTTAATAGATGCCAAGGTGAAATGGGACAAAGAAAACGAAATTTCTAGAATAGTAGCAGTTGAAATAGCAACACAAATCGAATCGTAATACTTACTAAAAATAACTGGAGAAAATCCCAAGGAGTTCTGAGTGAGAATTCCGTAAATAAATATTATAATAAAATTTACTTTTGTACACGACATTTTAACTTAAAAACAAGTTTAAGTTAGGTATGTATATCACAGTGTTGTTTACTGTTTGTAGTATGCTCGCGAAATGGTTTCCGGCTATTTTACGCAACGTCTGGCGCTCAATAACGTAGAATCATCGCAAAAGTACTGACTAGTTAGCCTCGAACAGAACCGCTCAACATAGGTAAGCAAATCGAACGACGACACTGTGACGCACTGGATCAAACTGTATCGTACGATGTATAGAAGTTGCAGAGGTCAACACTAATGAATAATGATAAAACAAAACGAAAAAAAACAGCTTGTTACATTTGCAACAAGTTCATAAATAGAGAAAATCAAAAAATTATAATTCGCAATTTTTAGATGAGTTTTGATTACGTTTTATTACAAGTAATGTAATTTTTTGTTACGTAGGTAAGCATTTACAATAATAATTATCAAAAGGAAGTTATTTAGATTTTATTACTCTTACGAAACTAGTACAAAAATTTAAAGATATTTTTGTCGTCAATACTCTTCAATAGGAGATCATGCAATGTCCACAACCACAAAGTACATTATACATAGGGTACAATGTCGCTGTAGTAACTATAATAGCAACTACGAAATTATGAAATAATGATTAACGAAACGCAAACAGTGTTACCAACTTTGAAAACTGTTTCTCCCTAAAGCTTATGTTAAAATCCCATAGAATCACAACAATTAAAAAAATAGATAATTAATCAATGATGAAAAAAAATCTGTAATGTTCTTTAATATTTTTTATTTATACATTATTTCATACTTCCAATATAAGTTCATTTCCTTTGCTTCCATTTCATCTGTTTCCCAAATTTTTGTGTACTTTTGACTGTATTTCTTCTTTTCTTTAGGCATAATTAACAAATTGGTTAACAACACAGCAGTACAATAACAAAATTAAATTTAACAAATAAATAACAATCAACGTATTTGCAGTAAGCATAGACAACATAACCACCAGTCATCACAGAGTAGTTACAATATATCGCGTCTTATGTTTATGGTAAACACTGTGGTGCACTGTGGTGTGGTGGTGGTGTGGTGTATCTACCCGACATCAGCCCAGATGAGATCATTTTGGCCCTTAGACAGCTTAAAAATGGAAAAGCCTCGGGTGAGGACGGAATTACAACAGAGCTCTTGCAGGGCGATGGGATTCTGTTAATCAAAAAGCTCCAAGAACTCTTTAATGCCGTCTTTTTTACCGGGAGTACTCCACGGGCATGGCACAGAAGCGTGGTCATTTTGTTCTTCAAAAAGGGTGATAAAACGCTTCTGATAAACTATCGACCCAATTCGCTTCTGAGCCATGTCTATAAGCTGTTTTCTATGGTTATTACGTGTGGTTGGTTTTGTGGTTATGGTTGGTTATATTGGTTGGTTATTGGTTTTCTTGACGAATTTCAGCCTCCGGAACAGGCCGGTTTTCGAAGCGGCTATAGTACCATAGACCACATTCATACCATGCGGCAGATGGTACAGAAGACAAAGGAGTACAATCGGCCCCTTTATCTGGCGTTTGTGGACTATGAGAAGGCTTTTGACTCGGTCGAAACTTTGGCTGTTCTGGAGTCCTTACAGCGATGCCAGGTAGATTGGCGATACATCGAGGTGCTGAGTTGTCTGTATGACGCCGCAACGATGACCTTTCAAGTTCAGAACCAGCAAACAAAATATATCCACCTTTGTCGAGGTGTGAGGCAAGGGGATGTTATCTCCCCGAAATTGTTCTCAAACGTAATGGAGGATATATTCAATACGCTGGACTGGGCAGGGCGAGGCATCAACATAAATGGCCAGTACATCTCTCACCTTCGTTTTGCGGATGACATCGTCATAATGGCTGAATCGCTGGAGGACTTACAATTGATGCTGACCAGTCTTAATAATTCTTCTCAATGCATTGGTCTCCGGATGAACTTGGATAAAACCAAGGTCATGTTCAACGAGTACGTTGTTCCAGGACCGGTTGCCATAAATGGTTTCACTTTAGACATTGTTCAAAAATATATTTAATTAGGGCAGACGCTCGAACTAGGTAAAAACAATTTTGAAAGTGAAGCCAACAGAAGAATTCAATCAGCATTTGGAAAACTACGTCGAGTCTTCTCGTCATCCATCCCACAAAGTCTAAAGACAAAAGTCTTCAATCAGTGTTAGTTCAATAGGCTGATGATGATGAAACACTGTGGTGACATTTGTTTTCTATTTAACTCCACATATTTAGTAATGAGGAACCGTACTAGATGTCGCTAAGCCAAAGCTAAGCTAGGTGAACAATTAAATATAATTAGCTAGATTGAATAACCTCAAGCCCTATATTTTTATTTTTTCTTAATAAAAAAAACAAAAAATCCCCAAAAATACCCCTAAAAGTATAACGCCCCTAAAAAAACCCGCTATTTACCCCTAAATTTAGGGGGAAAACCCCCAAGTTGGGCACACTGAACGTAAAGCACGTCAAGTCATCAAACATCAAAATTTATTTAGTTGATGGCTGCTGCATATTTTAGATTTAGCCAGAGCTAAGAATATTAACTACTTTCATTTTATAAGTGTGAGAATATTATTTTATTTAGCAACTACTATCTGTTTATTTTATTTATCTATTTAACCACTGGAGTCAACTGACGCGCTAAGAGTCAATGCTACTTTGATCTAGTCTAGGCTGCAAAGCCTTAAGCATTGACGTATATGTATAGGTCTGTATAGACATATATTTGAGCTAAGTTTATATGTACAAGTGAATCTATGCTATCTGATACCAAACATAGCTATTACAAAACCTACAATAAATAATGATTACTGTATTAAATTACTGTAAGTATTTCTAGGTATCAAATACCTACCGTAATCCAACTCAAATATTTGTCTAAAAAGGTTAAAGACACCCATTTATCTATTTATTGAAAATGCTTAGAATATATTCCAAAATAAAAAACATGTCATTTGTCTATCATGAAACTGCCTGGCAAAAGCAGAATAATATTCGACACTACGACATAGAAAAAAAAAAATAAGCGTGTCAACTATATATGTAATGGCGCAGGCGCGAAATATTTAAAGTGCAAAAATGGGTCTTAGTTATTTCGTAACTATATCGATGTATATTTGATATTTTTAATTTTAAGTAGCATTTATATCAATTAATAAGCTAAAATGTCAGGGAAACACTGTACCAAGGGAACAAAAAGGAGCGTTATTCGCTTTCTTGTTAGAAATTGAAATGTTTCTGCAGGTAAGTGAAATGCATTAAAATCGATAGGTCATTCTCTGACATTACGTCTGTGCTTACAAGCATAGTAAGATGTAGAAAAAAATTAAGAAATTAATAGATTGCATTTTTTTATTTCAGGGTCGTGTTATAATTGTTTGGTTAACTTGGCTTATAGCAGGAATTTGTGGCGTCTTTATTCTGTTGATTGTTATTTGTTACTGTCGCCTAATGCCGCGTCATCAGAAATCGTTCGGTAAGACCAATTTGTATTATCGATTAAGTGCGATTTGGAACTATTGCACTGAGGGTTCCGTACTATCTTGTTTAAGTGGGGTACCTACTAGTACAGTTAGTGCATACCAAAATAATTGAATAGCTTACTGGCAATAGAAAATTGGTTAGACTAAGCGCAAGTCCAACTTGCACTGGACTGGTTTTAATTTTTTAATTTGAATGTTACCCAATATGTACTACGCTTCTACGTGTTGTTGTTTTTTTATAATATAATCAAAATAAAGGCATGGAGTACATAATATAATATTGTGAAAGTTTCAACCCGATACCTAACTACCAGGATACAAGTCAAGATAGGTTGAATATATAGACAGACGGACAGGCAGACACGGTAGGCCATTATACATATGTTATAGGGACCTACTCGACGTCCTTTGGGTACGGATCCCTATTAAAATTATATTAAGTACCACAATTGTTAAGTTGGTAGATTATTTTATATATTTGTAAATGGAAGAAAAACTGTTACTAGCATATTAATACGCGAGAATTACTTAGTACGTGAACGAGTAAAATGTACTTAAAAACAGTTTCTGTTTAGTATTTTCTCGCCAGAGGCGCTGTCCCTCTTTCCATATTTTTTGTCATTTAATCTTTCCATGAGACGAGTTGGTGGCCAAAGGTAGATCTATTTTAATATTTAAAAAAAGGCAGTAAGTACTCTCGCAAATTGATAGGCTAACTTCTTTGGTGGTACCTAAATTCTTTTTTAATTTGGAACTTTTTTTGTAAAACAAAAAATGTTCAATGGGTGTGCAATTAAATATTTTCCTCATTTCAGACGAACAATATCTCAAAGAAAACTATGCCATCAAAGAAAACCAAGAATATTCACATAATCGGGATAGTTACAGACAAATCAAGCATGCTGAGGTAAGGCCCTTACTGTAATCGACCCAACTGAAGCCAAGAATAAAAAAATGAGAGCGAATGAGTAATGTAAAAATCAGATGTGCTTAGCGGAGGCAAGCATAACTACAAAACACATAAATGTTGAGTTATATATTGTGCCGACGATTCTTACGCAGATATACAAATTCATTTTTCTCATGTATACATCAGCTTATGCCCGCAACTTCGTTCGCGTAGAAGTCGAAGATGGTTCTAATAGGATTTTTAATTGGTTTTATACGTTATAAATTTTGATATAACATATAAATTATGTTAAAATGTTTGAATACTTATAAAATATAACAATCTTTATTATAGTGTAGGGTTTAATTAAAGGTTAAATAAACATGAAAATAAAATTTTGTCATATTTTATGAACACGAATTTTAATCCGATTTAAATTTCCTTTTATATTTGACATTCTAATATTAAAGAGTATTGCATTACCAAGCTTTAGTGAGTTTAACGTTTTTTTGAATAAATTAAATCGGATTGAGTTTTCAAACATGTGTCAAAATAAAATGTATTTTAAATCAAAAGCACTAATAGAATTTAATTTGGGATATCATGAAAAGCCTTTGTTTACTCGGTCTCGTACTGAACTCGTCAGTCTCGCGTCTTGTCGGCGCTTATGCAGGAGACGACGAATAATAGAAAACAATGGGATTAAGTTAGTATTTATTTTCAATTGGTGCTTGTTTGAATAGAGCTCGTAAACTTAGCGGGAAATGTCAATCAGTAGGTATGTAGGTAATTATGACTTTTTTGACATTTTATTATATTAACTATATTTTTAGTTGACATATTTTTATATTGTCATAATTTTCTACTGATATACTTTATTATAATATTTTGTTTTTTGTTATTAATAAATTAATTATAAATATGTAATCAGTGATTTCAAAACTTTTTTAAATGATATATTTGATTTGTTATTTGATTAATGATATTACAGTATTTGACTTGTACAATAGGTGTTATCAATAAAATATTTGTATTTATACGTGTGCAGGTGCACATGTCACGGGCGGCGCGCCCCGCCAGCTACGCGGGCTCGCGCGAGGCGGAGCGCCGCGCCGAGCGGGCGAACCACGCGCGCCCGCCCGACCACGCGCACCAGGCGCTGCAGTACGCTTCCAGCGGCAGTAAGTCAACAGACGTAGCGCCAACTACAACGTCTACAATCTAACTAGGTGGTAGATCTCCAAAGTTTCATTCAGGTTATCGTTTATTCAAGAGGGCGTTTCGTCAATCGCATTATTTTTCTTAAAATATTTAAAAAAAGATTGGCCATTTCTTTGGCTGTAGCAGGAGGATACAAAAATTTTTCACAGAGGAAAAAACGTTGGCTTTCACGGGTCGCCCTACAAATTTCAGCTTTCTAGGAGTTCAGGAAGTACCCTAAGAATTTTGATGATCACCAGTGAGTGAGTGAGTCAGTGACGAAATCGGGGTTTTTAAATGTCAATAAAATCTAAAGTATAAGAGCTATGCAATTTAAATTTTATAAATGTTTAATAAATCCACTATTGACATCATATCCCGAGAGATTTGTTTATCTGGTATAATCCAAACCCAAGTTACAGGGGTTCAAAAAAACGACGAAGCCCTTCGAGAAAAGGTAAGGTAGGTTGCGCTTCGCTTGACGCGTCTTGGCGGGGGTACTACCGTGCCCTAGATGTACCCGACTCTCTTGTTTTATCGATGAGTAGAGCCAGCACTACAACAGGTCTCGAATAGCAGTTCACTCTCATTTGGTTTGCCTCTATCACGTTGCTAGTGGAGGCAGCCGCTCGACCAGCAACAACCTCTAGTTATCTAACTTAAGTCAGAAGTTATAAATGTAAGATAATCAATAGTGACGTGATCCTCCCTCCTCGTGGACAGTGTTGGACGAGTTGGCGGCGGGTGCGAGCGCGGATGCGCTGAAGACGCGCTCCTTACCCGCCTTTCTCCGGCCGCGGCCGCGCCCCCTCTCCACCGAGGACGACCTACACCAGCTCTACGCTAAGGTACCTACATAATACAAATATTTCATTGATAACACTACAGTTAGAAGACAAATTCCGTAATATCATTTCAAATACATATATCAAACAGTGTTCTTGACATAATCGACATTCCCCATGTGCGCACTAAGCGTTTCGAATCCACATTCTTAATTCGCACAGCGAGGATGTGAAACTGTTTGTCGGCGTCTGTTTCCCGAAAAGTACAATATGGATGTCTTGAAATCAAGAGTAAACAGCTTCCTTCCAAGCGTAAGCGAGTTTCATCATAGAGCACATCCTTGCTTAACATCAGGCAGGATGTGGTTAAATGCGAATCTAATAAGTATGTATCACTATCACTACTTACATATTATAAAACAAAGTCGTTCGCCGCGTCTGTCTGTCTATTCGCGATAAACTTTAAAACTACTGAACGGTTCATCATGTGAGTTTCACAAATAGATAAGAGTGATTCATGAAGAAGGTTTAAGTACATAATTTGTCAAGGTTTTGTGTAAATTGATTGAAATATGATGATAATTATTGGAAGTGTCGGAAAAAATCAAGCCACCTGGGACCTTTCATAAAAAACGCTGCATAATCCCTTTAAGATATAACAAAACAATGTATGGTATGACTCTTTCATAGATCTGCAAAAAAGTCCGCGATGCCATATAATATAATTTACTTTTTATGAATA
This sequence comes from Biston stratarius, assembly GCA_950106695.1. NCBI lineage: Eukaryota > Metazoa > Arthropoda > Insecta > Lepidoptera > Geometridae > Biston > Biston stratarius. The sequence goes on along the minus strand of OX467115.1, from coordinate 9,670,702 downwards.
GCTTACTATATCCATTCTTACTACCCGTGCCAAACCGGGCCAGGTCGCTAAGCAAAAATGTTCAATCGTGGCAGGTGAGCCTAAGCAAGAAGCACAAGAACCGCATGCGCAGCGAGCACGCAGCCATCATCGCGCTCAGCAAGTCCCACAGCCAGTACCTCGACGCGGACGCAGTCATCGTACTCGACCAGCGTACCGCGCTCTAGCGCTACCAGACACCGACCGAGCTCACCCAACTGACTTTTTTAAACTTTCGCGACTTGAACACATAATTATGTTTACCAACGGATTTTAATAGCTCACAAAATACTATGAAATTAGTTTTGTATCTTTTCCTCGACGTTTCAGCCATGTTGCAATAGCCGTGGTCACGAGTCTATTGGTGAGTGCGGGTCGTAGCGATGAAAAAAAAGACCCGGCGATAACCATTATTATGTTGGATACAGAAGGATACAGCTCCCTATATTGAAGATTCCTGGTACAATACTATTTATCAACACAAATATATGTATATATTATATACATATATCATTATAAAAACTAGTAACAGCAGCTTTGAGGATTTAAAATCTATTGTTATTGCAGAACAAAATTTTCTTGATTTTAGGCTTTTAAGATCGCAATTTATTTAACAGGGATACAAATGTACTACGCACTAGATGACATGATCCGATCACTCCCTTTGTTCTGCGCAACTGCAGAGCTGTGTATACACTCTTTATTTAATCAATACATTAAGAATTTCGTAACATGATATAACACGATTTTGTTAATATTTCTGTGCGGCCCCATTTGTTGCTTAGGTATTATTTGTATCAGGAAATCTGTCTGTTTGCAAGTTATCACAATAAAAAACAGGTTCAAAAATTAAAACTCGATTACTTCCGTAAGCCACGCCACATTTTTATTGCAAACTATTTGAAATGTCAAAAATATATTAAGTTCGAAAAATATTTGAATTGCTTATATGTTGTGTTAAGACACCCGGAGCTAAGACGCGTTGAAAGAACTTGGGTCTTACTTAAAGACGTTGCTTAAAATGCTCTATCAACATCTTGCCGAAGTGAAGAGATAGCTTATTTCATTCATATAGATAAACTTCAAGCAACGTTTTTATGTAAGGCTCCTAATAAATAGCTAAATAGAACATACGAGGGAATGCATAGACTGCTAAAATTATAACCCTCTTTTTAGCATAATCGGGTAAAAAGGTCGTCTTACCATTACGCAATTTGTCTTGCTTGTTTTGCAACTGGCATCGATACTATAAAACAAAATAAGTAGCTGCAGCGTTACTTCTAGGAAAAATAGGTTTAAATTAAATCTACACCAGTTTGCCTGCTATGGAATTTGTTAGAGTTTAACATAAGTCGAATTGATTAGTTGTCTAACAGTTGTAACTTCGTCTTAGATAATTATCTACCACATCTCCTTACATATCGATAGCTAAGAAACTTCCAACTTACTAACATTGTTTATATAATGACATAATATTTCTAATTAAATATAATTAGATATCGGAAAAGTCTCCAGTGCCGGCGGCGTCAAAAACTGATCTAACATAAGTCTTTATTTAGTTTTATGTCAAGTCAGTAACTCGTCTTTTTTTTATTTCCAGAACTAAATTGGTATAGTTATGTGACATTGCACTTTAAACCTTTGGTTTTATTCCAAAAATAAAACTTATTTTTGCCGGAGCCGGCACTGGAGGGCACATGATTACAAAAAACTTAGGACAAGAGCGCACAGTAACAAAATAACTTGTATTGGTACTTTTTCTTAGCGTTAATATTCCAACCGGTGTAATTACGAAGAGATCATATTACAAATAAACATCAATTGAAATATACAATAGCTAGTGCCGGAGATCAATTCAAGTTTCCCACTCGTCTGTAATCTATGCCCACGTATAAACTAAAATACATATACATCCGCTTCATTTTCGTGGTGTAAGAGGAGCAGATACTTTATCCGCAGCTACAAGCTACAACATCAAATGGCAATAGTTTCAACAACGAGCGACTTTCATAGAAAAGTTATGTTTAGCTAAAAAACAAGTATTGTCTAGAAAATATCATAAATAAAGTTGGTTAAAAATATTGGCAACATTGTGATTTGAAAACTTGTGATAAATTAGAAAGATGAAATTGTGGCCTACATTGGATCTTTTGTAAAACGTACAGTCGCGTCGACAAGTACTACAAGATAATATCTCTAACCTTCTCCACTTGTTATGAAACTTTCAAGCTGTAAAATAAAGTATTAATTAATGTATTTAAATCTAGCATGTTTGTATGAGATAATTGATGTTGTTGTTGTTATACGATAAGTTGAAATGATATTTGAGCGCGACTGTACTCTTTTATTGCGCTATAGTTTTAATAATATTCGTTAATGTACTTCTTACAATAATGCTCACATGCTTAGGGTAATTTTTGTAGACGATTTTGATAGCAAAGTATCAATGTATTTTTTACATAATTATATTAAAAATCAATTGATTTTCTAGGGTTATTTGTTTTATAGGCTATGTTTTTGACTTCAGTGGGGCAGCCGATTCCAAAAGCCTATATAAGCCTATATTACTGTACCTACATCCACCGTGAAAGATAAAGGGTGTTAGGACTTCCAAAAAGAACAACGACTAGTGCTTTGTGTAGTGGACATTGAACACAATCTTGCTTATGTCTTTTTTTTTTAAGAAATATGTTTATCAATAATGTTTTTATCAATATTCGTAGTTTATTACCGAATAAAGTATTTATAAAACAATGAAATACTTCATATTTGTGTCTATTTTTATTTCAAAATCAAACTATTAATTAACTATTAGTTTAAACATAATAATAATATAATTATCTACCAATAGAAACATAGCTGAAAATGGTAGAACATACAAGAAAATACACAGAACTTATTCAATCTAGTCTTATGAATTTTTATGTATGAACTACATATGTGTATCATTCACAACATAAAAATCTCTCTATAGGATAAAACAAAGTCGCTTCCCGCCTTCTGTACGCTTAGATCTTTTAAACTACGCAACAGATTTTAATGCGGTTTCCATCAATAGACAGAATGATTCAAGAGGAATGTTTATATGTATAATACATGCATTTGCACCACATAAGTGTCTACATTGCACCCGTGCCAAGCCGGGGCGGGTCGCTAATAACATAAATAATATTACAATAAAAGCTAGAACATACATACAGAAAAGTATAAAGGATTCCTAGAAGAAATTGCATTAGGCGATAAGGCCGCCGTTGTATTACCGCTAATTAATGTATCTGTTTTAAGATATGTATGTTCTAATGTGTAGGTGTACAATTAAGTTATATTCTATTCTACGGAATACATAACTGAATTATAGAATCCTTTGTTAAATATTACAACCACAGACGCGATGTCGTCTTAAGAAACTCAATACAAATGAATAGATTCTAAATAAATAATTAAAAAAAAAAAACCCTACGCAATTAACCAAACATAGCTAAGAACCAAAAATACTCATTTTTTATTCACGATTTCAGAGTTAGCCCCTTAGTAAAGGTTGTTCACATGGTTTTGCACAATGAGTTAATTTTGTCTTAGTATTACCGTGCTGCGTGGACTTGTGGCGTAGATGGCGCCACATGTCAGTTGTAAGTGCGGAAGCAGGCTAGTGTGGGGTAAGTCTTGAGTCGCAGCAGCTCCAGCTCGGTCTGCAGCATCACGATGGTGGTGTGGTTGGCCTGCACCTCGCGAATCAGCTGGCTCCGCATCACCAGCGTGTCCATCCTGGAACACCGGCCACAATTTTTTTATGTTAAAGAAATGAGATCAACGAGACGCTTTCCTGATGATATGAGATAATGACCATACACAGAACTTTGAGTAGCAAAACAAAGTCCGTGGTATCACTGCTTTCGATGGTTAATCTCAACAATCCTGTAAGTACCCTTCAAAGCGGAACACAATAATGTTTACACACTACTGCTTGGCGCAGAATATCTGGCATTGCGGTGGCATCTATCCAGACGATCACCTGCTAAGGAAATCTACCACCAGGATACGTTATAGTTAACATATTTTTTTACCGGATACACTATGGAGAATGCGCTTTAGATCTACATGACCTAATTCCACCGTGCCCAAAAAAGCGACATCGCTTCATGGTTGATATACCAAAAACTCGAATCAAACGCTTTGATTCCACCTTCATTGTACGAACCGCTAAACAATGAAATTTGCTGACTTTGCTGTCGGTTTCTTCTAGGCGAGCGTGCACCGTCGTACACTGCATCTTCGTTTAAAATGAAGCACATCGTCTTCAAATAAAAAATCTGCCGTCAAGCACCTAACGGTGTGATTTAAGCAGCCTCACTTGAGAGCTAGTTCCATTTCAGGTTAGTTGTGTTTACCATCTTCGGCCACACCGTTACTGAACATCACGTGAGTGTTGGTCGAACAACTAGACTATCAACCATAAAAAAGGCGAAATGGCATACAAAAGCAAGCATATTTTCTAAAAAAAAAAACCGTTTTCGTCTTTGCTGGGACATTCTACTTTTAATTATTGATTTTGCTTTTTCTTATCTTATATCTTATACCTTTAAACGAGCTATTCTTGTATATATATATATATATGTATGTAATCTGAATCTCGGAAACGGCTTCAACGATTTTCATGCAATTTAGTATGCAGAGGGTTTTTGGGGCGATAAATCGATCTAGCTAGGTTTCATTTTTAGAAAACGTCGTTTTATCTGTGTACTGTAGGACAGTTAGAGTGCTAAGTCACTGACCGCTTCTTGAACGCGCGCCGGATGCGGATGGGTTCGAGCGGGTCCTCGTTGATTCTCTTCTCCGATACCTTCACGTGCAGGCTGGAGATCAGCCGCTCCAGTGCGTTGCTGTTCACTTGGATCGCGTTGTTTTTCATCTGGAATACAAACACGTTGAAGTCTTGCTTCGTAAAAAGTGAGGCAGCAATATATAATGAAATAGTTATTTCCAGATTCACATCTATTACATATACCGACTTAATCAAATATCAAATAATCAAAATAAATGTCAAGGATTTAATTTAAAAATAAAATTTTAAAAAGAAACAAAATATAACAGTTACGATTATAAAAAATAATGGTTTAAGCCTAGTTAATAAGCGTGTAGGTACGCTCTCCACGTTTTGTGTAGTGGGCTCGGGTCCCAGTCTCGCACCGAATATGTTGCTAGAAGTTTTTTTTTCATTGGACTAATTACAAATGACTCAATGGCAAGATATTAAATTATGCAATGACAAAATAGTAATGAATAAAAGTTAAGTTGCTATAAGTGAAAAAATTTGAATGTATATGGTGTCACACTTTTTTAGGGTTCTGTACCCAAAGGGTACAGGACCAGGCTGTGTCTCATGAACCGTGATAGACAGTTGAAATTTTCACAGATGATGTATTTCTGTTGCCGCTATAACAACAAATACTAAAAAACAGAATAAATTAAATATTTAAGGGAGCTCCCACACAACAAACGTGATTTTTTTGCCGTTTTTATAGATAATGGTACGGGACCCTTCGTGCGCGAGTCCGACTCGCACTTGGCCGGTTTTTTATCTACAGTTCACTAGCGTTTTACCTGTTGGAGCATTATATTTGTGGCTTTACCACAACATTAATGTTTAAATTGTAATAGTCATTTCTAGAATGCGTTATCTTTGCGGTATGAAATTCAATTAGGAAGCTGTGTAAAAAAAAGGCATAAGAATGTTTTTTATTTAGACACAATTTCTTACCAATACATTGCCGATACTTTTTTTTTACAAATAACAGACTCTTGTTTGATCGCCATCTCACCTGATGTTAAGTGATGATGCGGTCTAAGAAGCACGCTTGTCTAAAGGATACCAATTCACTCTCGACGCAAAGATACCCAAATTGAGCCAGCCATCGCCCTCCTCAACCATATCTGAGGGAAGAAAGCGACCCGACAGCCGCCGCAAGGAGCCTTCGAAACGATATTACAGAAATTGACTTGTATCTTTGGTGTTTTCAATAACATATTTGTATATGAGTGTGCGATTGAAGATGTTTATTACCTGCAACTCTTCGACTTTGTGTATCTGCTCGTCAAGTCCCTTGTTGAGCGCGAACTTGGAGGCTTCCATCTCCTTTTCCATCCGCACGAATTCGTACTCCTCAGTGTAGCCGAGCTCTTTGTTCTTCAGGTACAGCTGCAGCTCTTTCGGGATCTGGCCACAAATAAAAAATATACCATTCATACATTACTTTTTTTCTTCTTTTTTTTTTATGGCTGACTGGCTTGGTGTTTGACCACAACTCACCTGATGTTAAGTGACGGTGTGGTGGAAGATGGTATAGCACATCTAGCCTGGAATGGAATTGGCTCTCAAGTGAGGCTGCCGGAACACACCGTTAGATGCTTAGCGGCAGATTTTCAACTTGGGGGTGGTAGCTAGCCCGCCGAGTACTAGATAGTACCCTACCACCACGCTATGGTTTCCTCACGATGTTTTCCTTCACCGGTAGCTCAAGCTCATTATTGGGGTTTGAACCCACGCCCTTCGGCATGCGAACCGACCGCGCTAACCACTGAGCTATCATCGCTACAAAACTTGACTTAACTAGGTAAGAATAATAGTGGCTCTAAACGGAAACAAGTAAATATTTTCCTAATTATGTAGACAGTGAACTTCTTTTAACCGACTTCAAAAAAGGAGGAGGTTATATGTTCGACTGTAAGTTTTTTAATGTATGTTCATGCTAAGTACATCCCACGCTTATAACCCTGTGAAATAAAACATACAATAATCTTAAAAGATTTTGCAAAAGGAAATTAATGGCATCTTGTTGAACTGCCCCCACTGTTCTGGTGGCGCTGGTAAGTTCTCTTACCTTGAGTCGCTCGTACGAGTACAGCTCCTGTTGCATGTGGCGCAGCTTCATCTTCATCTGTGCGTGCTCCCACTCCTTCGCCAGGATGCCCTTGCGGAACTCCATCTGGCGGCGCATCATGCGCAGCTTTAGGTCTCCAACTTTCTGTCGAATAACAATAACTATCATCATCAGCCATAGGACGTCCACTGCTGGACATAGGCCTCCTCCTGGGGACGGGTTTAGCCAATACTCGCCACGTTTGGCAGGCGGTTTGGCGAGCGCAGTTAGGTATGATTGTTCAAGGAAGACGCCGCTGCACATCTTTCGGATAACATCCCTTAGCCGACTCTTACGGCAACCAAGGGTAGAGGATGGGGTACGATTCTTACGCCGGCACCACCACGGCACAACAATAACTATGTTACTATGAAACTGACGTGGTTTTGAGATGGAGGGTGGAATCTGTCAACGACTTTGAGACCTCATGTTCATGGAGTTTTCATAACTTAATTCTTCGTCGTCGCAGTGAGTTCTGTGTGCCGGAATATTCCTGACATCGTAGAGGACTCTGTCAAGGAAGAGCTCCAGAGCGCACCTTTAGCTATTTCGTTTACGTTGTATCAGCAATTTTTTTTACAAACCTTACATACTTTTTTTTGTTAATACATACTTATATTACATATACAACACCTAGACATAGAACAAGCATCTATGTTCGTTACTCAAATGTTTTTCTTGGTTGGAATTAAACCCACGCCCTGCAGCTTTTAAAGCAGATTTACTACCAATAAGCCAGGGCCGACAATAATATGTGTATTAATAGTCATATTTAAAAATAACATGTCAATATAATAAGATGTCAATATGATTAAATGTCAATAAAAAAATATTATTATTATTTACAAGTAATTTAATGATCTCTTGTTTTTATATAATCGTCAAACTCATAAAACAAATTCTCTTGGAGCCAAGAATAGCTTGCTTCTCAAGTACACAATGGAAGATGCATCGTGAATGGAAGCAGGTAAGCGGTTTTAGACCGCGGGCCCCAGAATGTATACCAACCCCTACGATTTGACGAGCCGGTACGGCGACGTTACTAATTGGCCTTTCTTTTTATTGCTGAAAATTTACCTATGTTCGAAAAATTTGCAATAATTAAGTCCGTAACATTGAAAGGAAGGTAAACAGTGACTCTTACCAATATAAGGTTGTTGATAGTTTCTATATCCTCTCTGGGAATGAGCGCGGCGTCTTCATAGTCTTCCATGTGGCCCGTGGTGATGATCTCCACGTGCCCCGCCGGTAGAACCAACTGGAAGCAGTATTATAATATCGTTAGCAATTACATGCATATTTTATTTATTTTGAACTCTTAATTTAATCTATTTCCCATCTTTTTCTCCTCTTTCCTAAGACAGCGTTCGCTGCCAGATTCCTTTTATGCTGAGATGATGTGTTCCCCAGTGGTTTCGCTCTATCAATGATCACTTTCATGTTATTATCGTCGCTTCCTCCTGGCCCAGGACCTCCATTACCACCAAGTTCCAATCTTTGATGGCTGTCTGCAGGTTGAAATCGTTGATGGTCTTCGGTGACGTAGCCGACGCTCCACGTACAAATCGACTGATGGCATCGTCTTTGATGTCGTCAGCGAGAACGTTCTCACAATTGATCGTATTGCTGTGCGTGGACTGTAAGCACGATACGCACCTGTATGGTGCGGTTGCGAGCGGTGAATTCGAGCGTCTCTCGGTGGCGCAGCATGTCTTCTCCGGTCTGTGCCAGCTTCACCTTGCGCGCCTGGATGGCGCGGCTCCACACCTCCAGCGCGCTGTTTACGTACCCCATCTCTAGGGCGACGCCTCGCATCTGCATAGTTTTTATAAACTTAATTATTTAAAGGGGTTTTATCAAATAATACCGTTCTATTGTTCCACTATACACATCTTGGCTCTATTATCAGATCTACTAGATGGCGAATAGAATAGGATAAGATAGAATGGGAGGATAGCATAGGATAGAATAGAATAGCATATGAAAGAATGGGATAGGATAGGATAGCATAGGATAGAATAGAATAGCATAGGATAGAATGGGATAGGATAGAATAGAATAGAATAGCATAGGATAGAATGGGATAGGATAGCATAGAATATAATAGATTAGCATAGGATAGAATGGGATAGGATAGCATAGGATAGGATAGGATAGAATGAGCTAGGATAGAATAACATCAAAATAACAATTTCACTACTAAAATTATGAAAAATTAAAATAATATATGTCACTGCCTGATAATAACAATAATGTCCAGTGTATAATATAAATGTCAATAATAATATTGTCATATGAAATAATAAATTACTGTATAATCATCCGAATTGTATTAGTAAAAATATAAGCGTGTAAAAAAAATACTACTGGCATTTCAGTGAAGAAAACTATCGTCAAGAAACTTGTTTATGATATGGAACTCTATGAAACCACACGAAACACAGGAAAATAGACCTTAAAGAATCAAAAAACACGTTTGCTCACGAATCATAAAAAATAAGAATAAAAATAGAGTCTATCGCTTGACCGTATTGTTAGTCTGAAGTACGCAATGGCAACTCTAATTAAATTTATTAAGAGTTAAAGTGATTAATTTTTATGGTTAGTCTCAACAGCCCTGTAATTTCTCTAGCTGTAGTACTTTTTATTATTATATATACATTGCTTGGGGACAGAATATCTGCTACTGAGGTGGTAGCTACCTAGACGACCTTCTGCTAAAGTGATCTAAAAATCTATAATGTTTAAGGAAGTACAGACCCGTATCTCGTTCTCGATCTTGCTGCGCCTCAGCTTGCACATGGTAGTCCACAGACCCTCGTCCATGACTGCCGGCATGTTGCTGATCAGGTCTAACTGATCCACCCTGTACAAAATGCCCGTTCAAAAACTGTTTCATTGCTTGCATACCACTTCCTTGCACGTGCCAGCTATTTTCGTGCGTCTACGTTAACAGGGAAATTTTAGCGGGAACGCAAAAAGGTTTAAGGCGTCGCGTCGGTTCAAACCCCAACAAAGAAAAGAGCTGCCGGTGAAGGAAAACATCGCGAGGAAACCATAGCATGGTGGTAGGGTACTTTCTAGTACTCGGCTGGCTAATTACCACTCTCAAGTTGGAAATCTACTGCCAAGCATCTAATGATGTGTTCCGGCAGCCTCACTTGAGAGCCAGTTCCATTCCAGGCTAGATGGGTTTACTATCATTGACTACACCATCACTTAACATTAGGCTTTTGGCTATTTGATACAAAGATTACAAAATGTGTTGTACAGGACGGCATTGGTAGAGTGGAGAATTGGCAAGCAGAATGTAATCACTACTGGCTCGTATATACTTCTGGTTAGTCACTGGCATGTGGGGAAGTAAAATGAATGAATGAATTTACATTTAATTGCGTGCATGGTTACGTGCAAATATGAATAAAAACGAGGAAGATCGTAGTCCGAGAAACACGATTCTAGCGATGTAGATACAAGGTTCACAATGGCGTACGCTTTATAATAGTCGACGCAGTCCGGGTGCAGCATGGCAGGTCGCTGCGCGGCCAGCACGCCGCTCGCTAGCTCGTACAGCACCACCGGCACCATCGTGGCGCGTTGTTGCCACTTCGGACGCTTCCTACCGACAAGAAGCGTAGCGAGTTTACACCATAGTCTTTTTTTGCGAAGTGTGTATTTAGTGAGTGTATTTTGTTCTGAAGATTTTATCTTACTAAGTCACTTAGTTATCTCGCTCTTTTCTTTGGTGTGAACAATAAAGAATTATCTCACTAATATAACGAACACGAAAGTTTGTGTATGTGTGTATTTGTTACTACTTCACACTGTAAGCGTTACAAAGTGAATAAGTAACAAAATCAAAAAGTCATTTATTCAGTTTAGGCCCTGGTAAGGCACTTATGAACGTTAAGTTACATGTTTGAATCCACCACCGGCTCGTAATTACACTTCAACCGAGAAGACTCCGGCAAGAAACTCAGCAAAGGCATTTTTTTTTGTGGATCTTTCTTTTCATATTAGGTTACAGTTTATACATTTTACAGTTATAGATATTAATACATTATGTTTACTACAATTGTCACTTAGCCAGAGGGATGCAAGTGCAGAGAGAAGCTACTACAACCATATATTCCTGTCTTCCACGTAATGAGCCATCTTATAGTAGGCTTAGTCAATTAAAACAAATATACAATTACCCGATACAGTGTAACGGGTAAATGAGTTTTTATGAAATTTTAAACACAGATAGGTAAATATCTGCATAGACTAAAGTTTGGGGGAAAACCTACATGTCTGACAGTTTTTTATTAAAATAAAGTTTTCGTAGATATGTTATATATTTACCCTTCTCAAAATGAGAAAACGGATAAAGTAGGGTTGATCATTCATCCCAACAATGCAGGTAAAATTGCAGGACACGGATAGTAGCACAGATTCAGACTCTAGTTAAAAAGTAACGCTAAAACAGCCATAAATCTTTGCAAAAATTATACACAAAAATGATTATTTTTGTGATAAAATCAAATAACAAATTATGGTACAATTTCAAGCCATTTAATATTTGAGTAAAATTATCTAATCTAATACCTTTAAACGATCAATTCTTGTATATATGTATATATATATATATAATCTGAACCTCGGAAGCGGCTCCAACGATTTTCATGAAATTTAGTATGCAGGGGGTTTCGGGGACGATAAATCGATATAGCTAGGTTTCATTTTTAGAAAACGTTGTTTTATCAGTGTTTACAGGCAATGAAAAACTTCTATAATATCATCAGAATACGAAGGTAAATTTCGCAACCTTCTACAAGGTTATAATAGCTCAGGTGGGAAATCGGGCGGTCCCGAATCCAGAAGACCCCGGTTCAAGTCCAGATGATTATTATAATTCCCTTTTTTTTTCAAGTTCTTTAAAAAAACCGGGCAAAGCTCGGTCATCCAGGTACTTAAAATAACGTGTGCACTCACCGGAAGAACTTATAACACTGGTCTACAATAATCGGTGAAAGGTCCGCGAAGTGGTTCTTGAATGTGCGCTCCATGTACTTGTCTTTCATAGCCAAGTTCTCGTACACGGCCTGCACCTCGGTGCCCTGCTCTTGAATTACCTGGTGCTCCTTGGTCAGGACTTCCACCTCGTTTTCGTTTTTAGCGATTACATCTCTGGGGAAATATACATAATGTATTTTTTATTTTATTATTCACAAGCTAAGTGCTTGATCACAGCTTACCTGATGGCTAAGTGACAGTGTGGTGGGAGATGGTAAATACATTTTACCTGGAATGGAACTGGCTCTCAAATGAGGCTGCCGGAATACAAGTTTCGGCAGATTTTCGACTTGGAGGGTGGTAGCTAGCCAGCCGAGTACAAGAAAATACCCTATTTTCTCATGATGTTTTCCTTCTCTAGCAGCTCAAGCCCATTGTTGGGGTTTGAACCAATGACGTAGCGTGCCTTGGGCCCTGTATCAAAATTAGTTGGGGGGCCCAAATGAAGGGCAGTGAAGTAGCTTGCGTTAGACGGGCCCTGTATCAAGATTTGTCGGGGGCCCTTCTACCAGACTTTCATTTCATAGTTCGACGGGGGTCATGTTGGGGCCCCAGTATTCCGCGGGCCCCGTATCATTGATACGGCTGATACGGCGGTAGCTACGTCCCTGGTTTGAACCCACGCGTTTCGGCGTGCAAGCCGGCCCGCTAACCACTGTGCTATCGTCGCTACAAAACACTAAGTGAATTATACTAAGGGAATCGTTTGGCTTTTATTCTCGGAGTCTATGTTCGAATTCCACCTCTGTCTTATTTAAGTTATGTGCGTATTGTTGGTTGTCGTTAACTTCAAACAGAACGAAAACAGAATTGTCACGCAATCTTAACAGAAGAAAGAAGAACAAAAAACTTAACAGAATATGAGTATGGTCGATTTTGTAATTTTTAAACTTACTCGACTTGAACACATAATTCGGTATGTAAAGTTTTTTTTTTGTGTTTTTTTTTCTGATAGTAAACTTTATTTTATGAAACTAATTTGAATATTTTGGCTATTTATGCGGTAGTTGATTTTTAATACGATTTTAAACTTTTTATAGTGATGACGTCATAACGTCGGCTGAATATCCATAGTAGGCATTTGCCATGTAAAACAAAAAAGGTTTTTTGACACATTTGATTGACTGACTATTGACATGAAGAAAATATATATTTTTTTCAAACTTCTCAATGTTGCCAACCTATTACAATTGTAATAGATCTATTACTTTTTTGTATGGATTACTACGCTATTACACCGCTGTCAAATCTATTACGATTTTTGAAAAAAAAAAGATGGATCTATTACTGCTGTTTTAATACAGAAACATTGGAACTGACAGAATGCACAGAGTACGAGGCCAAAAAGATCACAAAATCGTGCACAAAATATTATGAAATGGTCACGAGTTGAACATGGCGAAACGTCTATGTGAATAAATAAAACTAACTTCATAGTACCTTGTGCGCGATTACGACCCGGTGATAAACATAATGATGGTAGATTTAATGAACATTTTACCTCATGTCTTCAATCTTTTCAGACATTTCCAGGCGGTCGAGGTTAACGCGTCGAAGTCGCATCAGGTTAAGATTCTCTTGACCCATTACCGAGTCCACTCTGAGCTTTGTCAGCCAAGTCTCTTTTACCTATGAAGGAAAAATACGTATTGGAAAACAGCATAGAAAGATAGAAAAAAACAGAGGTAATATATGGGAAAAATATAAGAATAATACTGGCGTGCTCCATCGTAGACCGCATCTACGCTTAACATCAGGCGAGAAGGCGGTGAAAGGCATGTTTATAAAAAAATTGCTAAACTTTTAGGAATAAGGAACTGAAAGGGTGAATGCCGTACCTTGTTGTTGAACTTGACGACGCCTTCGTTGAGGACTTGCGACAGTTTGGCGTACTCAGCGTGAAGCATCTTGCGGTACTTGTCCCGCTCTTCGTTCCGGAACGCGACTTTCGCTTCGTATTCAAACACTTGGCGGAGGTCTTCCTCGTTGAAATGTTCCGGGTCTTTATCCAGCTGCCAGTTGAAATGATACAGGGTTACGTAAGAAACATCGACGAGCCGACAAATTCAAAACTAGACTAACTAACTAGTGTTGGAATGTGATTATTAGTCGCGTCCGCTCATTTTGACTCTCGATATCGATACAGTAACATTTAGCATGCATTTTTTACTGAACTACGCTGAAGTCAAAAGGAAGGGTTATGTTTTTAACAGTCTATGCATGTGTGTTCTACCGTTGCCGCGAAACTACTAAACCGATTTTGATACACGAGGTGTCAATCGATTCGTTATTATGCTCCGGGCGACATAAGCTAATTTTTTTCTTTATTTTAGTATTTTTTCGCGTAGTCGGGTTATATTTTTAGGGTTCCGTACCCAAAGGGTAAAATGGGACCCTATTACTAAAACTCCGCTGTACGTCCGTCTGTCCGTCTGTCCGTTCGTCTGTCACCAGGCTGTATCTCATAAGCCGTGATAGTTGGACAGTTGAAATTTTCACAGATGATGTATTTCTGTTGCCGCTATAACAACAAATACTAAAAAACAGAATAAAATAAATATTTAAGGGTGCTCCCATACAACAAACGTGATTTTTTGCTCGTTTTTGCTCAATAATCATAACGGCAACAGATAGACGCTTGAAATCTTTTGTTATATTCTTCACTTTAAAAATGAATAATTTAATTAAAATAAAACAAATATTTAATGGGGGCTACCATACAACAAACGTGTTTTTTTGCCGTTTTTATAGATAATGGTACGGAACCCTTCGTGCGCGAGACCGACTCGCACTTGGCCGGTTTGTTTAGCTTGTACTTACCATGCACTGCGGCATTAGTATCGGTTTCTTAATCTCCTCGTGCCACAGCTTCTCCAGCACTCCGTCCATCATTTCAATGAGCGCTCGCTCGCGGAAGTCGTCCTTAGGGCCCGGGTCCGGTGGGACTATCACGATCTGGCTTGGACTTATGTACGGCTCGATGCTGCACTGTTAAGACGAGACCTTTTAGCATACAATGGTATCACCGTGCGGGTGCAAGAACAGCAATCTGTAGTGTCTATGACTCTTTTTTATGACTGACAGGCTAAGTGTTTGGCCACAGCTCACCTGACGTTAAGTGACGGTGAAAAAGTATGATAAACACACCTAGCCTGGAATGGAACTGGCTCTTAAGTGAGGCTACCGAAATACACTATTAAGTGTTTGGCGGAAAATTTAGTACCCTACCACCATGTTGTGGTTTCTTCACCAGCAACTCAAGCTCATTGTTGGGGTTTGAACTCACGCCCTCCGGCGTGTGCACCGATCGCTCTAATTAAATAAATATCATAGGTCACGTTACACACAGCGCCATCTGACCCCAAACTATACAGAGCTTGTGTGATGGAAGTCATACAACTGATAGAATCCATAAATACTTTTTTTTTGTATATACATACTTATAATATAGAACTAACACAGAACAATCATTTATTTTTACCATAAAATGTTTGTCCTGGGCGGGAATCGAACCCACGCCCTACAGCTCAGGCAGACGTACTACCAATGAGCCAACAGGGCTGTCAATTATTGAACTATCATCGCTAACAATCGCTCTGGTGTAGGTTTAACCGGCCCTTTAAATACATATTAACATTTATTGTACTGCTCATGCTCCTATCCCTGTCTAACCAAATTTTATATGACCCTACTAACGCTGCTTAGGATACTATTTCCAGCAATGAATTTATAGATTTTTAGAACGGACAAACTTAAACTTTTTCCAATCGATTCAGCTTACTGTCAATTTTGAGAATATGCAAAAATGTTTTATAATTTAAAAATAATAAAGTCTTTAAAGGAACTCCTTTCCAACCAGGTGTCTATAAGACACCTCTCTATTTTTTGGCAGGCCGAGGTCTAACAACTTTATATTTTATGTAAAAGTAAGACGAAAAATGGTAACGCCAAATAAAGTTAACGCCTGTCGATCAAAACAAAGTATGACATCGTTGCTCTGACGCTCATTGCTTTGCGACGTTCGATGGTTTTTTGAATAGCTGCTAGCTACATTACCCTCAGTAATGTTTACACATTAATGCTTGGAAGCAGAATATTTTGCACTGGGGTGGTACCTACATAAAACCAACCTACCTTCTTCAAAGGAGATCTATCGATTAAACCTTATATAGGTCAAAATAAAGGCGAGTAACGATGTTCTCAATCAAACAAATGAAATCGAGTTTTTTTAATTCCGCTTCAGATGACACTTAAAACGCTCCAAACAAAAAACAATATAATTATGCTTTCAAACAACGTTGAACATGGAACACAGACAATTGCAAAGATATTAATAAATTATATTGACTTGTAATATTGGTGTTATCAATAAAATATTTGTATTTGTAATAATTATTGGAGTTTGTATTTTATGCTCACCTCCTCAGGGTCCACTTTGATGAGACGGTGTGGCTGTTCTTCTTGCATCCACTCCGGGTCCCGGATCTGTATCATCAGATGGTGGAAGCTGCCGCGGAGGTCCGACAGCTTGTTCAGCTCTAAATTAATAACACAAATATTACTTGGAAGGCTAAAATAAATCGATTGATCTTGTGAAGGCTTTTTACGTGAAATATTCATATGTTGCCTGTGGTAGATCTATTTATTTTCTACTTAATTAGTTATGAGTTCTACTGTAATCTACTTTCCTTACATGTGTTTGAAAGCGTTATTTCAACTTACTTAAGTATGGTGTGGAACACATTATGGCGAATAACTGTTTATTGGTACTCGTTTTTTTTTTTGACTAATCTATATTATTGTGCATTGTCCACACGGAGTAAGCACAATGAATATTAATATATACGTATAATATTAAGATAAAGCTGGTCCTTTTTTATAAAAGGGATTTGCATATAATATATTAAATTATAATAATAATATTTTTTTTCACAAAAAAAGCTAATCTTTTTTTTAAATTAAATACTAACAAATTTTACTGATATACATATAAACATAATCTACAGTGAAATATGTGCTTAAACACGATTAATTAAGGTAGAACCTTCAATGATAAATCTGAGCCTATTGTTCCGTTCTTCCACGAGCCCTACTTCCCGCTTCTTGAGACTCATTAGTTCGTCGAACTGCTTGTTGTACCAGGTTCGTACATTTTGGTTAGTCAGCTGTAAGATACGATGGAAACTGAACTTAAATCCAATTGAGTAAGGTTGAACTTTCGCTGATCTATACAGGGTTACGCGGAACATTAGTAATTAGCGGAAATGAGGCCATTGCTCTCACCACTGTGAACAACTTTTGGTACATGACAAACCCTTAAGACGCGAAAAACCAATCATAAATAGTAGTAATATAATACATTTCCGTGTATTCCTGTGTATGGAACTTTGTTAAAAATTTCTAATTCAACAGTTACAGTCAGAACGAATAAAGTCTAATTTTGGGTGAAAATACAATACAATAAATCATTCTTCACCATATTTCACTTGACACTATAGTAAGCTAAGTTTACTTGGAAGAAATCGCTGTAAGCGATAAAGCCGCCGTTGTACTATCACTACTAATTTATGAAGTGTTTTTTATTTTTTTTAAATATGTTTGCTTCTGTGTACAATAAAGTTTAGTAAAGTATATTCTAGTAAGTATCAATAATCATTTTTCGTTCATGCAATTCAAGTTCAATGGAAATTTTACTAGTTAGTATTAACTTCATATCAATTAACTTTTCTTCTTGTATTATTACATAAAGTGCATTTATTGTGCAAAAATACACAAACATTTTTATAGGGTATAGATTTTATAGGGGTTAGGGGTAGATTTTCGACTTTACCTTCACAATTTGATAAAGCCAGTTCATCTGCAGGAAGCTGTAGGCGAGGGTCTGCGGGATCATGACGGGCGGCACCTGCACCAGTATCATTTGTAAGTAGCTTTATTGAAGGTGAAGACCTACAGTTTACTTCAGAGGTCCCCAAACTTTTTGGTCTTGTAGAATATTGGATTTTCATAAATTCAATAACTTCTAATGATATTTTGCCTGATTTCTAGCTGTAGTGAGGTGTAGAGTAATAAAACAATAACAAATCTTCAAAGTGTACTGAGATCACAAAACTAATACATAAAGAATCCCCAGACACAGAAGATTTTTGCTTGTCACACAAATGTTTGTCCTAAGCGGGAATCGAACCCACGCTCTACAGCTCTTGAAGCAGATACACTACCAAATGAACCAATACGTCGATATGCGGGCTGAGGAAGCTGCTCAGTGTCTGTGAAAATTACGCAAGTGGTCATGGCCTAGTTTACAACGGCAAGAAAAGCCAGTACATGGTGTTTAGGGCCCCTGGTGTGGAATGTCCGGCGAACGTACCTACTGTACTACTTAATGGTGACAGACTAGACCGGGTAGACCATTTTAAATATCTGGGACATATACTCACCGAGGACCTTAGAGACCTAGCCGACATGGAGCGGGAGCGAAGGGCACTGTCAGTACGAGCCAATATGATCGCTCTCAGATTTGCACGTTGTTCGGATGATGTAAAGATCACGCTGTTTAAGGCGTTCTGCACATCTCTGTACACGTGTAGCCTGTGGGTGGACTACACTGATAAAGCTTACAGTGCTCTTCGCGTCCAGTTCAACAACGCGTTCCGGGCGGTGGTGGGGCTGCCCTACTGCTGCAGTGCATCGGGCATGTTCGCGGTGGCGCGCACCGACTGTTTCCACGCTACTATACGCAAGCGATGCGCGTCCCTTGTGCGCCGGGTGCGGGCCAGCCCCAACGTCGTCCTAGCTATGATTGCCGACAGGCTTGACTGTGTGTACATAAGGCGTGGCTGTGACAGGCATGTCGCTGTCCCAATGCCGATTAGAAAACAGTAGTTTACTAACCGGCATTTGTGGCACGCGCTCTATGTCGTCACATTTTATTTATTTTTATTTTTATTTTGACATTGTTTATTTTATTTATTTTTATTATTATTATTGTATTTGACATTATTGATTATTATTATTATTAATTTTTGTAAATGTATAGTTTTTTTTCATTTTTATAAGTGTAATAAGTTATAAGTGTAATTGAGTCTAAAGTTACTTGGAAATGAATAAATAAATAAATAAAAAAAAAAAAAAAAAAAAAAAAAAAAAAATAGGACCGCCAGTCCCTTTTCTGTTGCATTTAACATCTGTATGTTGCATAGAAACATGCGTACATGATGACATTGATTATATTTTAGACTTCATGGGTTATTTATTTGGAAAGGCATTATTTATGACTGACCACAGCTCATCAGATTGCAAGTGACGCTGAAGTCGCAGAATATAAAAATACCTAGTACGGAATAGAAACTCAAGCTAGCCTACCATAACACACCCGTGTTTGGCGACAGATTTACAATTTAAGGGTACTAGCCAGCCGAGTACAAGAGAGTACCCTACCACCATGCTTGAGTTGCCTCACGATGTTTCCCTTTATTTTTATCTATGTTCATCATTAGGATTTGGAGATACGGCCCGTGGTGTGCGATCCGACGCTAACCATTGAGCTATCATCGTTACAAATGAGAGATGCGTCGATTACCTGTACAAAGTGGTGCGCATTGGAGCCCGAGAGCACGTAGGGCTGCCCCTCGGACTCCTCATCGCCCATACCCGTGGCCGATATCTGCGAAGACGCGTTCGCATCCGTCACTTCTTTCGCCGACCCTATCGACGTGCGGACCAGCCTGGGGAAAGGTGTATCTAACTCGATCAGCTGGCTTTTTGCTCGGCCTCCATCAAATTTCACTTAATGACGTTGCTAACATATGAGTGATAAGAGTTTGGGACGTGAATGTGTTAAGCCCGAAATACTAGTGTTATATGATCTGGTCAAGAAGAAAAGAAGAGTATTTAAGAACTAACCGTACCCCGCCCTGCGTCCTGCACATCAAATTTCATCTAAATACGTTCAATCGTTTCAGTATGATTCTGAAGTAATAAAAAACATGTTTCCGCTTTTACAATATTAGAGTAAAATTACTTCAGTTTTCTTACGAGTCTGTTCTCTTTCTGAATACACACAATTATTTGTAAGTAGTTACGATCTTTCTTTTCTTTTTTTAACTTACCATTAGGTAAGAATTTGATTGAATCTGTCGGTATTGTTTAATTTACTACAAACTTCTATGGAAATAACTTTGACAAGTCAATGTCAAAACAGTCAATGTCAAGCCTTGAGCAGCGACGTAAAGTCGCTTGTTTGTCCGTCTTCTATAGGATACATTTCGGAGAGTGTGTTTTAGAATTGCATAATTTGGTTCCACCTGCCCCTTTTTATTACTGGACGGCTAGGCAGACACGGTCAAAGCGCCATCCATACATGGTGGATATTCCCCATGTTCGGACTAAACGCTTCGATTCCACATTCTTAATACGTACAGCGAGGATGTGGAACTCTCTGCCGGCGTCTGTTTTTCTTGCAAAGTACAACTAGGGTGTCTTCAAATGCAGAGTCAATAGGTTTTTTCTAGGTAAGCGTGCTTTATCTTAGACTACAATCCTGCTCAACATCAGGTAGAGCGTGGTCAAACACAAAACTAAACAGTATAAAAAAAAGGTACAACTTACTTCTGGGAGCTTCGCTGCGCGACGTTCTCCGGGGACAGCTCCTCCCAGGGCCGGAACACGTCGGCGTCGTTCTCCATCTCCACCTGGCGTAGTGCCTCTGTCTGGTTTAGCTCCGGCCACTTGTCACGCTGGCTGGGCAGTATCGGGTAATTTTCCACCTAAGCATATTATACGTATACCTATACATATATGGAAATTATGATGGATGCATTAACCTAAAAGAGGGGCATAAACTTATTCTTATGATATTTTTATTATTTTTATTTAAATTAGGTACAATAACAATTAGCAAACCTAGATACATAATTAAAACATAATAACAACAAGTAATACATTATAAATTTAACATTATCAAACATTGCACACATCATTGCTAAGATTGCTTGCTTAATACATCGAACTAGCGGCAACAATTCTAATTAAAATAACATCCATTAAAATTTAGAGAACCATGTCATTAAGTCTGTTTTTAAAGTTGAATAGACTAAGATGAAAAACATCAAGCTCATCAGAATCATTACATAAATCATTATATGTCACACTCATACGATGAAGAGAGAGAAGAGAGAATATGAGAAAGTATATACTTTTACTATTTGTTTTTTTACTTTTACTTGGTTATAGACCTCCTTAGCAGGAGGTAGGCTAGATAGGTACCACCGCAGTACCAAATATTCTGCCGCCAAACAGTAGTGTGTATACATTACTGTTTTCAGGTTTGAAGGGTACGGCAGCTAGCGAAATTCCAAGGTTGTTGAGACTAACCATCGTAAGTCTTAAAGTAATGAGCGCCAAAGCAGCGATGCTCTAGACTTTGTACTGCTACTCAAAGTTCTGTGTATCGCTGCAATGGTCATGGGTATCTTGTAGCATTAGGACAGCGTATAGTTGGTCTTATTACTTTTGGATAAATCGAAACTCACCCCCACCCCCCCATTATTACAAAGAGCATGCAGGCACGCGCCCTCACACACACACACACACATACACACACTTTTTTTTTTATACGATGAATTCTTTCCGTATAATTATGTGTCCTGCCTGTTTACAGATGATAGCTCAGTGGTCAGTGCGGTCTGTTCGCACGCCAAAGGGCGTGGGTTCAGGCCACAACAATGAGCTTGAGCTGCCGGTGAAGTTAAACATTGCGAAGAAACCATAGGGTATTTTCTAGTACTTAGCTGGCTAGCCACCAGCCTCAAGATGAAAATCTGCCGCCAAGCAACTAACGGTGTTCTAGCAGCCTCATTTTAGAGCCGTTTCCATTCCAGGCTAAGTCTGTTTACCATCTTTAACCAAACCGTCACTTAACAACTTGAAATGTCGTCAAACTAGTCAACCATAAAAATAAAATACAAAAATTACCTGATAGTGACTGAATATGGCGAACAATTTCACCCGCGGAGTGAGCATGGAGTCCCAGCATTGTTGCTTGATCCACTGCGTCACTTTGTCTTGCGCACGAATCAATGCCTCCGTGCTCAAGCGTATTTCTTCCCGCTCTCTTTCAGCCTAGAAACGCAATATTTTGTCTCAAGAAAGGCCAAAATTGCAGTTTATTCCCTTTGAATATTGATGAAAAATCAAACAAAATAAATCAGTCACAGAAAGTAAGTTAAAGTTGAAACCGTTCTTGGTCTAGTAAAGTGGTACATATTTTACTACACACTTCGGCGGATTTTAGGAAGAAGCACAAAAATATATGTGATAATATCACTTTCCCACACTCATGCTCGTAATTTTGCACTTTATATATAAAACACCAACACTTTTATACATAAACACTCGAAAAACACTAGTTTAGGAAAATAATAAAAACCTTCGTGCCCTGGCTGTCCTGTTGGCTTATTTGGTAGTGTATCTGGTTCAAGAGCTAAAGGGTATGGGTCCGATTGCCACTCCATATAAAATGTCAAAATAAATGAACTCGCAATCATCAAAATAATATAATAAATATTTCATTATACTATCACGCAGATAATTTTAAGACAAAATGTTTTTATTTTTGTATGAGATTGGCATTTCAATTAAAAAAGCTATATAGGTACATTCAGTTTTAATATTTCTCTTTACATTTTTTACGAGCTAATTTGCACTTTCTTGTTTCTTGCAAATGGATCTGCGTAGGGAACTCGACGACCCCTGGGGAAATTGCCGCGAGTGGCTGCCTGACATATCTGATGAAAACACTAATAAGAATATTCAGGAACGAACCGCCAATCTCCTCTCCTTCCTGTGCTCCAAGTGCAGGTTGAACTCGGAGAGAGACAGCTGGTGGAGCGGCACTTCCGCGATATTTTCCTCTAGAAGCTCTATAACTTTCTTTTGTACAGCTTTGAATCCTTGAACGACCTCTTCTTTTTGTTTCCTGTAATCCATTGTTTCTTCGTGCACTTTTTTGTCTTCTTGCAGTTCCAGGTACGTCTCTGGAAAGAATAAGATTTATACGGCAGACGTCGAACGTCATATCTATAGCGTTTCTCACTGGCATCTTTGTTTCTAAACAGATTTTATTTTTGGCTAGTTTTTTATAAAGCTAGCAAACAAAATTGTTGAATTTTTCTAATATTTTGACTGTAGAACTTACTTATCTATTAATAACTTACAAATTAACTCAACACCCTAGTGACTTTTTATAAGTTTTGGTAAAATGTATATTGAATTGGAATTTAATAATATTACATTTTGTTTCGTATTACATAAATGAAATGCAAAAAGAAGCAAAACAATAGTTTACAGGTTAGAACTGGTGGAAGTTATGGCCAGAAAGTTAAAGAACAGATACGAATATTGTCGGTAAGGAGATAGTTTTATAATTTAATTTATATTGTATATATACTGTAATAATACTTTTTTTGTTAGTGTAGTGTGATTGGTATGGAGACAACCAAATAGGATTTTCAATGTTCAATGATCTACTTCAATGTTTTAAACAAATTTATAAATCGTATCAAATAAATACATTTTTAAAGAGCCCCGCGGCTAGCAGTGGGAAGCAGGTCTGATTCGACGAAAGTTAAATATTTTTTCACAATTCCAATGAAACAGCAGCAAAAAGTACTCACTGTCTCCCTTGGTGACGCAGGAGATGACGCCAGCTTCGCCGAGCAGACTGAGGTCGAATGGGTCTCGTGCCGCGTCGTCGCCCCCACGCAGTGACGTCACGCAGCAAGTGTTGTTCCCGGCCAAGTGCGCGATGTGCGCGCCGCCCTCGTCCACCACGGCCTGCTCGATACCGTGCTCGTATCGGTGCGTCACTATCAGCTTCAGATCTAGACAAGTATTGTACGGGTATGCTTAAGATGGTATTATTGGACAAGAATGGGAGTAAATATTACTAGAGTAACTGCGTCACGGTTTCACCAGCACTTTTAAAGATAATAAAAAGTGCTTAAGTTATTTTTGCTACGTATTTGACCACAACTCACCTGATGTTAAGTGAAGGTGTGGTCGAAGATGGTAAAGCACACCTAGCCTGCAATGGAACTGGCTTTCAAATGAGGCTGCCGGAACACACCGTTAGATGCTTGGCGGCAGATTTTCAACTTGAGGGTGGTAACTAGCCAGCCGAGTACTAGAAAGTACCCTACCACCACGCTATGGTTTCCTCACGATGTTTTCCTTCACCGGCAGCTAAAGCTCATTGTTGGGGTTTGAACCCACGCTTTTCGGCGTACGAACCGACCGCGCTAACCACTGAGCTATCGTCACTACAAAATGTTTACTTCTGTAAAATCAAAATCAAAAAGTCATTTATTCAGTTTAGGCCCTGGTAAGGCACTTATGAACGTTAAGTTACATGTTTGAATCTACCACCAGCTCGTAATTACACTTCAACTGAGAAGACTCCGGCAAGAAACTCAGGCATTTTTTTTGTGGATCTTTCTTTTCATATTATTTTGGTAATGTGTTAATATGGTAAGTAATTAAGACTGTGAACATATGTAATATTTATTAAGTCAAAATATGTTATCGCATAAGTGACAGTAATGTCTTCAATGATAATAAAATTCTATAAACCTAAACCTATGTGCGTACAGCGAGGATATGGAACTCTCTGCCGGCGTCCGTATTTCCCGCCAAGTTCAATTTGGATGTCTTAATTTTAAAAACACGTCTCACGTCGATAACAACGCTCGACCGGACCAATAAAGATCGTGAGTATCCTGGTCGAGCTCACCTCCGCGCTGGTATCGGGAGAGGACCCGCGGCCGCCATACAACATCTGTATGACTAGCGGCCCCCAAAGCGTTCCGAGGGAACGCTCGGGACGTGAGTGATCACTCCGCCCGCACCTCTCCAGGAAAGAAGATCCAGTGGGTGCGGAGCTCCGTCCGGTGTTGCCGGACGTCTGAGACCGCACCCTTTTCATCACCACCCCTGGGAGGTTGACTTTCCCCAGAATCCTGCTTTGGCAAAGAGAAGCTCCCTCGAGGGCGAAGCCCTACCTCCCCCCACGTACGGAGGAGGAAGAGACCAGAATTGAAAAAAAATTGTCTCACGTCGGTGTCACGAACCCATAAGTTTTTAACCAACCAATAAAATCGCTCAACGCTACAAAAGATGTTTGCGTTTCAATTAGTTCAAATGTAACAATTATTCAATAAAAATATTGATATATATTTTACGCTTTATTTCCAACTAGCTGTGCCCCGCGGTTTTACCCGCGCTAGATGCCTACGTTATAGTAGCTTTATGCATGCAAAGTCTCAGCTCGATCGGTTTAAAATTGACAAAGTTTCATACAAACTTTCATCACCTATTTTATCCCCTTGGGGGTAGAATTAATAAAAATCCTTTCTTAGCGGATGCCTACGTCATAACATCTACCTGCATGCCAAATTTCAGCCCGATCCGTCCAGTGGTTTGGGCTGTGCGTTGATAGATCACTATGTCAGTCAGTCAGTCAGTCAGTCACCTTTGAGCTATATATATTTAGATAGTTACCATATTCAAAATTGGTGGCATCCGGCCTTTTCAACACAACGTTTCCGTCGAACCCCATGGTGAGAAGCCAGTTCACATTGAAGAATCCGTCGAAGTGCTTGATGTCGTGGTAAGAGTCGACTATAGGGCCCATCTTCACCGACACCGTGATGCCTTTCTGTGCAAACAACATGTGTTTTTTTTTTTTTTTTTTATATCTTACAGTCTATGTTTTTGACCACAACTCACCTGATGTTAAGTGACGGTGTAGTCGAAGATGGTAAAGCACACCTAGCCTGGAATGGAACTGGCTATCAAGTGAGTCTGTCGGAACACACCGTTAGATGCTTGGCGGCAGATTTTCAACTTGAGGGTGGTAGCTAGCCAGCCGAGTACTAGAAAGTACCCTACCACCACGCTATGTATAATACCTCACGATGTTTTCCTTCATCGGCAGCTCAAGCTCATTGTTGGGGTTTGATCCCACGCCCTTTGGCATGCGAACCTACCGCGCTAAACACTGAGCCATCATCGCTACAAAAGTACAAAGTAAAAAGCTACAATAGTAAGTACTGCACAAGTATACATGGTTGTAAGCATAGGGTGCACTGGGCTGAATGTGCAACGTAATCAATACTATGTATAACTATGTTTAAGAGCACAAATGAAATCATAAAAAAAACAGCTGCGCTATTTTTTTTAATATAAACTTAGTGATACCAACGTGACGCTCTCCTGATGTTAAGAGTAAAAACATGTCCATGACCATTGCAGTGGTACATAGAACTTTGAGTAGTGAAACAATGTCCTGGGCATTACTGCTTTGGCGCTCATTGCTTTTTCACCGACTTCAAAAAAGGAGGTTCTCAACTCGACTGGTTTTTTTAAAGATGTTTGTTGCCTCAGAACTTTCGACTGGGTGAACCGATTTGATGACTTTTTTTATTTGAAAGCTGGTGCTTTCTGTGTGGTCCCATTTGGTCCAGTTCTGACAATGGCATCCATGAAATAACAATAAGAAGTCGGTTTTTTTTGGAAAAATTTTACTTGTATTTGTTCAAGAGCCACCAAGTAATTGTGCCCGTAATCAAAGTTTTTCATAATGATGAGTACAATAACTATCATTCAGGTAATCATGAGTCGTTTTAAATCAGGCAAGTAATCGGAAAATATCTCCTTTCAATTAAATAAAGATCTTTCTAAATCGGGTGATCTGAGGTAACAAACATACAAAAAAAAAAAAACAACAAAATTGCGTATGTACCTCCTCTTTTTTGAAGTCTATTAAAAATCACGCCAAATCAAAATATTTTTAGGGTTCCGTACCCAAAGGGTAAAACGGGACCCTATTACTAAGACTCCGCTATCCGTCCGTCTGTCCGTCTGTCAGCAGGCTGCATCTCATGAACTGTGATAGTTAGACAGTTGAAATTTTCACAGATGATGTATTTCTGTTGCCGCTATAACAACAAATATACTAAAAAACAGAATAAAATAAATATTTGGGGGTTCACATACAACAAACGTGATTTTTTTGCCGTTTTTATAGATAATGGTACGGAACCCTTCGTGCGCGAGTCCGACTCGCACTTGGTCGGTTTTTTTTATTTCACTATTATTATAAATGCGAATGTTTCTGTATTTATGTATCTTTATTACTGCGTAGAGTCGAACGTCGAATCAGGCCCGTGGGACAGCAGTAGCCGCCTTGCATCTTGCCTGTGAACTGATCGAGGTAACATTTCGGTTACCTCTCCGGACAGTTTGAGCACGTGGTAGTGCCTGGAGAGGTGCGGCACCGCCAGCATGTGGTCCGGGGTCCGCAGGGGCAGCATGCGGCTGTACGGGCCCTGCATCTTGCCAGCGAACTTGTTATCTTTGCCCGTGTCCGCATTGATGCAAATTATGCGCTCACCTGCAAACAATTGAACCTCGCATCTTTTTTATAGCTGACAGGCTAGGTGTTTGACCACAACTCACCTGATGTTAAGTGACGGTGTGGTCGAAGATGGTAAAGCACACCTAGCCTGGAATAGAACTGGTTCTCAAGTGAGGCTGCCGGAACACATCGTTAGATGCTTGGCGGCAGATTTTCAACTTGAGGGTGATAGCTAGATAGCCGAGTACTAGAAAGTACCCTACCACCACGCTATGGTTTCCTCACGATGTTTTCCTTTTGTTTACAAAAAATATAAGTATTATTTAAGTATTCTATCAGCTATCTGGTTCCCACGATACAAGCTTTGTCTTATTTGGCGCTAGATGGCACTGTATCAAATGTCCCTACGATATTAATTAAATTAATACATTTTTATTCTCACTGTCTGTCTGAGTCTGTTTCCCGAAAAATACAATACGGGTGTTTACAAATCATGATGAAAGCGTGTTTTATCCTAGACCACATCGTTGCTTAACATTAGGCGGGATGTGGTCGAACGTGTCGTGGAACGTATTTTACTACCAGATGTGATATAGTCAAATGCCTAGCTTGTTAACTATTTCGTATGCTGTATCAATGTCTGCTTACCGATGAGGTACTTATCGGAGAAGAGCACGAGACTGAAAGCTCGCATGGATTCCCCAACCTTCATGAGGAAGCAGTCGGCCAGTCCGCGGCCCAGCTCCGAGTACCGCACTAACGTCAGCTTGTAATCCGTCGACAACTGCACAATATGGAGAATTTAAATTTAGTAGCTACACAGGGTTACAAGCTTGGAGTGTTCTAAGCCGAAAGGAGGTCGTTCATCATTATGAACAACTTTTACTATGGGTACAGCTCTGAAATACCATCTACGACCACAGCGTCACTTTGACAGCCCTGTTGGCTCATTGGTAGTACGTCTGCCTGAGCTGTAAGGCGTGGGTTCCATTCCCGCCAAGGACAAACATTTTATGGTATAAACAAATGTTTTTTCTGTCTGGGAGTTCTGTATGTATTGTAAGTATGTATTTACAAAAAAATAAATATTTATGTATTCTATCAGTTATCTGACTTCCATCACACAAGCTCTGCTTAATTTGGGATTAGATGGCGCTATGTGTAATGTGTCCTATGATATTTATTTATTTGATATTTACACTAGAAGACATGGGGTCAAACACCTACCCATAAAAAAATGTTGACAGTCACGTGACACCCGGCAGACGTGAAACATTTAAACACTACGCAGCTCATACAGAGAAGCATCGAAGTGTTTAGTATACACATGCACACACACAAGGGAATCGCGAGAAGTAGTGTAGAGTGGGCATAACCTAATAAGAGAGCGACATGCCGTTTACCGTCACGGCACACTAGTTGCTATCATTTCAAATAGATGTTTTGCAACAAAAACTTTGAAGTAACGTCAATAAGGAACGATTAAATACGTACACAACCGTATAATTTAGAAACGTAAGGTAAACGTACACAACCTCACAACTATATCAGCAGACTTAAAACAGCAGTTAGTCGGTAGCGATGATAGCTCAGTGGTTAGCGCGGTCGGTTCGCATGCCGAAGGGCGTGGGTTCAAACCCCAACAATGAGCTTGAGCTGCCGGTGAAGGAAAACATCGTGAGGAAACCATAGCGTGGTGGTAGGGTACTTTCTAGTACTCGGCTGGCTAGCTACCACCCTCAAGTTGAAAATCTGCCGCCAAGCATCTAACGGTGTGTTCCGGCAGCCTCACTTGAGAGCCAGTTCTATTCCAGGCTAGGTGTGCTTTACCATCTTCGACCACACCGTCACTTAACATCAGGTGAGTTGTGGTCAAACATCTAGCCTGTCAGCCATTAAAAAAAATATATATATACGTACAACGTCACGAACTTTATCATATCCCCACTCTCGTTACAAGTCGTCTTGCCATGTTAGGTAGGTACCTTCAAGATGAAAATGTGTCCAGCCGACATAGCAGCCGCCATCAGCTCCCGCCCAGTGCTGGAGAACACGACTCGCTCCACCAGCTGGTGCGTCAGGCACATGCGACAAACTTGCTTCAGCTTCATGTCAGAGAGAAGGTACAGCGTCACGCCATACTTCTCGTCAGAACACCCGAATACGGCTATGATCGGTTCTACAGGACTCGTTTCGAATGACACGTCCGAACCTTCTACTATTTGCATTAAAACCTGGTGAGAGGAACACAATAAGGAATATTTAGTCATGAGTATTCAAGAAATATACTGTTTGTGTATTTCAGCTTGAAAGTCGTTTTGGTTACAGCAGTGGCGTGGATTTAATTTAAATATCAAACTTAACGACACTTAAATATCTATCCGAAATATTCCTTAAACTCAAAATGTCCAAATAGCCAATGGTTAAAATAGCCAATGTGTTCTAACTCACATGTGTTGCCGTGGTGGTGCCAGCGTAAGAATAGTACCCCACCCTCTCTACCCGTGGTTGCCGTAAGAGTCGGCTAAGGGATGTAATACGGAAGATGGCAGCAGCGTCTTCCTTGCACATTCACACCTAACTGCGCTCGCCAACCCGCCTGCCAAGCGTAGCGAGTATTGGCAAAACCCCCCCAGGAGGAGACCTATGTCCAGCAGTGGACGATCTATGGCTGATGATGTGTGTGTGTCTGTTCTAACTCAAAGAGACCACGTTTTGAGGATGCCTCGTGTAGAGGCGAAACACGGGTCGGCAACTGGTTACTGCAGGGACTATAGTTATAAAGACTTGTAGTTATTTTAATTAGTTATTTAGAATTTAATTTTAGGCGGAAATAAACTAAAAATACATCTCTTGAATACTCAAAATAAACTTTCGCAAAGTAACATCTGAATCAATGAATTATATTTACTAATCTTCTTCCGGTCGAGTGATACAGAAACAGAATAAGAAAATATCGTAGTAAAGATTCTGAAGGTAGCTCTAGAAATGAGATAATCAATAATTATTGGTAAATAGCAGTTCTTGTTCTGGTTGGTATTGATCTCAATACTAATAAACAACTTTATTACCAATTTCCCAGACAACATCTCGTATATGCACAGCACACTCGATTTACTCATGGTCGCCAGGTATTTGAATTCAGGGGCTATCATTTGGATCTTCTTTATAAACCTAAAATTAAATTAACAAGTGATATTAAACGAGGTATAGTAAGGCATTTATGTATAAAAATATATGTGTGGATAGACCTATATGGCAGGACCGATTTAGATGAATTTTTCAGGCAATCATCAGATTAGCCCAGCAGGTGATCCTGTACTATTTGGTAGAGATCAAATCAAAATATTTTGTATATCTAACATGCACCCAGTTCAAGTTTTTGCCACTAGTGTACTTTATTTCCTTACAAGTTGCCTAGAGGTGAAATCTTGACAACTTTTTCATATAAAAGAAATAACACGAACGATATGCTCATCTGATGGTAATCGATAACGCCTGTCCATCACCGTTGAATAGCTATGTGTAACAAAAAAAGTCTAGGACATCATTGCTTTGGCCCTTATTACTTTAAGTATCCATATTGCCAATTTCACTAGTTGCAGTACTCTTTTTTAAGGTTGACAGGTTAAATGCTTGGCCACAGCTCAGCTCAGGGTCGGATTTGGAGGTCTGGAGGCTCTAGGGCAACGAAGGAGCGGAGGCCCTTTGAAATTTGGTTATATTTTTTATTTCTATTGTGAGAGCTTCTCTCTTGTGGAGGTCCCAAAGCAGTATCCCCGCTTGCCCTCTCCCAAATCCGGCCCTGGCTCACCTGATGTTAAGTGACAGTGTGTTCGAATATGGTAAACACACATAACCTGGCATGGAACTGGTTCTCAAACGAGGCTGCCGGAACACACTGTTAGGCGATTGGGGGCAGATTTTTAATTTAATGGTTGCTAGCCAGCTGAGTACTAGAGAGAGACTTACCCATCAGATTTATATTATGGTAACATAATGTAGTGGTTTTGGGCTGGACACATCTGTCGCCGAATTCATAACTGCTGGGGTAGACGTGTTCTACAGAGAAGATCGCGCATTGGCAAATGTAGCGTTGGACTCCCTGAGACTCGATGGAGTGATGAGAGCTAGCGGTGGGTGGAAGCGAAGATGGGACTGAGTGGCGTGTCTTGGGAGAGGCCTATGTCCAGCAGTGACTTCAATAGGCTCGATGGTGTTGACGATGAATGTCATGTTAGTTACCTTTGCTTATAAGCCACTGGTGTGACTTCTATCTTATCTTCAGCTTCGCCGGTGATTTTGTACAGCAGGCCGGCCTCCGTACACATCGTCGCGCAGTCGCAGGTGGCATTCGACACTAGGGCCGCCACCGGGTCGTTCGGGGTGAACGTGAAAACGACCTTCCATTTGTTTTCTACCTTCTTTAAAGCCTAGAACATTAACGATACGAGACAAGCATATCAATTTCATATCTATCATCAATACATTAAAAACTCGTAAAAAGATGGGAATAAAATCGAAATCGGGATCAGCCTCTCGCTAAAACTATTCGTAGTTTTATATTTGGATGTTTTTGTGAGTTTTTTAATCCTTTGTAATTACGCTGCTGTAATACCTACTTAATAAAGAAAACTATTGTTTTCGAGTTTATCGTAAAACGACTGTGAATTGATTTGAGCTGCTATGATAAATTATGGAATATTTTGATTTCGAGGAATTACTTCATTATTTGCCGTGGTGGTGCCGGCGTAAGAATTGTACCCCACCCTCTCTACCCGTGGTTGCTGTAAGAGTCGGCTAAGGGATGTAATCTGGAAGATGGGCAGCAGCGTCTTCCTTGAACAATCACACCTAACTGCGCTCGCCAACCCGCGCCTGCCAAGCGTGGCAAGTATTGGCAAAACCCCACTAGGAGGAGGCCTATGTCCAGCAATGAACGTCCTATATCATATCATATCATATTTTTATTGGTAAAAAATAAATTTACAAGTCAATATCGTGTACACACAGTAACACACATTACGATAATAATTGTATATCAAATTAATAATAATTGTACAATAATGATAATAAAATAGTTGAATAAAAAAAAAAAAAAATTACATGTCAATACAAATTTAAATTAAATAATTCTATTTATAATTATAATATGAATAATTTATAATTAATCAGTTGGATAATTTCACTGTAAATATATCGTCGAACTTGTAGAAGGCCTGTTCGATAAGCCAGACCTTTAATTTTTTCTTAAATATTACCCTAGAGGGCGCATCCCGCACGTACTGCGGCAACCGATTGTGCACCCCTGGGGCTAGCATATGCACAAGTTTCGCTGTCTTCGCGAGTCGGTGGCTCGCGGTGCGCAGTCGGTTAGGGTGGCGTGATCGTGCATTTGTGTCTCCGAAACACTCGTACTCTTCAGGGTGGTCCCTTGCGTACAGTGCCGCCTGGAAGCACACGAGGCTCGGGACGGTGAGTATGCCCATAGCCCGGAAGTATGGCAGTACAGAAGTGTCCTGTGACACTTGCACTATGGCACGTACGGCTCGTTTCTGCATTCTGAAAACGCGCTCCCAGTCGGCAGCGCGTCCCCAGAGCTCGATGCCGTACTGCAGTATCGAGTGCACGGACGCGAAGTAGCACTGCCGGACCATGGGATACGACAAGATCGCAGAGACACGCCAAAGTGCGAAGCACGCTCGGCCTGCCTTCTCGCAGATTTTATCCACGTGCTCGTCCCAGATCAGAGCACTATCTACCTGAAGACCAAGAAACATAGTGGATCTCACTTGATCCATTCCAACATCCCCTATTCCCACTCTGAGTGGTCTGTAGCTGCGGCCCGATAAGTTGAAATGGATGTACTGGGTCTTGCTCGTATTAAGTATGAGGCCGTTGATTTTAAACCACGAGTTAAGGTCGCTCGCCACTTTATTCAGTTTCTGCTCAAGTTGATCCACAGATGGCGCCGTTACAATAGTAGCGACATCGTCGGCGTACATTAGGACGTGGCCGTCCTGAATGTTCACCGGCAGGTCATTGAGAAGAATGCTGAACATAATATTGGAAAGTATTGGCTATGGCTGATGATGTGTGTGTGATGTGATGCTACAAATATTTTACCTTATGCCTTTAGTAATAGAGACTCACGGACTCACTCTGAGGTACGTATCAGGTCCGTATATAAGAAGACCATTGCCAAAGGCGCAGATCCGAGGCTTGTGATCGTGTGGAAGCTCTTCGCTCCACTCTCGCACCGTTACCATGCCGATACCGTCTGATACCACCTGTGGAAGAATAGTTGGAACAATTATGACTAAAGGACATTAACACTTCGTTATAAAGATGCACTTTCAACCTAGCAATTTTCGTAATATGAATATACATTTGTCAACTTTAAGAGGAAAATTACATAATTCGACTAAAATTCATATTACCTCATGGTACGACTGAACAGCAAATTGTAAATGTAACACTTTTTATTTTGGTAGGATAGTATGTTTTTTATCTGAATGTTGATGCAAAGTATGTATAAATTCACAAATCTCAATTTCCGAAATGGCGTGCGCCTGTTCAAAACTATAAAATAGAAATATCAGACAGATTAGACCCTGTGACAACAGTAGAGACAATTTATGAGAAAAAAAAAAACTGATACGTCCATATTGGTCATATAAATTTTATATTTTGGTATATTGGGTTTATTGTTCTGTATTGTGTGCATTTAGTTAAATTGTCCACAGCAAAGTAAAAAATACTTTAACCTAGCACTGGGAGAAATAAAACTTGTAAAATTGTAATGACTGAATTCCGGGCTCTGAAAAAAACCAGTATAACTTATTATAGACAGCTAATCAGGTAATGACATACAAAACAATACAATATTTTGTTACAAAGATACAAGTCATATTGCCTAAAACTAAAATTTAAAATATCAAAATATTGAAGCATGTCAATTAATTAATTATAAATAATCCTCAAAGTTATAAAACATGGTCTCTTGAAGCCAAGATCTCACAAGTTATATTGCTAACTCACATTGTAAAGATTGGCGCTTGCGTCGATAGCGTAA
Source organism: Biston stratarius (assembly GCA_950106695.1). Lineage (NCBI taxonomy): Eukaryota > Metazoa > Arthropoda > Insecta > Lepidoptera > Geometridae > Biston > Biston stratarius. Next base: position 9,636,222 of record OX467115.1, on the reverse strand, counting down.
AGCAGGCCGTCGTTGGACCAGCAGACCCCCACAAGCACGGGGTCGGAGACCTCCCAGCCGACTACCTCTTCCTTTACGCGTTTCATCATAAGGCACTTCTTGAAACACTGCGCCACTTCCCACACGATAAGACCCTCGCCCCAGCACTCGCACGCCAGCATGTGAGTGCGGCTTGCTCTGATAACATTAATAAATGATACTTCAAAATACCACTTAACGGCGATGCCCAGTGTTGTAGATGATATGGAAGATGAATACGTACGAAAGTATGAACAAGGCCAATGCCATTAATGAATAAATTTTATTAAGACACTACAGATACCGATAACTCAATGTGAAAGTTTGTGAAGACAGGTATCAATAATGTTGCTGATTTAAAAAAATGAGTAACTTGACTGTAATTAGCAAAAAACCACAAGAGATTCAGAATTTGGTATCCTACGCGAGTAGAACATTCTTAAAGAAGCTCACGTAAATATTTGTTCCCGTCTCATGATTCCAGTCGGCACGGAAATGAGCTTCTGGTTGGTGCGCCAGCTCCATACCGTCATTATGTAGTTGGGGAAGCCGCTGATCCCCGCTACAAGGTCGCACTCCATCATGCAGAGACCTTTGTAGCGGTTTACGTCTTTATCTGCGGTTACACAACAAAACTTTATGTCAATCACTGTTTGCAAAATTACGAGTGTATATATTTGTTACTTCTTCATACTTTAAGTTTCAACAAATTTGAGCGAGGAATCAGGCTTACACCTTGAATAGGATTAAGTACAAATCTGATGAATTAGAGGTTCTTAAGATTAATCAGATATGGAGGTAATTTATTTTTAATAATTTTATTAAAGTGAAAAATTATAATTAACTTTAAAAAATAAATGTAATAAGATAGTAAACACCAAACAGAGGGTGTGACAAATTGCCATTGCATTGTAGACTTTTTTGTAAAATAACTGACATAAATATGATTGTTTCACACGGCATGACGTCATTAAGACACCGTGACAGTTGTGACCGATTTCACCGTAATTTTATTGATATCGCAAAATACATAATGTAAATTTGGGAATTAAGTATATGCTTGCATTATTCCATTTCCATATGATAGAGGAAGCAGAATGCTGCTAGTTATGCAAGAAAACTTGAAAATTGCATGTAAACTTGTAGATGCAGCTATTTGATAGTAAATAAGGAAGCAAATGGTTACCTTTCATTTCCGCCATTATTCTGAAATATGGATATGAGATGATAAATATTCTTGCAGCAGCTGTTTTCTCAGCAAACGCAAATAGATTGGATTTATGTCCTGGAAACAAAGCAGAAGAGTATAAGAATTTATTTATAATCACACTAATATTATAAAGGCGAAAGGTTGTGAGTGTGTTTGTTATTTCTTTACACTCAAACGGCTGGACCAACTTTGATGAAATTTTGTATGGAGGTAGATGACACCTTGGATTAACACATAGGCTACTTTTTATCCTGATGTAGTGGGTAGCACCGCGGGATGCAGCTAGTTATAGAATAAATAGAAAAAATGTGGTATTGTGAGGTAAAAATATTTATATAGTTGACGAGTTACAAGTAGGACTATAAATATCACCTGATATTAATTGACTATTAGTAGGTTTTAAATACAAATTTTGGAAGGGAGGCTGTTGAATCTACTGCATATTGGATAACAGAATTTCAACACTTGACTTAGAATCCAGTCCCAAATCGTAATCCCAAAATTACCCAATCTTAAATATACTTTGGTGCTGATACAACGCCCACTTCTACTTAAATTGTTTCTGCTACCATCAGCAAAGTATCTTGTTTGTGACTTTATTGGCTATTATATAAAGTAAAACTTGTCTCACCAGCAATAGCATCAACTCCATCCCCTAGCTCTGGGCTATTAGCTACATAAACTTTTTCTACATTAGTTCTGATGTTAATGAACATTATGTAGATATCATGTGCCACTGCAAAAATGTCTCTGCCAATGAATGTTGAATGTGTAAGAACCTGTGGTATCGCCCATCTGAAAAATTGTTCTTTTATTATTATACATAAGTTCTCAATCGAGCACCAACTCACCAGGTGGTAAGTGATAAGAGTTTCGAAACTGTCAATAGCATACTCTTAATCTAATCTAATATCTTTAAACAAACAATTCTTGTATACATATATGTATATATATAATTTGAATCTCGAAAACAGCTCCAACGATTTTCATGAAATTTAGTATGCAGAGGGTTTCGGGGGCGATAAATCGATCTAGCTAGGTTTCGTTTTATCCGTGTTTTCAGACGAGCAAAGCTCGATCAACCAGGTACTATTCTTTACGTAGCAATTATTTTGACTTAGTGTAGTTAGCAAACTGTTTTACCTTTTATCTAGTATCTTCATAATCATCCACTACCGAGCATAGATAGGATTGTATGCATATCATTCCAATTATTTATTATGTATGATTAAACTAAAAATTCAACTTATATAGGCTTAGTGGTTAGCTCTAATGTCAGAGTTTACGTGCCGGCCGAAGACCTCTGACATGGCTTGGTACTTCTGTGCATAGTTCACACAGTCCAGTTAACGAGTCAGATAGCATATTCAATTAAATTCTCACCTTACTTTTACATTGAAACCGTCTCCGGTGCCGCTATGTGAAGAAGTTTCGGAACCACCCTCAGCCATGGTTAAATATTATCACTGCTATTCTAATAACGCTAAGTAATTAGCCATCTATGTCATGTATAAGACCGTAGCAACCAGCAAACAACATAAAGGAATCAATGAAAATGTATAATCAAATAATCAAAGACGTAAATGTTTTTGTTTTGAATTTTTGGTTCTCAAAATCTCAAATTAACATTTTAAATATGACCTTGTTGTTCTTCGTTTTTGGCGTCGCACATTGTGTATTTGCAAATGTAAAGTGTTTAGTGTATTTTCTTCGAGTATCTCAGTGTATTTCCAAGTATTTTATGAAAACTTATGTTAATTAATTACTATGTCACAATCAAAATAATTTATGGTCAAGTCCGGTCATACCCTAGTATGTGTACTAGGGTATGATAGTGATTTTACAACAAGTTTTTTGGTGTTTTGAAAGCAATGAAAAGTCATGTCTTACCACATTATTTCAGTGTATTATACTTACACGCATAGTTTATCACTTCATAAATCAAAAACACAATTTTTTTACATACAAACACTTGGAAAAAGATATATTTTAAAATAATTCAATGTGGCGATATACCCTTTTCGCTTGCCGCCAAAGAAATTCAATTTTTTCTTTGTACATCATCAGAGATGTCGAAGTCAATCTAAAATAAACATCAAAGCTGTCAAATTAAAAATTGTATGTCAAATGCAGACCCACGGATGGGGAGTGATTTCAAGTGATTTATGATTTTAATTAACTAAAAACATTGAAATACTTTAAAAATGAGTCTAATATTAGGATAATTAGTATCTAGACTATGTGTAAAATGTGAAATGAGTCAGTAAATTTACACATTTTCCATCATGTGAGTGCAAACGTTATGCGTAGATATTGGTGTTTACGTCCGTATTATAGTGTTTTGTACAAAGGTTTTCTTGTGTTCAGGGAGAATTTTACGACATCGCCGGATAGCCCGGAGGCGCAACGATGGAATTCTTCTTCCATTGATTTTGCGGAGATCACAATGGATCGGAACTTCGCCCTGTTGTTGGTGTCCCTGATATCGGCTATATTGTGGGTCGTCTACATTACGTACTACAACAGTCGTGTTCTGGGCTACATACTCACTAGGCTCATCAACAAATTCTACTTTCAAGATGATAACTTCAAAATTGGTATGTTGTTACACATTGATTCTTTGAAATTTTGTGAAATACCTACCAAAATTGTTATCTTGTATTCAAAAGTCGTTAAGCATATCTATAGAATTAGTTTGGTCGTCAACAGTACACTTAGTATGTTTCATACTTTGAATTCTTATAATGGATAGTTCTATTTGTTCATCTTCGTTTTCATTATGTAAAATGTAATTATACCAATTTAACATATGAATAACAAATTAGATACTTGTTTATCTATGGGGTACAAAGTTTAATTTAATAAAATATTTTTTCTATATACCTAGTGACTCAATTTCAAGTACATTACAATTCAAATACAGCATATTTACGAAGAAGTAACAAACAGACAGATATATGATATAAGAAAGATTACATTTTTTCTCATCATTACTAGATAATTTTACAAAAACTATACAAGTGCGAATTATGTTAACATAATAGTATCTGCAAAAAGTTTTCTTTTGTCTTAGAAGTATGAAATGGAGGGGATAATAGTTTAGTGTAGTAGGTATTATATATCTTTGTGCCTGTCGCAGTGGAGACTTTGGGTTGCTGGGGGACCGAGGCGAAAATTAATGAAATAGGTCAAAGGCTTAGTAATATAATCGGTGACTCCCGCTCCGGTTCGTTCCTGGTGCAGAGGTTAGCCATTGCCATTCAGCGTGGGAATGCGGCGAGTGTGATGGGCACCTTTGCACAGGGAACGGTCAGGGGTGGGTTATTTTAGTTTAAGAAATTGTATTGTTAGGTATATGTAGTATAATTAAAATAATTATTATATTTAATTGTAATTTGACATTTGTAATTACTATCAAATACTGTAAATCGTAGGTATTAGAGTAAAGCAATATTATTTTTAATGATTGATGTTTTTTACTACAGATATATTATTTTTTATTGGGGGATTATCTTAACCATGTAACCTGCACATATTTATTCTGAATTAATTGAAATGGTGGTAACTAGGAATATAAGTTTCATTTATCTTCCACAACCTCAGTCAGAAGAACAAGCCAATGACAATAAATCTCTGAGATGGTGTCAGTAGTAAACATCTTTCACCTTCATTCTAATTATAAATACTAATATACATTATTTGGTGATTCTTATTATTTTATATACAGTTTTTGTGTATTATAACTTATAGATAAAAAAAAGTTTACTTGTGTTCTTTTTTTTATTTAAATCTGCTCTTTCGTTGCCATAGAACAAGCTTTGCTTGTATTAGGTATAGATGGTGCTGGGTGATAAAGCCCCTCAATATTTATTTACATAGACAACTATAATTATAATGATAATTACCTACTTTGGTATGTTAAAAAAACTTGATGAGATAAAGCTATTTTCCCTATAACATGTAACTATATATTTTAAAACTTAATAAAATTGCTGTAATAATAATTTTGTTTTAGGATCATTCACCCTCAATGCTCTCTCTGGCAAAATCATGTTCCGTGACATTGTGTATATCAATTATGATTATGCTGTCCGCATACAGGATGGGTACTTGATATTCCGCTGGTGGCGATCTTATGTGCCCAAAGATGTTTCTGAAGGTAATATGCTGAATTGCTATTGCAAAATTAACTCATTTTCATTTATTACATACTACTTTTTTTATCCTACTGCTGGGTATAGGCTTTTTTCTCTATTGAAATGCCATTGGATTAATTAACAACCTATTTTAAAAAAATATCCTTAATTTAATGTTTTATTAATTTACTTTGTAACAATGTGTCATTACAATAATAATAAGATTATTGTAGGATTTTAGTGTAGAACAATTTTTAAAAAGGACACCAACATCTGAAATTTGAAATTTCTAGAGTATCTTTCATAAATGGTTAGTGACTTTTTGAATTTTTAATGTGCATTTTAATGTAATATTGTTATTATTCACAGATCTGTCTCACTCAGATACTCGCCTGTCGATTATGCTAAATGGCTTCGAATTACACTTTTACAACAGATGCGATCTGTACAATGAACTCGAAAAAATATTCGGCCTTGATGCAGTCATTAAGCAACAGCATGATGATGACTCCACAGACAGAGACAAAGCCATGAACGACGCCAATGAGAAAAGGAGACGGGCGCAAGACACAGTTAGATCAGAAGCCGCCATGGCCAGAACTTGGAGAGACCTCATACCGGTGATAAAGATAGATATTTGTACTGGTCGCGTCGTATTTGGTAACCGCCTAGTCCCAACCACGCTCTCTATAAGCGTGGAAGAGGCACATCTAGTCTATAGTACAAAACCACCTGCCTCCAGTCTAGATCACCTCATGCACTTTGTGAAGGTTAAAGCAGATAATTGTAAAGTAATGCTCGCTCCCAGCCCCAATTACACCGCGATGGTTGACGAACCGCCGCGATATATGGGAGAAGGCTTCGTAGTTATGAGCTCTAACTACATAGAAGTCTACTTCTATATGGATGAGCCCGGACTTGTCCCAGAACAACCGGTTCTACTTCAGTTAGCTAATGGAGATATTGTAGAGTCAGCGCCGCCGATTTGGGGGGTCGATATCAAATGCGGGAAGGGAACAGATTTTAGCTACGGTCCCTGGGCTGATAGGCAAAGAGACCATTTGTTCAGATTTTTCTTTCCCCCAAATTATAAAAATTTAGAAGTGACCCCACAGCCGAAGCCAGGAGATAGACGAATGACCCAATCGTTCGATATCAGACTTTCGACTCTCAATGAAGCAACCATTGATATATTATTTACGAAAAACAAAGAAACGAATGCAGTACACATCAACATAGGCGCGGGATCGTACCTGGAAGTTACGTTGCCGTGGATTGTCCTGCAAGACGGTTATACAACAAAAATAACGGGCCAGCTTCTTCATTTGGAAGCAACAACTAGCCTTCAGTACAGAAGCATGGCAGAAAGTGAAACGCTAGAATATACAATCAAGTGCCATTATCCTTTGGTGTGGAACCATCATCAATGTTGGCAGCTGAGTCTAACAGGATGCAAAGCCACAGCACACCTTGTATACACGCACATAGAATTTTTCCAGGATCTCATCAACGATTGGGCTACGAAGGCGCGCCCTGACATCTTACACTTTGTACCGTACACGTGGAAAATCTCCTTGTTGCTTAAAGAATGCGAAGTCGTGACTCTGAGCAATCAGTACAACTGGATAGACTGCAGCTCTACTAATCAAGAAAACAATCATGTGGCATTCTGCGGTGATCTCCTGGATGTGTCCTTTGATTTGCCGTTCGTCGATTTCTTGCCCGATGTCATACCGTTAAAGATTTGGGTTCAAGGAGAAGCAGTCGACATGAGTCTTTACTTGCCTGAAGTGAACACGTCGCGGTTACTCTTGTTATCGATAGACAAAAATATGAAACTCGTTCCGTGTAGACTGAAAGCATCAAAATGGAGAAGAAAATGTGTGAAATCCCAAGGATGGGTTGATTGCTGGTCGGTTCCCATTGTGGCCTTAAGTGTACGATACAACTACCACCCTATTCCACCTTTAGGACCGGAGCCACAAGCAGATATCACGACACCAGAGAAGGAGGAAATACTTTTATCTCCAATGAGAATACCTAGGATGAGGAAGCAACCCCAGATTAACTGGGCAATGGATGGAAACAATTTCGACAAAACAACACTTGCACCAGATAAGGTAAGCGTTGAACTGGAAGTGGGGCCTTCCATTCTACTTGCGTATGGAACGATCATCACCAGTTTCTTGAACTTGGTTGAAAATATTTTTGGAGAAGATCAGATATTCACTGACATGCAAAAGACGCCTACGAAGGAGCCATTCTTTTGGACGAGCGAGAACGCAACTAAATTAAACGACAGATCTAGCGTAAATCAGCATACTGATATCTCCATCGATGAGTCTACAGACTCCAGCAAAGGCCCTTTTGATCCTCGACATTGTCGGCCTATTGATGTCTCCGTTTCCATCATTCTCCACGACATTCAGGCGCATTTAGTTAAGAATTGCAGTGAGAATGAGCCACCCTGCCCAGTTGTGCTGATCGAGAGATTCGGGTTTGAGATGGATAAAAAATTTAGGGAAACTAAATTACAGCTGCTGTTAAGTCCCTCTATATTAGTATCGGCAAATAACCTATCTCGGACGAATCCCAATAATTCTGGGGCGCTCTACCAAGGACATCTGATGCTGTCATCATTTCAACTTCGAGGAAACGGTTTGTTCAGCGACACGAACAGAAACGTAGAAGAAGAGACTATAGAGTATGCGTGGATGATGGAGCTTCAACTCGGTCAGCTGACCGGACGAATGACGCTACCCCAGTTATACCAAGTAGTGTCATCTCTAGAAACATTCCTATTACTAATCTGTGATAACGAAAATGAACTCGTACCTCCAAACCCACTAAAGCAGTGTCATCATGGCTTGAATACAGTCATGTGCCCAGAAACCGACAGCACGCTGAAGTATCGGTGCCCCACACCAAACGAAATCAAGTACAAAATGGTTCGTGTGGCGATCGATCTTATCGACATTTACATCGCCGATTCTAACACGACTTTGCAGACTTGGGTATCTCCAATCAGATTAAGTTTCTGCAATCTTCATGGATCAGGATTCGGGACAGGAATTACCGGGTTATTGCCCAACATAAAGCTGGCCTTATACACTCAGACCAACATGCAAACGAACACTCACCATCAATCCAGCGGTAGCAGCACAAGCCAACCGCCGCTCAAGCAGCCTGAAAGCGACAACTGGGTTGGAGTCGGATCCATGTCACTTGGGCCCTTGTTGATAGAAGCCGCTTCCTCCCTCCCTCAAAGCCCTAAAAATCTGCATTTAGTACAGCAGAAGTTTTTGAAACTGCATGATGATAAAACGAAGAGATTGTGGTTTCTTTGGCCTAATGAAACAAAGAGTTCTCAATGCGGCTGCACTGGCGGTTGCGCGTTCTTTGGATCGAATCGGAACGGACCTAACTTCCTTAAACCCAACCAATCAGACCTGCAGGAAGGAATTAATGTGGCCATGTTTAATGTGATAGAGACTACTCCGGGAGAATACGGATACGGCCAAAGTTTATTGCATGCAGGACAACTCGTCTTCCACACTCCACCCTACAACAGTTTGAATGTGTGCTTGCAACCTACAAACGTATCTACTTTGATACCTTCTCCACTGCCGCAATCTTTGAACAAATCACCACAAAGCGCTGAGCGACGAAGCTTAACCAGAAGATTCTCATACACCAACTCCTTCAAGGGAAGTAATAACATTCTAGTATCGAGCACGAAAAGCGATGTTCCCTACGCAAGGTTGGTAGATTCCAGCGTACCGCTTGGGAATTCTAAAATTGACAGTGATTCCAAATTAAACAAGACTGTTTTGAATGTTCCACAACTTGAGAGCAGTGTGTCTGATTCCAAGCTAGCGTTAAGTTGCGGAGTAAAAGATGTTAATGCTCCTGGTAAAAAGCCTGTCACTATAGAAGTCGACGCTTTTGCCGTGCCGAAAGTGCCACCGAGATCGGTAGGTGTGTCAGAGTCGCACTATTCCTTAAACGCACAAGTGCCACAAGAAGAAGCTCTTTTGCAAGAAGTACAAAGAACCATGTCTATCACCAGCGAAAATCATTCAGAGGCTTTCTTCTCTGCCGATGAAGACATGTTTCCGAGTCGATCTTCCAGTCTCAAACATTCCTTTGGTAGTCGCCACAGCAATCCCAGAGAAAAGAGTTCGTTTGCTATAAATGACATCACGAGTGATAGAGAAAAATGGACCAATTCGATGCCAAGATCAGAAATCGTAGACATTCCCGATACAATAAGCAATCTGAGTACAGGTGCGCCTCCAGATTCTGAAAGCGGTTCCGTATCTTCAACGTCTTTTATATCTGCTATTTCGTCACAAGAAGATATGACCCTGGTGAATCTTCACATGCAGACCAACAAGCCCATTGTTGATTCGCCTTTGCTAATGGCCAGTTACATGCAAAACTTACCTCAGTTCAAGTGTTCCAACTGGTCGGTCTGCTCCCTGCCTAGTGGTAGTGACGTCTTCACTTTACCCCTGTTCAAACGAGCCGATGATGGAACTTTGGTATATGTAGGACAGAAATATCTACCTAGTTTTGAGCCGGTCGGGAAGGTCAACATTTTGAAACTGATATCGAAGAAAGACGGTAATCAAACACAACATGGACCGTACTCCAATTTGGCGCCTCATTTCAATTCACAAGTGAAAGCACATCCCTACCCGCACGGCTGGTGGGACGTGCAGCAAAACGTTCAGGATAATCAAGAAAACGCTCAAGAAAAGACAACGACATCTACCGCAACGACAACAAGTGATAGTAAAAGTGGTTTGTTCATCAAGTTAAGAGGAGAAATCGACATAATGCTCACTCCGCTAGTTCTGGAAAGCACTCAAAAGTTCGTCGAATCTCTGACACCTGTCCTAGCCAATATCCATCCGATCACAGTGATTAACCACTTGCGTTTGCTCTGCATATCCTCAGTGCAAAGCGCCAACATATTGAAACAAAAAAGTAACGTCCAAAACTGGCTGCCGCAAATGCAAGGCCGGAATATGTCTAATGTAATACAAGACAAAGATGATAAATGCAAGCTCGCTACTATACCACACTCGAATGTATACGAGGAAACAATCAATGATCAGCTGCAGGCGACAGTAACAGTTCCAAAAGTGAATATTATTTTCATTCAGTCATCGGTTGTGGAAGACATGATATCGTTCTCAGCCTTGGATAATATTCAAGACTTGACTTGCGTGTCGTTGTTTGGAGTTTCGATCGAAAATATTATCGGTAAATACGTCAGTTCAAAGAAGACTTTAGAATCGGTTCAACTGTACTACCGACCGACGCTGAGGGCTCTCGGGAACAAAAAGTCGTTTGGAATTATGAAAGGCCCTCGAGCATTGATTTCGGCTCAGTCTTCTGGAAGGAAAAGAGGCCAAGAGAAAGGGGAGCCAGTTTTTATTGAAACATCGCAGCAACAGTGTGAAGATACTACTATCACCTTGAACGTTGGAAAAGTACACGGTCAATTGCGTCGCATACGGAACGAGTCAAGTCAACTGAAAGACGCAACCGTGACCGGAATCCCATGCCACCATTCTAAAGTATCGTTCAAATTCATCAGAGTCGACTCTTGCGCGAAAGGATGCGAGTCGACGAGCTGTCCGAATGGAACCGGTGAGCCGCAAAAAGACGTCGTCCCTATTGGCTACATCATGTTCGAATGCGGGTTAGAAGGAGTCAACATCAAAGTTTCTAAACATTCCCTTTCCAACAAACCTAACGAAGAAAAGAAGCCGATACGAAATGACAGCGAAAGCTGCAGAGAATCTGTGAAATCTGCTGAAGAATTGAAGCCTGATAAGGAAGATAAAAAGAGTACGAAAAGTCGCACTTCGGGGATCGAAGACTTGTTCAGGAAAAAGGATTCGAACTCGAAACCGAGTACTCCAAACCTAGGATCGGCACAGCCGCCGCCGGTACCTCCCGTCCCCGAGCCGTCGACGCCATGCCCCGAGGAAGTTTCTCACAATGAGAGTAATACCGCTGTAGTTCCTGTTAAAGACAACGGGAATACGTCATCTTGTGCCATCGACTTGAAGGTCGTGTGGTTCAACTTTGCCGCTCCTCCTCGGACGCCGATTACGAAGAAGATCGACTATACGAGGTGAGTAATTTAAAAAAATTAAGGATAAAACGAATACTTATTACAAACAGGAATATCTTGATGACTTCGATGTAAAGTTTGTGTTGAATGTTAATAAAATAAATACTCGTATTGTCGTGTATATTAAATTACTCTTATGCACTCCACACAATATTTGCTTAATGGAAAAAGTATATTTAGTTTTCCTTCACTGGCTGTTCAAGCTAACTACTGAGTTATCATGGGTAAAAATATATCTTTTCAACCTGTTTAGGAAAATATATGTCTATATAAAATCCTGACTAACCACTGATTGATATAACGATGTACAGGCTAAACAGTTGGTAACGTTAATATAATCCACAGACTAGACTGGAACCTGCTAAGTACGGCATCGCCCGCCATCAACGCGTGGATGAACCCGTGCAACCGGCTCGGAATCCGCGTGGTGGCGCTGTACAGGGCGCACGCGCGCCGCCTCACGGCCACCGCCGCCAGTCTCATGGCCGCCGCTCTCGACCTCACGCCGCACCACAATCTGCTCAAGGTATATATGCATATATGTATATACATACATATGTTTCTGATATTATAAGTCGCTTGGCATTGGTTGCTTGGAAGAGATCGCTTTTCGCGATGAGGCCGCCACTAGTGTTCCCCGATTGTGAACACTGATGTTCTCCGAAGGACGCAATCTGGGTTTTTTCGAGAGCGAATCTGTATCTTGTAGGTAAACGTGCTTCATCTTAGACCGCATCATCACTTAATACCAGGTGATATTGCAGGCAAACGTAAGTATTTTTTTTTAAGTTGAGATTTTTAACTTGAGGATGAAAGTGCCCAACCACTTGCTTTGGTTTCCTCATGTTTTCCTTCACCATTAACTCAAACTCATTGTTGGGATTGGAACTCACGCCACGTTAATTGAGCTATCATCGCTATAAACAGAATAGCTAATTTGTCTTGTTGTATGTCATGCTTTACAGAGTCGGTACGGTCGCCACACACCGATGGCGAAGCAGCTACGCGAGGAGCCTTCTCTGCAGCTGTGCGCAGTGTTGCTGCGGTACGCGCTGCAAGCGGACGCGGCCGCCGTGCAGGCGGACCTCGCCGAGAGACATCTACCTTCACTCTCTACTCTGAGACAGGTATAACAAGATTACCGAATATACAAGGGCTATAAACTTGGAGTAAAGTTACGGCACCCTATTTGAGTGACCGTCTGGTTTCCAATATGGAAGTCCTGGGTTCGAATGTCACGGCACGCACCTCTATATTTTCTATGCATGACTTCAAATGGTGAAGGAAAACATCGTCAATTAAAAAGTTCTCGAAGATGTGAGAAGTCTGTCAACCCGCACTTGGCTAGCGTGATGGACTATAATCTTACCCTTCTCACAATGAGAAGAGGGCCGCGCCCAACAGTGGGACAGTTTATAAAAACAGGACCAATTGTTACACTAGTTTATCTTCTATATTCTTCTAAATATATATAACTCAAAGGTGACTGACTGACATAGTGATCTATCAACGCACAGCCCAAACCACTGCACGGATCGGGCTGATATTTGGCATGCAGGTAGATGTTATGACGTAGGCATCCGCTAAGAAAGGATTTTGATTAATTCTACCCCCAAGGGGATAAAATAGGGGATGAAAGTTTGTATGAAACTTTGTCAATTTTAAACCGATCGGGCTGAGACTTTGCATGCATAACACTACTATGACGTAGGCATCTAGCGCGGGTGAAACCGCGGGGCACAGCTAGTAAGTTTATATTTTTCTATCATATTAGATATTTGTCTTTAGTATGAACAATAAAGAGTTTATCGATAAGTATTTTATCGAATAGTGATCATCTGGACGAGTCTATCTCGTTCAGGTGATCTAATATTCGACTCTAGCAGCAACAGAACAAAAATGATTGCAGAGATAGCAATTACAATGCAATGTTCATATACTGATTCAACAGAATAGTTTTCGACGATAAAATGCAAGATCATTAATATCCAGCTCTATAACTGGATATAGAGGTGTCTCGTCTATCTTCCGCATCCCCTAAGACTAAATTCAGAAATTGTAAATTATGATAATACATAGGCTAGACAAACATTTTGATCATACATTCTGGTTGCGATTTCCAGGGAGTCATTGTACTCAGCCGTCAATGGAAGAACATCCTCTATACGCCGCTTCTTCTAGAACATAACTACAAGAGTAAGGTTATGAAGCCATTGAACGTCACATTCGCTCTGCCCGATCTCCTTGAAGTAAGTGCAAAAATAAAGCTATATGTAACGCAATTATTATTTTTCATTCGTTCTGTCATTATTGCATAACTTAAATAGTGACTTTAATTTGTAAGCCATAATTGTTGTTTTGAAGTTTCGGCACCTAGTTGGGGTCTCATTGGCTTTCAATCTAGAGGTCTTGGGTTCGAATCTCACGGCGCGCACCTCTGTCAAGTTATATGCGTTTTGTCGATAACTTCAAACGGTGAAGAAAACACCGTGAGGAAACCTACATGTCTGGAAGTTCTTAAAAAAATCATTCTCGAAGGTATGTAAAGTGTATCAACGCACTTGGCCAACGTGGACTTTGGCCCTTCTCACAATGAGAAGAGACCCACGCCCAGCAGAGGGACATTTTATAAACACAGACCTGACTCGGACTTGTTTTACTATACAGGACTCTGTGGAAGGTTGGCAAGAGTACCAGCTGGACAACGAAGCCCTCGACGAGAATTGTCTTCTTCTAAACATGGAGGTCGATAAACTCACTGCCCCTGGTAAGTTATGTACAAATCTCACTGATTTTAGTTTGAATGAAATCTACCTCCAAAGATATAATGTATAGTTTATAAGCGCCAATAACTTGACCGCACCAAGAACTACTAACTGAAGCGATTTTGCTTAAGTATTTCGTGATGTCGATTTTGGGGATTTATACTAATAGGAGTCAATCGAACTGTAGATTATTAGCTTGTCCGCTATCGGGTGGTCGCTGATAGTTACAACAGAGTAAATAAATTTGAATGAAAATTTGTCTGATCTTAACTTCATTTCCTTTTATAGCAAATTGTCTCCAACTTATGACCTATGTTCGGTAAACTTCTCTTCTATGTTTAGAAAACCTTAAATAAATAAATATTTTGTTCTCACCAGGCTTGGATATGATTAGCGTTCGACGACTGTAGCTATCAGCGCCACAGTGCTAATGTATTCTCCGACAATATTACATGTTTATCTGATCAACAGTGTGGGTCATTCAATCTTCAAAATCGACAACAATGAGAGTTTTTCAGATATGTTTGAAAAAAATACTTATTTCCATCTGACTGAATTAGCACTGGAAGCGCGATTATATAGTTTTAGTTAGTATTATTAGGTACATCATAACTTTTAAATGCCTGAGGTGATTTGTGTGGGGTATCGTTACGATCCTTGCATCATCTCGAGAGACAAAGGCAACAATTATTATTTGAAAAAAAAAAGATTGATTTGTTCTTTGGCATTACAATAGAATACAACATTAGAATAGAATAACTATATACACCACCAATCATCGACATATTAACTTTAAAAAAGAGATGAAATAAAATAATAATACAACATCAAGACTAATTTGGGGTAGTACAACGGCTTTATCGTCTAGAGCGAACAAGCTTTTTAATTTCCTTAATTAGGCTTGATTGTGAAAATAAATATTTCAACATTAAGCGCTGTTGTAGCATGTGAACGTTAAGCTCCATCTAGTGAGGCTCGCCGAAAGATGGCTCTGAAAAGCTCCCATTACATACTATAAATGAAAGCTTAAGTTTGCCGCTGTGGCGAAAATATTAACCAGTGTTGTGTTGTGGCTAGCCGTGGTGGCGGTCGCCGCGGTCCCGCGCCCGCACTCCTTCCCCTCCACGCCGCCATCCGGTTCGTACGCATGCCACGCCAATGTGGACTATGTTACAACGCTATACGTGTCAACGTGGCTGCGTGTTTACCCTTTTTTCTTTGGTTGTGCTAAACCCCTGTCTGCTGTACTCTGACCCTTATTTATATACGTTTTATCAGCTTATCTGTACTATGAAATGATATGTCTAATTGTCACTAATGAAAGCACGTCATATCACGTGTGGAAAAGAGATTTTCAGTGCACAAACATGTTTAAATAATGATTGGATTGCTGAAATTCCAAAAGACAATGTGACTCCTGATTTTATAGGGCTAAAAAGATAGCCAGACTACATTGTTGACAGTAAAAAAAATCATTTAATTAAGGTTAAACTTTGTCTGTTTTATGTCTATAACATAAACTTCTAGATTTGACTTATTTGAACATTACTGTGTTCCGGTTTGAAAGGTACTGCACCTAGCAAAATTACAGGACCGTTGAGACTAACCATCGAATTTCACAAAGTAATGAGCGCCAAAGCAGCGATCCCTGGACTTTGTTTTACTATTCAAACTTCAATGTATCGCTGTAATGGTCATGGACATGTGTTCAGGAAAGTATTTTGTTCGTCTCATTACTTTTACATATAAAAATAGTCAGGTAATCTTCGTCTAGAACTTTTATGAGTTAGAGTGTAAAGAATTTGCTTTTGCTCAACTTGAGGTGTTACATAGTACTATATGCTCTTTGTAAAACGCTATAAGGGTCACTTAGATGATTTCAGCGCTATATCGTCATCTATATTGTCATTAGTTGTGCTATGGACAGCGTGTATAGCTTTACATTTCAATTTAGCTCCAACTTGAATCTGTTTGTGATTAAGATTAACTTTACTCGTAGCTTTAACTTGATTTCATTGGATGTTCTGTTCTACTTTTTTTGCTACCTGAGTCTAAACAAGATAATTATTACAATAAAACGATTGCGTCTAACTGCGTGCTATGTTCTATCTTCCTAATGATTTGGTCACTTTTTATTATTTTTTGCTTGACCACAGCTCACCTGATGTTAAGTCATAGTGTGATGGTAAACACACCTAACCTAAAATAGAACTGGCTCTCAATTGAGCCTGCAGGAACACACCGTTATGTACTAGGCGGCAGAATTTCAACTTGAGTGTGGTAGCCAGCCGAGTACTAGAAAATACCATACCATCATGCTGTGGTTTCTTCTTGATGTTTTCCTTCACCGGTAGCTCAAGATCATTGTTAGGATTTGAACCCACGCCCGAGCAAAATATTACTAGTTGGAACTGTGCACTAAAGTAATAATTATTGAGTTTACGATCAGGTGATGGCAAGACATGACAATTTAGATATTGTGCTAGTTTTTTTGAGCATGTGTGTTTGCAGTCAAAATCGAATGCTACGTCCTTATGTATATGATCTATATCCTTTTGCTCATATTTGTACATTCAAGAGCTCACGACTAAATACAGTAACATTCCCTTTTGTGATGATGTTTTTACGCATGGTTTTCTGAGTGTGTCATATTTTGTTACCGGTCTTTTTATTTATTTTCTGCTAAAACTTCGGCTTATAAATATTACTGGCAACTTTTGTTTGCATATGAATTTCTTATCCCTGTTTTTAACGTGTGATTTGTTACTCATACTTTTGATATTATGTTTATACGTCGAGCTAATATGGCCTTTATTAGCATAGACAGCTTTTAATGTCGCTTAAAGTTAATAAATTTTTAAAAGTATGTCATGAAAATCCACGTGAGTAATCGAGACAATCTATGTTAATAAGAACTGTGTACTAATCCAATCACGAAAGCAGCAGTACATACTGTGATCTAAAGAATATCAACAGCCATATAATTCTCCGCTAAAATGAGCTGTATAATCCTCGTCATAAGTGCTAAACCCGTATGCGAATCCCTTCACTACGTCCACAGTACATAAGACGTAGTGTGATCGTTGCGCATGTTCTAAATTGACTCATATCATCATAAACATAAGTAGTAGATTCGTGTGCTAATCCCGTCACAATGGCAACAGTACGTGCAGCCCAGAGCAGTCGCGCGAGCCTCGTGTTCCCCACGCTGCCGTTCTCGACACGCAAACCGCCGTTCCACGACGACGCCATTGCTAGTGAGTCACACATGTATCCATATCAGACTAAGGGGCTAGCTAACAATTTGTGAAATTCATATACTACGAAAGAAAAACCTTTAAAAATTAAGTCAGCGCCCCTAGCGGGAATAAACAGTAACTAATTATTGTTATGCATTTAGTTATAATATACGTTCTACGGAATCCACGCAAATTAATATGCTAAGAGCCACTGAAAACTTCATACTTAAATTAATATACATAATTAACGCATCCTTTACCACTACAGCTATGGGAGTACACTTATAATAGTCTCTTCAAGATTAAAATAAATTTAATCTAAAGCTACATGAAGAACAGTAGTGTGCATTTGAAACTGCTGTCTGAAGTAATGAGGTAAGTTTGTGGGTTTAGATGTGATTCAAAAAATATTTCAATGCTTGAATTTTTTTTATTGTAAATAGGATTGCGTTTGATCTCCATGTCGCCTGATGTTAATTGAAGATGCGGTCTACGATGGAGCATGCTTGCCTAGATTTTCTTTTGACTGATGATTGCACTGTACATTATATTGGTGAAAATAAATTAAAGTATTTTCTTAAATTGATTGTGTTCTTTTATACGTGCAGTAAATAATTAAATATAGTAGGACATATGACACAGCGCCATCTAGCCCCAAACTAAGCAAAACATGTACTTTGAGAACCTTACATACTTTTTTATAAATACATACTTATAACACATATAGAACACCCAGACACAGAACAAACATTTATCTTCACATAAATGTTAGTCCTGGGTGGGAACCAGACCCACACCCTACAGCTTTTGAAGCAGGTATACTTACCAAATGAGCCAATAGCAGTGCGATCATGCACAATATTTATATCAAAAATTATTTTCTACAAAATAACAAAATAAAAAAATTTGAAAGAACCCATGACCCCAGCAGCGCCCCCTGGTGAGTTGTCATCGTAACACCAATCTAAGAACATGCACCAATCAAACCCGAACCCATAACTGAAAACTGCATCAAAATCTGACTAGTAGTTTTGGAGAACAATGGCAACATGGATTTGCACAAACATCCTCTCATCCCAAACGCATATACCGTCTCCGTTCTATCGTGGGTAAAAATACTTAACTTTAAACTTGATAGCTTAGTCAAAAATCTCACCTTGAACAAAATCTTCAGAACTCATAAATATCAACACAATCTATTTTGTACCATGAATTAGATTACGGCACTCTGAAAGAGGACCTGCCGACAGTCGGCTCCAATCCTTCGCTGTACTCTCCCCACGGGAGCGACGAGAACATGAAGAACGACCGCGCCAGGGAGGACCTCTACCAGTGGATGGCCAAACAGGAGCCGATTAAAGTGGTAAGGAATTAATTCGGTATGTAAAGTTTTTTTTTGGTATTTATTTTATATTTTTTTCTGATAGTAAACTTTATTTCATGAAACTAATTTGAATATTTTGGCTTTTTATGCGGTAGTTGATTTTTAATACGTTTTCAAACTTTTGATAGCGATGACGTCATGAGGTTGGCTGAATATCCATAGTAGGCCTTTGCCATATAAAACAAAAAATAATATTTTGACACATTTGATTGACTTTGACAACTGACATGAAGTAAAGAATTTTGTTTATTAAAGCTTCTTAATGTTGCTAATCTATAACTTTTTTGTATGGATTATTACGCTATTACGCCGCTGGCAAATCTATTAAGATTTAAAAAAATAGATGGATCTATTACAGCTGTTTTACAGAAACATTAGAACTGACAGAATGCACAGAGTATGATGCCAAAAAGAAAAAGGACAAACCCAATGAACTTTTTTTTTACGTGATTTGGCAATGCACGGTTGTTATATTTACCTATTTTGGTATTTTATAAGTGAAGTAACGAAATTATAGTATTTTTCCGTACTATCCTTAGATATGGATAGTATCTAGTACGGAGCATGAAATAGTTGTTCAAATACTGTAATTATAGTACGAAATCCAACGCTGCGTTGACTTGACATTGGCAGTTTTTGTTTAGGTTCGCCATTGCTTTTGCACAGCGAACTACATGACGTCATTATGGGACTCATTGAAAGTCAAGTTTATCTTGTGTATTTTATTGAAATATACCCCATCTCATAGTTTAGAGAGTTTTAAACGTCAAAATAATGTACAGGAATGTAATATTTCGAAATGGTTTTGGAATCAGCAAAGTATTTTTTTTCTTTACATACCGAATTGCAAAGAAAGTAATAATTGTTTTTTTTTAATTAGAAATTGGCTGAGGTTTGTCCCCCATCTCACCTGGTGTTAAGTGATGATGCGTTCTAAGATGGAGCACGCTTGCCTAGAAGATACCGATTCACTCTCGACTTGAAGACACCCAGATTATATCCATCGGGGAACACCCACTCAGGCAGCGCATTCCACTGTCTAGCAGTCCGCACAATGAACGTGGAATCAAATCGTTTCGTTCGAGTTTAATGTCATTGGTCATTTATTTTAAACTGAGAAATACTTGATCCAGGCAAAATGTACATAGCGCACTGTCAAAAATAAAATGTTTAAAAAAAAAGCTTTTGTTGTACTATAATACAATACAATCACAAAGATTATTTATGTGACACTATCAGTCTTACATTATATTAATATGTGGTCTACATTATAGGAGGCAGGTAAAAGCAAGAAGCCGATGATTCCCCAATCCAAAATGAACCCACGCTCGGTGACGGCTTCGCTCCCCGCTTGCAGCTTGTATCCGCTGCAGGGGTCGCTGATGCTGCTGGACGCGCACCTGGTCTTCCAACCCTTCCTGGCTGCGCTCGGGGTCTCGCCCAACCAGGTCACACAAGGTACGGACTACGAATACTGAGAAAACGGAGTATATAACATGTTTCACATGAGATACACACATTTCATTTCACATTAATACAGAGGCTACTTTTACCGGAAAAATATTTTTCCTGTAAGATAACGAGTGGAACCGTGGAGCATACCTGGTATATCATATCTGGTATAACGCCATCCCCATAATTATATATTTATTTTTTCATAAATAAATATATTTTTTAACTATATTACAAAGTTTAATCATAAAACAGTAGCAGTTTCAGCAGTAGTAGTTTCATAAAACAGTTGGTATGGTTCGCAATGTTTGACATAGTACCATCCTCATAAATACCATTATTTTGATTCACTTTTAATGGATATTAATTTATAAGTAATAATGGCTTAGCGATGTACTTAGACGTGAAAACATATTCCCATATCCTTTTTGTGTACACGTGATTGATTAATACGCCATTACACAACACAAGAAGGCATTTTTTACCACTTTATTTTAGCAGACAGATGCCATATTGCTGGTTACGTGCAAACTAAGTTCGTTCACAGCGTAATTGGTAAGCCCCGCCTACCGCAGCGTAATCGGCGTTGGATCATATTCAAGCTATGTATCTTAAGATTTAATTTGGATTATTTGAATATTTAAGCCAAAGTAAGCTCAATTATCACCATAACAAATATAGGTATTGGCTTTTATCCACCAGTAGAATGGATAAGGAATGCTGTGAATAAAGATTTATTATATACGTTTCTGGTCAACCATGAGTTCGTAAGAACTTACTTGGTGGTAGACCTCATTAGCAGGAGATCGTCTACATAGGTACCACAAGTTAATTTGGTTAGTTTGTCTGAAGCTAGAGTGCGCTGTGTGAAATGTTCTAGGATATTTATAAAAGTGTTGCTTCTTTCTTCGTACAGGCGAATCTAAAAACAAGAGCGGCAGCGGTGATGGTAGCAGCGGCTCTGTTCCTCCGGCCCTGGAGTCGCTGGGCTCGCGGCTGTCTTTGCTTGCTTGGGTGGACATGTTCCGCATAGACATCGTCGTGAGCGAGCTGCAGTCGCGCGACCGGAGACATTCCAAAGGAAAGAGTAAGTAGTGACTAGGAGTCGTTCAAATATTAAGTAAGCACCTTGGAGTCTTAACTATACTTATTTTTGATGACACTATTGAAGGAAGTAATGTAAAATAATGGCGGCTTTACTACAAGCTTCAAGGGAGTTATTGAAGCAACACGAAAAGTCATATTTCACCACATTATATTATAGTCAAACCACAAAACTTTTTGAATTAATCAGGGATTTTCTGCCAGGCAACCAAAGCCACATGGACATTCCATCGGAAACGCCCGCCTTCCTCTGCGAAAAGGTATCCCTGGACGTGGACCTGAAGAAAGTGGCCGATATGTCTGTGGACGAGCTCATCCAGCGGCAAAACGTGCTCTACATCTCACGGACGCAGCTAAAGAAACACATCAGCACTATGCTCAACTTTAACATCAGCGTGCGGTTTATATCACAACAGGTTTGTTATCATTTTTTAAGATAATGACAACGAGACGCTCTCCTGATAGTAAGAGGTAACGCATGCCCATGACCATTGCAGTGATACACAGAACTAGCAAAGTAGTAAAGAGTAGCAAAACAGCGAGCAGCACCCAATACCGATATGATAATACTTCCTCCTAATTCTGTCAAGGAATTTTTTGCGAATAAAAAGGTAAGTGGGGCAAAATACTCTTTCTTACTAAATGATTAAAAAAAATATAGTTTACCAATTGTTTCTTTTTAATCTTTGTTACCTCATAACTCCATCATTTATGAACAGATATCACTTGTTTTATTTGAAAGATTGTACTTTTATATCATGTCCCATAGATATTTCATGAAAATCGGTTCAGTACTTTGATTTTACGTACTAAGTGTAAATTTATACTTTTAATGATTTAAAATAAAATCACAAATATGCATATATGTCAAAATATTAAACGTAACATCATTATCAACTATTAAAAAAAAGTTGGTAAAAAAAATACAATTAAAATCTAAGTTCACAGATCGAGTCCGTCACCATACCACCCACCATGTCCATTTTTCCATCGGACAGCCAGAAGCTCAAAAAAGCGACATCGTTTCATGGTAGATGTTCCAAAAACTCGAACTAAACGATTTGATTCGACGTTCATTGTGCGGACTGCTAGACAGTGGAATGCGCTGCCCGAGTGGGTGTTCCCCGATGGATATAATCTGGGTGTCTTCAAGTCGAGAGTGAATCGGTATCTTCTAGGCAAGCGTGCTCCATCTTAGACCGCATCATCACTTAACATCAGGGGAGATGGCGGTCAAACGTAAGCCTATCTATAATTAAAAAAAAAAAAAAAAAAAACATAAGTACCCATCAAACTAGCGGTACTCCCCCGCTGGATCGCCAGCAATATATACTTGTATCTTAGCTTTCGAGTAAGATTGTTGTCATGTGTATTTCAGGTGAACATGCCGCTACTCAGGCTGCTGCACCAGATCAGCAACATGTACCAGAATGTGAAAGACACGCACGCCGAACTGCGCACGCAAACCGACCTCGCTCGCCGCAGGCCGAACCACCCACCATCGGAAGGTATCATTTTTCATCTCTGTTTTTGGCGTCACAAGTTGTGCATTTTCTTCCGGATACACTTTGGAGAGTCCGCTTCAGATCTACATGATCTAATTCCACCCTGACCAATCTACTATCGGAAAGCAAGCTCTAAAAAGCGACACCGCTTCATCGTTGATATTCCAAAAAACTCGAACTAAGAGGTTTGATTCCAGTTTCTTCGTACGAACCGCTAGACATTGGAATTTGCTGCCCGAGTGGATGTTTCCCGATAGATATAGTCTGGGTTTTACCACAACTCGCCTGATGTTAAATGACGGTGTGGTCGAAAATGGTAAAGCACACCTAGCCTGGAATAGAACTGGCTCTCAAATGAGGCTGCCAGAACTCATCGTTAGATGCTTGGCGGCAGATTTTCAACTTGAGGGTGGTAGCTAGCCAGCCGAGTACTAGAAAGTACCTTACCACCATGCTATGGTTTCCTCACGATGTTTTTCTTCACCGACAGCTCAAGCTCATTGTTGGGGTTTGAACCCACGCCTTTCGGCATGCAAACCGACCACGCTAACCACTGAGCTATCATCGCTATAAAATCATCGCATTGCGGCTAACTCTTTATTCTTCACACGAAAATTACAAAACAGAAATATAGACTGTAACATTTTTTTTTGATTTCGTTTTACATTTCGTTAAACATTCGATTTATCTTGTGTGTTATTACGAAGTTACATATCTCAGCACCGTTTTCAGTATCGGACTTCCGCGAGAATCTCGTGAGCGTGACGTCACTGGACAAGGACGCGCCATACGTCCCGTTGGAACCGAAGTGGGATGTTATCGCGCCAGCGGTCACTCCCGACCTGCCGACAGTCTCCCCTTCTCTGAGCCATCAGAAATTGGCGGCGCCTGCGCGACCTAGGCCGCAGTCCTTCGCACAGAAACTCAGATCTACCGGAAAGAGTGTGAAAGGAAAACTTGGTAAGCCTCTTAGTACTAGTTACTTAACTTACTCAGCCATCAAGACGTGCACTGCTGGACATAGGCCTCCTCCCTCCCTTCTGGGGGGTTTTGCCAATACTCGCCACGCTTGGCAGGTGGGTTGGCGAGCGCAGTTAGGTGTGATTGTTCAAGGAAGACGCTGCTGCCCATCTTCCGGATTACATCCCTTAGCCGACTCTTATGGCAACCACGGGTAGAGAGGGTGGGGTACTATTCTTACGCCGGCAACACCACGGCTATTTACGGTTATTTTAGTTACTTAACTTTGACTAAATCCATTTCAGAGTGTTGGATTATATAGCGCATATATTAGCGATAATTTTTACCTATCTCTAACGATAGGATCTTAAATTAAATCTTCCGCGCCAATCACAAAGGTTAAAGGAACGATGTACGTAATACTTATCTCGCTGGCACTTTTCCTAGTTGCTGGAGCTCAAGTGTAGGATCGAGATTGTTTAGCTGGATATCAATTGAATATAGATATGCCAATTGGATATTGATATTCAATTGATACGTCTAATTGGATATCAATATGGATATTTTATTTACGTCTTTAACAAACAACCGAGATGGAGATCAAACGCGGACTTATATTTAAAAAAAAAACCGGCCAAGTGCGAGACGGACTCTATCTATGAAAAAGTAAAAAAAATCGCGTTTGAAAACCTAAAATATTTATTTTATTTTGTTTTTAGTATTTCTTGTTATAGCGGCAACAGAAATACATAATTTGTCAAAATTTCAACTATCTAGCTATCGCGGTTCTTGAGATACAGCCTGGTGACAGACTGACGGACGGACAGACAGACAGAGAAGTTTTAGTAATAGGGTCCCGATTTTACCCTTTGGGTACGGAACCCTAAAAACCACGCTCGGATTTTTTGTTTACACTTTTCTTCATTAAATTTTCTGAGTTTAGTACCTGAGTTGAAAGGTATGCCTGCAGGCTATAGTTCCCTAAACGAGGGTGCGCACACGCCCATGTACCCGGGCGCGGGGGGCAGCGTGGGGGCGCATCCCCCCTCGCTGAGCTCGCCCTCAGCGGAAGCCGCGGAAGGCAAGCTTGCGCCGCGCTGCTGGAGAACCGTCTACCTGCTGCTGGACCTGTACGCTAACATGCCCGACGCGGAGACCATCACGCACAGGTGTGTTTCTATCACAACTAAAAGTTAAAAGAAAGTAAGACTCTATTTAACCGACTTCAAAAATGAGGAGGTTCTCAATTTGATTAGTTTTTTTGTTGATTACTCTGAGATTTATGATCCGATTTTGTCTTTTGACGTGATTCTTCTTTAGTTTGATGCGGAATAGTTGCCATTTGGTCTCTTAAAAATTTAACAGTTTGGCCCAGTTATTTTCATTTTATGAGCATTTGTTTATGTTTTTTTTTTTTTTACGTTGATTATGTATTTATGGTATCTTTCTGCGATCTATTATACGTATACACTTAGATATAGTTGTATTTTTACACAATTTGTTCAGTATATGTATATTTATAATTTCTTTATACTATTATTGGACGAGAAGTCTGCTAACCTGAAAGCTATGTTTTGTTTTAAGTTAATTAAAACTGAAATTTTAATTATTTTTTAATTTCAAGTTATAGTTTATATACAACAGAATCACAGCATAGAGCATGTGGTAGAAGAAGCGAATCGTTAAGTAAATTTCAAATAGTAACATAGGTCCATTTATTCACTCATTGGAGCCTCTCTCCGGTACTTTAAGGAACTTGGCTCGATAGATGTTGGTAGGGGAAAACGCACAAAACACCCCAAGCGCGAAGTTGGAGCAAAACTTATCGCCCCCACTTCGAATAAGTAAAAGAAAAAAAAATATGACGTATTCATATATTTTTAAACATAGGTGCGATCGTGGTTTTCGTAAAAACAGCATATTTTAAATCGCATGTGCGGTAATTTAGGATACTTACCTCTAGAGATTTCAGTGAAAATATTAAAAAAAAGACAACATTGGTTGCATTGGCATAGTTACTCCACTGTGTTTTCATAGACAAACTTTGGCTTTTATATTGAAGAAATGACCCGTTACGTGATCACTGAAAAGTATCAGTATAGGTACATAGCGTCTAAAACATGACATTCTCTAATAGCATCACAATAGACTGCGATATCTTTTCATTAGTTTGTGTTTGACCACCAACTGGAGTACGATAACTGGTCGAAGATGAAGCACGCACACTAGATACCTATTCAAAACACGTTTATGACTACAGGTTCTCAGTGTCGACGGAGATCCCGGGGCAGTACCGGCACAGTCGCGCCGCGCGGCCCGCCTCCCGCGACCAGACCTCCCCCACCGCTGCCAACATGGGCATTGTCGTTGTTGGGGTCGCCAGGTAACACACGATAACACATTCTCTTTTAACACGCAGACGACTCAAATTCGTTTAGACACTCGTCTAAACTGATTCACAGATAACAATGCGATGATTATTGCTCTTAAAAATATTCCGATATCTCTATCTCTAAATAATACATATACTTATAACAAAGTCGCTATTCACGTCTATCTGGTTCTTTGCAAACTTTTTTTAAACATTACTATGGATTTTGACTCGGAAAGTGTGTATAAACAATACATTTTAATTAAACTTTTGTATAATTAGAGAAATTGGATAATTCGTAATCAAATCGTCAAAGACTCGCAAAAATAAATTGCTCTCGTGCGAAGTCACAGATAGAGTCGCTAGTTAGAAATAAAATTAAATAGTATGTCTGTTAACCCTGGATATTTGATCCGAATCTGTTTAGTAGTAGTTATAGCGTGAAGTAGGAACAAATATGTATACATACAAACAGACAAAGTTACGCATTTATAAATATTAGTGCGGTTATAGTAATTTAAAAGAAGCTCCTGTATTTCAAGCCAACTGGGGGAGGAAAAGCGAACGCTTCCATCCGGTCTTGGAAATTATTAAAGGAGGCCTATATCCAACACTGGATATTCTACAACTGAGATGATGATGGTGAAAGGGGGGCTAAGATCTTGTTTCTAATCTAGTTTATATATTCCAGAATCCATCGTACGCGCCTTCTGGCGTCGCTGTCTGGATTGAAATTGGAAGCGGAGATTACGTCACTGCAAGCTTCACTGTCCGCGTCGCGGTCTCGCCAGTGGTCGCTCACCGGAAACGTGGGCAGGTCCATGATAGTACTACTCGAGGGAGAATCACCTAACCACCAGTGAGTACACAAACCATTCAAAATTCTATCATCATCAGCCTATCGAAGTCCACTGCTGGACATAGGCCTCTCCCAACACACGCCACTCAGCCCGACCTTTGGCTTTTCGCTCCCATCCACCGCCAGCTATCATACGTACATATATCGTACACATTTTTTAAAAATTAATATTAATCTGCTAAATATCACGAGTTGCATTAAAACAGATTAAGAGACAAAAGATGAGGCCTGTTTTTTTTAGTTCCTATTCGCAGTGAAATTATTATAAAGTCGTCAAAATATTGGAAATATTTGTACGTAATTGACTAGAATCGGATCGGATCGACTAGAATCACATCCAATAAACAAAGCAAAAGATCGTAAATGAATTGAAAATCCGACTAGTATAGAAAGAAATCCTGTTTTTTTTTTTTATAGTACTTGATTAACGAAACCAAATTTAATTCATTTTTTGTAAAAAAAATTGTTAACTCCGCGCGTGTATTCACCGAAACAGCGCCATCTAGTAGATTTATTTAAAAAAATAAAGATCCGCTGTGGATTTAAGGTCTTACTTAGGTCGTAAGATATGTTGAAAGGAGATTTTATCGTTTGTAGAACGGTGGTGAGGGTGAGCGTGGGCAAGTCGCAAGCCTTGTACTCGTGGGAAGTGGGGCGCCAGGGCGCGGCCGGACTCGTCAGCATCGGCGGCGTGAGGGTAGACTTGCCCCAGCATCCCGTCGCTTTGCATGGAGTCATGACTCGCTCCAGTCGACAGTTGTCTTCTACGCTACAGGTGAGATCAATAGAAATAAGACTTTAGACTCATACAATAAGATTTTTTTTAAATGTAACAGTAATGAGACGAACCAGACGCTCTCCTGATGTTAAGAGATAACGCCTGTCCATGACCATTGCAGCGATACACAGAACTTTGAGTAGCAAAACAGAGTCCAGGATATCGCTGCCTTGGCGCTCATTACTTTGAGACTAGAATGGTTAGCCTCAATAGCCCAGTAATGTTTACACACTACTGCTTGCCGGCAGAATAAAAAGTGTTCTATTGTTTTACAATATGCCTCAAACCCTTGTGGTTTTGCTGATTTTTTGTAATTGATAATATTCGATCAAGGGAATAAAGGATTAATTTGTTGGATTTTGCTGTACATACATAAGTTTGTGTCTTTTATACGAACTGCCCCTAGTGACCATTTAAAGCCTGTCACACCGTGACACTGCCTTTGTCAACGGCGGTCCAACATGCGGTCGATAAATTTTCGGCTAAGCGTTGAGTGGAACCTATTCCTCAGAAGCACTGCTTGCGGTGGTGCCAAATCCTATCCTACCCTAATCCTAACCCCCTATCGAAAGCAGAGTTTGGGCCAGTTTTTTATTAATCTAAATTATTCCACAGGAGTTGGGCGTAACCCGCACGTCGTCACGGATGTCCCGGGGTGCGGGCACGGGCGCGGCGGAGGGGTCCTCCTCGGAGGGTAGCCCCCCGCCTGCGCCGCGGCCCCCGCCTCGCCCCGCGCCACCCCGCACACTTCTCGACCCCCTGCACTTGCAGTTCTCTATAGTTGTGCAGGTACTGTACTACACATTAGATAGGTCCAGTCTTCGGATCTCTCTATACACGTTTTATAAGCTCAAAACACGAGTAAAATTGTAACTACAACATACAGGTAACAAATTAAATTTATATCATGTGTTTGAGTTCTGCCTTCAGACGTATAAATATGTTGATCCGCATGCCGATCAATAATGTTTCAAACTAAAATGCACATTCATAATAATAAACTTAATCTAATACCTTTAAACGAGCAATTCTTGTAAATATATATATATATATATATAATCTGAATCTCGGAAACGGCTCTAACGATTTTCATGAAATTTTGTATGTAGGGGGTTTAGGGGGCGAGAAATCGATCTAGGTAGGTTTCATTTCTAGAAAACGAAAAAAAAACCGGTCATCCAAGTACTATAAATTAAACAACAAAAAAGTCAAACTAGGTCAGACACCCATATTTATCGAACAGCGGTTTTTTTCCGAGGTTTCGGAGTTTTGCACATACAATTACCCCTTTTTGGTTTAGTATACCTCAAGTATACTCATGTTTGGAGCAAATAAATCATCTTTATCTCCATCGGCATTTTCAATCTCGCCAGAGGAG
Source organism: Biston stratarius (assembly GCA_950106695.1). NCBI lineage: Eukaryota > Metazoa > Arthropoda > Insecta > Lepidoptera > Geometridae > Biston > Biston stratarius. Next base: position 9,606,912 of record OX467115.1, on the reverse strand, counting down.
GAGGAGGCGCTGCCCCACTTTGCATTCATATCGTAGTACTTAAATCTCGCATGTTGATGTGTTTATGTTATTGTGGTTGTTGACAGAGCTTGAGCGTGACGGCGGCGTTGCTGCCGTCGCTGCAGGCGCAGTACAAGATGGAGCACGTGCACAGCGGCGGCGTGACGGGCCACAAGGCGCACTTCACCGTCGACCTGCCCACGCACTCGCTCAGCTTCGTCACCAAGCTGCAGGTTACTGTTTTTTTTTTTACAAATAGGCTTGCGTTTGGCTACCAACTCGCCTAATGTTAATTGACGATGCGATCAACGGTGGAGTACGCTTACTTACAACATATTTAATGTAATGGTAAAATAAGTTGCACTGTATACTATATTGGTCGAATATTAAACTGTTTTTTTTTTCTTCAAAAAAAATTCTTATTCATATTCACTTCGGATGATGTAAAGATTTTAAAACAACCCATACATCCAAATCTGCCCTGGCATATAAAGTTATGGTGGAATAAAGAAACTCGCATACACTCGAACATGAAACCTTTGAGCAGTCATATAAAATGTATGTAAATATTCTATATAGTTATCTATATAGTACAAGCTTTGCTTTGTTTGAGGTTAGGTGGCACAGTGTGAAATGTTCTACGATATCTATTTATTATTTTTATCTGATAAAACTGAAGGCCATTTAATACGTTTTGTCGAGGGTAGACATTACTTAGTGTATTTCCTATATGACAACTACCTAGGCTTATTCGTTCCTAGTTCCTCTATCTTATTAATGAATTATATATTTTCCGAATAATAAATAATATAAATTATTCGTATATATGAAGAGTTAATCCCCCAGATAGCGGAAGCAAACATCCCCCCCGCGGCGATGATAGCCCTGCCCCCGGTACAAGTGCACGCGCGCGTAGTGGAGGAGTCGGGCGCTGCGCCCCCGGGCGCCGTTCTGCGCGCGGGCCGCTACCTTGCGGCCACCGCCGACATCGGCCTCTTCGAGCACACACTCTCCACCGACCTGCTCAACCATCTCGTCTTCGTGCAGAAGGTCTTCATGAAGGTAAAGCTCGAGCACGGGCTCTAAAAATAACAGCTCCATCCGTTGACATGGGTGTCGAGGTCGTACCCTCCACATAACTGGGGGCAGTGTCCCTCAACGCTTTGCTTCGGTAAAGAGGATCATCTTTGGGACCGATTCCCTATCTGTTCTAAGGAAAAGAGGAATAAAAATGCATACACTAAAAAGCGTTTCTAATTTTTATTAAATTTTTTGGGTGAACAACACAGAATTAATCTATACAACTATCGTTTGTTTGTTTGACACTCCACTACTACAAAGTAGGTGACATAACGCCAAAATAGCCTGCAATACGATGTTTATTATATTATTTTTGGTTTCAAAGTAATCAGAGGAAGAAAACACTCTTTTAACGGTAATATAATGCAGTCCATGATTGTTGCTTAGGCGCTTATCACTTTGAACCATTCGATTAGTCTAATTAGCCTTATAATTTTGCTAGCCTTCAAAATGAAACATAGTAATGTTTACATACTACTGCTTGTCGACAGTATATCTGACATGATGGTGTCTACTTTACGGACCTCCTAACACACACACACACACACCACAGACTTCCTCCCCCACACTTAGTAAACGTAATGGCCAATGCGGCAAAACACTGATGCGACCCGCGCCATCGGCTGAGGTGACGGCCGCGAACTAGCCATTACCATTACAGGGGTATATATACACTAGGGGGCTTTATTGACTATTTTATTTATAACTCAAAAAATATTCAATATTTAACGCTCTCTTATAAGCAGATAATCTTGTAATATGCTCAATCACATGTCCAATAATGTTAATCTCCATGCAGGAAGTGAATGAAGTGGTCCAGAAAGTGTACGGAGGCGAGAAGCCTGTCCCGCTGTGGAACGAAGAGGAAGCCTCCACGTCAGCTCTCAGCAGGATCCTGTTCTCCCTTATTATAAGGATCAAAGTAAGGCATAGATTTTATGATTTTTACACACACTTAAAACCAGATAAAGGCTTGCCTGTATAACAAAAAAATTGTGTCACTATAATTTTGAATAATTTTGGAATAAGTTTTCCGTTATCGCCATCTTCAAGCACAGACTCACACAACATCAGTGCTGTTGTCGACTACCATACAATTTAACTATTATTTTATATTAGATTCACCGGTTAAAGATCCCAATAAAGTAAATTAAAAGTACATGCACGGTAACAATGATAATAAAAGCTGTCGCGAGATCCGCCCGTGGACCTGGGCGTCAAACTCGTACCCTCCACATCCCATAGGGGCAATCCCCCAGAGCCCAGCTTTAGCTATAAGGTTAATGTCGAGGCCGAATCCCCATCTTGCCTCTATGGATGGGGAAGAATCTCGTAATCGATTAAAAAGTTGTCGCGATGTTAGTCTTTCCTAAAGTAGTTTATAATAAACAATAGTTCTATTGTAGTTTGCGCCAAAATTCTTACATAGAGTAGGCTAGATATTCATCTGTTATCATTTATTTTACATTGCCGATCCAATTTACGTGGTAAAAAGTGTAAATTTTCCAGTTTTTGTGTTTGTAAGTACGTTTTTTTTTGTGTTGGTAAACCATAGCTGCTAAATCGGGATCGTTCAAATTCGATTTCATATATTTAGTATGCGTATAAATGCTAATGCGCATTATGGCGTACGATGCAAAAATACAGCCCCCAGTCTATAAAATGATGCTTAGTCATGTTTGATGAGTGACCTTGAGTGTGTTTGGTCAGCGTATCCAACTGACGGCGACGACCCCCAGCAACTCGGCCGTGCGACTGGAGACGGGCGCGGTGGAGTTCGAGCTCTCGAACCGAGTGCAGAATGTGCCCCAACCCGCCGAGCCGCACGAAGTCAGGCTGTTTGCACGCGCACAGGTAATGCAGGCGCACAGGTAATGCACGCGCACAGGTAATGAAGAAATACAGGTTAAAAAAAAAAACACTGGTGGCAGTGTTATTGGGAGAATAGCGTCTCACATTCGCGAAGTTGGTCGTTAATTCGCAGCCCGCACGAATGGCTTCGGATTTTGCTCGGATAAACGAATTTTAAAATAATACCTAATACTGGCCTTTTTACCGAAAGGTACAATTATGAGTGCCTATTCATAGTAAAAACAAATCTTCCTTTCAATTTAATTGTGAATGTTTTATCTATTTGATTTGACTCCAAATTTAATTTAGAATAAAAAAGTGTTACTTTGTATAGCAGTGTAAGAAACAAATGCAATTGTTCTTATCTCTGTAACTCGGTACAACAAATTCGTAATGGCGTAGTGGTATATTTTTCTTACTATTGTATTGTTTTTGCAGGTGGACGTTAATCTGAGTCTTGGTCAATTGATCCGCAACGCGATGTTCGAAGAAGCAGAGCCAGAATTCCAGCAATACGCATTCTTCAATACTAGAATCGGTAAGCATATTTCCTATCTGCGGATCATAAAGGTCCTATCAGATGCCTTCGTAAAGCGTAATAGCGGCTTAACCGAGCAATATTTTAAATGTCTAAACAGATTTGGATGTATGGGATACCGTTAAAAGGAGCATATTCTTCGTCTCATTACTTTTACATTTTTTTAAACCATCATAATTCGCACTTTCGACTTCTTTTTATTTTTGTTCTTAGCGATGCGCAACGCTTTCCAAGACGAAATAGGTTGCGGTGAGGACAAGGAAGTGGTCCTCATAACTCTAAAGCGACCTCTCATATACATCCAACCGGTGGCCGTGGACAAGGCCATACTAGTCTGGCTGAATTATAAGAACGCGTACGAATATTGGAACGAGAAGCGGCTGAATCTGAACAAGGAAGTCCTCACTGCTACTCAGCAGGTCTTCGAAAAGGTAAGGGAAACGAATACTTATGATTTACGATCAGGCGCAAGTATGTAATAAAGTGTAAGCTTAAAACTGTGGGAGTATTTCTGTGACTGTCGTATAGTCTTTGTTTTGGATTAATTTCTTGTCGACTCAGTCGTGATTGGCTGATATCATTGGTTGATAGATGATTTTTATTTCATGATTTGTTTTTGGTGTGTTTTAAACTTTATATTATATCATATAGCACATGTAGTGTTGTAAAAAACTCGGGTGAATTGACTCGAGTCCATTGAGTTAATGTTACATTGAGATTCCAGTCTTCTCACAAGAAAAATAGATGACTAATTAACTTCGCGAGTCAAGGGACTTTTGAGCCCTTTCGAGTTCCATAAGTCCTTTCAGTTATAACGACCCAAAATTCAATAATACTTGTAAGTCTCGGATACGAGTCATTTGCTACAACGACTCAAAATTCAAAAGAATGCGATTTTGACTCAGATTCAGTCTTTAGCTATAATTCTGAATCTTTAAAGAGAACTCAAGTCTTATTATTGTGAGTTTTAAGACTTGAGTTTCTTACTAGACAAAGTACATAATCTCTTTAAATGGTACGTTAGTGATTTATTGCTTAACTAACGACACGCCCCAGCTTCGCACGAGTGCCATTTATTTTGGCGACTTGATTACAAAACATTGTTTTTTTTTGTACGTAAGCTTAATTAAGATTATATATATATATATATTATGTGCCGTGGTGGTGCCGGGTGCCGTGGTGGTGCCGGCGTAAGAATAGTACCCCACCCTCTCTACCCGTGGTTGCCGTAAGAGTCGGCTAAGGGATGTAAACCGGAAGATGGGCAGCAGCGTCTTCTTTGAACAATCACACCTAACTGCGCTCGCCAACCCGCCTGCCAAGCGTGGCGAGTATTGGCAACCCCCCCAGAAGGAGGCCTATGTTCAGCAGTGGACGTTCTATGGCTGATGATGCGATATATTATATATAATATGTATATAATATATATATATATATTATCTTAATTGAGCTTATTATTACCGTGGTGGCACCGGCGTAAGTACCCCACCCTCTCTACCCGCGGTTGCCGTAAGAGTCGGCTAAGGGATGTTATCCGGAAGATGGGCAGCAGCGTCTTCCTTGAACAAGGCTTTATTTATTTTATTGCTTTATACAGTACAATGTTGTAGAATATGGTACATAGACAAATATGGCCAATATGGTAATACATAAATGACTGTGGAAATTGAATCGAAATCTGTTGATGGCTTAGCGGCTTTGTTTTATACTATTTAGAGAAGTGACTAATCTATGGATTTGCAATTTATTCCCATTTTTACAGCAGTTATTTCTTCTTGCAGGTCCAATTGACATCTCAAATAACGACACCGAATCTAAGCACGCTGTTCCTTCAACTGAACGTCGATGACATAGGGATCTGTTTGCCGCTCAATCCAGCACCCATGGTAAGTTCACTGTTATTTTTATTTCTTTGCAATGTTTTTTATGATTTTCTTTTCATCTTTCAAACTAGCGAAGTTCTACTGATTTCAATTAATTTCAATCATTTTAACCCAGTTCGAAATAACGAGGTTTTTCGCTTAAGATGTTTGAGTAAACGACTTTGAAAGTAGCACTTGTTTTATTTTTATTTCAAAAAAGATAATTTGTTGACTAAATATCTGTACTCTTATACCTACTTCAAGAAAAGAGGAGCTTCTCAATTTGGTTGTATTTTTTATATTTGTTACCATAGAACTCCGTTATTTGTAAACGAATTTGGAAAATATTTTCTTTATTTCATAGGATAACTTGGAAAAATTTTCAAAATCCGTTGTTTAGTATGATTTTTAAACCAAAATAACTAGAAAAAATAAGTCATCCAAGTAAACGAAATTGCGTATTTTGCTTTCCTGTGACTTTTCAGTTGTGTTTACGTTCACTAGAATAGTTCCAATGAACTACCAAAAATAAACATGATCGGATCTCTGTAATAAACTAGTGTAACTTACCGCGTTTGAACGTAGTAAAATGAATTCCGTGTTTTTGAAAAAAATATACTTGTAAAGTACCAAGTTAATTTCGATTATGCAGGCGACATGGGGCGGGCGATGCAACTACGAGGTGGAGTGCCGCGGCGCCGTCGTGGTAACGCTGGAGAGTACTAGTATCAGCGCCTGTTCCTCTGGCGCCCTGGTGTCCAAGGGCCGCTTCGTGGGGCTCTGTCTCAGGTAAATATGCGTATAACTATATATATATAGTTTTTTTATTTACTTTATAGTCACAGCTACCTGAACTATGATTTAGATATTTTTAATAGTAAAGGAAATAAATGAATAGTTTGTTCTTTGTTAATTCTTTGTTATTTATCTTTGGGCAGTCTTTTTAGTTCTACTTATATAACATAATCATCTCGGCAACAGGTTCTAATTATAAAGTAATCTGTCATTTGTATTCTATGGCGCTGGACGCCGCGAAAAATATTGTAAAGAAACTGGCACAAGTGCACATGCCCAGACAAGCAACGAAATGGCATGTGCGAATTTGCCATTAATCTGATTCGTTCCTAATTGAAATACAGACCAACTAAGTTCGAATATAGGTTCATTAAAAATGTTTGAGCTGATGTAATAGTATATAATATTGACAGGTTCGCGGATGACTTTGAGACGTCTCTAGATGACTGGAAGCCAAGCCCAGACGAATCATCCATAAATGTGTGCTGCGTGTCCGAGGGAACGTATGAAGTCTGCAGCCGGACGACTGCTGCCAAACACAATGGTTCGTAAATACTTTTGAAGTGTTTTATTTGAAAATATCAGAATACTTGACTTGGCTTGACTCTGGAAAATGCACAAAGTGCGACGCCAAAACGCACAAGAAAATTTTATATATTTTTTTAAATTACTGGAACTGTTGAATCGTTTTCAACTCTACGATCAAAATCATCGTAATGTTGGCAACTATTTTGAATTTTGACAGCTCTGTTAAAATCATTTTAAAAATATATACTCCAGTTTCTCAGACTGTTTTTTTTTTGTAATTTTGTTACTAGTGGCTGTTTGTTGTTGTCGTTAAGGTATATTTCTTTTGCGGTTACCTATTGTTATAAACTTTGTAAATGTGGCCCAGGTAGCGGGAAATGCCCCCCTAGCCCTATCCATACGGTTATATGGGGTAAAAATCCTGAAAGGGATTTCAGTAGTAAAACGTATATTATTAATCAAAATAATTCAAAGGCTAAAATGTCTATTACACCTGAACTGTAACTTTGACATTGACATAAGTTACATTTACATTTTATTCCGTGAATTAACCGGAACCAGAATATAGTTATATGTAAACACTAAATATTGATGTAATCACTTAGGTTACAGGATTGGGAGTAAAGACGAACTTTGCTATTTTAATCCCATTCTGCACTTGGCTATTCTGAGAGGAGTGGAAAAATGGACAAGTCCATTCTATAATAATAATATTGTTTCAGAAAATGCAAAATGGTTCCTCAACGTATCGTGGCAAATGGAGGGTGTCGACATACATCTGGACGTGAACGTGGGCAAGCAACTCTCGGCTTTGGGGCATACCCTCACGATGCTTACGGGTAAATATTCCCTTGGCATGCTTGTGAAGTATTTACTAAATACTTGATGCTTGAGAAAACGTTTTTTTGTTCAGGTTTCGAAGAGGAAGATCCGTTGAAGATGGATTACGAAAGTGATATGGATGACGAAGCTGACAACAGTAAAGATTCACAGGTAACTTTCAAAGTTATCGATGGTCTAATACTTGCATTTATCTTTTTTGTTGATTCTCTTATCGTGACAAATTCTAAGCGTAATATTTTCGTTATGAATTTGCTGATTTTGTATCAAAACTATTTTTGACTATCATTACGCACTTTAGTTTATTGATTCATTGTGCCTACCGCAGTTAACCACGACTACAATAGTATCTTACCACCAAACAGGAGACTATAATTTAAAACAAACAACACATTCGTATAGCGAGGTTGCGGAAACCTTTGACGATATCTGTATTCCCCGAAAGATACAATCACTTCTTCATATTCAAATAAATAGGTTATTTTAGGTAAGTGTATTCCATCCTAGAGCACACTACTGCTTAACATCAGGCAGGGTGTAAATAAACGCGAGAAAATTCAGTCACAAAAAATCCATGCCTTTACAATCGTTAGCATTAAATATAATCTGTGTTGTCGTTTCAAATTCATAGATTTGTAGCAATGATAGCTCAGTGGTTAGCGCGGTCGCTTAATACGCTGAAGGGCGTGGGTCCAAACCTCAACAATGAGCTTGAGCTGCCGAATGATGGAAAACATCGTGTGGAAACCATAGCATGGTGGTAAGGTACTTTCTGGTACTCGCCTGGCTAGCTACCACCCTCAACAAGCACATAACGGTGTGTCCCGACAGCCGCACTTGAGAGCCAGTTCTATTTCAGGCCAGTTGTGTTTACCATCTTCGTCAATTAACATCAGGTGAGCTGTGGTCCAACCATTAAACATACTATCTTTCTTCCGCACCAGGAGAGCATTATCCTTCGTCGCAAGTACACAGACCACCTGCCCGCCTTTGTGTTCGACACCAGCCTCGACGCCAAGAAGCGATCCAAGCTCATCGAGAAGGAAATGAACGAGCAAGCCAAGATCATCAACGACCTTCGAACCCTTGGCGCCAGCCACTCTACCATAGAGTACGAGATGAGGAGGTTACATGACCTGGAGGCACTGCTTTTTAAGGACTTCAGGAGGTAAGAATGATCATTCTTATTCATCATAATAGATCATTAGATATGTGACAGGCTTATAATATAATAGCCTTTAAATTGGCTTTAGTTTTTTTCATTATCTAGAGCGACGATTAATCTATCTATCACATCCCATCATCAGCCATAGATCGTCCATTGCTGGACATAGGCCTCCCCTTGGGGAGTTTTGCCAAAACTCGCCAAGCTTGGCAGGCGGGTTGGCGAGCTCAGTTAGGTGTGATTGTTCAAGGAAGACGCTGCTGCCCATCTTCCGGATGACATCCCTTAGCCGACTCTTACGGCAACCACGGGTAGAGAGGGTGGGGTACTATTCTTACGCCGGCACCACCACGGCAAAATCTATGTATAGTTTCTATGAATAATAATATAATTTATATTTGTTTTCTTTCAAGGGATATGATACAAAAGCTACGACGACAAAGCGTTCGAGCGAGCTCCATCACGAAAGGCAAGCTCGGCCTTGGTTCCAACAGGAGTCGGTCGTTCGTCGTGCATACTCCGCCTGTCGAGAGGAAGGATTTCGAAGGGTAATATATACAATCAATTATCATGATCATAATTACATTTTGCTGTGCCAAAACGTTCACGTGAGCCTCGTTCATCTTGACGTCGCTTACATCGGCCACTTAATCTTTAATTTAAAAGGCGAGTATGGAAAAAATTTAAAGTAAGTTAACGATATAATTGTAAATGAAACGGATATCCGAAAAATGTAAGTGAGATTGCCTGGAAGAGATCGTTCTTAGCGTTAAGGCCGCCAAATGTTTCACTAGTGTTAGGTATTTAATTGTTTGTAATTGGTGTTATATTATTGCACAAGTACACACACATTACACGCGTACGCACACATACATCACATGCGCACACACACACACATACACACAAAACACAAACGCACACACACACACACACAAGCGCGTACTAACGCACACACTCACACATACACACATAGGTATAGGTTAACAATTATGTAATTCTTTAATATAAATATGTTTTTGGGTCAGTTCATGGCATTTTGTTCTTGAATAAGATATTGGGAGAAGCCATCGGTTTCCGAAATACAATTGTCACTAGTTCGGAGCCAATAGGTTCATACTAATGTGTCCAAAATGTATACTATATATAAATCGATTTTGGTTTTTGATTTTTTTATTTTAAAAAACTGGGCCCTTTCCGGTGTAAATAGAGACTATTATACTCATACATATCTGTCTGTCGCTAAATCTTTATCGTTAGAGATTATTTTAAGGGGATTTATTTTTTATGAACCTTATTTTATTAGCAATACAATTGAATTCCTAATGCATTAAGTCACTTTCAACTCATCCTTTTGCAGTGTGGTGGTAGAACCGAACCTGAGCATGACGGCGGGCGCTATCGGAGACTCCGGTGAGACGCTGCTGCTGCCAGACGATGACTCGCGGCTGGCTGACATCATTGAGGGTGGCAGCTGGAGCTCCATGGAGAGTGAACCCAGGCCTGGTCAGTACACCACACCTCTAAAATTACATCATCATCATCATCATCACTCATAGGACGTCCACTGCTGGACATAGGCCTCCTCTTGGGGAGGGGTTTTGCCAATACTCGCCACGCTTGGCAGGCGGGTTGGCGAGCGCAGTTAGGTGTGATTGTTCAAGGAAGACGCTGCTGCCCATCTTCCGGATGATATCCCTTAGCCGACTCTTACGGCAACCACGGGTAGAGAGGGTGGGGTACTATTCTTACGCCGGCAAATTGTGTACATAATTGATAGAATACGTAGTAATACCCAGACACAATAAACATTTGTCGTTACATAAAATCGTCGTATATGTTTGTTCTGATGGCAGTCGAACCCACGCCCTACAGCGCTTAAAGCATATTCTACCAAATGAGCAGTCGAATGCTAAATTAAAATGTATTGTACAGCGACGTCTCCGTCTGGTCCGTCTCGGTCGGCGTCGCTGCGCGGCACGTCGGGCGGGAGCGGCGGCGCGGGCGGAGGTGCGGGCGCGGGGCGCGCGGTGCGATTCCAGGGCAGCGGCGTGCCGAGGCAGAGCTCGCTGCCCGCGCGCGCGGACCCCTGGCCTGAGGAGCTGCATCTCGTGCAGCTGCGAAGGAAGCCCGATCACAGGTACTCTTTACTATAACTATCTCCATCTACTCAAAAACAAGCGTTATCTATTTGTATGACTCTTCATTACAACGTAGCGGCCGTCGTAAAGCCACGCACAGAGAGTGGCGACATTCTATTCCAGGCTAGGTGTGCTTTACGTTCTTCGACCAAACCGTCACTTAACATCAGGTGAGTTGTGGTCAAACACCTAGCAAGTCAGCCATTAAAAAAAAATACATCTTAGACTCCCCCAAAAAATACATCCTTATGTTTATCATCATAATCGCACACAAAATACTATGTTTGTCTCGTGGCCAAGGCTATAGCAACATGGCTAAAACTAAGCTGTTAACTTGCCCTGATTCGACTCACGATATTTATTTACGTTGATGAACGACCGACGCTTTGTTCATCAGTTCACAGCCACCATTACGTCAACGCTTTAGTCCACGTGCCATCACTCCGCCCGGCAAGATGCCTTGCTATACAAATACGCAGCATTATCATACGTATCGTAATTTTTCCAGCTTATCGTCAGACGGGCAGCCGAGTTCAGACGGCAAACACGGCAAGGCGCACACAGCGGAGCCGAACATAGACTTCGAGCTCGACGTCAAAGTGTACATCAACAGCGGCAAGTGCGTGCTACACACTAAGGACACCACGCATACTCCACACGAAGATATGAAGCTGTAAGTTTGACTTGATTGTTGGAATGTTGTAATTTATTTGTTATATTTAACATCTTGTTAAATTCTTGAATTTATTTATGTATAATAATACGCTTTTATACATCTCGCCCTACGCCCGTGTCGTCACTTAAATTGAATCTTGTTTGCATAAGTGAAAACTTATTTGGCTTATGTGTTATCACGTGTCTTTAATTTATTATATTGATTGAGCAGCTGTTCGTTTACCATGTAAAATATAATTAAAAAAAAATAATTGAATAATTAATACTAAAAACGCCATCTAGCTCTAAGTTAAGCAAATTTTATGTACTATGGGAATCAGAAGGCCTAGTCAAAGTAATATTCGATTAGCGATGACGCTAATAGTAAATCAAAAATGTACGGGATTGACATAAGCTGTCCACGTGACAGCTTATGTTGATCCCGTACATTTTTAAACTATGCTTTTAGCTTTATCGTTTCTTCGTCCATGCCCTCTGAAAACTGATATCTTATGGGTCCAACATTTTGTCGAGGGCGAATAGCTATTTCATAGTTGCGTGTATTTATACCCCCATAACTTTTATAAAAAATACAATTGTTCGTGGGAAGTGGAGTGAATTCTAAATCAATATCAATGGTAAATTATAAATCGTTGTCGTTCCAATAGAAGCGGGTCACGCATGCGTGTAGGGCGGTCTGCATCGGGCGGGTTAGCGGAGGGCGCGGGCGGGTCAGGCGGGTCGCCTACTGCGCGCCGCAAGCCGCCCGCCGCGCGCCACCAGCCGGTGCTCGACCTTACAGTATTCCGCGTGCCCGGACTCGACCTCAAGGTACTCGCTCATACCCGCATATCATCCTGAATCACCATTGATCAGCATTTGAGCCATCAAGAATTTGACATATAACAACAAACAATGAAGATGTATGAAGTAAACTTCAGTAAAAAATAAGTTAAATACTTTGCGTGTGACGATTGTAATTGTAGAATTTTAAATTTAATAGAATTGTAGAATTGTAGTTTGTAGGAGTCTTCGTCCATTTGCCATGCAACAAGCAATTTTTACATTTTCAAATCCGTGATTATTCTGATTGATTTCTTCATAGTTTTTGCTGCGGCCTATCCAAAATAAGAATTATGTGTTTTATCTGTACATCCCTATGTTCCCGCGTAACTACTAAATAACTGAACCAATTTTGAGTGAAATGACGTTAGATTCGTCTCTATGTCGTGAATATCACTGGCTATATTAAAAGTGAAAAAACCAACAAAATGTTTGTTTTTAATGATGTCCTTTCTTCCATAGTTGGGAAAACTATAAGTTTTTTAAACTCTTCTACTTATTGGTTTTTTATATGAGCATGAATTGTATCCACTTACTTATTTGCTGAGATTAAGAATTTAAGTGACATGTTTTAGCGGTTACATTATTACTGGACATAATTCTTTGCCAAGGCGCTGTTCCAATCAAAATCACTTTTTTGTCTTTAATTATACTGTCAGCTTACGTACATAAACATACCGTCAGTCCATAGCGTCTTAGGCCGAGTCACTGTCACAATTTACCAACGAGCAAGCTGATAATCCAGAATCATGATTCGACAATTTGACTTACAGTTCTGTCTGTATTTGCATGTTTTTAAAGCAAGAAGCGATTTATGTTATTTATACCTATTCTCGTATAGGTGCATTACGAATCGAAGACTTTGCCAGACGAGTCACCTTCCCCGCTTGGTTTGGGCGCTGCAAGGAAGGCAGCCAGCAAGAAAGCGGCTTTGTTCGCGTGGATCACATTGCAGAGCATTCCTGAGGAGACCATCATCAGCCCCCACATATTGGAGTTCCTGGAGCAGACTCTGGAACCCATACCTACTAAGGCTTCCTTTACCACTCACACTCCAGGTTAGTTATTAACAAAGTCGCAATAGACCGAGTAAAAATGCAGCTTTTTGAATCAGTCCACAGAACATTCCTGAAGATATCATTTCAGCCTATATGTCAGTCAATACGTAGTTTCTCAAGTATTTTAACGTTTTTTTTTAATTAGGTCTGCCTTACCACGAGTCAAAATATTCTTTTACTGTCAGTTCTCACCGAGACGTAATCAAAACGTGACATTTTTTAATTATTTAATAACAGAATATCACAGCGCCATCTAGTCCCAAACTAAGCAAACCTATTATGGGGGACGAGGATTAATGTTTGTTCTGTATGTATTACAGATAAGTATTTACAAAAAAAAAGTATGTAAGTATTATATCAGTTATCTGTGATAGTACAAGCTTTACTTAATTTGGGGCTAGATGGCGCTGTGTAACAAGTCTTACGATTTTTTGTTGTTGTTTTTTTTCGAGGTTCACAAACTGTTTGACCACAGCTGACCTGATGTTAAGTGACGGTGTGGTCGAAGATGGTAAACACCTAACCTGGAATAGAACTGAGGAATTGAGATGTGATGGGATTGTGACGTTAATTGAAATAGCAATCCTTCAGTTACCTTCCTATTCCAGAAGCAGAAAGCGGCGACCGGTCACGATCCGCGGAAGGTGCGTCATACGGCCAATACGTGTACGCATCATTTCCGGTCGACGTCATCGTGCACTTCCACATGCAGCCCAGCACGTTCCGGTTCAGTTGCCTGCCGGCTTCACGAGTGGAATGTCTGCTGCAGCTGCCGAGTCTTCAGATCGTGTTCAGTTCCAAGCGAGCGGGAGACGAGTAAGTCACATTCGTAGAAAGGGGGAGATTTTTGGGTATTATGGAGTTAAATCTCTAATATTATTCTATTTATATGTAAGTCGTTTGGATCACAAAAAGTTGGATAAAAAAAAACAACTGTAAATTCGTTGCTGTAAAGAGTATCCAAAATAGCGATAGTCATATCAAATTTGACGGGCTGTGAAGGTAAGCGTTACTACGTTTTTAAAGAGATTTCTTCCGCACATGGGTCTTAGTCCTAGACTGTGCGGGTTCCTATCTCTGCAACACGTTAGACCCGGCACCCACACTGTGATACAATTCAGTGCTAAAAAGATTCGTCTCTTATAATACATATAGAACACTTAGATACAGTACAGACATCTATTTCGTCACATTAATCTATGCTCTGAATCAAATGACGTTATTAATTAAATTAATTACTTGGTGGTAGATCTCCTTAGCAAGAGGTCGTCTAAGTAGGTACCAGATATTCTGCCGCCAAGCAGTGGTGTGTTAACATTACTTTCATCCGGTTTAAAGGGTACCGCAGCTAGCGAAATTACAGGGCTATTAAGATTAACCGTCGATAGTCTCAAAGCAGTGATGCCCTGGAATTTGTTTTGCTACTCTTTCTCTACTTAAGTTCTGGGTATCGTTGCATGGACATGTGTTATCTCTTACCACCAGGAGAGCGTCTCGACCATCTCATTACTTAAAACTATTTGCAGGGAGATGGCTGAGCCAGCAGTTGCCATGGGTGGCCTATCTGTCACAGGTTGTCTGGCAGACTTCTCGGTGAACATGTTCCACCCCTACGGCGGAAAGAAATCCTCTCTCAAGGAAGCCCAGTGGTCTCCTTTATCAGACTCGGAGCGGAAAGACTCACTTTCCATCAACGTGGAGTTTGTCAAGTTCCATCTATCGCGGTCGAGGAAGCTGGACTTCCACTTGGACCAGGATCAGTCCAAGGCTACCGTCAGATTCTCTAGTAAGTTTTCTTTAACATTTTTATCATCATTCATAACATCTTTGCATTCAAGCGCAAACAACGGCTATGGCTATTAAAAATTAAAACTCAATTCCGTCATACATTTATCGTCACATAAATGTTTGTTCTAGTGGGAATCGAACACACATCCTACAGCTCTTGAAGCAGATATTCTACCAAATGAGCTAACAGAACAGTTAAATATATTTTAAAGTTACGCGTAGTTTTAAGCACCTGCTTACTACTTGACACTTTTGAAATGAGTGCTAAGTGTTAAGAAATTAAGTGGGATTTCTAATTTTTTGTCCCGTTTCAAGGTTATTCTTGAAACATTCAAACACTCGAAATTCTTTATTTTCTTTATATGTTTTTTTTTTTTGTAGTCATATATCAATAATAATATAATTTAGATTCCCCTTTTAAAAACCAAACCTGCTTAAAAGGCTTAGATTTAATGTAATAATTATTAAGTTTCATACTACAATATACTTATAAAATCAGTCTCACAAAGTGCTCATTTTTCGAAGTTTTTATTAGTTTTTAAAAGACAAAATTGTAGGCGGCATTAGCCTGTCTTTGTCATAACATTGAATTGTTGAAGCGAATTTTTGCAAAAATTATCGAAACTTTCCCTTAGTAGGTTCACGGTTTGTATAGTGCACTAAAAGGAAATAAAAATTTTACTATATTAAAAATCCTAATTTTTTTTATGCAATATACCTAGTTAATATCAACTTTTTGTGATCATTATGTATGTTGTATTTGAAACAGTAGGACAGTTTTTCAATCTTGGTTATGTCGTGCAGCGATCGTGGACGTGGGCAGCGCCTGGTTCAAGTACGACATGCGGCGGCTGGGCGAGATCCTAGCGTTCCCGCGCGCCTGGTACCGCCGCACCATCGTGCGCCGCATGTTCCTCGGAGACCTCAGTCTGCACGACACGAGACATAGGTGAGCGAGGCACATCTCACGACTTGTCTGAAATTGTATGCCCATTCTACTATCGGACAGCTATGAGCTCCAAGAAGCGACACCGCTTCATGGTCGATATTCCAAAAGTGGTTCGAAACTACCTTCATTGTGCGAACCGCTAGAGAATGGAATTTGCTGCCCGTGTGGGTGTTCCCCGATAAATACAATCTGGGTGCCTGCAAGTCGCGAGTGAATCGGTTTCTTCTAGGCGAGCGTGCTCCGCCGTAGACCGCATCTTCGCTTATCATCAGGCGAGATGGCGGCCAAACGCAAGCCTATTACCTAGTTATAAAAAAATAAATTATGCAGCGGCTTTTTTGCTAACGAGTTATCTTTGAAAGATACCTTAGGGTTCAGTTATAGAGAACTAGCCCCGTAGTTTCACCTGCGTTTTTTGGCATAAAAAGTTGTAGTAGTTTACTTGGTGGTATATTTCCTTAGCAAGAAGACGTATAGGTTGGTACCACCGCAGTACCAGATATTCTGCCACTAGGCAGTAGTGTGTAAACATTACTGTGTTCCGCTTTGAAGGGTACTGCAGCTAGCGAAATTACAGAGCTGTGTGTCTTAAAGTAATGAGTGCTAAAGCAGCGATGCCTTGGACTTTGTTTTTGTTGCTCAAAGTTCTGTGCATCGCTGCAATAGTCATGGTCGTGCATTATCTCTTAACATCAGGAGAGTGGCTTGTTCGTCTCATTACGTTTATATAAAAAAACAACATGGTAATCCAATGTGAAAAATAAGAAACATTGCAGTAACATACCACGTTCCCAAGTTATGCTGAGAGCTTTCCCCTTCTTTCTGGAACAACGCGCCTCATTCAAGTGCCTAAGGAAGATATGTTAATGTCTTCCTTGGGCTCATTGAATAAGAGTTTAGATGATCTGGCTGTCTAGTACGTGCCGTGGACAAAATCTTTGTGACAACTTCTTTCCCCTAGCTAGAATATAGAAACTTCTGTCTCGTTTTTGCCAGTGAAAAGACTTGCGGCTCGCGTGCTAGTCGGATAGTAAAACAGTTGGGTATAAAGAGATTTATGTTCGATGGGGATGACCCAAACATTTTTATTACTTATTTATTGCAATTTCTGTGCAAATGATCTAAGGGTTATGATCAAAACATTGTGGGCCCATTTTAGATCCGACAAATATGTAGCGATGATGGCTCAGTGGTTAGCGCGGCAGGTTCGCATGCCGCGCTAACCACTGAGCCATCATCGCTACATATCATGTCGGGCGTGGATTCAAACCCCAACAATGAGCTTGAGCTGCCGGTGAAGGAAAACATCGTGAGGTAACCATAGCGTGGTGGTAGGGTACTTTCTAGTACTCGACTGGCTAGCTACCACCCTCAAGTTGAGAGATAGGACGTCCACTGCTGTACATAGGCCTCCTCCTGGGGGGGTTTTGCCAATACTCGCCACGCTTGGCAGGCGGGTTGGCGAGCGCAGTTAGGTGTGATTGTTCAAGGAAGACGCTGCTGCCCATCTTCCGGATTACGTCCCTTAGCCGACTCTTACGGCAACCACGGGTAGAGAGGGTGGAGTACTATTCTTACATAGGCAACACCACGGTAGAAAAAAAAAATTAATGAATTAATACATCTTCTTTGAGTCTTTAAGCTGTGCGTTGGAAGCGTGATGTGTTAAAAAAGACATAAAATTTAAGGAAGGCTAAGCAGACTAGCCCACGTACTCTGCTTATAGCGATACCTGTCAGTAACTCAGGAAATAGCTACGCGACCACATATAGTATGTTTGCACAAGAAGGTTCGCAATCATACAGCTTTTTCGTGAGTGCTTAACACGTATCGAAATAAGAAGCTCAGAGTACAGGCTGGCATTGGAATTTAGCATTAGATAGAAGTTTAGACAAAAATTATTAGCTATTATTATATACTTATGTCAACTTTTTCAGAAATACAACCAGCAACGTGCCCGTTTCGCCGGTGCTGCCACAGAGAGAGAAGACAAAGACTGTTGATCACCAAAAAACAAAAGGTACACCACTAACACGGTTTCTCTGTTACGCTTCGGTAAATAATCATTGCAAATACAGTTCTCTTCCCGGTCGTCAAACTATGTCAATTTATTTCGATTGGACTAGTTACTAACTGCAAGAGTTGATCCAATAGAAATGAAGAACTGCTACTGCAGCTTGTAAAAGGTTTGAGTGATCGGATTACCATCTTCGACCACACCGTCACTTAGCATCAAGTGATCTGTGGTCAAACAACTAGCCTGTCAATTATAATATTTTAACTGTAACATTAAATGAAAAGAAAATCTTTGCTGTGTACAACAGAAATTAATAATTATATGTACAAATAAAAATTCTATTCTAGTCTATTTGACTGCCTTATTAGCTCATTTGGTAGAATATCTGCTTCAAGATCTGTAGGGCATGGGTTCGATTCCCACCCAGGACAAATATGTATATGACGATAAATGTTTGTTCCGTATCTGGGTGTTCTGTATTTTAAGTGCTTAAAAAACAAGTATTTTAGTACTCTAAGTCAGAGTATTTAATTCTAGTTTAGGGCGCTGTGTGAAATGCCTTACGATATATTTATTTATTACTGGCTTACGACCGCGACTTCGTCCGCGTTAATTTTAGAAATAGGTTCAGAAAGTAATTAAACGTGAAGATAACAAATAAGGAATAGTCATGAAACTTGCGCTATTTATTATCAATCGCTGTTTTATCATCCGTTAATATGACATTTGACATCTGTCAATCTGACATTGCGTGATTGAGTAACAAACATCCAAACATACAAACTATACCCGCGTGGTGCTGGATGATGATGAATGAAAAGTATCCTATGTTTTATTCCAGGGCCTAAAGTATCTAAATGCAAAATTTTATCCAGATCCGTTTAGCCGTTCTGGCGTGATTGAGTAACAAACATCCATCCATCCAAACTTTCACATTTATAATATTAGTGGGATTTACCACCGCAAGAACCTACACAGTTTAGCGCTACACCATAAATGTAAATCATTTTCAATTATGGCATAGAATGAATTTACTAATATAAGAAGATTTATATAATTTTACGACGCTGGAACAATTTTGGTTATCATTGTGATTGTTTTCTATGTAGACACCAAAGAGGAGAGCCCGGTGGCGAGCGCGGCGTGGGAGACTCTGGTCCTATTCGCGGTTAACTTCACTCGGCTCAACGTGCATATGAACATGGGCAACGTCATGGGGAACGTCAGGTCAGTAAGCTCTCATTACTCTACACTTTATATCAGTACGCATTTATAGGCTATATAAAAATACAACTCCTCATACATGCCTGTTTAGCATTTGGTAGTTGTTTGTAGCGATGATAGCATAAAAAAGCTCTGTATGACGTAAAAATTATTAAAAAATTCGAATTTTAATTATATTTGTTACTATTAATTTATGCTTTTAGTCTTATTCGTAGTTCATATTCTGTTTTGTTCTATAATAATAATAAATTTATTTCACCATAAGCATACAGATACAATTACCATAAAGCAGTCAGATTACTAAACAAAAGAATTCACAAATATATACCACATTTCAATACTTGCTCATTAGTCAGTACATGAATCATACAGCAATGGTTCATGTACTGACAGGCAAACACATCTAGGATGCTGTTACGGCTGCCCCGGATCCTATGATACAGGGAACACCACCGTTTGTGACCGTGCACCGTTTTCGCATTGTTGAGTAAAAACAGTCGACTCGCGACTCAGCGAACATCCCAGAGATGCTACAGTGCCGGGGCAGCCACATCAGCACCCTAAATGCATTATTGTATTGAATACGAAGGGCGCTGTACCGCTTCGGCGTATGACACCCACAGGCTGCCAGTTGTAGAGAGATGTACAGTGTTGTACAATGCTCGGGAAAGAGTCACCTTGATGTTCTCCGAGCAACGAGCAAACCTGCGGGCAATGGCTCTATAGCTCGAAGGACCAGAAATTTAATCTTTTTCTAATTTCTCAGCCTAAAATAATACGTATATTCTAGCTGGCAAAGTCGAGATTTTAACTGCACGGGGCGGCTGAGCATCGGCAGCACAGGCCATCGGAACATGCTCGTCGGGGTGGCCC
Source organism: Biston stratarius (assembly GCA_950106695.1). Classification (NCBI taxonomy): domain Eukaryota; kingdom Metazoa; phylum Arthropoda; class Insecta; order Lepidoptera; family Geometridae; genus Biston; species Biston stratarius. The sequence continues at coordinate 9,586,709 of OX467115.1, read as the reverse complement.
TGGCCGGCTCAGAGTTGGACGCCAGGGGCGGTATTGTCGGGGGAGCCATATCTCTTTCTTCTATCGACACATACGGTAAGATAATTCAGCACTTGTTTTTATTTTATCAGGTTTTTGTTCCGCCGATAAGAGAAAATGAATTATTTTGTGGAATGCTCTGATGAGATTTTTGACCTTTGTAGAGATTTTAGAATGTCCTTCGCGAAGTCTTTTTGTAGAATTACAACATGAAACGTTGTGGGAGTGGCAGGTGTTGTAGATAGTCCGTCACAGTAAGATTATTCATCCGTATATTACGGGAACGTGGAAGTCTCACACAGTACGCTGTTGTTATTCTTTCTTCCATGTACCTATGAAATGTGAAAAGCTCTGGCATAGGAAGCCTTTTCGCAGAACATAGGACGCTTCAAGTCACATGTGAACAAACCCTCTCTTAAGCCTGAAAAGCAAGTAATGAATTGGCAACACTTTTGTTATTGCATCCTCAAGTTTAAAAACTGCCGCAAGCACCTAAAAGTATGTTTTGTTAGCCTCACTGGAGAGTAAATTCCATTCCAGTCCAGGTGGTGAAACACCTAGCCTAGTAACCTTAAAAAAAGGTTTTCATAGGCGGTGGTGAGTTAACCATAAGGGGAATCATCTGCTTGTTTGCTATTTGTTTATAAAAAAAGATACCAAAAAAATAGAATGTGTTTGAATCCAACCTAATTGAATTGGACATATTAGTGCACATCGAAGAAGAGCCAGGCTGCAACCCGGGGCACGTGTGCGGGGTCCGGCTGGCGGCGCTGGAACTGCGGTTGGAGTACATGGGGACGCCGGTGCTGCTGGCGCGCGTCTCGCGCCTACAGGCCGCGCTGCGGGACGAGTGGCTCGCGCGGAACAGGACCACGCCCAGCCACCTGCACAAACCCACCGCCAGGTCAGAAATTTTCAGGAGAGAACATTTTGAGTTTCTTGTAATTTTTCTCATTGCCGCGCTGGCGTCGGGACGAGCTGCCCGTAATGCTCTGGCTATAGAGTAATCTCCAAATCGATTCTTGATCAATTTTTTACTACTTGTAGTGTAATGCATTTATTATAATCCGAAGACATTTTCGAGTTGACAGTTGAGAGAGTATGAGGTATTATACACGTCTGTAATTTCGCTAGTTGTACCCTTAGTATCCTTCAAGCCGGAACACAGTAATGTTTACTTACTACTGTTTTGCAGCAGAATATCTGGTGCTGCGGCGGTACCTAACTAGACGACCTCCTGCTCAGAAGATCGACCACCATTTAAAATACTTTGGTGACGTTTTACCGTCAGGAAATCCGCTTGCCTATTTCATCGTCGTCTTATTGTAATATACTATTCCTGATTGAAACGCTTCGACCCCCCAGACCCGCAATAATCCTGACGCACGGCAAGCTGTCCTGGCTCCAGCTGCAGATCCTGATGAGCCGTAGCACGACTCCCGATCTCCTGAAGATGCAGCTCAAACTCGAGGAGTTCTTCACGCAACAGTTCAAGTCGAGCAAGCGCGTGTTCAGCTCGCTGCATCCCAACTATACCAACTCCAGGCGAGGTCGAAGAGAACGTGAGTGGAGCTCGTCTTTTAAAGTAACAATTACTTCGTAATAGGGTTGACGTGGACGGTCTAGGTTAAGACATTTTTGACGTGAAACATCTTTAAAAAAGTGAACTGCAACGAAAAGTTGTGACGTAATCTTATAATCTATATCGTCTTACTATGGAAGCTGACGTGGTTTTGACACATTTTTGCTACGTTCAATTATATTGGGATTCCTCCATCGGGACCTCAAAGTGGACATGGTCGCAACCATCATTAAAAAATACGCTGAAGCTCATGATAATAGACTTCATCAACATGTGAACGTCGAGGCTATCCAGCTCCTCGACAACACGGACATAATGAGAAGACTAAAAAGGACAAAACCTATTGAGTTAGTGTATTAAGTTAGTTAATGTCAGTGCAGTGAGTTCTACATATTATAGAACACATGAACAAAGTGTCTTCCCCTTCATAGAGACAGTAAGAAAAGTGTTGATGAACGCATTATTCGATTTACTCAACTTAGCAATTTCAGTTATTTTAAAATTACTTATTAGTCTCAATTAGGCTAGATTGTTATAACAATGAGGTATCTATCAACAAACAGATACATCAATAGGAAAAAAAAATGCCGACTATATTTTCGGCTATATCCGGTAGCCTTCTTCATGGAGACGAAGCTGACTACAACGCGCACGCGGACACGTCTTATTTCGCTTTGCGATGCCGAGCGCGCGTTGTAACAAAAACATATTATAGTCTTACGTTAATAACTACTTCAGGTCGCTGTTAGGAGCTTGAGTTTGTGTCGGGGCCGGGTGGGTTGTTGTGGAAGGGGCGCCGTTCATTATGGCCAAAAAAGCGTGTCGCTGACACAGATGTCTCGTTGATTCAACAGCCGTGGTCGTTTACTAGATTTCTCTATCGTTTTTATTTTGGCCCATCCAGAAGCGTCATCAGCGACGGGCGAGCAGCCCCCGCAGACAGAGCTCCGCCACCACCGGCACTGGCAGAAGGTGCTGCATCTCATATCCGGTATGCAGCTAAACACGCTGCCCAACCCACTGCCTGCCAACGGTATGCTTGCTCTTCTTTCAGTTCGCTTTCCCTTTCAACACTGATGTTTTTTTGTCATCTTTTATCTATGTTATACCGTTCACTAGTTCTCTGTTTCCTTAAATGTCGTAAACTTAGTCTTTGGTTACAACAAAATGAAATAAAACAAAAACAAACGTTTGATACATTTACTTTCATACTTGGTTGTAGATTTACTTTGCAAAAGGTTAGGTAGGCACCACTACAGTACCAGGTATTCTGCCGCCAAGCAGTAGTGTGTAAACACTACTGTGTTTCAGTTTAAAAAGTTTGTTGAGACTAACCATCAAAAGTCTCAAAGCAATGAGTGCCAAAGCAGAGATTCAACCTTTGTTTCTATTTAAAAAAATCATTCCTTGTACACATCGCTTTATTGATTTTTATTTACGCGACGTTATTGAAAAATTTGTAGATTTAAGAAAGCACTCAATTGTGAATTTAGTTTGGCACGATTGTCTAGCATTTAGCCGATTGAATCGCTAGAAGCAGACCAGTAAGCCCTTACTTACTGGTTCACTCAGTATTGCGTTTTGAAAAAATATTGGATGGAGGAGGGCGATGGCTGGCACATGCGTCGTTATTAAGTGCTGCTTGCGGGTCGCTGGTCTGCTCGCGGTATAAACACAAACAAGTACCTACTTTAACCTTAGATTAAGATTAGTACCTGGATAGTAGTTTTTTAAGAAACTTGGAAAATAATAATCATCTGAATTCGAACCGGGTCTTCTGGATTCGGGACCACCCGATTTCCCACCTGAGCTATTAACCTTGTAAAAAGATGGCAAAATTTACCTTCGTATTCCAATGATATTGTAACAGTTTTTCATTGCCTAAAAACACGGATAAAACGACGTTTTCTAAAAATGAAACCTAGCTAGATCGATTTATCGTCCCCAATACCACTTGCATACTAAATTTCATGAAAATCGTTGGAGCCGTTTCCGAGATTCAGATTATATATTTATGTATATACATATATACAAGAATTGCTCGTTTAAAGGTATTCGATTTTAACGTACTTCCCTCTCCCTGTATTGTATACAAAGTAAAAAAAAAACACTAAGGTCACGGACATCAGTGTCTGTGGAGCAAATATATTAAATAAAAATTAAAATATCTAAGTGAATTTAAGGACATAGATCTTACTTGAGATTGTTTGAAGTTGTCTAATGGAGTGATTACGAAGTGCTAGTGGCATGTGCAGGCACAGTGCTGGGCGGCACCATGGAGCTGCACGGGACCAACATATCGCTGGCGTGCTTCCACGGGAACAGCTTCAAGGCCAAGGCGTGGGCGCTGTTCAGCCTCAAGGAGCCCGCCATCAGCTTCGCCACCGAGGCGCAGCAGGTCGCCGACGATGACGGTCAGTACACTGATACGGTGCTTTTGTATGATGCTCGTTACAACTTTATAAGTTTCCAGCTGAAACGATTACTGATTGATATACTATTAGTTCTAGAGGTCTCGTGGAATTTACTATATTATATGCGCTTATTTCGCGTTTAGCTCTTAGTAAAAACCACATTATATATTTTGTAGTGGAGCTTCTTGCTATTGACACGATTACTTTACGTGCACTGCATCTATTCATTCCCGAAAGTTTACTCAAAAAAAGCGCCATCTTTTGTTTGGAGGCTTCACTACATCATTAGAAAACAGCGCGAAGAATAGTTACGTGTTTTTGGTGTGATGTGTCAGTAGTGGTATAATTCTACCACCCTCCTCCACCCGCCACCCTCAAGTTTACCTCAAGAATACCTATCGCGTAACACCTGTCACCTAACAGCGTGTTCGGACAGTCTCACTTGAGAGCCAGTTCCATTCAAGGTGAGGTGTATTCACTTAGGTCTTTTCATCATTCATTCATCTTAGGTCACACCGCCACTCAACGGTGAAATCGTGGCAGCTGTACACAGATCCACCTAGTACACCTGCCAACGAGAATTCAAGCTGATTTTATTTGTAAATTTAAATGGTTTTTATTAACATATAATAAATTAAAATTTTGGTGCTATTGTAATTTTGTAGCGATGGTAGCTAGTGGTTAGCGCAGTCGGTTCGCAAGCCGAAGGGCGTGGGTTCAAACCCCAACAATGAGCTTGAGCTATCGGTGAAGGAAAACATCATGAGGAAATCATAGCGTGGTGGTAGAGTGCTTTCTAGTACTCGGCTGGCTAGCTACCACCCTCAAGTTGAAAATCTGCCGCCAAGCATCTAACGGTGTGTTCCGGCAGCCTCACTTGAGAGCCAGTGCCATTCCAGGCTAGGTGTGCTTTACCATCTTCGACCACACCGTCACTTAACATCAGGTGAGTTGTGGTCAAACACATAGCCTGTCAGACATTTAAAAAAAAAATTACTTTAATAATGCTACGTAACATCAGGTGAGTTGTGGTCAAAAACATCTAGTCTGTCAATGATATAAATAATAACAATAGGACGTGTGTCGACAGGGTCCCTCCAGGTGCACGTGGTGCAGTCGCTGACGGCGTCGCTGGGCGGCGCGGGCGCGGGCGCCGGCCACCAGTCCATGGGCACGGTGTGCCGCATGACGCGCGCGCTCATCTTCCCGCCGCAGTTCAAGACGCTGCGCGAGTGGTTCACGTACGCTTTCGCCAACAGCGAGATCGACGGTACTGTACATGCACATTGCTCAATACTCTAATACAAATATTTTATTGATAACATCAAAGATACAGGTCATTTTTCCATTCATATAAAAAAATATGTCAATATAATATAACTGCCGTATGACTCGTTTGATAATATATCTGCTTCAAGAGCTACAGGGCGTGGGTTCGATTTCCACCCAGGATAAACAATTATGTGACAATAACTGTTTCTTCTGTCTGGGTGTTATGAATGCACATAATACCCAGGGTGTTACATATTTTGATTTAATATGCTGTGTTTCTCTACATACATAATATATACCTAAGAAAAACAGGAGGTTGTTTATTTTCTACAAAATGCTTTGTATGACGGCCGCTTAGTATGACGTGTTTGTCATTTCCCTTCGATGTCATTATAAACGGATTCCACTGTATTTATAGAAAAAACGTATATAAGTATACTATCAGTTATCTGGTTCATACAACATAAGGACCACTTGGTTTAGGGTACGTTGGTAGTGTGAAATAATTAACGACCAAGCGCTCGAAAAGTCGACACGTCCTGAGGATGCCTCGTGTAGAGGCGAAGCATGTGTCAGCAAATGGTTAAGTACTGCAGCGAGAAGAGGATACTAAATATTTGTAGTTATTTTAATTAAATATTTTTAATTTATTCCAATTTTAAGTTTATGTCGGATTTTAGTTTTACATGTTAGGTAATATTGTGGATAAAAATTTGAATTAAATCATAGTATAACAGCCTAGTAAGGATCTGCAGTTTAGTTGAGAGACTCTCTGGCTTCCAATCTGGAGGTCCCGGATTCGAATCCCACGGCGCGCACCTCTGCCTTTACTAAGTTATGTGTGTATTGCCTCTGACTTCAAATGTTGAAGGAAAACATCGTGAGGAAAACTACATCTCTGAAAGTTCTTAAAAAAAAATCTCGAAGATCTGTTAAGTCTGCCAACCTGCACTTAGCCAGTTTAGTGGACTATATCCTTGCCCTTTTAACAATGAGAAGAGTGGGCCCAGCAGTGGGAAAGTTTATATGAACAGGGCTGATTCGGAATTTAAATCCTTGTCAGTGTTGTAACTAAAACGACTTTTAAGCAGAAATACACTAAAATATTACTCTTGAATGCTTAAAATGTACTTCCTCTGAGTCAAACAAGCTCTTCCTCTTGCAGCGATTGAAATGTTCCCGTCCCTTGAACGCGAAACCCCGAACCCGGGCGCGGGTAACACGAACAGCACGGAGCGCGAGCGCGAACGCGAGCGCGAGCGCAAGAGCGCGTCCGACAAGCACGTGCGCGAGGTCATCTTCGCGCTGCCCTCCTTGCAGCTGCACCTGCGCACCCAGCAGCTGCAGCGCGCCACTCCGCCCACGGAACAAGGTCAGTGGACACACGCAGCGCTTCAAATAGATTAATTTGAATTCTTTATTGTGTACAAGAGGGCTCAAACACTTGAGGTTTTCAAGAGTAGAGTTAAGCTGCACTTCACAATTCGACAATCGCTACCTCTTCTTATATTTGATATTTAGTAACATATGTATATCTATATAATATTATCTGTAACACTATTAACGAGTACTAGAAATTAATAATAAAATTAACCACCTATTAGAATATACTATTACCTATATATGATGTTTTTGTAGGCGCTGTATATTAGAAATTAAATGGAAAAAACCGACGTCAAGAAAAAGACATCAGCACTAAAAAGCGAAAAATAAACTTACTTTACAAAGTATTATTATACCTGCTAGGTACCTACTGATCTGTTTGAAGTCGGTGCCAAGCCCCGGCACAGGCTAGGCTAAGCAACGACTTCCAACAACGCTTTTTAGTGCTGGTGTTTTTTGTTTGAAGTCGGTTTTACAGTTTTTTTTTAAATTTTGTTTATTTTTTAATTTTTTAGTTAATTTATGTTCACGCCAAGAAACACTTGAACAGTATGAGTCTAGCTAGACTCGAAAAGGTTCTAAAACGTGTTGCCAAAGACAATTACATCGTCCACGTAACTAAAAATGTCCATAAAATGAAAACAACTGGGCCAAACTATGTTAAATTTTTATGGGACCTAATGGCAACTATTCCGCATTAAACTCACGTAAATCGGATCATAAATCTCAGAGTAATCGGTGTACATAAATAAATAAAAAATACCAATCAAATTGAGAACTTCCTACTTTTTGAAGTCGGTTAAAAAATATATACAATCAAAAATTATTAAAATGTAGCTTAAAATGTTGTTGCAGATGAGAAACCAGTAGTGGAGTGCAGTTTCATCACAGAGTTCGAAGACCACATATTCGTGTCGGTGGATGCGGAGGCGTTCCTCTTCCTCCATGATCTCATCTCCTCCTATATTAAGGAGAAGGATCGCGTTGTGAGTAGCTGTTTTACTTAAAACAGATGAACGGTAGTGTCTAAAACAAATACATATTTTTCTTTCTTTCTTTCTTATAATCGTAATTAACTGATGTGATAGTTATTCATCATCATCATCAGCCATAGGTCGTCCACTGCTGGACATAGGCCTCCTCCTGGGTTTGCCACGCTACTCTTGGCAGACGGGTTGGCGAGCGCAGTTAGGTGTGATTGTTCAAGGAAGACGCTGCTGCCCATCTTCCGGATTACATCCCTTAACCGACTCTTACGGCAACCACGGGTAGAGAGGATGGGGTACTATTCTTATGCCGGCACCACCACGGCACAATAATAGTTATTCAATTTTGTTAAATAGTTATTAATTATTCTACCCGGGGTTATCTCGAGTTCTTAATGCTATTATTAATGTTAGGCAAGCACATAAAAAAATTACGCGATTGCGAACCTTATTGATAAGGTCGAGGGGTCGAGTAGCGTTTTCTTGTCACTTAAGTAACTTTTTTTTAAATTGACAGGCTAGGTGATTAACCACAGCTCATCTGATGTTAAGTGACGGTGTGGTCGAAGATGCCACACCTAGCCCGGAATGGTACTGGCTTTCAAGTGAGGTTGCCGGAACACACCGTTAGATGCTTGGCGGCAGATTTTCAACTTGGGGGTGGTAGCTAGCCAGCCGAGTACTAGAAAATACCGTACTACCGAATATTGCATGATAGTACGTACCGTACTGTCATGCAATGGTTTCCTCACGATGTTTTCCTTCACCGGCAGCTCAAGCTCATTGTCGAGGTTTGATCCACGCCCTTCGGCATGCGAATCGACCGCGCTAACCACTGAGCTATCATCGCCACAAACTTGAGGTCATGGTAACTCCGCTTGTCTGTAGCCGTTACAATGTTTTTAACGTGATCAGATTCCGGGCGGGCGGTGGGCGGACAACGGGCCGGGAGCGGGAGCGGGCGCGGGCGGCGCGGGCGCGGGCGCGCGGGGCGGGGAGCGCGCGCCCCTCGTACAGGACTACCGTGACTACCGCTGCATCACCTGGCACCTCGAGCCCACCGTCAGGTAACATACTATATTATATAAAATTAGCTGGCCCAGCTGGCTTCGTATCGCCTAACAGTCAACAGACACACCGACAGCAGCTCCACCTACCGTCTACAATTGTGACTTCAAACCAGGAACCCATTGAAATATACACATAAATTTCATTCAAATCGGTATCGCCGTTTAGGAGTTAGGAGACGAACACGTACAGAAAATTTATATACATATATTAAGATAATCAAATATTATGTGACAATTTAAATATTTTTCTATAACTATATTTGTTCTACACAATTTTTACCGATATTTTCTTTGTGTAACGGCCAGTTTAGATAACTATTTAAAAAACAACACAATTTTACCTTGCATTGGTGAACAAAGCGCATAGACCTACAGTAGGTCTATAATATAGATAAGAAAGTAACATTCTTCCACGTGGTCCACTACTAAAGTATTATATATACAGCTCACTTGATGTTAAGTGATGGTCGAAGATGCTGAACACAACTGACCTGGAATGGAACTGGCTTTTAAGTATGGTTACCGGAACACACCGTTAGATGCGGCAAATATTCAACTTAGTAGCTAGCTTGAATATTAGAAAGTACCCTACCACATTGCTATGCTTTCCTTTAAGCTTTGTTGGGGTTTGAACCCACGCCAGTCGGCGTGTGAACCGACCGCGTTAAACACTGAACTATCACCGCTACAAAAAAAAAACTTGTTATACGCAGATTGTTGTCCTGGGCGGGCAAGTCCATCGAACCGTACGGCGTGGACTACATCCTCCAGAAACTGGGCTTCAGCCACGCACGCACCACCATCCCCAAGTGGCTGCAGAGAGGCACCCTCGATCCCCTCGACAAATTGCTGTCGCTTGCCTTACTGCGCCTAGTAGCCATCGTCCCGCACAAGTGATACGCCGTAGAACTTTAAACATTTTGTGATAGATATTCATTTTACATTGCGAAAAATGTAAAACCAAAATTGCGAATAATTTAAAACCAAACAGGACGTTAGTGATTATAACTGTATCTTTTCTAGAAAGTTAACAGTAGCTCGAGCCGGGACAGGGGAATTATAAACCTTTTTAATATTTGACCAATTTATTTGTTGCAATATAACCTGATGACCTAGTATAAAATATTTATTCCAGCTAGCTAGATGGGTCTTTTGCATACGTTATGTGTGCTTTTATGATTCTTAGTGCAATTGGTTTTCAGTTAAATTTTAAAATTGGATTTTACGAACGTTGTGATCTAGATCAATAACCTAGCATATACATTTGCGTACGGTCTGGAATGCATGGAAAGTTTTTCTTTCCAAAGTTGATTTTGCTTGGAGTGAAAATTTAAACGCATCTCTTGTGTATGTATCATGAAGAAGACGCTGCAATATAAAACTTACCCCGTATTCGTAGGGTCGACATTTGATTGCTATAAAACGAAAAACTAATGCGAATAATATCGAAATGTATACGATTCGAAGAGATTTTAAGCGAAGTATTTATCGAATAGCGGATACGTAACTATATTGTTTAAAAATTAAAAAAAAATTTAAACAATGAAACATTCCTTAAATATATATTAACGAAGGCGATAATGTTAAAAAAATATATGGTATATATTGATAAAATAAATAAAACGATAAACAAAATTGTAATATATAAATATTATATATTCCTGGCAGTTTTAATGAGATAGGATAATGTATGAGCAGCGAATAGATTTTTTTTATGAACTTACTATTGTGAATGACTCCAAAGATATTAAAATTATGAATTTAGATAGATCTAGTAGAGAATTCACGAAAATACAAGTTTCAGAAGAAGTTCTTGTTGTCTAAATGTACCAAGTATTAAAAAAAAACTATGCTTGCAGTGTTACTTTGTTCGGAATTTCTAACTATTCATACTAATCTCAAAATTCTAATTTTATACTGACCCAGAATCAATGGTGTGGCTTTCCTTAGAGCCCAATATCAAAATTTAAAATTTGTGGAGAGGTTCTCTACCCGACTGCAGTGAAACCCTAATGACGCGCGGGAAACTCAAGACGTCCAGTGTTGCCAATTTTTGGGCGTCTACTTAAATTTAGCGTAAAATTATACACGTTGAGGCCCCTGTAGCCCCCGAGCCCCGTATCATTAATACAGCTGATACGGCGCTAGCTACGCCTCTGCCCGGAATACATACATTTAACTATTGAAAACAACCATTAGATGACTCTTAATTTATTTTATAAAAGTTGAAAGATGCATATTTAAATGCAACTCTATATGAATTAACACACCGCCTACATTGTCTTATCGTATAATTATTAAGTCATATACAAATTTCAAATTGTTATAAGTGTCCATGCTCAGAACCCCACCGGTAAATTTCAATATAATTAACAAAAAAAATAACATAACCTTAACTATTATTCGGTAATTTGATATAAACAGATGAAAAGCGTCACAGCGAAACCTTTGGCAGTAAATTTAATTAATCCAATGTAAAAAGAAATTATATAATTTGCTGAAATTAATCCTAATAAAATAATTTATTGATTAGCTGTAGAAAACTTAAATGTCGATAAGGGATCAATGAAAAATAATTGTATAATTTTAATTGTAACTTGTTTGTTTGTATTTCTTCAAAAAACGTTTAGGAGTATAACATTGCGTAGTTAGTATTTTCGGATCTTCGTTTTAGACCGCTGACCTAAAGATTGAGACAAAGTAACATTTGATTCCAAAAAGCTGTCAATATGTCACAGCTTACATCAATCCTGTATATTTTAGGAATTGAATTTTACTGTGTCTATACCTTTTGACCTTTAAATCATAATCATGTTTGTTAGTTTCTGAATTATATGTAAAAATGTTTTTCTCCAAGTTTAATTTAGTTCGTTCTCCTAGCTCGTAACATTGTTGTATTGTATAATGTATCTTGTAGAATTATCACTATTGTTGTATTTTACACTACTAGAAATGAAAACATCGACATTAGAGACCATCAGCAAAAGAGACGGAATATATTCTTTCTCTCGCTTCAGACAACGGTCGGACTTGCACTGTTCGAAAAAAATAAGCAAACTTGCACTGTTCGAAAAAAATAAGCAAATAGAGATGTAACTAATATATTCATAATAGGTACAGGTAATTATATACGGGAATATATATCTAACTAGATTGTCGGTGTTCGCGATAGCATTTTGGCAATCGGTGACAGTGAGAGGTGACAGCGCGCTAGCAAGTTGAATGACGTTTGGAACGTTACGGGTTGAAGAGAGATAGGACAACGGGTTCAAGCGATATGAGTGAGATGCTTAGTTCGTTTTTTTTTTGTATTTAAGACACCAACAGTATACAAATTAAATAATACTTATAGTATAACACTCTCTTTTTACCCGACTGCGGCGAAGCAAAATGGACGATTATGTTTTGATGGCAATAGTTCTGATATGTGCATCCTTCACAGGACGTGTTTAGAACGTTCGTAAGGTCAGTAAGGTCGGTAAGTCTAAAACAGAAAAAAAAAACAATTATATTAGCTACTGACAGCTGTACGTCACATACTATTTAGTAACTTACTACTGTCATTAATAAATTTCAACAAGTTATATTCGCCGAATATGCTCAACGCAGTGAGGGCTTACCCTAAGCGTTACGTATTATTTGAGTATTGTACAATGGCATGATATTATAATATTTGCAAAGTATGATATTCAATAATAGGATTACCGAGAAATAACCGTAATGTAAACATCTCTATCAGCGAGTCTGATAATATTAGTGTTATAGTCGACTTGGTGGTAGATCTCCTTAGCTGGAGGTCGTCTAGTTAGGTACCACCGCAGTACTAGATATTCTGCCGTCAAGCAGTAGTGTGTAAACATTACCGTGTTTCGGTTTGAAGGGTACTGCAGCTAGTGAAATTACAGGGCTCTTAACACCATCGAAAGTCTCCAAGTAATGAGTGCCAAAGCAATGCCCAGGACTTTGTTTTACTATTCAAAGTTCTGTGTATCGCTGCATTGGTCATTGATAGGCGTTATCTCTTACCATCAGGAGAGCGTTTCGTTTGTCTTATTACCATTACATAAAAAAATGGAAGTAGTACGAGTATATTGTGATTGGATTAATCTCCAAAGAACGGCACTATCATCACGGTTAATACGCAAGTTTTAATGTAATGAGTTAGTTGTATTAATGTTTTAATGGATATCGTAAATATTCATAAGTTTTATTGTTTTTAACGAGTGATGTAGCTTCGATTTCATACAACTATCTTCTGTATATCTTTGTTAGATATTCAACCGCCAAGCAGTAGTGTGCAAACATTACTGTGTATCCGATTGAACGTTTCTAGAGAAATGTCTGAGGATGAGGGCCGGAATACTTCGGTAGGTACTTTGTGAGCGTTTCGAACTGTAGAAGTTGATTCGTAGGTACCAGTAGGAGAGTGACTTGCATGTCTTGTCAATAAGTTGCAATGATATGCGTAGTTATATTGAGTTGCGAAGCAATTAATGTATAATAATTGTATAGAAAAGTAGTTTGTAGCGCAGATGGCTTTATATGTGAACTGATTTAAATATATTTTTTATCATTAATGGTGATTTGTACATAGTAAATAATTATTATAATGTGATATGTATAAATAAATTATAACAAATGTAAACTGTTTTTCTTTATTCTAACACTTTAAACCTATCCTAAACGGTACCCTAAGTATTCGGTACTTAGGGTACCATACTCTGGCTGTACCTACCCCGTGGTTTCTGGGATAATAGTAACCTATGTATTAATGCAAGGTATAAGCTAATGCAAATTTATTTAATTATTTGATGATCACTGCTTAATAGTTACCACGGTCGGTTCACGCGCCGCAGGGTGTGAATTTGTATCTCCAATTATTATTATTTTCTAATTTATTCTTGTTGATGTTGAATCTCCACAATGAACTTGTGTTGCCAGTGAAAGAAAACACCGTATGTAAGCCATAATCTAGTGGTAGGGTAGTCTTTAGTACTCGGCCGACTAGCTCCCCTTCCTCATGTTGAAAATCTCCCGCCCAGCACCTAACGGGCTGTTTCACTTGAGAGCCAGTTTCATTGCAGGCTAGGTGTGTATTATCTTCGTCCACAGCGTCATTTAACATCAGGCAAGCTGTGGTCAAATGCCTAGCCTTTTAACGATAAAAAGGCTGTTGCAGCGTACAGGTATACAATACATACGATCTTTCGTATATATTATTATTATAAAGTGCGTTGTGCCTTTTGGTAACAAACACAACAAAACAATTAAACTGTAAAAAAAGATGCCGAAATAATCTTAAAGATTATAAAATACATTACAATCTTAAAAAATACATATTAGGTAAATTAGATTTAGGTATTGCATTTTATAAAAATTCATACACAAATACAATAGCAAAATAATATTTATTGAAATAAAACTTAAACCAACACAATAATGCACGATTATAAACAAAATTTAAGACTATTATTTCCTAACCGTGTATTAACGACGACAATATACACGTATAAAATGCACAAATATAAAATCAATTTTATTTAAAACGTATGATAGTGATGCAAAAATAAATAAGCACATCAAATTTACATGAATTGTGCACATAGTTTATATTTCCTATACTACATGACTGGCATACAACTAGGTATATACACGCACAAATGTTCTAGAATAATAATGAATACACAAAAACAATGAATAATGTGGCATTAGGAATGTTTCCAGTATTGTACTGGACAGTCTTTTCCTAAAACTGTTTGTACAATTGTTTTGTGCCCGTGAACGCAAATCAAATATGGAAGCATTTTTTCAAAGGAGCGAATAAGGTTAAAAACTTGAAAAAGCATTTTCTTCATTTATTTAATCTTTTCTAAATACAGTAATAAACACGCAGACGGTTCCCCTGATGAATAACGGTAGTTGCTCGCTATGAGGTCGTTCAAGTATTGCGTATTCACCAATGAGGGGTTTTTTTTGTTGGCTGACAGGCTAGGTGTTTGACCACAACTCACCTGATGTAAAGTGACGGTGTAGTCGAAGATGGTAAAACACCTAGCCTGGAATGGAACTGGCTCTGAAATGAGGCTGCCGGAACACACCGTTAGATACTTGGCGGCAGATTTTCAACTTGAGGGTGGTAGCTAGCCAGGTGAGTACTAGAAAGTACTCTACCACCACGCGTTTTCTTTCACCGGTACAGCTCAAGCTCCTTGTTGGGGTTTGAACCCACGCCCTTCGGCATGAGAACCGACCGCGCTAACAACTGAGCTATCATCGCTATTAGGGTATTTTTTTCTTTGCTGTAGTTAAAAAAACAGGGTTGGTCTAAATGATGATTAGGCCATAAATGTATGAATATTCATTCTGATTTGTATAAATGTGCACAAAATTAATATAATTCATTTTATGAGTTGCTTATTTCATTGCTTTATAGTTAACTATATTATTGCTCATGAAAATCTCTAAAGAAACTTAACAGATTTTGTAACAATTATACCAATGCTTACCCAAGTATAAGAGCCCTTTTTGTTTCTTCCGCTGATAAGGGGAAAGGAAGGTTAAGAATTACTTTTAACACACTGCTAACGTAATACTTAAACGGCCTCTATGAGTACCTCCATGAGTTGTCGATTCTTGGACAGCCTGGAATCGACTAAAGGCAATCTTTTTTTAAACGTCTCCCTCAAAAGTATTAAAGACCTTTAAGGGAAGGACATTCCCCAACATCCAACTGATATGGGACTTTTAGGGTGTAAAAATTGAGAGGTATCCAAGTGTAGGAATAACAACGAAATCGGGAGGAAAAAGCTCTTTGGAAAAGAAATGCAGAGAATGCCCATATCTCATCAGAGGCTGAGATAATTTAACTTAGTGGTAAGATTGTAATCCTCGTGCCAGAAATATTTTAATAGGGTATCTTATATATGTTTCATCTTCGACCACATCGTCGCTTACCATAAGGTGAGATAATATCCAAATGCTGAAAAATAGGTAGGTAATGCTTCCAGGTTTTATTTACGTCCAATATTTATGCCAGTAACAATCCAGTGGAAATAATATCAAATGAGATTTCTAAATATATTTTTTTACTATAATTATGTGAATCACTAGCACCAATATAATGAAACATTAAAAAATAAATAACTTGGATAACTTACAGTAGAATAACAACAAAATACAGAAAGTATAGAATTAGGTATATGCTGGAAATCTTATTAACTAAGTGTTACTATAAATTTAGGAAAAATAATTTAAAGAAATGCTCTTCATGGCTGCACTGTACTTATAATTATTGTAATCAAATCTAGACACACGGTATTGGAGCAACCATAGCATTGGTTGTATTATATTGATACAATGTTGTTTGGAATTAAGGCTTTAAACATTTCAGTTTTATAATTACGACAAAATGTCTTAGCAGCGCTTAGTTTCGTAGATCAGCGCTATAAGTATAGTAATTTATCGATTGACAAATTCGACAAAATATTTTTGTGACAAAAAGCAATCATGACATTCATAAACTATAAAACTTATTATGTCGTTGGAAAACGTAGTTTGTACTGCAAAAAAAAAACTGCACAAGCATTGCTGATGCGATAATTTTCGTTTACATAGGTACATAAAAATCACTTGGTGGTAGATCTCCTTAGCAGGTCATCTACGTAGGTATCACCGCAGTACTAGATATTTTTCCGCCAAGCAGTAGTGAGTTAACATTATTATGTTCCGGTTTGAAGGGTACTGCAGCTAGCGAAATTACAGGGCTGTTGAGACAAACCATCAAAAGTCTCAAAGTAATGAGCAGCGATGGACTTTCCTGGACTTTTTTTTGTTACTAAAAGTTCTGTGTATCGCTGCAATGGTCATGGATATATATATATATATATATATTAAAAAATATATATATATATATATATTATATATGTTATGATTTATGTAAAACTTGATATGAGTTGAATAAGACTTGATGGTTTGTAGCAACAGCCCTGTAATTTCGCTAGCTGCAGTACCTTTCAATACCGGATATACATATGTATATATAATTATATATATGTAAATACAGGTTTTTTTTTTTTTTATAGTTTTTATGAAACCAATCAGCAAACCACCACCAAACACGAATCGGTTTTTAATTCCAAACATCAATGTACAAAACAGGTAGATATCGGTTTGGGGCAAGAAGATTCAGTCTATCAAGTATATGGTGGATACTTCGTAAAGCTAACTTGTGGTTACAGACTGATATGGGAATAAAATCTATTAACCATTGACGACTAGGCGACATCAAAACACAGAATATAATTATTTTTTTACATTCGAAAGCGTTTCACACGAATTATATTTCGAGAAACGATAAAATATTTCTGTGTGAAAACTCGTTAGAACGATCCAAACATTGAGTCTCAGATTAAGACACAAATAAGAGCGTTAAAGCTATCAAAGATATCATCAAGAGAAGCTCTGTCAAAGAAAAGAGACCATTATGTATGAGATAGTCGTATCAGCAGAGCATAGAGATAATTGCCCGTGTCGTAAAAAGCTACAATATGGCATTTCAAGACCTTCGCGAGACACACCAATTGAGTATTCAAAATAGTCGTATATATATAGACCCTTCAAGACGACAGACAGACGCAGACGACTCATTTTTACATTTAACGATTACATCAAATATGTAAAACTCAAATTCAGTGTGTGAACTACTGAAAATTGTCTATGACATTTAGCTGTCATGAAATATTTTTTTTTTTTTTAAAAATGATTCGAAATATAGGAATCCGAATTATTGGTCTAAATAATGATTGATACTAAATATATATATCACTTGTATAATATAATTCTTCTATACGAGTATAATAAATCATATCTATAGTGGGGTATAATAGTATACATTATGCCACCTCAACAGCACTCAATATTTCGTGTTATAATTTGTTCAAAACATGACAGATATACATATATATACGAGTATATACGTTTTTTTTCTGAGCAGCCTTTTTTTGGACTTTGTATTGACATATTTTTATATATTAATAATAAATACAAATCAATACCTAATATGTATCTTATATAGAAACAAGCTTTTTTACAGACATATTATTATATTGTCATTTTATTATGTTGTCATGTGTTATTTGACATTTTAAATATGAATGGAAAAAAAAAACTTTTGTGTTATCAATATAAGTATAGCTGTCATGTTTATTTATAAATATTTAGCACGATACATTAATTCAATGATAAAACAGAAATAATTACAATTTTGATACCTGTTCATCTAGCGGTGAATCTCAAAAAAGGAACCTAAGGACTTTTTAAATGTTCTTCGTCATACTTGAAGATATTTATAAGAATTTCCACTTGAAAAAACAGGTAATAGGCGAATCAGATAACCGAGGCATGAATAAGATGCCTTTTCGTAGACGATCTATGTTAAAATAAGCGTCTTTTGAAATCCAAGTTTCGAGGTACAAAACTACTTCTTCATATTCTTGAGGCGTCGTGAATCTCTCCAGTTCTCGCGAAAGTCTGTAGCAGGCTTTATCATTAAGCTGTACTAAACAAGAGCCCGCATTAATTCATGGAGAAGTTCTGAGTAAAGTCGTACTCGATGGTGGGGATGACAGTTTGCACGAACTTGAGGAACACGATGAGATACGAATGCACACCCATCTCGCCGCCGCTCTCTGTCACCGTTTCTATTATCTTCTTCATCACCTCCGCGTGCCTTTAAACGAAAGTTATATTCCTTATTTAATTACATGTGTAAAATAAAGCCTTTTTAAACAAAAAGTAAAAATATAAAATAAAAACAGTCAAGTGCGAGTCAAACAAGCGTAGGACGTATTCGTGTCTAAAACAAATCTTATCTCGTATCAATTTCATTGATTTCAATAGTAACAATCGTAAGAGTATTATAACATCTGTGTAGCGTGAATTCTGTGAAAATTTGAACCATTTATCAAAATTAGCAATTAAATGTCGTTCGTTCGGACGGACAGACATAACCTTACTAATAAGGCATGAAACCATGTGTTGATGTATACTTAATTTGTCAAAATATGAATAGTTTAGGAGATATATGGGACCAAATGGACACGCCACAATTATCATAGGCATGAAGCGTCGATATTGCATTATGGTAGCATGTTTTGGGGCAACTCTACAGACAGACTTAAAGTATTTAAAGCGCAAGATGTATACGAGCAATTCGTGGCCTCAAAAAAAGGAAATCATGTAAAAAAAAAAAAACTGTTTACTAGACTTAAAATACTAAACATGCCTTCCCTATACACAAGCGAAATCGCTGCTTTTGTTAAAGCTAATCCTGATCTGTTCAATATGTGGCCAGAGAGTTGTATATATGGGGGTAAACTGTATAGCTTGGCACCTAGAACTACGTTCTTAAATAAAAGTTTGTTCTGCATGACATTTAAAAGGTACCCAGGGATATAAGAAGATTACATTACATTAAGTACAGAACAGACAGAAGGTACAATACAAGCACTGCTTAGTGTAGATTCTGTGTGCCAACAATAATCTAATACCTTCAAACGAGCAATTCTTGTATATATATTCTGAATCTCGAAAACGGCTCCAACGATTTTAATGAAATTTAGTATGCAGGGGGTATCGGGGGCGATACATCGATCTAGCTAAGTTTCATTTTCAGAAAACGTCGTTTATCTATGTTTTCAGCCGAGCAAAGCTCGGTCAACCAGGTACTAATTGTTACTAAGCGAATACTAATGTAAATTTAAAGAAAATTAACCTATGTAAAGAAGTATGCAAATAAAGAATTTATTATTTATTTATTATTTGCGTATGCTGTAAAGTTACTCTCGTAGACAGTAGTCGCTGTAAGAGACTGACCGGCACGGGTGCACGGAGGCCATGGAGGGTCCGGAGAGGTGCGGGTGCGACTCCATCGTCACCGTCTTCTTGGCGTGGTCCTGCGACACGTCCTCGTACATCTGCTCCACGCTCAGCAACGTGCGGTTCTGGCTCTGTATAAATAAGCACTTATAAATAGAATAATGTAAGTTATGGCAGTTTTATTCATATTCATATTCTTAAGTTTTACTTAAATGGAATTAATCTATGATGATCAAGTCGATTATCGAGTATAGCTTTAGTCACTTCAAATAATCCAAGCAGAGTACGAAGGATGGGTCGCTGTGTGACTCGCGCGGTTGATGCGCGACCGTAGCCGCGAGTAAATAAGGCTTTTATAAGAAATACGGACATGTGTCTAAACCTCGTCAGGTTCTATAGTAAAGATACGGCAGCCTCATTTGAGAGCCATTACCATTACAGGCTAGGTGTGTTTATCGTCTTCGACGTCACCAGGACAACTCTTTATGTGACGATTAATATCTGTTCTGTGTATATTTACAAAAAAAATATTAATTTATTCAATCAGTTATTTGGTCCCCATAGTACAAGCTTTGCTTTGCTAGAGGGCGCTATGTGAAATGTCCAACGTTATTTTAACATCAGGTGAACTGTGGTCAAATATATAGCCCGTCAACCATTAAAAAAAAACTTATGTATTTACAATATGTAATTTGTCAGGGAAGTATAGTAATAATTACGCTGATTACTGTATATAAGTTATAACTTTTACTATATCACTGATCCAGTAATCATGTCAAAAAAACCGGCCAAGTGCGAATCGGACTCGCGCACCGAGGGTTCCGTACAAACCTGTAGATATATAAGTAAAAGTTATGTTTTTTTTAATGGTAATTTATGTTTTTCGCAAATTTTCCTTTATCTGTGCTATAAGACTGCTTCATACCAAATTTCAAGATTCTGGGTTTACGGGAAGTACCCTGTAGGTTTTGATTCCCTTGCGAGTGAAGTTGCAGCATAAACGGCTGTATCTTTTGATGGCGTTGGCTTATAAGTTTATTTTTTTCACAGTTCTAAGGGACAGTAGACCTGAGTATTTGATATGAATTTCAGCTTGATACCTTTACGCGTTCCTGAGAAAAAGGGTCTTGACAGACAGACGGACGGACAACAAAGTGACCCTATAAGGGTTCCGTTTTTTCCTTTTGAGGTACGGAACCCTAAAAAACAGCTGATGTTCATGCAGAGATAGTTTCGGGGTTGACGTTAAAACTGCTGCAAGACGTCGTACTAAAAAAATACATTCGCAAACCCCCATAAAGAAGGTTACGTACCTCGTCGTATCCAATAAGCCAGAGGCGCGGCGTCTGGTAGTACTTGTCGTAAGTGATGTGCAGGTCGTAAGTGCGCGTGCGCACGATCTCGTCGCCCTCGCCCGCCTGGGCCTTCCCGCCCGCCGCCGGCTTCGCCTCCTTGCTCGGCGCTAGCGCTGTCGACTAGAAACAACACCGACAACTTATAACTATACTAGCTGTGCCCCGCGGTTTCACCCGCGCTAGATGCCTACGTCATAGTAGCTTTATGCATGAAAAGTCTCAGCCCGATCGGTTTGAAATTGACAAAGTTTCATACAAACTTTCATCCCCTATTTTATCCCCTGGGGGTAGAATTAATCAAAATCCTTTCTCAGCGGATGCCTACGTCATAACATCTACCTGCATGCCAAATTTCAGTCCGACCCGTCCAGTGGTTTGGATTGTGCGTTGATAGATCACTATGTCAGTTAGTCAGTCACCTTTGAGTTATATATATTTAGATATATATTTATACCGACTAAAAGTTTGTAATAATGTACTATCTAATATGAGTAATTTGATATTGTAACTCGATACCGCTTCACACACATATACTCAGAATTGTATTAAACCAAATATATTTATATAACCGGGTGCTGCTGGCGGGTCGCTGGTCTGTTCACGATATGCACACAAAATTAGTAATATATTGCCTTACCTCTCCCTATATTGCGTATAGTTTAAGTTTTTAAGTTTATTTAAAGTAAAAAAAAATATTAAATTGATAAAGGTCATGAACCCTGGTGTCTGTGGAGACGAAAGAAAAACACAAATAAAAAACCAACTATGGTAGGTATGTACATTGTACACAGTACACTGTTTATAAAGTTTAAGGAAAGTATTATCTGTTTTTCTTTAAACTAGCACAGAATAGCAACACAGAACTTATTTCCAGGGAAATTCAGCAAAATGGCACAGACCCAATCAACAATTTCGACAATGAGAGGCTTCTTTGCGCATTTTATTTTTTAACAAATATTTAGCAATTATGTCAGGAGAGCTAAGAACATTTAGTGTTTGTTACCTTGATATACAGCGAGACAATTAATATCATAAATAAAATAAAAATGTTATATGATATCCCTTATTTAAAAGGTCACAGACGCAGCCAGCACAGCCACTGATAATGCAATTAATTTACGATACAATGAATAGGTATTGAATCCAAATAAACTGATAAAATAATTAAATAGAGGGAATACATACAATACCAACACAAAGCATTACTTTTACATTCTGAGTCAGCCCTGTTTTTGTAAAATGGCCAACTGCTTGGTCTCATCTCATTGTGAGAAGGATAAAATCATAGTCCAACATGCTGGCCAAGAGCGGGTTGGCAGTTGGTTCACGCCTCTTCAAGAACTTTTATTAAATTAAAGACCTCTCATACATGTAGGTTTCCACACTATGTTTTCCTTCACCGTTTGAAGTTATCAGCAATATGCACATAACATGAAAATAGAAGTTAGTCTTACACCTCACCACATATCACCAAGGGGGGAGTTAAAAGTGCTAAAACACATCATGTGATTAATGGAAGGCCCAAATTTTTATTTTTATTACAATTTAACATTTTAACTCTTTTATGCTTTTAGTCATACAACTAAATAACCATAATTTCAAACAGAGTTTGTACAATAGATTAATAGTGGAAAACGAATCTTACCGGATCTACTTCATCCAGCAAACCGGACTCCTGGAACTGTTCCATATCTTCGGCTTCTCCATCATCTTCCTCGTCGTCATCATCATCATCTTTGTCCGCTACACCCTCGTCATCGCTGTCGCCCGTATCGGCAGCTTCCAGCGTCATTTCACATACCTAAACGAGCCAATTAAAATAATTTGTATTTTTTTTTTCTGGATTGACTTGCAGAACTTTTGTAAGCAAAAACTTGTGATATGGAAACATATTTTCTGGTTTGATTACTCTACTGTTAGCCATTTTACTAATGGCTAAACTGTGGGATTTGCAATTA
This sequence comes from Biston stratarius, assembly GCA_950106695.1. Classification (NCBI taxonomy): domain Eukaryota; kingdom Metazoa; phylum Arthropoda; class Insecta; order Lepidoptera; family Geometridae; genus Biston; species Biston stratarius. Next base: position 9,563,796 of record OX467115.1, on the reverse strand, counting down.
TGCTGTCAGTATTCCTTGTTTTTTTTTTGTCTGACTGGCTAGGTGTTTGACCACAGCTCACCTGATGTTAAGTGACGGTGCGGTCGACGATGGTAAAGCACACCTAGTCTCGAATGGAACTGGCTCTCAAGTGAGGCTGCTGGAACACACCGTTAGATGCTTGGTGGCAGATTTTCAACTTGGGGGTGGTAGCTAGCCAGCCGAGTACTAGAAAGTACCCTACCACCACGCTATGGTTTCCTCACGATGTTTTCCTTCACCGGCAGCTCAAGCTCATTGTTGGGGTTTAAACCCATGACCTTCGGCATGCGAACCTATCGCGCTAACCACTGAGCCATCATCGCTACAAAATATATATAGGTACATGTAGTATCATATAGATAGAGATAGATAATATATATATATATATAGTTATATAAAGTTACAAGTGAATCAGTTTCTTCTAGATAAATTGGCAGCATCTTTACTAAAATCATGCATGATGACAGTTAAATGCACGCCTATATACATAGTAATAGTCTTCAAAATTAAATCCTGATATGAATTTATGGTCAATAATCTGAAATTTTGCTTACCTTTTCTTCTACAGTGGGTAAGCCAGCGTTGTCATAGTGGTGTGTGTCGACCCAGCCTCCATCTGCATCATGCTCATCTTCTATAATCTTCTCTTTATCCTCGCAGTATTCAATCTAAGACATCAAAGAAACAGACTTTAGACCAATGTGTTTTTATTTACTACAGGTTACCTGATGTAAGTGACAGTGTGGTTGAAGATTATAAGAACAGCTGGCTTGGAATAGAACTGTGCTCATTATAAATAAAAACTTTATTATTTCTGTTAATTAAATAAATAAAAGGGCTCTACTAATTATTTAATAAAAATTGTATGGAGCTGTCTTCTTCAATTTATTATATAATTTTTGTTTCTCTCTATGTCAGCATCTATATATCTTTGACTTCATCCGATTTTGATAAATATTCCATCGGTAGCAATATTACTCAGTATTCAATGACCAATAATAATTATCCACAATATTGACTCGGCTGACATGTAAATTATTGTATTGTTAATTTATATGTATACCGATCTACTTTTATCCTTGAATATGTCAGAACAATAAATTCGAATTTGTAGCTTTTATTGCTCTTGACTGAATATTTGATTATAATGTATGCCATCTTAGCCTGTAACTGATGCGGCACTAACTTAACATTTTGTAATTTCCTAATTTAGTGTACTGTGTTGGCAGACTTTACAAATAAATAAAATATAAAGTTAAATAACAAAGAAAAAGACTAATTTAGCATATTATAACAAAGAAAATATTGTTTGCTTTTGACAGAGACCTGTAGGATTATATGTATAACAACATATTTTATATTGACACTAGCTGTGCCCCGCGGTTTCACCCGCGCTATATGCCTACGTCATAGTAGCTTTATGCATGCAGTCTCAGCGCGATCGGTTTAAAATTGACAAAGTTTCATTCCCTATTTTTATCCCCTTGGGGATAGAATTAATCAAAATCCTTTCTTAGTGGATGCCTACGTCATAACATCTACCTGCATGCCAAATTTCAGCTCGATCCGTCCAGTGGTTTGGGCTGTGCGTTGATAGATCACTATGTCAGTCAGTCAGTCAGGCAGTCAGTCAGTCAGTCACCTTTGAGTTATATATATTTAGAGATGTTTGTATACTTTGACATTTTGTTTTTATTCATTGACATGTAATCAGTGTTCTAAAACTCTTAAATGATATAACCGAATTGACTTGTAATCAATAAAATATTTGTATATGTATATTTAGCATTTTATTTTTGGTAAATAAATCTATGCTATAAAATGGTTTGCTAATTATTTTAATAATTGAAATTTGCTCAGCTTACCTAAAATAATATTAAGTACCTATATTATTTTTGGTATCTATATGTAGTATTACTTACTTGTTTACATCTTCTATAGCATGGTACATTCCTTGTGATGAGAAACTGCTTGTCTGCAGGCAGGTACGGTCGAATCTTAGCATCCTCACCCTTGGCCCACTGCCACGTTGGGCAGTGGTGTACCAGGTGGTCACCTGCTGCCACAAACTCCTCTGGAGTGAGCACACCAGTCTCTTGAAATTTAGATTCCTAGAATAAAAACAGAGGCACTGAATTTTATAAATTCATCTTTGGATTTGTTTAGTTAATATTTGGTATTGATTTGGTCACATACAGGTGGGAAATTTTGGCTTCGATCTGATGTAGTATATTTGGAAGAATGTAAAGCACTGTCCATAAAGAAGAGGTACCAAGAATTCCTTTTAAATCATATTGTAATTAAAGCGCAGAGGGAATATTATCTGACAGGAAAAAGGTCAGCAGATATACTGTTAAACAATGGTAGGTAATACAAAACAAATTCGGCTACATGAAGTGATAACAAATTATTGTTTTAGCACAATGAATATTGTACATACCTTGAGGACCGGTGTTAAATATCCGGCCACACCGAGGGCAGTACCTTTCACCGTGTTGATTACGCTTTGCATTGTGAAATATTATTCTGATACAATGGTGTCCTTTTAAAGTTAATTTGAAAATCTTCCAAAAAACTAAATAAATAGCAAAATGTTACCGCTGTACGACCGCCGACTTTGGGAACCTATAATGATGATGATCTGAAAGTTTGACTTTGACTTTATCACGCTTTGACATTGATAACAGCGCAAATTTTGTTGTTTATTTTTTTTTGCATAATACTTTATGGATTCTACCATGAATTGCTTGACAGTCAAACAATTCATGTTCCAAGGGTCTCATGATAAAACCCAGACAATCAAGTATTAGTCATAATTAAAGTTAAATAAAATAAACGTGACACGTCTGCCGAATGCCAGCGGCGTTATGGGCGAAAACCACCACCGACTGGGTCCCGGAGGTTAAACAGCCACCAGGCCGGCCTAGAAGACGGTGGAGAGATGAGCTTGATGCTCAATAGCACCAAATAGACAGGTATGGAAAGAAGGAAGAGAGGCCTTTGCCCAGCAGTGGGACAAAACAGGTTAAAATAATAATAACAGTGAAATCCAAACTATAGCAGCAGCGTCTTTATTAAAAACTTTGCCAGAGATTTAGACACGACACGAAAAGACATTTCTGCGTATTTCAACCTGGCTCATACTAGCATATGTGAATTGACACATAATAAATAAGTTATCATGCCACACTTTGCGTTAAAATTTTATTACGTGACAAAAACTAAAATATGTTTAAAAACTTTTTACTGGCAAAAGCGGGCAAAATACACAAAGTAGAATGTCATACATAAAGAAAAAAAATACACTTTTTTCCATATCAAGTATTTTGTATTTCCATTCCATCTTCGGTAAAAAAAATTGATTTGTCAAATAAGTTGATACACTGTACTTTAGCAGACTCAGATAAGTTTAGACTATAGATAAAACGTCTTTCCCTTTTTCTACGACCATGGAAGATGTCCTGGATGAAGTGGTATCATCGGAAGATTTGCAAGTAATATATTTTTTTTATGCAAGAAATGTGCAATGTTATTATGAGTCACACTGTGCTTTGTGCTGATGTATGTATTTACGCTTTTGTTATGTAGAAGTTCGAGAGAGTGTTCCATGAGCAACTGCATCAGGGTAACGTGTCACATAAGGCGCAGTTTGAGTATGCCTGGTGCTTGGTCAGAAGTAAATACCCGACAGACATCAGAAAGGTTTGTAGTCCCTAACAGCATACTCTCCCTTTAATTGCTGATTGCAAACACTCCGTTCAAAGATTAAACTACTTTTACTAAATGATTGATTTTTTGTTATAAGACTCGATAACTAAAAACCTAATAAAATATGTTAGTACTTTGTACCGATGATTGCTCAGTGGTTAGTGCGGTCGGTTCACACGCCAAAAGGTGAGGGACCATAGCTTGGTGGTAAGGTACTTTCTAGTACTTGACTGGCTAGCCACTATCCTTAAGTTGAAAATCTGCCATCATGTACCTAACAATGTCTTCTGGTGAAAGCACTTTTAAGAGTGTGTTCCGGCAGCCACACTGGAGAACCAGTTCCATTCCAGGCTAGATGTCTTTGACCACTCCATCACTTAACATCAGATGAGCTGTGGTTAAGCAGCTAGCATGTAAACTTAAAAAAGACTGCATCACTAAATAGAAACCACATTTTATTTTTTAAATAATAGACTTTATGTTATTTCAGGGTATCCTGCTACTGAAGGAATTGTTCAGCTCTCACCCAGAAGGCAAAAGAGACTACCTTTTCTACCTTGCTATTGGCAATGCGAGAATTAAGGAGTATAATAAAGCTCTACACTATGTCAAATCATTCTTGGAAATTGAGCCAGCTAACCAACAAGTTTTAGCTTTGGAGGTAATTTTATTTTTATGGGGCTATTCTAGTATTATAAAATTATTAATATTCAATATCTCCCTGTCAGTGAAAGTAAGTTAACCTTGCACCCATTTAATACACTTACATAAACATCAGTGTAAAATGATAAAATTAAATACCTAAATAGCAAAGATTGAAAGAAGACCTCCATTGATGCTTACATAATATTTGAAAGGCCACATTATTAAGAATTTAAATACTGCTCACTGTTTTTACATAGGTCTAGTACCTTACTATGCACTGTTTGTATAGTATGTATAACAGCAAAATGTCTTAAAATCTATTAAAAAGCCAAGAATGATTAGTTTGCTGTTGGAAAGTCCGCCGTGGTGCCGGCGTAAGAATAGAACCCCACCCTCTCTACCCGTGGTTGCCATAAGAGTTGGCTAAGGGATGTAATCCTGAAGATGGGCAGCAGCGTCTTCCTTGAACAATCACACCTAACTGCGCTCCCCAACCCACCTGCCAAGCGTGGCGAGTATTGGCAAAACTCTAGGGGATCTAAATGTTGCTCGTAGGATTATTTGCATTTTAACATTTAGTACTTAGTGTGGTAGGATCACATGCCGGTGGGTATGGGTTTTCCTCCTAACAATGACCTTTAGGTCACGAAAACATGGTGAGGAAACCATAGCATGGTGGTGGTGTATTACTAGTACTCGGCTGGCTAGCTATTCTCTCAATTAAGAGCCAGTTCCCATTCTAGACTAGATGTTTACCAATTTCGACCAAAGCATCACTTAACGTCAGGTGTGCTGTGGTCAAACACCTTCATCAGTGAAAAAAAATGTATGTAACTTATCAACATGATTTTTGATGGCAAGTAGATACTTAGCTCATGTTAAATACTTTTTCAAACAAAACAAAACAAAAAATAACAAAATCAGTCTAAGGCTTGAAAAATAAATATAAGTATAAATGTAATGTATAAGTGTATCGTTAGTCATTCTAATAATTCATCAGTTGACATGTATAGCTACCTCGGTGTGCGCTTACCAGAGGTTCACAAAAGAGGCGCCTCCCTTTTTGAGGGATAGGAGCTAGGTGAAAGACAGCTAGCAGTATTCATTCCTTCGGTAGTTTCTTAGCTTGATGGTTGTGATCCTGGAAAGTGGAAGAATATACTTGTAATTAATATTAATTTGTGAGGTAGTTTTGTTACAATAGTTTATAAACAACTACTCTACAAAAATAGACATACTATCTTTTACTTATTTTATGCATGTTTATCAGTGAAATAATACTCTGTTACCAAGTAGCTAGAGATAAAGATTTGATAACTGTGGCAGAGGTATACCTAAAGTTAAATTCAACTACTATCGGATTTTCCTTGTTACTTATAACGATAACTACTTACTTAGTATCTAGTTGTAATGGGTTTTCCCAAAAACATTTATTTACCATTAGACTGAAAACCTACATTTTAATGACTAATGATATTCAACAACTGAATCTAGACAAACTTATAAATATATGAGAATATTACTAAAGGTTAGGGTATTATTTTAACACTCAGATAGATAAAAAAAAAAAAAAAAAAAATTGGTAGAAATAAAACAAAACAAAATTAAATGATATACAGACAAGAACCTTCAGAACTTGTCATAAATGGTGGTCTTATAGCCAACTATAAAATAGAACAAAACAAAAAATATGACTAGAGGTGCCACAAACACTTGGAGAAGAATGTAAAGTAAATACATTAAACACTAGCTGTATTTTATGGTTTCAACCATGTGGACAAGATTCAAGAACTGTTTATTTCTCAAATTATTATTTAAAGTAACACATATTTATTACTCACATTTGATTAGGTCGGATACTCGAACTATACTTACGGTCACATTCGGTGCTGTTTTTCAAGGAGACGAAGTAGAGTACGACACGCCTGGCCCCACATACCACACACACAAACACCACACACTCAAACGAACAAACGGTTTTTTTTTTTCAAAAAAATTATAGCCTTTAGTTGTTACTCAGGATTACTTACATATCTAAGAATTCTATAAATCCAATTCTGTTCATTTAAAAGTAATGGTGAAATAAAGATACTAACATACAAAATATTACCTTTCTTTTTTTGCAGTTGTGTAAAAAGCACACAAAACAATCATGCAGTTCCAATTTTTAAAGTATACTTTTTTTTTTTTTTTTTTTTTTTTTTTTTTTTTTTTTTTTTTTTTTATATCTGACTGGCTTGGTGTTTTGACCACAACTCACCTGATGTTAAGTAACGGTGTGGTCGAAGATGGTAAAGCACACCTAGCCTGGAATGGACTTACTTAGGACTACTTGAAAGTAGTCCTAAGTATGCATACCATGCAATACATTGTAATGATATGAGTGGAATACAGAACCTTTTTGTGGTAAAAATAACGTTTATCACAGCATAAAACACTTATTTAAAATGTTTTCAGCGTCAAATCAACAAGCGCATGGAGAAAGAAGGACTGATCGGCATGGCGGTGGCGGGCGGCGCCGTGCTTGCTCTCGGCGGCATCGTGGGCCTCGGCATCGCGCTCGCTTCTAAAAAATAGCACATGGGCCTCCTGTGAGTACTCGTATATCTTTCTACTATTTTGTAGCGATGGTAGCTCAGTGGTTAGCGCGCTCGGTTCACGCGCCGTTCAAAAATGGTAGGGTACTTTCTAGTTCTCGTCTGGCTAGCTACCAAGTTGAAAATCTGACGCCAATCGCCTAATAGTGTGTTCCGATAACCTCACTTGAGAGCTAGTTCCATTCCAGGCTAGGTGTTATTACCATCTGCGACCACACCGTTACTTAACATCAGGTGAGCTGTAGCCAAACATCTAGCCTGACAACCATAAAAAAAGATGTTTCTCATGATGTTTTCCTTCACCGGCAGTTCAAGCTCAGTGCTTGTAGCGATGATAGCTTAGTGGTTAGCGCGGTCGTTTCGCATGCCCAAGGGCGTGGGTTCAAACCCCAACAATGAGCTGTGAGTACTCGTATATCTTTCTACTATTTTGTAGCGATGGTAGCTCAGTGGTTAGCGCGCTCGGTTCACGCGCCGTTCAAAAATGGTAGGGTACTTTCTAGTTCTCGTCTGGCTAGCTACCAAGTTGAAAATCTGACGCCAATCGCCTAATAGTGTGTTCCGATAACCTCACTTGAGAGCTAGTTCCATTCCAGGCTAGGTGTGCTTTACCATCTTCGACCACACCGTCACTTAACATCAGGTGAGCTGTGGTCAAAACACCTAGCCTGTCGGCCATAAAAAAAAAGCTCATTGTAGGGATTTGAACCCACGCCCTTCGGCGTGTGAACCGGCCGCCCTAACCACTGGGTTATCATCGTTACAAAATGATCACTTGTATACAACAGAGAATGTGTATTAACTATGTTCGGTGGATAGTGAGTATTGTTCCGCGCTTTGAGTCGTGCGTCACAGATTAAACAATAGGCATATTTTTTAATCAACGCTCGTCTGGCGTTTACTACAATCAGCGCGCATTATCAATATTATTTACCGATTTTCTTAATAGAACTTACATTTAGAATTCATTTAGAATACACAAACTCGTTTTAGAGAACAAAAGTAACCTTTGATCGTCTTTTAAGTGATTTCCATTTTCATTATTCGGCCATTTAGTTGTAAAGAAGTAACAAACAGACAGAGTTACTTTCGTTTTTAATGTATTAGTTAGGATAAGGCTGTACTAGTGTATAGTTAGACATACAAAATTTGGTATAATTTATTTGGCGGTACACCTCCTGAGCAGGAGGTCGTCTAGGTAGGTATCAAGGAAGTACTAAATATTGTGCCACCAAGCAGTAGTGTGTAAACATTACTGTGTTGCGATTTGAACGGTGCTGCAGCTAGCAAACTTACAGGGCTGTTAAGACTAACCATCGAAAGTCTCAAAGTAATGAGCGTCAAAGCAGCAATGGACTTTGTTTAGCTACTCAAACTTGAAACCAACCAACCAACCAACTCAAAATGAAACCTAGCTAGATCGATTTATCGCCCCCGAAACCCCCTGCATACTAAATTTCATGAAAATCGTTGGAGCCGTTTCCGAGATTCAGATTATATATATATATATATATATATATATATATTATTTTACTCGTTTAAAGGTATTAGATAGATTTAATAAAAAATGTGCCCTTATTAAAACAGTTATTATGTTTATCGCCGGGTTTTAATCGCGCACCAAAATACTATGAAATTAGTTTTTTACCTCGAGGTTACGGCCATGTTGCAATAACCACGGTCACGAGTTGACTGGAGAGCGCGGGTCGTCTCGATGAAAAAAAAAAAACAATTTCATAGTATTTTATGCGCGATTAAGACCCGTTGATAAACACAAGTAACAAAAGTTTTAAAAAAAAATTGCAAACAAATGTATTTCACCTGTTATCCAGAGAAAACCAAAAATATTAATATTTGTATCTATGGTGTAATAAATTTCTAATACTAACTTCTTTCAAATCCATTGAATCGTTAAGTTAAGAAGTACATCCACAGACAAACATCTTTACATTCACTCTGACAAACTTTCTTTAGTGTGATTAACTTGTGCCTGTGATAAAATTACAGTGGTTTAGTTTGTCTGTAAGTATAATATTTTTATGATAGAACCTACAATGAAAGGTTTTTATCTATTGTTGCAGAATGAGCGCTCTATCGTGCGTTCATTATCTTCTCACTAAGAAGAAACAAATTAAAAAGGATTGAGAAGGAGTTACCAAATGACACTTCTTTAATATCATCCACTAAAAGATGTAAACTTTTTCACTGGAGCTTTAGATGTTACCTTTTTTGTACAAAAATATCTAAATACAATTAACTCTTCTTCCACGCTTCTAGTTAAAACAAGACTTTTTGTGTCCTAAAGTAGGTATATATAGATTATATTCATAAGAGTAAATATATGTATAATATAGCACGTAGTTAGATGGTATATTTGTGTGATAAAATTGTGTAATATATTTATTACTTTAGTTTTAGGCATTATCATTGTAAGAAATATTAATATATAAAAAAGAAGTCGATTTGATTTTACAAATAAATACCTGCTTAGTTTTCAACATTATTATTATTTCTTATTTCATTATTATATCCTGTAAAATTGTATTTTCTTAAAATATTCTTTGTTTGAGCTAAAAATTGAATTTATCTGCTTTTCAATACAAAATAAATATATTGTTGCACGAATTTATTTTTACATTCATCTGTTTTATTACTGTAGCCTAAGGTTTTACTAGATTATTTTTAAAATTACTGAAAGTATGTAATGCGTAAATAGATATTCGCTACCATTCGGCCTGCCAAGCACATCCATACGTTGTCCATTCGTTGTAGCGATGATAGCTTCGTGGTTAGCACGGTCGGTTCGCACGCCGAAGGGCGTGGGTTCAAAACCCAACAATGAGCTTGAGCTGCCGGTGAAGGAAAACATCGTGAGGAAACCATGGCGTGGTGGTAGGGTACTTTTTAGTACTTGGCTGACTAGCTACCACCTTCAAGTCCAAAATCTGCCGCCAAGCATCTAACGGTGTGTTCCGGCAGTCTCACTTGAGAGCCAGTTCCATTCCAGGCTAGGTGTACTTTACCATCTTCGACTACACCGTCACTTAACATCAGGTGAGCTGTGGTCAAACACCTAGCCTGTCAGTCATTAAAAAAAAAATTCATTGCTGGAAACAGTATCCAAAGCAGCGTTAGAAGAATCATATCATATTTGGTCGGGCAGGGGTGAGCAATAAAGGTCCATAGCACACATATCAACTTGGAAAGGGATCGTCACCGTATCAACTCGAGCCTTTTTGATTGAACTGGTGCCAAATAGCCGTCAACCAGCGGTCGGCGAGCTGTAACCGCGGCGTCGCCTACCCGTAGCGGAGTCGATTCCCGGAGCTGCTGATCAACTTTAGTGTTAGGTTAACGTCGAGGCGAAAGACGATACGGTGACAATACCTTTCCGGGTTGATATATGTGCTATGACATTAATATGTATTTGTCCTTCAACTCGCACCTCAAAAGTCGAGATTCTCAAATGCCCTAGACTTTGTTTTGCTACTCAAGGCTAATGTGCTCGTTGTAATAGTAATGGGCATGCGTTATTTCTTACCGCCAGGAGAGTGTCTCGTTCGTCCCATTTTACATTAATAAAAGCCTGGCCCTGACATTATTACCAATTATATTATTATTATCGCAGTGACACTATTAAATTATGTTAACAAGTTTCGTCTAGTGCAGAGATAGGTAACCTTTTGAGACGGAAGAGCCAAACGTTAAAGGTTAAAAGTTTTCAAAGAGCCACTAAAAAATTTCGTTTCACTATTATAGTACACAAATGTTTTTAGTACAAAATGAACTAAATGTATACGTGAAGAATAGCGACGAATTGTCAGTATCGATAAAGGAATCGATGACCACGACCATTCTGCCATGAGTGCAAGTAGTAAGAAAGTAGAAGAAACGAAAGAGACAGAAGTAAGAACCTTAAAGTATTTTAGCTAGAATTATAAAATAATTGGAAGTGACTGAGATATAGACATAGTACTCACTTATAGGTTATGATCTTAAAATAATAGAGATTTTGCGTTTAGAAATGGAGAGCAGTTACATTACATTTAAAAAGCCGCATGCGGCTCGCGGGCCGCAGGTTGCCGACCCCTGGACTAGAGTCATCATTCGAGTGGGTTCTTTGTCGAAAGAAATAAAACTAGTAAAGTTTCAAAACAATTATTTTATTATTGTTGTATAATAGTAATGTATGAAGCGGCGTATCCAGTAAGTACACTAGCAAATGGCAGGCGCAGACACTTGAGATACAAATAAATAAGATAAAATACATTCCCAGTGTAATTGGTAGAAAGTACAAACCCATAGGTAATAGTTGATCACTGGTACATAATAACTTTGAATTTCTGTAAGTACATTGCATGAATGAAACCTGCGTATTATCTAGGTACCTACTCTATTTTATCCTTTCTTCAATAGTGGGGTTGACTGGTAGAAATCAATAAATATCCTAGGATATTTCACACAGCGCCATCTAGTCCCAAATTCAGCAAAGCTTGTACTATGGAAACCAGATAACTGAATACATATATACTTTTTGTTGTAAATACATACAGACATCCAGGCATAAAACAAACATTTATGCTCGTTACACAAACGTTTGTCTTGAGTGGGAATCGAACCCACGCCCTACAGCTCTTGAAGCAGATACACTACCAAATGAGCAAACAGGGCTGTCCAGTCAAATCTTTTAATATTAAGATATAACAGGACAAATATACGAGATAAATACAGAACCTTTTCTTTTTTATAATCCAATCAAATCTTCTAATTTATTGATAGTGTATTAAAAATAATAGGATTGCATAAAGATGGATAGAAGTTTAAAAACAATCCAAATATCAAGTAAACCGTCTTAGTCTGATCAAAAATTACTTAAAAGCCTTCTTTAAGGATTGTTATTCTTAAGAGAGATTTAACGGTACAATATAGAACTCTGTGCGAGAGACAATATTGGAGAGAAGTAAAGAATAAATATAACAAGTTGATGCGATCTACAGGTCTCTATCAAGCATCGAAATTTATAGAGTTTGTAATAGTATGAATGGTATTATTCAACTTTATCATGTTCTAGTGATCGCCTATACCTAGAAGATGTGATAAAATATGGCAAGACTTTAGCAACAGTCGTAAACGGGTCTAAGAACAAATTAAAAAAAAAGTCTTATACGGGGAGTTTTGGCGGGAAAGAGTCATGTCGCTCCATTGTATTTTTATCCAAAACTTGTGTTATTCGTAGAAATAAAAATAGTGGTATTTTATTCATAAAGTACGGAATTACAATCCCGAGAGTGGGAAATGTGGTGAAACATGACTATTCGTGTTGCTTCCAAAACTCCGTCGGAGCTTGTAGTAAAGTTAATACTTTACTAAGGCATGACAGGACTCGACCGGCACAGACTGGACTTCGACTGTCACTTAAGATGTTAGACATAAATAGCAAAAACCGAAGTACAGAATATGTAAGGCATTAAGGACTTCGTATCCATTTGCCGATGAATTATAAAAAAAGTCGTATACGGTAGTTCCATCACATACAAAAGGGGTAAACACAAAGAAAAGTCTATTACTTTAAAATGGTATACTCATAACAATGCGTAAGTTTAGTATTTATCGATTGACAAATATGATAACGATTGAAGAAATCGGTTTTATATGCATGAAAACATTTTATCGATAAGTTTTTCCAATTTGAATGTTAAATTTGTCAATCGTTATATCGTACTCAAAACTTGCACAAAAATTATTTCACCTGATGAAAATATAGGTGTCCAATAAGTTTTTAAGTATACCCGTGTGTATTTAAATTCAATCGTGTTCATAAATTAATCTTAGATTATACTTTGTGCTTTCTACAATATATATATAAGTATATATGCGGTTTTTTGATGTCCTGCTTCTTATTTTAGGAATTTGAACCTTTAATATCTCTTTACTTTGTCTTATGTACTGTTATATCTGAGAGATTTGCTTGCCAAATGGATAATATGAGTTTAGCGCAGCGCCTATCCGAAAGCAAAATCAATATTACAGACACAAGAACATAAACTAAAAAGTTTTACATGAAACATCATGCTAATGAGGTAAAATTGTTTAATAAAACAAAGAAAAAACTAATATCGAACTTCGAAAGTTCATAAGGTAACTAAACGTAAGTACCTATTATACATTAGAGAGCATAATCGTCGACTTAAAGTCCTAGTTATAATATTTCATTCACTGGTATACATATAATATTCTGTAATGGATATACATAATATATAAATCAACAACTGTACAACGGGCAACGCTCCAGGTTCAAACTGTGATGACAGAGTCGTAACAAGAAAAGGAACGACATTCATCTCTAATTCGTGGTGGCATGTATTGAAAAAATATATAATTATTTGTAAAATATTATCTTATTTATATATTTTGGTAACTGCCTATTGTAATGTCATGTAGTGTGCATCAATATCTATCATCTAAAAATAACTATGAGTAGAGATACGTAGTGATAATCTAAATAAAACGTTCTAAAATTACAATAGATCAAATTATCAATGAAGCACTCATTTTCTAAACAATCAAAACTTATTTTATATACAGTCCAAAAAATAATTAATTACTCACTATGGCAACACTGTTAACTGTCAACAAGATTATGTTTACGCAAACCAAACTCGCATAACTCTCCTCTCACTAACACACTAACAAAATCGATCAACCCGTTCAACTTAAACTATAAATTATGAATTTATGGCAACACCACAGGTCGCGAGCGGTGTCACGCGTCCTGGGTGGCAGTGTGGCAATCTCAATAAATTCATACAAGTATATCTCTCATATAAAAGGTTAAATGCTTTCATCTATTGTTCTAATTTACTTAGTGATCTCTAATATATTCGGAGAAGTAAATATATTTTTGTGACTCGCTTAAAATACACTTATGATATACTAAATAACTATAACATTGTACTCTAAAAAATATGTATAAGTATTGAAGGCTAACATGAGAATTTAATCACAGTAATTGTTATTTAAGTAACCGGCCCACAACATTACTACAAAATAATCGTTCCGGGGTCCGCCGCCCCCGCGGGGGCCGCGGGGCCCGCTTGCCGACAACGCAAACCGACGGTAAACAATTATTTACACACATCCAAAGGCAACACCAAGGTATACTTTATTTATTGCTTTTTGTTACTATTTATTATGTACTTATATATCACTCCAATCTACACCTATACAATGCATTTTATATTATTTTGAACTTCCGATTGCCAACGCGATTACCTATAGTATACTTTTTGAATAATATTGTCAGTCTCAGTAAGTGTTGAGATGTTAAAATCATTTAAGGCTTTTTGTCGCGTCTACGTTTGTCCCGTTCGCACATTCTTCTATTCAAGATACCAAATTCATGAAAGTCGATTTCATTTTTTTCAAAATGAATTTTGTAAAGAAATCTTTCATGATTTGATAAATAAGATTAAAAAGAAAATTACATTTGATGTCTTCAATCTTATACAGTATAGCCTTATCAAAGCCAAAATACGAGAAATCTAAATTTTAATTACTTTGTGTCCCCGTCTTGACTGATCTCGACGTCAATGGGGACGATGGGAATATATATGTTATTTTGGATCTAACACTTTTTGCGGTTGACACCACTTCGAAGTGCGAACGTGCGAACCAGACAGCGAGCCGCGGCTTCAATGCCCGTAACTGGTTGTTTAGTTCAGATATCGAGTAAACTGCGTTCGATTCGCTATTAAAGTTTCAGTATACTTTCATATCAATTTTATATTATATCAATAATAGTATGATTTTAAGCTCTGTTTAATTTGTTCGTATACAAAGATAAGTATTTGTTAGTTAGTGCTTTGATATCAGTTATACAACATTCGTAACTCGCTAGTGAGTGACAGACTAGTTCCTAGAGTGCAACTCTATCCAACCGAAACTTTCCACGGGTACTACGGGTAGCACTAACGATCTAATGAATTGCATATATTTTACCTACGATACACTCTATATAGTATATATAAATGCAAACTGCAAAATGCATAAAACAACAGTTATTTATATCTATAAATTGTATAAAATATTAAATAAAATCTATTGAAGTGAGGTAGATGGATGGAATTTCACAATTTGTGTGGATATCTTTTTTTTTTTCATTTATAACAATGCCGCATTGGCCCAAATGCTGAGGTAGATGGATGGAATTACTATGTAAGACCCTACTACGTGACAGGGAACTTACACACGATACAAAACACTACACACTAGTTCTCAATAAGTACTACTAAACAAACCGAGGCCAGGCGCGAATACATCGTGTACGGAACGCACTACTGTGAATATGGCGTGATATTACATCGGGTACAAAAATAACGTCTCACTAGCCGATCAATACGAGTGAACAGTGAATCGCACTACTTGCAGTAACGCCGTCGCTTCCGAGCGACACCCTAACTACTACCTCCCACTATGAAGCGGCAAAACCATTACATCTCTTCGCGCATCGTCCTCAACGGCAAAGTATCCGACTCTGTTAAACTATCAGCAACCGATTTAACCCTAATTAAATTTACATTATTATATATCGGAAATGGCACCGACGACATTCCACGGGTCAACAATTAAACCGTTATTACAAAACGAATCAGCTAAATGACCACAAAACATAACACTCAAGCACCGTTTGAAATACATTCAACAAAACGTTCTAACCGTAGTCTAGGCGACTAATTCAACGCACCGCAGCTAATCTGTTATTTCATGAGGAGGTCTTATTGTGCTCTTCCTCGGAGTAGTCGCCGTCGTCCTGTCCGCTGTGCTCCTGCTCCATTTCGTGGTGTCTGTCCCGCTCATTCTCGTAGTAATCCTTGCCGTTGTCCTTCTCGTCCTGCTTGTCAGTGTCGGTGTCTCCGAGGGAATCGTTCCGCTGGCGCTCTTTCCCTAGGTCCAGCGGTTCGTCTGAGTCACGCATTATGTCAGGTTTCCCCATGCTGTCTGTGTACTGTCGCTGCATCTGCTTCAAGAAGCGCTGGTGGGCGAGGTTGGTGGGCGGCGGTGGGAGCGACCCCATTTGAGGGGATCTCTCGTCGTAAGTCTTCCGATCCATGTGCATTGCGTTCATTTGCGCAAGTTTTGCGTTCATTCCTGTTGGAGGAAAGCATGCGTTAGATGTGACATATAGATGAGTGTTTCGATTGATTCGTTAGAATTATAAGTACCAAGCATATTTTCACCGATATACTGCAGGTAGGTGTCGAGCAGGGCCGAGCTGCCACCGTAGCCGGCCGGGTAGTCGTCGTGCTTGAGTCCCGCCACGCCGTGGGGAAGGCCTTCCACTGTTTTGGCGGTCACCGCACGCACCGCTGGCACTTTGGTGATAGTCGTATTCGCCAAACTGTTTATGTCTGTGGGAAAGATAATTTATAATCAGTTGACATTTGAGAACATGATTAAAAACAATGAAAGTAGAACTTCGTTATAGCGACGGGAGGTAATGCAAAATGATGTCCCATTATGAATGATTACAACGTTTAGAACCCACAAAATAAAGGGAAAAGGAAATCTAAATGAGTCCTTGCCATCAGATGAAGGAGAACTTGACAGTTTGAGAGCTCAATTAGAAAACAACTAGTTTTCTGTTGTGTTTTTGTCTGAAAAAGTAGTCTGAACAAGGTTTCAAAGAAGTCTAAATTGAAATCTTTTTAATTTATGTACGAAAGACAATATCCAGCAATGAATTAAAATGAATGTTTATGATCTTCAAGATGTAATTATGAGGTTATGAATGACTTACAAGAGCCATTATACGTACGAGGTGGTGAGACGGGTATGCTGTCCTGGTAGCGCGACTGGCTGAGGTCGTCGTTGTCGTTGTCCCCACAGATGGAACTGCTCTCGCTGGCGGCAGACTTGGCGTCCAGCTTGATGTCGGAGCGACGCGGCCCGGTGGGCGAGGCGCGCGCTCGCAGCTGTTCAGGGGAGACCTTCACGCCGGCCTTAGCTAGTAACCTGAAATGAGGTGCAAGAATTCATAGTGAAATCGAACGTGATTGTCGATCGTCAGGTTCGCTTATAAAGAAGTGTAAATACGCTTAATATATAACTTGAACACTCAAAATGAACTGCCGCAAAGTAACGTCTGAATCAATGGATGATCCTTGGGTCGAAAGTATTGCTTTCGCTTGTTGTAAAATGTTGTAGGTGGTAGCGAAACTGTCGTTTAGAAAAGAAGATACATGTGACATTTTTTTTTTCAAATTAGAATTTTTCTGATATGTTTAGAAACTGAGTTTTTTTTAAATCTCCATGAGATTTCTCCATTTCCTACGGGCTTATAAATCTAACTTAAGTTTAACCGCTCTCTTCGGTTGCCTTACAAATTGACTTTGAAAGATTTGAAAGATTGATTGAAATTTACGGTTGTTGTATTTAGGTCCCCTTTTATCTACAATAAAATTGATAAACAGCATGCCATCCGTGATGAAACTGTTAGAAAGTGTAAAGTATTTTTAACAAAATACTTGAGCTCTCTTTTAAACAACGAGAAAGATAAAAAACAAAACTGACCACTTGATACTACTTGTATGACGCCCTGTTAGCTCATTTGGTAGAATATCTGCTTCAAGAGCTGTAGGACGTGGGTTCGATTCCTACAAGGACAAACATTTATTTGACGATAAATGTTTGTTCTGTCTGGGTGTTTTGTATGTATTATAAGTATGGATGTACAAAAAAAGTATATAAGTATTCTATTCAGTTATCTGGTTACCATTGTGCAAGCTTTGCTTAGTTTGGGGCTATATGACACCGTGTGAAATGTTTTACGATATTTATTTATTCATGTGGCTTCTCTATTCTCTACGCCAAACACACACACACACACAAACATTATATTTGAGCTTTTTTTAATATTGTAGATAGGCTTGCGTTTGCCTGCCATCTCGCCTGATGTTAAGCGAAGATGCGGTTTGCAATGGAGCACGCTCACCTAGAAGAAACCGATTCACTCGTGAGATGAAGGTGCTCAGATTGTATCCATCAGGGAACACCCACTCGCGCAAATTCCATTGTTTAGTGGTTGTATTGTATACCTCATGTGTTCTACGCCGGACCTTATTAACTAATCTTAGGTACAGCGTCTGTCTGGCCCTGCGATACAGGATCTTCTTAGTGCAGGACCCACAATTTTACACCATTTTTTGCCGCTCTACCAACTATTTAATGTTAAGTTTTAAAGGTGAGTGTTAATATTTATAATATTTTATTTAATAAAAATATTATCACATCATCAGCCATAGGACGTCCACTGCTGGACATAGGCCTACTGAGGGGGTTTTGCCAATACTCGCCACGATTGGCAGGCGGGTTGGCGAGCGCAGTTAGGTGTGATTGTTCAAGGAAAACGCTGCTGCCTAATCTTCCGGATTACATCCCTTAGCCGACTCTTACGGCAACCATGGGTAGAGAGGGTGGGGTACAATTCTTACGCCGGCACCACCACGGCACAATATAATATAATAAAACCAGTTATGTAATTATATTCATACTCACTGGCTGGCCAGTTCTGGGTCGAACCGGGTCGGCATCTGCAGCACCGGCAGGTCCTTGGTCGAGATACCTCGGTGCTGCCGCGACATGTGCGAATGCAGCGAGTTGCGCGACTTGGCGACGGTGCCGCATAGAACACAACTGTTACACAATATATGAAGTTAATGTTCCAGTCTAAACAAACGGAACTACTCGTATCTTTAGGATTAACATTGGTAATATTAGCACAAGAACAACGATACTGCTCAAGCATTTTGACAGGCTGTTTTTTTTTTTTTTTTATTAACTCATAGGCTTGCGTTTGACTGCCATCTCGCCTGGTGATAAGCGAAGATGCGGTCTACGGTGGAGCACGCTTGCCTAGAAGAAACCGATTCACTCGTGACTTGAAGGCACCCAGATTGTATTTATCGGGGAACACCCACTCGGGCAGCAAATTCCATTCTGTAGCGGTTCGCACAATGAAGGTAGATTCGAACCGCTTAGTTCGAGCTTTTGGAATACCGTTTGACTACAGCTCACCTGATGTTAAGTGACAGTGTGGTCATAGATGGTATACACACCTATCCTGAAATGGAACTGGCATTCAAGTGGGGCTGCCGGAACCGTTAGTGCTTGGCGACAGAATTTCAACTTGAGGGTAGCTAACCAGTTGAGTACTAGAAAGTACCCAACCATCATACCGTGTTTTGCTCACGATGTTTTCCTTTACCGGCAGCTCAAACTCATTCTTGGCCAGTCTTTTTGCATAGAGTTAATTTTGTTTAGACCGGACAATTTTATTTTTAAATAATGTAAGGAATAAAAAAAAAAAATACGAATTATCAACATAAGGAAAACAAAAGTTGTTAGATTTATTGTAATGAACATGCCATTAAAAGGATGCTGATTGATTACAAATGACCCTGTATAGTAGGCTTATTCTACTTGCGAGTCATATAAAATTTAGAAGTCATCCAAACCTAACAAACTTCAGAGACTCTTAAGTTTTATTATTTTGTTCACTTTAATTAAGTAAGCTTGAATAAATGTTATACTAGCTTTTAACTATTTATGCAAGGGCTTTTAATATTTCATCTATGGATTTTCTTTTGAAGAAAGACTTTCGTTTGACCCTTTGGCAGATTTGTGAGATCACCCAATGTTAAATGAAATGTTGATTTTGTCGAAATAAAGTTTAGTAATGGTTTCGATGTTTTTAATGTTTGACAGGCTAGGTGTTTCACCACAGCTCAACCTAATGTTAGGTAACGGTCGAAGATGGTAAACACACTTAGCCTGGAATGAAACTGGCTCTCAATTGAGTCTGTCGGAACACACCGTTAGGTGCTTGGCGGCAGATTTTTAACTTAATGTTGGAAGCAGTACCCTATGGTTATGGTTTCCTCACGATGTTTTCCTTCATCGGCAGCTCAAGCTAATTTGTTGTGATTGATTTTCTTACCGGTATCCAGGGCACACGGTGTGTTTGTCTTCGAGATGCGTTCTCAGGGTGTGCGCGGATCGGTAAATCTTTCCACACTTGGGGCACGGGCGGGGATCTGTGGCTCTCACACGGAGAAGATCTTGAGTCCTTCTGCAGCCTCCTGCAATGAACACCATTGCTTAAAATTTTACACTGAGGGTTTTATATTGCATGCTCTTTTAGTTATCCTTACCTCGTAGATGCACGTTTTAGTTAAGAGCTTTTTAACGAAGTTTGAAAAAAATCAAAGACCGTATAAAAATTTCTACTTCGTAGTTTTATTATAAGTATTCATATAAGCAGACACTTTCCTTCGGGTAAAAATTAAATTATTACGTATATATCGTATCACTAATACAAATCGCAACTAGAATCGTTTACTCACATTGAACATTTGGTTATTGAGATTGCTAATTTACATTTTACGCCTAGAATTATTTATAATTATTAAGTTATACCACATGCCTCAAAGGCGTCAGGAACAATTTCATCTACTCGCTAAGTTTAACCAATACTTTATCCTTTCGGAATCTAGAATTTGACTTCCATCGCATATATTTTAAAAGTTTGTGTTTGGAATGATTTCGCCCCGGTGTCTTTAGAAATGAACATTGCAATTTTTTTGGAAGACTAGAAGCATGTGCGGTGCGATCGAAATGAGTGTTTTGTCTGTCTTTCAAATTCTAGCAATCCACTTTACACTGCCAACTCTGGTACTTTTCAATCTACCCGCAACAAGCCAAATAAAATCATTGCTTAATTTGCTAAGTATTTTATATCATTCTAAAACATCCTAAAAGAATATATCTATTTCTATATATGTATATTTGGTGTTATCCGCTTGATTGATTATATACATGAAAATATATGCGATTGGAATTATGTACACGTTAAATAAATCCTTATGTTTCCATATTATCATAAGTTTTGTCTACATTGACTAGATATGTTTTAGATGTGCACTTTTATAAATGGGGCAACACTAACAAACTTTTCGAAAATAATTCCTCTGGAAGTTAACGTATTCCTAACTATTGCGTTTTCAAAGGCATATTTGTTATTATATTTCGTATTGTCTTTCTTACCTATGTTCAAAACTATACGTAGGTCTCAAAAAAAAAAAATGCTTGCACAAGAAATGTAGAAAAAAATATTATGAGAAGACAACAATTAGAAATACTGTCTGGATGTTTGATGTTCCAACGATTACTTTAAAATGTTCAGAACATTGTACCAGCTTTGTTCTAATGGAAATGTTGAAAACAACGTAATATTAAACGCACATAGAGATGCACGCAAGAATAATTGCTAGAAAAGAAGTACCTACTAGATAAAGAATTTCTTGTTTATAGGACACCCTAATTATAGCTTAAATAGTTAAGTAGCTAAATCGAAAAGATTACGGCAACGATTATACTTATAAACGTTTATCGACTGCAATCAACACATTTCACAATAGAAAAGTAAAGAAAGAAATAATTAAATCAAGCTGTAAAAACATAAATAAGTAGAACCGTGTCGTAGAAGCAACAATGGAAGTTACAAACACTCAAGAAGTCTTCAGAGCAACCGACAGTCGTCGTACTTCGTATCCTATCAATGGCACCAATCATCACATGTCATATAATGCACTTACAATTACGAACCTTAAATAATATCAGTCTATAACTACTACAAAAATAATTTTCAGTCGATTTATATCTACCGCTTTATACAACGTTACATGAACATGATAGCTTCATACGAAAAATGCATAGTGGAGATCAAAGTTTGGCGGTCGGGTCGCGAGCCCGTCGGTGTCTCGTATCACAGCCGTCGATTGTCGACACACGGAAGGCGTCTCGTCTCTACGTGGCCCATCCACAGCTCCACTTCAACGTCTTCATCTTCTCCCACTGCGGGCGGTGTTTGATCCTCATGTGGTTCCGCACCGAGTTGGGGTGCGCGAAATAGCGCGCGCACTCTGCCACGGGGCACAGCGGCGAGTCGCGCGGGTAGTGCGCCTCCAGGTGGCGGCGCGCCGCCGCCGGGCCGGCCAGCGCCGCGCGGCACAGCGGGCACTGCACGCCCCCCTCTGACCACTCGAGCGGCTCGCTCGCGCCCCGGCTCGGGTTTGCCGCCGCGGCATCTGCAATGCCGACACCACCATGTTACAATACCGTCCGGCGGCTGGCAAACCCGACCGAGAGCGACGCGCTCAGATCTTCCTCCATCTCAATAAACTCTCTAAAAATATTACGTTTGTATATATCGGTACGCGGTCCCGGTCTTCGTTTGCGTTCCGTTGGCACATCGTCGTTCTATCCGGGGGTTCACCACCAGGCGCCGAGCGGGGGCGGAACAGGCGGCGGGGCTCGCTCGGCGTCGCGCCGTCTCTAGGAGTTCTGCCGCTGGCGGATGCCGTGCGCTTGCAGCTGGTGGTTGATCAGGTAGTGCTTGGTTTTGCACTTCTTGCCGCAGTGCTGGCACGGGAACCACTGGTCGCGGTCGGTCTGCGAGTGCACATTGAGCATATGCTGGCGCAGGTTGGAGGTGGAGGAGTAGACGCGGCCGCACAGCGGACACTGCGGCCGGTAGGCCAGCGCCCCGCCCGCGAGGGCCGCCCCTGTAACACAGAGGCGGCGGTTAGACACAGTCGGCGAGTCAGGCGCTGTGGTGAGCGGGCCCGTCGGGCGGGGGCGGGGGCTCGCGCCTCCTCTGCTTCACGCCGTGTATAGAGTTCATGTGTATCTGCATGTACTGGCGCGTCTTGAATCCCTTGCCGCAGACGGGGCAGGCGTGCGCCAGGTCGCGCGCCGCGTGCACGTTCAGTATGTGCTGTTTGAGGTTGCTGTTGTTGCTGTACAGCTTGCCGCACTCGGGGCACGCGGGCTTGCCCGGCTCACCGTTAGCGAAGGCGCCGCCGGCGGCGGCCGCGTACCCGTAGCGCTCGTCGGCCTTGGCCCCCGGGCCCGCGGCCGGCTTCTCGCCGCCCGCGCCGCACGGCCCGCCCGGCCCGCTCGCCCAGGTCGCTCCTGGGGCAGACGGAGGTCTCGTTCAGTGCTCGCGACACCCTACATTCGTACTCGACTCGGCTCGGTACATCGATCGACTTCGTTCCCACCTAACTTCCATTGTTGCTTGATTTCCTAATTGCGTTCTTACAGGTAGGTACATTTTGGGGACAAGTTAATGATTCCTCTAACGTTATTAATAGGCTAATTAAGCGTTTCGGTGTCATTCTTCTTATTATTAATTGTTAGTGTTATTACATATTTCACTGGTACATGACTCGGTAATGTACAATTAATGATATATTTGACTTCTTTGTTTATGCCGTTGCGATCAAAATCGTTAGTCAATATAATCGCTATTACTGAAATATTTCGTCACATTAATAATAATATTAATGAACATTATTACTGAGTCATGTAGTGGAAAAGTTATTAGTGTAGTAAAGTAGGATTACTTACCATAGTTGTCTGGTATTCCCGATGGCCCGGGCAGTCCTGCAAAACCTGTAAAAGAAGACAATCGTTAATTTTGAAATCGGGGACGGTTAAGCGGGGAAACATTGGATGTTGATACATGCCTGGCAAGTTGAGTAGTCCGGGAAAGTTGTGGGGGAGGCTTCCGTTCGCGTTAGCCATGGTGGCCGGGTCGTCGTAGTCGAGGGGTTCCTGTTTGGCACGAGGCTCACCTTCCGTATCACTTGCGCCTGCATCTGATGACGATTCTTCTCCATCGCCGGACTACAAGAAACAAATATTTCCTTAGAACAAAAACAAGCTTAATTAAGAAGATTAAAAAGCACAAATGCTATGCACATTTATAGTCAGTGTCACTCACGTTGATGATGACGATACCCTATGCTTTCGAATCTGTTAAACATTCAAAAGTCATGGTGGAATAAAGAGACTCACATACCTATGTACATACAATCATACATGAACCCTGAAGACATTACACACCTTTTTTGGGCAGTCGTGTAAAAAGTAAGTTTAGTAGTAGTTACTATTTGTTTTCTCTTCATGAGCAAATTGTCACCAAAATTAACTATAAAAGTAGATGAAAGAATAAACTCACCAAATTGTTGGAAACTCCCCCTGAAAGGTGCTGGATTTGCGAGTTGTCCAAAGTCTGGCCAAACAAAGACAACTCGTGTCCGTTGGTTCCTAAACGTTCAGGGCTGCCCCCCTGCACCGACAATAGCTGCTCCGTCCTAAACCAGGATCGTAAAATATCTATAAATCTAAAGTCCTTCAAAACGATTCCAAATGCTTATTACATTTCATTCTTAAGAATATACCTAAAACCTAAGAAAGAATTATCTCTATTCACCTGGACTTCAGTTGAGCCTGGTATAAGTCTGAAGATCTGGCGCGTTTCGGTGGGGGAGTGTTGGCAGCGTCATCAGGTTTCCTTGACCTTCGACCTTCGCGCTGTTGAGGATCTCTGCCTTCGCGGGAACCACCGCTTCCAGTTTCCGTCCAAGATGATGCAGACTATAATAATACAACAAAGAACAATATATTTAAAAAGTTATGCTTTTTAGAATTTAATTAAATTTTTTGTTTATTTTGCTGTTGGTACCGCCGAGAGGTAACAAGCAAATGTTGTTATCTCTTACCATCACGAGAGCATCAATTTCGTTTTATAACTAACTACTATAAAAATAATAAAACTTTGATCGCGCTAATGATGATGCGGTAGATAAGTTTATTAATCATCATTCACTGAAATTTATTCTGAAAAGTGGTTTTTGCAATTATGGTCAAAAATGTTTAGAAATAGTACTTTTTATCTTTTGGGTTATAGCGGTCGAATCACACGCCTACGGGCGTAAGATTAGCTAATCAATGAACTTAAACTGCAGATGAAGGAAACCATAGCATGGTAGGGTACTTTCGAGTACTCGGCTGGCTAACCAACGTCTCTCAATTATTATTTATTTTATTATTTCTAGGCTTCGTATATTTAACATTTTCGACCACATTGTCATTTAACATCAGATAAGCTATGCTCAAACACCTAACCATAAAAAAGTAGTCATGGAGACTGCCGACAGAAGTAAAAACTTAAAACACGTCTCATTAGCATGTTGGTGACGCGAACCCATAAGATTTACCCCTATCAAAAAATTGCCAACGGTTACGAAAGTTTTTACTTTAAAAAGTACTGGTGCCCAAACTGGGTCTACAGCAAGATTCTTGACTACTTACCGGGGAAGCCTTCTGGTCAATAGTAGCTAATGGTCCCGGCGCGGGAACATCAGTCAGTCCCCGAACTTGAAGCAACTGGGCTGCCTTCAGAAATTCTTTTAGCTGTTCTTGACCGATATGTACTTCCCCTTGGTACATGAACCTAAAACAATGTTGCACGCATCAAACATTTGCTCACAAGTATCGATGATAAATAAATGTATTATTTATATTGTATAAAATAAATGTATAAAAAAAAAATTGTAAAACATTTTGTACGTACCTAAGCAGACTTTCCATGTCCTTATCGTGAACATCTCTTAAGATGACAATAGGATGTTGGCACGGGTTGGCCTTCAGAAGCCTGCGGAAGTATGGACTGCAAGCTGATAGCACCACCTTAAAAGTTAAATGCATGGATTAGATAAAATAGTGAATAGTGACGTCTGAAATCAAAATATATTATTTTTTAACATTACTGCTGCCATACTCCGATTTTAATAGCAATAAATTGTAGGCAGTTTTGATAATTAATGTGAGCACATCCACAAAGTAATTACTACCTTTCAAGGCTTGTATTTCTTTTCAAGAACCTAGTAACGTTATTATATAAGAAGGCATCGAAGGGCGTGGGATCAAACCCTGTCTGAACTGCCAGTGAAAGAAAACATCGTGAAGTAACCATGGCGTGGTGGTACTTTGTAGTACTCAGCTGGCTAGCTATGATTTATGATTTATCGCTCTCAGGTTGAAAATCTGCCGCCAAGCACCTAATGTTCCGGCAACCTTACTTGAAAGCTAGTTCCATTCCAGGCTAGTGTGCTTTACCATCTTACGTCACATCAGGTGAGTTGTGGTTAAACACCTAATCTGTCAAAAAGTAAAAAAAAGCTAAAACTGCTCTACGATAAATAATGTCAAACGTAGAGATTAGATGCGAATAGCATTGCATTATGGGTATAAATGTATGCGTACCTTATGTGCGGAGAAGGTGGCCCCTGCACAAGCGAGGGTGACGTCAACAAAGTCCTCCTCGTCGCGCAGCCGGCGGAACGACGACACCATGGCCGAGTGGAAGTCGTTCCAACGCAGCGAGTATTGCTGCTCGCCACCGGCCGCGGCGCCGCCTGAAAAGCACACTACTTCTTTACTTTCTTCTTCTTCTTTTTTTCTTCAATCTCGGTTGCCTAGAAGAGGTTGCTTTTAGCGATAAGGCCGCCATTTGTGGCACAAGCTTATAAGATTCTTTTGTTTTCTGTAAAAAAAAAACTATTTGCGGTGCACAATAAAGAGTTTCTATCTACCTATCCATCTATTTAAAATTCTCGAATGGAGACCACGGACCGGCACGCCAAGCGTAGGACGTCCAGCCACAAGATGGACACACGACCTAATGAAGACCGCAGGAATGCGCTGGATGCGAGCCCCTTCCAAACGGTATTTATGTAAATCAATGGGGGAGGCCTCCGTCCAGCAAAAGACGTTCTACGGCTGAGATGATGATGATTTAATAATCTTGCATTTGACCGCTATTTCGCCTAATTTTTGCCTTTGAAGCGTAGTCCCAGCATCTAAAACACAGTAACCTGCTGAAATTGTCGCCGTTTAAGATGGCGGGTACTGCAGCGTTCAGTGAAGCCACACAAGCTGGTCTGTTAGACGCTAAATTTTTCTCGCCGCAGGCAGTCTATATGTACGAAGCTTTTATTTTTATAATGGAGCACGCTTGTATTAATATATAGGTTAAACAAGTTCTAGGTAATTGTGCTCCATCGACACCATTGTTTAACATCAGGCTTCTTGTGTTCGAATAGAAACCTATTTATAATAATAGACAAACACGTGTTTATTATATAAAGAGTGGCAAAACGATCTGTCTGATAATAAAAGGTATCTGATGCCTATTGCCAACATTCCAGTTGTCGATGTTTTGTTAGCAGTGATGTTTGTTAAACAATCAGTCATCAAATCAATAGATGATTTTAATCCTTATTTTACAAGATGTAATGTATTATATAGCTTGTAGTTCTAGCATACGTTACTAAAAATGCACACGAGAGTTTGCAGTTGTCATCGTACTTGAGTTTTAAGGTTGATTTCATATTGGGTACAAAACAGTTTACTTATTTAGTAACCAAAGATTTTTATAGATAGCGCTAAGTGTTTTTTTATAAGTTATTATTAGACTGGTGTGGATATAACGGTTCGGATGAGATATTCTTACTTCTGAACTAACTTTGACAGACTTGAATATATTTTCTTAAATTTATTCACATTTTATATAATGCTTACATAATTGGATAACAAACGCCAATAACCTCGCAGAGGTTTGTCTCGGTGTCGATATTTCAGCTACTTATAAACCACTAAGGCAATAATAGGCAAGAAATAATAAAAAAACAGTACTACATAACACCGTCACATTATCGTGATATAATCAAGCGTATTGTCCGCTGCTGCGTAGGTAGGTTCGTCTTTCATTAGGCTAAAGAATGACTAAGAATGTTTATTTCGAATATTTTTCCATTTTAAAGGTAATTCTTGGTTGATTATCTAGCAATAAGGACAAAAGCAATTAACAATCAACAACAACAATCTGGGTGCCTTCAAGCCGCGAGTGAATCGGTTTTTCTGCGCAAATGTGCATCGTGGACCGCATCTTCGTTTAAGATCAAGCGAGATGGCGGTCAAACGCAATCATACCTATTTATAATAATAATTAAAAAAAAAAAAACAATTTTCAACGACTAAGTCTGGTAATCTTCATCAATACCTAGTTCAGGTTTACGTCCGGCTGATTATCTTCAAAAATACTAAAAAGTGTAATAAAAATAGCAATCGCCCATAAAATTTAAAAAGCCGGAGCGACACGAAATGTGCTTTACCGTTTTACATCCAACGAAGACATTTAACGGTAGTTTACATAAAACACTTCTAAGAGTTACGTAATTAAAACAGATGAGCAATCTCGGACCCGCAGGTAATAATTGAAGATGGGTAATATTTCACAAAATGTCAAGGATCTCAAATATCTTAAACCCGGGCGTGACTAATGTCGAAGGCACTACCTACTTACTTACCCACACCACACTGCACCCGTGAGCTAAATAAAAATCTGTTACGTTTTCCTTAAATTTTGTTTAATTTATACTCTTGAATTGAATTGTTTAGTTGTTTTGATACTTAGATTTGGGTTTTTGTTAGACCCAATTTTCTAGAATTGTTGAATCTCTTCCTTAAAATACCTTTAGCTTTAAGAGCTTATTTCAATTGATCTTTTAGGTAGTTGAAGAAATAAATGTAGCTTCTGATTATATTATTATTCAAGTTAATAGAAACCAAACGCGGATCGCTTCCGATACGTTTTTGTCGTCGACCAAAAACAATCCAGCACCAGATGCTAAGTTGTGAATAAAATTCAAATTCATTACAGAATTTGCGCACGACCATCCGTCCGAACGAAATCTGGGAAACAACGGGAGTCATTTTAAAATTGAAATCGTGTCTTGTACAGATCGGTATACATAATGTATTGTTGTTACCTTAACGCTTAATGTTTTGCATGTGTCAATAACTTCTTTTGCGACTTTTGTCTTCAAAATAATTTCAGTCAATGGCGAATGGAATGAAAAAAAAAAGTCTTAAAAGTTCAGCTATATGCAGCTATATGTTGGTAGTTTGCCAATTATAATATATACATAGCAATAGAATATGTCAAAGACTATAAATATTCTTTGTTCACATATAAGGTTATTAAAAGTTGGGAAATATTGCAAGCAGTGATAGCAGCACCAGAGTTTTGTAGAAAAAAAAAAGAAATTGTTTTTATAAAACTTAAGAACATTTAAATAAAGTGTTTGCTTAATCGGGTCGGTCCCGTGATTACTGTTTTTGTCAGATTGTCCTCAGAAATTGAAAATTGCCAAGTCTTAAATTTAAGAGACGCCCAAGTTTAAAATTAGCTGGAAGTTTGGAACTCCGCAGTGTTCCGATTGTCGTGGTTCGGCTACTAAGATTTAGGGACCTAATTAATCTCTGGGCATCCGGTGTAACGAGCCCGTTCATCTCAGAAGTGTTTTTTTACTTATAAATAAAAATGACAGTTCTCATTTTCAACTCCGATTGACCTCTTGAAGTTGAACTTTGTTGCGTAAATATGTTTTCGACGCAATAGTTTCCAATTATTATTATCATCTCGAATTTGTTTAAAACTATTGCCCCGTCGTTTTTGCAATTCCGCATATTGATTTTGCTCGGAGTTTCGAGTAAGTAAGCAATGAAGTGTGAACTGGGAGTAAAGACGCCATTCAAGTCAGTGCGGAGACATTAAACTCTCGAGGGAGTAAATAAATGAGTTGTGTCAAAGAGTTATTTTGAGTGTGAATGCACGTTTGATCCCCCTGTCTCGGCGATTCGTCACCCTCGTCTGGAAGCCGGAGGGTGAGCGCGATTGTGGATCCTTGACGGGGGTAAATCATATCCTGCTGTTATGGTTGCACTGTCAGTAGGTACTTGGCATGATTGAAAGTAAGTGCGTTGAGGATCGATAGTTTTTACGCGGCAGAAGCTTGTAGCATTTTTTTCTAAGCTCGCAATATGTTTGTGTTTTGTTTTTCGAAGATTTTGAATAAGCGTAGAATTCATATATGTACATACATATGTGGTAGCGATATAACTCGGTGGTTAGTAAGGTCGGTTCACACGCCAAAGGTCGTGGGTTCAAACCCCAACAATGAGTTTAAGCTGTCGATGAAGGAAAACATTGAGAGGAAACCATAGTATAGTGGTAGGGTACTTTTAAGTAGTACTCGTGTGGCTAGCTACCACCCTTTTAAGTTGAAAATCTGTTATGTCACTTAACGTTGTGTTCCGTTAAGTCAGCCGCACTTGAGAGCCAGTTCCATTCTAGGCTCAGTGTGTTTATCATCTTCGACCACACTATCATTGAACATCAGATCAACTGTGATTAAATACCTAGCCTGACAATAAAAAAAGTACACAATTTATTTTAATGGGAAATTGAAAGCCGTACTGTACAGAAATGTGATTTTTGTAAAATCATTATTTTTCTTGTTTTTTAGTTCTCTCCAAATTGACAAAAAGAACTCAATTTGATTAAAAATAAAATGCATTCCACGAACAAAATAACGCGATAAAAAACACTCTTATCTTGAGTAAACGACGGGAACATCATTAAACAAGAGCCGCGGCGATTCTCATCCCCCCGATCCTGCGGGGGGATGATCCTGGGGGCCGGGGGAGCAGGGAGACAGGGGTCGCAGGACCGGGGGCGGGGGGTGAATATCAACGAACTCATGTACCGTACGTGTGACGGGTGGACGGCGCGATACGCATATACGTACGCTGTCTACTGTTGGTAAACAATTCAGTTGTTTCGTCCGAATACTTTCGGGATCCCAATTTTTTTACCAAACCGCACGGTTTGTTTTAAATGGCAGGATCGAGTCGGCCGCCGCCGCATCTGTCGTTATAATTCTATATTCGTACTTTGTTATGAAGAGGCGTATTAACATCACGTTGGGTTGAGTTTCTAACAGTAAACAAAAGTATTTATACGGTGACACAGTGGTCAATAGCTTGCTTATTTAAATTTAGTTTTCTTTATTCGATAAATTGATATCAAGCGTCGAAAAACTGACAATTTTTTTTGTCAGTTTTCAGAAAAAAAAATTAGTTTGTCAATAGATCCAATTTATTGCATTTTATATGCTTCAGACATAACAGGCTCCGAGAAAATGCTAAATAATGCTTATACTAAAATCAAATGCTATTGTGATTTTGGTGTACCCCACCTGATTCGGACAGGCATCGAAACTTTTGGAAAGAAATTATCTATTTGATAGTAAAGAATGAAAATACTACATTTTATACTAAATACCAGCTTTTGCCCGCGGCTTTTGCTCTAGCGTAGATTTTTTTTCTATCTCTAAAGAACAGTAGGTACATTTTTCGGAATGAAACGCAAACCTATGTATTTTTCTGTTCTCTTGACAAAGTGGTATGCAAAATTTTATAATGATCAGTTGAGTAGTGACGTGAAACTGTAAAACAAAGTCACATTCGCATTTGTATTATTTAGTCATTATTGTACAATGCTTAGGAACTTGTGCGTATATATGGTAGGTAAATAAAGTAGTGTAGATATAGTCGGTACTCACCGGTCTCGGTCGCCATGGCCGGGTGTTCAGAGGGCGGCACGGTGTCGGGGCGTGCGCGCGCGCTAAACGAATCCAATCCCGCGCATTCCAACCGCGCGCCCACTGTCGCCGCCACTTTAATGCCTGTCACTTCTGCGCACCACAACAAACTGCCTATCGCTACTCTTTGACCTCCGCGCGCAGACTCTTCCGTGCGATCCTCTTTTGTTATCTTCTTTAATTTTAAAATTGGAATAATTTAAAGCTTGATATTGTTTTTTTTATTATTATGTTTTGTTTTCTGTAAAAGAAGGTTGCGTTTAGTGTTTATTCGAATATGTTGAAGTTGAAATAATGCGGTCGGAACGAGCGGTGACAATTCGACGAGTAATTACGGATCGTGCGCTTGAATTTATGATTTGACAGAGAAGGGTGGCGGAGCGATGATAAATATTTATTCTGCGTCGAGACGAACTTTGTTTGGTCGCGGTGTAGGTACCTACTTCTGGTTAATTATTTACGTGCAATTAAAAGTTTAGTTATTTAGTTCAATAAAAAAAAAAACTAAATCAAAATAATATTTACACAATAAAACAAAACAATAAGTAAAACCGATTACAAATGTATCTCATTTAAAATTTACAAGTTTCACAGACGTCTTGTAGTTCAATCGAATCGTAAAGAAATGAGCTTAATTCACATTACAAGTATGTCCATTACTTCGTTTTAATTACTCGGACAATTATAGATAATTGAATACTTATCTATCAATTAAGTACTCACGAAATGTTAACTAACTTGCACGCGTTAAAGTAAACCACGCAGTTGCATCCACACGTGACGTAACACGGAAAAGGAAAACTGAACGTCACTCAATAACACTGAGCACTGCAGCGGTCCGAGCGGAGCCGCGGGGAGGCGATCGAAGGGCCGGTGCAGCGATCGATGGCGCGCCCTGCACCGCCACTACGAGGGAGGAGCGGCCAGATAGAAATCAATACGATGTCCATCACAGCATGCACCCACCCCCGCGACCCTCCGCCTGCGCCTTGCACCACCCGGGAAATGCATTTTCCGCGACACCGCCGCCCTAACACCCTTCTCGCGTTCGATCAAATCGCGACACGACGTTGCGTCCGAAATTCGCCGTCACGTTTTTAGTGATGTCCGCGGTCGGATGCACCGCTCGGTCCGTCCGTCGCGAGTACCTGACGCACGCGTGCGATCCGGTGCGCGTCACGCGGGCGACTGTCGCCCCGCCAGCAGAGTCGAGAATAAACAGCGTGGGGCGCGCGGGGCGGGGCGGTGCAGCGCCTGCACGCCCACAGCGGCCGCCCACGGCGGCGCGCGCGGCCGGCGGCGGCCGCGCGCGCCCGGTGAAGCATGCCCTTTCAGGACGTCATCCGTTGCGTCGTCGCCCTCACCCGTTACGCTCAACCTATAAATTTTCCGGCCGCTACTTTCGCTTGCTTTCCGCGCGCTTCATGTTTTCCTGTCCAATACAAATTCGTGAACGTTTCGAATTGTTTTTTTTTTGTTTTCTAAGGACGATATTTTTTTTTAAATCTAACTTGTATCCATGTATTGACGAAGTAGTTTCAAGAAGCAGCATTTTGGTTTAGTAGGAAACATACATTTTTGTAAGTATCGAAAACGAAACGTGCATTACATCGTTCAATAAATGTTTAAATGCTGTTTTAGATCTGGCGATTGATGTTAAAAATACGATTATGATCACAAAGAATCAATGTCCGCTCGCAAGATCTCCATTACAATAGATATGTGTGAAAATAAACAGCATAAGTGCGCAATGACGTAACCAGTCACTTCCTGCGGCTCCCGGCTAAATATTGAAAAAACTTATAAATCTAACACTGTCAACCTTAAAACTTAGACATGTTTGAATATAAAGGATATACTTATCGGAATTGGTGTCAGTCCAACGTCATCGATTTCTTTTGTTTTATTGAGACTACTTTTCTTCATGTTTCGGTTTACATTATATTTTCGCGATTGCTCAAGGTGGAATCCTAGCATTTTTCTGATTTACGTAAAAGTAATAAGACGAACACGGCGCTCTCCTGATGGTAAGAGATAACACATATATATGCAATAGCAGGGATATACATTATTTTGAATAGCAAAACAAAGTCCAGGACATCGCTGCTTTGGCGCTCATTACTTTGAAGCTTTCGATGGTTGGGCTCAAAAGCCTCTCGCTATCTACAGTAGGTACCTTTCAAACTGGAACACAGTAATGTTTGCACACTACTGCTTGGCGGCAGAATATCAGGTACTGCGATGGTACCTATCTACGACCTCCTGCTAAGGAAATCTATCACAAATCTGTTCTTATAGGTATGAGTTACTATGTCTTTATAAAATATTTTTTTTTGTGTTTTTCATGTATAGTTTTATTGTTGGTAAGTAGATTTAGCTTTTACCTACAAAGGCTTACCGGAAGACCAGCGCTGGTCATAATATAATAGCTTGCTAGCATAATGCTTATAGCATTATGCTTTATAGCATTATGCTTAGGTGAGCCCCTATTTTTTCACTCTTTTATTTGTCTTTGTGTGTTTGTTTTTGTGTGTTACAAAATTATAACTTTCTAACTTATGTAAAAATATTGTTTGATAATCATTGCTCTAAATAAATTTGTAAAGTAAATTATATAGCAATACTTAGGTAAATACGTATTTTATATATTTTTTGACATAATAACCACAACTATGCAAATTGCACATGTTGCTGACGCACCTACAATTCAAATATTTTGAATTTTTTAATTTTAACATGTTTTATTGTTGAGACATCTTGATGCACTGATATTATCTTTGTTTATTTATATATTATTTGCGATTTCTACGCGAAACTTGCATCAAAAATATATAATATAAAAAAAAATTGCAATAAAGATGAACGTTATTTTTTATATAATAGTAATGAGGCTAACGCAACGCTTTCCTTATGGTAAGATATGACGTCTGTCCATGGCCATTGCGGTCGTGCCTAGAACTATGAGTAACAAAACAAAGTCCAGCCCTTGTATTAAAAACTACGCGATTACGAACCTTATTGTACCGACTTACGGTTTGTAGTTGCGTAGATTTCTCATGAGCACCTAACAGGAATTGCAATAGGAGCTCATAGTACGGGATCTGGGAATCATTGGTTAGGTGCTCTTTACTTTAAGAGATACGATGTGTAGTCTTGATAGCCCTGTAATGTTGGTGCAGTATCTTTCAAACGTGAACATTGTAATGTTTACACACTACTGCTTGGCGGTAGAATATCTTGCGGTGGTACCTACTCAGATGTCCTACACCTCCCGTCTGTTCTTAAGATGTATGGTGTTTTCCATTCTTGGTTTTCTGGAAGAGCTTGCTCTTACCGATAAGGCCGCCACCTGTGGCACTAGTTCAAAAGATTAATTTATTTTCTGTGCCTTTTTTCTATGTTTGGTTTTCACAATAAAATTCTATCTACATACCTATATGATATATGTACATATTACATTAACATCATCATTTCAGCCGTAGCACGTCCACTGCTGGACATAGGCCTCCCCCATTGACGTCCATAAAGACCGGTTGGAAGCGGCTCGCGTCCAGAGCGTTCCTGCGGTCTTTATTAGGTCGTCTGTCCACCTTGTGGACCTGTTTACGTCTTACGCCACGTTTGCCGGTAAGTATTCCATATGAGACCATCTTTCCTTTGATTACCTTTCGAGTCGATTTTAATTGTAGGTACATATTCTTCTCGTGATAACAATTTTGTTTTTAATATTTAAAAAAAATACATATTAAATAGATCTACGTTTGGCTACCAACTCACCTGATGGAAAGCGACGGTGCGGCCGGGGATGGAGCACACAGATCAGCTGGCAATGAGTTCCATTCGTGGGCTGTACGTATCAAGAAAGTAGAGCGGAACAGCTGTGTACGAATACTGGGAACGTCCACGAGGAACGGATGATAGTGTGCCGTTCTTCTGCTTGCCCTGTGGTGGAACGGAGAGGGTGGGATAAGGCCATGGAGCTCCTGCGCACAATCCACGAAATGTATCCGGTAAAACATAGACAGACATGCTACTCAGCGACGATGATCAAGACTTAACAATTTTTTGGTGACTAGATAGCTGTCATCACTAAGTCTATGAGACGTCGGTCCACCACGTCCAAAGCTTCCAGCTGCTATTATTGTGAGGTGTAGGTATAATATTTTATTGTGTTTTCCTTATTTTATCTTAATTCACATCACTACCTAATGGACGACACCATGTATTAGTGATTTTAGTCAGGTTATTCCTGTCCTAAGTGATATTGATTCTCTAAGTTTCTACGTCAATTCAGCTTTGTGAACTTTCTCCCTTTCTCAACTTTTGTTCTTGCTGTATCGTGTAGGTACTTAGGCTATACGTTCCCGAGAGGGAATTATGATGTTCTAATCACATGTAGATTGTAGACATGTCATGCATCGTTGGTATTTTATTGACCCTCAAATGCGGCAACAAATAAATATTCAACAAAAAAGTATTTGTTACCTGACATTACATTTGGAATCGATAATGATAATGGTGATGATAGGTACCACCGCAGTACCAGATATCCTGCCGGCGAGCAGTAGTGTGTAAACGTTACTGTGTTACGATTTGAAGGGTACTGCAGCTAGCGAAATTATAGGGCTGTTGTAATTAACCATCAAAAGTCTAAATGTAATAAGCGCCAAAGCAGCAATGCTCTGGGCTTTGTTTTGTTACTTAAAGTTCTGTGCTCGCGTTATCTCTTAACATCAGGAGAGCATCTCGTTCATCTCATTATTAACTGAAGAAAAAATCAGAAACTGTCAACTCGTCACGTACTATTTACCGTATGTACCGTACGTATTATTTACCCTCTCTGTTTAGTACAATGGCTATCTACGTAAAACGTGGCTTTGGGTAATCTCCTATTGCTTAGCTTTACTGTCGACTCTGCTCTATGTCTGTGTCCCACTTACCTCATTGTATCTTCCAAAATAGTGCCTTTATTTCAGAATTTAGTTTATTTATAATTGTTTCGCGACCTGTGCGGTTTAATTTAGATTTGCATTTTCATCTTCAGAAAAGGTTTGTCTACAGTATAGGAATTAAGAAAAAAAATTATATAAAAGTAATGAGACAAACGTAACGCTCTACTGATGATAGAAGAAAACACATGTCCATTACCAATGCAGCGATACACAGAACTTTCAGTGTAAAACAAATTCCAGGACATCGCTGCTTTGGCGCTCATTACTTTGAGACATTCGATGGTTAGTCTCGACAGCCCTGTTTGAAGGGTACTGCAGCTAGAGAAGTTTCTCTAGCTGCAGTACCCTTCAAATCGGAACACAGTAAAATAGGTACTGCGGTGGTGTCTACCCAGATAAGTGTATCTCATGTTAAGGAGATCTATCACTAGCAAAAACTCAAGATCTGAGATTAGGATGAAAAAAAACCGAATTTGCATTACAAACTTGATTTGTTAATTCATAAAATAACATGTGAAAAATCAAACATTAACGCAAAGGATTATTATGAAGATCATTTTATGTATTAAAATTAGTAAATATTTGTAACAAAGACACTTAACCCGTTTTCAAAATTACTTTTGTTTTATTTGTTTATGTATAGTTTATAACACAGTTTTTTTTTCGATTACTTTCAAAACAATAACAATTTTTGTATTCGACGGTCTAACCGCGCCTTAACTTAGGCATATTAAAGTTGGCTAGCCCTACAACGTGTGCTTTGACCTCAATCTCGGAAAAGTTGGATTTATATTTAGTAGTGAGGTATTGGACGATTAAGCTTTCGAATCTGTCCTGGTATCTATAAACATTTGTTCCCAATCCGTGACATTTTCACATTAGGAAAGCAAAAACGGGCAAAACAAAACAATCCGTAAAGGCTTCCTGTAACAAGCGAACTGCCGGCCAATCATTCGTCAAACGAAACGGCCCGGCCGGCTGTAAATCTTTGCAGGCGATGGAGGGGGGCTCCGAGGGGTAGAGGGGGGCGCAAGGGGCCGGTGGCGGGGGGGTTACGTAACATCCGGAAGTGCGGATTAGGAATCAATAGTGCGCTGTAATGATAGTTGTAGTGTAATCGGTGTAACTGCGCTGTACCGTGCGCGCCATTGTTATGCTGCTCATTGCCATCACAGAGGGAGCTGACTTATCTTATCTACGTACTAGAACATGGGGTGCACCTATAATATTCACGACCATTATCTCTACGTACATCCCTATCCATAAAATTTTAATTCAAAATTCCAATTTTTAAACAACGAACAAGTTGAGTCCACTTAAAGTGTATACTTAGTTCTCTATAAGAACAGATTGATTCCTGCAGTTATGACAAATTAAAATCAGTTACATTTAACTCGATTCCATTTTCTCATAGTTCACCGTTCTTTATTTTTGTATTGACGCCAAGATTAACGGTATTTCGCATATTAAATGAGTTAATAAGCAAATTTAAAATAGAATAGTTTTCGACCATAGAAACTAGTTTTATTTGTATTTTATATTATTGTAAAGCAAGACTATTAATAGTGTTTTGATGTCTACTAGATGAGGTCGAACGGTGCGAGTTAAGCTTAGGGGAATGACAAAAATAAAATAAGTAACAGTAGGAAAGTAGACTAGAATCACAACAACATCTCAAACACGAAGACAAGTGGCATCGACTCTTTGAAAGTTTTGTTCTTGTATCGATGTGTTATAAGATTTTTTTTAATGTTGATAAAAAACTTCTTGTCCAAAGCTATTTTAGCTCCTATTGGTTGGTGCGCAAAAACGACGCTAGATACTTTTAAAGAGCCTGGTTTATATCAAAGGCTAACATTATCACACAATTAATTTGGTTATTCTGTTTTATAAATTATATCTCTATGAGTTTCAGAAGTATCAGTTTTATGACAGGAAAATGGGGAAAAATTGTGTTCAAGTGACAATTTTAAATAGTTTTGCGTAAACAATCAAGTTACATTTTATAGCTGCATCTATTCAGCTGTTTCTGAAGCTAGGAATTGCAATTTCATTATATATTTCCAGATAACGTTTTTCTTAACTATATGTGCTTTTAGATTTTTTTCCAATATCTTTTCCACAGTCGAGAAAACAATCCAACGTTGAGGTACTGACCATTGCGCTAGCTCACATAAGTACGTACTGCAGGTTACAGGGGGGCAAGTCACCCGTTTCCCCCCGCTACCCCGGCCCGAGGGGGCAGCGCGTCATCGCCGGCTCATCCGTCACACTGACTGCTGTTGTTGACAAATGTCTTCCCTCGGTTACTTCATTTGGGAATATTAAAAATTGGCTGCTTATAGTGATTTGGTGATTAATTTGATATTTGTACCTCAGAACGTGAATATATATACATTATTTCCACTAACATTGCCGTGTTAGAGTATTTTTATCTATGATAGATGCTTGTTGTAAGATGAAGTTGTTCAATCGTTCAGAATTAAATGCATGGTTGTAAATGCCACTCGCAGTCAACCCTTAGAAATTTTACTAGACCAAGCGCGTTATTTCACTATGATATAAAACTATCATGCCTTTTTACAAGCTTTTATTTAACTTGCAATGTTTCTATGTTTCGGTTCTTGATAAAAAAATAAAATTAAAAAATCCACAATTTTGTATAGATGTTTAATTTTGATCTTTCGTTTAATTTGCACCAGCAGGAACATAAACAAAAACTCGTTTTTTAAATTATTTTTTAATAATGATATGAAACCAAGTTCAATAACTTTTGACGTTGATGTTTGTACAAACGGAAAAAAAAAAACAAATGCGTCCAAAATAACCGCACGCAATACATTTCGATTATGAAGTGCACAAAGCCGTTGTTGAAAAACATCATTACTCCCCCTCATACGTGATTCCACACGGCCGGGGGTTCCTCCCCCCTCCCCAGACGGTATGGTGAGCCGTAATGAGCCTGGCCTCTTCGCAACTGCTTTACTGTAACTTTATGTGCATTTCATACATATTTTTTGCGCTTTGTATCGTAGACAGGTCGTTATTGTCTCAGATTTCGTGCGAGTGGGTCCCATATTGAAACACCTTGCGGGCTACGTGTAGCGCGGCCCTGAAACGAAATGGTTATTTTCTCTGTCAAAGTGTATTAATATTATAGCTGTTCGTTCAAATATTTCTGTAGAGTAATATCATGGAATTGAATATCTGGCTTGCTTATCTTTATTCGTGTTCGTTATTTTTGTTCAACATATTATTTTTTTGTACTTTTTTCAATTCTATACTATTGTTGTCAGTTTCCGTTGTTTATGTCAATGTAATGAAATGAACGCGACGTTCTCCTGACGGTAGAATATAACGCATGTCCATGACCATTGGAGCGATACATACCTAGAACTAAGTAAGTAAAGGGCATCGCTGCTCTGGCGCTCATTACTTTGGGATACAAATACAAATATTTTATTGATAACATCAATATTACAAGTCAATTGTTAGCCTCAATAGTCCTGTAATTTTCCCTAAGTACCCTTTAAACCAGGACCAGTAATGTTTCCACACTAACAGTAACAGTAATGTTTCTGTTTTGTTGGCCTCACTTGAGAGCCAGTTGCATTCCAGGCTAGGTGTGCTTTACCATTTTCGACCACACCGTCACTTAACATCAGTTGAACTGTAGTCAAAAATCTAGCATGTCAGCCATATAAAAATAAAAAAAACTACTGCTTGGCGGCAGAATTTCTTGTAGTCTGGTTTACTTTAGACATAACGAACGACACAAATATAATTGGGTTGTTTTTAGCTAGCCCAAACAAATAACGTTTATAGCTAACACAGCACCCATATTTTGGGATAATATGAGATTTTGTAACATCAAAACAATTTCGCGACGCTGTGCCAAAAAATCAAGGCAATCAACGCACCACCGTCAGCACGTCCGTGCAATCGAACCCTTTTAATTATAATTGTCACTCCATCGCACTAGCATTTCCGAGAAAGAAATGCTAAACGCGTTCCAGATCCTCGTCCCCATTCCCACTCTATCTCTGTCCGTGCTCATCATTGTACCTACAGGGCCGGAAGTTTTCGCTTCATCAACCGTTCACAGAGCTTTTGATTTGAACCGATGTGCGCATTGAGTGGAGGGGGGCACCTACCTCCCCTCTGTCCAGTGGTGGCGGGCGGCAGTCCGGCCCTGTGCAAATGTTATTGATGTGCGGCGTTATGAGATACTATTGCTAATATTGAGCGTTGATTTTATGTGGTAGGTGCGAAAGGGATGGTCGGCGAACTATGGCTAGTTGTTGGTAGGCAGGTGGTTACGGACAAGGGTTAGCGTGTAGATGGAAGTAAATGGGTACACACATATCTACCCATAGTTTTCGTATATATGTGAAAAATGGTAACAGTTCTTTTTATAATTCATCGGCAAACGGATACGGCGGCTATGATGCCTAATCTTTATATGAACTTCGATTTTCTAACACCAGAGTGAAATTCCAATCTTAGTCTAGTGCAGTCCGTGCCAGTGGAGTCTAGTCATGCCCTGAAGTGAAGACTTTCTAATAAGCTTCAGTGGAGTTTTGGAAGCAACACGAAAAGTCATTCCCATGCTCGCGCTTGTAATTCGGCACTTTTTATACATAAACACTCGAAAAAACTCAAGTTTGGTAAAAAATATTAATTGAGTAACTCTTTCTGCGTTCTCGCCAAAACTTGGTAACTATTATTGGATACTAGACTCGCCCTGTGGTTTCTGAAATGCCATCCACTGCTTGGTCTTAATGTATACTATGCTAGGACATTCAAAACTCACATTAAAAAAAAAACTTTTAACTACACCTATACAGTAGTAACAAATCAATAAGCTAACTTGAAAATCACTTGAATCATAACAGCATAAAATAGTTTCACAGTAAAAGTAGATTGCATAAGCTTCTCAGTACGTATTGACGTCAAACGGCTACTAAAATAAAAAGCTCTACAGTAAGGTAAAGCCCCAAAACCATTATTCTACATGCCAGTGGAAAGGAGGCAACCACAGAGGCAGAAATATGTAAAGAAATAGATCACACACTACTAAACTATAGGGATATGCTACCACTCTCACGTTGAAAATTCGCCACGCAGATAGATAACGTTGTATTTTGGCAATCTCAGTTAAAAGCCAATTTTATTCCTGTGCAGCTTATCGTCTTAGTACCGTTACCAAAATGTCTTGAAAAAAAAAAACACTTTGTCATAACTACTATCTTCCGCCGATATATTTTCAAATTATAGAACTAGCGACCCACACCGGCTGCTGAATTATCTCAAACGGATTAGACAGCGTTTTCGATAAAAGCTCCCAGGTGGCTTGACTTTTTCCAACACTTCCAACAATTATCATCATATTTCAACCAATTCACACTGAACCTTAACAAATTATATACTTAAATCTTCCTCATGAATCACTCTATCTAGTGGTGAAACTTTCATAATAATCCGTTCAGTAGTTTTTAACTTGAGTGATTTTATGAGGGTTACTTTCATCAAAGAGAGACATTAAGCCATTGGATAAATGTAAGTTGCATCTAGCATTACTACTGTTAGGAATTTTTTCTTCTGTAATGTTTTAATCTAACGGGACATAAAATCTTTAAACTTATTTTTTTATTCGTTTGCACCGACTTGCATACTTCTGCATATGGATCTGAATCTAAAGTTATCTGATGTTATGTGATGATGCAGTCTAAGATGGAGCACGCTTGCCTAGAAGATACCGATACACTCTCGACTTGAAGACACCCAAAACAATTCCATCCAGGTAGTTCATAAAAAAAAACGTGTTTTTACTCGACTGCCAAGGAAGGGTTATGTTTTTCGCGCGTATCTTCTATGTATGTAAATTCTTTATTACCTCGTATCTTCCAAACGGCCGAATGGTACGACAATTAAGGTATCGTTAGATTTGTCTCATTAAAACAAGTGTTTTAAGAAAAAAACAATGTGGTGTATTTTAGGCGCGAAATAGACATTAATAAATAAAAAATTAAAAGAGCTAAATAAAGGCAATTAAAAGAGGAGATTAATTAGGAATAATACATTTGTTTAAATAGTTTTTTCTTTTAATTATAATTGCGATTAAAATATGTAGCTATAATTATAGCTACATATTTTAATAGTAGTCGGGTTATAGATTTTTTTAACTCTTCAGTTTTTTTAGTTTTCTTAATTAAACTTGTTCGTTTTTATTGGCTGTTTTTCTGTAGATTTTACACTCTGTGGCAAAACTAAAGCTTGGTCACTAGACACTATTAGGTACGGAAGGATGGTGAGTCATTACCATTACCTCGGTGGTTACCGCCTGAATCATTTATCGACGTACGTTGTTACTTGAAGGCTTTTAATTCCAGTACTGGGAAAAGGCTCTAATTTGTACACACGGAATTCTGTTTGACTCACAGTTCTGCAATGTATTGATGAAATATGAATATGTGCGAGATAACTCACACTCTGATATTAAGAGTAGTTACAATTATACACCTACAACCTTTGTATTTTGCTTTATTTTTTTCTTCGAGTTTAAATATGGCGTTTCCGATTTTCGACAAAATAATTTGAATTTGTAGCAATGGCACCTCAGTGGTTAGCGCGGTCGGTTCAAACGTTGAAGGGCATGGGTTCAAACCACAAATAAAATGCTTATGTGAAGTGAAGAAAAACATCGTGAGGAAACCATAGCATGATGGAAGGGCAATTTTTTTTATTTTTTTTATGGCTGACAAGCTAGGCGTTTGCCCACAGCTCACCTGATGTTAAGTGACGGTGTGGTCGAGGATGGTAAACACACCTAGCCTGGAATGGTATTGGCTTTCAAGTGAGGCTGCTGGAACACACCGTTAGGTGCTTGGCGGCAGATTTTCACCTTGATGGTGGTAGCTATCCAGCCGAGTACTAAAAAGTGCCCTACTACCATACTATGGTTTCCTCACGATGTTTTCCATCACCGGCAGCTCAAGCTCAGTGATCAATACACCTATGGCTTCGACCAAAGTTGAAAATGTGCCGCGAAACACAGTGTGTTCCGACAGCTTCACTTGAGAGCAAGTTCCATTTCAAGTTAGGTGTGTTTACCATCTTCGACTAAACAGTCACTTAACATAAGGTGAGCTGTGGTCAAACACTTAGCATGTCACCAGAAGAAAAAAAAATCGACAGGCTTTATTTAAGTACTTCTACAATGTATTATATATAACAAGTAGTTTGGTACGTTCTATTTGTCGAACGTCGAGTTAGTCTTCCAGTGTGTTATGATGTCCCAGAACAGCCAATTACTTGCTTGACTCTTAAGAACACTGTATTAAGATCACTTTCTTTACTTCATTATTGTTGTTATCAGATGATCATACATTGTCTTACAATTGCAGTTATCACTAAAAATTTGTGTTCGAGAAATCGAGAAAGCTTTCTGAACATCAAAAGGTTTTTCCAATAGTAAAAAAAGTATTTTTCTGTACAGGAATAAACATCTCAAAAGTCCCACGTACTTCGGTA
Source organism: Biston stratarius (assembly GCA_950106695.1). Lineage (NCBI taxonomy): Eukaryota > Metazoa > Arthropoda > Insecta > Lepidoptera > Geometridae > Biston > Biston stratarius. The sequence continues at coordinate 9,519,927 of OX467115.1, read as the reverse complement.
TATAAAACAAGAAGGCTGTAGAGCGACTTCCGGTGCGTGAGCGAAGCACACCCCAGCTATATTTACCCTTGGGGCCACTAACACAGAACCTTCCAACGTAGAAAAGAGAAGAAAAGAAGATTTTATTGACAAACAAACAAAATCATCCTATTCCACTACTACTAATAGTATAGATGTGAAAGTGTGGAATGGATGGATTTTTATTACTCAATCACGCAAAAACGGCTGAACGGATTAGGATGAAATTTAGGAATATGTAAAAGACTTCGTCATAGGTAACAGCTTTTACATATATACATATATCTTATGAATTACACATAATCAAAACACAATACACATATAGCTTTATTTTATTTATCTTATGTACAATTATTTTTTTAAATCGACAGTGGGCTTCATTCTATTTTAAATACATAGATTAACGAGAAACAGTATTTTAAACAAAAATGTATGAAAAAAGTAGTACCTATTTGTTTATTGTGTCCTAGTTTTTTTATTTTATTACAAATAGGCTTGCTTGTTTGACCGCCATCTTGCCTGATGTCAAGCGAAGATGCGGTCTACGATGAAGCATGCTTGCTTAGTTGAAACCGATTCACTCGCGACTTGAAGGCACATAGTTATCTATCAGGGAACACCCACTCGGGCAGCAGATTCCATTGTTTAGCGGTTCGTACGATGAAGGTAGAAGAACCATGAAGCGGTGTTGCTTTTTATAGCTGTGCGACAATAAAATTAATACAATACTTTGTCTGTGCTAGGGGTAAAATTGTGTGGTAAGATTGCTAATTTTATCTGAATTACCATCCCATCATCTATGTAAGATATTGTACTTAGTGGTTTTGTAGTTTTACGCGCTGTTCCCACGCGGACGCTACATTTTTTTGGGATAAAAAGTAGCCTATGTTTTAATCCAGGATAACAGCTACCTCCATAACGAATTTCATTAAAATTTATCTAGCCGTTTAAGCTTGAAGAAGTAACAAACATGCAAACACACAAACTCACAAACTTTTACCTTTATAATATTAGTGTGATTAGCTGTGTTCTGCGGTTTCGCCGGCCTTTTTCGGGATAAATAGTATCCTATGTGTTAGTGTAGCGCTATCTGCATTCCAAGCTTCATCCAAATCTGTTAAGCAGTTAGAACGTGAAGATCGTAAGACAAATATGCACAAGACAAAGTGTGATAAAAATCATGATATACAAAGTTTCTAAATAAAACTTGCACTGAAAAGTAACTCTATCCAAGAAACTTCCATTAGTCCTGTGGTAAAGTTTTCGCGAGGTCTCTAGTTCTATGGCCCCCAGTAAGGCGGGCGAGGGAGGCCGGGTGGTCAGACAGACAGGGCGGCAGATATCCATTGAAATATTACCACTCCACGTATTAGATTTGATTTTGGATAATTGGACGTATCGCTTTAGTAGATGGGCTCAAATTAGTCATTCGTTCGCGAGCATTTATTCCGTAGATTGCTTTAAAAATTCAGTAACTAGACATCTACAGTTCAATTGAAACTTTCAGGTAATCATTTTGTATTTCATTTTATATTCGGAGTTTGCACGACCTTCTATCCCTTCCCTCTTTTTATTATATGCACCTATATAAAAAGTATATGCATGTTTAATATACCTCATGTAAGAATAACGCGCTTAGATTTCACGTTTTTATGCACTGTCTGTTCTCTTCTGTTTTATGTTCAACCGACATCAAAAAGGAGGAAGTTCAATTCGGTTGTATTTAAAAAATATTTTTTTTTTTTACCTCCGAACATCATATATAAATCAATTTGATAAACTATTATTTTATTTTAAGGGTTCTACTTTCTGATTGGTCCCATAGAATTTTTATGAAAATCGGTTGAGTTTGATATTTAAACCAAATTCTTAAAACCTAGCCGTGTTTGGGCTAAGGGACAGTTAGTTAGTTTTTTTAAGTTGTTAATTTATACTGATTCCGACTCAAATCCCGTGTAAATTTTGTGTCGATGTGCTCCGTCATAGACCTCGACGTTGTAGATCATAATATTTAGGATTAAAAAAAAAAAACATAAAAAAGTTTAGGACTTTTTTGGGCTCGAGTGAAATGGTTTGGCATCACTTTCATCGTGCGAACTGCTAAACGGTGGAAATTGCTGCCTGTATCATTATAGGAATAAGTTATTCTCGTATTGCTTATCAGAGCGTTTTAATGAAACTTGAAGGAGACAATTTCTAATTTAGTATATTTTTCTGTGATTTTGCTGTATTGAAATCTGGATAAGTCGGTGAACGACATTGACAAACAAGCGCTGCCGTTATAGATGGCTCGCTATAATAAAAACAAATCGAGTTGTTTACACGGTCAGTTGTCTTCGGATACGTGTCCGGGGTACAGTAAACAAACATCACATTTTTTAAAGAATTATCTCAGTTGAGGATTATCCAGAGCCTGGAATGTATGTAGATACATAAACTAAGCATAGAATTGTTTTAAAAAAATAATTAAATAGATTCGCGTTTATCCACTACCTGCCTGATATTGAGCAGAAGTGTGGGCTAAGATAGAGAACGCTTACCTAGAAGCAACCAAACTTGAGCTATCTCATACAAATTCGTCGCCTTTTCAACGTAAAATATTAACGAATAAAACAAGGGAATAAAACATTCACATTTATAATACTCAGAGGGTATTTTTTTTTTTCGGCTACCTATGTTCATACAATCTACAATCGACATAAACTTAAATATTAACAAAATATATTATCAATTTGTAACAATTTATCATTATACCTTCACTAATATAAGGAGTAATGTAGTACCTGTCAAGCACCCTTACACCAGACCGAGTCGAGAGAGAGGAGGTTATTATACTCGTCATTATCAACAACTTTCGTTATGGGAACAACGCTTAAATTGGATCAGAGGTAATCAGAATACGTCCTAGTGACGGTTTACCCATTTAAAACTTATTTATTTACTTACTTATTTCAACTTTAGCGCTTTGTGTTGAAGCAGCGAGCACGCTTTCACACTTCCGCGGCCTCGGAGAGCCAAAGCTTCCCCCGCAGTGATGAAAATGCAACGGTGTTGGAATATCAGACACTAAAATAGCTTAAACCCTGGATTAGAATAAAGGCCTATACGTTTTATTCCACAAAACGTGGTCAAACCCTAACCCAAAAAAATAAGTTCCATTTATTTTGTTGTTTAGAAAGTTATCCATGAAACAACTGATTTTATTCCTAGAAAAATACAGAAGGATTGAAAACCGCAGAGTCGAAAATATATGAAAAATGAAACCTCCCTCCCTAACCTGCCGTTAATTTTAAAGGACAGACTGCGTCAATCAACCCTATATTACAGCTCTTGACTAGACACTCAAAGTGATTTGCAATTGTCTGCGTGAGAGGCACTGTCTCGTGCACTTCGATTGACTTGTTAGCATCTGCTGAATGTCTGAGACCTCCCGGCTTGAACTAGTTATTACGTAACGAGTTTTTTTTGTTGATACGTTGATACCCTGGCTAGAATAATTTAAAATATTATCTATTTGACAGTGTTCTATATGACAGTGTTCTATATGACAGTGTTCTATATGACAGTGTTCTATATGACAGTGTTCTATACGACAGTGTTCTATATATCAGTTTTTTATACGACAGTGTTCTATATGACAGTGTTTTTATGACGGTGAGTATTACAGGTTGCCCACAACGCAATGATCAAGGTAACAATTTTTTTTTAATTTAGATACACAATATAAATTACAACCAATTTTGTGGTACAAACATATCTACTACAATACTAAAACTTCATATTTTACTATATTTAAAATATGTGGATACAGACAAACAAGATAACAAACTATACCGAGACAATTAGAATGAGAGTCGCCATCCGCAAAGCTGCACTTTGCAGATAAGCGCTCCGAAAGTGCACATTTATTACAGTAAATAAATTCAATAATGGGATTTAAACAATATAAAATCTATATATTGATTTTGATTTTGATTGATAATGTTCAACAATTATTTCCTTCCTTTATGTTTGACAGGCTAAGTGTTTAACCACAGCTCACCTGATGTTAAGTGACAGTGTGGTTGTAAGTACACCTAGCCTGGAATGAAACTGGCTCTCAAGCGAGGCTGCCGGAACACAACGTTAGGTGCTTGGTGGCAGTTTTTCAACTTGAGGATAGCCCGCCAGCCAAGCACAATAAAGTAGGTATATGCTATGGTTTCTTCATGATGTTTTTTTTTCACCTGCAGCTCAAGCTCATTGTTGAAATTTTACTACGTCTGGTTCACAGAATGACAGAACCTTTCTGTCATTCTGTGAACCTCCGCATCTGCACATTTAAGCTGATCTGTATTCTGGTTCTGAAAGCATATACGGAAAGTTGATGGCTGTCACTTTTTGTTATCGCGGATAAGTCTGAGTTTGACCACCAACTCACTTGTTGGTAAGCGATGATGTGGCCGAAGATGAATCACGCTGACTTAGGCGATTAGGAGATACCTATTCACACTGACCTTGAAAACCCGTAGATTAGGTCGCTTGTTCCATTCTCTTGCTGTGCGGAATAGATTAATTATGTAGTGTCATAAAATTACTGTATATTTTTAGATACATATGTATTTCATTGGGTTATTTTAATTTCCCAACTTTATTTACTCGGTGGTAGTTCTCATTAGTAAGAGGTCATCTAGGCAGGAATCAGCACAGTATCAGATATTTTAGCATGAAGCAGTAGTGTGTAAACATTACTGTGTTCCAGTTTGAAGGGTACTGCAGATAGCGAAAATATAGAGCTTTAGAGACTAATCATCAAAAGTCTCAAAGTAATGAGCGCCAAAGCAGTGATGCCCTGGACTTTAGTTTGTTCCTCAAAGTTCTGTATATCGCTCCAATGGCCATGGTTATGGGTTATTTCTTACCATCGGGAGAACGTCTCGTTATTCTCATTTAAAAAAAGTGTAGCACTATTTTAAATGGTCCAAGGTATTATAAAAATCGTAATTTCCCACCCTCAACGAAAAATCGCCCAATCCACCTTTAGTCGAAATCGCGTTTATTCAATTTGTGTAGTAATTGCAAGCGAGTCATGCCGTAATTAGGGAGGGTAGTGCGTGCTTGCAGGTAACGAGGAGGGTCGGAGGGTAGTCGTGATTCGGGGGCAACCCTTTGGTCGGAGTTGTAGTGGTATCGATTGATAGTGCGCGTTAGGGTCTGGTCATTTGATTAAAAGGGTTCTAATGTTTGGTTACGATGGTTTGGAAAAACTTGGGACATATCTCATGAAGCCTTAAAGATAAAATGAGTATAGACCAAAATGTCCATAATATTAGTGATGCGGATTCGTCCATTTCTTTGCATTTGCACCGGAGCAATAGCTCAGCTAGCTACGGAGCCGAAACGTGGACACTCACAGCGAGAATGGTTCGCAAGTTTAAAGTCGCTTAGCTATGGAAAGAGCTATGCTTGGCATTTCTCTGAGGGTCAGTTAAACTAGCTGCAGATATGATTAGTTGGTGATTTATTTACCGTCAATCGGAGTTTAATAAAAACTATGTTTCTATTACACTAATATGATAAAGGCAAAAGTTTGTGAGTGTGTTTGTATTTTCTCTTCTTCACGCTTAAACGGCTGGAACAATTTTGATGAAATTTGATATAAAGATAGCTGACACCTTGGATTAACACATATACTTTTTCACATAGGAACAGCGGGTATACTAACCTATAAAATAGTGCCATAAACAACCATAACAGCTGAAAAGAGTACCCAAAGAAGGGTTGGTAGGATCAAAAGATAAGCTGTTTGGGGAGGGATGAAAAGACGAGTAGGTAGTTATGGTTAGCGTTAATAAGAATGTGAAGGAGCCGTTTAAACTTACTCTCGTGGGCCTAGCCAAAGTAACACCTAATTACCGATAATGCTACTAGAAAAGTTTAAAAAATTACCAGGTTGACATAAGCTGTCTGTGTATATGTCACGAGGGTAGCTTATGTCAATCCCGTACATGCTTAGACTTTTCGATAAGCCTTATCGAATGTTACTGTGCCTGAGCCCAAAGGACTGTGCGGGTACTCGTTCCTGAAGCAGAACGGACCTGAAACCCGCAGAAGAAAAAGTGGTATGGTAAAAAGATGACAAATTAAAAAAAAAAAAGATTGTCTTGATACATAAAAACATAGGTAACAAATGTAGCGCGTCCTCAATAAAACCATCAACGTAAGAATCTGCCTGAACACGCCCCTCGCGTGACGCCGCTGCCTCGCGCCGATAACACCACTTGGCTTTATTTCTGTCAATAGATTACACGAAATCTTTGGAACATAACAATACGATAGGTAAAACCTAGACTCTGTTCGCCCCGAACAAAGACCTCGTAACCTCTCAGCAAACTCTCGACTTTTTTTTTTTTACAAATAAAAAAGGCTTGTGTTTGGCCCTCTCGGCGAAGATGCTGTCTACGATGGAGTACGCTTACCTAGAAGTAACTGATAGTATCGTACTGTTATTAGTACTGCATCAGCTTTTGTTATCCCACTGCTGAGCTTAATCGTACTCTTTGCTAGCTACAGCACCCTTTAAACGGGTACACAGTAATGTTTACACACTATTGTTTGGTGGCAGAATATGTGGTACCACAGTGGTACCTTGATAACTTCCATCTACCACGAAGTAAAATTATTGCTGTTGAGACTAACCATAGAATATCTTAAAGAAATGAGCGCCAAAGCAGCGATGCTCTGGACTTTGTTTTGTTCTACATTCTGTCATTATCATCATCATCAACATCATCTCAGCCGTAGGACGTCCACTGGACATAAGTTTCCCCCAATGATTTCCATGAAGACTGGTTGGAAGAAACAGAAGAAAAAACACTTTTCTTTGACTTTTGTGTTACCAGCAATGACTTTTGGCTCTGACGGTCTCTGACTATGTATGCCCGAGCATAGCCCTCTCCATAGCTCGTTGTGAGTAACACAACGAGCTATGGAGAGGGCTATGCTCGGGGTTTATCTACGATATCAAATCAGAAATGAGGAGATCGGTAGACAAACTAAAGTTACCAAAATAGCCCAATGGATAAGCAAGTTGAAGTGGCAGTGGGCAGGCACATAGCACGCAGAACTGATAGCAGATGGAGCTGTAAAGTTCTGAAGAGAGTTAGTAGTAGTAGAGAGACCACGTACTGGCAAGCGCAGCGTAGGACGTCCACCCACAAGATGGACAGGCGACCTAATGAAGACCGCAGGAGCGCGATGGATGCAAACATTCCATGTATCTCTGCCATTTCTGAACACCATGGGTGGGTTCTCATTCGTCTCATTATTTGACAATAAAAAATATATATGGCAAAAGTGACATACCTATGATATTCACATTTGCTTCTAAGACAACGAAATATTTGTTTTTGTATAGATAAAAATAGGTTCACTATGAAAAAGGCAACGATTTACACAATTTTCCGATAAGCGTAACAGAAGCGGCGTTTCTCACCCGCTGGTACTGCTCGGTTCGCGTGCCGACCGCAACACGCGTTTCCACCGATGGCAGCGATTGCGTACCGCAACATGACTTCTGCTACTTCCGCGACTAAATTACACGCTGTATTGCGGGAAATAGATTTAAGGCCTCGCGCCATGGCAAGAAACGCGAGCTTCGCCGCGCTCCTGAAATACTGAATAGCACCGGCCTAATAAAAATAGCTACCTATGACGTATGAATATTTTGTGACCCGAAAAATATACCAGGAGTCAACTTCAGTATTTTGTTAGCTAATATATGTATTATTATAATAAAAAATATAATATAACTCTTTATTGTTTAAAGACAAAATCAAAAGGTTTTATTTTTTGCAGATTTAATTATGATGATGCTATTATTAGTCGCTTATTTGTAAATATGTTTTCTTTATACATATATTTACATGTATATAATACTCGTTTTATAAATTCAAAGTACAAAAATATGCAAAACACAAAATATTATGTTATTGTCCAAATGTGTATAGCTGTATACGTATAAAATTATAACCCTGTCTGATGGTTTAGCGTACAGTGGTGGTTAATTAAAAATTAATTCAAGAAAGCACGTGGTTTTTATGCCTTGTTGATCAAAGCTAACACACCCAACCAAACTGACCGATTGTAGAATAATATATTACAATAAATAGTGCAGCAAGTTATTTGAACATCACACCTAATCAAAACAAAACAAGGCCAAAAACATTCTGGTAGAACGACCCAATCGAAACAAACAAACGCAAATCAGAGCCTCCAATTCTCAGCCCAAAAGCTCCCTAATAATCTTATTTCCATACTGGACGTCCGCTTCTACGAGTACATCTGTATTAATACCAGTAAACTCACTCACACCAGCAAACGGCTCCACTAGCGAAAATCCCCCTCGCACAGATAGAGCTAAAGTACATTCGCACAGCAAAGTGCGTACAATTACTGGAGGTGTCCGCGGGATGAGCCCTGATTAGTGACGGTCAGGTGGGCCCGGGGCGGTCGATAGCTCACCCCACACCCCCCCGACCCTAACTACTCCCCACTGTTTATTGCAGGGGGGCGATCGCCTGAACTTAAGTATTGATTCGCGCGAAACGTGATTTGTACGCACTCATCTAGAGGTTAGCTTGCGGCCCGCTGAAAGTTCATTCAACTGCTGCTCTGTGGGCATCGCCGTCCATCGCCGGCTCTGGGCGGATGCGCGGGAGATACCGCGCGCGCCGGCGGGGATGGTTGCGTCGCGGCCCGAAGCGCCGCTAGTGCGGCGCTCCGGCCGGGCCGCGCTCCGGGGTGGTGTTTACGCGTAAACCGCGGTCAATAGGGCCGGGCCGCACCTAGCGTTGTCTTCGCGCGGTAATGCCCCTCCGTCACGACATCTACCGACTTATTGTCGGAACGCAGCGCGATGTTTTATTTGCTAAGTGCCGCGATACGCCGTCGGGCGGGGTAGGGGACGCTTAATTGACGTACAAATGTCGGGGAAATTATACTTTCTATCCCTGATTACCATGATTCATGGCTTTAAATAAGAAAGTAGCGTTAATTTGCGCTGTAATAAGATACAAATCATAGAGTTCCAATAATGTCATGCCGATGCTCCCAAGTGTGGGACCGGTTTATATCGGAGTGTGGCAATCACTCGATTCGCTAGGTTTGACAGACTGCCAGACTTTAAATACTTATATGCACTCGGCTGTCTTGCTATACCTTCAAGTTCAAAACCTGCCGCCATGCTCTGAACGGAGCCAGTTCCATTCAAGGCTGGGTGGGTTTACCATCTTTCGTGAGGCTGTTGAAAAATACTGTAACGTGCTTAGCGACAGATTCTCAATTTGATAGTAGCTAGCCAACTGAGAACCAAAAAGTACCCTACTACCATGCAATGGTTTCCTCACGATGTTTTCCTTCAAGTTCTCATTGTTGCGGTTTGAACTCACGCTCATCGGCGTGTGAAAGGCAGCGCTAACAACTGAGCTGTCATCACTACAAAATATATGTTATGTTTTATTATTTCTATTCTGTTATCTTGGCGTGAACAATAAGGAATTACTTATCTATCTATCTATCTTCTAATCAATCTTAAATTTAAAACTGATCGGGACGCACCCTCGGCGGGCACCCGAGGCAGTGACTCGATGAGAAAGGGCCGAGAACTCCCCGACGAGTGACAGCGTTCCGCCGAGGGGACCTACCGCGCCTGCCTACTTCCGCTGTAGAGGCTCTACCGCTACGTAACCGCCTAGCATTCACGTTTTGACGTAAGCCTTTAATAGCCTCTAATCCAATTTTAATAAAGATCGCCAGACGACGCGGCGGATGACTAGAATAACGTATGCGCTGCACCGTTACATAACTCTCGCATTAAGGACAAACGGAGCGCCATCTCGCGCCAATCGACTAAGAATTGCAATCCAATACGAATAACAATCCATTTCTCAAGACGTAAAAATAAGTTATAAAACATCCAAAGGCGAACAGAAATAATAGTTGCAATAAATCACGAACCATAAAGTCTCCGGGATGGCAACTAATCAACTCGCCGCACGGCCTCATAAGATAAAAACAATATCACTTCCAAAATAACTAACTTTCTAAAATGATAATGTTCACATCAGTTTCTATATGTCGTGCGGCTAATAAAATCTCTAGGAAACTGGTACATCACTAATTATATTCATTGAACCGTTACGGCAACCATCGCGCAATATTGGGCCTCGTGTATCGAGAACCATGCGTTCTGAGCGGCTTTAATAAGGCCTCCTATGGCCGCCGCATCACCAATTAGACGCGGGGACATTAAAACTTGAGATATGTTTCCGGTGCGATATGATATCACATTAGCCAGTTAAGTTTTATTGGAAAAAACGAGGTGTAATGGGTCTGGGCTACTTCATAATCTGTCGGATTGTCTTCTTTCACTATCGTACCTACTCAGTTTGTCATCGTCGTTTCACACCGCGTCGGCCATATCAATTTTGGATTTCATTTTCCATTTCCATATTTACAATACGTTGTATTGTTAATCGTCAACACTATTTCAGAAACCATTTCAGGGTTTCAAGCTTAGGGTGTACTGAACCGAAAGGGGGTCATTATACCCATTATTAAGGACAACTACGAGTACTACTACGGATACAACTTTGAAATTGCCCCATACATCTGGTCAAGATTTGACAAACTTTTTCAACGGCACATCTGATTTTTTGATTTAGGTATAGAGCTGTGTCCAGAGTAAAATATTTTATTATGGAAACTGACGTGGTCTTGACACATTTTTGTTTTATTTATGCGGGATTACTCACGTTTAATTTTATCGGAAACTCCGACTATAGTTTCGGCCACATCCGGTGGCCTTCATCATGGGGACAAAGCTGAGACAACGCGCGCGCGGCCTCGTCTTGCTTCGCACATAAACTAAAAAAAAAATAGAGTAAAATATGCTTCATCTTTATGAATATATGATAATTTTGAAATCGTAAAAACAGCATCTCATACAAAAGTGTATTTCAAGCTTAGCAAAATGTATGAAAACGAGCTATAAGTTTTAAAAAAACTATAGCCCGACTACGGAAGAAAAGAAAATTTTGAAAACATACATTTTGGCGCAAAAATCCGCTATTTAGAGTTTTAATGATTTTACTATAATCAGTGACACTCGCGCGATAAAAACGAGTTTAACGACATATCATTCATCAAAATCGATTCAGCCGTTTAGTAGTTACTAGAGAACTTTTACTTAAGCCAGTGTGTTATCTTCATATAAACTATTTTATCGCCACACCATTCAAATGAGTTTATTCATTACCATTGAGTGGGAACAACCTCACACACTTACACACAAACTGCGTATTTTTAACATCAATTTCGCATTTTACTTGCATTTTACTTTAGCAGGAAGCCGTCTGGGTAGGTGCCAACACAGTATCAGATATTCTGCCGTCAAGCAGTGGTTAGCGCGGTCGGATCGCATGCCGAAGGGCGTGGGTTCAAACCCCAACAATGAGCTTGAGCTGCCGGTGAAGGAAAACATCGTGAGGAAACCATAGCGTAGTGGTAGGGTACTTTCTAGTACTCGGCTGGCTAGCTACCACCCTCAAGTTGAAAATCTGCCGCCAAGCATCTAACGGTGTGTTCCGGCAGCCTCACTTGAGGGCCAGTTCTATTCCAGGCTAGGTGTGCTTTACCATCTTCGACCACACCGTCACTTAAACATCCGGTGAGTTGTGGTCAAACACCTAGACAGTCAGCGTTAAAAAAAAAAAACAGCCTTATTTTGTTTTGAATAAAAATCCTGTGTATTGCTGTAATGGCCATGGACATGCGTTATCTCTTACAATTAAGAGAGTGCCTCGTCCATTTAATTAATTTTACGTTAAAAAATCAATGCTATCACACGAAGATTTCCGAATGATTAGCGTCAGGGTTAATTTCTTGCAACCTCTGATTGATCGGTGCCCAAACGCCATGTAGAAGACTTCAAAAGACATTTCCAGTATCATATATCACCGCAATAAAACTAACAGTACACCCAGATGGCGCATGTCTGACAAAACAGTTACTTCTTAACAAACAAACGTAGCTTTTGCATAATTTGGTGATTGTAGAGAAACCAGCCATTCGAACGCAGTGTCTTCAAATAAACACGACGAGTTATGCAGGATAATCTATTTATTGCTTTTTAATATCAATATTTTCTATCGCAAAAGTTTTTAATAAAGTTGTGTTCGGACGAGTTCTGCTTTTTATGACAAATTGGCGTGTAACGTGATGAGTCTTCCGTGTTTGATGAATTATGTATGGTGATCATGATAACAGCTGACGCAACGGAATCAGTTGATATGAAATGGGCGCGTGGGACAACTCACATTATGCTTATATCACCTTTCGATGCGTTATTACGACCAATTAGTAAGTTTACATCTATCAACTGAAACAAGAAGCCTGGTTGCCTAGAAAAGATCGCGTTTAGCGATAACACCGCCACTTATGGCTCTAGCATATAAGGTTCTTTTGTTTTCGGTATATTTTTTCTACTTCTGGTGTCCACAATAAAATGTTTCTACATATCCATGTAAAGCCGGTTTTTTAACTAGTATATGTATATTGTACTGTATAACAAGAATGTTTATTAATGGAATGAAACAAATGATTATTTATGGAATGAAACAAATGATTATTTATTGAATGAAACAAATGATCATTTATTAAATGAAGCAAATCATTATTTATGGAATAAAACTTATGATTATTGTTTTAACGAACCAAATGATTTTATTTGTTGAATAAAACAAAAACATAACTGCTTAAAAAAATAGCTAATGTCTCTAGGAATAATGGTTCTAACAATACACATCCAAATCTGTTCAGGTAAAAATACCCGGACACAAAACAAAGATATATGCTCGTCACACAAATGTTTGCCCTGAGTGGTAATCGAACCTACAGCTCTTGAAGCAGATATCAAATGAGCTGTAGGACAGTAAAAAATTGCAAAAATAAAAAAAAAATACTATGCCCGTGTTAACATGAGACTTTAACTAGATATTATTAAATTTCTATTAATATCTAAGCACAATATCATTAATCAATTTGGCGGTTTTACGTAAGTACTATGAAAATGATAGATAATTGTATAGAGAGTTGGACAGCGCCCCTGGCGGGAATATATTAAAACTGCTCTTTTCATAATTTGTTCAAGCACCATTTCACTTTCCCGCCCTTTCCTTACCTCGATTTCCGAACGAACCAACAAAGTTCGTTCATCATTGGACCGACTCATTCCGACACACGGAAAGTTCGGTAGTTCTGTCATCGTCATCCAACCGCTCACATCGTTTAAACGAAGAAAGCCGGCAATTTAGAATCAGTTAACTGCTGGGAGTTGTAGGCGCCTACAATAGACGTGGAAAGCATCAGGGGGCCCCCTAGTAAGTGCGCAGGAGCGCAGGAGACCCATCGGCCTCGCAGACGCGCTTGGCCGCAACGCACGTGAGTCCCTCTCTATATTCCCGTGTCCTCTAACTCCCGATCATACAATTAGATACAGTCCACTTGCTCTCCATGAGTCAAACATTCAATAACATTTGATGGTCCTTGTCGAACCGGATTTTAAGAAATTTATCAGTGCACATCAATCAAAGCAGTTATTTCAATTTATAAATTGTCATGGCGGAACTCATTTAATCTCAAAATTACCATTATAACATATTGTAATCATAATCATATAGCATAAGATTGTAATCATAATTGCCAAATCATAAAATCACATTTCTTGCGGTCGTAATTATATCATTAGTTCGCCACATCACAACGTGACATTTTGTGTTGGGGTTTTTAGCGTAACATATAACGCTCGAAACAAACGATCACTTTTCATTTTTGTGTCAGGATCCAGTGTAACATATAGCATAAGGATTCACATTCAAACAGCAAACAGTTTCGTTAACTTAATATCATCTAGTTTAAATTTTATTACATTTGTGGGCACACCTACCCTCTAAGCATTTATCATACATCAAATTTCTGTGTCCATCGTTCATTTAGCAAAACTTCAAATCTTGCACGGTCACGGCGCTCATATTTTACGCATACGTTCTTCGTGATCGCATTCGTCTCTTCATTCTTTGATCAATTACTCATTTATTGGGAATCTTACGAAAATAGACAACGATAATCTATTTTTACTTTTTTTCATCATATTGTGCTCAGTTTGACGCTACAGCGAAAGTGTCAAAGACGACATTGACAATCAAAAGTGTGTCTAGCTTTGTGAATTTGACGTGTGACATTAGGATAAACCGAGCACTTAGGTAACTTAGGTTAACCGGCGAAACAAGTGTGTTTTGTTTTCAAGTTTGTAAATTCAGTGTTTCCCAACATGAGTCAATCAATGATCGCGCATCATGATGCAAAGTGTAACATGGCGTTGAAACGCCTCAGTGATGCAGTGAATTGTGCACGGAAGTGCGACGATGATGCGAAATTTATTACGCGTCTTGAGACTTGGTCTACGCGCGTCGATTCAATTTTAGACAATTTCAACGATGCCCTCCTTCTCTTATCATGTGAGTTGCAAAAGTCAGGTTTAACCGATCTTGAGATCCAAACTAAACAAAATAAATATCTAGAACAGGCTGATGATTTTTATGCCGAAGTGCTAGAAGCAAAACGTAAACATTTATCCGTGAAAATCGCCTCGTCCACGCTTCAGTCGCATGAGAAATCACCACGAACTAAACTGCCACCCATGAAACTTCCAACATTTGCTGGTCAATTTAAGGACTTTCCAGGGTTCATTGACCTTTTCAATACACTTGTGCACAATAGAACAGACATAACAAATGTCGAGAAGTTCCAATATTTAATCACAACTTTGTCTGGTGAACCGATTAACATAATTCGTGCATTTCCTATATCAGAGGTTAATTATAATAGTGCTTACCAGGCTTTGGTAAACCGCTATAACAACAAACGCTACTTGGCTTTTATGTGTTGGGAACAAATTAATAACCTAAAGGTCATGCCCTCAGGTTCAGCTCCAAACCTTAGAAATTTGTTAAATGTTTATAGTGAGAATTTATCAATGCTCAGTTCTTTGGGTTTACCAACAACACAGTGGGACTTTGTGCTATTCCATTCATTGTTAACAAAATTAGATAAGGCATCTCGGGAAGCTTTTGAGCTTCAAAGTACAACCAGTGATTTTCCTACTTTTGTTGAGTTGCAAACATTCCTAGTGGAAAGGTGTAATGCTCTTGAGCGTTCATCTCTTAATGTACTACATAACATATCATCATCATCATCATCATCTCAAGCACAAAACACACGAGTGAATCTGAACAAACCTACCATGCTTTTGGCACATGCATCAAACCAATCATGTGTCATGTGTGAAGGGAATCATGCTCTCTTTTCATGTCCTAAGTTTTTATCAAAATCTCCATATGAGAGATCACAGGTGGTGAGACAAAACAAACTGTGCTTTAACTGTCTGCGCTCCAATCACATGACAGCTAATTGTACATCCACTCACACATGCAGATCTTGTGGCCAACATCATAACACTCTGATTCACTACTCAAAGAAAATAGAGACAAGTATTCCGGTCAGTTTACAAAGTGCAACACGTACCGTACCA
Source organism: Biston stratarius (assembly GCA_950106695.1). Lineage (NCBI taxonomy): Eukaryota > Metazoa > Arthropoda > Insecta > Lepidoptera > Geometridae > Biston > Biston stratarius. The sequence goes on along the minus strand of OX467115.1, from coordinate 9,504,281 downwards.
ACATGTAACTCAAACGAAAATGTTATCACACCAGTTACATCTTTATCAAACACGGCCCCAGGGACGGCATCCGGTACACATTTTGTATTGCTCGCGACTGCTGAGGTGGAGGCAAAAGATAGCAGAGGCTCCTACCAAAAAGTCCGCATCTTGATTGATCCTGGCAGCCAGAGTAGTATAATCACCAAGGCATGTGTCCGTCGTTTGGGTTTAACTCAATACAAGTCTCAAACACCAATGTCTGGTATTGGCCAAGTTCCTGCGTGCTCCAACAGCAAAGTATTTTTAGAAATCAGACCAATGAACAAATTAGAACCATCATTCACCACAGAGGCTGTGACGTTGGACAAGATCTGTGGGGACATGCCCACTCATCAAGTGAACATACAAAAATTCAAACATTTATCAAATGTTAAGCTGGCAGATGAGAATTATCATCTGTCTCGTCCAGTGGATATTCTCCTTGGTGGAGAATTATTTCCACAAATCCTGTTACCAACCAAAATTGATGGCGGTCCCGATGCAGCAACAGCCATCAACACAATTTTCGGTTTTATCTTGATGGGTAAAACATTATCAAGCACATTATTATCCACTCCGATATCAATCAATCATGTATCAATGGACGCCAATCTGGATATTGCCGTTCAGAAGTTTTGGGAGCTGGACAACATACCTGTTGGGGAAAATGCACAATCCCTTGCAGTGGAAGATACCCAGTGTGAGGATATTTTCCAGTCAACACATAGACGTGACAGTGATGGTCGATACATTGTCCACTTACCATTTCGGGACTTAACACCACCCACATTCAAGGATGCATACTTGATAGCACAACGTCGTTTCTTACAACAAGAAAAACGTTTGTTAGCTAAACCAGTACTCCACAAACAGTACAACAAACATGTTATGGAATACCTGACAAGTGGTCAGATGGAATTGGTACCGGCAAATGAGTGTCAGTCTTCCTCTGCCTACTACTTGGCGCACCATGCGGTCGTCAAGGCTGAGAACAACATACGTGTGGTATACGATGCATCCATGAAAGACAGGAAAGGTGTATCATTGAACGACACTCTCTTGACAGGGGCCAAGCTCCAAGCAGACATAACCAACATACTACTACGTTTCCGGCTTCACCCCATTGTGTTTTGTGCTGATATCCGCCAAATGTACAGGCAGATCCGAATAGCAGACGAACACCTGGACTACCAAAGAATCTTATTCAGATGTTCGCCCAGTGAACCACTTGAAGAGTATCGTCTCAAACGTGTAACATTTGGTGTTTCTTCAGCACCATTTTTAGCAATTCGTGTTCTGCATCAATTAGCTGGTGATGAAGGTAGTTTTTCTCCAGCAGCAGCACAGGTGTTGTTGAATGACGTGTACGTTGATGATGCAGTTACAGGCTGTCAAAGTCTTGAAGAGGCATCCAGTCTACAACGTCAATTAATCAACATCATGGCAGCAGGAGGATTCGAGCTCAGGAAATGGTCGAGCAACCATCCAGCTCTGTTGAAGAACATCCCTGAAGAACATAAAGCAGTGCCGAATGTCAACCAAACCTTCGATCATGATGGTCAATTCGTGAAAGTTCTAGGTTTAGCTTGGAATTCACAAGATGACATTTTTAATTATCAAGTTAATCAAATCAACCGTCAGTGTACCAAACGTACGATGCTATCAGAGCTGGCTCGTATTTATGACCCCATTGGTCTTTTAACACCTTTAACATTTTTAGCAAAACACCTCATCCAGCGGTTGTGGCTTTTAGGTTCATCATGGGACCAGCCCGTGCCAGAGGATATCAATCAAATTTGGTTGAAGTATAGCAAGCAACTGTCACATCTCTCTCAGCTTCAAATACCCCGTCGCATTACATCTGATAACGCTGTCTTATACCAACTCCACGGTTTTTCAGACGCGAGCGAAGCGGGATTTGCAGCTGTGGTCTATCTTCGTTCCACCGATCACCATAATCAGCACCGTGTGACCTTAATAAGTGCAAAGTCACGTGTTTCCCCAACAAAACGCCGAACCTTACCAAGGCTCGAGCTATGTGGGGCTTCATTGCTCGCAGACCTCATGCGACACATCATCAATTTATATAGCAAGCTACTCACTATAGAGAGTATCCATGCGTGGACTGATTCCATGATAGTGTTGTCATGGATCAGATCAAATTCATCAAACTACAAAGCCTTTGTTGGCAATCGTATATCAAATATCCAGCGCAAGCTACCAGAAGCTGCCTGGAAACACGTCCCAGGGAAACATAACCCTGCTGACGCCGCGAGTCGTGGTCAAACACCCGATGAGCTGATCAACAATGCCCAGTGGTGGAAAGGGCCACAGTGGCTATCCTCGAATCAAGAACAGTGGCCAGAAGAGCCTCAACATACAACAGTGACAAATCATACAGATCCTGAAGTGACGAGTGAAAGTCGCCACTGTGTTCTGAATGTGACGAACACAGGAGAGATACATCCTTTCGATCATCTCTTGAACAAATACTCATCGTTAAAGAAAATTCAACGAATTCTAGCATATTGCAACCGTTTCATCGAAGCTATGCGAAGAAGGAAACCTTCAGGTCACATAACCCAACCAGAACTTCACCATAGTCTCATGACTCTGGTTAAACATGTCCAACTAACAAACTTTTGTGAAGAAATCAAATCTATCAAATCTAATCGTGTGTTACCAAAATCATTCCGGAAGCTCAACGCCTTTTTAGATGACAACAATGTTTTACGTGTAGGGGGTAGGCTTTCTCAATCACAACTCGCTTACGAAACAAAACACCCGGCCTTACTTCCTCGTAAACATCGTTTGACGCAGCTCATTATCCAAGGTACCCATAACGAACATTTTCACCCTGGTTTGCAAACATTGCACTACTTGCTGCTTCAAAACTTTTGGATCATGGCTCCTAGGCGGGCTATAAATCAAGTCATCTCAAATTGTCTGCGTTGTTTTCGTTTAAAACCACAAAATTTCCAGCCGGTAATGGCAGACTTACCGAGTTCTCGTATCACTCAAATTAAAGCATTTCAGGTGGTGGGTTGTGATTTCGCCGGGCCATTCAACATATCGCTCCAGCGTTATCGTGGCGCACGCACAGTCAAAGCATGGCTATGCCTTTTTGTTTGTTTTACAACAAAAGCGCTTCATCTTGAACTCTGTTCTAGTCTATCCAGTGAAGCCTTCATAGCAGCTCTTCATAGGTTCGTTGCGAGACGTGGCCGCTGTAATATCATTCATAGCGATTGTGGAACTAATTTTAAAGGTGCCCAGTCACAACTCATTGATCTAATGCAGTCAGCATGTGAGACTGAGCACATTGAATTCAAATTTAACATCCCTGGTTCACCACACATGGGCGGCCTATGGGAAGCCGGTATAAAATCAGTTAAAACTCATTTATATCGTGTTGTAGGTACTCAAATTCTCACATATGAAGAGCTAAACACACTTTTGACACAAGTCGAGTCGGTTTTAAATTCACGACCAATCTCACCAATGAGCTCAGATCCATCAGATCTGTCTGCTCTAACACCAGGTCATTTTCTAACTCTAGCACCATTAACATCAGTGCCTGCACCGGATTACTCTGACACAAAAATGAACAGATTGACCCGGTGGCAACTTATACAGAAGATGCACCAAGATTTCTGGTCTCGGTGGCATAGTGAATATCTTACCAGTTTGTCACAGCGTTTGAAATGGACCATAGGTTCACCTCCTGCGACAACTGATCAACTAGTAATCATTAAAGATGAGACTTCTCACCCACTTAGGTGGCGTTTAGGTAGGATCATCGAATTATATTCAGGACAGGATGGTGTCCCTCGTTCTGCATCGGTCAGAACTGCACAAGGTGTCCTCAAGCGACCACTTGTGAAGTTGTGCCCCTTACCAGGTATGAATGATTAGTAATATCCTCATTCATATCTACACTATCATTTAATTCTTTCATCTTTTGTAAATCAAAATCATTATTATCATTTTAAATTGTGAACATACATTATCATTCATCTATTCTAATCTTCATCAATCTTTGTATCATGTGAATCACTTCAACATATATGTCAAAACTGCTTTGATCCTTGTGAACAGATACTCAGGAGGATTTTATTCAGTCTCAAAAATTTCGTCAGCGTGGGGGGAAGATAATGTTCAAGCACCATTTCACTTTCCCGCCCTTTCCTTACCTCGATTTCCGAACGAACCAACAAAGTTCGTTCATCATTGGACCGACTCATTCCGACACACGGAAAGTTCGGTAGTTCTGTCATCGTCATCCAACCGCTCACATCGTTTAAACGAAGAAAGCCGGCAATTTAGAATCAGTTAACTGCTGGGAGTTGTAGGCGCCTACAATAGACGTGGAAAGCATCAGGGGGCCCCCTAGTAAGTGCGCAGGAGCGCAGGAGACCCATCGGCCTCGCAGACGCGCTTGGCCGCAACGCACGTGAGTCCCTCTCTATATTCCCGTGTCCTCTAACTCCCGATCATACAGTTAGATACAGTCCACTTGCTCTCCATGAGTCAAACATTCAATAACATAATTCTTGCAATTATATATGCTAGACCCACAGAAAGATTTTAGCAACTTACAACTTAGCTATGTCATGTTAATTTAAAAATATTAATTTATTTTATATTGTTTAAGTTTAATTAGCAGATCTAGATTCATAATCAAACAATAATAATAAATAATACTCTATAAATTTAATTTTATTGTGTATTTAATAAGTTTTTGTTTTGACAATAAAAAATAGAATGTTTTCAACCAGACAAAATAAGGATTGTGTGTGTGTTCTGCTCGCGGTATACACACAAACTAGTACTTTAACTCTCAAGTAATGTAAAAAAAAAATTAATTCAAAATTAACAAAGGTAGCCAAGGTATCTTTGGACCGTTTTTTTTTTTAATTTTAAAAAAATAATACAAAATAGACATGCTTTGTGGCTGTAAGCTAAATTACTTACTCAAACTTCCCTAATCAATGTAAAAATAGCTCACGCCTTGATTCATCACGAACAATCCGAAATCTCATTCAATTAGTAAAAACGTCCGTGCGAGGCCAAGACTGGCGGTGTCCATCAGGGGCCCTCCCCCCGCATGGGGGTCGGAAGGGCCCCAAATGAAAAATGGCACAATTAGCCCCCAGACAGTGAAAAACAAGTGCACTCGATCTGCCGACGGCAGCGGCGGCTCATCGATAACGCGCCGATGGTGCGGAATAGGGGCGGACTTTAGGTCCACGTTTATTTATAATCTATCTAGATAATATGTACATTGATAACTTGTACCTACACATCACGTCACGGTCCCGTTTTAAAGCGGTTTCTATGTGAAAAGTCGAGCGATGATAACTCGATGATGGCGTGGGTTCAAACCCCCAACAATGATCTTGCGCTGACGATGAAGGAAAATAGCGTGAGGAAGCCATAGCATGGTGGTAGGGTACATTCTAGTACTCGGCTAGCCATCATCTTTTAGTGGAAAATCTGCCGCCAAGCATCTAACTGTGTTTCGGCAGCCGCATTTGAGAGCCAGTTCCATTTCAGACAAGGCGTGCCATCTTTGACCACACCGTCACCTGACAATAGGTGAGCAGAGGTCAACGCAAGCTTATTAGTAATTAAATAAAAAAAGAAATTGTTTTACCGGATCTGTACAAATATACAATTCAAATTTCTGTCTATTCATTTAGTAACAGTACAATACCTTGTTAATACCACATAAAAACAACAAATAAGAAAAAAAATATAAATAAATAGATTAAAATAAATATCCTTTTCAACATTTCACACAGCGTCATCTAGCCTCAAACTAAGCAAAGCAAAGCTCTGGGAACCGGATAACTAAAAGAATAATTTTTTTTTAATACTTACCTACTTAACATCCATACACAGGACATTATACTCGTCACACAAAATGTTTGTGTTGAGTGGGAATCGAACCCACTTCCTACAACTCTTGGAACAGATACATTACTAAATAAGCTTACAAGGCAGTCTTTAGTAATTATACTAAAGAAAGCTAACCCTTAATTATTACAATACGTAGATAAACCGTCTGATGGTATGGACATTGAAGGTCTTAATTATACATTGTCTTAAATTGAAACGTTATTTTGATTTTTTATATTAGTTGTTAATTAGGGTTCCGTACTCAAAGGGTAAAACGGGACCCTATTACTAAGACTCCGCTGTCCGTCTGTTACCAGGCTGTATCTCATGAACCGTGATAGTTAGACAGTTGAAATTTTCACAGATGATGTATTTCTGGTGCCGCTATAGAAAAAAGTACGTGGACCGAGGTTTTTTTTCGTATTCTAAAAATGAAACAAAGCTAGATCGATTTATCGCCCCCAAAACCCCCTGAATACAAAATTTTATCAAAATCATTGGAGCCGTTTCCGAGATTCAGATTATATATATATATATATATACAAGAATTGCTCGTTTAAAGGTATACATATATTAAAAAACGGAATAAAATAAATATCCCATATAAAAGACATGATTTTTTTGTCGTTTTTATGGATAATGGTACGGAAACCTTCGTGCGCGAGTCCAACTCACATTTGGGCGGTTTTTTTTATATTAACGCCTGATTAAATCTCTTAATAACTAATTCTACATCTGTTATCGTGACCAATATTGATTAAGATCGATCCATCTGTTTAGCAGTGAAAGAGTAACAGACTACCTACTTTCGCATTTTTTTTAAATTAATGTGATCTTTGATGTGATAAAGTAAATATATCTTTTTTTAAATTAATACGTTTTTATCTTCGAAATATATTTTTAACAACATGTCTGTAATAACCATATGATCAGAATATATATAGACACATCAATATAATTCACTTATAATAAATCTATACCCGTTTCGAAGACAATTAACGATTATTTTAGATTTTAATTAAAAATATGTTAGAAGTTTTTATGTATTTACACAACGCGCTACAACTTACTTACCTATAATTTAATTTATAATACTTAATTAATAACTAATAATAAATACTTGACAAATAATTTCCTAGTTGACTTTTAAAAATGCAATTATAATTCACTAAGACATGTTTCTTTTATTGCTGACAGGCTAGGTGTTTGACTACAGCTCACCTGATGAGAAATGACGGTGTGGTGGCATACCTAGCCTGTAATGGAACTAGCTCTTAAGTGCGGGTAATGGACCACAGAGTTATGTGCGTGCAGATTTTTAACTTGAGGGTGGTAGCTAGCCAGCCGAGTACTTACTAGAAAGTACCCTACCAACACGATATAGGTTCCTCACGATGTTTTTCTTCACCAGCAGCTCAAGCTCATTGTTGGGGTTAGAACCCACGCTCTTCGATCGCGCTAACCATTGAGCTTTCATTTTTTTTTTTTTTTATAGCTGACAGGCTAGGTGTTTGACCACAACTCACCTGATGTTAAGTGATGGTGTGGTCGAAGATGGTAAAGCACTCCTAGCCTGGAATAGAACTGGCTCTCAAGTGAGGCTGCCGGAACACATCGTTAGATGCTTGGCGGCAGATTTTCAACTTGAGGGTGGTAGCTAGCCAGTCGAGTACTAGAAAGTACCCTACCACCACGCAAAATCATCGCTATAAAATTACACAGGTACACAGTTATGTAATGTGATATAGATCTGTAAAATGTATATTGGATTGGAATAAATATTACATCCTGTTTTGTGTGTTATTGAATAAATGAATTAAACTGAATAGATAATACCTTACTTTTTAATCTGCATAATTGTCATTCAGCCTAAAAGTCAAATTTATTCCGCATAAAGAAATGCGAGATGTTTTTAAAAAATACGGTATTAAAATAGATCACTTGTCAATGATAGTTTTAATATATGCAAATAACATAAAACGGTGTTTCAATTTCACATACATACATGTGAATGACAAATAAAAAAATAATTAAATTATGGATATTTGAAATTCAATATGTGTTATTATTAATCAAAGTTGATCTGGGGCGGTCGTGAATATTTCTATTTTGCATACTTATGTTATTGGCGGACTTTTGAATATCTAGTTCGCTAGACACGTCGTCCTGCGATACGTGACTTAATTGATTCGAGATGACCAAAACAAGTAAGTCTTCGACTTAAATTATGTATGAGAATTAAGAAATACAACTTTCGCTGAAGCACCTGCTATACGTTACTTTGTTATTTTATTCATTAAAGTTTCTCATCTATGACTGTTCGATACTTACATCATCTATTACAAAAATACGTTAAAATAACTAGATATCTAAATGAGAAGGGTCTACCCTTCTGGACCCTTTCTGGCATTATAAATCCTTATGTACAACTTTCGTAGAAGTACCGAATACATTACTCCCAGCGAAATTAGATTACCCATTATCGGATAAAGCAAACCTCACTTAACCAATCAATCTTTAATTTCTCTTGCAATAAATCAATAAATTCGCCATTAATTTCGCGCACCGCACAGTCTTGGAGGCTGCTAAATAATGGATGGCCATCAGGTCTCATTAGCGGGCAGCGGGGGCGCCACCGGCGACGGACGGTCGGGCGCCTCTCCGCACCGATCAATACCCCCCGACGCATCCCGAGAGCACCCGGCCGCGCCCGACCGGCCCCGACGAGCCCGGAGACACCCGAGCGCGCGCCGCACATGACAAATGTCATCGTGAAACGGCTCCGCAGCCTTCAGGCCTCCCTGAAAACTGCAAAAATTGAGATAAAAGTGCATCCAAGCCGGACGCAGTGTTCCCCCGTATCGTACTGTGATCAGACTTTGTGGATTTTCAGTGAAAATTGTCTGTGATTCTGTGCAAAGTGTGAGTATTTTGACAGCTTATTGTTTGAGGGTATCTCTGCGCTTATTTTGCATCAAAATTGATATTTGAACTTGAAATACGCACACTTTAAGCTTGTTTCAGCTTTATGAAGGCAATTGAACTTTCAGTTTAGTGAGTTGATGGTTTGTTTTCTTATTTTGTGTGACGAAAATCAATGCTATAGAGTTTTTTTCACAACAGTCTCTAACCCTAATGTTTACTAGCTCTGGAAAGTTACAATTAAATAAAATTCTTATCTAATAACACCGACGTGTTGTCAAGTGTAAATAAAGGCCAAGAAAATGTTCTAAGAAAGGATATTAATGCAATTACAGGGACCGGCGACAGCGCATGCGTAGCGGGGATCTGCTCTGCGTCATGCTTGTTTTAACCTTCAACTAATGGCTATTTTTGTATGAATTTTACGATAAAATAGACTGTACCTTGTATGCTCATCAAATGGTTAAAAAATTTCTCAGATATATTTATATAAAAGTCTTTTTGAACATAATTATTCAAAGAATTATTATAGTTATTCAAAGAATACTCGTAGTTGGACGTTCACGCAACTAGCGTTATCACTAAATTGACAATCGTTGACAATGTAGCTTTGTTTTGTATGAAATATTAAGCAGTTACTGATTTTTTGTTATTTAATTGAAAGGTACCAAAAGATTCAAGATAAGTGTGAACGAAATCTCCACCTTCAAAAACGCTTCAGCTGTGGTTGCTTATCTTCAGTTTGCCCGCCCGTTAGGTAAAAGTATTTTTGCCCGTTAAAGTATTCTATCAGTTATCTGTTTCCTGTAGTTCAAGCTTTGCTTAGTTTGGGGATGGGTGGTGCTGTGTCCTTATAAGGTAATTCAAATTTCAGGAAACATTTTCTCGAATAGTCAATAGATGAATAATACTTATATAAATTAAACCAATCCCTGACCTTGCGACGAGTTATTTGTATTCACCTGTTGGCCTTGACCTAATTTACATACAGCCTGCGGGACGCGCTGCAGTGCAGTAGCGCTAACCAAAATACCCCGGCCTCCTCACGCTAACACTTTAACCCCCACTAGAGACCACCACTCGCTGGTTGTTGCCAGCAGCTGTCAATATGACAGTTGAAACCTCACAGCGGGAAAGGATGCGTCAGAAAATGAAACGGTAGTTTTGAATATCAAATTAATTACCTTTTAATGTGTACCTCTGAAGATTTGTGACCGCCTGTTAGACTTGTGCCATAAGAATGATATTCGTTTTTATCAAATTAATACTTGATCCAGTTAGAAAATGTAGTCTTAATTGATGAAACTTGTGTTTTTCTGCCTAAAGTTATCGTGACTCGTCCATCACGGCCGATCTGATTAGTGCTTTTAAAACTTTTCCTTCTTTTTAAGCAAGTGTCACAACAAGATATTCATATTAACATACCCGGTTTACTCATCTATACTAATGGCCTATGTGATTTTTCTTTCGAAGTAGAATTACCTAACGGTCGGAGCTCTTCACAGGTTAAACCGACGTCACTTTTATCACTCTACGCCGTAAGCTTAATGTTCGTGAAATGCTTGACCCCGTGTGATCAGAGATCACGTTGACATATCGAGATAGGTATCGTACAGCAGACAAACAACTTTCAAATTGATATTCTGCAGAACATGCAAGACAGAGACGAACGGCGCGGCGCCAGAAGATGTCGACAAATCAAATCAGTACCATACTTTCAACTAATTCAATTAAACAATTGTTGTTCAGGTGTTACTTTGCGGAAGTTCATTTTGAGTGTTCAAGGTATATATTTAGTTTATATCAGCTTAACAGTAGTTTCAGCTGCACCAGTTATGAGGATTTAAATTTAAGTGATTTGACAATAATTGAAAATAACTTAACCGAAACTTTACTTAATATCTAAAACTAAAATTTGACATAAAATTAAAAGCTAAAACAAATTAAACAAAACAAATATAAAAATAAAATAACCGCAAGTCTTTATATCCTCTCCTCTTCTCACTGCAGTAACCACTTGCCTAATGGGTTTTAGGTTAACATATACCTTGAAATAAACTAAATAATTATATGCCTTGAACACTCAATTGACGGACTATTACAATATAGTAGTTTTTATAAATTTATAAATAGTAGTATTCATTTAAGATTTTTTTTAAATTGTTCTTTGTATATTATTATTTAAAAAAATAATGTTTAATTGTTTATCGGGATGTTCTTGCAGCTTCACTATATAAGAGTCAATCATAATGGAGGAGGAGGTCGTCTAGGTAGGTTCCACTGCAGTACCAGATATATTGCCACCAAGCAGTAGTGTGTAAACATTACTGTGTTCCGTTTGAAGAGTATTATAGCGAAATTACAGGGCTGTTGAGACTAAACATCGAAACTCTCAAAGTAATAAGCGCCAAAGCAGCGATCGCACGGACTTTGTTTTGTTACTCAAAGTTCTGTGTATCGCTCCAATGGATAAGGACATACGTTATCTCTTACCGTCAAGAGAAAATCTCGTTCGTCTCAATGCTTTTACATTTAAAATAATGACCTATTGTCTCTTTTTCTGTCAAATCTTCGCCCCAGAGCTACTTTAAAATGAGGTTGATAATAAGGCAGTCGACAAAAATGTTAGCGAACTATAGGGGCGCGAGTCAAACTGGCAATTGACCGATTTTGTTCCCCAAAAACAAATGTCAACAATTAGTGATGACTGATTATAATATCCAAAATCAAAATGACAAGTTTAGAAATAATGATTGTGTGTATGCCTCGAGCATTTATGTTCACCATCGAAGGCTCCTTCTTGCGGCGGCGTCGTGTGTCGGGTCGCTCTCTTCCCTCAGATATGGTTGAGGAGGGCGATAGTATCACACAAACTAGTAATAGATTACCTTACCTCTCCCTGTATTGCGTAGACTTTAAGTTTATTTATAGTTAACAAAGAAATGTGTTTAGTTGACAAAGGTCACGGACCCTAATATCTCTAAAAAAATGCCCATAATATCCTACCCTATTCACACTTTAACCTTTACTAGAAGCCAGTGATCGCGACAAATAACCATGAAAAAAAAAAAAACTGCCAGTAGTTACCCATTTAAATCTTTCTAATCCGCGTCCATACATAGAGCAGAACATCGGCTGACCCGCGCGGGCGCCGTGTCGCGCGCGGGCGCATCCAACGCAATGCGTTTAGGTATTCACCAGGTATGAATAACACCAGTGACGCCCGATAAATTTATTGCCGCCACAGACATAGATAATAGTCCACGCAAGTTCGTTACGAACATGGATAAGAAAATATAATTTTTGTAATGAAGCATCTTTTTTAACCTAAGCATGTAGATGGGATGTCTTTTTATTGTATATTTTCAACATTTGATTATATAAAAAAAAAAGAATTTCCTGGGTGGGAATCAAACCCATACTACTAATAAGCCAACAAAACTGTCAATATTTGTCGGGTTGTGTATGTATATTCTAAAATCAGCGTATTTGAAATACGGAATCTTTCCCTTTTCCAAAGTCAGTCAAAAAATCATAACACAACAAACAGAAAAGAACAATACTTGGTGGTAGATATCCTTAGCAGGAGGTCGTCTAGGTAAGTACCACCGCAGTACCTGATATTCTGCCGTTAAGCAGTAGTGTGTTAACATTACTGTGTTCCAGTTGGTAGGCTAGCGAAATTACGGCGATGCCCTGGACTTTGTTTTACTACTCAAAGTTCTGTGTATCGCTCCAATGGCGCACAGGCGTTATCTCTTACCATCAGGGGAGCGTCTCGTTCGTCTCATTACTTTTACATTAAAAAAAGTTTTATATAACTATTTAATTTAGGTAACTATTTAAGTCTGTGAATTTTACGCATTTTATTTATTTTTATGTTTACTTTCGTCGATTAAAGTTGGCAATGAGGTGGGAGCGCCGAGAAAGTTAAGTAAAATATTACGACCATCTAGAATTACGAGGAATTGGAATAGTTTGGGAAATTAATAATGCCACGTCGCGTGAATACCAATGGCCCATGCGTAACCCGTGTCAAACATTTCTACATATTAAGTGAGCAGATACAGATTATTATAGGTAAGCACAACGTAGATTAATAGATGCATTCGATTTTACCTGTGTTTTCCGGTATAATAAATAAAACTCATCATCATCAGCCATAGCCAAAAAAAAAAAAAAAAATAGGTCGTCCACTGCTGGACATGGGCCTCCTCCTGGGGGGGTTTTGCCAATACTCGCCACGCTTGGCAGGCGGGTTGGCGAGCGCAGTTAGGTGTGATTGTTCAAGAAAAACGCTGCTGCCCATCTTCCGGATAACATCCCTTAGCCGACTCTTACGGCGACCACGGGTAGAGAGGGTGGGGTACTATTCTTACGCCGGCACCACCACGGCACAACAAATAAAACTAAACAAGCTTAATTAAGAAAGAAAAAAAAACTTAGCGCTATATAGCCCTAATTTTTTGTAGCGATGATAGCTTAGTGGTTAGCGCGGCCGATTCACACGTCATAGAGCGTGGGTTCAAACCCCAACGATGAGCTTTGAGCTGTCGGTGAAGAAAAATATCGTGAAGAAACCATAGCATGGTGGTAGAGTATTTTCTAGTACTCGACTGGCTAGCGAGTTTAAAAAACTGCCGCCAATCACCTAACAGTATGTTCCGGCATTCTCACTTGAGAGCCAGTTCTTTTTCAGGCTAGGTGTTCTTTACCACCTTCGACCACATTGTCACTTAACATCAGATCAGCTGTGGTCAAACACTTAGCTTATCAAACATGAAAAAAACTAAGCAAAGCTTGTACTATGGTAACACCTTACTTATAATACATACAGAACACCCAGACACAGAAAAAAACATTTATCACCACGCTTGTTCATGTTTATTGCAGCGGTAATCAGAACTTGTAACTGAGTAACGGAACAAAATCCAGGGAATCGCTGCTTAGGTGCTTATTACTTTGGGACGTTTATTGATGGCCCTGTTGGCTTATTGGTAGTATATCTGCTTTAGGAACGTAGGGCATGGATTCCACCTAAGATGAACATTTTGTGGTATAAACAAATGTTTGTTCTGTGTCTGGGTGTTTTCTATGTATTATAAGTAGGTATGTATCTACAAAAAAAGTATCCATGTATTCTATCAGTTATTTGATTTCCATAGCTTTGAATATTCAAAGTATATATTTAGTTTATTTCCGCTTAACAGTCGTTTAATTACAACAGTGATGAGGATTTAAATTTAACTAACTTAACAACAATTTAAAAATATAACCGTAATTTTATTTAATATATTTAACTAAAATTTTACATAAACTTAAAGATTGAAACAAATTTAAACAATATACTAATTAAAAGAAAAAACAAATTTAAACAAAACACTAATTAAAAGAAAAACAAAACACTAATTAAAAGAAAAACAAAACACTAATTAAAATAACCACAAGTCTTTATATCCTCTTCTCGCTGCAGTAACCACTTGTCTATAAGAAATATATACTTTGAATATTCAAAATGAACTTCCGCAAAGAACGCCTGAATCATTCAATTTTCTATAGCTTTGCTTAGTTTGGGGTCAGATGATTATCAGATGTCCTACGATATTTTTATTGATTTATTTAATGATTAATCTCAATAGTCTTGTAATTTTGCTAGCAAGAGAGGAAAATGCGAGAAATCTAGAATATCGCAGACCATGCGATCGGTCAGTTTGTTATACTTCAACGGTGCTACGACAGTACAAGAGAAATGTTACCTGTTACCACAAAAGACTAAAAAATATGGTATTACACTAATATTATAAAGGCGAAATTTTGTGAGTATGTTTCAATGTTTGTTACTGCTTGACGCTCAAACGGCTGAACCAATTTTGATGAAATTTGGTATGGAGGTAGCTGACACCCTGGATTAATTAACACATAGGCTACTTTTTATTCCTAATCCATGTAGTGTTGACGTGGGAACAACGGGTAACGCCGCGGGGCGCAGCTTGTATCAGAAAAACGGCAGTTAGCATGTGATACAAAATGGTAATTAAATCACAATATGAACAATAACGATATAAATTAGTAATATAACTATTAATTATGTATTATTAGTATTAGTAATATTTTAATTGTAAGTGAAAATAGTGTAAAATAATGACAATGCCTCTTTACAGCAGCTTATTTAATATTTTATTAATTATTTATTTGTTGATTTTTCTGTTACCTGACATGTCCAAGTGTTCTTGATGTTCCAATGGAATGTAAATTAAATACAATACAATACAATGACTCTTGACTAATGTGTGCGTTGAAGTCTTTTCTTTGATGAATTAAAACTAATCAACATTTAAATGCGTCATGCTAATACAATACAACGCTACTAATATACAGGGTATTATTAGAATGTAGATATATTTATGTTATTGTTAATCCTCGTCCTAAGGTTGCCTGGAAGCGATCGCTTTTAGCAATAAGGTCGCCAGTTGTTACACCTGTTAATTAAGTTTATTTCTTCTGTATTGTGTACAGCAAAGAGTTAATTAATCAATCAAGTTTGGGGTGTAATAAGTCGGAATGAGGTCATTTTACTCATCAATATAAACTTACATTTAATGATAGGTCAACGTACTTTTTTTATAGAACAACTGATTTTAGGCGGTACGTACAGCTGCCCCCGTACTATGAGCTACTTATTGCGATTCCTGTTAGGCACTCAAAATATAGCTACGCGACCACATATCGTATGACTAGGCAATAAGGTTCGCAGTCGAACCGAAAGTCCAAAGTCAAAGTCGAAAGTCGAGTTGAGTTAAGGTCCATTCCAGGTTAGGTGTGCTTTACCATCTTCGACCACACCGTTACTTATCAGGTGAACTGTGGTCAAAACACCTTGCATGTCAGCAATAAAAAAAAGGAAAAAAGTCGCATGGCTTTTTCTGAGTGCCAAACATATCGCAATAAGAAGACTACAGTGGTAGTACGTAAAGTTGATCAAAGTTGATTGTTCCAGCGCGGCGGCGGTGCCGTTGGGGGCATGCGCCGGCGCCGGTAGAGCATGAGCGCGGCGCGCGCGCCCGAGCCCCGCGACCCCCCGCGCCACCCGCACCGCAACCACCCTCAGGTAACACCTTGCTTACCTGTAGATGTTCTAATCATCACAGAAGCTAGAACCCGAGGATGTCAGCGCGAGCAGCTGCACAGTGCACAGTGCACAGTATACGTACTTAAGAAAGGGTAATTGGACAGGTTGACGGGAAAAGACCGCGCGGTCGCTTGCCTACCCGTTGGTCAGACCAAATAAAGACGCTCATCACTGGTCAATAGCTATTAAGACCGCCTAATACAGAAACACGTGGAAGAACATGGTACACCGAGTGATTAACATTTCAAACTAAACACGACCTTCAGCAATGATGATACACTAAGAAGAAGAAGAAGGGGGAAGAACAAGAGGTGCTGCGCGCGTATTATCGATTTGTACCTACATTTATATAGCTCAAAAAGAGTTTTTATTGATGTTGCATAATCTTCTAGATTTTTATATAGGTAATATAGTATATGACCGACAGGTACCCGCGTCTTCATTAAACTTTGATTCATAAGAGAGATAATGGTAGGGTATTTTCTAGTACTTGGCTGAATAGCAACCACCCGTAATTTGATAATCTACCGCCAAGCACCTAACAGTGTGTTCCGGCAACCTCACTTGAGAGCCAGTTCCATTCCAGGCTAGGTATGCTTTACCATCTTCGATCATACTGTCATTTAATATCAGGTGTGCTGTGGTCAAACACCTAACTTTTCAACTATAAAAAAAACATAGTTCAAACTTTCGGTAAAGGAAAACATCTTGAGAATTAATGTCCAGAGAAATAAGGAAGGTGAGTACTCAAACGGACACGGAAATGGACCCAAAGCCCTTCAAGGGTAGGTCTATGACCAGTAGCAAAATAGTAAAAGCTGTTGACAGACGTTACCCAATTCTTCGACGATGGTGACCTTTGAATTCAAAGGGCGAGTAACGTTATCAGCTATTCTGGTCCCACAGCATTACCATGTACAATAATCATGCAGGTAAATGGTCACATCAAAGGTTCGTAAGTAATTAAGTTATAAACGATATAAGGATTTATTTTTATACGGCCCCTTGGCCCTTGCGGTTTGGGACAGAATTGGACTTTTATGCTTCTTGCAATTGCCCTGTTAAGTGATCAATATTTTCCTAGCCGAGATTTTTTAAATTAGCTTCCACTCTAAATAAATAAATATAGTAGGACATTTCACACAGCGCCATCTAGTGCCAAACTAAGCAAAGCTTGTACAATGTATCGCAGATAACTGATAGAATAATTAAATGTGTTTTTGCAAATATATACAGAACACCCGGAGAGAACAAATATTTATCGTCACACAAATGTTTGTTCTGGTGGGAATGGAACCCACGACCTACATTTCTTGAACCAGATATTATGGCTCACCTGAGAGCCAGTTCCATTCCAGGCTAGGTGTGTTTTACCATCTTCGACCACACCGTCACTTAGCATCAGGTGAGCTTTGGTCAAACACCTAGCCTGTAAGCCATAAAAAAATATATACCAACGAGCTAACAGGGTAGTGCCTGTAAGAACATTATAAATATATATATTTTTTTTAGATAGATGGACTATTGAAAACACCACAATTCTTAAAATCAGTCAAATTTTAAATATAACTCAAACTTGAAACTTAAGAGCTAGCGCCACAAATGGCGGTTTTATCGCTCTATTCTAAGCAACCATAGAATGGAATGAAACAAAAAATATATACATATATGATGGCAGATGCCAAAAACACTAATATATATATAAATATATGTATATACATCAAGTAAGTAAGACCAATAGACCTTTATAGTAAATATATGAGCAATGAATCTTCTCGTCATTTTAAATCCAACTACCTTAGCGTGAGCGGCGGGTGTAATACCGACACTCACGTCGCCGTACCTCTGAGCGCACAATAAAAAACTCAAATCAACATTTATTTTAACCAAATATGTAATTAATGGTGCGAACAGAACACGTTTGTTATCTACGATACTTGCTTACATTACGCAAACGAGTAGAAAATCTTTAAAGAAACTTCTTGCGAAGCGAAACTTCACCATTTTTTTTTTCGGGGGATATTGCGCTCAAAGCCGCGTCTGTGTCTACCGAAAAGGAAAAAAATATTGGTATCTTCAAATCTAGAGTGAACTTTTTTTTTATGGCTGACATGCTAGGTGTTTGACACATAACTCACCTGATGTTAAGTGACGGTGTAGTCGAAGATGGTAAATCACACCTAGCCTGGAACGGAACTGGCTCTCAATTGAGGCTGTTAGCGGCAGATTTTCAACTTGAGGATGGTAGCTAGCCAGTCGAGTACTATAAAGTACCCTACCACCACGCTATGGTTTTCTCACGATGTTTTCCTTCACCGGCAGCTCAAGCTCATTTTTGGTGTTTGAACCCACGCCTTTAGGCATGCGAATCGACCGTGCTAACCACTGAGATATCACCGCTAAAGTTCCTTCTAGTGAAGTGCGTTCTAAACCATATAGTTACTTAATATGAAGCAGGATGTGATTAAGCGCAACCCTAATATAATTGCTTTTTGAGATATAAAAATTGATTATAAGTCTACCATTAAAAATTTGCTCATTTTTTATGCAAAACTAAAACGCACAACACAAACATGTAATTTTATTCATATTCTTGTTTTTCAATTTATCAGTTCGTTTTGTAAAAGCTATTTCTCTGTAATCAATCTACTGGGTGCTTACATTACACTTCCCATAAACAAGTGCCGCGATTTACGACCTGAGAAGCGAACCGAAAATACCATAATTACTCAAATCGATTAAATTACAAGCATCGAGTGGGTATCGAGTTGAAATATGCCTCTATCGAGTGCGCGGTCATCATTCGGAGATTTGGCGACTGACCTCTAGTCGACTCTACAATTACGAATAGAAAGATATAAATCTCGATTCCGTTTGTTTTTAATGAATAAACACGACGATTTGCAATTAAATACCAGTCGCGAGTACCAACTAGCGAATGGAATGACGCCGAATATCCATTTCGCGACACCCACACTATTTTAAGGCGCTGAACTTTATTGAAAGAAGTTTGTTGGCAATAAATTTTGTAATTTGATCCTCGTAGTCGCATATATCGATTATGATATACCTACCGCTTTGTAGACTACATGTGACTGCATTTGAATAATGCATTGTTCAACTTATTCTATTGAATTTGAGGAATAACACTGGTTTTTATTTTTTATTTGTTTCAACAATCTGTAAATTGGTTAATGTCAATTCACAAAACGAGTTGAATTCACAAAAATTGCAAACATAAAACAAAAGAAGCTGGTTAAATTATCTGAATAAGCGTTTCGAATAGACTATCGAAAATCTTTTTTTGGCAACGCACTTTATGCATTTTGCTAGTGCAAAGTTTTTTTTTGTTTTTTTTTTTTTTTCCTTTGATTCCCTACTCACCTGATGTTATACGAAGATGCGGTCTACGACTGGGTACGCTTACCTAGAAGAAACGGATTCACTCGAACACCCAGATTGTAACTACGTTTAAATTCTACTGTTTAGCGGTTCGTATGATGAAATATCTAGTGCGATAAGTCCTAAGTCACACGAAGTCAGGGTCAGTCAGTAAGTCAGGGTCAAGTTCAGCCATAGAGTAGAGGCAACTAAAAGTTTGGACAGAATTTTGGAAGCAATACGAAAATACACATTTCAACACATTATATACCTCTTTCCCATATTCGTGCATGGAATTTGTCATTTTATGCGTCACCACTTTTATAATATAAACATCTAAAAAACATAAGTTAGACATATAATACAAAGCGGTAATATGAAGAAGCGAAAAAGCTGCCAAGCGAAGTGGTCGCCGCTCCGAGCCTGGCTTGCTTCAAGTCCCGCTTGAAGCGCTGGCTTGTTGATCAGACGTTCTATAGTTATAAACATTTCCTGGATTATAATAATTAATAGGAATGTACAATTGTACAGACTTTTATAAAGTGTATTTTTCGTTCTTTGTATTGAATTATTATAAAAATGACATTTATAAATTTTTGATTTGATTTATTCTGATTTAATTTAATGTAATTTTAATTTAATTTAATCTGATTTAATTTAATTGTTGACATGTAAATTCCACTTTATGAAATAAATGAATATGAATATGAATATGATTATTTTGCAGCCCCGCCTACATACAACTTTAATTTCAGACTACAGTGCACTTAGCCAGTCGACCATAAATATAATATTGTACCTAGTGTACAATGCCTTAACAAATCACACATAACATCTCCGTTGCTGGAGCAATTAAAATAATTCCTTTCAAGCTAAATCGCAATAACATTCGCAAATAGATATGTGACAGGTTTTGTACTCGTTTCCAAGTATAATTGCAATCGTTAAAAGTAATAGCAGTATTTGTACTGTTAGCCAAACTTGATCGGTACTACTTAACAGTTGTTTTATGGCTTCCTATGAGAAGTACTTCAGATTTTAAAATACATAGAGATTTCGCAGGACTTAGATTTTCAATTAGAAACCCTGTCAATCAAAATTCTAACTATCAGAATGAGGTCATATTTGGAAAAAAAATCGTAAATGAAAAACCACAGTATGGTGATTGCATACTTCACTATGAAAACTGATTTAATTTTGACATACTTTAGTGATGTAATCCCGTAAAACGAAATACTTTTTAAGGAAGGATTTGAAAGTAATGAGATGAACGAAACGCTTCCGGCACGTATGAGATAACGCATGTCCATGACCATTGCAGCAACTGAAGTTTAAGAAACCAAACGAATTCCAGGGCATCGCTGCTTCGAAACTCATTACTTTGAGACTTTCGGTGGTTAGTCTCAACAGCCTTGTAATTTCTATTTCTATTTCTATTTGTATTTCTTTCAGTACTCTTCAAACTGGAACACAGAAATGTTTAGACACTATAGCTGGGAAGTAGAATGTCTGTTCCCGCCGTGGTACCCACTTAGACGACCTCCTGCTAAGGAGATCTACCACCAAGTAAATATTATTATGTATTTGCCGACTAAAGCCTAATCTAGTGTTATTATTTCCCTATCTACATGGACAAGACCACAACTTCGAGCTTAAAATTGATTGATTTAAATAGAACTGTCCAACGATTTTCTACAAAACAACTTAAACAACTGTTGTAAAAAGCAATGCTATAGAATGTTTTGTGGCGATGATGGTTCAATAGTTAGCGCGGTAGGTTCGCATGCCGAAGGGCGTGGGTTCAAACCCCAACAATGAGCTTGAGCTGCCGGTGAAGGAAAACATCGTGAGGAAACCATAGCGTGGTGGTACTTACGTGGGGGTACTTTCTAGTACTCCGCTGGCTAGCTACCACCCTCAAGTTGAAAATCTGCCGCCAAGCATCTAACGGTGTGTTCCGGCAGCCTCACTTGAGAGCCATTCCAGGCTTGGTGTGCTTTACCATCTTCGATCACACCGTCACTTAACATCAGGTGAGCTGTGGTCAAACACCTAGCCTATCAGCCATAAAAAAAATGTATGAAGTCTTTATAAAACACTTTAATTTATATCCTTACAAAATTTACAAAAGTATATTGCATATTTTTTTTATTGCGCCATCAAACTTTTGATAAAAAAGCCTTGTTATTTATATCTTCCTTAAACTTTTTATATTGTTGCCTAGCCTTGAAATTCACGTTATTACCGCGTAATGTTCAATACCTATTTATTATTTATGGGTACCATAAGTGTTTCTCATTGCGAGTCTTCCATTCTGATTTATTTGGCTGTATGACGCCCACGCTTCACGTTCATTCAAGTCCATTCCTACACGAAATGTATCATGTATCGGTAAAAAATAGATGATAGCATTTCATTGAAAAGGAACTACTTTTATTAGAATACCATAAATATTGCAGATAAAAAAATACCTGCCGTATTAAATTTTTTGTTTCTATGGTTGACCAGCTAGAATTTTGACCACAGGCGCCCCTGATGTTAAGTGACGGTGTGGTCAAAGATTGTATAGTACACTTAGCCTGGAATAAAACTGGCTCTCAAGTGAGGCTGCCGGACAACACCGTTAGGTACTTGGCGGCAGATTTTCGATATAAACTGACATCGTCTTATTCTCCTTTCGCTCGTTGATACAGGTCTGAGTATCAAACCTAATCAAGTGTAAGTAATCCTGTAAAGGTAAGACAAAAGTTTCTCAAAACACGTCAGTTTCAATAAAAAAAAAATTTTTTTTTTAATGGTGCATGTTCTCGTGTTGTTTCGAAGTAGCACGAGGCCGCGTGCGCGCAGTAGTCCGCGTTGGTTCCTTAAAAAGAGAGCATCAGCTTTGATTTCAAATATAGTCGCAATATCCGACCGAAGCAAATTTAAATCAAGCTTGTATTTGCATTAAATTTAGCATTAGTTCTCTTTATAGGATATCTAAGATAGAGATCGATAGATAAAATTATATTTATATTAAATTAACACCCTCGTCACTGTTGTGGTCAATAATACTTTGAAGCTGAAATATACTAAAGAAATAAATTTGGATAACTCAAAATAAACTTTCCCAAAGTAACGCCTGTATGTGTAACTTATACTTAACTCAAACAATTTAGTAAGTTAATAACCAAGAATAGTGTACCTGGTATTTTTATGTTAATTGATTTACTAATCAAAGTAATTAACGGCTATTTACGTATAATTATAGCTAATAAACCTAAAGTACTCCCCCCTTCCGCGCGGCAGTAGGGGGCGTGTCGGGCCATGCGCGTGCGCGTTCCGTGAATCGCACAAGGCCGTCTGACCCACTGATATAATTCCTGTGCCGTCTGACCGACTGTAATTATGTATGTAGGGCTTTTTGTCCGACCCTGAGTCTTTTTGGTGCGCGATCTGGAATTAGTTTGGTTGCGCTGCGTTCGCTGTTTTTTTTTTTTTTGCTATTAGTTAACGAAGCCACGTTTGCTCATAATGTCGTTCTTGTAGAAGTCAAGTTAGTTATTTATATTTTACTTGCTCTGTTAAGTTATTAACTAGTTACTTAACAATTTTTATAGGAATATTTAAGTTTTATTTATATGTGAAAATATTTTAAATATAGGGGAAAGTGGGGGAATTAGGAACACTTAACTTCAAACGCTCAGAAACAATAGAAAAACGTCATAAACATAGTCAATTGCTTTTTAAACATAAACTTTATTTATCTATCTACCTATTACTGACAAATAAAGTCCTAAAAACTAACGTTTTATTAAAAATATGAAAGAAAACCAAAAACATTGCCGTTCCATTTTACCCGATGCCCAATGGGATAATTGAGATTAACCCGCGGGGGAAATGGGAACAGCATTGGGTAAGTAGACACAATCAAATAAATACAATAAAGTACAATTTCTATAACTATGTGGCATATATCAGTCATGTAACCATTACTAGTCTCGCCGGCAGTACATTTTTCATGTGCTCATAGTTTACAAGTAGCGCTCATCCAATCTTCTGTCAATGGGGAAATTTTTCATTGCACATTATACGATAAAACTTTAAGTCGTTTTTATTTTCTTGCAAAACTTTCTAAATATTTCGGACTTCTTTACCCTTAACATGGGGTTTCTTCTGTATAGTTTGGTGGATAAACTTAACAAACTCATTCAAACTCTACTAAGCTGCAATTTCATAAACAGTCAAAATCTGAGTCTGACTGGTCAAAGCTGTGTGTGAATTTATCAGGATCAATAGGATCAACAGTCAAATACTATTTTTCTAGCTGGTCTTCTTGTTCTTTATCAAATACAGTGTACCGACCTTTTTTTAGTATCTAATTTTTTTTTCTTTTAGTTGTTTCAATAATGTTATTTTTGGTATTGAGTATTAAGCTTGGCCTAAGATGAGGATTTTACTTTTGACATTTTCAATTGCATGGGGAAGATCTTTAATTTGATATAGATTCGTATGTAATTTCGAGGTATCTGAAACAGTTTGTAACGTTAAAACATTTGTGTATAATCCACCAGCAGCACTAGAGGTAATCATATACGTTCCCAATTACCCGCATGACGTCGTTCCCAATTGCCCGAAGTATTCAATATAAATTAAAATAACCACCTTCATCAACCCTTTTTTTGGTGGACTTCGGTTTACATCAGGTTAAAGAACAGGTAGTACGTGCGTAATAGTAACGAAATATGGTGTCTTAGAACTCATAAATTTTATAGTTACATCTATTAAACACACGACGAAAATTATAACAGAAATGCAAAAAGAATTGTTTGACTTACCATGACAACGTGTGTGCAGTGTTTGACTCTCACTTTAGTGTACGCACTAAGGGGCACTGGTCGCGTCCGTTAAACACCCGCAAGGCGATGTAGTGCAGTGGGAAGTATTAGTTACCTACCTGTTCCCAATTACCCGTGGGTCTCAATTCCCCCACTTTCCACTATTTTATGCTTTTTTTAAAGTTTTGACTTACAATGGAATAGGAAGAGCAATGACAGTTTATTAGTAAAGTAATTATAATAATAATATACAAAACATCTTCACAACTTTATAAAAACAATCCAACCTAATAGTCTATCAGCGGAGGGAAATGTGGGTGGAATTCTGATACGCTGGATGGCTTACCTTTTGACCTAAGTTGGTTTTAAATTAGGTCTCTAAATAGTTATAGCTTTACCTATGCGTTTTGGAAGGGGGGGGGGGGGGGGTGTTAATTGTATGTGTGGGTTGTGTGTAAGTGTGTGTGGTATGGTGTATGTATATACTAAACTTATACTTATTTATTTTCTTGTCATTGAAAATGACATATTATTATATATGTATACCCTGGATTAAAACAGGCTACTCTTTCTTACGCGCTTAAAACCGCGGTATGTAGCTAGTAACTCTGTTTATGACTGACAAGTCATGTAAATTATTATCAGAAAATCATTTAACCTCTACAATCTAAAACCCAAACATTTGCACACATTAATGTTCTTCCAATTAAAAGTCCCGCAACAAATCTGCGAGTTTTTGCTCGCGATTGTTACGCAAGAATAGCGACCATAACTGTGCAGCGGCCCACGGGAACAGAACCCGCGACCCGCGTGCCTTCTGCTGCCGAATAATTCAGCGCCTTCCGAGAAACATACGCGGCGGGGCAATAAATTTGGCGACAACACGTGGATGGATTAAGGACGGACAATTCTAAGCATATCACCAACATTATCGATCCAATATTGGTTTCGACCATAACTAAAATTAGCTAATGAAATAAATTCTTAGCGACAAAAAAACTTTAAAATAATGACACATGTATGTATGTACGTAAGTACATAACAAGGCAAATCAGAAAAGTTTGACACAGTATCTGAGCAGAAATACATATTGTATTTTGTCAAAGATTTTATTGGTTAGTTTTTGGCGCCTTCAATTTCTTCCGATTGTCTGTGTCTGTGGACATGCGACCATAAGTAGTTTTTTTTTTTCTTATTAAAAATACATAAACATGTGATTAAAGTTGTCTTCCTAACAAGTAGATACTAGTGCTTAGCAATAATCTAATTTAAGCTAAGAAATAAAAAAATATGCTTAGGTTATTATATTGTAGTGTGTGTATATATGTGAGTGTGATTGCGTGGGTCTTTGTGCGTGGGTGTGCATGCCTGTGTGCGTTATATTGTATTACTGATATTTATACTTTACATATATTTTATATGTATCAATCGGAAGCTCAGGATTTCAGCGGTAATTACTCCACTCTTGCCAGTATATAATATATAATCTAGCTGTCTTTTATATATAAAAGGGCCATATTACAACGCTCACTTACCCGTGTTCCTGCCTAACCACTGTCTATAAGTTTATTATCTTTGTGTCGAGTGAAGCCCTAAGTTCGTTCCCCGGAGGACCTCATTATGCTGTACAGCCTACATTCCTCGGCCTTACAGTTTGCCGAATAAAAAGCTTAGAATCGTCTATTGTCTCACTGGCGAGGACGCGGCGCTCATAGAGAGGGTTCCTTAACGATTGTTTTTACACAAGTACTCCTAATTTTGGTGATGATGAGCTTAACGTGAATCATGATTATCCAAGTAATGGACAAAAACATGTCTTATTGCAACGGATTATCATTGAATTTTCAAAGACTTTAGCAAGAGCAAAACACACATTCCGTGTTTGTGTGCAAAGTATGTTTGGAACTGAAAGTTCAACACGCTTTTGCGTACTTACTTATGCGGTTTAAAGGAAGAGTTAATGTTACTTTGTGGATAGCGAAATTGTTCTATATAACTTAACATAAATATGTGCGTGTGTTTTTTCACGCTGTAACGGCTTAACTTATTTAAATGAAATTTAGTATAATTATAGTTCATAGGTATAATAACATGCGCTATCTTTTATCCCGAAGAAACGCGAGAAGCAATGTACATATGTATGAATATGTGTGTGGAAGTGTATGTAAATTTATATCTCATATATTTATTAAAAACTTAAAATACGATGTATATGCACCGTATTTTTAGTTTAGCGTTCAGAGTGACTTCTGTCACATGCGTCACCTAGTTGTACCTTTCCACTTTTTTGTATTGTTGTCTTTTTGTCACCAAATTGCTCCTTCTCTATTTTTACATGAAATAGATTTACATGCCTTATAGATAGCGATGGTGCGGCCGAGGATGGAGAATGTCAATTTAGAAGACATTTTTAATTATATTATTAAGACATTATTATTTATATATTCACCTTAAATACGCCCCGGTTGTATAGTTCACAGAAAACAAAGAAGCTAGCAAAGGGTTTTTTTCTTGAACGTAACAAGAAAGTCTACCTAAATCTGTCTAAGTATATCGTGGTGGTGCCGGCGTAAGAATAGCACCCCACCCTCTCTACCCGTGGTTGCCGTAAGAGTCGGCTAAGGGATGTAATCCGGATGATGGGCAGCAGCGTCTTCCTTGAACAATCACACCTAACTGCGCTCGCCAACCCGCCTGCCAAGCGTGGCGAGTATTGGCAAAACCCCCCCAGGAGGAGGCCTATGTCCAGCAGTGGAATTCTTATGGCTGATGATGATGATGAACAAGAAAGTAGAGCCGTACCGACTAGACTAGACTAACGTCCACGAGAACCTGGTGTTAGTATTCCGTTCTACTAATGGTCACGTAGTCAAAGTGGAGTAGGAGAGGCTGAATCTTTTTAATTTTCATCATATTACTAGAGAGAATTTATCACAAAACTGGCATCTCCACACCTTTCACGTTACCCTGAACAATTCTAGGCGGAAACAAAGGCTAACGTTCACTCGAGGACGCAGTCTGAACAAAAAGGCATCGCAAGCGTTATTCCGACTATTCTTAACTCTTTCCACGAGCCGGTGCGACGAGAGAGAACGATAAATAAACATTTTTTAAACGAAATATTTATAGGATGTTCGAAATTCGAATATATTGAGAAACATGTAGGTACACTCGGAAATACAAACGATATAACGGCATTTTTGAGTTAGTGAACCTATGATTTGTGTTATCTATGACATAAATACCTAATGCAGGGCAAACTATCACAAACTGCTTGTTTAAAACTTTATTTTTATAGTGGTTGAAATTAGCTTTTTAAGATAAATATTTTTAACCAATATATTTTTTTAAATAAATACATGAAGGATATTTCATACTGTACATTCTAGCCTGTACAATGGGAACCAAATATCTGATGGAATACTTGTGTACTTTTTTTTTTATATATAAGAAACACTCAGATACAGAACAAACATCTATCTATTCATAAATGTTTGTCTTGGGTAGGAATTGAACCCACGCCCTATTTATATTACTGTTTATTTTTAGTACTGTGCTAAGTTGGACATTTCTATTCTTAACTGACTTCATAATGAAAAAATATTCTTAATCTATTTCTTTTTTTCGCATGTAGGTACGGCAATTACTGAAGCTGAGCTAAAGGGCGTGGATTCGATTCCTATGCAGGGCAAACATTTGTGTTACGAACATAAATGTTTGTTCTGTCTGGGTTTTCTAAATAGAAAATATATTTAAAAAAAAATACTATATAAGTATTCTATCAGCTATCTCGTTCCCCTAGAACCAGCTTTGCTTAATTTAAAGCTTTTTAAAAGTAATGAGACGAAAAATTCGTTCTCCCGATGGTAAGAGATAACGCATGTCCATGCCCATTACAGCGATACATAGAAGTTTGAGTAACATAGTCCAGGACATCGCTACTTTGGGCTACATGGTGCTGTGTGAAAATGTCCTCCAATATTGATTTATTTTCTACTAGCGACCCGCCCCGGCTTCGCACGCGCAGTAAGAATGGGTCTAGTAAGCTATCCGTAAGAGCACACAGCGAGAGGTGGTTATATATGCCACCGCGGACTATTTTGTAGATCTATAAAAGAGGAATATCCTACCGTGTAATGTTTTTTTATATCTCATAGAGATTAGACAGCGTTTTCGATTAAAGCTCCCAGGTGGCTTGACTTTTTCCGACACTTCCAACATCATCATCATTATCATCATATCTCAATAATATTACCAATTTACACAAAACCTTGACAAATTATATACCTAAACCTTCCTCATGAATCATTCTATATATAGATGAAACTCGCATGATAATCCGTTCAGTAGTTTTTAAGTTTAAAGTGAACAAACAGACAGACAAACGCGGCGGACGACTCTGTTTTATAACATGTAGTGATGTAATGATTGCTCCAATATTTCTGGTATATGCGGTGAGTTACGTACCTACTTTTTTATGTAAGTTTTCGAAGCTATTACGGAAAGATGGAAGAATGGCATCAGCGTCTTCCTTGAACAATCACACCTAACTGCGCTCGCCAACCCGCCTGCCAAGCGTGGCGAGTATTAGCAAAACCCCCCCAGGAGGAGGCATATGTCCAGCAGTGGACATCCTATGGCTGATGATGATGATGATGACTAGCTAAATATACTAGCTGACTTCAAAAATATGAATAGTATCCTACTGATTTGTAGTCATTGATTTCAAGCAAAGTATTAGCTTGTCTAGAATACCTCCATCGCGATTAATTCTGCAAATCCCCTATACGAAACGTCTGTTATTTAGACTATTTCTCTAAAGTCAATTAAATGTGACTAAAGATAGCCGCCGTGATTCACGATAATTCTTTTTAGTCGTTTAAATGTTTTACTGTTATTAGTTATGTTATGTAGCGGACTCGGATTGCGTCTCCATATTTGCAAAAAGAAAGAGTTTGAAGCTATAAATGCTATAATAGTATTGTAATCTGACTTTTGTTGGTGTGGTGGTTTTCTTTGAATGTGTGGGTGGATCTTATTTCGAGGGTTCACTCGTGCAAATTTGATGAAAGACGTGAAAGGTTTGTGTGTTTTTTTCGGTTAACTTATTAAGTTTTTTACGGCGCTATTTTTGGGAAAGCGGTTCTTGTTATTTTTCTATGTATGGTTGGTTTTTATAGCAGATAAACCCTGTTTTAGTCGCCATATCGCTTATTATAATATTACAATGCGTTGGAAGAAAAAAACGTAGAATTCTACGTCCCGTTATTCCGATAGGTTCAATTGTGTTTTCAAACTATCCAAGAACCCATTGAAATAGACACACAAAATTTCACCCAAATCGATCCAGCCATTTAGGTGAAGTTAGGTGACAAACGCACGTACAGAAGATTTATTATATATTAAAATGTTTTATGTGTAATATTCGTGTAAGACACAAACATTGCGTATACCCAGTCGTTCACATACTACAATGAGGCACTTACGTAATTTTTTTATAGTTGACAGGCTAGATGCTTTACCACAGCTCACCTGATGTTAAGTGACGGTGTGGTTGAAAATAGTAAACACACTTAACCTGGAATGGTTCGAATCTACCTTTATTGTGTGAACCGCTAAACAATGGAATTTGCTACCCGAGTGGGTATTCTCTAACAGATACAATCTGGGTGCCTTCAAGTTGCAATTGAATCGGTTTCTTCTAAGTGAGCATGCTCCATCGTAGACCGCATCTACGCTTAACATCAGGAAAGTTGACGATTAAACGTAAGCTTATTTGTAATAAAAAAAAACTAGCTTTGAAGTGAAGCTGTCGGAACACGCTAGCCAGCCTATATAGTACCAGAGTGCAACCTACCACCACGCTATGGTTTCCTCATATAGTTTTTCGTAAGTAGTTTAAGCTCATTGTTGGAATTTGAATCCATGCCCTTCGGTTTGTGATCTGACCGCACTAGTAACTGAGAATCATAAAGACGTTTTTCATATTAAGTTAAGTATTGAGTAACTCTCTCCTAATGGTAAGATATAACACATGCCCATGACAATTGCAGCGTTACACAGAACTTTGAGGAGTATAACAAAGTCCAGGGTGTCACTGTTTTAGCGCTTAATACTTTGAAACATTCGATGGTTAGTCTCAACAGCCTTGTAATTTCACTATCTGCGGTACCCTTATCCTTTCTTCCGCGCACTTAGAAGATGCAAGAGTCTTTCCGATACAACTTAAAGCATTTAAAAAAAGCCGTCCATAAACATCTCTCTGGGTCGCCAACACATCGACTATTTTGATTTTGTAGCAATGATAGCTCAGTGATTAGCGCGGCCAGTTCGCATGCCGCAGGGCGTGGGGTCAAACCCCAACAATGAGCTTGTGACCGGTGAAGGAACAACATCGTTAGGAAACCATAGCGTGGTGGCAGGGTACTTTCTAGTACTCGGCTGGCTGGCCCTCAAGTTGAAAATCTGCTGCCAAGCATCTAACGACGTGTTTCGGCAGCCTCACTTGAGAGCCAGTTCTATTCCAGGCTAGGTGTGCTTTACCATCTTCGACCACACCGTCACTTAACATTAGGTGAGTTGTGGTAAAACACCAAGCCAGTGAGCCATAAAAAAAAACATCTCCAATGTTGCAGGTTTCTATGGGTCACGGCTTCTGAGCTTACCATCAGGCAAACAGTCAACATGATCGCCGCTCTTCATATAAAAAAATAACACTTATCGAATTGTACAATAATCTTAAATAACCTTCACTGGTTATCTTCCTTCATAAATAACGCCACCTATGCACTAAACGCCACTATTCCATTGAACTCTCTCGAAATGGCTATGAAAAGGAATAAAAAGCGTAACACCTCGGTTGGCGACCATAAAGGTGCCCACACACTGGCTAATGAGCCGCCGCGATTTATTGCCGATAAATAATGTTACTTGCACGTAATCGCCATGAGCGTGTATGTGTATGTACACCTATTGACAGTACGGCTGCGTAAACTATGAACTCTGGAACTTTAATACGACGATAAAAATTGCTATTAGTATATGAAACAAGACAATTCCGGGTGATTCGATAAAATGCACGAAGAAACACGGTAGCGCTCTGTTGTGGGCTAGCAGTCGCCTATCAGACTAATCGGATTGTTTATCCTTAATTTTCTAGGTGTTATTTTTTTAAATCAACTTTTTGGTCTACAATCTCATCGTCATTAGTGGGATATTAATCAATCGGTTTAACTATTGTTGTATTATGTTGAAGTGTGGCCTGTGTCGCATCTTGTTTTACTTTGTTCTTGGGGTTGAAGTATGTCTTGAATGATTCTCCGTTTTAGTCTCCAATTGTGTGGTGCGTCTTTCATTAGATTTTGTGCGAGAGCATTTGGATGGTTTGTGATTATGTATTTAATTGTCAAATAGATATACTACGTTGTCGTTCGTATCTTAATAGTGATTATAGTGGCTTAACACTGCTTGCGAAATCATCTCGGCGAAGTCCTCGTCACATTTGATCGAGGTCTGAAGTGCTCATATTTTAACTACAAGGAAATAGTGAGTGATTGCAATGATTATGATTGGTGATATAATTATTTTCTTTAGTAATTAAAATCAATTACTTAAGTGTCTCATAAGAAAAATAAAATTAATTAATTAAAAATTGCATTACAGCCATTATACTAGTCACAAAAAATAATTAAAATGTTATTAAATAAATCAAAAAGTATATACATACATAAATATCTTAATTAATACTTAATCCACAGACTGAATAGTATAACGAGCTGTCAAAAATCATGTTAGACATTCGGAGCACTTTGAATCACTTGACTCGGCGAAGCGAGAGTGTTTGAAGCGAAGCGGAGTGACTTCGCCGGCAGTGTAGAGTCCAGTTTACAATCAGAGCGTCCGTGGTTACACTAGCCGGTGCTAAAAGGGCTAATTGCGGCAATAGGGACTATCGCGACTTGCGCGAACTAATAAATTAACCACTACGATAAACCCTGCCCTGCTGTTTTATTATGCACCAAAACTATGGAATTTAATATCTTTCTACATTTTATTTTCAACCTTGTGTCAATTTAGTAAAGCTTAAAAAGCTTTGCCGTCTTTAATGGTCATACTTTCTAGGTATTTTTGGACTTGTTTAGACATTTATATAATTGTGTGGGTAGTATCGATTCTAGAGTTGTAATAAATATCGTGTTTTTCTCAGAGTTTTTGCTGGAGCCGCCGGTAATTCAGTTGTAAAGTAATTCACGCGTACGCTTTATTGTGTAAGGTTCTTTAGTTTATTTGGACTGATGGAAATATTTTAAGATTTCAGAAACTATTAAATGAATAAATATTTAAATATCGTTTAAATTGACAGGAAATATTCATATCGATTTAGAAATTTCCTGTTGTTTAATAATGGATTTCAAATGTATTTAATAATTAATTATTATTGTTTGCTTGTGACACTAGCTCATAAGTTGCTCTTGTTTTCTGTACTTTTTTATTTTTCTGGTGTGCATAATGAAGAGTTCCTATATATCATTACAAATTATAAAACAAAGTCGTCAGCCGCGTCTGTCTGGCGGACTGTCTGTCTGTTCACGATAAACTTTAAAACTGCTGAACGGATTATGATACGAGCTTAACCAATAGATAGATAGAGTGATTCATGGGGAAGATTTAGGCATATAATTTATCAAGGTTTCGCTTGATGTGATCTCGTTTTCACCGCTGCTACTATTAAACTAAGCAACGGATTTTAATGCGGTTTTCGTCAATAGACAGAGTGATTCAAGAGGAAGGTTTAATACGTGCGTATGCACCACATTAGTATCTACATGCACTTGTGCGAAGCCGGGGCAGGTCTCTAGTCTATCTTCATTAATGTAATTTATTTAAAACAGCGGTTGGTCGAAATATGACGTGAATGCAAGAAATAGTTTCCATGCGCACACAATTTTTTAAAGGCCTAATTTAATTTAAAAAAAAAGAAAACATTTTATTGAATTTTACGTAGGTAATTTACCAAAACGTAGCTTTTTGGGGTTCTAAGTGTCAGGTACGTTGCTATTTTGAATTAATAGTACTGTTCAGTCAATATTCTCTAATTCCATTAAAATACTCTCGTAAATTGTTCATAAACACGACGGTCTAATGAAAAACTTTACGACACACTTGCTTGCAATTTAGATTTTGCAATTAAGAATTTAGCTGATAATAAAAATAATTAATCTGATAAAAAAATCTCATCTTCTCTCATCAGTCTTACTGTTACATGTTATTTATTTTATTTATCCAATTATATGTGATTAGAACATTGCTAGATTAATTACCGAGTCAACTACAACGCCTCTATAACACTTTATCGTAATCATGCTATATTTATACGAGCTTTACTTTAACTAGAAAATGAAGGGATGTTTATTGTGACAGGGGTTCAAATGGTTCGTATTTGAGGTAGATGTAATACATATACATGTCTGTTTGGGTCTACGAACTCTTGAATAGTTTTATAGCTTTGGGTATGGCCAAATTACTTTGTACGTTGAGTCATGTCTAGTTTTGCAAATGTTTCCTCGATATGGCTGAAATAGCGGATTTAAATGTTCGATGACACACATGGGCGAATTTTTTACGGATGTTACCTAAAAACATTTGGATTTTAATAATTAAGGGTGAACGTACACTTGAGTGAGCCGTGCATGTTTTGTTTTTAATATTGCTGTGATGAATGAGACGCTTTTTGATGGTAGGATTCAACGCATGTCCATGACCATTGCACCAGTGTCCGGAATGTTGAGTAACAAAAATGTCTAATGCATCGCTACTGCTGCATAGCTTTGAGTTTTGTAGCGATGATAGCTCAGTCGTTAGCGCGCTCGGCTGCACACCGAAGAACGTGGGTTCAGACCTCAACAATGTGCTTGAGCTCCGGTGAAGGAAAACATCGCGAGGAAACCATAGCATGGTGGGTTACTTTCTAGTACTCGGCTAGCTAGCTACCACACTCAAGTTAAAAATCTGACGCCATCTTACGGTGTGTTCCGGCAGCCTCATAAGAGCCAGTTCCATTCCAGGCTAAGTGTGTTTACCATTTTCGACCACATCGTCATTTAACATCAGGTGAGGTGAGGTCAAACGCCTAGCCTGTCAACCATAAAAAAAGACTTCGATGGATGGTCTCAACAGCCCTTTAATGTCGCATGTATTCACTGTATACTTGATTGTAATCTAAAAGTTATAAAGTAAAATAAAGACCAAATCGTTATTATTTAGTGTTTATGTTGAATTTATTAATTTAGGTTTTTTTTAGGTAGGTACTATAAAAATTTTGAAATACGAAAATATTTAAAGTTCATAAGCTAAAAGGTATAAATTTTGATAACGAAATACATGACAAACAATCAAATTGTATAAAATCGTCTACTGCAAACATAACTGAGTAGTAAAAAAAGCCTTATTTCGCGGGAAAAAATACTTTTTTTTACAACTGAATAACTCTTGCGTACATTCTAGCAAATCTATAAAAATAGAATATTTACACTGATCAAAATATTCGAATTTCAAATCAAACGGATTGTGGTCGAGCCCGATTCGAAGCCAATCGCCTGTGTTGCCACTTTTATATCTTTTTGCTTATTTTTCGGGTAATTTTAGCACTTGCAACGGCAATTGCGACCACGAGACATTTACTGTGAAGCTTTGATGTTAATTAAACTACGGTTAGTGCGTTTAATGAGTGAGTTTATAAATATCGGTCGGGGCGGTCGGGCCGTTGGATGTTTATTATGACTGATTCTTAATGGGCTTCTTGATTTTGTAATTTTAATTTTTAATGATTATGTAGCTATGATAGCTCAGTGGTTAGCATGGTTGCATCACACACCAAAAGGCGTGGGTTCAAATCCCAGCTGCCAATGAAGGTCAGTATCGTGAGGAAACGTACTTTCTAGTACTCAGCTGTCTACCACAACATAAGTTGAAAATCTGCCAGCCGAGTACTAGAAGCTACCCTACCACCATTCTATGTTTTCCTTCACCGGAAGCTTAAGCTTATTGTTAAAATTTGAACCCACACCTTTCGGCGTGTAAACCGACCGCGTTAACCACTGAGTTACCATCGCTATAATACACATACAGAAAACAAATGTACCTTATGAGTTAGTGCCATAATAGGCGACTTTATTGCTAAAAGTAATCTCTTCTAGACAATCAGGAATGGAAAACAGGTTACTGACTAAGAACAGGCGGTAGATGTTGTAACAATGTTTAGTCATAAAAATACAACTCATTTTCTTTAAAGTCATAAACATACAATTAATTTATCGGTATGTCCCTAATATAAGTAAGGTGGCCATTGAATGTGTGTGAAGGATGGTGCGTAAGCTGTCGTTGTGAGGGCCGGTGCGTGTACGCAACGGGAATGTGCGTAGGACCGGTTCCGGACCAGTTTATACGTTCACGCATAACTTTTACGCGTAAAGTCCTGCAAGACTTGAAATACAAGTTTGCAAGTTTCGCGCGTGTCATGAACATTCGTTCAATATGCATGAAAATCGTCTTTATGACCAAATTACATCGCGTCTCTTGTAGTGATAGACTTTTTTTTTAATAAAAGTAATAAGACGAACTGACAATTCATAATACATACACACATTAATACATAATACGGAATTTGACTTGTACCTATTTGATGTTATAAATAAAATATTCGTATTTTGTATATGTATTTGTGTTCATTAAAAATAAAAAAATTAAATGAAATACAAATTTTGAATAAACAAATAGGTACAAATACTTTATTGATAACACCAATGTTACAAGTCTATTCCGTAATATAATTTCAAATATATAAATAAAAGAGTTGTAAAGCACTGATTAATTACATGTCAATGAATAAAAAACAAAATATTAAAATATACAAAAATGTCAATATAAAAATATTGTCAATATAATAAAATGTCAAAAAAAAAAAAAAATCGACAATGTCATAAAACAAGATCTCAACATCACACATTTCTTAGGTACGTCTAAAACTGGATAGCTCGGAACAACTTCGAGGTACGAATATGAAAACTTCAATGAAAAATAAAAAGCTTTACTCATTCAAAATCTTGAGAAAAATAGATCAGAATTAATTTAATCTGAAAGTGAGATTTCTATCAATCAATAAAATTTCTAATGATTTGCTTTTGTGAATCTGTTGATTTACATTTTATCACCTTATGCCAATTCTGGTTTTCATGGAATAATTTCAACAATATCGTCCTCAACATTCATATTGGCTACTAGAGCTTTTACTTTGTGGTTATTCCACATAGAAATACATTAACATATTTAGCCGGAATAACAGATTTGTGACAAAAATTTAAGTTGAAAAAGTTCATTAAATGAAAATGTATACGACGAGCTTTAAGAAAATACCCAGACCATAAAATAGAGGTAGAAGGAGTGGCATCACATTAAGATAATACATAATCTAAAACTAATACAGCAAGAGAAGAAAGAATTCGCATAAAAAGGCGACAACTATGAGATTACTTGACATCCTTGATTGAACTATTATTGCTTACCCCTACATTACATTACCCCAATTAATCAATGGGATGGGGGCTTAAATATTTAAAGAGTATTTCCAAAAATACGTGTTTTTCTAACCTTATTATACATGTTTTTTTTTTATAAAGTAAGGTTAAATCTTTCAATGCACGCTTAGTTATTTTTAATAACTAGAGTTTGTTTATAATTATTTTTTCAATTAATTTATTTTACAATCTTTTTGACATTTGTTTAAATACTTTTTATTCTTATTTTTACTGGACATTGGCTTAATTTAGATGGTTCTTTTGTCTTTGTTTAGATGTTTCGTTTATACAATTTGTAATTGGTGTTTTGTGGTATAGATGTTTCGTTTATACAATTTGTAATTGGTGTTTTGTGCCGTTTTAGTCTATGTAAACAACGTAAGCCTGTTTTTGTATATTTTGTAGAGAGATATTTTAGGAGAAGACATTTGTTTTGTTTTATTTATCATTTTTGTTTTTGTTATGTATTGTTGTTGGTAAATTATTTTTAATTTTTATCTGTATTTTGTTTTACCTACAAGGGCTCACCGGAAGACCAGCGCTGTAGTGTTAGGCAGTGACTGGAAGCAAAAGGTGGGTTGATAATGATAGTGATTTGTTCCCGCGGCCTCCAATTTATTTAGTATTTTATATAGACCCGGGATCATATCTGGTTTGAACAACCATATTCTCGATTGACAAACATATTTTTTACCTTAGAAAAATGTACATCTACAAAACAGAAACCACGTAGGTAACACTATTAGAGTCGCATAAAAATGAATGAAAATTATACAAAAGAAAGTCGCACATGTCCCAAACAGGAAATACAACCAATATTATAATTCAAATCTGTCCATCTGTATGTCTGTACTGCGTTTTTTATTCAAATGGTATCAAACGTCTGAGCTTATTGGCTGTATAACAGAATAATAGATAGTGCTAAAGTTGCTCTACCATTACCATACAGTGCAACCAACTTGTTTTTTTTAATTTTTTTTATTAGGTATAAAGCTTGCATTTGACCGCCAACTCGCCTGATCTTAAGGGAAGATGCGGTCTACGGTGGAGCACGTTTGCCTAGAAGAAACCGAATCACTCGCGATTTGAACGTACCCACATTGAATCTATCAGAGTACACCCGCTCGGTCAGCAAATTCCATTGTTCCATTCCCTGTGTTGCTTTTTAGAGCTCCTGACTGTCCGATAGTAGAATGGGTAAGGTGGAATTAGGTCATGTAGATCTGAAATGCGAGTATATTCGGTAAAAAACAGACAGACAAGCAACTTTGTGACGATGTTCAAGGCTTTGAAACTTTTTCCGAACAAGGGAGTCGTTGCTGAAGAGTTTCTTAGCACGTTTCTCAATGGACTCCAACGCCTCAATCTGGTATTTGTCTTATCCGTCCCAAAGTTGAGAAAAGTACTCCATGCATGGTCGAACTTGTGCTTGGTAAAAAATAAGCTGTTCTAACGTGTAAGTAACTAAGTACCGTCGCACCTTCGAAAGGATACCCAGCTTTTTAGCAGCCAATTGTATCTTTAAGTGCAGGTTTCACTATCGTATTTTATGAACATAACTGACATATTTCCATTCATTAAATTTACATTAGTAATGTAAATTTAATTCTTTCGTTTATACACCTTAACACTTACGTTGATCAACCTATATTTTGTGTGTTACAAAATCTATGCTTAGTCTGTGAATTACGAATGCGACACTGTTATTGTGGCTAACAAATGTGACATTTATACAGTTTGTTAAGAAAAAGTGGCGTAATTGTAGAGCAGTTGCAAAGATTATATGTGTTAGTTGCATCATAGAAAAAGTCATGAATAAGTTGTTATTCTGATGATATAATAGATGCGTATATGTAACCTGAAATATTGTTGTAGCGATGATAGCTCAGTGGTTACTGAGGTGTGTTCACACCGGTGCCAATAAAGGAAAATATCGTGCGGAAACCATTCCCATGGTGGTAGGGTATTTTCTAGTACTCGGCTGGCTAGCTACCAACCTCAAGTTGAAAATCTGTCGCCAAGAACCTAACGAGGTGCTTTAACCACACTGTCACTTAACATCAGGTGAGCTGTGGTCACAAACCTAGCCTGTCAAGCATAACTGTATTGTTCATAATAAACATACTAGTTTTATAAATGTGAAAGTTTGCTCGTATGTTAGTTACTTGTTCACACGGCTTAACGGATTTGGAAAAAAATGAATTTAGATAGATTATACGCTGAATTAATACAGGGCTTCTTTTTATCCCGGAAAAGGTGGGTAAAGTAAAAAGAGCATTTATTTAGCTACACTTAATTCAATCATATAAATCATACATTTCTTGTTTCAAGTCATCATTTATATTATCATTACGAATAATTTTTTTATTGCGTCAATATTTAAATTATTTCCGATGTCAATTTGTGATTTATTTACTGATTGAATTGAATGTCATTTTGTGTATTTGTCGCTTCCTTGTGACGGTAAGGGAGGGCTCCCCCAGTTTAGACTATAACTTTCTATCTCTTGCTAACCCCATTCATTCTTTTCCGTGTTTTTGTCTAAATACGTCTTCCAATACATATAAGAAAGAGGAAAAGACAGAAGTAATCAGAATAAGACTAATGAATTGAGATTAATACGTTATTTTAAGTTATACTGAACACACTGAAAATTATAGCATATTTAAATCAACACCATGCACCATGTTCACGGTAGACTGGAATGCGAGTAGTTGGCAAAAAAGTACCTTATAAATTATAATGTCACTTTACAGCGACTGACTTCGAAATTTTGACAAACTAGTTTCAGAGTTTAATCACAGTAATCTATATGCAAAAGTTTGTCTAAAGTGTCACTAAAAGTGTATCACTTTAGAACGTCAAAATGACACAAATATCGTATCTGTGGCATCTCGCATCATTCTGTCACACAATATTAATGGTATAGGTGATTTATTGATTTCAAACTAGTTCGTAATTAATTTTTATATGCAAATGAAGTTGGATTTTAATAAATTTTGGAAGTGACGTCAATACCAATATTTATCCATTGAATTTTATAATACATTATAATTATACATTTTCACTTGGTGGTATATTTACTTATCAAGAGGTCGTCTAGATAGGTACCAGATAATCTGCCGCTAAGCAGTAGTCCGTGAACCAGTCATCATCATCATCAGCCATAGAACGTCCACTGCTGGACATAGGCCTCCTCCTGGGGGGTTTTGCCAATACTCGCCACGCTTGGCAGGCGGGTTGGCGAGCGCAGTTAGGTGTGATTGTTCAAGGAAGACGCTGCTGCCCATCTTCCGTATTACATCCCTTAGCCGACTCTTACGGCAACCACGGGTAGAGAAGGTGGGGTACTATTCTTACGTCGGCACAACCACGGCTAAACCGTGACCTATATTATTGACATTATATACATATACCTATGAATACATATTGAGTGACGCTACCGTGAATGATTAGAAGTGTGAAGAGTGATGAAATATCGTGCTTCTATGTAGAGAAGAGCCAAAGAATTCATTTTTTCTTGAGACAATAAAAAATAAAAACCTTTGATAATTTTGTACACGTTTTAAACAGGAAAAACTTCTTTCCCCAGAACAATTCGTAGCCGGAGTGGAAAGTGCGATGCGGAGAGCTATATCTAAGTTAGGATACACATTAGATAGAGATTGATTCCTCAAAAATCTGCCGCCCCTAGGACGCTGCCGCCCCTAGGCCGCGGCCTATGTGGCCTATTGACAAATCCAGGGCTGCTATGAACATTACTGTGTTCCGGTTCTGAAGGGTACTGCAGTAAACAGGTTGTTTCTAGGTAAGCGTGCTTCATCTTAGACTTCATCCTGCTTAACAACAGGTAGTGCGTGTCGAACACAAACCTATTTTAAATATAATATATATACACTATGTACCTACTAAATAACCCGCAAGAAATCTTTTTTTTTTTAATGAGACTAGGCGTGCGTTTTTCCACGACATGAAACGAAGCTGTGGCTGAAGATTAAGTACACAAGATGTACCTACCGGGATGTATTTACACATCAACAGTTCTTACAAGGGCAATCGCAAGATTATCCTACAACATGTCACACGACTTGTCGTTTGTCTTTGACGTCCGCCATGTGAAAATTAGCGGTAGTGAGCTTACGTATTAAAAACTCTAAAGTAACATAAAATATTTGATTAAATAAGAATAACGTAACATCTCACATTATGAAAGTTGCTTTTTTGAATTCTACCTAACGCCTTAGATATTTACATCGGACTAGTGTAGTATTTTGAAATTTTCAAATAATTGTATAATAAATTATGTTATACAAATATTAAATAATTAATCTAAATCACAGTCAAAGTCACACAAAGTCAAAGTCAAGTCTGTCAACCAAGTCTGTCTGTCAATTTCTACAAGAATTCAAAAAGTTTTGAAAGCAACACGAAAAGACATTTTTCAATACATTATATCACTTTCCCAAACTCATGCGTGTAATTAAAACTCCACTATTTTTACACGTAAAACAGTCCAGTCTTAGTCTCCTTTCAACAGGCTCTAGTGAATGCCGATTTCGTGTACTATAACCCCGACATTAGGGCAATACCTGTTGTTATTACTGGTAAACGAGTTTTGGCGGGAATGCGGAGAGTCGTGCCGTTTATATTGTTGTCCAAAAATAAAAATAGTGGTGTTTTATTCATAAAGTGCCGAAATACAAGCGCAAGTGTGGGAAGATGATAAAATGTAGCGAAACATGATATTTCGTGTTGCTTCCAAAACTCCACCGAAGCTTAAAGCAAAGCCGCGAATACTTTACTAGAGTATGACTAGCCTTGACTGACACGGACTGGAATTGATTAAGACTGACTTAACTACTATAGATATTAGACTTTGACTGTAACTTAATATGTAACATACATTGTAAGAACCGAAGTATGTATGAAGATTAGGCATTAAGGATTCCGTATTAATTTGCCGATGAAGTACTATTAAAAAAAAACCAACGGTAAACCTTATTATAGATTTATTTATACTTCTCTACCAGTAGGACTAAGTTATCAAAAGATAGTACCTATGTTTTAAAAATAGGGTTATAAGTAAATACTAACCCGAAAGGGGGTCAATTTACTCATGAACAACTTTTACTATGAGCACAACTCTAAAAACGCTTTGTTGTGTCAATATGTATGCAATTTTATTAGCAATCTGTCATAGACTTGGAGACAAAGATCAAGCGAGACTGGACTGGACTGGACGCGATACCACATGCGGTGATTGCAGATGCGATACGCATCTGCTGGACTTTCGACATATTAGTTTGGAACCGTATTTGATTAAGATAACACAAAGCAAGAATAACGTAGATAATTTAGCAGATAATTACATTCTAATTGCAAGCAGAATAATTTTATATGAGGTATAATAATTACTAATTATTTAAATATTTATTTTCATGGTCTAATTATGATTTAATAGTTATAATTTTAGCATATTGATATAATGTCGATTTTGTTGTTATTGGTTCTTTACTGCCTTTTTAGCTCATTTGGCAATCTGCTTCATGAGCAGTAGGGCGTGGCGATTCCCACTCAAGACAAACATTTGTGCAAAACTGTGACATCGCCAAGAAGTTTCAATTACACATAATCCAGAATTAAAAAAACCACTTCGTTATCATTTGCCATCTATAGAGCATAGGTAATTGAACATGGTTTTAATTAAATTGATCGTGCACGATGGGTTTTCCATTTCCGGCCGAATCTCACACCTAAATAAATCTAATCATTGCGTCAATTAATGAAACCCACTCGGTGTTTATCATAATTGGCATTAACACTCACTTCAACTATAAATCATCGCCCGATATTAGAGTACCGTTTATGTTACGCTGAACAGCTTGATCGTGATGATTCAATTATTCGGTTTCGTACTCGATATTTGTGTCGTCGTATAGAATGTCAGATTTTATGTTCACTAACCGTCATTGTTACTTTTTTTTTTTTTAATTACAAATAGGCTTGCGATCGATTACCATCTTGCCTGATTTTAAGCGAAGATACGGTTTACGATGAAGCATGCTTGCCCAAAATAAACCGATTGATCTGAGTCGGTGTTCTTTGATTATATCCATCAAAGAACACCGACTCGGGCAGAAAATTCCATTGTTTAGCGGTTTACTATGAATATGGAATCAACCCCATGGTTTGATTCCATCAACCCCATGGTTTGATTCCATCCAAACAAATGGCGTCGCTCATACGACACCCTATCTCATGCACAATTGTCAAAATAATGTCGTAATAACTGAATGTGTTCATTACGATGATATTAATTATATTTACGATGATATTATTTTAGTTCGGACAAAATAACGTAATGCGTGATTTAGAGTTTACTGTTTCATTTATGTCGCGAGTCTTCATCGTGGTCAACCTATAGTCCATGCAGTAGGAGCGCGTTAATCCCGTGTGAATCGTATTACTAAAATATTATAAACGCATTACGTTGTGATTTGTTACCACCGACGCTAATGGCTGTTAAAATATATAAAATATAATTGTAAGAGTATTGTACGGGAAATACAGAGTACATATCATTTGAACCCAACCGATTCCAACCGGTCTTCATGGTAATGATTGAGGCCTATGTCCAGCAGTGGACACCTACGCTGAGATAATGGTCATGATGATCACTTAATGCCAGTATCTGTCTTAAAATTATCAATCGTCAGTCATATCATTTTGGGTTATTAAAATAATTTTCACTATTTAATTAAAATTGGACTTTCGGTAATTTCTGTAATTACTTACGACCAGCAAAATTACAAAGTCACAGCATAAAACTCCTTAGCATTCAATAGTATAGCAAACTCGTTCATTTCTATCTTCCTTCCTTCCATATCTCTTTTGACTGCTATCTTAAAACAATTCTACTTAATATTATAAATGTGTAAGTTTGTATGTTCAGATGTTTGTTACTTAAAACGGCTGTATGGATTTGGATGAAAATTGGCATACAGGCATATAGTAAATATTACCTAGATTAACTAATAATAGTAATACTTTTTATATCAGAAAAACTACTAGTGCTATCCATGTGAATGTTTGTATATTTGGATATTTATTTACTCTATCATGCCAAAACGAGACAGAGACAGAGACAGAGACAGAGACAGAGACAGAGACAGAGACAGAGACAGAGACAGAGACAGAGACAGAGACAGAGACAGAGACAGAGACAGAGACAGAGACAGAGACAGAGACAGAGACAGAGACAGAGACAGAGACAGAGACAGAGACAGAGACAGAGACAGAGACAGAGACAGAGACAGAGACAGAGACAGAGACAGAGACAGAGACAGAGACAGAGACAGAGACAGAGACAGAGACAGAGACAGAGACAGAGACAGAGACAGAGACAGAGACAGAGACAGAGACAGAGACAGAGACAGAGACAGAGACAGAGACAGAGACAGAGACAGAGACAGAGACAGAGACAGAGACAGAGACAGAGACAGAGACAGAGACAGAGACAGAGACAGAGACAGAGACAGAGACAGAGACAGAGACAGAGACAGAGACAGAGACAGAGACAGAGACAGAGACAGAGACAGAGACAGAGACAGAGACAGAGACAGAGACAGAGACAGAGACAGAGACAGAGACAGAGACAGAGACAGAGACAGAGACAGAGACAGAGACAGAGACAGAGACAGAGACAGAGACAGAGACAGAGACAGAGACAGAGACAGAGACAGAGACAGAGACAGAGACAGAGACAGAGACAGAGACAGAGACAGAGACAGAGACAGAGACAGAGACAGAGACAGAGACAGAGACAGAGACAGAGACAGAGATATATTTATTTGCATAAACATGAGTGGTTACATAGTATTGGTCTAGAAGATCAGATTATTATATTTTTTAGCGATGAAAGTTCAGTGGTTAGCGCGGTCGGTTCGCATACCGAAGGGCGTGGGTTCAAACCCCAACAATGAGCTTGAGTTGCCGGTGAAGGAAAACATCGTGAGGAAAACATAGCGTGGTGGTAGGGTACTTTCTAGTACTCGGCTGGCTAGCTACCAAG
The DNA here is from genome assembly GCA_950106695.1 of Biston stratarius. Lineage (NCBI taxonomy): Eukaryota > Metazoa > Arthropoda > Insecta > Lepidoptera > Geometridae > Biston > Biston stratarius. The sequence goes on along the minus strand of OX467115.1, from coordinate 9,459,467 downwards.
TCAAGTTGAAAATCTGCCTCCAAGCGTCTAACGGAGTGTTCCGGTAGCCTCACTTGAGAGCCAGTTCCATTCCAGGCTAGGTGTGTTTACCATCAGACCACATAGTCACTTAACGTCAGGTGAGCTGTAATCAAACACCTAGCCTGTCAACCATAAAAAAAAGTCCTGAGCGAGGAATAGAGAATTATAAACTTTGCGTACCTAACAAACATTATTTATTGTTAAATTCCACGCGGAAGAAGTCACGTAACAGCTAGTACTTAAAAATTAAAAAAAAAACAATGCGTCACTGATTCGCGCTTAGTGCAAGCGCGAGCGCAAGTGTGTCAGCTTGTCCTTGACATTGCACGCACCGCCCGGGGACCGGAGCTTGAAGGCCGGGCTCCACCGCGGTACCAGTTACCCTTTCCTTACGATCACCTTCACGGCACGCGACACCACTGTCGACAGGTGCACGCCGCCTGCGCCGCTCTTCGGTCCGGATTTAGGGCTTGCACATGTTCGCATACGCCTAATGAAATACATGTTTTATAGGTTCCGTACCCGAAATCATGGCCAACAGGATTCTATGCATGGAAGTACGATAATAGGGTCCTAGGAGTTTTGGCGGGAACGCGGTGAGCGTCGTGTCGCCCCATTGTATTTTTTTCTAAAACCAGTGTTTTTTCGAGTTTTTATGCATAATAATAGTGGTGTTTTATTTATAAAGTGCTGAATTACAAGCGCGAGTGTGGGAGAATGATATAATGTGGTTAAACATGACTTTTCGTGTTGCTTCCAAAACTCCATCCAGAAGCTTATAGTGAAGTCGCCACTACTTTACTAAGGCATGACTTGATTTGACTGGGACCGACTGGACTTGATCTAGACTAGACTTTGACTGTAACTATAGACGATAAAGAAGCTGAAAAATGAAGACTACTCACAATATTATTATTTATTTATTTTTTTATTGAAACTGGCAGTTTTTTTTTTTTTTTTTTTTTTTTATAGCTGACAGGCTTGGTGTTTGACCACAACTCACCTGATTTTAAGTGACGGTGTGGTCGAAGATGGTAAAGCACACCTAGCCTGGAATGGAACTGGCTCTCAAGTGAGGCTGCCGGAACACACCGTTAGATGCTTGGCGGCAGATTTTCAACTTGAGGGTGGTAGCTAGCCAGCCGAGTACTAGAAAGTACTCTACCACCACGCAAAAAATAAACCACAGCAGAAAGAGAAAAAAAAAATAAGGTCCGTCATTTTGTCTGTCTTTTCTTAACGATTAACAAATATCTTATAATTTTAAAGGGTATACATATATATTTATTTATTTTTTTACCTGTTCAGGCGTCAATTATTTTGTGAAAGTTCGTATTCAAAAATCTGTATTGTTATAAATTAATTTTATTAGTGTAAAAGTAATGAGCCGAACGAGACGCTCCCCTGATGGTAAAAGATAACGTCTGTCCATGACCACTGTAGCGATACACAGAAAGAAGTAGCAAAACAAAGTCTAGGACATCGCTGCTTTGGCGCTCATTACTTTTTGACTTTCGATAGTTAGTCTCAACAGCTCTGTAATTTCGCTGGCTGTAGTAGGTACCCTTCAAACCGGAACATAGTTATGTTTATTTATGGACTACTGCTTGGCGGCAGAATATCTGGTACTGCGGTGGTACTTACCAAGACGACCTCCTTCTTAGAATGTCTACCACTAAGTAATAATGTTTCTAAATTGCTGAAGTTTTTTTTAGATAGGATCATTCTAAAGCTATTACTCAATAGTTTGTATTTTTCTCTTGTAAAATATTTTCTTTTTTCCCTTTATTTTTTCCTTCACCATTTGTAAAAAAAAATAAAAAAAATATAGATATATGTATAAAGCTTCAAATGTCTTAAAAAGCGAATACATCAAGGTTGATATCGGATTCCGTGCACGCGCCACTGATATCTGATACTCTTCAAAAAGGTTTTGCTGGGACGTTTTAATTTTATAATTTTTTGAATCTTTAACATTGTGTGTATATTTGTATGTTTGTGGTGAAGTTTCGGCAACGTACTTGGGAGACCGTCTCGCTTCTAATTTGGAGGTTCTGGGTTCGAATTCCACGACACGCACTACTGTCTTTCTAAGTAACGAGAACTTTTTTACGAACGCTTGAGCATGTAGGTTTCCTCACCAAGTTTTCCTGCACCGTTTGCACTCATCGGCAATACACACATAACTTAGAAAAGACAGAGATTTGAACCGTGGGATTTGAACCCTGTACTTGATGCCCAGGACTTTGTTTTACTACTCAAAGTTCTGTGTATCGCTGAAATGGTCATGGACAGGCGTTATCTCTTAACATCAGGAGAGCGTCTCATTCGACTCATTACTGTTACATAAAAAAAAATAAAAAAAACCTCCAGATTGGAAGCCAGACGGTTTTCCAACTAGGTTAGCGAAACTTCTTTTAGATTTTGGTTAATTAACGCCATATCCATTTTTTACATTTACATGAATTTCTTACAAAATTTACCTTCATTAATCCATCGCATATAAGGTGTACCTTCATGTTAGTTGTCATTTCAACTTCTCTAAAGATAGATCGATTAATAATACTACGTAACTCAACACAAAAAGCTCCAAACACTCGAGATGCACAAAATGGATAATAGTGCCATGCTAAAAGTTACAAAATGCACATTGATGCATCAGTTTCTCACGTATAACATACCCTCAGACCTCCATAAATTATATTTTGCTATAGTTCAACAAAACGATAACCGAAGTATGACAGTCGTAAGGCATCCACCTGACCCCCCGACCCCCGCGCATCTGCCCACACCCGCGCTCTCCTGCACATACGTCGCCACCCCTGTGAACAAAAAATGTCATATCGGTATCGTCTCGTACCGTGTGGCCGAATCAGTGATGCGTATATAAAACTACAGCAGATTGGATGTGGCATATTATTATTAGTTTAAAGTACAGAGGTAAAGCAAGAAATACTTATAAAAAAAGTATTTCTTGCAAAATTATTTTAATCTCTCAGCAGTTAATATTTATTGTTTGAAAGTAACATTTTAATGGTCGAATATTCTGTCTTGTATGAAACTATTTTTTTTTGGGGTATTATATATAATAAGTCGAATAATCGTAAAAAATCACCTCCTCCATACATTTGGTCGAGGGTCAACAATTTTTTTTTCTATGGAACTGTTCATTTTTCGTGTTTCAGATCTGTGTCCATAATAAAAGTTGTTCATAACTATTAGTACAAGAATGTATTAATGAGCACCTTTCAGTTAAATATACCCCGTATAATGTGAGTTGGCTTGTCACTTTATGCAAACATGAAAACAAACATACAATATTGTTTTGTGTTTTAAATAAATGGAATATAGCGGAAAAAGATACTGTCATGATTACTGCATTGTGCTACGCGTAAATAAAATTAAAAAAAACTTTTACGAACGATACTGGCCGAAAAACCGGTGGATGCCGCGCCTGTTTTAAAAAGTTTAGATTTAAAAATGGAACGGTCGGGTTTTATTGTTTTTTTTTGCCATGATGCAATGGATAGCGAGGTATTGTTACTTGCGGTTGTTTCCACAAAAGGTTTTATTTTTTACCCGTATTTTAGTAGTTATTTACTACTATTGTTTATTTATTACATTTTTGTTTGCGTATTTAAATGTGATTTGTAGGTAAAAGGTTCTTTTCGTGTTATTGTTTGAGTAAAAAGATCTTTTTAAAGCTCATTAGTTTATTCCATCTTGTCCGGCTATGTCAATCAATCCTTCTTTTTTTTTATTAATCTTTTGGCATCGCACTTTTTTGCGTTTGCCAGTGTATTTTGATATATTCATGAATTGTATGGCTAATCTTTATATTTCATGGCAAACTTAATGACCATTGCAGCGATACACAAAACAAAGTCCAGGGCATCGCTGTTTTGGTGCTCATTACTTTAAGACTTTCGATGGATAGTTTCAGTAGCTCTGTAATTTCGCTAGCTGCAGTACCTTTCAAACGGAAACAGATTAACGTTTACACACTATTTCTTCGCGGCCGAATATCTATCTGGTAGTGCGGTGACACCTACCTAAACGACTTCCTGCTAAGGAGATTTACCATCAAGTATTTTTCTGTATTGGGTGAGACGATTTATTCTAAGTAACAATAAAAGTTTTATTGTTACCTAAAATAATAATTAGCCCACGGGATTGAGTAACCGTTAATATTTTAAAACGGGTAATCAACTGTCAAATATTACTGAACCTTGACCTTATCAATACTGATTTATTTAAAAAAAAGTCTTAATAAGCCTGCTTTATGCATGCCCCGTAATTCTATGAAATATAATCTTGAACCGACGCGTCTTCCAATTTACGAGCGTTGTAATTGGAGTCCAAAAAGAAACTCGTAACTTTTAATAACAAATTGTGTTTGGAATGCAGCTGCTTTGCAGATTGTTGGATTTTAAATAGAAATTATATGGGCATTGTATTAGTATAATAACAAAAACAAAACCTACGACATTTCACAAGCCTCAAACTAAGCAAAGCATGTACTATGGGATCTATATAGCTGAAAAATACTTAGTACCTGCTCGGCTTTGCTCGGATTTTTCAAGGAACTCGAAAAAAAGGAAAAATAATCATCTGGATTCGAACCGGGGTCTTCTGGAATCGGGACAGCCCGACTTCCCATCTAAGCCATTAAAACCTTGTAGAAGGTAGCGAAATTTACCTTTGTATCCTAATGATATTGTAGCAGTTTTTCATTGCCTGAAAACACGGATAAAATGACGTTTTCTAAAAATGAAACATAGCTAGATCGATTTATCGCCTCCGAAACCCCCTGCATATTAAATATCATGAAAATCGTTGGAGCCGTTTCCGAGATTCAGATTATACATATACATATATACAAGAATTGCTCGTTTAAAGGCATTAGATTAGATTAGATAGATATACTTTTTTTGTAAATACATACTTATACATACAGAACAAATGTTTGTAGCCGTCGCATAAAATACTTGTCCTGAGTGGGATCCGAACCCGCACACTACATTTCTTGAAGCAGACACACTAACACATAAGTCAACAGGGCAGTCGAAAGATAAGATAACTCTTTATTGTTCATACCATAAAATATTGAAAACAGAAACAACTTAATAATTATGCAACAACTGGCGACCTTATCGCTTAAAGCGATCTCGTCCAGGTAACCTTAGTATAGAAAGGATTGGTGGTAAAAATAAAGGACGGGGGTGCTACAGTCAGAAGTTACAAGTTACTTGAAAATTTAATTCAGCAAATTAAAAAAATATGAATGTACCACTAAATAAAACAATATTTAAAAATAGCTGGTGTCTCTTGGGATGTTATAAGGATTATAACGATATACCATACATCCAAAAAGTTATGGTAAAATATAAAAAAAAGGCGTGTTAATTGAATCATTGTATTTTTTGTGCCCCTGGTATTGCAGTAATGCATGGTGGTAGGGTACTTTCTAGTACTCGGCTGGTTAGCAACCACCTTCAAGTAGAAAATTAGAGTAGAGAGCCAGTACCATTCCAGGTTAGATGTGCTTTACCATCTTCGATCGCTCAGGTGAGCTGTGGTGAAGCACCTAGCCTGTCAGATATAATGAAAAAAAGATATCCAAAAGCGATGGTGATTGCTTACTATCAGGCAACCCGTCTGCTTGATTGCCACACGTGGCATAAAAAAAACTTATTGAACCCTGAAAACATTACACTTCTTTATTTAGGCAGTCGTGTAGATAGTACAAGAATGAGGGCGATAACCTCACGCCATCAATGAAGCCATAATGATTCTAATGAATAAAATGTGATTCAGTGAATTTCCAAAAGCAAGTTTCCGGTCGAGCGCCCCACCGGTCTAATAAAAGCGGTGGGTGTGACCATTATGCCAAATTGTTTCTATAAACTTATTCGCGACATTATTATTGCTATTATTAATAGAATTAAAATGGTTATGTTTATTTATTTTACAATAACCTTATTAGGAGTCCGCCTGACAGCTAATTTGAATGTCCAAAGTTCGAATCCCATAACATGCACAAGGAGTGTAATGTTTTTAGGGGTTATGTATACGTTGTGGGTGTGTATGTATGTATGTGAGATTCTTTATTAAATTTACTTCTTTTCCTATTTTTTTTTTAGTCATTTATTTGGCATTATTGCCTTGTTAGCTCATTTAGTAGAAATCTATATTTAAACGGCTTCTCCGCTAATGTTTTATTTTTTATTAAAAGGGTTTGATTATTTTCGAATAAAAGAAATGTATTTGTATTAATTGCCCTGGTGGCTTATTGGTAGTATTCGTGGTTTAAGATCTGTAGGGCGTGGGTTCGGTTCCCACTCAGTACAAATATTTTGTTCTATAAACAAATGTTTGTTCTGTCTGGGTGTTCTGTGTGTCTTATAAGTATGTATTTACAACAACAAAAAAAAGTATTTTATCAGCTATTTGACTTCCATCATGCCAGCTTTATTTAATGATAGGGTCAGATGGTTGTGTGTAATGTCATACTTTTTTAATAATTAAATTCACTGAATTAATTGTCGTTTTATATGAAACACATTCAGTCAAGATCTTTTAAATAGAAGATAATTTAAAAATTTGTACAAAAGGAATATTTGCTGCTAATTAGGTAAATTGGTGCATAACCATTATCGAATGAACCGGATATTTTTTTTTATGAAAAATAAAGAGATTAGCTTAACGTTCTCCTGGTGGTAAGAGATAACATCTGTTGTAGACGCTGCTTTAACGCTTATTACTTTGAGACGTTCGACGGTTAGTTTCAAGAGCCCTGTAATTTCCTTAGCTGCACAGTACCCTTCATACCGGATCACAGTAATATTATATTTGCTGTTGAATATTTAGGATATAGTGAGACATCTATGCACAAATTTGGAAAAATTACCTAATAGCTAATAAATACCAGAGGACAAACGTTCGACCACATCGTTAATCACCAATACGTGAGTTAGTGGTCAAACGTGGACCCATAAAAAAGTTATATATGTAGAAGAATTACTGAATTATAAAACATTTGTCCTTATCTCTCAAATAGTTGGTGCAGAATTCTAATAATAATGTTGAATATCTATAAAACATGACTGTTCATAAACACCTATATTGAAAAGGAAATAGCTTTGTCCGAGGATGACATCAGCCCGACAAATAAATTCTATAATTGCTCAATGTACACCGAAATGAAGAAGACAACAAATTATGGCGACAAGATATAAAACCGGTATTAAATACATAAAATCGTAAAAAACGGGCCTTGCCCACACTCGCCGAATTATATTATCTACGATAGGTACTCATGAGATTCATTACAACACTTATTGGATAGAGAATGAATAAAACCATTTTTGTGTTGAAGTAAGGACGTGCTGTATATCGATATTTTAAAGTTGTCTAGCGGCCCGCCCCGGCTTCGCAAAGATGCAAATAATTTTGGCAAAATATGGTTTCACTACTTATACAAGAGTTTTTTTTTTGGGACTTTTGTCACACAAAAGTTTAATTAGGATGTATTGTATATATATCGTAAACAAGCTTAAAAATACCATTCTATTCATATTCTTTGTGTTTTTATTCTTTCTATTGATATTTTTGTGAACCTGGGCTTAAATTTTATTGATTATTTTTCCGACCCAAATATCGACCAATAGAATTGCACCATTCGACGTCACGTGGTACAACCTACATGGTATTATACTGATAATTTTTTGACATGTAGGTTGTACCACGTGACGTCGAATGGTGCAATTCTATTGGTCGATATTTGGGTCGGAAAAATAATCCCCCGAATACCACACGAGCTTCAAAATTATCTGGCATTTCCCTCAAGGTGAACCTATCGGGAAATACCCGATAATTTTGAAGCTCTTGTGGTATTATAAGTGAAAATTTTTTTTTTTTTTTTTTATTTATTTACAACGTTGCTCCTATGAATGAATGTCATGTCTTTATAAAAATAAATCATTACAAAAAAAACTTTATCCCGGATCCGGAAACTCGCGCAAGTGTTAAAGAATATATCAATGCTACCGAAGACAAGACATATTTTTAGAATAGTGAAGAGGAAGAGAATCTGGAACCTGGAAGAGATCGCTTTTAGCGATAAGGTCGCCAGTTGTTACACCTATTAACTAGTTAATTTCTTCTGTATTATGTAATTTTAAGTGTGTACAATAAAGAGTTATTCATTCATTCATTCATTCAAAACATTTGCGAAACATTTGTCTGCTTGTAGACTGAATACCTATACTTTGTTACCATTTATAAACAAAAGACTTATATTCTACATGTATTCTGGCAAATAAATGATTTGATTTGAAAGAAGAATGTGACGACATATCATTCATCACAATCGGTCCAGCTGTTTAGTAGTTATGAGGGAACACAAGGGCGGACATACATACATACACATAACCTTCCTTTTTTGACTTCACCGCAGCGGGGCCGGAATATCTACATGACAGTGAAAACTGTATCAAAACCAGTCATAAACGGAAAAACATACAGACACGGAATGCGACTTTGTTTCCGACTATTTAGAGAAATATGTTAATCACATAGTAATCAGATGTGTTTAGCGAAATTGTCAAACATTTTCTTGTCTTTTGTTGTGCAATTTACAATTACTTAAATTGTAAACTGCACAACAATTGTTGTTATTAACACTTAATATATTTTTTCGACAACAAGCAATTTTATCGACAGTGTTCATCACTAGTGCCAAACCAGTTGCGTGTTAATTGCGGTACCAAATTCGTATCTAAACCATTTGAATATCCGTAATTTATAGCAGCGACATAACCGAGTATCATCTCTACTTGTGCTTTAAGTATTTGTGTTAATGTTCGCATACATTATGGCAACTGTCGTGTCGAGACACCTCAATGTTTCTACTATTTAGAGATAGTCGGATGAGAGCTGCGGCCGCGGTCGCATACTTGAACTTAATGGTAATTTTATTTGAATGTTCAGTCCGTTTCGACATTATTAATTGATATATACAGTATTATTTTAGTCTATGAATGGCCGCGAGATTTCTATCTACCTATTTAGAAAATTAATTTCTAATTTAAAATTATGAACCATATTTTATAGCCATGAATCATGTTATTGTTTGGATTTCTCCGTAATTTTAATCGATTTTGCCTGATTCAATAATCATGATATATAGTACCATCTGTCGTCATATCGTTATAACTTCGGTCTTAACATCAGGTGAGCTCTGGTCATCTAGCCTGTCAATCATAAAAAAGCAACAGGAGTCTGTTGAAAATTCTAGATTTTTTTTTTACATCTTTCAAGGCATGTGTTTGACCACGATCTTATTTGATGGAAAGCAATGGTGTGGCCGAAGATGAAGCACGCTTGCATAGAAAATAGCTATTCTAGATAACGTATGTTTTCTCTGTTATGCGCTGCAATGGCTTTCAAATCTACAAGTCAAGATAATGCACGTGTACTATTTACCTGTATTTTTATGTCCATGACATCCTTGTCTAGGAAATCCTTGTGTGAAGCGATAAGTGTGATGATCCTATCAGTTAACTGGTTCCCATAGTACAAGCTTTACTTAGTTTGGGGCTAGATGGCGCTGTGTGAAATGCCGTACAATATTTATTTATTTATATCTTAATATAATACAAGCTCTAAGAAAAATTGTTGTAATTCAATAAAGCAATTAAAGAGCAACGTTCGTACGTTGTTGTTCCATTAGCCGGCATGGAACGATTAGCATAATTAGATGTTCCGAATATGTCATGAAGAAGACGTTCTAACTATCACTTATTCGCTTTTGGACGTTTTTAAATGTTTGGTATTTCTAATCTGGCGAGATAGGAAAAAAACTGCTGTAATGAATTATTACTTCATGTTTCAAAGTTACTTATTTACACAGAAATTGTTAAAAATAAAAAACTTTAAAGAGATATTGCTGTATGCGGTTTATACATATGTAAATGTATATCTATTGGTATGCAATATCTATATATATTCTATGAGCAATATTTAAGTATTGATATTTTATAATATAGATAGGTATGTATATATGTCTTATATATATTACTAGCTGTTACTCGCCCGCTACGCTGGGTTTGTACCATCAATAGTAACATTAATAAAATATAAAAAACAATCACCCCTATATTACCTTATTTTCGAAAGTAAAGATAATGAATTTTTATATCTCTCACTTGAGAAATTAATTATTGGTTCCCCATACAAACTTTGATCCCGTAAACGTAACAGACAGATAGACAGAGTTACTTTCACATTTATAATATTAGTATGGATGGATGTTTAAAATGTATTTTTTTCCACTTATCAGCTCACGCCGTCCTTACCTTATTAAAATTCTCTCCATACTGAGGTTGTCTGGAAGACATCGCTCTTAGCGATAAAGTCAATTGTTCAACTAGTGGTAAGTATATAAATTGATATAATTGTTTGTAATTGGTATGAGCAATAAAGATTTACATTATTATTTCATTATACTAACAAAACTTAAGAAAATAAACAGTATTTTTAAAAGCTTTTTCATTCGGTTGTTCTCCTTGGCAGAAGCTTGTTCAGGCCAAGGAGGAGTGTGTAGGAAATCGATCTGTGTCTATTGAAACTAACATCAAATGTCTCAAAATAATGAACACTAAAGCAGCGATGCCCTGGACTTTGCTTTGTTACTCTTTGTTCTAGGTACGGCAAAAGTCATGGACAGCCGTTAGGAGAGCCTTTTGTTCGTGTCGTGACTTTTGCATAAAAAATATTATAATTATGAGTTTAAGCTTGAAGGATATGTCATTTGCCATGTTATTTCCAAGTCGGTGTTAGAACACGTGCCATGCCTAGAAATTGGCCACTTGATGGAATTCGCCACCAAAAAGTTGCACAGCTGTTTTTTGATGCAGCCTGCATCATCAGATGGTGTAATGGACACAACGATGGTCATCAGATCTAGTCGTTTTCAGCTATATCAGTAACTATAATATAATAGTCCACGTAATAGCTACTAACTCGGAATCTGGATCCAAAACTAAATTCTAACTGCGATAAACTAGTTTTTTTTTTGTGTTTTTATTTTGACTGGTTAGGTGCTGACCACAGCTTACCTAATGTTAAGAGATGGTGTAGTTGAAAATAGTAAAGCACACCCAACCTGAAATGGAACTGGCTCTCAAGTGCAGCTACCGGTACATACCGTTAGGTTGCTTGACGGCAGATTTTCAACTTGAAATAAATATATTGACAGCATTTTTCAACATTTTATTTTAATTGATTTTAAATAACATGGACTGGTTCCAAAATAAATGATATGCAATTAATTTTTAATTTATAGCTCACTATTACGGTGATAATATTTCAAATATATAAACTATAATAATATATACACATAGATAAAAGCCAAAAAAAAAAAAAAAATTGGCCTTATAACAATTTCCATATAATAGACTTCTTGTGGATTAAGATTAGGATAAAAAAGTAAATATAGCATAAAGTATTATTTTACTTATGCGGGGTTACTCACGTTTAATTATATCGGATACTCTGACTATAGTTTTGGCCAGATACGGTGGCCTTCTTCATGGAGACATAGCTGAGTACAACGCGCGCGCAGCCTCGTCTTTTCTATATATTTTTTTAATGTAAATGTAATGAGACTCTCTCCTGATGGTAAGAGATAACGCTTGTCCAATGTCCATGGCCATTGCAGCGATACACAGAACTTTAAGTAGCTAAACCGAGTCCAGGGCATTGATGCTTTGGCGGTCATTACTTCGATACGTTCGATGGTTAGTCTTGACAGCCCTGTAATTTCGCTAGCTGCACTTCAAACCCTTCAAACCCGAACACAGTAATGTTCACAGACTACTGTTTGCCGGCAAAATATCATGTCGTAAGTAAAACAAAATTGTGTCAAACCCACACCAGTGTCCATTGTAATATATAATGAGTAATTTATACCAACGACTCTGTACTCTACAAATTCCAAGCCAAGTTTCACTGACACCCACCCATACAACTACAGATATAATACTAAACACGCACAACATACACCGCGGCGTTAATTCAACTTGACGTTTATGTATTTTTTCTAACTGTACCAAATAGTACCAAGTGTGGTAACTTGAAAGCTTAGTACGAGTATGTCACCGACATAAATTACAGATTTAAGATGGCCATAACTTCTACGTTTACCTGTCTCCGAGGTACTTCAACATTCATTATGGAGATATAATCTTATGCAAAGCAAAATTGATTGCACAGTTTTTGTAGCTTGACTATTTTTAAACAACTGCCTATTACGAAACGACTTCAAGCATTAGCTTTCTACTGCGGTTTTTATAAACTATTTAGAAACATTGTGCGTTATTATGTTTGTTTACACTCAACTTCGTAAATCCCTCGTAGCCATGATACGCGGAAAAATCCCAATAATGAACTTGAGTTGAAGGAAAACATCGCGAGGAAACATAGATACATTCCAGGTGTGTTTACTATCTTTGATCACACCGTCACTTGACATCAGTGAGCTGTGGTCAAACACCTAGCCTGTAAACAAAAACAAATCTTATGCGACAACCATACTATATTTATGTATAGGTATATATTAAGAGTGCCTATAGACAGTGTTAAATATTACATTGCTTGCAAATACATTTGAATATATGTATGACGACACAAGAAATTTCATAGTGTAAAGCTTTTAAGACAAAAAATATTTCAATATAAAAAAATTATACGAAGGATTCAAAAATATAACCCTTGATAATTTTAAGACAGAATTGCTGTTGGTCGATCAGACATGTTTTGTACTTCACTGCTAATGTTGGTTATTGTTTATTTCATACTTTATATTTTATTTAAATACAAAAAAAAAAACACATACTAACTATACGTATTATTATTATTAAATTATTTTTTTAGAACCTAACAGCGTTACAACATTACCCGTCTGTTTTTAATCAGTAACATGTTTTTAATTTTTGGTTGCCTTGCACTTGTGGCACTAGCTTATAAGATACTTTTGATATCTGTACTTTTTCTTATATTTCTGTTAAGCACAAAAAAGAGCTTCCATCTATCTATTTAAAAGACAAAATGAATAACATATAGAACACTGTTGATACAAATAATAATGTTGATAATTTTGATATAAGAAAAACCTCTGAACAGATTTGGATGAAATTTTATTACCTGGTCCAACCCGGACTAAAGAAAAAAAGACAAAATTTAGACTTAAATTTTTATAGTTATAAATTGTTCCTGATGGTAAGTAGAAACGCGAGGCATTGTTTTATACAATGTGGGTTGTAAGTTTTACTACCCGAGGGTCGGCAGTTACCCTGCGGGGAGATTTACGTCACCATTAGAGCTGGCACTCCGTTTGACCGTCGATTGATGGAACCATTCGACGATTTGGTAGTGTTTACCTCTTTACCGCTGATATATATTACTGGAAGTTTACAAATAGTGTAAAAATTTGCAAAAATTGGGAAAAGTTATCATTTTGTAATTACAACCTCTTCGGTTTAAAATGATCTGGGATATTTATGAAATATCTGTACATAACGTATCAATGATAGCTCAGTGGTTAGCGTAGTCGCTTCACACAAGAAAGGGCATGGTTTCAAATGACACCAGTGTGAGCTTGAGCTTCCGATGAAGTAAAATATCGTGAGGAGACCATATAGCGCCGTGATAGGGTACTTTCTGGTACACGGCTGACTAGCTACCACTCTTTAAGTTGAAAATCTGACGCCAAGCACCTAACGGTGTGTTCCGACAGCCTCAGTCGAAAGCCAGAAAAATAAACAATGTTGCGAAAAAAATCTACTTCAATCTCGTCGCGAAAGTAATAAATAATAATAATCAGGCTTGACTTTTCGGCGGACTAATCTGGCTTCCAATTTGGAGGTCCTAGGTTCGAATTACAGTGTGACATGTGGGCAATTTGTGTATCAGGTTTAAGGTCTCTCTGAAATATTCGCAGACAAAACTCAAAACGAGAGCTTTTTTTTTCAAAACAATCATAAAGTTAAATACTTTTTGTTCAAATATGGTTTTACTTTTCTCTCCACAATTGACGCCCACTTGGCCGAAGTACACAAAAATGTACCAATTTATAAGAAAAGTACTTTCAGCTTTGAGGAAAATATAAATTAAAAAGAAAACCCATGACTTTTATTTTAAAATTAGTTGTTTGTTTCTTTTAGTTTTGATGATAAGTGTCGTATCTGTGTACTTTTATATTGTTTAATGCTATTTTATACTTCCCTAAGTGAAGCAAATTGAACAAAATAGTTATTTGTATAAATAATGCGTAATATTTGTGATGAACTTGTGTATATTCAAAGATCTCGGCCTGCCAAGAGCAACCATAAATTAATCGCTGGAAAGAGTACCCAAAACAGCGTTGATAGAACACAAGCTGTGAAGGTGAACGTTAATATGTAAGCACTCTATGGCCTATGAATGCAACTCATTGTTGATTTCTTTGGTTCCTGTGAACTACAATTTGGCCGTTTTTAAGAGTAAATAAATTTCCTCCAAATCAATGTGCTTCTTTGGCCGCACAGTCACTTTTCATCAGGCGAGTTAGTGGCCAAACGTTAATCTAATTTTTTTTATGTAAAGGTTATGCGACGAACGAGACGCTGTCCTGATGGCAAGAGATAACGCCTGTCCATGACCATTGCAGCGGCACACAGCACTTTGAGTAATAAAACAAAGTCCAGGGTATCGTTGCTTTGGCGCTCATTACTTTGATATTATATGGTTAGTCTCAATAGCCCTGTAACTTCGCTAGCTGCAGTACCCTTTAAATTGGAACACTGTAATGTTTTCATACTACTACTTGGCGGCTGAATATCTGGTACTGGCGGTGGTACCTACCTAGAGATCCTCGATCTGAGGAAATCTACCTCTAAAAAAAATGTGTATAAAAACTATACGGGTTCCGTTTCCTAAACGTTCCCTACAACGCCATGAAACAGTGACACTATTGATGCCAAATATCACCTCCACTGTATTATAAATAAAGCATTCTGTTCTATATTTTACACTTCACGACTATGTAAAGTTGTAATTAATATCTGCGATGGACGACAGACTTTTCTGATTGCGGCCTTCAGAAGTTCTATACTACTCTTCTATGATATTTTTTATGTTTATGCTATTCTGGTGATAAAGTACTCAGACCAAAGTTTGTCGTCTATCTATAGTTGCTTATTAGTCGCTACACGATCACACATTTCGATGCTTCTACTATCACAGACGAGCACTATAGGACTAACGTCTGTTCTTTCCACCCTTCATCCTTGTTCTAAGCATGCACTCACTCTTCTAGAGTTACATCCTATTGCTTGATTAGTGTAGAAGTAGATCTAGTTTTCTTACCTTGCAGAGGTTTAGAATTGAAGATCTGCATATACCCCCGGTTTGATCAAGGTTGTACAAGTTACCGATTTGAATACCTCATCCTTAGCCTTATACCAACCGAATAAATTTCCTTTGCCTTGAGTGTTAAAAGTCAGGTTACAAAATAATCTACTTCCTGAAATATGGTACTACTATCGTTGATACCAGTCTCACATATTAACAGTACCTTTTTGTATATCCAAGCTAGTTCCACTACCAGTCGAACTTTATCCAGGTCCTGGCGCTTCCACTGTCAGGGTTACTTTAGGTCCCAGTACGCGCATACAATCTGTTTTATCGCAGTGTAGCAATACTTACTTAAAAGTTTTGACCTAACCATTAAAGTGAACAACTTTTGAAATACTAGTTTGCTAAATTCTAAAAAAAAATATTTCTTCCGAATTTAGCAAAATAGCACTAAGGTTTGTTCAACTCTATGGGTATTTCGATGTTTTGAAGTATTGCTATGTTTCGAGTAACAACGTCGTAGATGTCCTTCAGACTCCTCAGTTTCCCAGTCGAGGTGCAAGTAGGTGTGCATCGAAGTGTGTGCCGTGGTCGGCGGCGGCGGTGACTGGACGCGTGGTGCGTGTGCGCAGGGCGGCGAGCGGCGCGGGCGCGGCAAGCGGCCGTCGGGGACGTCGTCCTCGTCCTCGCTGGGCCGCGGCGCGCTCTCCGACCCCGACCTGCAGAGCCGGCTGCAGACCGACCTCACCGCCTACTGGGTTCGTATCTACAACGATCATTAGTGTCGTCCGCCTTGTTACGATCTGAACACCGGGGCTATTCCAGAAGCCAGTTGTTCCAATAATGGTACAAATGGAGCTAATTTATTTAATTAGTACCATCACTAGTGCAACTGGTATATGCCGCCACTTGTTTCAGAACATGTGATCCTATTCCTGCTACATGTCGCTTTTATTTAGTTTGACTATGTTTGAGCATCAAAGAACAAACAGCACTGGATGACAAGTCGATAATTTTCAGCTTGAGTATCGAGAACTGTAATGTTTGTATATTTATATGTACAATTATAATTTGCTTTTGCAGGCGGAAAATTGATTTAGCTAAGTCTAATATCTGGGAAAACGCAACTTACGCGCTTGACCAAAACTTGTACAGAACTTGGTCGCTCAGTTACTTTTACATAACTTGTTTAAAGTTAATATTACTATTTCTATGTACTTTTTTATGTTGTTTGTCGTTTTGTTTGTGGTATAATTTTCATCATCGCATAATTATCAGCCAAAGGACGTTCACTGCTGGACATAGGCCTCCTCCTGGGGGGTTTTGCCAATACTCTCCACGCTTGGCAGGCGGGTTGGCGAGCGCAGTTAGGTGTGATTGTTCAAGGAAGACGCTGCTACCCATCTTCCTGATGACATCCCTTAGCCGACTTTTACGGCAGTAGTATAATTTTAGTTATATGCAAAACAATTAGCTATATCCCTGCATCCACTTATACTGAAAGATTGACTTGTGATGTTGCTGTCATTGTACCAGTTTTTCAACTAGGTATACTAAATTAGACAGCTCGAAAACATTGTCCTCAAAAAATGATTTTACTTTATTCTTGGCAAATTAGTTTAGACTGGCGACCCGCCCTGGCTTTGCAGGGATAGTAAGAATAATTATAGGAAGCTACCCTTAAAAGGGAAATATATGACACCGCAGACTTTTTTGAGTTATGAAGTTGAGGTAAGTTGACTGTTAGATTATTTGTGTAGCGACAAATCTGTGTTCTGTGTGTATTAAAAGTATGTTTGTATTCTATCAGTTATTTAACTTCCATCACACAAGCTTTGCTTAGTTTGGGGTCAGATAGCGCTGAGTGCAATGTCCTACGATATTTATTTATTTATATTTATTCATTTCTTTTGAAATAAATGGCACATTTCGTAAATAGTCACTTTATATTAGTGTGCAGTCATAATTTTAATAGATTAAACATTAAATCTAACACACTGGTAAGATATCGTATAATTATAAAAAGATGTATTTCAGTCTTCAATCAAACCCAATATAAAGTTCGTAAAAACATAAATTACGAATAACATAATTTAATTAACAGTTCATCAAAATGCACGTACTTAAGTCTTCCAATTAAATAGCCAATTGACCTAAGCTTATGCGCAAGATGTCCAATTAAGTCAAGTGACCTAAAACACATCTCGAAAGTGCAAAAATACAATTCAATTAAATACGTAGGTGAAGATATTAGCATACCTTATTCTTGACCGCTCGAGATTGTTAACCGCTGCTGTGTCGTCTAATAACGTTATAGAGTGATATTGATTGAGATGGCCTCGCTCGCGCCAGAATAGGGGCCCAGATATTAGATCAATTGATGTCCTTAAACTTTTCGTGATGCGCACCTCTTACCGATTCTTTATTACCTGCTTGTAAATATAGATAATATTTCAAACGAAAACGACCTCTAACACGTTGGTTATAGAGGTTAATAAAGTATTAGTGGACGCGTCAGTATCTTATTTATTGCTCATTGCGTGGATTCAACGTTCCCAGACATTATTCTAATTCGTATATCGAAATGCCGAACGATTTTAATGGAAAACACTGACATTGTTTATGTCGGTACCGTCTTCTATGCGGTGCTCAAAGTTTTTTATTATTATTGCGTTGCTTGATAATTGTTTTTTTTTTTTGATTGTGAAGTGATTTTATTATAATTTAAAAAAAAAAGAGAAATATTTCAGCGCACAGTTAAAGCAATAAGCCATAGTAGAGTTGTATTTACTTTTTAAATATAATGTGGATGCTTTTAAGTCTGCGATTAGACCGCGTCATTACTTAACATCAGACGAAATGCTAGTCGTGAGGAAACCATAGCATTGTATTAAAGTCTAAAACTATCTAATACTCGGCTGACTACTTACCACCCTTAAGTTAAAAATCTACCGCCAAGCACTCTAACAATGTGTTCACAGCTTCACTTGAGAACCAGTTCTATTTAAGGCTAGGTGCCATCGTCGACTACACCGTCACTTAGCATCAGGTGAGCTGTGGATAAACACCTAGCTTGTCAAACATAAATTAAAAAAAATGCTAGTGGCAAGATTTTTTCAAGTAATACGATATAGTTGAATACACTACACGTACTATTAGAATTTTTACAGTTTTTAGTGCTAACGAAAGATGAACGTAACTTATTTGTTGTACAATAATTCTGTCTGTATTTTATGCTGTTTAAAATTTTTGAAGGCTCTGTTATACGTATTGCTGTAGGACTGCCCTTAGTTCACGTACTTCAAACATATTTATATGACTGAAAATTTCAAGGGAATTGCTTATGCATATTCGTTGACTAAAAAGAAAGCGTGCTACGTGATCGCTACAACGTAGCTACGCAATTCCGTAGACCCACTACGCGTGTAGTACAAAGCGAAGATTGAGAAACGTGGTCTTGTGTTTTATAGCGCATTATGCTATAATAATATTTTTTACTTAGCACATTTGTGTACGTGTGAGTGTGTGGGTGAGACTCCAGTGTGTGCGTGTGCGCGGGCGCACCTAGTGATGTGCTCTTTTAGTATCGATTGTAGGTTTAATGAGGTGAAGAGACGTTTGCATTCATTATAATGCAATTATTTAGAAACTAACATTTCGCATATTGTAGATAATTTGAATACAACTAATTCGCAATAATTTAATACATATTTTTGATTTGTTTATACGGATACTCGATGTATCTGATATAATTAAACGTGAGTAATCAATCCTACATAAGAAATACAAAAATGTGTCAAAACCAGCGTGGTACTTTTTAGTACTCTACTGGCTAGCTACCACCCTCAAATTGAAAATCTGCCTCCAAGCATCTAACGGTGTTTTCCGGCAGCCTCACTTAAGAGCTGGTTCCTTTCGAGGCTAGGTGTCTTTACCATCTTCGACCACACCGTAACTTAACATCAAGTGAGCTGTAATCAAACACTTAACATGTCAACCATTAAATAAAAACTTAGATTTTTCAGAAACACCGCAAAATTAGCCAATACATCCGTGCCAGTACTAATGCATAATACGTTGATTTATGTTAATATTAACTATCATCTTATCTGTGGTTTGTCCAGTACAAACTGCTGCGTGAACTGTGGGTTTATGTTCTTTCGCGGTACCAGATTGTATTACACGGTGGGCTGAAGCGTTTATAACTTCTTTGTTAGAACGATTTCTGTGTTTAGGAAAGTTCGGGGGCTATGGGTTGGTTTTCTTACTCGTGCCTACTTAGAATCAAAACAGAGGTTTTTCGAGATACTTGTAAATATGCTCAAGAGGATATGATACCAGCAATTTGCTTCGACTGATATTGTGTTTTGAAAAAACTATAAATTCAAGTATTTTGGCCTTTTGTGCCTCCGAATCAGCAGTTTTTATAAGCTGTCCCACTGCTAGGCCATATGCCACCACTCAGCCAAATGCGCGTTGGCATACTTCATATATCTTCGATAACTTTTTTTAATAAAAAAATCGTGATGTAGGTTCTCTCACGATGTTCTCCTTCGCCATTTAAAGACATGTCAATACGGACATAATTTTGAAAAGACAGAGGTGTGTGCTGTGGGATTCAAACCCGGGACCTCCAAATTGAAAGCCAAACAGTATCTCAACTACTGCCGGAAGTTCAATTGACTTTTGCCTACTGCATTTATTTCTAAAAATAATAATAATAAAAAAAATACTGTTTTGCGAAGTATTTTGTTTCAGAGTTTGTTTTAGTTTCATAGAAACATATCATTACAATTACCTTCAATCGCCGCCTTCAACCCGTAATAAGCAGTATATGTCTGTATTTTTCTACACAATTCAGGACGGGAAAATACTTAGTAAACAATAATTATTTATCTCGTATTCATACTCCATTATACGTATATTTTAATATTGTACCTACTTTAGCGATAAAAGATATTTCTGACAAAAGGCATTTTACAAAACAGAATTAAATTGTCATTAAAAACTAAATTCTCCACTATTGTCTCCACCTATGACCATAACCCAATATTTAAAGCATGGCCATGGTCACGTGATCACCAATTAGACCGACCGTCGGTGACCGCGTCTCCTTTGTTACCATGATTTATGTATTTTACGTCTTAGGACGCTTTCGGCTTCGGTTCGAGCTAATTATAACTTCGAAATTAGTTTTTGGCGGTAAAAGAAGAGTGCAGTATTGAGAGCTCTTTTTGCAATTTAATTTTAGGGAAGGTACATGGTACGCTGTCGGTGTCTACTGTATAATAATGAGTCCAGTTTTTTTTGTTACCGTTTTTTTACTTTGCCATAAGTATTTTGAGGTATTTACTAAATTTGGAAACTTATTATACAATCATCATCATTATGCCGTAATTGGCCACTGCTGAGCATAGGCTTCTCTTCTTGTCTTGTCTTCTCTTTATGTCATCTACCCAACGAGCTGGTGGACGACCAACGCTCAAACTCAAAATAAAAAAACATTAAACTTCATGACTTAAGCTTTATTTTTAATTACTCCATTACTTTAAAATAATGTCCATAGTTCTCGCATTCCCTCGCCACCAACTTTCGCCTTCGAGTTCTGTAATCACACTAATGTAGGAAACAAGCAGTACAGATAAATTATCTAGATACGACACGGGCCCGCTGATATAAATTACAATAAGTTTTAATTGGTAGACCACACGCGACGATCTTCTTTGTATCGCTACTTGTAGGTAGGAAGAAATATCGCGGCCAGTACCTATCTATATTTTAAATATCTATGGTTTACCTTGGAAGTCTTGTATATATTTAGAATAAGTATTAAATTATTTAAAACACGAGCGCCAAGCCAAAAAGGGAGCTCAAAAGAAAAAAAAAACACTTTCATTTGAAAATGGAGGGTCCCACCGCTGGGCGTGGGCTTCAACTCACTGTGAGAAGGGTAAGGCTATATTACACAACTCAGGCCAAATGCGGGTTGGTACACTTCACACAACTTCGAAAACTTTTATTTTTAACGGACATGTAGTATTCCTTCACCTTTTGAAGTCAACAGCTATACGTACATAACTTAGAAAAGACAGAAGTGCGTGCCTTGGAATTCTAACCTAGGACCTCCAGAGTGGAAGCCAGACGATCTCCCACCTAGGTTACCGAAATGTTAAATTTATAGCCAGTGTTGCTCGGGATGATGTATGGATTCTAACGATATCCCATACATCCAAATATGTTCAACATTTAAAAGTTATGATGAAATAAAGGAACACACACATACATAAATCCTGAATACATTACACTACTTGGTTATGGGCAGTCGTGAAAATAGAAATCGGAAATCAAGTTCAATTGCAGGTGATGAGAATATTTAACTTGTTTTTATTTTTATTTTATTGGCTTGCGTTTGACCGCCATTTCAACTGATATTAAGCGAAGATGCGGTCTACGATGGGACACGCTTGCCTAGAATAAAATAATTCACTGGCAACTTGAAGGTAAATTTGACTTGACTTGTAGATTCGGGGAACTCGGACAGCAAATTCCAATGTCATAAATTCTTAAAAAACCGGCCAAGTACGTGTCAGACTCGCGCACTGAGGGTTCCGTACAAACATGTAGATTGTAGGTATTAAAAATAATGGTATTTTTTTAAAAGTAATATATGCTTTTCGCAATTTTTCCTTTATCTGTGCTATAAGACGTTGCTTCGTACCAAATTTCAAGATTCTGAGTTCACAGAAAGTACCCTGTAGGTTTTGATTCCCTTGCGAGTGTGGAAAATTTGCAGCATAATCGGCTGTATCTTTTGATTGCGTTGGCTTAGAAGTTTGATTTTTTCACAGCTTCAAAGGACAGCAGACTTGAGTATTTGATTTAAATTTCAGCTTGATACCTCCACGCGTTCCTGAGAAAAGGGGTCTTGACAGACAGACAGATGGACCACAAAGTGATTCTACAAGGGTTCTGTTTTTTCTTTTTGAGGTATTGAACCCTAACAATATGTAAATTGAAGTGCTTGAATGCATTAAATTAGCTTTACGTTTAAACATTTAACCATGCACAAACGGAGATAACGTGAAAACTAGACAAAGATATCGTAGTAACTTTTTATCACCCTGTTTAATACCTTTTACTTCGCTTTTTGATTATTTCTTGTATTCTCGCGTCATAAAATCAGACGACAGTAAGTTTTTTACACTCCTCCAACTATTAAACGGCAATCGTCCTATTTTTATGCAACATAACACCCAACGAATGTGACGAAAGTTTTTACACGCGTGACAATAAAAAGCCTATGGTATATCTTTGTCTGAATTATGTATAGACAAGCAGCTTCTCACGGTTTCATTTGTCATTTTCCCGGTTTTTATTAAAAATGATATTACAGGTTTGCGTTTGATCGCCATCTCACCTGATGTTAAGTGTGATCTACGATGGAGCACGCTTGCCTAGAAGATACCGATTTACGCGCGACTTGAAGACATCCTCATTGTATTTTTTATTTATTTTATTTTTTGTAGTTGACAGCCTAGGTGTTTTGACCACAGCTCACTTGATGTTAGGTGACGGTGTGATCGAAGATAGTAATACACACCTAGCCTGGAGTGGAACTGGCTCTCAAGTGAGGCTGCCGGAACACACCGTTAGATGCTTGGCGGCAGATTTTCAACTTAAGGGTGGTAGCTAGCCAGCCGAGTACTAGAAACAAACTAACTCACATTCGAATTTATAATATTGGTTGGGATATTGTCAATATATTAAAATTTCAAAAATAAATCAATTTAATATTACTTAAATGTTTTGTCTTGAGTGGGAATCGAACTCACGCCCTACAGCTCTTGAAACAGATAGGTACACTATCAAATGAGTTAACTGAGCAGTCATCGCGAGCATGAACATGAGGTAGGTTTAAGTATATAATTTGTCAAGGTTTTGTGTAAATTGGTTGTAACATGATGATAATTGTTGGAAATGTCGGAAAAAGTCAAAGCACCTTTTTTTGAAGCTTTCATAAAAAATCGCTGCCTTTGAGATATAACAAAACAATGCATAGTGAGATATTCTCTTTTATAAATCTACAAAAAAGTCCACCAAAACTAAGGATTCATTACTATACCCATTCTTACTACCCGTGCGAAGCCGGGGCGGGTCGCTAGTAAGAAGACAAATTCCTCATAAAGTGGAAGTGATCCCTTCAAGTTGGAATTATCCCTTCAATAAGTAAATCATTGAAATGTCTTACAGTACCGTCTGATGAAAGCAAAAATATCCAAACCTCGAATATTTAATAGTGACCCATCATCTAATATATTAATGTCAGATTTATAGCGATTTTAGTGTCCGAACTCTACGAGTATTTGGTATTTAACGATCGAAGAGTTTATACGGGCGCCTAGTTACTTTAATTAGGTGGATATTAAACTCTGACGATACTCCACCTCGATATGTATACTCTTTGAGAGGTGCTTAAGCAAGCAGTTAAGCCAGAAATGATAGGCTATTTAGGGGTTCAGTAGATATTAAGATGTTTTGTTCAACCGTGATTCGGATGGACTATTTGGCGGGCTCTTAAAATTGTTTACCCATTTTGGGGTAAATAATAAAAAGTTAAGGTTATTTGGATATCAAAGATGGGGGAAATGTTCGAGCCAATCGAAATTAGTAGGTGGCTAATAATGTCAGTTAGTTCTTCGCAAATAATTTTGGTTTATAAAGACAGCAAAACAAATAAACTAGTATTTCCAGAAATTGTGTGTTCGATTTACGAAAAGTAATTAACGTTTCCCTCTATACAAAAATAAACTTTACGACTTACTACCACTAACTCTCTTTAAAAAAAGTTACTTATTATTAATAAATAAATATAGTAGGACATTTCACATAGCGCCATCTAGCCCCAAACTAAGAAAAGCTTGTATTACGGGAACCATATAGCTGATAGAATACATACATTTTTGTAAATGTATATTTATAACATAGTACACCGAGACACAGAACAAACATCACACAAATTTTAGTCCTGGTTGGAATCGAACTCAGGCCCTTCAACTCCCGAAGCAGAAATTCTACCAAATGAGCTAACAGGCCAGTCGAAGATTTTTTAAAACTATTATACTAATTTTAAATGGAACTAAGGACTTTACAAGAAGAATATAATTACTTAAAATACTTAAATTTAGAGAGGGTGTTTTGATATAAGGGCTAGACTGTTAGTGATGGGATTCTAAGCCTTCCAGCTCCATAACGGGATGAGATTTACCCACCCGTGTGTCCGAACCCTAACTATGTGGACGCACCACCGCTGACCTAGCGGCCGGCCATCGGTAAACAATTTTTATACGAATCTAACAGTCTATTATCAGATCAGATTGTCTTGCGTCGTAAACTGCACTCTTCTTTTATTGTACTATAATAACCGATATAAAGTACGCTTTTATAATGTTTTGATGCGATCTGTGTTTATCTTCGGATCGGATAGTTGTGTTTATGTGTATTGGGTAAGAGGCACTGTATTGTAGGTGGCTATCGGTTTTATTGACGGCCTGTGACGTTATGGGGAGCGCTGTTGTTGGTTTTATATCCAGCTGTGGGAATAGAATAGCAGGTCACTGAGGTTGAGATGTGAATATTTGGTCTTCACGAATGAAAAAGAACGAATCGATTCCTAAATTAGATTTTTTTATGTTTGATTATAGATATATTGTTTATTTTATTTTAAATTAAACATGCTTGAGCTTTACTAAAAAAATAATAATTAATATCTTAGGAAATTTCACGCACCTTCATCTAGCCCCAAACTAAGCAAAGCTTTTTTTTGTGGCTGACAGGCTAGGTGTTTGACCACAGCTCACCTGATGTTAAGTGACGGTGTGGTCGAAGATGGTAAAGCACACCCAGACTGGAATGGGATTGGCTCTTAAGTGAGGCTGCCGGAACACATCGTTAGATTCTTGGCGGCAGATTTTCAACGGTAGCTAGACAGCCGAGTACTAGAAAGTACCCTGCCACCGCGTTATGGTTTCCTCACGATGTTTTCATTCACCGGCAGCTCAAGCTCATTGTTGGGGTTTGAACCCACGCCCTTCGGCATATGAACCGACCGCGCTTACCAGTGAGCTATCATCGTTACTATGGGAACCAGATAGTTGACAGAATACTTACATTACTTAAAAAAAAAAAAAAACTTATAATATATACAGAACACCCAGACACAGAACAAACATTACAGATGTTAAGTGATGATGCGGTATATGATGGAGAACGCTTGCCTAGAAGATATCGATTCGCTCTCGACTTGAAGACACCCAGATTGTATCCATCGTGGAACATCCACTAAGTATATTTCACTGTAGCGGGGCGCACAATCAAACTGGAATTAAATAGTTTTTGGAGTTGTTGTATATCTGATCTTATGAGATAGTGTGGTCTAAAACTGTTCTAATATACATAATTTTGAATTGGGACGTCCCTCACGCGATGTTATCAGAATGCTTCGCGACAGATTTTTATCTTGAAGTTGAAAAATATCCTAGAAAGCATTCAACTACACTTTTATATTATGAATTCAAGATGATTCACGCCGCCCATAGCTTCAGCTTATGTGATTTCAGCTTATTAGCTTCAAGGAATGTGAATCAACGCCAGGAGACATACAAACCGAACATCCTAATCACTGAACCATCACCAGCATGCTACATACTTGTTTTTATATATAAATCTCAAAAGCATTATTCAATGTGTTATTCTTTCTTTGCCTTGATTTGGGAATACAAAGATTTTTGGGTAGTTTTATTTATTACTTTTTTTGATACAGCACATACTTAAAAATTTTGTGGTAGCTGTCGGGACTGACCATCCAATGTTTCAAAGTAATGAGCGCCAAAGCTCCGATGCCCTGGACTTTGTTTTGTTACTCAAATTTCTGTGTATCGTTGCAATGGTCATGGCGTTACCTCTTACTATCAAGAGAGCATTTCGTTCGTCTCATCACTTTTACATCAAACAGTAAAAAAAATATTTTTCAATTACAACAAAAAAAGTAACCACATCCTGCCTCATTCCAAACAACGATATGATCTATATACTCTTTCCATCAAGTTAACGTTTTGTTCGTCTAATTACTTTTATATTAAAAAAGTCATAACAATGAAGATTAAAATTTGGGAATCCTTATTCGTACTTTGAAATATATTCCACGTATAGGTAGGTGGAATATTACCAAAGATTAAATTATTTTAATTACGTACACGGGTCAGCACGAACATCAGAACAATTTATATTTTTACCTAAAGCTCATTAGAACCCGTTCCGCGATAATGTTCAAATATCATTTTATCAGAAGAACGGGTTACTACACATGTAAAGATGTCTACAGTACACATGTATGGGTCGTGTATGTTGTCGGATTCGGAAGACGTCTCGTTATTTCTGTTTTATTGTATGAATACATAATGATGCCGTGTTGCGACACTGCCAATTGCCGAACTACGGTACTGTTGTCAAAGAATAACAGGCCGGGTAGAAATCATCATCATCAGCTCACTTTAGTTCTACGCGGGATATACGCCTCTAGTAAAGCACGACATTTAGCTCGACCTTCGGCTGTTCAAATACAAATGAATGTTGAATTTGTAATGTTATCAATAAAGATTTTATTGATAACACCAACGTTACAAGTCAAATTCCGTAATATAATGTCAAATATATAATTAAATATGTCAAAAACATTTTCAATATAAAGTATGGTAATTTAAAAGTACCGATGTCAATATAATAAAATGTCAAAAAAACTTACTAGTATATTTAATAATTTAGTTTTAAATAATTTTTTAAGTCGTAAAACAAGGTCTCTAGCAGCCGAGATCTTAGCTTGGTTCTGAAGCACGCGGTGGAAGGTGCATCCCGGACGGAAGCGGGCACGCGGTTGTAGACCGCGGGTCCAGCATGTATACCGACTTCTTCAACTTGACGAGCCGATGTGTTACTAGTTGGTACGCACTGTCTTACGTAGGTATATCATCGTCACCTTGTCTCAGGAAAGGCTACATTACGTTTGCCGAGACGTGGCTTCTCCAACTCTATGTTATCGGTTCGAGAAATTTGACCAGCCCACTGCCACTTCAGCTTAATAACACGTCGAGCTATGTCGATGACATTGTTTTCTGTCGAATTACTTCGCACCGGACACGATCCTTTAGAGAAACGTCAATCACAAGTCTTTGAGCTACTTTGATCTTGTAAACTGATCCAATTGAATGTGTAGCAAGCAGAGTTTCGCCCATAATTTCCACGCTGGGCAAATGTGACGTTTGCAGGAAGGTAGCTTCATGTCAATGACGCTGCTACCCGTCACCAACCAGTGGTTTGTAATACGTTGAGTTTGAATGCTTATACCACCATAAGTCGGTACGCCAGGGCCTCGTGCGTTGTTTTTTTTTCTCTTTCTTCTTGGCATCGCACTCTGTGCATTCTGCCAGTTTCAATGTTTCTATATTTTGTGAGTAGCCTTCATTTTTCAGCTTCTTTATCATCTATAGTTACAGTCAAAGTCTAGTCTTGATCAAGTCCAGTCAGTCCCAGTCAAATCAAGTCATGCCTTAGTAAAGTAGTGGCGACTTTATTATAAGCTTCTGGTTAGAGTTTTGGAAGCAACACGAAAAGTCATGTTTAACCACATTATATCATTCTCCCACACTCGCGCTTGTAGATCAGCACTTTATAAATAAAACACCGCTATTTTTATGCATAAAAACTCGAAAAAACACTAGTTTTAGAAAAAAATACAATGGGGAGAAACGACGCTTACCGCGTTCCCGCCAAAACTCCTCGTGCGTTGTTAAGCAGGTTGTACCGAAGATCCGACGAGGATTTTTTTTCTTTTTCTTCGTTTTTGGCATCGCAGATTGTGCATTTACCAGTGTCAAGTATTTAAATATTTTTAAGGATACCATGAAAAATCAAGTTAATGAGTCAGTCATACAAAGTAATTCATGGTCGATTCCAACCGTGCTTTAGTAAAGTAGTGGCGTGCTTGTAATTCGGATCTTTGTGTATATGACACTACTATTTTTAAATACAAACACTCAAAAAACATATAAAAAAACCGTTTCCCCGCCAAAACACCAGCAGATGAAGTTGGGTCGCTCCTTTAGTGACTTTGACAGCGACATGCCACTCTTGACGTTGACAGCATCACGAAAAAAGCATTTTAAAGAGTTTTAACTAAATAAAAAAAAACTTAATACAAAGTTTCAAACTGGTGATTTACCGTCAGTCAGATTTATGGTTCAATTAGTATACTATTTAAGTTGATTCAGAAACTGTAGTTCATCAGTACATCTTAACAGTTTATATCGTATTTTATTTGCTAATAAATCAATAGTTGACTTTTGGAACTAATTAAAATTAAATCTGTAATTTGTTTGCTGAGAAGTAACGTGTAGCGAAGAACTTTAACCATTCATTATGCAACCAAATCTTAATTAACGTGGCGAATTTAATTTAATTCAAATTAGGTTCAATTTATGCAGCTCCATTTGAAGTGCCATATCTAGAATAAACATGCAACCTCTCTGAGGTTGCGTGAATTTAGGTAAATAAGTAGAAGAATGTGACATTTCTGTATTTGTGTTAAGTTAATCTTTATCACCATTAGAATTGAAATTGATAAGTAGGTATGTGGCATATGCTTGTTTACGAGCATCCCATATCTTTATTATTCAAATCTCTACGGAAACCGGTCGCACTTTAAGTTAATTGCGTTTTTACATACTTTGTTCTTCGCTGGACATTTCAACTGATTATCTAACGTAATTTCTTTAATTAATTAAATGTTTAAAATTACGGTTCTGATCGTGAGTATGAAAATACCTTACATATAAAACTAAGAGATTCTACTAATGATAGCTTTTAATATGTGGTAAGAATAAAAAGAAAATTGATTTCTGGAGTCGTTGTCACTCAGTGAAATTAATTAAATGGGATTTTTTTTTAATAATTTTAAGTTCTTTAAGTTTCTTATTTACATAATCCATTTATATCTCTATTTGCTTAGATACTCTAAGTAAAACATGGAAATTTTTCTATTTTTTCTTTCTTTTTTCACGGTGTGTTCTGGGAGCCTCACTTGAGAGCCAGTTCTATTCCACGCTAGGTATGCTTACCATCTTCAACCACACCGTCACTTAACATCAGGTGAGCTGTGGTCAAACAACCAACCTGTCGACCATTAAAAAAATATAGAGTTATTTACTTGGGGTGTACCAAGCCAAAGCTAATCTATTCTACTCATATGTTGAATAACTTTTAATATGTAACAAACCTGAAATGAAAATGTTGTTCTATAGAAAAAGTTCGCTGGTGCAGCTGTAGCAGCTGGTTTTGTTTTCCCAATTTAATAGTGTTGACCGTACTAAAAGTTGTTTATAATTATGAGTACAATGACCTCCTTTCCGTTTATATCCCAAGCACATATGTATTAGAAAAATAATTTAAAATATATTTGCTTAAACCTATTTTTTTAAAGTGATGCTTTTGATGAATATTATATGCAGACATGCAGATTTCATTGCGATGTTTTTCTTCACAACTTGCAGCCATCAATAATAAACGCATAACTTAAAAGAGACAGAGGTGCGTGCCGTGGGATTCGAAACCTGGACCTCCAGATTGGAAGCCAGATGGTCTCCCAACTAAGCCGAAAATTACATTATGCTGAAACATTACCTACTCCATTACAGTAAGATAGAAATAAAGTTTTTATTTTGTAACACAGAACACAAAAAAAAAATATAAAAAAAAGAGACAGTGTCAAAATAGGGTCACGTCAGCATAAGTCATACTAATAAATAAATTACAATTGATGTCTGTCATTTATTACAATTGAAAAAAGTTCAAAATAGTCTAATTTTATTTATGAAAGCTAGGTGTTTAACCATAGTCCATGTGATATCAAATGACTGTGTGGTCGAAGATGCTAAAGTACCTCTAGCCTGGAATGGAACTGGCTCTCAAGTGAGACTGCCAGCTCAAAGGTATTGTTGGGGTTTGAACAGGGTTTGAACTCTCTGCACTTGCATCCCCCTAGCTAAGTGACAATTGTAGTAAGCATTAATATCTAAAATAAATATAAATAAATATTGTAGGACACATTACACACAGCGCCATCTGACCCCAAACTAAGCAGAGCTTGTGTGATGGAAGTCAGATAACTGATAGAATACATAAATACTTTTTTTTTTTGTAAATACATACTTATAATACATACAGAACACCCAGACACAGAACAAACATTTGTCCTTGACGGGAATCGAACCCACGCCCTACAGCTCAGGCAGACACACTCCCAATGAACCAACAGGGCTGTCAATAACTGTAAACTGTAACCTAATATGAAAAGAAAGATCCACAAAAAAATGCCTTGCAGAGTTTCTTACCGGAGTCTTCTCAGTTGAAGTGTAATTACGAGCCGGTGGTAGATTCAAAAATTTAATTTAACAAGGCACTTAGCCTTACCAGAGTCTAAACTGAATAAATGACTTTTTGATTTTGAACCCACGCCCTTTGGCGTGTGAACCGACCACGCAAACCACTGAGCTATCATCGCTTTAAAAAAGAGCATAAATAAATTAAATAATATGAAAAATTACTCCAGTTTAATTGATGCCTGTCCTTTATTACAATTGAAAATAGTTCACAATAGAGTCTATAATAATATAACTACGTGTTTTTGGCAACAAATTTTCTACTTGAGTAACCTTTGTTGAATATTAGAAAACTGCTATAATCTCACGATGTTTTCTTTTACAGCAGCTCGAATTCATCATTGCTTCACCGAGGTTCCATAATATTTAGTTTAATAATGCCCTAAAAACAATGTTCCAATACGAAAACGCATATCAAGTAATAAATCAGGTATGTGATGCGGAATTATTTTACCACGTTTAATTTGGTGCCATATAGTTTTTACGTTCTCATAAATGTAATGATATTTCGACTTGACAGTGTTAATTAAAAACGAAGCTAATAAAAGTCACTGGATGAGTTTATGATCTTGGAAAATGATTATTAGATATTTTCGTGTACTATTTTTAGTGATTTAAAGGAAATCATTTCTAAAAGGTACAATAACTTTTTTTGCAGCATTTTACCACAAACTCTTGTGATGGTTAGCGCTGATGTGATCTAAGATATAGCACGCAGACCTTTTAACTCTGACCGCCGTAATTGAAAAGCAATCACAATAATATGATAAGGCGAAGGCGTTTGTGAGTGTGTTTTTATATTTGTTATTTCTTTATTGTTTATTGTCATTTCTAGCTCAAATGGCTGGACCAATTTTGGTGATGGTATGGAGGTAACTGACACCCTGGATTATAAAACGTAGGCTACTTTTTATACCAAAAAAATGGAGTGGTTAACACCGCGGCGTGTAGCTAGTCAAGAATAATTCCTTGCTTTTTTTTGTAATCCTGGGTCGAATTAGGATACAATTGGCACTCCATTAAAGAAAAATGTCATAGCAATAGAAAACCTCAAACCCGATAGTGGAATGAGAAAGGCTGCAGATGATGTTGAAAAAAGGTTAATCCCTTATCAGAAATGATTTCAAAGCTATGCTTGAATTGGTATCTAAAATGCAAATACACATGATGTCGTCCATGCATTTTAATTTGTAAAAAATATTCTATAATCTATAACAGACAATGGCAGATAGATTTGGGCCAAAAAGATTAAGAAAACTAAGGTGCTATTATATATTGGTGCGACATAGCTAGTTTAGCATAATATTTCACAATTACCGCAAGTCGCATTTACACATATATTTCATTTACATATTTATTATTTTCTAGCTGAAATTGTACAAATGTTAGGTGTAATTAAAATGTGAACCGGTTTCTCATCAGCATTCTTAATCTAAGCGACAATACTCTAGGTGGTATACCGCTTCATCTGATTCTACAGGTTGGGTAACTATATTTCTTTAGGGTCTAAGCTCACCAGAATGCAACGCGCGAGCATTGCGACCCACATAGAGATCATATATCATAGTTTATCGTTTATCCTCAGTTGCCTAAGTGTTTGATTACAGTATGTTAAATGACGGTGTGCTCGAAACGCTAAACAAAACTATACTGGAATAGAACTGGCTCTCAAGTGAAGCTATCCCGAAACACACTGTTAGGTACTTGGCTGTAGATTATCAACTTGAGTGTAGGTAGCCAGCCGAGCACTAGAAAGTATCCCATCACCACGCAATGGTTTCTGTACGATGTATTTTTTGACGGCAGCTCAAGCTCGTTATTTGTATATGAAACCTTTCGGCGTTTGAACCAACCGCGGTAATCACTGAGCTATCACCGCTATAAAAAAGTATAATACAAACCATTTGTGGAGGAAGATACAATTATGCTTAAGATCTAAAAACGCTAATCTAAAAAGAAGACTGCAGTTGAAGTAACATAATAATGCGATCGAAGAACTTTTTTTATTTTATTTTTTTATGTACCAGTAATGAGACGAACGAGACGCTCTCCTGATGTTAAGAGATACGCCTGTCCATGACCATTGCAACAATACACAGAACTTTGAGTAGCAAAACAAAGTCCAGGGCATCGTTGCCTTAGCGCTCATTACTTTGAGACTAGATGGTTAGTTGGTTAGTCTCAATAGCCCTGTAATTTCGCTAGCTGCAGTACCCTTCAAACTGGAACACAGTAATGTTTACACATTACTGCCTGGCGGCAGAATATCTGGTACTGCGGTGGTACCTACCTAGACGACTTCCTGCTAAGGAAATCTACCACCAAGTGGAAAACTTGTTGTTTAGCTAAACTTCTTGCGAAACCAAAGCCTAGAAATTACTTGAATATGCCACTGAAAATACGAAAGGATCACAAAATCAAAAAAAGGAATGCCTCATGATGATCATTGACAGCGAAACCTTAGTGGTTTTGCTAACTAAAGTTCAAATATTGAGACGGACCAGACGGAGACGTCGCTGTACAATACATTTTAATTTAGCATTTGACTGCTCATTTGGTAGAATATGCTTTAAGCGCTGTAGGGCGTGGGTTCGACTGCCATCAGAACAAACATATACGACGATTTTATGTAACGACAAATGTTTATTGTGTCTGGGTATTACTACGTATTCTATCAATTATGTACACAATTTGCCGGCGTAAGAATAGTACCCCACCCTCTCTACCCGTGGTTGCCGTAAGAGTCGGCTAAGGGATATCATCCGGAAGATGGGCAGCAGCGTCTTCCTTGAACAATCACACCTAACTGCGCTCGCCAACCCGCCTGCCAAGCGTGGCGAGTAGTGGCAAAACCCCCCCAGGAGGAGGCCTATGTCCAGCGGTGAACGACCTATGGCTGATGATGAAGTAGCTGACTGGCGAGAAGCGACACTATAGTATAATTATAATTGTACTATTATATCAGTATTCTTTTTTTAAATAAAATACGGCTGTAAATAACAATTTAAATAATGAGTTTTCGAAGCAATGGTTGTCGTGTAGCATAACATTGTATTCCAGTGCGTTCCAACCTTTAATGCAATATTCATGTGTCATCGATATTTTGTAACATTTGTAATTATGAAATATAGACAGACCCATAATGTGAGAAAGATATTGGTGTCGTTATGATTTTTAATCAACGATTGAAGTGATGAAGCTATTACTCTGTCCTCGATTCGATTATCGAGATGGGATCACTCGGGACAAGCTGGTTTATTGCTTCATTTCTATGTTTTTCTTTGTGTATTACACATATTCGCTCTCTAACTCTGTTTGTCGAGTTTTATATTATACTAGCTGTGCCCCGCGGTTTCACCCGCGCTAGATGCCTACGTCATAGTAGCTTTATGCATGCAAAGTCTTAGCCCGATCGGTTTAAATTTTCATCCCCTATTTTATCCCCTTGGGGGCAGAATTAATCAAAATCCATTCTTAGCGGATACCTACGTCATAACATCTACCTGCATGCCAAATTTCAGCCCGATCCGTCCTGTGGTTTGGGCTGTGCGTTGATAGATCACTATGTCAGTCAGTCAGTCACCGTTGAGTTATATATATTTAGATAAGGAAGCAATTTTTTTTTAACTTTCGCGACTTGAACTTTTAATTATGTTTATCAACAGGTCTTAATCGCGCACAAAATACTTTGAAATTAGTTTTGTTTGTGTAAACAACTCGATGTTTCGGCCATGTTTTAATAGCCGTGGTCACGAGTTGACTGGAGAGTGCGAGTCTGATGAGGGTGTTGCGATTTCCTACCCTCATTTTGGTCTTATAAAACCGGAAGATTATCACCACGGCATACTACACTACTGTCACAGCAGACCGTTCTGAAACTACACCGTGATACAATGCCTGGATGACCGGATTCCATGACACCGACAACTTAAATCTATTTTCCTGGTTGAAATCGCAATGTTTTTTTATTTCAACCGCATCTCAAACCATTCGTGAATAATAATGTCGTTCAGTAGAGAGAACTTTGTGATTGTGGAGCTTAATCCAATGGCCGGAGCCCGCTTCGCTTCTCTTGATTTCATAACATTTTGTGCGCGACGAAGACCCGTTGATAAACATAATTATATCCAAAAATATCTATTGAGAACATTCATTCGATAGTCGATTTTGAAAACCGATATCACCCACTATAAAACAAGTCTGGTTATCTTGTAAGATCAGAAGACATGAACCTCCCAAGTGCCTTTTATCTCATGAAAGAGTGCTATTGTATGAAAACCATGACATCACTGTTCCTCAATAGAGACACTTACCAAAATAGTGGAAACATAAAATTTGACATATGTAACATCCATTGTAGCATCTGTATGAGTATATTACGAAACACAATTGGTCCGGCCGTGGGCTGACGTTTACTGCCCGAATACTAATACTCGAGATATATTACTTTTCCGCATATATTAGAGACGCGAGTATATCATCCAAGCGTAGCGATATATATAAGTGAAACAGATATGTTTTAAAATGGCCTAACGCGGTTGGAATTTCCGAGTGTGAGTAAAACGTCTGCCCACTCGCTCCGATTAATTCTGTGTTCAACACTGGGAATATCAGTTTTGTAGTAACAAATGTTGCAACTTGTCATTATGTTAGTGCTGTTTTTTTTTTGGTGACATTTAAGTTATAATTTATGGTAAAGCATCAATTGTTGATTAATCAATGTTCTATTCGTATTGTGCTCTATAAAAATCGCATCCTATTTGGAGATCTTTTTTAGGAATAGATGACAAATAGAGTAATAAGAATAAATTTTATCTAAGTTTTTGACAGTCTAGTTTGTTAGCCTAGCAGACTCTCACTTCCAATATGGAGGTTTAGGTTCCAATCCCACGGAATGCATTTCTATCTTTTCGGAGTTATGTTGGTATAAATTGGGCAAATTTTTTTTGTAAAAGTTTTGAGACGAACATTGCACTCTCATGATGGTAAGAGATGACGCATACCCATGATCATTGCAGCTATACACAGAACTTTAAGTAGAAAAAAAAAGTTCAGGGGATCACTGCTTTTTATGCAAATTACTTTGAGACATTAGATCGTTAGTCTCAACAGCTCTGTAATGAAGAAACAGGTGAATGACACATGGGAAAACCTCCTTGTCTAAAAGTGTTTAATGTTCTCAAATAAAACCGTCCGCAACCAGTAGTTCAAAGTTTATGAAAAACAATCCGGATCAGGATTTTACCAAGTAATATTATAATAAAATTATCGCTATCGTATTTTTTTACATTTCGGCAGGCAGAGTGATGGCAGGTGGACTAACGCGTTGACGGATTGGTGGCCGCGAACTAGTAAACGAAGCGTTGGTCGTCCACCAGTCGTTGGGTAGATGATATAATAAAAATCGCGAGTCAAACCTGATCAAGATTGTCACAGGACCAGGACGCGTGGCGTACAAGACGAGAGACCTGCGCTCAGCAGTGGCCGATGAAGATGATGATGATAATGGTTTTTACATTTGATAAATTCCAAAAGTCTTACTTCTATAAAGCAACACACATACTCACCTAATAATTGAATTTGAAATATTTTCCAATGTTTGTCGTAAGTTCCAACTTTGGGAAGCCTCGAGCGTTGAGATAAAACTCTACGTTTTTAATTCAAAACAAAACCGTACAGCGTTCACATAAGAGTAGTATAGCCCACATTACCCAAACTATTTGAATATTGCGCAACGCACATAGTGTCGTGCATTTCAGCCGTAATTCACCGAATACGGTGATTTACGGACGCTATCCGTTGTTTACGGATAGAAAACCGGTCGCGATTACAATTAATATCGGGTCGAGTTTACGGTTTGTTTGTGCTTCACTTCGCCGAGAGCTAAGTTTTATTTATAGACGTGTAATGAGACTCTACCACCATTAATTATTAATTGTTGTTTTCTCTTTTCAAAATAATTAGACAAATTTAAAGTTGTGAATACGTGGCTGCCTTGTTGTGACAATAGATTACCTCAGGTGGACCAAGGTACATAGTTAGCGCGTGACGTCCGAGAAACGGGCGCCAATGACCACCAGCCCAAATGACATTGTGAAGCACACACACAAACACACATCATCAGCCATGGGACATCCACTGCTGCACATAGGCCTCTTTCGGGGGGGTTTTTGCCAATACTTGCCACGCTTGGCAGGCGGGTTGGCGAGCGCAGTAAGGCGTGATTGTTCAAGGAAGACGCTGCTGCCCATCTTCCGGATTACATCCCCTAACCGACTCATACGGCAACCACGGAAAGAGAGGGTAGGGTACTATACTTACCGGCACCACCACGGCACAAACAACACGTCGTAAAACCCGTCGGAACGCAATGAAGGAGGCTTGCACTGGAAACCTATGTATATATACCCAGCAGCGGTTGGAAAGGAATAACTAGATTGATAGTTCTGGCAAGACACGCTTTGAAATATATTACATGCATTGTTTATTATAGGATGTTTTTATTTTTATGTAAAAGTAATGAGACTAACGAGACGCTCTCTTGCTGGTCAGAGGCAACGCATGTCCATGACCATTACAGCGATACACAGAACTTGGAGTAGCAAAACAAAGTCCAGGGCATCACTACGTTGGCGCTCATTACTTTGAATGGTTAGTCCCAACAGCTTTGTATTCTTGTACATATTCTCTTAATAGATTTATATTTTGTTCGTTTTATTTATATACATATATCTATTAGTGTATTTTAGTAATTTTAGCTAAGTATCAGGATATATATTATTATTGGAATGTATCTATATATAGTATGTTAGTTATATATTCTCTTATATTTCCTCGTTAATGACATCGTCTTTTCCGTCCTAAGGTTGTCCAGAAAAGATCTCTTTTAGTGATAAGGTCGCCAGTTGTTACAACTATTACTGAAGTAAATTTTTCTTAAGTATGTAGTTTTTGGTGTAGACAATATGAGTTTGTCAATCAAGAAGGAATGAGATCGAATTTTCAACTTCATGAATGTTGAGGACGTCTTCTTCAATCTGTGACCACGACTGTCTCTCGTCGACCTATTATAACAATAAAAAAACTCAGAATAAATGTCAATTTATAGAGCTCTTGCATCGATAGCTCGCATTAGTAAAAGGAGGATAAACAAAGAAGACTTCATTAGCGAGAACTACTTAAAATTCAAACGTGTGGGTGTTTTAATTTTACGAGATCATTGGCTACGTGTTCATTGAAAACAAAGTTTCTGTCGATAAATCACAGGGCTTATGCAATGTTTGAACTGGTAGTACTTCATTAAATGTTCATAAATTATATTTTAAAAATAAAACAATATATCTCGGCGACGTTTCACTGGACTTTCCCAATTTACATGCCTCCATAAACTGAGAAAAAATATGGAGATACTATTCTATTCATATACAATTTTACACTTTAAATTTGTACAGTTAAGGTTCATAAAAAGTGTCAAAGGTTAAGTTAGTTGATCTTGAAATAAAGCGGGCTAGTTGGTGATAAAGCCATCGAGCTTTAGACATAGAGAAATCTTCATGACTGATTAACTTAAAATACAAAGAATATATCTAAAACAAACACATGAATCTTAACGACCTTGATATAGAGTTGAAAATGATAAACATTTTCGTCGTCTGTAATTCGGTGATGTTATAGTTAAGTAACTGTCACAGTTTGCTTGAATATTCAATAGTTTTACTTATTTATGTATGGGAATCAAATATTGTCTTAATTAAGTAAAAGTTAAGCTTAATGAATGCACGAATGGTAATAACAAGTTCAATATGAATGTTATTACGATAAAATATACCCACCCACCATTTTGGGGGCTTTAAAATATGATGTACTACATACTAGAGATTTCACTTATCATGTACGAGTATACGGGTTATAAGTTATAGGTACACAAAGACGAAAAGAGATTTTAGTTCTCATCATTATGAAAAGCTTCGGATACGAATCTGAAATACTGAAAAATATTGTTAGAAAAAGTAATTTATTTTCTTAAAGTACCAGTAATTTAGGTACTTTTGGTCCCAAGTTTCCAAGTCATCGTACTTACTTTAAATGTATGTAACTAATAAGATGCAGGCACTTAAAGTTAATCCTATGGTTAGAGGTTAACGCCACGACGGTTCCAAAGCCTGTTTCAATGGGCAACTTTAATATTAATCAAAAATCCGGAATACAATTTTCTTTTAATTAATCAAAACAAATTAAAATTTTCTTCCTAATATCGTAGCAATCACGAGCTTGGGAAGATGCATCTGTAATTATTACTCCATCATAAAAAGCAATACTGGCTCCCATATCTAATTGCGTATCTCGGTAGACTAGAATTCCAATATTGTACTTTCCAATTTGGGCAAAGAATACAACACGTATTTCATGTAATTTAAGCTTTAAGTCGTAGTGTTAGAGGTGGAATTGTGAATGAATAGACGGTCCAATTGATTGTACATATTTAATTTATATGCTGATGT
Organism: Biston stratarius; assembly: GCA_950106695.1. NCBI lineage: Eukaryota > Metazoa > Arthropoda > Insecta > Lepidoptera > Geometridae > Biston > Biston stratarius. The sequence continues at coordinate 9,420,061 of OX467115.1, read as the reverse complement.
GGTCGATACCGTACCTCGTGGCGGAAACACTTGGCGATTACCTCCATATTACCGGTATAACAGCATGTCTCTGCGCGGAGACATACGGTCAGAAAGTTTAGAATTTAACGCTAACTATTACAGATGCTTGCTACTTTTGAATTTCTAGTAGTTAGCATCTCAAATGTACCTGATTTTTTAATTATTAACTAAAAAATTCACGTACTTTACGTACGTACGTACGAACGTCATGAAACGAACTAGACGCTCTTTTGTTGGTGAGAGATAACGCACTTCCATGCAGCGATAAACAGAACATTGAGTACCAAAACAAAGTCCAGGCCATCGCTGCTTTAGCGCTCATTACTTTGAGACTTTTGATGGTTAGTCTCAACAGCCCTGTAATTTCGTTAGCTGCAGTACCCTTCAAACTGAACCAATGGAATGTTTACACTGTTAAACTATTGTCACTGTTATTGTTTAACATTGCAAATAGGGGATAAAAAGTTTCATTGAACATATATTTGTGGTTCCACTAATAACAGCATGACTTTCACTGTCACTTTTTATAAATTATTAGCTTCGTATCACGGTTTGACTTACGCGTTAATGTCTTAAAATGTTATAAATTTTCTGGAAATTATTTCATATATTCACTTTTCAGACTTCCGCCCCACGTTCTTGTGTTGATATTTTATCCGTAAAACTGGAGCAAGGATATTATTTCAAGTTACTATCACTACATATTATAAATTTATTATTTTATTTATGTGGAAGGTTTAGATATATAATTTGTCAAGGTTTTGTGTAAATTGGTCGAAATATGATGATAATTGTTGGAAATGTCGGAAACAAGTCAAGCCACCGCAGAGCTTTCATCGAAAACGCTGCACAATCCCTTTGATATAATTATAGCAAAACAATGCATGATGGGATATTTCTCCTTTATAAATCTACAAAAAAGTCTGCGGTGTCATTTATATTACGGATAAAAAGGGAGAGCTTATTATACCCATTCTTACTACCCGTGCGAAGCCGGGGCGGGTCCTAGTTATATATAAAAATAAAATCCACAGTATCAAAGAGTGCATATTTAACATATAATATCTATATACTTTTTGTATAAACGTGTAGCATGCTAGATTTTCAGCAAAATGATTATTTCTTCTACTTTATTTATTTTATTTTCGATCAGCGTTTGAGTCCGTAATGCGTGTCTGTATGTTTTCGCCCATCGCCGTGGTTTATTGGACATCTCACCATAATATATTCAGATTGCGGATTAAATGATTTTAATTAAGCCGAGAGTTAGATTTATATCATTTATATGTTTCGGAGCCTTTCTATCGGTCGGTTACCCTACATTCTAGGCTGCATGTCACCAGCTGATATAAAAAGTAGTATGAATATATAAACAACAAAAAACACTATTTTCATTCGCTAAAACTTGAACTCGAACTCTGTGACTATCAATAACTACGGAAATTGGCAGGTCAATAATGACGTTTTTTTTTTTTTTTTTCATAATATTATAATTTTATTGAGACATATTTTATTCTACATGTACTTTTAAAATCTCAACAAATAACTAATATCTAAGTAGCATAAGACAAAGCGTTGTCCGCGTCAGTCGGTTTCTCCGCTCACTTCTTTAAAACGGCGCAACGCATTTTGATATGGTTTTCACTGTCATTTAGATATTAATTCATGGAAGGTTTGTCTATACAATAATCCTTTGTATAAACGGAAATTTCGGTATCTAGTCGCCGTAATAAAGCACTCGTGTGGGCCACTAGTTGTGATATAAATTGACTTATATTTTCGTTTATGATTTCGTGTTTGTGTTTTTCGTTATACATGCTGGGGTCCGCAGTCTATAACCGCTTCCATTCGGAATGCACCTTCCATCTCGTGCTTCAGATGCAAGTGAAGATCTTGGCTTCAAGAGACTTTGCTTTATATTACCGAAGTTATTGAATTTTTCGAGCTATAATGACAAAATAGGCACCTACCGGTGAACTGTTATTATCGAACAGTCTATGTAATTTAATATTTTATTAGTTTACTTATATTTTATTACGTACCAAAATGTTAAATATCCAAACAATAAATAGTTATTCAATTAAGACTATAACACTATTATCAGTCAATATGCAGTTAATTTAAAAAGGATCCTAGAAAAAATATGAAGAAAAAAAAAACGGTTAAAATGTGAGTCACATAAAATAAAACAAAGTAATAAAATAAAATTAATGTCACATTAATAAAAAACAGAATCATATTAAACAAGAATTGAGGTCATCAAAAGAGGCAATGTTGTAGCTTAAAACTATCAACACTGTTGGTAAAGAGATATAAAAGATATTTTTTATGCAAACTCTTGAATTCTGTAACTAGTTTAGGAGATGGATTTTTTCCAAGGTTATACAACCTTGGTCTTTGACAAAAGATCAGAAGGGCGCATTCAGCGAGCGATGGAGTGTAGTATCTTGGGAGTCAAATTAATAGACCGTATAAGGAACACGATACCACGCTCCAAAACCAAAATCGCTGATGCCACAAAGTTGGACTACTGAAGGGGAAATGAACGGGCCACGTATACCGCATGTCAAACGACCGCTGGGCAAAGGTCACCACAGTTTGGACGCCAAAATTTAAGCGACCTCAAGGTCGACCCAGACGAAGGTGGTGTGACGAACTAAATCGTCACGATAGTCACTGGACCACCAAAGCCGAAGTCGGAACCGGGCAGTCTGGAAGGAGGAAAGGGAGGCCATTGCAGTGGAGGCTGAAAAAAGAACTAAGATTTACCCACTGAAGCAATATTGACCTGAAGAACCAAGAAGGAAGAGAAACTAGGAAAAGCACCAAGAGAAGAATTTCTTACTCCTCGTAAGAAAGCGCCCTGATCTATCTTGAGAATCAGAAGTAGGTAAATTGTACAGAGGTACTTTAAAGCACAGTAGGTCTATACCTACTTCCACAAACAAACAACTACAACAAACCAACAACAACAACAATTATATTCTTTTTTTTATTTCTACAATTCCCACTTGAAAGCAAAGTAGGTATAGACCTACTTTGCTTTTAAGTACGTCTGAACAATTTCAAAGAAATCTGCGTGGCGAGACCGAGTTCTCATTGGAGAGGTATTCATGTACACCATAGAGCCTGTTCCATATTTGGTACTTGGTGAGCGCGCCTTCTCCGCACTCTAGACCGCCGAAAGGCCCTCGGTGCATCATTTAACCACTCGGCGTCTTGGAGAAAAGCCAGCAGGTCGCTGACGCTAGCGCAGGCTTCCCAAGGCCTCTTCGGTGATCCGAAGATGTTCATACGTTGGTGTGCCACGCCGCTGCATTTCAGCAGCAACTGCGTTGCCGTTTCTTCTACTTATATTATTGTACCCCAATATCATATAAGTGTTTGTTTGGAGAGCAATCTCCAGTGACTACTCCGACTATTCTGCCAAGTTTGTCTTGTTGAAGGTTCAGCAGTGTCCGGGTGTATCTCTGATTTAATCTCCGGTAAAGCTGCCCTAGATTGCCTACAACCTTCTGTACTTGTTTAGTATTCTTTATGTAATCTATAGGTAAGCCTGTGCCATTGATAATCTATGATTTGCTCAGAACTTTGTTCGTGCATAAAGTATTTATTGTTGCTAGTTCGAGTATGTTCTAATAACATATAATGGATAGAGCAACAGATGCGTGATATGGCACGTTACACGGACGCACCGACTGTTCCGCACATGCAGTGGTTCTACGTTTGACTCTCTTTAAAATTAGGGTTGGTTGCTACATACAATAATACAAAGTTATAAAGCAATGAACTGCTTTGCTTGGTAATCTTTTTTTTCCTTCTTAGTGCCAATGCAGTAAGTGCATAAGTGTCAAATGTTTCGAAATTTTCAAGTATTTAATAAAAATTATATAAAAATTAATTAAAACGGCTAGAAAAAAGCCAGTTACATTACATTAATCATTGATAATAATATCAATAAAAAAATATTTATGAAAAATTAAGTTAAATAATCCTAAGTCACAGTCAAAGTCACGCCAAGTATGTTATCCCCTAATCCGGTCATGTAAAGTAATAACTAATAGGCCATTGTAAAGTAATGGTTTCGATGGAGTTTTGGAAGCAACACGAAAAGTCATGTTTTACGACATTATATTACTTTTCCACATACACTTACAATGCTGCGTCGCACGAAGGAATTTCCCGCGTTCAATCTCGAGATCTGTAGAGTGTGGATTTGATTCCCACTGAGGCCATACATTTGCGTGATAAACATAGATGTTTGTTCTGTGTCGGAATTTTAAGTATGTATTTACAAAAAAAATAGACATGATTTGACAGAAAGAGCAAGGCAAACGGGCAGACGGTTCGCGTGATGGTAAGCTCACCGTCGTCTACGGGCACCGACAAAATTATAGGCATTCTATTAGTTAGGTACTTAGTTCCCATATTACAAGCGTTGCTTAGTCTAAGAATAGATGGCGCTGTGTGGCATCAATAGGTATTTACTATGTAAGTCTCTTTTAGAAAATAATATTTTCTTTCTGACCTGAGTTTCAATTTTTTTGCCCTCTTTTATTTTCAAAGAAGAAAACAATAATTTTGTAGCACAAAAGTAAACATTCGATAAACCCAAAGATGAATCCCAACGAGGAGAGATCATATTTTGCTCAAAAAAAGCAACAGAATTACATCATACAAAATCATATTAAAACTTGCATATTTTTTTGTTACATTATGCTGTTTCTTACATTATGCTGGTCATACTGTATGAACGAGTATGACTGGTATGACCAGCGCTGGTCTTCTTTTTACTTTTTGTTTGCAGTGCCTGTTATTTTGATAAAGTGCACTCAATTATTGTGCTATCATTTATACAGAACCATTACACAATGTGTGTGTTTCGTACGCCGCCTCTACTTTTTGTTCCAACGGCTTAAGCACTTTTTTTTCCTAATTTTCGGAAGTGCAAAGAGCGTGCCATCTGTTGGTTCGGATTACATACGGCTTGTGTATGCCCGGCTCTTGCCATTTGCCCTGTGGACATCAACACAAAAAAATATGAAAATATGTTATATGAACTACTTAAAGAGTCGTAGCATGATAATTTGTTTGCATTTAGTATATAAACGATTTTTAATGCTCATTTTTAACCCACCGATATAACTCCTATATTCGTCACATAAATTATTGTCTTCGGAGGGAATCGAATCTATTTCCTACAACTTAGGAAACAGAGCTACAACCTAACTAAGCGGCATAGATCAAAAGCGGCCTTGATAAATAAATCAACGAATCTAAACTCCACGTGTACCATAGATAGTATCGCTTTTTATCGACATAATTAAACGCGAGTAATCCCGCATAAATAAAACAAAAATGTGTCCTTAGTAATATAGTAAAAGTTAAAATAATAGGTACGATGACCCCTATCCAGCTTAGAACACTCGAAGCTTATAACCTTGTAGACAATTCCAGTTTCGACTCTCCCGGTCCATCATCAGTTCTTTGGGGACTAATGAACGTGATTGGTCCCTATATTACTTTGACTCTCGTAGATATAAACATGAGCAAATACTTCTTCTTAGTTTACTCTTGGCAGAGTGGTCGTGGTATATGGACAGGGTTGCGTCCTGTCGTCTCCACTGATTCCCAGGGCTGCTGCACGTCGCGTGATGTCTCTCCACTTGTGCCGATTTTCCGAATTGCGAGCACACTGTACTGCGGCGGATAGCGTTAGTCTTTTTAATAGGTTAATCCAGCGATTCGGAGACCGACCACGATATCTTCTACCTTCTATGAGCAAATACTAATCACAGGCATTTCATTCGTTCTTTCGTTCATCTCTAATATTTATCTCATTTAGAAACTAAAAAGTTAATTTCATAATTCAAGAATGCGTGGGTGTTGATTCTAGTTCGCTCTAGGTCACAGCTGCAGGTCAGCCGGATGATTTCTATTAAGCCATAATCCTAACACTTTTACCGTGAGAACAATTATTGATATTATACCATTTACAGCACCCGGTGTGGTAACCGTCTAGTATTAAACTCGAGTGCAACGATTATAGTCTGCGTTTAATTCATGTCTTGGTTTGCGGCTACAATTATATTTTTTGCAATAGCTATGTTATTGGCTGTTATTACTCTGGGTAAAGGTTATTTTTATTGCTTTCTGTACACGATACAAATCATCTGGCAATTACTTGTTTTTAGAGTGAGCTGTAAGCATGATCGATCGTTTAATTTAATCAACGTTTTTTGAAATACTTCGTAATAGTGTAAATTATTGTAAAATAAAATCTATTTTTAGTTGTTACGGGTTATTTTAAAATTTACTCATACAGGATTTGAGACCATGTAGCGAACGTTACTCTGGCCACTGAGTTATTAAGCTTTTTTCTTCTTTATAGTTTTAATGGCATCGCACATCGTGTATTTGCTCGTGTCTTTTTTTATATTGTTTGACCATCCATCCGCATAATGGAAAACGATGTTCCACCTGAAGCAAACTATGGTATAGGTACTGCTAGTGAAATTACAGGGCTGTTGAAATTAACTATCAAAGGTCTCATAGTAATAAGTGCTAAAGCAAAAAAAGCGATGCCCTGGACTTTGTTTTACTACTCAAAGTTCTATGTATCGCTGTAATTGTTGTTTTGGTTATGTTCATGCTTTATATATATCAGGAGAGCATCTCGTTTGTTCACACTTTGACATTTAAAAAATATAGGCAATCACAACGGTAAAGTGTAAATTATTTTAAAATAAACAAGATGAATATTCTAATATTATATACGTTAAAATCATAGTAAGAAGAAGCTAGTTATGGTTAAGTTCAAGTCGTGCTGCATTAAAAGTCTACATTTTTTTCACTACTCTTTGAAACATATGATTGTATCTTTATTGACTACATGATTTTGTAGCGATGATAGCCTAGTGGTTAGCGCGGTCGGTTCACACACCGAAGGCCTTGGGTTCAAACCCCAACAACGCTTGAGCTGCCGGTAAAGGAAAACATCGTGAGGAAACCATAGCGTGGTACTAGCTTAGCTTTTTAGTACTCGGCTGGTTAGCTACTACCTTCAAGTTGAAAACTTATTGCCAAGCACCTAACAATGTGTTCCGGCAGCTTCACTGGAGAGCTAGTTCCATTTCAGGTTAGGTGTGTTTACCATCTTCGACCACACCATCACTTAACATCAGGTGAGATGTAGACAGATAGCCTGTCAAACATTTAAAATAAAAATTATTCTTTTATTTTGGTGTTGGCACCTCAAAACACCTACTTAATTACAAGATTTATATACAGCTCTAGAACCTTTTCTGTAATAATAAGAATTAACTTATCATCATCAATATTGATATTTAAGATGATCTCAGTCTATAATAGGAATGCCTAGACCACGACTTATACACCCATCAAACGTACATTGATCCTCACTACATGTGTGCATGTACAATTTACAAATAATTTTATTGTATTTTCATAGACTTTATGGTGGGTCTGCAAATCGCCACGGCCAAATTAAAATGGTCAGTTATCACCAACAAAAAAACCAGACTGCAATACATAAAATACAACGATTACCTTTAATTACAATAATTGTCGATGGGTAAAGATGTATTGCCGAATTGCGAACATAGACACCGATAAAAAAAGTCAGTATTAACATGCAAATCAGAGGGAATAAACAAAAAATCTCAGATAGCAAGTGCTACACGCATAGGTAGATTTCGCTATGAAATTTAAAAAAAATATATTCGGGAACATAAAATATACTCTCTAATATTTCGGGAGTAAGTAATGCCGCAGTAGGAAACTTAACAAAGTAGATCTTTTTAACCTATTTATTAAAATTACTCATTTCTTGACACATTTCACTTGATGTTAAGTGATGGTGTGGTCGAAGTAAGCACACCTAGTCTGGAATTGAACTGGCTCTCGAGTGAGGCTGTCGGAATGCACAGATATGTGGTTGGCATCAGATTTTCAACTTAAAGGTGGTAGCTATCCAACCAAGAACTAAAAAGTACCCTACTACCATGCTATGTTTCCCTCACGATGTTTTCCTTCACCGGTAATACAAATTAATTGTTGAGCCCACGCCCTTCGGCCTGTTAACTAACCGCGCTAACCACATAGCTATCATCGCTACAATTTGTGGAAATATACACAACGGCGGTGAATGAATCTTTGCCTAATGACATAATCTTTATCATTAATAAGTTAAACTTAACAAAAAATTATAAATACTGAATCTTTCCATAATATATATTCACAAATAATGATTCCCAGTATCTGAATTGCTTTTTGACACGCACACAAAGCATTCTGACCCGAAACAGAGAGCTCCGAACTCGGAAACTAGATTCCGAAAGCACTACCACTGTGTCATAGGTAACTGACCTCAAGAAAAAAAAAAAAACAACAAAAAATACTACAATCAATTTGTATTTTATGTAAAATTAATGAGACGTTGGAACGAAATAGCTACTCTCAATGGTAAAAGACAACGCACGTCCACGACCATTGCAGCAATACACAAAACTAACAAAGTCAAGGGCAACGCTGCATTGACGCTCATTATTTTAAGGCATTCGATGGTTAGTCACAACAACCATGTAATTTCGCTAGTACTACTCTCTTCACACCGGAACACAGTAAAGCTTGGTGGAAGAATAACTACCAAAAAGTGTCGATAGAGTGACATTGTAAAAGTTACAGCACATACAAGAAATCAACCAAAAAAAATACGTAATAAAAATCTGTATTACGTTAACGAATACATGTTAATAACGAGCGGTACCCGTATGTTGGAATAATAAAATTTAACAATTACCTGCGCGGCTGTTAAATTTTACAATACGAGGATATGTGGCGCTTTGTTATCTCGTCTCTAATGCCAAGCTGGAGCGTTAGATTGAAGTTTTAGCACCTGTGGAGATAAATCTTTTATTCAATTAGTCGGCAACTAACAGGGGTTAAGCGTAGAAGTTTATTTTTAAAAAATATCTCGAATTTAAAAGATTTTATAGTTGATAAAGTTATTGCAAAATTATGTTAAATAGCTATTTAGAAATGAATCGTTATTCGTTTTTAAATTGCACTATTTTTCAAATTTTATAGAAGTTAGATAAACAAAGGATAAGGTAAATAATTAACTGATTCATAAAAAAACTAGTAAGATTCTGTAAGACACAGAAGGTTAGATAGGCCGGACATATGAAAAGAATGGATGATACTAGGGCTGTCAAAACCATCTTTAAGTGGGATTGCAACAAAAAAGGCCCAGGAAGCGGTGGAAAGACTGAGTAGAAGATGATCTCAAGTATATAGACCAGAAAACAACCTGTAGAAGGGTGACCAGACACAGAATGAAATGGAAGAAAATTGTAGAGGATGCTAAGACCCATAAAGGGTTGTTGTGCTGTAAAAAGAAGAAGATGGGTAAATAGTGTTGTGTTCCGATCTGAAGAATACTGCAGCTAGCATAATCACAGGACTATTGAGATCAATCATCAAATGTCTCAAACTAATGAGCGTTAAAGCAGCAATGCTTTGGACTTTGTTTTGTTACTCAAAAGTATTAATTACCGCTGCAATGGACAAGCATTGTCTCTTAGCATTAGGAGCATAGCATTATATAGAGCATAGCATTGTTAGCATTATCCTAATTTGAAAGCACTAAACTTAAGTTACTTTAGTTTGTACAAAAGGCCAGATCTAAATTAAACCTGCAGTACTTAGGCATGACTTGATAGTTACGTTTGTATCACAATTAAAACAGGAACTTCTTCCACGGTAGCGTTCCACCGGCCAACCATCCGAAATCTGACTCTATCGTACAGATTCAATGCAAGCTTGGTATAATTACTTGCTTGCCCAGTATCGGTCTTATATAAATCCTTTATAAATAGATTCAACTATTACCTACTAATAGTACCTATAATTTATTCGTAGTCTATGAACTAGGTATATATACCTACCTAAAAATCGACGATGCAAGTGGCACGGTGATTTGTAGCTGTGATAATTCAGTGGTTAGAGCGGTCGGTTCACGCGTCAAAGGACATGGATTCAAACAATAAGCATGAGGTGCCGGTGAAAGAAAACGTGAAGAAATCACAGCATGTTGTAGGGTACTTACTAGCACTTAACTGCCTAGCTACCACTCTAACCCTTTGTTTCTTAATGAACTACAATTTGGGCGTTTTTGAGGCTAGAGTGAATAGATTTCTTCTAGATCAACGTGCTCCACCCTCGGCCGCACCATCGCTTTCCATAAGGCAGGTTGGTGGCCAAACGTAGATCATCATCATCAACCTAGCATAGTCCACTGCTGGACATAGGTCTCACCCAGGAAACGCCACTCAGCCTGATCTTTGGTTTTTCGCTTCCAGCCACTGTCAGCTATCTTACGTATATCGTCACTCCATTTAGTCTCAGGGCGTCCTACACTACGTTTGCCGATACACGGTCTCCACACTAACGTCAAACAAGAACGTAGATCTATATAAAAAAAAACTAACGCCAATCTAAAATCATAATAGTTAGGGATAGCACAGAGGTCCCAGAGTCACAAGCACAATGGTTAAAAATCGCCACTTTACCCCCGGGCACAGTACCTGCGATACTCCAAATTATTTCATTTCCACCTTCATTAATCATACTTTTTATATGTTTTTTTTTTCATTCATTTTTTGTGCTAAAGTCAGGTACGAGACCCTGTATTGCGAGTAATGCGCGCTCCACTCGGTTTTTTCTGTTTTGTTCCCGAGATGTGATTTGTGCTTTATATTTGAATAGAAGTGGTTAAAAAAATAAATTGGGTTGTACGCTATACGCAATTTCGGTTCAATTCCTTTGTTTGCTGCGCTCTGTAATTTTGTGAGCGGTTTCTGATTTTCCTACGCTTTCTGGGATAAAAAGTATCTATTAAACGCCTTCCAAAGTCGATCATCATCATGTGTGTTCATCCTCCTTCTTTCGGCGAAGTAGGGAATCGGACTCGAGGCATCCCTCTTTTCCGAGGCTGGGCTCTGGTGGTCACTGCCCCCAGGGGATGTATGAAAAGTGCGATCTACGACGCCCGGCCACCCGGGCGGAGCTTAGCACTCTCTGGAACTCGGTGGTGAGGGTCGCATTTCTCTACGCCATCTATTATCTCGTCTTCCTCTTCCGGGCCAGCCAGGAGGAGGTCTCGAGGGAGGGCACGCCAGGTATCCAAAGTCGATGATCACCATAAGAGATTGACATTACTCCATTGATTAGAGTTTCTATCAAAAACAAAGAAATTAAAAAAATACTATATTGTTTATGACTTTATATTCGCTAGAAGGCGCCATATTGAATTTAATACGACGTGGCTTAGCATAGAACAAGCGAACGATCAAAACGCTTTGATATCTCATTTAATTGATTGATTCAGGCGTTACTTTGCGGAAGTTCATTTTGAGTGTTCTTGGTATATATAGTTTTCAAGTTAGTTAAATTTAAATCCTCGTTGCTGTTGTACTGAAACGACTGTTAAGCGGAAATAAACTAAATATATACCTTGATACCTCATTTGTCAAATTATGATAAGTAGTTCAGAAGTTATGAATGAATAGATGAACACACATGCATACATACAGGTCAAAATCATGACACTCCTTTTTGCTTCCCCGTAGTCGAGTAGGTACGCGCGCTTCCGACCGGTTTTCATGGAAATCATTGGGGTAGGCCTATGTCCAACTTTGGACCTCCTACGCCTGAGATGATGATGATGAGGATAGGACGGTTAAATATAAAAACCGTATTGCTGCGTTGTATCTTATTGTAAGCGTTTGGTTCCTCGTTCCCGCTTTATTTGACACACAAATCTTTCGACAAACCATTTATTTAAAGAGACCTTCGACCAGTTAAGTAGACCCTGATCATCTCGTCGCTTACGGCGGCCACCAACGACATCACATTGTCTATATTTTTTCGAGAGTCGTGTGCACAATATTGGGTTACAATCTCGCCTTCAAATCATCTGTGACAAGACCCCTCTTATTAGAATTAATATTAACAAACGAATTTGCCCCATAAACCTATTACGTTTAAAGGATAATTTCGCACCATACAATGTAACACGAAGTTACTATTGCATACAATGAGTATCTTTTTACTCGACCACTTTACGAAACATTTGTGGTAGTTATGTATAATTTCGAATGTGATCTTTATAGCGTTTATAATAAAGCAGTTTATGTTTATTCGTTAACGTTTGTTGCTGCATTATTGTTTGGTAAAATGGGAGTCACAGGTAAAGTTTTTTTCGGTCGCATATTTACGGATATCACACTGTGTTGTTACGTGTGTGCTATTATTTTTATTTCATAATATTATACTGGCAGGTAGATATTATATTAGTGGACCGAGGTGCTATCATTTTTGAGTTTCGTGCCAAGTGTGTTATGAAATATCTTGTAATCTCAGAAAATGTATGTAGATATATTTGGTTATATTACTATGGAAACTGACGTAGTTTTTATACGCTTTTGTTTTACTTATGCGGGATTACTGAGGTATAAGTAAAACAAAAATATATTTGGTGGTAAATTTTCTTCGTAGAAGATCGTCTAGCAAGGACCCACCGCAGTAGATAAATAGATAAAAACTCTTTCCACATCAGAAATAGAAAAAATTATAGAACGTAAAATAATCTTATGTGCTAGTGCTACATGTGGCAGCCTTATCGCTAAATGTGATCTTTTCCAGGCATTCAAGATTGGAAACACAGTGCCAGGTATTCTACCGCTAATCAGTACTGTGTATAGGATATTGTAGCTAGCGAAATTACAGGGCTAACCTTGGAATATCTCAAAGTAATGAGCGCTATAGCAACGAGGCTCTGGACTTTGTTTTGCTACTCAAAGCTCTGTGTATCGCTACAAAAATAAAGGACATGCGTTATATCTTGCCACCGAGACAGAGTATTGTCCGACTCTTTACTTTTACATTGTATGTCACACTAGCTGTTATCCGCGACTTCGTCCGCGTGGAATTTGACAAAAAGTATGTTCAGTTTGCAGAACCAGTTGTCGTCAAGTTATAAGTATAATAGTCATTACTATTGTGTATTGTGACACTTGACGACATCTAGTAGTGGGTAGTGGTAGTGACCTTGGACATTTTTGGTAATTCCCCAGAATTCTTTTCTAGTGTAAAAATAAATATCGTAGGACATTGCACACAGCGTCATTTGACCCCAAACTAAGCCAAGCTTGTACTATGGAAGTCAGATAACTGATAGAATACTTAAATACTTTTTTTTTGTAAATACATACTTATAATTATAATACATTCAGAACACCCAAACACAGAACAAATATTATGTTTTTATTTTAGAAAATATTCGTTCTGGGTGGGAATCGAACCAACGCCCTGAAGCTCTTGTACCAATAACCCTTAGCCCTTCTAGCCTATTGGCTCATTGTTACTTAGGGCTTAAGTAACAATGCGTGAAAAGTATCCTATATGTTAATCCAGGTCATAAACTATATATGTGCCAAATTTCATCCAAATGTGTTAAGCCGTTTTTGCGTGATTGAGTAATAAATATCCAAACATTAAAACATAAAAACTTTCACATTTACAATATTAGTAGAATAACAGGATTTTCGTAACCATAGACTCTAACCATTGTTAAATTCTAATAATTATGTCTTTTATTAATTTATTGATACATCTGTATTATTTATCATACAAAATTATCATTTTGATAATTTTATTTGCCTTAGGAAATATTGATCCGATAACATGAATAAAATAATTTTGCAAATTAATAATATACGGCTAAACGGAAAAACGTGATTATTTACATATTAAAGTTATATACGGTGACAGTTTCGATTCCATTAACTTGGTTTTAGTAACACTATAAAAATACTTATTAAATGAATACAACGAGTTGTTTGAGATTTATTTTTATTCGATTTAGTCTGGGCTATGAATTTGCATAGCTTTCTAAGTTTGCATAACGTTCTTATTTAGTCATACTTTTTAAGAACAGCGGAATATTCCTTAAATGCGTCATTCACAAACCTCAGTTAAATTTAATTAACGAGTCTATTTTACTTTCTCGTTCATTCTGAATTTTAGTTTCTGTAGTTAATGTAAAACTAGAAGAAACGGCGTTCATTAATGAATATTGGTTTATAGTAGGTACAACTAGCGCCCCGCCCCGGCTTCGCACGGGTGCAATGTAGATACTAATGTAGTGCATATGTATGTATTATACATACAAACCTTCCTCTTGAATCACTCTGTGTATTGATGGAAAACGCATTAATATCCGTTGCGTAGTTTAAAAGATCTAAGCGTACAGACGGCGGGAAGCGACTTTGTTTTATACTAATTATTATGTATTAATTTTTTAATTTCTTTTTTAATTTATTTCATGTAAATTAAACCGTATTCGAAAAACATTATCACAATATTTATTTTATACACTCAGACCTGTCACGATACAATGAAAATGTCAAATTAAAACACACACACTGAAATACGTTGAAAGGACAATAAGTACTTACATGTTAATAAAAACAAGCAGTCGCGCTCTGCACGCTCTCGCCCAAACGTTTCCATAAGGCTAGCAGCGTTTCCTCGTTGAATGACCAGCAAAATTTGCTGGGTCAAATAACCTCACTTGAGAGCTAGTTCCATTCCAGCACAGACGTTTTATAGGTCTGTGCATCTCAGGCAAAGTGTGTTTACGATTTTCGACCACATCGTCACTTAACACCAGGTGAGCTGTGGTCAAACACCTAGCATGTTAACAATATAAAAACGACAGAAGGAACGTTTGGAGTTCCAGATAACTGTTTTTTCTGGAAAAGATAAATTACGAAATATTTGACGTATATAATATTTTTAATTTTTTTTAGATGTTAAGTTATGGTAAGTGACAGTGTGGTCGAAAATGGTAAACTCATCTAGCCAGGATTGGAACTGACTCTCAAGCGAGATTGTCGGATCACACCATTAGGTGCTCGACAGAAGATTTTCAACTTGATGGTGGTAGCTAACAAGCCAAGTACTAGAGAGTACCTACCTTACCACGATGCTATGGTTTCCTCACGATGTTTTCCTTCACCGGCAACTTAAAGTCATTGTTGGGGTTTGAACTTTTGGCGTTGAACTAAATACTTCACAATTCACCTCAATAAAAAAAAAAAACACTCATCAGTCCGAAATACGAGTTTATCTCGGTAAATATAAGTTACCTACCATTAGTTTTGAATAATTCAAGTGTCGCGGTTCGTTGGTCTCTTTATGTATAGTATATTTAGTAGCCTTTTCAGTCGCATCGTCGAAAGTTCAAGAGTTCATTACACTTTTTTTTAAATAATTTTGCTACATTTCAATTAAATACTTTGAAACGATATTTTTATGATTCATTAACATTTTTATTATAGTAGGTGACATACCAAATTTCTTGTAAAGCAAGTACCGTACAATGTGATAACTACACTAAAGTTAGACCTGTGTATCCAAATCAGCCCTGTTTTTATTAACCGTCCCACAGCTGGGCGTGGGCCTCTTCTCGTTGTGAGAAGGCTAAGGCCATAGTCCACCATTGGACAAGTATGGGTTGGCAGACTTCACATACCTTCAGGATTTTTTTAAGACCTCTTGGTCATGTAGGTTTTCTCACGATGATTTCCTTCACCGTTTGAAGTTATCGACAATACGCACATAGCTTAGAAAAGACATAAGTACGTGTCGTGGGATTCGAACTCAAGACCTCTCGATTAGAAGCTAGACGGTCTCCCAATATTGTTGTTATTCACTGAGCACTCAGCTAAACAGTGAAATGCGTTGCCTGATTGGGTGCTCTGGACCTAAATCTGAGTTTCTTCAAGTTCTCAGATCGATATCTTCAAAGCAAACGTGTTCCATCTTAGGCCGCATCTTCACTTATCATCAGATAAAATGACGGTCAAACGCATGCCTATTTACAAAAAAAAAAACAAACAGCGGCAGCTATGTTAATGTGCTTATTTTTGTTTAGCGTAAGCGGGATAGCTCACGTTTAATTATGTCGTATTACGACTATAGTATTGTTAGATTTTTAGTGCTTATTTGGTTAAGCCTAATTTCACTGTCTATGAAACTTATTGGAAAAATTATATATAATCATATACATAAAAACATCTATAGAATGTTATACAAAAAATATGAAAAATGTAGTAATTTAATACACAAAAATTACTTTAATTATACTAACACAATTGAAACGCTCCAATTAATTAGGATAAATTTAAAGCAGGAGTGCCCTACATATTTACTTTAAATTTGTACTATTTTGTAATTGGTACGGTATTATTCAATACGATACGATATGATTATAAAGTTCGTCGGTTGATAATCAAATATATATTTCATATAAAATTATATTAATCAAAATATCTGAATGAATGGGCCAGCGGCTTGAGTTGATTTATAAATCAACCTATTTGAATAATCTGTTCAAATTGTAGATTTCTCCATTCACCTAAAAGCCTCTAAAGAATTAATTAATAACAAAACATTTATCAAGACTCGTTAAGAATACAGTTTTCGCATAAGTTCGTCTTTTTCCTGTCTTTTATTTGAGGAAACAATCATCAATCATCTGTTAATTCTCACATATAGTTTGAAAAATTATCTTGGCGCCATGCTAGAAGAACATGTATTTGTAACCTTTAAACCAAACTAAATATAAAGTGTTAAATGTCAAAAGAATTATTCGATAGCAATATAGAATATTTTACTCTGGAAAACAAACTCTCAACGCTTTTTAGTAGATATTCTGAAAATATTATCGGTATCGCCACCCGGTGTTACCTTATAAGAGTGATATATTTACTTAGATTGTAAGCGCAATATGTTTTATGTTATCTAATCTAATACCTTTAAACGAGCATTCTTGTATATGTGTATATATGTATATATATAATCTGAATCTCGGAAACGGCTCCAACGATTTTCATGAAATTTAGTATGCAGGAGGTTTCGGGGGCGATAAATCGATTTAGCTAGGTTTCATTTTTAGAAAACGTGTTTTTATTCGAGTTTTCAGGCAATGAAAAACCAGGTACTTTTTTGATACGGAATAGGTTCGCGTTTGATCACATCCTGCCTGATGCTGCCACGATGTGGTCTAGGATGGAACACGCTTGCTTTGAAGGAACCTGTTGACCCTAATTATGTGTTTTAATGGAAATGAATTTTCAACCATACAATCATATGAAAGATTATCTTCTTTATGTTAATCGATAGAATAAATCTTGATCGATTACTTTTTAAATATTTTTTGTAAAACTCGTCATTACTTTTTTTATGGTTGGTTGGCTAGTTCTTTGATCACAGCTCACATATTAAGTGACGGTGTGGTTGAATATGGAAATCACACCTACTTATACTCATATATAATTTCAACGTAAAAAGTTTCAAGAGCTTGACTTGAAGTGTTCATAGCAATGGAATATAAAATTTGTAACAATGAAACTAACTAAATATGCCCTGTTAGCTCATTCGTTAGTGGCTTAGCTTCCTGAGCTGTAGAATGTGGGTTCGATTCACTTCCAGGACCAACATTTATGTGCACTTTAGGAAAAACAAAAAAAAAACGTTAATCCGATTGTTACCAAAATTCACAGGATCGCTCGCTGGAATAATCTGATGATTACCTGCAAATTTTATTAAAAACGGTCACGCCTTTTTTAATTTTCATTTAATAAATAATTAAGCTGGAATAAAGAAACTCTCATACTGACTACCGTGACTGTTGATTCATTGATAGTATATCTCCAAGAGCCTTAGGGCGTGGGTTCGATTCCCACTCAGGACAACCATTTTGTAGTATCATAAATATTTGTTCTGTGTCTGGGTGTTCTGTATATATTATAAGTATCTATTTACAAAAAAAAAGTATTATTTTAGCTATCTGGTTTCCATAGTACAAGCTTTGCTTAGTTTGGGGTCAGATGGCGCTGTGTGTAATGTTCTACAATATTTATTTATTTTATACATACGAGAGTCCTGAAAACATTACACTTCTTTTTTCCGTCAGTCGTGTAAAAAAGAAGGACGTCCTCCAGATCTTGCAGTCCTTCAAGACAATTTTTTTGACTTTATAATTGTGCCGTAATTTTTATACATGTTTAATTTATAACTAACAAAGTTTTTTTTTGCGATAATGGTTCAGTGGTTAGCGCGGTAGGTTCGCATGCCGAAGGGCGTGCCAACAATGAGCTTGAGCTGCCGGTAAAGGAAAACATCGTGAGCAAACCATAGCGTGGTGGTAGGGTACTTTCTAGTACTTGGATGGCTAGCTACCACCCTCAAGTTGAAAATCTGCCGCCGAGGATCTAGCGGTGTGTTCCGGCAGCCTCACTTGAGAGCCAGTTCGATTCCAGGCTAGGTGTGCTTTACCATCTGCGATCACACCGTCACTTAACATCAGGTGAACTGTGGTCAAACACCTAGCATGTCAAACATAAAAAAAAAAAAAGTTCCCCATGTACCAAATATCATAACACCCTAATAAAAGGCGGTGCCCCGGTTCGGACCGCAGTCATTAATATGCGATCGTTGGCCGTTAATATAATTCGCGAAAACTCGAAAAACAAAAACACGATTTTATTCACAGTACATAACATTTCGCTCTACGAAAACAAATCTACGAACTGTACGAAAATGGAGCTTAATGTTACATTACAGGGTTGAAATTTGTTCGCTTATCGTCTGGTACAGTGACCCGTGAATTCAAATGCGACAAACTCACGATTACAATTACATTAAGTTTATTTTTTGCGACAAAAAGGTTTTGATTGCGAGGGTGGTTGAGGTGCTTACGCTCCACTTTATCTTTCTATCACCTCTATTTTTTTGATTCACAAGCACTTTTTTTAATGTACAATAACGAGACTAACGCTCTCCTGATGGTAAGAGATAACGCCTGTCCATGACCATTGCAGCGATACACAAAACTTTGTGCAGTAAAATAAAGTTCAGGGCATCACTGCTTTGGGCCTCATTACTTTGAGACTTTCGATGATTAGTCCCAACAGCCATGTAATTGCACTAGCTGCAGTACCCTTTAAACCGGAACATAACACACACACTACTGCTTCGCGGCAGAATATCTGGTACCGCGGTGGTAGACGACCTCCTGCCGAAGAGATCTACCACCAAGTGAAGACGGTGTTCGGACATTCGGTGATAAGTGATGACAAACAAACTTAATGTTCACCATAAATGTACTTTGTTATGAGCAAGCTTAATTAAAAAATACGAATGCCCACTAACAAATAAATTTAAAAAATATATAGCCAGTGTCACTCGGAATGATGTAAGGATTCTAACGATACCTCATACATCCAAATCTGATCTAGCATTTAAAAGTTATTGTTGAATAAAAAATCTCTCTCTTTGTCTTTTCCAAGCTATGTGCGTATTGCTACGTTTCACTTCAAACGGATGACGGAAAATACTTATTGTAAATACATACAGAACACCCAGAGGTAGAACACACATATATGTTCGTCACACAAATGCTGAGTAGGAATCGAACCCACGCCCTTCAGCTTTCGAAGCAAAACTATATAAATCAGTCTTTTTAAAACACATGATAAACAATTTCATAACAATTAAACCTCAGTTTTTTTTCTGTTTTAATAGTGCAATATATTTTTTCGAGAATGATTTGCTTTCATTTATTTTACGATACTAGTTATGTGCCATAAAATCAGTTTTCTTTTTAATAAACCAATACTCGTAGCGGCTGTTCTCGTTTTACGAAGTAGGCATCATAAAGTTGTGTATCTTCTGCATCAACATCTTAATGAAGTGTTAAGTCGTTAATTAAAGTTTTTTTGCTTATTTTCTCCAAATATTTAAAGTGTTATTAAGCCTATCGAATCGGGCAACGTGTTCTAATATCCAAATTATTTAAATCACTGTGTAAATAATACAGAAAAGAAGTCGTAATATAAAAAAGTAGACGGTGTTTAAGCCACTGTGATTGTTTGGGTAAATAATGTAAAAAAGAAGACAGTATTTACATCACTGTGACTGTTTGAGTAAGTTTTTTTTTTTTTAAAAGTCGGTATATAAGTCACTGTGATTGTTTGGATAAATAATATATAAAAGAAGACAGTATTTAAATCACTGTGATTTTCTGAGTAAATAATGTTAATAAGAGTTAGGTATTTAAATACTGCGATTGTCTGAGTAAATAATGTTAAAAAGAAGTAGGTATTTTAAATCACTGTGATTGTTTGAGTATTTTTACATAATGTAAAAAAAGAGTATTTAAATTATTGTGATTGTTTGTGTAAGTAATATCTAAAATAATTCGGTATTTAAATCATTGTGATTGTTTGATTATGTAAAATAAAAAAGAAGACGGTTTTTAAATCACTGTGATTGTTTGAGATAATAAATAGTAGTCGGTATTTAAATCACAGTAGTTGGTTGACTTCTCTTCTGTATTATTTACTCAAACAACCACAGTGATTTAAATAATAACTTTTTTATTTTATCAACATTTGCATATGGTTAGCATTTCACTGCACATTTGTACTTTATTTATGCTTCTATTTACTTAAGAACGTTATATTAAATATCTTTTATAACATTATTTATAGTTACGTTTTGAGAAAATGTATGCACATGTTTAACTGCAGACAATTTGCGACAAGATTTTTCATTTGACCGATAAATTAATACCTAACAAAAATTTAGGACTCATTTATCTTTTTTTTTTGAAGCAACAAGGTGGGCATGATCGCTTCGCTTGTTAACGTCACTCTCACTAAAGAGCTAACTCGCAATATTTTAGCGCTACGTACAATTTTTAATTTCAATAATCAGTATCATATGCGGCAATATTCGCCGGCGGCAATCGACTAATTAGCAGTCTAAAGACGTCTGTGCAAAGCGGTCAATTAATCTGTGTAATTGTTCTGTAGATGACTATGTCATTCATGACGTTTTTTATGATCGAAAAATTAATTTTCACTAAGTCAATTTCACAGTTGTTGTTTTGTGTAGTAGGTACTACACAAGGTGTATAGGTACATTGGTCTGTGGTTGAGGTGGACGATCTCGAAGTGTTAGGATCACGTCGTCTAATGATTTTTTTTCCATTCGATAGCTAGTTTCCATTCCATGCTAGGCGTAAGGCGTAGGCTAGGCAAATCGCGAAAGCTTATTTTATATGTATATTGCGACTGCCACCTTATTTCTAACACACCACTTATTAATTCTAAATTAAAACTAAATGCGATGCTTTTTGAATATGCAATTTAAAAAAAGCATTTAAATTTAAATTTAAAAATAAAAAATCAGCTTATTACATGCAGAATAAGTCTAAAAAAAGTACAAAATTAAATTAATCTGTGAGTTATCTACTTGGGCCATGATCAAATTTAATATAGTCTTGAACATTGATAGAGAGTCTCCGACAATATCAAGATTAGTTGCGCTGAACAATTTTGTTGAAATAGTTTCGAAAGGCGGTTTTCTCGCTGAAAGTTATCTCTATCAGACAAGCCTTAGATGAGGAAGTACCGCTGGTAGCACGGTAAGCGGAGCGAGGGTGTCGCTGTCAATGTAGATTCGCTTCACTCGCGTAATAAATAAATCACGCTCGCTCGCTTTGTGTCGTTCGCGTTCGCCGTGAGAACGATGAGCACTTGCTCCTCGCACACCACAGATAGAACAACAGTCAGTGAGCGCAGTGCGCGTCTGCACGTGTGGAGCATGTGGACACTGCAAGCTTTTTGCGACACTTTTTCTATGTAACCTTTGTGTAAGAAAGGTCAGATGGCGATTTGCCGTTCCGGGTGACTTGTCGGCTTACAGCCGGGGTAGCATTTTTTTAGGGTGTACGCGAATGTGACATTCGACATTCTATTTGAAGCGTAGGTAAACATTTGATAGGAAATTTATACGTATTTGTTTATTGAAGAACTTCTCTAGCCGTGTCATCGACATGTTAATGTTTCAAGTTTTCCATTCTGTCGGGAACTCCAAATGTGCTCATTTTTTTTTAAATTCAAAATTGCGTTTGTTCTTTATCTACCTGATGCGGTGTAGAATGATCCAAGCAACTTTTTTTAATAGGCTTGCTTTTGACCTCCTTCTCGCCTGATAAACTTTAAGGGAGTCTTCAAATCAAGAGTAAACAGGTTGCTTCTAGGCAAGCATGATCCATCCCAGACCACATCGTTGCTCAACATCATCAGGATGTGGTATATAAATGTAATACGTATAATAAAGTGTAAGAGTTTGTTTATTTGATCGCGCTGATCTCTGGAACTACTAGTCAAATTTGAAAAAATGTTTTTGCATTTGATACTTCATTTATGTGTATAGTATAGTGGCTGATTTATAGGCTATTTAACATCACGATACGATCCTAAGAAGCCGATGGTGGAGGACTCCATCACCTATCCATGCATCATCGAAGACGTCTACGCCTTCGCTTTAAAACAAAAAATAAAATTATTTCACCGTATGCGTGGGGAACATCTACAGAGTAGGTGTAAAAGATAAATAACTACTTACGTAATATTCAAAATTTAAATTCAAATTATTTATTGGCATTAAAACGTTACTCAATTACATTTATGTCACAGAAATCATACATTAATTAATGAGAAAACAGAATAACATGTCAAGTTCAAAATAAAAATGTTAAACTTAAATACAATGTCAAATAGAAATGAAATGTCAGGTTTAAATATAATGTCTTTAAATATTAAATGCATTGTCAAATACAAATATAATGTCAAAAACTAGATATAATTTC
The DNA here is from genome assembly GCA_950106695.1 of Biston stratarius. NCBI lineage: Eukaryota > Metazoa > Arthropoda > Insecta > Lepidoptera > Geometridae > Biston > Biston stratarius. Next base: position 9,397,230 of record OX467115.1, on the reverse strand, counting down.
AAATTCAAAATATTCTAATAAGTACAATATGTCATAGGTCAGTAAGAACATCGTCAATATGTAAATCAGAATTTAATGTATCAAAATGCATTAGTTCAGATTGGATAGATTTTTTTAAATTTACAGACAATAAAAATAAAACTGCGACAGATTCATAAATCTTTTTAAATTTATGTTTGTTTCCATTACATCTGTATTATTAATTCACAGAATTAGACTAATGTAATGTAACAATTATTCGTCAAAGTGATTTAGAAACTGTCAGATGTACTACAGCGTTGTTTCCTAAGGGGCGTAATCTAGATATTTTATCAATAGTGAGGTTAGAGTGAATAGGTATTCTAAAAGCGTGTTTCGCCTTCGATCATAGCAATGCTTACCAACAGGCAATTCTGTGTTCAAATGCGGACTTATGCGCGTTATAAAAAGCGTAGGTACCCGGAGTGGTATTTACTTAGGACGGGACGCCAATATTCCCCGTATTTGTCCCAATTATATCCCGGCCTACGCGATAATGTACGAAGAAACTTCAAGTGTCATTGACGAAAATAGCGGGTATGTGCTACTTTATGCAGGTAGAGGATAACAGTCTGATAACACGCTCCGATGGCCGCTCCAAGATATAAAATATGCAACTTTACCATTATGTAAACTGCACTCGTAGTTTAGAACTGACGAGAAAAAAACACTCGCGCACCTGCTTATTGATATATATATTTAACGGTTTCTTGTTATAATTATAGTTGATGAAATATATATTTAACATATAAAATAATCATCATTTGTAGCGATGATAGCTCAGTGGTTAGCGCGGTCGGTTCGCATGCCGAAGAGCGTGGGTTCAAACCCCAACAATGAGCTTGAGCTGCCGGTGAAGAAAAACATCGTGGGGAAACCATAGCGTGGTTGTAGGGTACTTTCTAGTACTCGGCTGGCTAGCTACCACACTCAAGTTGAAAATCTGCCGCCAAGCATTAAGCCAACGGTGTGTTTCGGCAGCCTCACTTGAGAGCCAGTTCTAATCCAGGCTAGGTGTGCTTTACCATATTCGACCACACCGTCACTCAATATCAAGTGAGTTGTGGTCAAACACGTAGCCTGTCAGCGATAAAAAAAAATGTATGTATAATTTTATGTAATCATTTGTGTGCGAGCTATATTGCAATTGGCCGTTGCGCAATTGTCTCAGAAATTTGTTAGTATGATGATAGCGGGACGGAACTTAAGCAAGTACTATTTCAGTTCTGGATAGTAGTTGAAATTCAAATTCAAAAATTATTTTATTTGACATAAACGGTACAACACAGCAACAACAACAAACACTATATACGTATAATATTATATCGATATGTCCCGGATCCCACACTAGGGTGACCTGTGTCGTGGGCTCCAGTCTCTTCCTTATAATTGGTCATGAGGTCAAGAACAAAAATTTTTTTGAGCATATTATATTACATTTATTTATTTATTTGCTTACAAGAAGTGACAAGCATTTACAATTGACTCTCCTTCCATCGCGGCGACCTATACAGATGACTTGAATAAATCACAAAAATAAAGTATATAAAAGTTAAGGTATTGTGGAGTTATATCTTGAGTGTATTTCCGTATTTTTTTTATTGCTGACAGTCTAGGTTTTTGACCACAGCTCATCTGATGTTAAGTGACGGTGTGGTCGAAGATGGTAAAGCACGCCTAGCCTGGAATAGAACTGGCTCTCAAGTGAGGCTGCCGGAACACACCTTAGATGCTTGACGACAGATTTTCAACTTGAGGGTGGTAGCTAGCCAGCCGAGTACTAGAAAGTGCCCTACCACCCCGCTATGGTTTCCTCACGATGTTTTCCTTCACCGGCAGCTCAAGCTCATTGTTGGGGTTTGAACCCACGCCCTTCGGCATGCGAACCGACCGTGCTACAGAGTGCTACAAACAATAAGCAAATAATACGCATAATAAGTCGTTTTGGTTACAACTATGAGTCCAAATCGCGAAAGTTGACAAAAAAACAAACGATGTTTGGGAAAAGGCACTTCTATTACTATCCTACTTATTTACCAGTATGCATACAGAGAAGCTCTCATGGTGAAGTGTGCCACTGTGCACTGACCCAGTTCGCACAAAGGGGCTGCGCTCATGTCCCCGCGCCTCGACCTTGTGCTGCTATTTCTACCCTGTGTGGCTGCACGAGGGTCTACTTATATTTCATGATTAATTTCTTTATTATTATATCATTTGATTGTTTCTATTTAGCTTACTAAGTGTTTCCTTTTGTCGTTAGAGGGCACTTCTCAACGTTACAGCAATTTTCGTATATGTTCATAGCTTCACTTGATAGCCAGTTCCAGTCCAAGCTAGTTGTGTTCACCTTCTTCGACCACACCGTCACTTAACATCAGGTGAGCTGTGGTCAAGCAATTATCATCATCATCATCATCTCAGCCGTAGGACGTCCACTGCTGAACATAGGCCTCCCCCATGGACTTTCATAAAGACCGGTTGGAAGCGGCTCGCATCCAGCGCGTTCATGCGGTCTTTGTTAGTTCATCTGTCCACCATGTGAGTCTTACGCTGCGCTTGCCGGTCCGTGGTCTCCACTCTAGAACTTTGCAGCCCTATCGGCTGTCAGGTCTGCGTGATATGTGCCCTGCCCACTGCCGCTTCAACTTACTAATCCGCTGAGCTATGTCGGTATGACGTTTAACAATTAGCCTGTCGATCAAAAAAATTATTGCTAAGTTCATTTGGCGCATGAAGATAAAAAAAAACTCGTATTTATAAATTACAGGGCTATTGAGACTAAAGAAAAGCAGCGATGTTCTAAATTTTGTTTTGTCAATGTTCTGTGTATTGCTACAATGGTCATAGACATGTCTTCACCAGGAGAGTGACAGATTCATTTCATTTTTTTTTCATATAAAATTACTCAAACTACATTGTCTTACAATTTTGTTTCACAGATTGTTAAGTAAATAAAAATTCATCAATATTTTTTTTTTAATTTCCCCACAATGTAATATGTATATACATAAGACGTAGAAGAAGTTTCCAGAGGCGTCCAGTGACCCTCCAGCAGTGTAAAGGTTAACGGCCGCGGTATTGAATCGCAAATCACATCACGCCGGATAAAGCACCCCGATCAGAATTGCAAACCAACATCAAAATCACAATACCGGTAGTGGCTGACCGTGACTTTGCTTACCAACTTTTGGAAGGCCGAGTTGACCATTTTTATCCCTTAAGGAAATAACTTGCGGGGACAACAGTATAAGCCTGAACAAGACGGCATATTCGACGCTTTCATTTCTTTACTTACTTGAAAATATGTTTCAAGAATTGATTGCAAAGTTTCGCGTTTCTACTTAGTTTCTATACGTAATAGATAGTGCATTGTATGTAGCGATGTCAACTCAGTGGTGAGCGCGGCTGGTTGGTACAAGGGCGTGGGTTCAAACCCCAACAATAGGCTTGAGGGAAACATCGTGTGGAAACCATAGCATGGTGGTAGGGTATTTTCTAGTACCCACAAGTTGAAAATCTACCGGTGTGTTCCGGCTTCACTTGAGAGCCAGTTCGGTTCCAGACTAGGTGTGCATTACCATCTTCGACCACTCCGTCACTTATCATCAGGTGAGATGTGGTCAAACACTAAGATTGTCTTAAAAAAAAAAAAAGTTTTTTTTTTAAATATTATGATTGTTTGATCGCCAATTGGCCTGACACTAGCGATATCAAGCCACCCAGATTCTACTGAAAAATATAAAGTAGCGCACAATGAAAATGGAATCTATTGTTTTTTGAGCCATGATATAATAACTCTTTACCAAACTACAGACAGTACATCAAAACTTGCTGATATTGAAAAATTCAAAACTATATCCGCGGCTGTCGTCAATGTGCAAACCAAATGTTCTTGCTCATTATTCCTATTTCTCAGTACCAGCACAGTGATTGATTTCAGAATCTCAAATAGGCTGTAAAGGAGCGTATGCTAAAATGGCACACTCGTATCGGTCATCAACATCACAGTTATACCAGCTTGACCCCTTGAATATTTTTACACTAATATTTATTAAGTCATCGACAACAATTTATTTGAGCTTTCTTATTCTTATAGTGTTTTTTCTCTTTCTTCTTGGCATCGCACTCTGTGCATTCTGCAAGTTTCAATGTTTCTGTATTTTGTGTGCAGTCTTCAGTTTTCAGCTTCTTTATCTTTATAGTTAAAGTCCAGTCTCGGTCAAGTCCAGTCCGTGCCAGTCAAATTCAGTCATGCTTTAATAAAGCGACTTTACTATAAGCTTTGATGAAGTTTTGCAATCAAACGAAAAAAAGTCATGTTTCTCCACATTATATCACTTTTCCACACTTGTAAAAACAGTTATTTTATCATAACTAGTAAGCGCCTGAACGGATTTGGATATATGGGATATCATTAGAATCCTTACATCATTGCAAGTAATACATTTGTACACTATAAAAAAAATGTATGGATATTCGTGTTATTTTAATTTTTCTTAAAGCTTGTTCTACTTTAGTTCTTATTTTTTTAAACTATAATTTATTCTGTTAAAAATACTTGTCTTAAAATGTGTGACGTCACAATAAAAAATAGAGGATTTTTAACCGACTTCATATAACCTAAATTGTTAACCGTCTGCCCTTCCAATATAAAATTTATTTGCAAGCGCCGTTGACGATCATGGTTATGGCTAAATGTATTGGCAAAGACCTTTAAAGCATTCATGTTAATAGCCGATTATGTCTGAAATCAATACGATAGTTGCACATTGCGCACACAATACAACAAAACTTAAAACCTTTACAATGCCATTACTTTTCATGTCGGATTTACTTCACCGCAATAAATTTCCCGTGCTATTTTGAACTCTGAATCCTGGGATTAAGGAATTGAAGTAATCGCGTTAAATTTTACAGCATTAGGGGCCTAACCGACTGTGTAGTAACGCGTAATGCGTTTATCGTACGGTTTTTGAGATCATTCGTGCGAATTTTGTATTTAAAAAAAAAGTATTGTCACGCAATGTGTAAGACGGTAAAAAAGTTGCTTTCTTAAAGATTTTAAAATAAGTCATACAAATCTTTTACTATAATTACTGCCCTGTTGCCTTATATGGCAGTGTATCAGCTTTAAGAACTGTAAGGTAGTGTGGTTCGATTCCCATTCAGAACATAAACTTGTGTTACAAGCATAACTGTTTGTTCTGTGTCTGGGTGTGCTATATGTATTTACAAAATAAAAGGTATACAAGTATTAATAATAATAATAATATAACTCTTTGTTGTTCACACTAATTACAAACAATTATAACTAAAAATATAAACTTAACACTAGAGGAACAATTGGCGGCCTTATCGCTAAAATCGATCTCTTCCAGGCGACCTTAGTATGGAGAGGATTTTACTAAGTTAAGGACGGGGTGTGTTGCCAAGAGAATAAAAATAAAAAACTTTTATGCCTATTCTTTCAGTTTTTGCAGTCTAAGATGAAGCACACCTAGAAAAAAACCTATTTACTCTGGATTTGAAGACACCAAAATTGTACTTCGCAGGAAAAAATAGACGCCGGCCGGAATACCAAGAAGTTCTCATAGCACCAAGAAGCTTTGCTTAGTCTGGGGCTAGATGGCGCTCTGTAAAATGTCCTAGGTTAGTTATTTAATCATGTATTATAAGTGACAGGTGACTACTGATTAATTATTATTAAAAAGACTAATAAAAATATTGATGATTCGACTTGAACATAAAATGTAAAAGACCAAAAATAGTCGTGAAAAAAAAACTTATTCGATAACATTCAGGCAGAACAAATTTCTCATCAACATCTCTTGAAATGAGCTAAATGTAGTGAGTTTACTTGGTGGTAGATTTCCTTAGCAGGCGGTCGTCTAGGTAGGTACCACCGCAGTACCAGATATTCTGCCGCTAAGCAGTAGTGTGTAAACATTACTGTGTTCCGGTTTGAAGGGTACTGCAGCTAGCGAAATTACAGGGCTGTTGTACAGACACTCGCACTCGAAAGTCTCAAAGTAATGAGCGCCAAAGCGATGCCCTGGACTTTGTTTTACTATTCAAAGTTCTGTGTATCGCTGCAATGGTCATTGATAGGCGTTATATCTTACCACCAGGAGAGCGTCTCGTTCGTCTCATTACAGTTACATTAAAAAAAGAGTTAATTTTAATTTTTCAAATGAAATTTAAACTGAAATAGGCTACGTTTTTAGTTAATAATGCCTAAGCAACTAATCTTCTATTTCCATTACGCCAGATACAGTCAACAAAGCTTGTATAGACTAGAGGCAGTGCCTCGCCCGCGCTAGTGCTCCGGTTAGTGCCTATTCGCAGTGCACCGGATCAAAGAAGCCTTTTCATCTAGATGCATTCCTTTTATGTCGTAATCCGTTTGGATTCAATAGAGTGGCCTTTAGTTAACTCAGTATCTCTCTTTGATCGTGCAGACTGGCTGTGCTCCTACAAGTGTAATTGTTGACGATGGTTGATTAAGCTGTCTAAGAATTATTATCTAGCAATGCAAGTGTGGTTCGTTGAACAGATAGAACACGAGATGTAGTCCAGTGCTATCATCGCCACAAGAACGAAATATAATGATTTGTAACTTTGGTGTTATCAATAAAATGTTTGTTTTTTAGAGTTCCGTACCTCAAAAGAGAAAAACCCTTTTTCTCAGGAACGCGTGGAGGTATCAAGCCGAAATTCATATCAAATACTCAAGTCTATTGTCCCTTGAAGCTGTGAAAAAATCAAACTACTAAGCCAACGCAATCAAAAGATACAGCCGCTTATGTTGCAAATTATCGTCACTCGCAAGGGAATCAAAACCTACAGCAGGGTACTTCCCGTGAACTCAGAATCTTGAAATTTGGTACGAAGCAACGTCTTATAGCAAAAATAAAGGAAAAATTGCGAAAAGCATAAATTACCATAAGAAAATACCATAACTTTTACTTATATGTATACCTACAGGTTTGTACGGAACCCTCGGTGCGCGAGTCCGATTTGCACTTGGCCGGTTTTTTAATGAATAGAGTGGAATGTACTGCCAGAGTGGGTGTTCCGATAGTTACAATCTGGGTGTCTTCGACTCGAGAAGGAAGCGTGCTCCATCTTAGACCGCATCATTACTTAGTATCAGTTGAGATGGCGGGTAAACGCAAGCCCATTTATTATAGAAAAATACAAGTCTTCTAATTTTTTTTACTAAGACTTTTTTATTGACTATTCAAAAAAAAACCCATTTTGTCTTATTTATTTAAAATCGTATCGAAAGATACTACACTACAAAACACAAATTTGGTAACATAAGTTACAAGGTAACTTTTTTGAGTTCCATTCCATGTTAGGTGTGAATTACCATGTTCGACCACACCGTCATTTAACATAAGGTAAGCTGTCTAGCTTGTCAACTATTTTTGACAACTTAAATGCGGATACGCATCATAATACAAGTACCATGCCACGGTAAGTATCCGTACCATAATACAAGTGTAAGAAAACTAATACGTTAGTCCTTTCTTGAATCCCGATGATGGCTCAGTGGTAAGCGCGGTAGGTTCGCATGCCGTAGGGCGTGGGTTCAAACCCCAACAATGAGCTTGAGCTGCCGGTGAAGGAAAACATCGTGAGGAAACCATAGCGTGGTGGTAGGGTACTTTCTAGTACTCGACAGGCTAGCTACCACCCTCAAGTTGAAAATCTGCCGCCAAGCATCTAACGGTGTGTTCCGGCAGCCTCACTTGAGAGCCAGTTCTATTCCAGGCTAGGTGTGCTTTACCATCTTCGACCACACCGTCACTTAACATCAGGTGAGCTGTGGTCAAACAACTAGCCTGTCAAATATATAAAAAAACCCGACCCAACCAAAAAAACCTTATTTTACTGTTCGGAAAAAAAAAATCTTTATAATATTTCATACTTTCTCACAGCATTAATTGAAGCAAAGTACGAATCATATATTTCTCGGGAAACGTACAACTTCAATTATAAATTGATTAAACTAACCACCATCCCCACAAATTACTAATATCAACCCTAACGTGGTAGCTATAGAATCAAAAAGGGATTGTGACGCCAGCCTACGTATGCCCGTATACTGCGTAAATGTTAAGGAGGAAAATTGGGAGCAAAAGCTCAGACACGAACTCCTGAATGGATTTAGTATAACCTGTTTAGATGCAATAAGAATGCAGGTTGTACCGCGACCCACTGGCCGAATGAATCACGATCGCCTGGCAAATAAGAACTAAAAGGGGTAAGAGAGATCGTGATGTGACTTGTGGGGTTCCGTAGTACAACACATAGCATTTTTTGCAATATGAATAAATACACAAACTATTTGCTTAAATACGTAAGAAGACGTCTCTGAAAATATAATTTTTTATGGTTGACAAGCTGGGTGTTGACAACCACAGCACACCTGATGTTAAGTGACGGTGTGGTCGAAGATAGTAAAGTACAACTACCCTGGAATGGAACTGGCTCAAGTGCTCCGGAACACACCATTAGATGCTTGTCGGCAGATTTTCAAGGTGATAGTGGCGATGGTTTCCTGACGATGTTCTCCTTCACCGGCAGCTCAAGCTCATTGTTGGAATTTGACGACCTACGACCTTACCGCGCTAACCGCTGAGCTATTTGAAAATTTCATAAATAAATATATATGTATATTTTTTTTAATTATAAATAGCCGTTCGGTTTTTCAACGAAAATTTGCATTTGCATTCATGTTTCCCGATAACTACAATCTGGGTGCTTTCAAGTTGCGCATGAATTGGTTTCTTCTAGGTAAGCGTGCTCTATAGTAGACCGCATATTTACTTAAAATTGGACGAGACAGCGGTTAAACGCGGTCTTTTTATTTATTTATAAAAATAAAATTAAGTAAATCCAAAATAGCAAGTACATTAGTACATTAGTATGAAAACTAACCACTGGTCTGAATAGGTTCCATAACTAATAATTTGGATGCATTAAAGGTTTTTAAATACAATTTTCATATTGAAGCGATATAAGAATCATTTACCTTCAAAGTTAATAAAAGTTCTTGCAAGGATAAATCTATTTGGATTTCGACGTATCTTAATTAACATTGGTATCTAGATAGAAAAGTAAGAATCCAGTTTATTCTACTTAAAGATTTTTAAACGATGAAGTACATATTTATTTTTCGGACTTGAACCCTAAATCTAAATATAATGAGGTAATTTGATTTAGTGATATTTAAAATGCATATTATTAAATAATCAATTCCTAATAAGTGAATGGTATTTTATTTAAATCGTGGATGAACAAATAATATAATATCTTTATTTATTTCTCGTCTGTCACACTAATTCTTTAAATTATTAGCTTATTCTGAATTTTAATAAAAATCTTTACATACGTAATCAAAAACAGGAACTAACCAGATAAATAAAGTACCAGATATTTTGCCGCTGAGCAGTAGTGTGTAAATATATCTGTGTTTCAGTTTGAAGAGTACTACAGCTAGCAAAATTACAGAGCTGTTGAGACTAACCATCAAATGTCTCGAAGTAATTAGCGCCAAAGCAACGATGCCCTGGAATTGGTTTTGTTCAAAGTTCTGTGTACCGCTACAATTTATAGTCATGGACATGCATCTCGATAATGCCTTTATTTTTACAGTAAAAATAACTTTTCATGAAACATTTTGAAAATCATATTAACGTTTTCAGATGAAAAGAATTCTATTATTTCCTGCCCGTTTTCTGCGGTATGTTAACGTAATTTATTCTAAACTTCATTTTTTTATCATATACGAGTAAATCTAATCTCTCTAATTTGAAGTCTTCGTAAAATCATAGCACATTAATAGCTACTAACATCAAATCAAATCCAAAATTGAAGGCATTCAAAATGCACCCAATGAGCGGATACTTGTGTTCCATTCTCGTGTAATAGGGTATTAAGTTTCAAGTAGTGGTATTTGAGTTTAACTACAAATAAAAGGTTAGAATTAATGCAGGTCGGTTTCTTTACCCTTTTCAATCACTATTGCCCATAATCGCGCTTGGTTTAGTTTATATTTAAGGACGTGGTTGTATTGCACGCGGGTAGCGAATACGATTCTCCATGAAACGATCACTCGAACAAGATTAATGAATATTTGACCTGTAGGAAAAAGAGATTCAACTGAAATAGTTATTCATTAAGAAAGAAAGAAAGAAAACATTTATTTTTAAATACACTACAACCACAACACACTACATATAAATAATAAAAAGATGACAATAATAATAATAACAAAGTTGTCGCTGTGCGAGAAAAAAGATTAGTTTCAGCATTAGTGCTGCCAATTTCTCAGCAGCGCTGGTTTTCAGAACTAACCTTATGGGACGCACGAGACTGAATAAAATAGGATACATACGCGATTATATAATAAAGAAATAATAAATATACATATTAGAAGTTTTCTTTACTTATGCGGGATTACTTACGTTTAATTATATCGGTTACTCAGACTATAGTTTGTGTTTGTGTTTTTGACTAACATTTTGAATTGCCACCGGATGTGGCAAAGACTATAGTCAGATATCCGATATAATTAAATATGAGTAATCCCTCATAAGTAAAACAAAAATGTGTCAACACTACGACAGCTTTCATAGTACGTTTCCTTTAGGTAAAGGTTGTTTTTAATGTAAAAAAAATGAGACGAGACGCAAATGGTAAGGGATAACGCATGTCAATAACCAGTTTTATGTAAATCTGCAATCAGCTGCATAGAACTTATAATAACAAAACAAAAACCAGAACATCACTGCTTTGGTGTTCATTACTTTGAACTTTCGATGGGTAGTCTCCGACGTAAAATTATAATTTTTTTCAAATATCTAGTAAATATATTAGGACGCAAGCGCTTGAAGACTGCGTGCTTAACCTTCGACGACGTCGTTGCTTATCAAAAAGCTAGTTAATAGTCAAACGCAGACTTAAACGCGTTAATAAAAGCATCACTTAAAACATTTATTTAAAAGACCCAATGCTTTAAAACTTAGATCACACGTGACTGTGAGCTCGATATATTAAAACAAAAGCTACTTAGTCTGCAAGTTAGTAGATTGCGTCACAAAGTATGTATTCGATCTGAGAATGGATCCCGCTAACCTCTGGCACTGCGGGCACACGCTAGACGTCCGCCATATGTAAATGTACCGACTGATCCTTCCGAGAACACGCCATCCTGACTCCCTAATTATTTTTAATTGCCGCAAGCAGACAGTACGGCCTTCGACAATTTAACTTTTAATTTTTTTCGCGTCTAGTCTTTGAATCACATCGATTACTGTATAAATGAGTCATGATATGATGCGGCCGACAAAGCACGCGATGTTTGTACGAAATACTCGTGTATTTTTTACCTGTTTAGTGTTCTTAGAATAATGGAGGGACCGTAAATCAGTAATGGCGCCCTATCATTTGAGTTCGCATAAATTTTGAAATTAGAAGGCGGTAGTTAGATATTGCGGGTAGTTGAATGAGAATGCAACGCTGCGGGGGGTTTAGTAGCAGTTACCGTTTCAAGGGTCACTTTTGTTTTCGCTTTGATTTTGTTGGCTTTTGTTTTTTGTTAACTTTAAAGGTGTAATTGTGTGTTTAACTCCTATAAAACCGCTTGGGTCGACAATTTTATATGATTTGAAAGTTTTGCAACACCGGCCGATCAAACCTGGATGAGATTAAAATAGGACAAACTTTAGACTATTTCGGAATGTCAAAAACAATGAAGCATTTTTTGATAAAAATAAATAAATATCGTAGGACATTGCACACAGCGCCATCTATAACACTACGCAAAGCTTACTATACTATACAAACCAGATAACAGATATTTTTTTTTTAAATACATACTTATGATACATTCGGAACACCCCAGATACATGACAAATATTTATTGATTGTCCCATAAATATTAGACTATTTGTCCTTGGTGGAAATCGAACTTACGCCCTACAGCTCTTAAAGTAGATATACTAATGAACAGAGCAGTTTTGACACTAAACTATTTTTGCATTGTTTAAACTGGATTTAAAAGCTTAGGATATTTTTCATACACTCGTAGCCTATATGTAGAACTTTTTTGTACCTATATATTGCCAGAATTTCTTTCATTCTACAATTTGAAGAACAATAAGCAGAACTCGCTAAACGTGAAAAAAATCTTCGCTTCCGCCGAGCGACTACTAGACTTCCAAAACAAAACGATTTTAAATATCCACGCCACATGTCGCGGCACAATTCCGCCACGCTGGGTATTTATTACTTTTTTTTTTTTTTTCATTTTGTCCGTAGTTTTTGCTACCCTCTATTATTCAGAAGTGAGAGCACTTTCGTCCAGTCAATTTGCTTGCACGGGTGCGTGTTATCTGATTTATTTTTAACGAATATTTATTTTGAAGTGAAATGGGTTTTGTTTATTGCCAATTGAAAAACAATCTCTAAGTTATTTGGTTGACTTTATTTTTACTAGCATCCTAGATTCTGCCATAGACTTACATGGAAGCGCTGCCAGCCGGTGGTGACGTGTTTTTTCTTTATGTAAGTAATTATTACTTTGTCATATTTAATATTGACTTGTACTTATAAAATTATGTTAAGTAGGTAAATAACTTATTATTAATAATTGTAATATGTTATTTAATATCATAATTACTCATTTTATTTATTACTTTAATTTGATTTTATATGTTTTATAAATGTGATGTTTATTTTATTGTGACTGTTGTACATAAGAACATGTATTTCGAGATATTTGACCAAATTTTTTGTAGAGAAAGTAATACGTTGATAAATAATAATTACTATATCAAAACAAAATGTCAAAAATAATAGTATTAATAAATGATAACAAACACAATGTAAAAAAAAAACGGATTTAGTTATAAATGTTAATACAAAATTTCTAAATAATAGGTTGCTTATTTGAAGTTGTAGTAGTGTCGTGTCACAGTATTTGAGGCCATCCGTCATTATGATTTTCCACTCGCCTCCTAGATGTGTCCAAATACCTATAGTTTTAATGAAGGTATGAAAATCTTCTTCGTACTTGTGATGTGATTGTAAAAGTATTTTAAGGAGGGCTTTTAAAATTCATGGCATTCAATAAACACTTAATACGACATATAAACACAGTGGACCTCAACATAAATTCCAAATTCCATTAAAGCACACAGATTTATCTTTGAAACCCCGAAGTTAACACAAAGTGTTCTTTACACCCCCGTGTTTGCGCAAGTGTTGCACTCACACACGCAGCGAGTATGTGCACACATGCGCCCGCGCAGGTACCAAAAGTTAATTGCCTTCGTATGTTCAATGCATCAACATCTACCTGTGTCAGGGTGGGACCGGGCTCAAATGGGAATGAATTTTATATTTTTATGCTTTTACTACTCGTTAAGTACGGCGAAACAATTTAAATTGGTGATGCTAAGCTGCTTAGGACTTTTTATTACTAAATTATGATTTCCGTTTTCAAATGTTCTTTTTTCTTCACCTAGATGACTAGGGTCATGTATGTGCATTGATGCGTCGATTCTAATTGAATTTCTGTACAGACAACAATTTTCATACAAGGCCAATATAAAAAAGAAACTTCGAAAGCTATTTTTCAAGAGATTGATACCGTACAAACTATTAAAAGTTGTAATTTACAGAATATAAACGTTTCCGTTTTACTCTTTTAATGTATTAACAATGAGACGAACGAGACGCTCTCCTGATGGTATACAAATCTTTTATTGATAATACCAATGTTACAGGTAATTTTTCCATTCATATTTAAAAATATCGAAATCATAATATATTATGTTAATATAAAGAAAAAGTCAATAAACTAATATATCAAATATAAAATATGTCATGTCCATGACCGTTGCAGATATATACATACACAGCACTTTGAGTAACAAAACAAAATCCAGGGCATCGCTGCTTTGCGCTCATTACTTTTAGACTTTCGATGGTTGGCCTCGACAGCCGCACCCCCATAATTTTGTTAGCGTCAGTACCATTCAAACAGTTTTCAGTGATTCATAAATTTTTAGTGATTGATTTTTAATAACAAAACGCAATTCGTTTAAAATGTTCGTAACTTGCGTTGTTTCTTTAACCTGAAACTTTCTTTACTTGACAACACGGAATGATTTCACACATCGCGACCTATAAATACTCTTCACCATTATCCGATCTAAAGTTATCAGCCATCTTCTTCTATCTCTATAACACTAGATAGGGATAGCGCAACGTCGTTTACGTGGTTTATTAGTACAGGCACAGGTTAAATAGCAGTAAATAAGAAGCCATATCAAGTACCTGAGTTTGAGGTCCCGTCAGTAATTTTTAATTGACAAAAAAATGACCCGCCCGAATTTATACGTGGAATTTATTTTATTACGCCGTATTAGTTGCCGAGGTGTGCGTGGGTTAAAGATATTATTCTTTACAATGGCTCTAAAAAGAAATGTCCGACGCAATGTTTATAGCACCTTCTTAGCGGTTCCTACTTGGATTAGATTACGAAAGATAAGTGATGCAATCAGCACTAATATTATTTCAAAAGTGATTTAGTGGAGTTATTTTTGTAGATATCTGATTTTCTTTTACATATCTTACATTTTAAGATATAAAACCGTTACAATTTTACCTAACTTGAAGAGCTTCTTACTAAAACAAATTCATTTTATCATGACTTTGATAAAATGTTAAATGATAACAACATTATGAGTAAACGTAATGAGACAAACGAGACGCTCCCATGGTGGTAAGTTATAACGCATGCCCATGACCATCGCAGCGATACACAGAACGTTGAATAACAAAATAAAGTCCAAGTTATCGCTGTTTTATCGCTTATTATTTTGAGACTTTCGATGGTTGCAACAGCCCTGTAATCTCGCTAACTACAGAACTACACTACAAAAATTACGTAGACATTATTATTTTATTTATATAGGATTTATGTAATGTATACTATGTGACGTTAGACTAAAAACATGACTTTAGAAAAAATACTGTATAATAATTTAATTTCCTAACCCACCCTCAACGCATAGATGTAACATTTTAAAATAAGAACGCATTACCCGTCTCAAATTTAACGGTCGATCTGGCGATAGGAACAGGTAGACGCGTCCGAACAATGCCCGCGCGACGAGCGCAAAAAGCGGTAATGAGCGCACTGTCACGGCATAATGGCGTCTATTGTCTAACCCACAGCTACTTCTACTGTCAAGAAAAAACGAAATTTTTGAGACGGTTCCGTGCAAAGGTAATGGATTTTATGGAAAAAAATTGACTATTATTTTTAACGATGACGCTAAAGCAGGCTCTCATTTCAAAACTTGTAGTTGTATGTTTGTACAGATTATTTTGAATTACTGATTACCAGCTGGCAACTGATGCAGTCTTCTTCTCTTGTATTTTGGTAATGGACATTTCACTGGAACTGCGGTTGTAGTAAAAAAAAAAAACGGCCTAGTTTACAATTAACGAGAATTTGTAAAAAGTTGACAGCAACAAAAATTACTCTGTCTGCACAACTAAAAATCTCTATGTTCACTTTCAAATCAAATAAAACCAAATCAAAACGTCATTTATTCAGTTTAGACACTTATGAACGTTAAGTTACATGTTTGAATCTACCACCGGCTCGTAATTACACTTCAACTGAGAAGACTCCGGCAAGAAACTCAGCAAGGCATTTGTTTTTTGTGGGTTTTGGTAATAGGGACACCAATCCTGATAGTCTAGCACATTCTAAACTATCTTTATAGCATAAGGTTAAGCATTTGCGTGTTGGCGGAATATGGTAAAATCTCAACGATCAGAACATTATTTTCCAAAACTCATGTGTTTTTTTTTTAGAGTGTTTATGCGTATAAATAGCCATGTTTCTTATAGTTAGCAGGCTATGTGATTGACTACAGCTTACCTGATCTACCATCGTGTAAGCATCGTGTGTGTCGGTGTGTTCGAAGATGATAAGCACACCTAGCCTGCAATGGAACTGGCACTCAAGTTTGGCTGCTGGAACACGTCGTTAGGTGCTTGACGCCAGATTTTCAACGTAGGCTTGGTAGCTAGCCAGTGGAGTACTAGAATGTAGGGTACATTCTAGTACTCGACTGGACTTGAACCACTACACTGTGGTTTCCTCACGATTTATTTCATACCGGCAGCTCAAGCTCATTGTTGGGGTTTTTAGTCATAAAGTGCCGAAATACGTCCTTGAGTATGGGAAAGTGATAAATGCGGTGAACATGACTATTCGTGTTGGTTCCAAAACCCCATTGAAGTAATAAGTATCGGAACACAGCAATGTTTCACACCACAAAATATCTGGTATTGCGGTGGTACCTACCTAGACGACCTCCTGCTTAGGAAATCTACAACCAAGTAACTTACTTCACCTGATTTATCATACAGTACTTGACATTGGCAATGTTGCAAAATGCAATGCTAAAAACAAAAAAAGAAAAGGTTTTTAGAAAAACACACTTTTGGAGACGTTTATCAAATTGCGCAATAAAACTAATGTCTATCTAATAATTTGCTAAAGTTCAACGCACGTTCGCTATGGAAAGTATTCTTTCCGCGAATTAATAACAGTAATAAATAGTAGTGTCTGTTTAAAATGCTATGCAAGATACGCATACGGAGGGTTCCGTAACACAACACTCGTCAGAATCCTTACATCATCACGAGGGACCTGGCGACAATTTTTATGAAAAAAATAATTTATCAGTTGGCATTTGCGTTTTTTTTATTTTCTAAATTAAGCTTGCTTTTTGTGAGCTATGGAGAGGGCTATGGCCTGAGTTTCCCTACGAGATCGAATCAAAAATGAGAAGATCCCTTGTCGATCATATGTATGCCCACCATATGCGTCGCTGGTTTGTCTGTCTTCTATCGGATACATTTTGGAGAGTGTGCCTTAGAATTGCATAATTTCGTTCCACCTGCCCCTTTTTATTACAGGACGGCTAGGCAGACACGGACAAAGCGCCTTCCGTACATGATGGATATTCCCCACGGAATAAACGCTTCGATTCCACATTCTTAATACGTACAGCGAGGATGTGAAACTCACTGCCGGCGTCTGTTTTTCCTGCGAAGTACAACTTGGGTGTCTTTAAATCCAAAATATATAGGTTTTTTTTCTAGGTAAGCGTGCTTCATCGTAGACTGTATCCTGCTTAATATCAGGCAGGGCGTGGTCAAACGCAAACCTATTCAGAATAAAATATATATTTATATATCATTAGATAGCTAGAATAATACATTCTATGAATATTTCAATCGATTTCATACTAAGATATAAAAAACACAGCACTGTAAAAGTAAAACATATATAAAGAGAGACAGAGATAATAAAGAACGCAGAAACGGAACGTAGTGAGAACACGGAATCCTAAAAGGTATTTAAAACGGCATAATTTAACCCTGTACCACACTACAGCTGCATATTCTGTCGCCATAAATGTTACAACTATGCAAATCGAGACATGTAATCAAATACTTGAAGACGTTTAGAAAACGATATTGCTCGGAAATCTAGGATAAAATAATAAAACACACGAAACTTGAACAAGATGGTCAAAATTAGTGTGACTTACGTAAATGCACTGAATACTTTGTGCACTCGCACACGCAAGTCTTTACTGTTTTGTATTTTGTCGTTATAAGAAATATTATAGTATTCAGCCTTTAAGCTGTGAAGTCGAACTTTTGTTTATTGTGACAGAGTTGTTGTAAACTTAGATGTAGTAGGGTGGCCAGTATGCTAATAAGTCCGGTTCATCTCTGATACATTTAATTAATACCAGGTTTAGCCTAGCACCGGAAGCAAGACGGTACAGATTTATGAAATGACATAAAACGTTTAGTTGACTGTTAAGGCGAAGCTTTCGAATGATTGGACTTTGTTTTTATTATCGGTTTGTATTATTATGCTTAGTTGAAAAAAAGAAAGAAAACAATTATTTTATCACACAACACTTCAATAACAACACACTAGGATATACATAATAAGAGACGAAATGAAAAATAACAATAATAATAATAATGAAAGTTAGTAGCGAAGCAAGACGAGGCCGCGCGCGCGTTGTACTCAGCTTTGTCTCCATGAAGAAGGCCACCGGATGTTGCCGGATCTATAGTCGGAGTATCCGATATTATTAAACGTGAGTAATCCCGCTTAAGTAAAACAAATATAATGAAAGTTGTCGATGTAATGTTCAGTGTGATAAGAAAGTTAGATATCAGAATTAGTGCTGCCAATTTTTCAGAACTAACCTCTTCGGATGCACAAGTGCACAGAACACACTTTGTTAGCTGCACTTGTAACCAAGTAACAATGTAATCAAATCTTAGAAGTCAATTTTAACCTACTTTTGATTGTTGTATCGAAATAAAACTCTGAATGTGTATGTAGTTTGAATGACAATTCCATAATTTGGTATCGTAGAGATGATCTAATGATAGAACCAGGAGGCGGATAGTGAAATTCTTCATTGGCTTCTAGTAAACCTCTCGAGCTTGGGCTTACATGTTTGATTCATTTTGAGGAGTCTAACAGTCTGTTAGACTCCTCAACATCAATTGCAATCTGTTACTAACAGATTGCAATTGATGATGTTAAATGTCTGATGATAAAACTAGGAAGTAGACAGTAAAACTCTTTAGTGGCTACAAGGAAACCTCTCGAGTTTGGGGTCATAGTTGTCGTTTTGATGAATCCAATATATTACACTGGGTGTCGATAGTCTACTGATGGAACCAGAAGATAGATAGTGAAACTCTTTAGTTGCTTCTAGTGAACACCTCGAGTTTGGACTTGCATTATCCGTTTTGATGAGTCCAACAGATTGCACTTGATGTTGAGGGTCTGTTGATGAAGGAGGTGGATAGTGGAACACTTCAGTGGCTACAAGTAAATCCCTCAAGTTTTAGAGCCATAGTGTTTAGTTTAAGATATTATACTTGGTGTCGAAGCTCTGATGATAACTGCGTTTTTTGTTTTTGTTTTTCACTTGTTTCATTTTTTGTCAGTGTTCTGTTATTGCAACACTTCATCTGCCGTCACCATGTATGCCTTACTTAGCTCCATTTTAAAACTATTATTTTAGTCCATTTCTTTGACACAAAGTCGTATTTAGGTTATGTACTCTATCTCGTAAATTGAAGTCCAGCTTGTTCTATATGGTTCTTACGTAATTTTATTTTTATGCTGATGACATTGTAGTCCTTAAACGTCAATGTCGTCGAAGACTTACTTATTGAACATTTGTTAATACTTCAGGTAATTGCGTAGAATATTTAAGTATTCGTTGTCGCATTTATTTTGTTAAAAGATTATGATTTAATCAGCTGACATAGTTTATTTTATTACTATATTAATCGTAAAAAATTTAAAAACATGCATGCATAAATAGTTGATATTAATATTTTTATTAGGTACAACTTGTTTTAAAAGAATACTTTTTGGTGAACTCTTGCATTTATCGTGTATTATTGTTATTCTTGGCATAGCTATTATGCGTAATCACTATTCAAATTGTTTTTATGAAAAGATCAACAAAGTTAATTATCGGTTATCAAATTCAGAATTTTTCCTCAATTATTAAAAATAAGAAGCATTGACATTTAATGTCGTATCTTAACAGGTTAAAAACCAATTATTGCGATCAGACAAATATATAATTATGTAAAGTTATACCAATAGTGTCGATAACTGTACTTGAGATGGCGACGGGTATGCCACAAATGTAAAATTAGTTTCCAATTTAATTTGGAAAAAGTTGTGAAACTGGTTGGTTCTTTATTTGTGTTTTGGGCCTGAAATTGATTAGTTTGAACTACAACTGATAAAGTGACAGAACAAGTTTGTGTTCAAACTACCAGCCGGTATAAAAAGCTCATTTTGAATATGTTCTATTAGCGAACAAGATGATAATGGTTTCTTTTCACAGAATCACTACCATTGGCAGTGGGGTAAGCATTTGACCAGCTTTCAGAATCAATAGGCTTTTTTTACATGAAAGTAATGAAACAAACGAGATGCTCTCCTGGTCGTACGAAATAACGCATGTCGATGGCAGCGATATATAGAACTTTGAGGAGCAAAACTAAGTCAAGGGTATCGTTGCTTTGAGACTTTTGATGGTTAGTCTCAACAGCCCTGTAATTTCGCTAGCTGTAGTAGCCTTCAACCCAAAACACAGAAATGCTTACACACTACTGATTCGCAGCAAAACACAACACAATGACTTGCAATAACGATGATCTCATAATCAATTGATTGTTAATCCAATCCAATGAGCCAACTTTGTTATAATTATAAGTAGGTGTTAGTTTTTTTAATGTAAAAATAATAAGACGAAGAAAACTGTCTCCTGAAGGTAGGTAATATATAACGCCAATTCATGCCTACCCTTGCAGCGGTACCCAGAACTTGCAGTAACACAACAAAGTTCGAATTACGCGCGCGCGCGAGTTCTTGTTTTGCTTCAGAATCTACCGCTCGAGCGTTGTACTCTGAGTTGAGTCCTTGAAGAAGGCCACCGAATGTGGCCGAAAATATAGCCGATTTAAATTAATATGAGTAATTTTAGTATAAGTTTTATAAAGTGTATCAAAACTGCGTCAGTTTCCACAACAATATACTATATAAACTGAGCTAATAAAACCTTATTGAGTTTCTATAATAAAACAGTTGTCGGCAACAAATCAAATCTTTTAGTAAAATACATGTACAATACAGGTATTTTGTTTATAAATCTTAAAGTGTATTCAGTCTGAGAGCAGACGTGCAAATCTATCTATTCTATATCTTTAAACGAGCAATTCTTGTATATATATATATATATATATATATATTCTGAATCTCGGAAACGGCTCCAACGATTTTCATGAAATTTTGTATCCAGGGGGTTTCGGGGGCGAAAAATCGATCTAGCTAGGTTTCATTTTTAGAAAACGTCGTTTTATCCGTGTTTTTAGCCGAGCAATGCTCTGTCAACCAGGTACTGTTTTATTAACTTATTATAAAAGTATGTATTGCTATTGGTAGCATTTATTAAATATATTATTGTTATTGTTTAAATTTATAAAACAAAAACAACATCATCGATAACTAGTCGGCAAAGCGACATTGTTTCATGTTCGACGTTTCAAAAACTCGAACGAAACAATGATTTGAGTCCACGTTCATTGTGCGGACTGCTAGACAGTGGAATGCGCCGCCTAAGTGGGTTGGATATAATATGGGTGTCTTCAAGTCTAGAGTGAATCGGTATCTTCTAAGCAAGCGTGCTCCATCTTAGACCGCATCATCACTTAACATCAGGTGATATGGTGGTCAAAGGTAAGCCTACTTCTTATTAAAAAGAAATGTGTCTTACATCTAGATGGCGTATACTTAAACATGACTTCATTATTGGATTAATACCAAATAAATATCTCAAAATGAATAAAAAGTTAACAAATTTCCAAATTCTTTACAAAGCGCCAATCTCAGTTTAATCCATTACCGCAAACATTTATTGAGTAAATTATCCAAACAGGGACATTTTGATTGCGATGACATCGGCACTTGTACGAACGTTATAGTCTTTTTATGTTAATATCAACATTTCAACTCTTAGATACGATATAAATTATAACAAGTAGGTGCGCGGGCGCAAATTTACTATTATCTCGAGGTATTTTTATCTGCTAACGGAGCTTAGATGTATAATCTCGGTTATATTTAAAAAAATATCGTTAAAATATATTACGTGCTTTACAATACTGTGATTTAAGATATTTTAAATTAAAAAAGTCATAGATGTCTCTGTGTTAGAATTTCTACGATGTAACCACTACATTTTAAATATTTTTAATGACTGCCGTAAAAAGGAGTGTAATATTTTCAGGGTCATGAACCCAAAGAAATAATATGTGGGTTTATTGTTTCTATTATAACTATTAAATGCCTGAACAGATTTGGATTTATGGAATATCCTTTGAATCCTTACACCATCCCGAGTGATAATGGCTATAATTTTTTTACAAAAAAAAAAAAAAAAAAAACACTTATTTGTGTGCAATCATGTTTCTTATTATTTTTTAAGTAAGCTTGTTTCCTGACTGCATAAGAAAGAGGGTAATTTTTCTAGTGAGTAAACATATTATGTATTTGTTTGTTTTCTATATTAACTTCTTTAGCTTAAACGCACGACTATTAATTTTAATATGCATGCTTAAAATTCGTATTTTTTAATTATCCAGTTTCATAAACAATATCTTGCATTAGGTAATAAAACCTTTAATTATTCTTGTCTTCCACGCACATAATTAAACACAAATAAACTAAGGCCTTAAATCTCAAAAATACATCAAGGTAATAAAATTGTGTGTTCATGTAAAAAGAAGAAACAATTGTGTGTTCAAAGTCTTTATTAATTTTCTACGCAATATTATGTGGGTTCTTTTTTAATAATCTGCGATATCATGTAAGTAGATATTTTTTTCTTTGAGAGTTTTCGCAAATAACATAGCTATTTCAAACTTTCCACAAATACTTATACCTATGTAAAATGCTGTATTTTTTTATATATATTTTGGTATCCAAAACTTGACAAAGGTGTTTTCGCAATTGCCTTTGCTAGGCCCTCTGTAATTTTATTTGAGATCCCATCAAACGGATTTTATAATAATATAGTGGTATAATAATAAATGGGTACTTGTAGCGATAGAATGCGTCAAATTTAAAATTTATACCGAACAACGAATGAACCTACTTCACACGGCAAATCGCACAAACCTTTTAAATAAAGCCTCTAAATTCGGCCAGAAAAAATAATGAGTTTCTAAATTCGAAACTTTGGACGACGATAACTCGCCGCACAGCCTCATCTGTCAAAGCCGCTCAATGTTTTTAAAAGGTTTTTAAAGATCGACCGACCCGAATTGTTATTTATATTAAGACTGGCCGAATTGCCGAGACCCTTCGCACTTGCTCTTTAAAAAAATATATCGATTGAAAACGCAGCAGTGCGAGTGGCTCGATTCTTACCGCGACGTGTTAAAGAACTTTTTGGAGAATTTCGTCGCGAAGGATGTTTTAGAAGTAATGAAGGGTACGGAATGCAACGGATTGCGCGTCTTCAGTGTTAGGTACTTATTTTTTGTGAGTGTGCGAGCGAGAGGTGGGACTAAGGGCCTTTGCGAAGTGCGCTAATGGGGATTATATGGGATTGCTTGCATCGTGATGTTATTTCTTGCTTAGATCGGACTCTTTGATATTTTTTGACTTTGTTTAATGACTTCATGTGTGCCACATGTACGTAGGTATAGGAAGTTTCTTGGAAGGACATAAGCAGTAATGATATATTTTACTTCACTCGGCTTCAGTCGTATTAGGATGTGTTATAGTCACTTTCACCCGTGCGGATGTCTTGCGCGAGCCGTATAATGAGGCGAATGAAACGTCCTCCTAATGGTAAGAGATAACGTGACATGTCCATTGCAGCAATACACAGAACGTTGAGTAACAAAACACAGTTCATGGTATCACAGCTTCGACGCTCCTTACTTTGAAACTTTCGATGGTTAGCCTCAACAATCTTGTAATTTCGCTAATTGTAGTACCATTCAAACCGCTAGTAATAGTAATGTTTACATACTACTGCTTGACGGCGGAATATCCGGTACTACGATGGTACCTACTTAGCCGACATCCAGCTAAGAAGATCTACCACCAAGTGAATTTGAAAGTGATTTGAATCTTCCTGCTATCAATTTTGTACCCAGCTTTATCTCCAAGAAGAAGACCACCGGATGTGGCCGAAACTATAGTTGGAGTATCCGGTATAATTCAACGTCTCGCATAAATAAAACAAAAATTATTTAAATCTATATAGAAAATACTACCAAGAAAAGGTGGTTTACTTCACTTCAAATCTAGGATCGTGTAAAGTAACCCAAATAATTATAATTTACTAGCTGCGCCCCGTGGTTTTAGCCGCGTGGTGATGGATAATGATGATGATGAAAAGTATCCTATGTTTTATTCCAAGACCTAAAGTATCTACGTGCAAAATTTCATCCAAATCCGTTCAGCCGTTCTGGCGTGATTGGGTAACAAATATCCATCCATCCATCCAAACTTTCACATTTATAATATTAGTGGAATGAATAAAACTCAGAATATAGCTCGACCGATTTAATAATTTTTGTGCTCCTTTATAAGAGAGTCAATTTGTAAAAATAGAAAATTAGGAAAAACATAAATGAACAGCCGAAAAATTTAAATTGTAATCTTATAAGGGAATTGCCAGTTCTGATTATTTTCAATAGATGGCGTTCGTAGCGGACCTATCGTTTGACAGCTGCCTCACGCATGACTGTCATTCATTTTCGTTTCAAATCAATTTTAGGATTCCGAATCATCTAATAAATAACAAAGTTGTTTAAACTTAAATTAAAATTAATGTAGGTATATCAAAAACAAAAAAACAATAAAGTGAATTAAATTAGTCTAAACAAAATGTAACAAAATAGGTTCTTGTAAAGTTGTATATTGTTTCTCTTTCTTTTCTCATTCTTTGATTTTTTTAGTCATGAATTTTATTTGTTACCTAAAGCGTTTTAATTTTTTAGTCATCACGGTACGACTCAATTCAATTGATTGCATAATAAACAACATTACAATAGCACCAAATTTATTTTAATTTATTATATCTTAGTAAAATCCATTTTAATTTACAAATAATATCAATTTGAATTCTCGTTGGCAGCTATACTAGGTAACCCTGTGTTACAGCTGTCAAGATTCGACCTTCGGATTCTGTCCTGTTGTATTTAGAACGAAATAATAAAAGAGTATAGTGGATTGGAATATTGATTCAATATTCTAATCCCAACAAAATGATGTTTTTGGAAAGTTTAAGAATTCGCGTTAGGTTCCGGAAGCATTCCGTCACTCGGTCTGGAAGTGGGTGGAGTTCTGTGGGTCACATTGGGCACCGGACGTCCTTGACGGCTGGATATGGCTTGTTTGTAAGGCTGCGATCATTCATGTGGTTCCTCAGCGCGTCGCCAACTGTTGAAGAGCCAAGAGAAGAAAAGTAATTCTGTATTTCCACTATGAACTTACTTATTTATTTTATTTATAGACTAAAACGGCACAATGCACCAATAACAATGGTGCGAGTCGGACTCGCGCACCGAGGGTTCCGTACAAACCTGTAGGTATATAAGTAAAAGATATGTTTTTTTATGGTAATTTATGCTTTTCGCAATTTCTCCTTTATCTGTGCTATAAGACGTAGCTTCGTACCAAATTTCAAGATTCTGAGTTCACGGGAAGTACCTACCCTGTTGGTTTTGATTCCCTTGCGAGTGTCGAAAATTTGCAGCATAAATGGCTGTATCTTTTGATTGCGTTGGCTTAGAAGTTTGATTTTTTCACAGCTCCAAGGGACAGTACATCTGAGTATATATTAGTTTCAGCTTCATACCTCCACGCGTTCCTGAGAAAAAGGGTTTTGACAGACAGACGGACAATAAAGTGATCCTATAAGGGTTCAGATTTTTCCTTTTAGGTACGGAACCCTAAAAACATTGTATTAACAAAGTCAAAAGAACCATCTAAATAAAGTCAATGTCCCATTAAAAATTAAAATAAAAAGTATTTAAATAAATGTCAAAAGATTGTAAAATAAATTAATTGAATATATGATTGAATAATCATATATACAAACTCAGTGTTACGAGTGTTAATAATAAATAAAGTTGTAAAAAGTTTGTAGCGATGATGGCTCAGTGGTTAGTGCGGTAGGTTCGCATGCCGAAGGGCGTGGGTTCAAACCCCAACAATGAGCTTGAGCTGCCGGTGAAGGAAAACATCGTGAGGAAACCATAGCGTGGTGGTAGGGTACTTTCTAGTACTCGGCTGGCTAGCTACCACCCTCAAGTTAAAAATCTGCCGCCAAGCATCTAACGGTGTGTTCCGGCAGCCTTACTTGAGAGCCAGTTCCATTCCAGGCTAGGTGTGCTTTCCCACCTTCGACCACACCGTCACGTAACATCAGGTGAGCTGTGGTCAACACCTAGCCTGTCAGCCATAAAAATAAAAAAAAGTTCTTTTTTATAATCATTAAAAAAAAACAAGCCAACGTATTAGATCACAGTACACCTGTTTTTAAGAGACAGCGGTGGGTTCCTATTCCAAGGGTACTGCAGCTATCGAAATTACAGGGCTGTTGAGACTAACCATCGCAAGTCTTAAAGTAAAGAGCGCCAAAGCCCAAATGCCCTGGACTTTGTTTTGCTATTTGTTCTTCTACTTGTTCTGTATGTAAAAATATACTAATTTAAGATATACTGGTTTAATAACTGTTTGCAAGTGAACGAGCCCTAACCCCTTTGGCCGTTATACGGTGCTTTTCTGCGCAGTGTCGGCTGCAGTCTGCAACCTTGCAGGCTTTTTCCTCTTGTCTCGCTGGTCGATCGATTACTTAACATTCTGTGAACATTTATACATTTCAATGTATATACTCTTAAATAATCCGGTTGAATTGGAAAGTCTTTTATTTACACGACTGCCCAAATAAAGGAGGGTAATGTTTTCAGAGCTCATGTATGTATGTGAGTGTTTTTTTATTTCACTGTATCTTTTAGATTTGAATGTATGGTTCGTTATAATCTTTACATCCCGAGTGACACTGGCTATAATTTTTTTTGGAACTTCAATATGACGGCATTATTATTATGGCTCTATTTTCAAATGTGAATAAAAAGTAAATGTGTTTTTTTGCCATGCCAAAATATCGATGGTATTTTTTTATTTGTATACTTGTTTGTTGTATTGAAGTAATGAGACGAATGGGATTCTCCCTTGGTGGTAAGAAATAAGTCGCCGTTGTGGTGCCGGCGTAAGAATAGCACCCCACCCTCTCTACCCGTGGTTGCCGTAAGAGTCGGCAAAGGGGTGTAATTCGGAAGATGGGCAGCAGCATATTCCTTGAACAATCACACCTAACTGCGTTCGCCAACCCACCTGCCAAGCGTGGCGAGTATTGGCAAAAACCCGAAACAAGGAGGAGGCCTATGTCCAACAGTGGACGACCTATGGATGATGATGTGATGATGTGGTAAGAAATAACGCCTGTTTATGTCCAATGCAGGACATTTTTTATAATTGACAGGCTTGATACCACCACAGTACCAGGTATTCCGCAGCTAAGCAGTAGTGTAAACGTTACTGTGTTCCGTTTTGAATAATCGGTACTGCAGCTAATAGCAAAGTTACAGGGCTATTGAGACTTAGCATCGAAAGTCTCAAACTAAAGAGTGCCAAAATGATACCCTGGACTTTCTTTAGTTACTGAAAGTTATATGTATCGCTGCAATGATCATGGACATCTCTTACCATTAGAATAGCGTATAGTTTACCCATTTTTTGTATATAAAAAAAAATTACAGTATTTATGTATCATTTACCTACAAACAACATTCGGAAAAGTCCAGGTAAAGACCGTTCAGAAAGCAGTAAAAACTATTTCATATGAAATTTTTATGTCATAACATATCTTTATAAAGTAACAATAGCGTTTTTTATCGCCTGAGGGTCCTACAACACTCGGCGTTAAAGTTTTAGTCGGCTATAAACGTTTAATGGGGTAACTTTTATGTTTCCAACCTAAGGGGAGGGGTACAAATTGTTTTAACTTGTTTATGTGATATTTTTGGATGTTTTTCAGGTGTTTTAAATGTGACGTACGATTGACTTTTATTATTTTTAACCGGTTAGAAAAAAGGTGGAGGTTCTCAATTGTGTTGTATTTTTTTAAATCTTTCTTTCCTCAAAACTTCATCATTTACAAACCGGTTTGAAAGAATGTATTTTCTAAAAGGTTTCATAGAAATTTCATGAAAAGCGGTTTTATTAGTTTGATTTTTAAACCAAAATAAATACATAAATTTCGATGGACAGTTCACAGAGCGCCATCTACCGACAAACTAAAACTCCCAACTTGCTACTACATAAAAGCAACCTGAACTAGATTTTCTTTTGGAACCCTCTCCTTGTACAATTTTTTCGTATTTACAAAAACATAAAAAGATATCAAAATATCTTATAAAAATATTATAGGTAGGTACATATAATTATTATCTTCCACCGTTCCAGCAAGCCCACCGTTTATTCAATCAAACAGTTTATACAATCTTAACTAAAAACAACAAAATGTATCAAAACTGCTCTTACGATTTCATCGTACAAACAAGATAAATAATCATTGTAACGTAATTATATCATAAAATTATCGAAATCGTGCTATATCAATAGATAGATACCTGTATTTGCAAAGTTTTTTACTAAACAACAATTACTTGTGACCTTTACGTAAATAAGCTGTTATACAGTTTGGCGATTTTGAATCATTTAAAAAAAAACACAAAAATTACATGTTTGTTAACGTGGATACAGGAATTAGAAACATTTTTTTTAAGTTAAATTTCTCACTGCCACTTGCACTTTTAACAAAAAAAAAAACTAGTCATACAGATGATATAGAATTCAACTAGCACTTGGCCAGTTTCTGGTATTGATATACCTCAGTGTTCACTACAATTATATTTGTTACTTTTTTTACTTTATTTCTCTTTATACATATTTGGCAGGCTAGTTGTTTGACCGTAGCTCACCCGATGTTAAGTGACGATGTAGTCACAGATGTTAAACACACCTATCCTGGAATGGAACTGGCTCTCAAGTGAGGCTGTCGGAACACACTGTTAGGTCCTTGCCGACAGATGAAGCGAAAGATATAAAAATATGTTTCATGTACGCTTGGGTAAATACATAAATAAATATCCTAGAACATGTCACACAGCGCCATCTAGCCTAAAATAAACAAAACTTGTATTTTAAAAACCGAAAACTGCTAAAATACGTATAATTATCTTTTTTTTTTATAAATACATACATAACACCCAGACTCAGAACACGCATTTATTCTGATCACACAAATGTTTGTCCTGAGTGAGAATCGAACTCACGCCCCACTACTCTACCACATGAGCTAACAGGGATTTTAAATTATTTCGCCATTTAAAAATGTATTGGATACTTATTACGGTTCGGCAGATATGTATATGACAAAATAGGCTGTATGGACAAACAGTTGGACATGGTAATCTTAGCAATAAGGTCCCGTTGGACATCTTCAGGTAAGGAACCCTAGTAATTATTTTGTAAAGAGAGAGCCAGTATCGAAACAGAAATAAAGTAGTCAATTATATTGTTTCTGATTTGATTATATGTTATCGAAATAGGGATGGCAAAAATCGCTGTTTCACTTGCTATGGTGCACTTCACCTGCTGTTTTATAAGTTGTTGGGTTTTGTATCTTATATCAACAATATAAAGCACATTATTCTTTGTTACTCACAACAGATCAGTTGTAGAATTTGAAATGTGTAATTTTCGCGTATATCCTATGTTGTTTGCGAACAGAATCAAACAAAATTATTTGATTTGTTGTTTAATCATAACCAAAATTATTGATTAGATATTTGTACATCTGCCTACTGCTGCCAGTAACAAACTATGACTGTAAAATTATTGTAATAAATCCTATCTCGACTCACTCATAATTATTGTCTGCGTTTATTATTTATTATTTAGATTATATATTACATATTATAAAACAAAGTCGTCCGCCGCGTCTGTCTGTCTGTTTGCGATAAACTTAAAACATACTAAACGGATTATCATGTGAGTCCAACCAATAGATAGAGTGATTCATGAGGAAGGTTTAGGTATATAATCTGTCAATATTGTGTATAAATTGGTTGAAATATAATGATAATTGTCGGAAGTGTCGGAAAAAGTCAAGCCACCTGGGTGCCAGCTTTCATCGAACAAAATAGAACAAAAGCCCCCGAGTAAACTCTTGCTTGGCCGGGGCGGGTCGCTAGTTTAGTTTTTTTTTAATATTTGTCAGACTAGGTATTTGACCACAGCTTTAATCCTCTCTGCTCTAAGATTGTCTGGAAGAAATCGCTTCGAGCGATAAAGTCGCCAGTTGTTACACCTATTTTTTTTTTCCTGTTTTTAATTTTTGTTGTGGTTACAGTCCACACCAAAAATTATTGTGAATAAAGAGTTAATCAATTAATCAGCTCCCCTGATCTTACGTGACGGCGTGGTCGAAGATGGTAAACACACCTAGCCTGGAATGAACTGGCACTCAAGTGAAGCTGCCAGAAAACACCGCCAGGTGCTTGGCGACAGATTTTCAACTTGAGGGTAGTAGCTATCCAGTCGAGTACTAGAAAATATTCTACCTCCATACTATGGTTTTCTCACAATGTTCACAAGCTTATTGTTGAGGTTTGAATCCACGCCATTTGGCGTGTGAACCGTTCACACTAACCACTGAGCTATCATCGCTACCTAATTATAGCTTCCACTCTTATGATGAGACCAAAAATAACTAAGCTCAAAACATGTATTTCTAAAAAGCTTTTTTAATTATTCTGTCGTACTTGAGGTCATCGTCACGGCTCAGCTTCCTTTCCAATTTCCATGCGAACGACACGTCCCAGCTAATTAACAGAGTTGCGGTTCAATTTAATCCGCATTTATAATGCAGCACTGTTTTTCAGTAGTTTTCAGCCGTTTACAGGGGTGAGCGAAGGGCCGGAAGTAGCTTCACTTAAATGGGTCATATTGTATACCTACTATAATACAGTACCGAAGGTCGGTTGAAATTGCATAAAGCAAACTGTATGAATGATGTAGTTTTTTTAACTAAGCGCCCAATACGAGGATAAAAAAAAACATATTCTATTCATAATCTTTTGACTGATGTCTCTACAGCGTTAAAGAGTTCATGAATTTTTCTTTCTAATAATATTTAAGACTAATTAAAGTAATTTACCTACATGTAACATTTGCACGTCTGCTTGCTTGTCTTGACTTGGTAGTATGGCCAAACTGGGCCAAACTATTTTAAATTTTTATGGGACCAAATGGCAACTATTCCACATCAAACTAAAGAAGAATCACGTAAATCGGATCATAAATGTCAGAGTAATCGGTGTACATACATTAAAAAAAACATTCAAATAGAGAACCTCCTCCTATTTGAAGTCGGTTAAAAATATGCTCTTTCGACGAAATAACTTCTACCGGCGAACTGTCCATAAACCAGCTGGCCAGTAAAATGGTAATCTAATGTACTGTCAATGTTGATACGACGCGACTGGGTCACCGTTGATGGTGACAACTCGGCTCTTCCCGCCTGCCCCCGCCCCCTGCCTCCGTCCCCGCGCCCTCGTTGTTCTCGCACTTGTCATTTATGCTTTTTCCTGTTTTTCAGTTGCAATGTCACGATGGAAATAGGACAGGAAAAGTTGACTTTACTCAAAGCCAAAAATAACATTCAGTGGTATTTTCCTAACTTGTGGGTAATTTTCGTCACCATTATTAACGATTTTCTATTTATTTAGGTTAACTTAGCATTTTTTATAGTTATATATTTCTTGTACTCGTAAAAGTGTAACACATATTCTATACACCTTTAGCCTAGTAGTAGCGAGTAGATACTTTTGTTGAATCTATTAGTTAATTTGTACAAAAATTAAGCTAGAAAGTAGATTAATTGATTTCAACTTAGTTTTTCTCTCTCGCACTCGTTTCATCTCTGTTCTAGAAATCAGTCGCGTTGCTTCCAAATACAACAATAAGGATAATATAGTGCGCCCATATTAATTTGAATCCTAAAATACTTACTAGGGAAGTTAATATACTTTGCTAAAAGGTCTATATTATGTTCTTAAGGTAGCCTGGAAGAGATAGCTTTAAACGATAAGACCACCAGTAGTTGCACCATTGTTAAATCGTTTCTTTTTTAGGGTTCCGTACCTCAAAAGGAAAAAACGGAACCCTTATAAGATAACTTTGTTGTCCGTCTGCCGGTTAAGACCCCTTTTCTCAGGAACGCGTGGAGGTATCAAGCTGAAATTCATATCAAATACTCAGGTCTACTGTCCCTTGGAGCTGCGAAAAAAACAAACTTCTAAGCCAACGCAATCAAAAGATACAGGATACACTCGCAAGGGAATCAAAACCTACAGGGTACTTCCCGTGAACTCAGAATCTTGAAATTTGGTATGAAGTCTTATAGCACAGATAAAATGCGAAAAGCATAAATTACCATTTAAAAAAAAATAACTTTTACTTATATACCTACAGGTTTGTACGGAACCTTCAGTGCGCGAGTCCGACTCGCACTTGGCCTCTTTTTTTAGACGCGTTGCCTGATGGTATACATTCACCGTCGCCTATATTGTATTGAATATCTACAATACCAGGAGCACTACAACGTTGTCTACCTTATAAGATTCTATTAACACGCCTTTTGAAGAACACAATGTTGTTTCCTAGTTGCTGCTATAAATATTTTATTTGTTTTATGAACAATAAAGATTTGTCATAATTTTAATTTCAGTTGAATTTTGTATCACAAGTATAATATTTTGCTTTGATAGATTTCTTAAGACATTCAATAATTGAGTCAAAGAGGAAAAATATGAAACAATACATTCTGTACTATATGTTAATTCGCTGTTAAGGTTATTCAAATCTCTTACACTGTAAGTTAGGGCGGTCTGAATCAAACCTTTACCTGCGAGTGGTTTCCTTGGAAATCAGTCGGCATGCAATACCTTTAAAGGTCCAATTATGGCTTGAACTCTACATTTTATTGGGCGTAAAAATATTCGGAGTGGTAACACTAGAGTCCGTGTGAGTTTTGTGTTGGAAGAATTCTTGGACTTTCTGTACTTTTTTTTTCTTATTTACTAGCAGTAAGTATATTGCGTTTTCATCCGCTGTTCTACAGACGAACTGATAGATAGTGTATGTTAATCCAAATCCAAATAAAAGCTGTCTCTATTCCATCCAAATCCCCTGATCCATAATAGTGTGAAATATCTAACACGTATTCACACATTTTCGCGTTAGAGAGATATTTTTTTTATGTTGACTGGCTAGGTGTTTGACCACAGCTCACCTGATTTTAAGTGACGGTGTGGTCGAAGATGCTTAAGCACACCTAGCCTGGAATGGTACTGGTTCTCAAGTGAGGCAGCCGGAACACACCGTTAGATGCTTGGCGGCAGATTTTCAACTTGAGGGTGGTAGCTAGCCAGCCGAGTACTAGAAAGTACCCTACCACCATGCTATGGTTTTCTCACGATGTTTTCCGTCACCGGCAGCTCAAGCTCATTGTTGGGATTTAAACTCACGCCCTTCGGCATGCGAACCAACCGCGCTAACCACTGAGCTATCATCGTTACAAAAATAATTATCCTGGCCATCAAGCCTCAAAATAAGTAAAGCTTGCACTATGGAAACCAGATATCTGATAAAATACTTATATATTTAAACTAGCGGCCCGCTGCGGCTTCGCACGGGTATAAACCTCAAAACTAACAGTATTTCTCCACTATTTAATGGATGTTATTATACATATAAACCTTCCTCTTCAATCACTCTATCTATTTAAAAAAACCGCATCAAAATCCATTGCGTAGTTTTAAAGATTTAAGCATACAAAGGGATATAGGGACAGAGAAAGCGACTTTGTTTTATACTATGTAGTGATGATACATACTTATGATACATACAAAACACCCAGACACAAAAATAACATCGTCACATAAATGTTTGTCCTGGTGGGAATCGAACCCACGCCCTGCAGCACTTGAAACAGATATTCTACCAAATGAACTAACAAGTAGTGTTTAACTTTTTTTTGGTTTGTTGCTTAAGTTTTGTTTCCTTCTTTTTTTATGTTAGTTATAAAATAACTAGTCTAATAATACTTACATACTAGTTTAATTTAATTAGTGTTTGTATAATTTTATTGCGAACAAATGGGTATTTAATGTATTCACTTAGGAATATCGACGTAGCTTAATTGTCGTCATGTCTTAAACTTGCCTCGAAACTCGTTATCCGAATGAATCATAAAGGAATTTACAAGTCGCGTACCTGCTCGATTTGCATCGATTACTCATTTTATCGATCATTATTCCGTCTCAAATCTCACGCAATCATTGGGTTTTTACGTCAAACGTTGGATAGAAGCATAATTTTAGTAGATTTTCGTATTTTTGTAACAAATAAGTGTTCGATTAAAAATCGTGATCAATGTTGGTCCAAATGACCGAAATCATTCGAATATGGTTGAAACGTCTACGGATTTAACACCTGTCGCTGCAAGCATTCCCGTACTGGTAGACAGTTGAAATTTGCCAATAGATTAGATATACGATAAGAAGACTAAGTTATCGATATATTGATGGTCCTTCGAGCACTTTAAACTATAATATTTACACGACTACTCAAAAAAAGAGTGATGTTTTCAGTGTTTTTGTATGTATGTATGTGAGTTTCTTTATTAAACCATAACGTTTAAATATTTCACAGGTTTGGATGTATGGGGTATCCTTAGAATCCTCACATCATCCCGAGCGATACTGGCAATGTTTTTTGTACTCGCAGTCGTGTTTTTGCTTCATTTAATAATCATTCTTGTTTAAAAATGTTTTTAAACAAAGTATACCACAACATATTCTATAAAAAAGAGATAGTTGAAACTGTAAATCAATTCAAATCTATTTCTAATTAAAACAAACATATTATGCAAATCAGAATGGTAATATACACTCCCATTCATGACAATCGGAACTGTGTTAGGCGAGATTCTCAATCGAGTCGCGCGTTGCACCTAATTCATATTGGAGATAAATCAATGGGCGTGGACTTATTCTGTCATCGACGGCTTTAAAATATCATGCTGTCCTTGTTTACAATTGTGATTAATTAATTACGTGGACAGGGAAATCGGACTGATTAACAACCTCGTCCGTTAGGCTCGTTAGGTTATGGTAAAATAGTGAACTATATCGGGTAGATACAGTTACGAATGATGGGTAGATTTACGATGACATCGACGTGGGCGCAGTGATATATGGGTGATAACTATCTGTTTTTATACTTTCGATACTAATCTGTTATGTACATAAAACTTGAATAATATGAGAAATTTCTCATTTCTAAAGCAAACATTAAAAAGCTACCGTTCAGTAATTTAAAACAAATTTCCATCGATGTTCATGACTCATTAATTTTATTTAATTATACTTATTTTACTTGGTGTTAGATCTCCTTAGCCGGAAGATATCTAGGCAGGTATCACAGCAGTAGGTACCAGATATTTTTCCGCCAAGCAGTATTGTGTAAATATTACTGTGTTCCGGTTTAAAGGGTTTACACCCTAGAAAGAGAAAAAGTATGGGGCTGTTGAGACTAACCATCAAAAGTAATGGACGCCAATTCCCTAGACTTTGTATTACTATTCAAAGTTTTGTGTAACACTACAATGGTCATGGACAGGCGTTATCTCTTACCATCAGGAGAGCTTCTGGTTCGTCTCATTAAAGATACATAAAAAAAAAACTTTTTAAGGAAAACTTTGATTTCGAGGATCCAATATCGTAACAGTCAATAGGTATTTATAAATAAGCAAACATTAAATGCAATAGTATCGATAAACATTACGTATCGACAAATTTTCGCAATCTCTAGCAGTCTCCATAATGGTCATTTCGGTAATGGCGTGTCGGACAATGGATGCGAATGCGCGCCCGCGGGAGCGGGGGTCTGGGGTGCAGGGTGCAAGGGCGGCGCCGTGCCCTTCGCCGGGGTCACCTTGCGCAGGTACATGCGCGTGCGCCTATTGTCCGCGCAACCTGACACCAACAACACAACCTGCCATATATTTCACAAAGAAAACGTCTCTCTACGTCTATTGTTATAAAGTTAATTTTTAGTTGCGGCATTATTGATGCTATATTCTAACGAGTTCCAATTTTAAAAAACCAATTGCATTTTATAGGTGAGCGTGACAGGATAATTTAGGAAAGGAAGAGTGGTTTAGGAGTTTTTTATTTCGTTTATTGTTCGCAAGCTGCTGCGCGCATGCGATTTCAAAGTCTGGTAATGTTTTTGCTTCATTTTTTGCGATGCTTTGTTTTGCCGGTACTATGATACCTACTGTAGGTATCGAGTATTAAATGCCGATGTTTATGTATCTTTTCTGGTATAATTATGCACGTCTCTAATTTTTTTATCGATTGTTTTAGTCGATTCTCACGATTCTATGTACTTTTTGTAAAGTTGTCTCCGAAACGTGTCGAGTTTGTAATAAGATTAAAAAGTTATATTCCAAAATACTAGGAACTGACCGGGTGACTCGACCTGAATGAAATTTTCCTCATGGACTTTCGTTTGACTTTTTTCAGCTTGAGAAATGTTCTGTCGGCATAAAGGGAGCATGATTCATACAATTACAAGTAAACTGAACTGTAATTGGATGTAGCTCACGTCGCACTCATTTTGAAACTTAACAGAATTACACACACATTCTGTTCTTTAATCAACGTTGATATGTTTTATAGGGTTCACTAATGTTTCATCAAAACACTTTTGACAAAATGTTACTTCACAATCATCCTGTTGCACAGATGTTTTGTTTTACAAACAATCGCTATACAAATATTTTCTTGGCAAACACTTCAATTATGAACCGTATGAAATGTTATTTTGTTTATTATACGTTTTTAATCTCGTATGTAGTAAGGTTTCGGGCAAAAAGGGTAATTCGGAAAGGAAGCGAAGTGGACTTGCCGTCTTAGCCTTCTCGCCTAATCTTTCAGAGTCGGATCTGATACAGAGCATTAATGTGCCATGCTTTGTTTTTCTACAAAGATTGTTTTCCATATTTTGCGTTAGCCTCGTCTAATCTTTGTGCAGTCTATTGAATGAATCGTTTGTCAAATAATACTCCATAAAATGTTAATTTATCAAGTTATTTTTGTAATGCATGAATCATTTGTTAAATTTGTGTTTGTATAATTATAATTCGATGAGTCATATTGCGAAATTGTGTTTGTCAAGGGAAAATTTCTAAATGGACGCCCGGCCGTTTTATAGACCCTAAAATTACTTACTAGAATTCTGTTGTTGTTGATTTCGTTGGCTGAATTTAGAAAAAAGACAAAACGGTTTTCACTCCAAGTTCCAGGTTATTTATTACCTACGGGTTTATTAATGATGCAAAAATATGTTAAATAAAAAAAAAAAACACGTATAGATTATTTTTTTAGTTCATTGGGACTATTCTATTGACCGTTAACACCATAGAAAAGTTACAAGAAAAGCAATATACGCATTTATATTTATAAGTATATTCTTTCAAATAAAATAAGCGTTTACTAAATCAGTTCATAAATGGCAGACTTCTGAAGTAACAAACATAAAAAAATATTTGTAATAATAAAGAATTGAAAACTTCATCCTTTTTTGAAGTCGGTTAAAAATAGAGACAATCTAGAATAGTATCAAGTCATGCCTGGCAAGTTGACGCCTTGGTAACACTACCTTAACACATTTAGTGCTCAACACTCGGATCCGAGTGGGGAGGGGGCATAGTAGCGGTGCCGTCCACTCGGATACGAGCGAGCGGCCCGTGTATTTTGTAGTCGTCAGTAAGCCGCCGGCGTTTGAGGCGAGTTTATGTTAGTTTGCGCGGCCACTCTGACAACATATTCAACTTACGAAAACGCGTATTGGTTTCATTCTAACAGTGGTTTATTGTGACTTGTACACACGATCGTATCAAAGCTATTTTTGCACTAAAATGGAAAGTAAAGCTGGACCGTCTGAAAGTAAATCTACGAGTAGTTCTAGAAAAAAGCGTCGGCATAGTGATGAGTATGAGTCTGACTATAGTGATGAGGATGTGTATTCTCAAAGAGCTGATGAAGACTCTTCAAGTTCAGAGGTCTCGTCTAGTTGCGGCAGTGATGATAGTATCTTTGATACTAGACTGAAGCAGAAGACGACCAGCCGTGTACCACCAGCTCAACCTTCAAGGTCATCTGCCCTAAAGACGACAAGCCCTATACCACCAGCTCAACCTTCAAGGTATGACTAACTAATGACTATGTATCTGATAAGAACGCTTGACATTAAATTAATTTAACTCAATAATAACAGTAAATTGTACTTAATTTCATTTCATTTTATTTCAAGATCACCTGCCTCAAAGACGGCCAGCCGTGTACCACCAGCTCAACCTTCAAGTTCATCTGCATCAAAACGTGGTTTATGTGAGTCAGATGGAAGGCCTATCATTCAATGTAAGCGATTAAGACCTACATTTAGGGATGGCCCCACGCGTAATAATTCTGCTCAATCGTGGAAGTTACCAGATCCAAATAGTTCCTCAGCATCGAAACCAGCGCCTCGACAACTGGAATTTGATGGAGACGGTAGCTTTGAATTCAATTATGAAATTGACTGCCGTCCTACATCGCCGAATATCGTTCAGGACTATGGAGATTTTTTCCCGGATATACCAGATAGCTGTCTATTAAACCCTACCTGTTCAACACCTAGCGTATCTCTTCTGAGATCCGATGCGATCACCCCCAACCTTTCGCCAGAACGTAATGACGCCTCTCCATCAATACTGGTTGTTCGGAGATCTGGAAGTAGTACTCCGGACTTACCAGATAATTATTATCTATCACCCAATAACTCACCCTCTGGTCAAGGAGCCACTACCACCTGGAGCAGTGATCCAAGCTCCATGAAAAACATAGAATTTACTAAGGAACAGGAACTCTTAGTGCCGCCTCCAACTGATCCTTACGAAGCATTCCGATTATTGATTGATGACGAGTTGTTAGATCTTATAGTTCGCGAGACCAACGCGAACGCAATAAGAGTCGGTAATGCACAAAACGTCAAACAAAACTCCAGAATAAAATCTTGGAAAGATTTAACAAAGGAAGAACTGTTGACATTTTTAGGACTCCTTCTTCACACAGGAACAATTCGATTAAACCGTTTAAGTGATTATTGGAAACGACACTATTTGTTTAATATTCCATGCTTCGGACAATTCATGGCACGAAATCGATTTCTACTGATTTTACGGTGCCTACACTTTACGTCTGAATCCAGTGAAGAAGACCGTCTCAATAAAATCCGACCATTTATGGATCATTTTAACAATAAAATGAAAACTGTTTATTGTCCAGGTAAAGAGCTATCATTGGATGAGTCCATGGTATTGTGGCGCGGTCGGTTGCTGTTCCGACAATACATAAAAAATAAACGTCATAAATATGGCATTAAACTCTTTGTTTTAGCAGAACCAGATGGTACGGTTTTAAAATTTCAAGTTTACGCCGGTGCTAATGATGAGACATCAGGGCAAGGACATAGTAGTAAGATTGTGTTCAAACTACTAGAAGAGAGACTGGACTGTGGCCATCATGTATATATGGATAATTACTACAATTCTTATGGCCTGGCTGTGAAATTGCTAGGTCGACAGACGTACTGCACAGGAACGTTAAGAAAAAACAGAAAAGATAATCCCGTCGAAATTGGCTCTGTTTCACTGGAAAAAGGAGAAAACAAATCCTTGTTCTTAAACGGCGTTCATGTCGGAAAATGGAGGGATAAGCGATACGTTCTGTATATTTCTACAGAACATGGTAGTGAGATGATGGAGACTACTTCCAAAAGGGGATCTGAAGTAATGAAACCAATGGCAATCGTCCATTACAATAATTTTATGTCGGGCGTTGATCTTCAAGATCAGATGTTGGCATACTATCCAGTCCAAAGGAAGACGCTGCGTTGGTACAAGAAGCTGTTTGTGCATATGCTGCAAATGAGCCTCACTAATGCATTGCACTTGTACAATAAATTTTCGGCGAATGATAAATTAAATCTATATGATTTCCGTATGAAGATACTGGAAAAGCTTTTACCTGATCCTAATAACGTCAATCGACGCAATGTTTTGAAAGTGAAACACGAACTCACTAAAATAGAAAAGACCCGGACGAGACTTAAGACAGTAGGAAGTGTCACGAAAGAAACCATCGAAGTGGCCCGAAAAGAATGCAAAGGTTGCAAAGCACAAAAAAAAGGGTGCAAACAATTTATGAATGTAAGCAATGTGAAGGTTCTCCAGGTTTCTGTACAAAATGCTTCTGCCTAGCACATTCCTAAGTGTTTTAAATTACATGATTATTGTTTTAAATTTGATTCTATGGCTTTGATTTGATTTTTGATAATTATGATTGTATCGCTCAGATTTATGTTTTCCTTAATAAATAATTATTCAAATGCGTATTATATTTTATTTACTATCTATAGCCTATTTTGCTTAGGGATAATGTAGCTTTTGAATGGTAAAAGAATTATCGAAATCTGTGCAGTAGTTTTATTTCAACCGTTGTTGTCCCTAGCGCTCGGATCCGAGTGACCGGCACCTGGCGCGCTATGTGCCGAACACTCGGATCCGAAAAAGGTTATTTTTTATTAAAAGAATAATAATAACAATTTACTTTTATCCATATTTTTAAACATACATATATACATAATCAAAATACGCTTTAAAAAAATTTGGTTCCTGGCTAATTATTTTAATAATATCTTAAGCAGTGAATGTGTTAAGCGTATATTAATTTTTCTTTCATCACGCGTTTGAAGATTTCCGTAAAAACTATGTACAGCACATTTTTGTTCTTATTTTTATTTAAGAGCAATTAAAGCAGGGTCTGTATTGTTTGTTTCACAGGAATCGTCGCCTACATTGACGCTTATATCGTCAAAGGTAAGTTTAAACAATTGGTTCGAGATTTCATTATCTCATCCCCATCGCCATCGCTTTGCCAGTGAAACAAATAATATCCTGCTGTAGTGTCTTGAGTTTATGGTTTGTTTTTAATGTTGTCTATAATTTTGTTTCTAATGTCGTTGATAATGTTGTTTAAGGTCATAGAAAACTGTATCGACTCACCAGATAGACTTACATCGTGTTGGAACAAAGACTCTATATTGTATATTTTAGAGCAGAGTTTTAAATGACGCTTGAAGTTTTAAAACTAATTTTAGTCATTTAACATACTGCCAATTCAGCGAATGCGAAAGCTATATTAATTTTCTACAATAGAACTCTTTATTGATCACACGAAGATTACAAAAAAGAATTAAAACATATATTTAAATGAAGTGCAACAATCGACGGCTTTATCGCTTAGAGCGATCTCTTCCAAACGACCTATCCTTCTACCTACAATTTAGTTAATTGCATTGGTTTTGCAGCTTTCTATGACCATGATGTCGTTAATAATGTTGTGGAAATGTTGTTGATAATGTATTTATTTATTTTGATTGTAATAATGTAATATTATAAATGTTGTGTGGACGCATGCAGTCTAGATAGAAGCAATGTCATCACTCACAATTGATGTTATTGGCTTTTTTGTATTTACTGATACATATTTATATTGCGATTATTTGCAAAATTCAATTTTTTTTTAAATTAATAAATTTGTATAAAATCCAAATAAAATTAATCTTTCACTAGGCTTTCTGTAATCAATAATTATTTACAAATACACACCGTTTTAGTCTATAAAAATGTACATAAATACACGATTTATCGGCCACAATTTAGTGCTCAAGTAATTGCTAGGTAGGCTGACTTATTGCGTGGCTTATAAATGTTCCCAGACAGACAGGCTTGTATTCTATTATAGTAGGTATGTATATAAAACCTTTAAATTGATATTAACGCTATGATAAATAACTTAATCAATGACCGTGAAAACGATTGTTAATTAATCTACAAATTTATAACTTGATTATCAATTTTCAGGTATTATAAGAAAACAAATATCGGTGGTCATTTCACATAGTGCCATCTAGCTCCAAACTAAGCAAAGCTTGTTTACCACCTTTTTAGTACATTTAACATCAAGTCAACTGTGGTCAAACACCTAGCCTGTCACCTACAAAAAAAGTCGCGAGTAAATCGATTTTTTAAGCAAACTTGTTTTTTTTTACGTCTGACAAGCTTGTTGTTTGACCACAACTCACCTGATGTTACGTGGCGGTGTGGTCGAAGATGGTAAAGCATACCTAGCCTGGAATGGAACTAGCTCTCAAGTGAGGCTGCCGGAACACACCGTTAGATGCTTGGCGGCAGATTTTCAACTTGAAGGTGGTAGTTAGCCAGCCGAGTACTAGAAAGTACCCTACCACCACGCTATGGTTTCCTCACGATGTTTTCCTTCA
The DNA here is from genome assembly GCA_950106695.1 of Biston stratarius. Taxonomy (NCBI): domain Eukaryota; kingdom Metazoa; phylum Arthropoda; class Insecta; order Lepidoptera; family Geometridae; genus Biston; species Biston stratarius. The sequence continues at coordinate 9,354,944 of OX467115.1, read as the reverse complement.
CCGGCAGCTCTAGCTCATTGTTGGGGTATGAACCCGCGCCCTTCGGCATGCGAACCGACCGCGCTAGCCACTGAGCTATCAGCGCTACAAAATCATTGTTCCATTGCAAATAGCATCTGCGCTCAACAACAACTATACAAATATAAAATATGAAAAATTTAGAGAACACCCGATACCAGTAACCTGATACCCAATTTCGACTCGATCAAAAAAAGAACCAAATTAATTAATTTGGCATAAATATTGATGAAATTAGACCTGTAGAAGATGATCAAAACATAATTATATTTTTATTGACAAAGCCTAATATAAGGTGGCTCATTACGTGGAAGACAGGAATATATGGTTGTAGTAGCTTCTCTCTGCACTTGCATCCCCCTGGCTAAGTGACAATTGTAGTAAGCATAATGTATGAATATCTATAACTGTAAACTGTAACCTAATATGAAAAGAAAGATCCACAAACAAAAATGCCTTGCTGAGTTTCTTGCCGGAGTCTTCTCAGTTGAAGTGTAATTACGAGCCGGTGGTAGATTCAAAAATGTAACTTAACGTTCATAAGTGCCTTACCAGGGCCTAAACTGAATGAATGACTTTTTGGTTTTGATTTTGATTTTGATTATGTTTAATCGCGCACACAATACTATGTCAACTCATGACCGCGGCCATTGCAACATGGCCTAGACGTCGAGGTAAATAAACAAAACTAATTGATTGATTCAGGCGTTTCTTTGCGGAAGTTCATTTTGAGTGTTCAAGGTATATATTTAGTTTATTTCCGATAACAGTCGTTTCAGTTACATGACTGACGAAGATTTAAATTTGACTAACATAAAAATAATTTAAAAAAACTTATCTTAAACTATAATTTGACATAAACTTAAAACCACTTGCCTCCTTGGTTACTGCAGCCAGAAGAGGATATGAAAACTTGTGGTTATTTTATTTTAATTAGTGTTTTGTTTAAGCTTTTAAGTTTATGTCAAAGTTTCGGATAAGTTATTTAAATTATTGTCAAGTTAGTTAAATTTAAATCCCCGTCACTGTTGTTAACTGAAACGACTGTTAAGCGGAAATAAACTAATTATATACCTTGAACAAACAAAACTAATTTCATACTACCTTGTGCGCGATGAAGACCCGGTGATATACATAATAATGTGTTCAAGCGAAAGCTTAAAAATTACACGATCAAATCAATTTTATGGCTAGAATAGAGCTGATTTATCTTAAAACGGCTATACAATTTTTTTTAATCATATCTATATTTAAAAAAAATGTATTATTTTAAAAAGTTATTATTTTTAATCAAGTATTCTTATATTCGATTAAAAATAATATAACTCTTTATTGTTCACACAAATAAATTAAATACTATTAGAACTATTGGCAGCCTTATCGCTAAGTGTGATTAAGCCACTCTCTAATCAAAAAACTAAATCAAAATGAGTTTAATCGTTTGAGAGCTACGATCCCACTGACATACCGCCATACAAACTGCGTCTGAATCGGGGATAAAAAAAATAACTGAAGTGGTCTAGAACTTATAAGTAGAAGAATAATATGTCACATAAAACTCTTCTAAGGGCAATTTACACGACTTCCTCGCACACGCCGAAACGCAGAGACAGTCGTACTGTTTGGTTCTATTTCGGTGGCAATAAGTACCAGTAACACCTGATATAGAACGTAACGCCGGTTGTCGCTTGACGGGGTGACTGCACCATTTATTTTATAATTATGATTAAAACGTTGGTGGTAGAGTCCTTTCGTGGGTGGTAAGTGACGCTCTAACGTTGTTGAGTCGATTGTTTATTTATTGTCCAATTACTTTGACTTAAGGTGCATAAAATGTGTAGAATGGCTCCAATCTTTGTTGTATCAAGATACTGAAGACTTGATTAAAGTTCATACATATTTAGGTACCTGTATTTTCTAAGCATGTATAAGCATTTATTATGCGTTTGACTATGTATGGTTCAAAAATGGTGATGCATATCACTTTTTATTTAATTTTAAGTTAGTTTAGTTTTCTCTAGATGTTTTAAAATAAAGTACTGTGCTTTAACGCACACACAGATATTATACATGCTTAACACAACATACACGCACGCTTGCACACACAGAAACATACGTACACACACACACACACACACACACACACACACACACACAAACATATACACACACATGCATGCTCGCAAGCACATACTTGTCGGAATCTTATTTTTTAATGTATGTTCCCCGATTACTTAAAGACGCATGAACCAATACAATTTTTTTTTTGCTTAAAATAATATACTTCCCAGGTGGATCCATAAAAATAATGAAAATCGGTTCAGTAGTTTGATTTATAAAACAAAATACCTAAAACCTTTATAGCCGTGTTTGGGCTAAGGGACATGGAGTCGGTTCTTTTATGATTGTAAATGTATACTTGTTCAATTTCTAATTTTAGGAGTTCTGAGGTTCACAATGATGAGTTTCTATCTGTTTATTACATGTATACAGGGTTACGCTGAATTATAGTGTAAGCCGAAAGTCATTGAACACGTGATTGAGTTTTTTTTTAACTAAATGGCCGACTCGGAAACGGCGTTAAAAAGCAGCTGTTCTAAGCATTTTGTAGTGTATGTATTTTTCTATAGTACAGCTGTTAATTTTTCGCGATTTCAGGATCGGTCTCAAAGTTTCTCCTAATGATAAGTACAATGGACTCCCTTATTACTACTACTTTTATTATTATTACATCAGGATTATTACTACCGTTATGGGTAACTCCGCCATTTAACATCAAGTTAGTAATGGTCGAATACCTAGCATGTCAAACATTAAAAAAATTGCCTACGTTTATATTCATTCCTAGTTTATTTTCAATGATGCCATCCTTGACGTATAATAAAACTAGCTGCGCCCCGCGGTTTTACCCACGTGGTGATGGATGATGATGATGTTTATTGGCCTTATAACGATTTCAGTTACACTAGGCAAGTCATAAGTACATTATATAATATGTCAATATAATTTCGAATAATATTATAATAATTTCCTAATAAAAAAAAACGAATACTCGTGTCGATAACGAAGGTGACCACCAGAATAAAGTTGACCACATCCATGGAGCCATAATTGCAAAGTGAAAGTAAATGAACCAAAACAATTTTATATCAGCGATTAAGCCTAAATTTAAATACCGGAATCAAATAATGTATAGTTCCAGTATTTGACCTAAACTTCTAGAAGAAACCGATAAGGAAACAGAAGTATTATCAGGAAAAGCTGAGGATCTGAAATACGACGAATAACGCGTTCCAATGGAAATCCTGGAATCAAGAAAATCACTATAAGGGTTTGTGGGTACGATCACATTTTTTTAATGCCACATGTGGCAATCAAGCAGACGGTTTGCCTGATGGTAAGCAATCACCGTCGCTTATAGATATCTGCAATACCAGGGGCACTACAAACACGTTGTCTACTCCATGAAAACGTTGAACTCAATGTTGTAACTCCGCGGGAATAATGAGGAAGGAAGATCAGCAAAAAGAATCGCATGAATCGCACAGTGTGCGATTTCCAGGAATCAATTATATGTGGATAAACTTTAAAACAATGAAGGTTAGTGAGGGGATGGAACCGTGACGCCGGCATAAGATCGAATAATTCTTCAGAACACTCCCTGTTGTATATGCGACAGAATACGCACATATCTTGCGTTGCTAACAAAGCTAACAAAGAACGAAAAAAGCCTACTTCGAGGTTTAAAATTAATGACGAATAGGTACATTTATCAACAACAAAAAATGACACTGCAATATATTAACTTACTTTTTAAATACGCACCAAAATAATCCGTCAGTTTATTCACTGTATCGTTATTTCCTGTTCGTAAGTACTTATAAAAATAATCTTCTCACTAACCAAGTCATGACATGACAAACGCTTCGTCATGAGACTTGCTCGTCGGTCGGTACGGGTGAGATCGTGTGAAATGTATTATTAGATAATTGGGAGAATTCTTAGAAATATTTTGAAGTATTATATTGTGAATAACGTCGTTCTTTGATATTATTTACACACTGATTTGCTGGAATTGTGAATAAAACAGCATATCAATACGTGTTTACGCTTGAAACATTTAAGATACTCAATGTGATGAGGTCAAAATTGAAGTCAAGGTTAGACTAAATAGATAATATGATATTAAATCTATCCAACTTAGAATATATGTATGTACATTGCATTAATAGATTTAGGAATAGGTACACATTTGTCATACCTTCGCGCGCACACACACATACACACACACAACATACACACACACTGAGAGAGAGAGAGAGAGAGAGAAAAAGAGATGAGGCTTTTAGTCAGTATGGATATTATCCAAGGCTTGATGATACGTAAAAAATATTTTCCAAACCTATGAAAAAAAAACATATACACATACTTGTTTTTAAAACACTAGATTGCGCGACACAAGTTTTCCTATTGTAAAGTCTAGGGAACAGTTTTTTCCAAAAACCTCGTGGAAATTGTCATACTTCAAATACTAAGATAAAATAATCTAAAATAGATCTTAAAGGTTCATATTATATAAAATAAATAAATAGGAATATCTATACAGACTATACACGTATCCTAAGAAACAAAGTTGACAACTTGTTCTATTAGTTGCCTATACCTACATAATATAAGCATTCTACATATATTGACAAAGCCTACTATAAGGTGGCTCATTACGTGGAAGACAGGAATATATGGTTGTTGTAGCTTCTCTCTGCACTTGCATCCCCCTGGCTAAGTGACAATTGTAGTAAGCATAATATATGTATTAATATTTATTACTGTAAATTGTAACCTAATATGAAAAGAAAATCCACAAAAAAATGCCTTGCTGAGTTTCTTGCCGGAGTCTTCTCAGTTGAAGTGTAATTACGAGCCGGTGATAGATTCAAACATGTAACTTAACGTTCATAAGTGCCTTACCAGGGCCTAACCTGAATAAATTACTTTTGATTTTTTGATTTTGATTGAGTCAAAATATAGTTTGAGGATGACCTCCTACATCCGAAACGTTGAACTTAAACTTTGCCCCTTCACACTAAAATTAGTTAGCACGGAATTACAATGAAATATTGAAACATTTTAAAATCAAGTAAAAGAAACCTAGAACTTTTTGTCGGATAAAAATGTATCGTAATCTTTTACTAAATTGAACTTTCCTTATGCAGGGTGTGGTAATGTTTAGTCGACGTAGTGTAACATTAAATCTTACTAATGGAGTATTTATTAGAAATCTTAGTTACTCATCCGTTGTACGTCGAGATTTCACTCAACGTTAAGTAATGGTACAATTGCATCCGGATTGTCTTACTCATGGTTAACGTTACACCTATTGAGTAATGAGTGAGGCATGGCAGTATAGAACTTTGCCATAATATAATTTTAGGATTTACACAACATTTAAAACGAACAGATTATAAAATTGCTAATAAGCAATTGACATTTATTTTTATTTCATTATTTAGATTGACATATTACATTAATATTATATTTAAAAATCATTGTATTGACGTTTATAATTAATATTTTGAAATTTTTAATGTTATTTTTGATATGAATAGTAAAAAAAAAAAAACATATTAGAATATTAAATTAATATAATTTATTTTTTACAATACTTTGTTGTTAATAAAAATATTGTATTGTAAGGTAAATATAAATAACACAGAAATTATATCGCAGACACAAAATAAACGATTAAAGAATAGGGGAAAATAGTAAATTTATTTATTTGTTCATTTTAATACTACAAAGTGTTTTTGAACTCTAACCTGTTAACGTTTGAGAAATCTCTCAACAAATGCAGTGATAATGCTATATACACTACAAACTAAAACGAGTTTTACTATACCACATCTCTCCGTGTTGACATCATATTGACAACATCCCTAATGTTGCAGGCAACGATGAGCTAACCATCAGGTGAACCGTCTGCTTGTTTTGTCCACTCTTTCTATTAAAAAAAGATACAGGTAGGTTGAAGTTGCAGTTTCAGCAGCCTAGTTGGGAGACTGGAAGCTTCCAATCTAGAGGTCATGGGTTCGAATTCTACGGCACGCACCTCTGTCTTTTCTAAGTTTATGAGCCTATCGACGATGACTTCAAACGGTAAATTAGAATATCTTGAGGAAAATTATATTCTTTAAAAAAGTTTTCGAAGATGTGTGAAGAGGAGATGAGAAGAGGTCCGCGCCCAGCAGTGGGCCAGTTAATAAAAACAGAGTTGATTCGAATAACAGTTATCCAACCAAGTATTAAAAAAAAATTGTCTAATGCACAAAATCATCCACACCGCAGTAGCTCAAAAATCTTGCCGCTGAGCTAAAATCGTAATTTAAAAGCAGAAATCTGTGTGTGATAAGGTACCCGTAGGTAATCATAAGTTCGTAATCACAGCACACATTTACATAATGTGATTGTACTAAGCACAATCGTGGCTTACGTGGTGACATTGAAACTGTTGAGTCATGATGACTTGTAAGGACGTTTCGCTTATTTTTTGATTTGTTTAACAACTTAGGTACTTGTGGTCTTAGATAGTGACCTCTCAGATAGCTGAGTTCACACACACACACATCATCAGCCATAGGACGTCCACTGCTGGACATAGGCTTCCTCCTTCCATACTTGCCACGCGAGGCAGGCGAGTTGGCGAGCGCAGTTATGTGTGATTGTTCAAGGAAGCCGCTGCCCGTCTTCTGGATTACACCCCTTAGCCGACTCTTACGGCAACCACAGGTTGCCAGTACCACCACAGAAAAAACTGAGAACTGGAACTGAGTTCAAGTAACTAATAATCTTCTATATTCTATGCTTCCAGCATTATGCTGCGGTGTGCCTTATTTTATAACTGTCCCTAATTAGTCATTGTGTGTTCTTTCTTTCTATGTATATAATAATCTATTTCAGTGCGTTACTTTTGCATAGACTCGAAATCAGCTAGACCAATTTTTATGTTATTTTTTGTTTAGGTTTGACTGGTTCCCTTTACTTTAGACTTTATTGGACGTGGTAGGTGGTGCTGCGGACGTGGCGCGGATCAACTTGCCGTAGATATTTATTTACGCAAAATTACTAACAACAACCATTTGTGAAATTACTCTTTTAAAGATTTTTATACATACATTTACAGCATTAAAAAGCAAGAAAGTAATAAAGAACAGACAGGATGTGATCGAGACTAAAGTCTAATTGTCCAGCTTAATTGTAGAGATTTTTTATTGTATACAAAATTTGTTCAACCGTCGTTGAGTTCAGAAAATAATTCCATCAATAATATCTAGCACTGGGCCGAACAACTGCGATATAAACTCCAAAAATTCCAACGGCAGACCCCAAAAAGAGAAGACGAGACGAGCTCCACTCCAAAGAATGGACCACAAAAGTCCTCGACGGCGAGATGCGGAAATATAGAAACGGGAGGCTTTCGCCCTACAGTAAGATCATCATGCCTAAAAATTATAAAAAAAAAACAGTATCCTACGGTATAGCCCGCTATCACACTGGAACCGAGCGAAACTAGTAAATACAAAAATATTTTTTTACTAAAATATTACTATGGAAACCGACAAGGTCTTGACACATTCAGTCATTGAGTTTCCGATAAAATTAAACGTGGGTAATCCCGCATAAATAAAACAAAAATAAAAAATAAAAAATATTGTATTCTGTCCTTATAATGTAGGTACTAAAAAAATACTTTGATTTTATTGACGTAACGTCAATAAATAATCCACCAGTGATGATTGTAGGCGTACTTACGTACGTACCTACTTCTACTTTTAATTAATAAATTTTCTTAATTACTTGTGTTTTTTTATGTAATGAGATGAACTAGTCGCTCTCCTGATGTCAAGAGATAACATCTGTCAATGACCATTATAGCGACACACAGAACTTTGAATAGCAAAACAAAGGCAAGGGTATCGCTGCTTTGGCGCTCATTACTTTGAGACTTTCGAGGGTCTCAGCTGCCCTGTAATTTTGCTAGCTGCAGTAGTCCTTCAAACCAGGACACAGTAATGTAACAGATTATCTGGTGCTGCGGTGGTACCTACCTAGACGACCCCCTGCTAAGTTGATCTACCACCAAGTAAATGTTTAAGTATAATGTATAGTATTTTTCGACGTAATTTCTTAAATGAATGTTTTCTTCTTTGTTAACGATCAAAAATTAATGTCATCTTTCATTTAGCATCTACCTCGTGAAGTGTTTTTTTTAACACATACAAGATTCAGCATTTGTATTAAAATTTTATATTAAAATGCCATAACATTTCAAGGACTTTATCATAAAACTACATAAGGGATCATCTCGAGTTAGGTCCTTGTAATATTTCAACAACAACATTAAAATTTAATTACAAACAACAAGTTTAATAAATAAGCAATCAAAATTACTTCAAAGATGGAATTAAAAATAAAAGGAATAAGCAATGATTGCGATGAGTCAAGCGGAGTTGCACGCGCGCCGAAGCTCGCCGCGGATCGCACCGGATGGCCAGTGGGACGCGGCGCATGCCTCTGTCGAATGCGCTAGAACGCGCTAGAGGTGGCATTCGAATAACTCGAGTGATCTGGGTTGATGGCATACAAATTTACAAGAGATACTTGATAAGCTGCATCCCGCGTTTTCGTTCCAAATTTTATCCGAATCCGCCCAGAAGTTTTAGGGTGTAAAAGTAACAAAAATACTTACATACATCAATACATCACATTTGTAATATTAGAACTAAATATGTACTATCATTTAAAAAACAAAACACTGCTGACCTGCCAAAAACAGAATAAAAAGAAATTATTTTCTCATCCACATTTGAAAAATGAGCTAGGTATACATTTGAAAAAAAAAATAGCCAGTGTTACTTGGGATAATTATAATATAAAGATTCTAATGATAACCCTTATATTTAAATCTGATTAGGCATTTAAAAATTATAGCGGGAGTAAAGAAACTCACATACATACAACATAACATTCCTTTTTCTGTGCAGTGGTGTAAAAAGTAGCTGCCGAATACTTCCAAGGGTGCTATTTCAGTTTTCATACATTTTTTATCGTTTACTACGTGCTCGTATTTCAATTTTTATGCAACATTGGGGAAAGACTAAAGATTGGTCATCGTGGTAGGAAACAATTGGTCTTCTACACGCAGTCTTCTCTCCGCCAGTGTCGTTTCCATCTTTCTGAAACGAACATTTACTTACTTCCTCCAAAAAAGTTTAGAGCTACGTGTATATATAAATGAATCAGCCTGCGCTTATCTCTCTACTAGCGACCAGCTTCGACTTGGTACTCGTGCAATTTATTTCGGAGACTTTATTTTACCAACTTGTAGCTCCTGCCTGCCAAAAAGTTGCCGACCGCTGATCTAGAGTATCAAGCCATACAACTTGAAGAAATAACATACACACTGAAGTACTTTCGCAATTTGTGTTATTGCCCGATTCTGTCACATTTGTAACTCTACACGGCGACAAGAAAAAGCCCATCCAAACATCTAGTAAAGTACAAGGCAAGTGTCTCCGTTACTAGAAATAGCCGCGAGTAGACTTAGGGGGGGAGGCGTCGAAGGGCTTAGAGGGGAATGGGGGGACATTATACGCTTCCGCCGCGGGAAGCACGTGGCGACTCGATTGCGTTTTTTTCCCGCATCTGCTTCGTTCCATGTATGAGTAATGTTATCAAGAACTTGTAACAATATCCTTTTGAAATGATATTTTGCTTAGAATCTGGCCAGACTGTGTATAAGAGCAAATTAACTTACTTGGTGGTATATATATCAGAGAGTCGTCTAGGTAGGTACCACCGCAGTACCAGATATTCTACCGCCAAGCAGTACTGTTTAAACATTACTAAGTAAGATAAGATAACTTTATTTCACACAGAAAATAATACAAACATTTCGCAAAAAAAGGAATTACAAAAAGCTGTGCTAAGAACTGCAGCTGGCGAAATTACAGGGCTGTTGAGACTACTAACCATAGCGTCTCAAAGTAATGAGCCCCAAAGATCCGTGTATCGCTGCAATGATTATGAACATACGTTATCTCTTACCATCAAGAAAGCGTATAGTTCGTCTTATTACTTTTTAATTAAAAAAATAATTAAGTATAACCTAGCCCAATAAAAAAACTAGAAGAATGCGTGTGTATTTCCTGCGCTATACTGAAATACAGAATATACAAATTTTAAAATGTAGCATATCTAGTCATAATATTGTTCTATTCATCCCTTGGTTACTTGGAGAAGATCGCTTTTAGCGCTAGGGTCGCTACTTGTAGCACTAGCTCATAATGTTATGTTTCTGTTGATTTCTCGCGTACACAATAGAAAGTTTCCTTACTTAAATTAAAAGTAGGCGTTGGACCACCTTCTCGCCTGATGTTAACCGAACAAGCGGTCTACGATGGAGCACGCTTGCCTAGAAAAACCGATTCAATCGCGACTTGAAGGCACCCAGATTTTATTCAACACACACCCACTCAGGCAGCAAATTTAATTAAATAGCGGTTCTTACAATGAAGGCACAACACCGAAATAACGGAATCAAACCGCTTTGTTCGAGTTTTTGGAATATCTACCATGAAGCGGTGTCGCTTTTCAAAGTTTCTGACTATCCAGTAGTAGAATGGGGATAGTCATTACGTTATGCAGATCTGAATCAGACACTCCCCAAAGTGTATCTTGTAGTATCTGCTCCTGAAAATACACGTTTTGAGAAGTGTTAGAGCTTAGTAACTTTTGGTATCATCATAAGAGTGGAAGCTATACTTAGCTATGTAGCGATGATAGCTCAGTAGTTAGCGCGGACGGTTCATACGTGGAGTCAAACCCCAACAATGAGATTGAGCTGCCGGTGAAATAAAACATCGCACGGAAACCATAGCATGGTTGTAAGGTACTTTCTAAAACTCGGCTGACTAGCTACCACCCTCAAGTTGAAAATTTCCCGCCAAGCATTTTACAGTGTGTTCCGGTAGCCTCACTTGAGCTCCGGTAGCTTCACTGGAGAGCCAGTTCCATTCCAGGTTAGGTGTGTATACCATCTTTGACAACACCGTCACTTATCAGGTGATCAGGTCAGGATATCTGTGTTCCGGTTTGAAGGGTACTGCAGATAGCGAAATTACAGGGCTGTTGGGACTAACCATTGTCTCAAAGTAATGAGCGCCAAAGCAGCGACGCCCTGGACTTTGTTTTGCTACTCAAAGTTTTGTGCAATGGTCATGGACAGGCGTTATCTCTTACCATTAGGAGAGCGTCTCGTTCGCCTCATTACATTTCCATTAAAAACCGTCTATACATCCAACATGTATATACTACATGCAACTTTGCGTTGCTTTGGACCCTTTTCTGAACAATCGAGTCAGTCAGTCTATCTAGTTATCCAAGTAATGGAGAGAAATCGCTTCTATCACATTTCAGACGACATTATATTCCCGTCAACTGCGCTACATTGACCGTGTTATTTCGAAATTAAATACATACAAATGTTAGTTTAACCTTTCTGCCATTTATTCTGTTTACAACATAAATTTGAATTGACCATTAAATCCGTTAGTTGGGATGGGCGCCGCAGTAGCCATCTCTTATTTGGAATTCATATGTTAAACATACAGAATTATCTCAATATCGGATGGTAGTTTATGACGCTTAGCCCATGCAAATAAGCCGATTCAAAAATAACTTCTATACAAGTTCTATAACTGCACACTTCCTACTCGTTTCGTGTTTAGAAATCTTGAAGTCGAAATTGGTAATATATTGTAATAGTTTACATCTTGTGAATGCAAATATGCTTCCAAAAAATAACGTTTCTCCGTATTTAAAATTGTGCTTTTACTAAATGTTAAATACAAATTCCGCATCATCATCATCAACAGCCCGCTTTTTAAATGATTTCTAATGAATAAAAAAGCCATTCATTTCATAACTACATAGAACCAATAGAATTTCAGTATGTTTTGTTTGTTATTATTAGTTTGTAGGGATGATAGCTCAGTGGTTAGCGCGGTCCATTCACACGCCGCAGGTCGTGGGTTCGAACCCCAACAATGAGCTTGAGCTTGGTGAAGGAAAAAATCGTGAGGAAACCATAGCATGGTAGTAAGGTATTTTCTAGTACCCGGCTGGCTAGCTACTACCCTTAAGTTAAAAATCAAGCACCTAATGGTGTGTTCCTGCAGCCTCACTATAGAGCCAGTTAGTTCAATTTCAGGCTAGGTGTTTACCATCTTCGACCACACCTTCACTTAACATCAGGTGAGCTGTGGTCAAACACCTAGCTTGTCAACCATAAAAAAGTATTATTAATTCTTTAAAATAAGGCTTACATGAATTCGTAATTTTTAAACAGCATAGTGATCTCAAGCATTTCTTCTGATATACATATAATTGTGTTAATCACCAGGATTCCTAACTTATTTGCTTCAACGGTTCAGCCTTGTTACAATGGCCATGGCCACGAGCTTACTTAAAGCTCTCTCTAGTCAATAAACACTAACCAGCACTTTCAAGAGCTCCGTCATTGTTCCAGCGTTCAGTTGGGCAACATACGTACGTCTCGAATTCCGTAATCTTTATAAATTGGAGAAATGTCCGGCAAGTAGGGCCGCGGACACTCCGCATAATTCAACGGGATGTGGCAACGTCGACACCAAAATAATGTGCGTGTGTGTGGGTGGGATGCACTCGTTGTTACATGGCGCTGGGATGTGTGACGTCGAGCTCAAAGAGGAGAATTCTCTAATTCAAAAAGTTGATTCCACATTTGTGATTTAACAGTCAGCCGATAACTAGAAAATACCCTACCACCATGCTATGGTTTTCTCACGATGTTTTCCTTCACCGGCAGCTCAAGCTCATTGTTAGGTTATGAACCCACGCCCTGCGGCGTGTGAACCGTCCGCGCTAACCACTGAGCTATCATCGCTACAAATCATAATCATCGTATATCATATTTTCATTCTTTAATTTATTTATCGAAATAAATAAATATCCTAGGTCTTTTGACACAATGCCATCTATCCCCAAAATAAATAAATCTTGTACTATGGTAACCAGATAACTGGTAGAATACATATACTTTTTTTTTTGTAAATACATACTTAAAATATATACAGAACACCCAGACATTGAACAAACATTTATGCTTGTCACACAAATGTTTATCCTGAGTGGGAATCGAACTCACACCCTTTAGCTTTTAAAGCAGATACACAACCAATACGCTTACAGGGCAGTTTATGGATGATATGTAGTTAGATCGTGTTTGTTTTTAAATAAAGTACCTAGGAAAATTATAAAGCGCCGTATCCATTTCTAAGACGGCCTTCTGCTTCACACGTCGCAGCGTTTTTAATAACGTCTCAGTAAACTTTTATCTCTCTCCTACGATTATTCACGAGAACGTTGAGCGATATATTTAAGTTTTACTCCAACCTCGGCCATTCCACGCAATGACTGCAGCCTAACCTGTGGCTAGTCACACTTTCGACTTGTATTACTGTGATTTATACAACTGTGAATAGGGTTCGAGTGATACTTTTTATATTGGATATACGTGTGTCGATTCTTTTCTCAGATATTCGTCGGATTTTAAACTTACTCATAACTAGCGCCCCGCGCCGGCTTCGTACGGGTAGTAAGAATGGGTATAGTTAGCTATCCTTAAAAGGTAGATATATGCCACCCCAGACTTTTTTGTAGATCTATAAATTAGGAATATCCCACCATACATTGTTTTGTTATATCTCAAAGGGATTAGGCAGCGTTTTCGATGACAGCTCCCAGATGGCCTGACTTTTCCGACACTTTCAACAATTATCATCATATTTCAACCAATTTAACAAAACCTTGACAAATTTGTATGCCTAAACCTTCCTCATGAATCATTCTATCTATTGGTGAGTAGTTAGTATAAGTGGCTCAAGTTGAAAATGAGCAGGTGAGCTGTGGTTAAACACTTAGCCAGTAAACCATAAAAAAAATCAAACGAGATATTCTCCTGATAGTAACAGATTACGATGTCCACAAAAATTATAATAAGTTTGCTAGAGGTAATAAATGTCATTCAAACCAGAGAACATTAATGTTTAATATAACTAATGCTTGGTGATAGAGTGTGTTATACTACGTTAGTACATTCCTAGATGACCTACTAAAGACATCTCATCATCAGCCATAGGACGTCCACTGCTGGACATAGGCCTCCTCCTGGGGGGGTTTTGCCAATACTCGCCACGCTTGGCAGGCGGGTTGGCGAGCGCAGTTAGGTGTGATTGTTTAAGGAAGACGCTGCTGCCCATCTTCCGGATTACATCCCTTAGCCGACTCTTACGGCAACCACGGGTAGAGAGGGTGGAGTACTATTCTTACGCCGGCACCACCACGGCTTACAACCACTAAGTAATCCAACCAATAAGTCAATAAACAAACCTAAGAATTTCACAAAAAAAAAGAAATTTGAAATCCAAAAGCATCAATAATCCTTCCAAATAGACCTCCCCCCGTACCTACACTTGGCTTAATATATTTATAACCGAGATAAACATCTCCCTTCATCAAAACAATCTCGTAATGTGCTTTATTTCTGTACTGGATCTAATCTGTCCCTTGTGGACAAAATCACGAATTGATACTTATTTTTATATAGATACAGTAGTTGCTTGTTGAAATGACTCATTTGGTAGTGTACTTCAAGAACTTGTAGGGCGTGGGTTTGATCTCAGTTAGGACAAACATTTTTGTGACGATCATAAATGTTTGTTCTATCTGGGTGTTCTGTAAGTTATTACAAAAAAAAATATAAGTATTCTATCCGTTATCTGGTTCCCATAATTATACATTATACTAGCTATATCCCGCGGTTTTACCCGCTATATTTTTTTCGGGATATAAAGCTAATCACGTAACGGTATGATATATATTTCGCTCATACCTATCAAATACATATAAAACATTTCATAAAAATCGGTTGAGCTGTTTCGGAGGAGTGCGACCACAAACATCGTGCCACGAAATTTTTATATGTAAAGAAGATAAATATATATATTTATATCTATCTTCTAAATATATATAACTCAAAGGTGACTGACTGACTGACATAGTGATCTATCAACGCAGAGCCCAAACTACTGGACGGATCGGGCTGAAATTTGGCATGCAGGTAGATGTTATGACGTAGGCATCTGCTAAGAAAGGATTTTGATCAATTCTACCCCCAAGGGTGTGATAAAATAGGGGATGAAAGTTTGTATGAAACTTTGTCAATTTTAAACCGATCGGGCTGAGACTTTGCATGCATAAAGCTACTATGACGTAGGCATCTAGCGCGGGTGAAACCGCGGGGCACAGCTAGTTTATTATTAATACCAAGATTACAGAACAGAAATAGTAAAAAAAATATTTGACATTAACATAACAACAGTTGGCGGCCTTATCGCTTGCAAGCCCATAGTACAAGCATTGCTTAGTTTGGAACTAGATGGCGCTGTGTGAAATGTCCTATATTTTTTTTAATTAAGACTGAACACCCAGATAGAGAGCAAACATCTATGTTCGTCACACAAATGTTTATCCTGGATGGGAACCGAACCCACGCCCTTCAGCTCTCGAATCAGAACCACTGTTATTTGTTGGTATGCAAATTATCGCACAAGTCAGTTATTTAGTTCGCGTCTCAATCGCGAGCTCGTGCACACACGCAAATAAAAATGTGACAACTGTGAATTACAAGCAGAGTGCGCAATGTCTGTATTTATAGAAAGTACCCGTGATGCTTGTAGAGTACCTCACACGTAAATAGATCAAACATTCTGTTTGTCTGGAGTAAGTAGATAGGAATTTGTAACTCGTGTGCGAATAGTTTTTATAATAGTTGAAACGCTAATTATTTTTTTTTATATATGAAATAGATCTACGTTTGGCCACCAACTCGCCTGATGGAAAGCGGCGGTGTGGCCGAGGATGGAGCACGATCTAGAAGAAATCTATTCACTCTAGCCTTAAAAACGTCCAAATTATAGTTTAAAGGAAACAGATCAGCTGGCAATGAGTTCCATTCATGGGCTGTACGTATCAAGAAAGTAGAGCGGAATCGCTGTGTACGAATACTGGGAACGTCCACGAGGAACGGATGATAGTGTGCCGTTCTTCTGCTTGCCCTGTGGTGGAACGGAGAGGGTGGGATAAGGTCGTGGAGCTCCTGCGCACACTCCCCGAAATGTATCCGGTAAAAAATGAGCAGACATGCCACTCTGCGACGATGATCAAGACAATTTCTTGGTGACAAGATCGCTGTCATCCAAAAGTCTCATAGCACGTCGGTCCACCGCCTCCAAAACTTCCAGCTTGTATTTAGGTGCTCCAAAAAAAGGTGGCAGCAGTACTCCATACACGACCGGACTTGTGCCTGATACAAGTGAAGCAACTGTCCCGGTGAGAAGTACCGCTTAACCGTGTTAAGAATACCGAGCTTTAACCGCCAGTTTAGCCTTAGAATCGAGGTAAGCACCGAAATTCAGCGTGGGAGTTATGAAATAGGCTTACGTTTGAGCGCCATCTCACTTTATGTTAAGTGATGAAATGAAATGGAGCACGCTTGCCTAGATGATACCGATTCACCCTCAACTTGAAGTCACCCAGATTAAATCTAATGGGGGGCACCCACTCAGGCCGCACATTCCACTGTCTAGCAGTTCGCACAATGAACGTGGAATCAAGTCGTCACGCTGGGTGTTTGACAGCTTATCGTATGTCCCTGAGTCCGGAATCCGAGTCAAAAAGTGTTAGTTTTGTGAATATCCGTTAATTATAAAAAAATGTCTTATAGAGCATTAAAAATATCTAACATAATAACACACTTTTCCTGTAAATGGTTACATAGATATATACGTCATGCCTCGCCAAAGCATAGACAGAGTCTAGGACGGAGAAGACTTGTATTCACTCGTTGTTTAAAAATTATCAATAGTTTCAAATATAAAAGTAATATAATAGTTCCAAAATAGTTTCTTAGCAATATGGATGATGAATGTGCTTTCAAAAATTTTTGTACGTATGCGAGGGGCGTCGCTTTCGACGGTAATAGTCAAAAGACGGTAGTCGACAAAAGGTTAGAGCGACTTACTAATGTTAAATGTCTTGTATTGGAAGGGCGAAGGTGGTATGTAGTCAGCCAGTACTGAACTAGAAAGCACTTGTGCTATAGTTTCCCCACGATGCTTTTCCCTCATGTTCATTGTTGGGATTTAAACCCACGCCCTACGAATTGCGACCCGACTGCGCTAACCACTAAACTATCACCACTACAAGCTAACTATTATACTTATAACTTTAGACTATATTTAGTTCACTTTGTGGATGTGGAACTCTCTGCCGGTGTCTGTTTTTCCTGCGAAGTACAACTTGGGTGTCTTCAAATCTAGAGTAAATAAGTTTTTTCTAGGTAAACGTGCTTCATCTTAGACTACATCCTGCTCAACATCAGGCAGGGCGTGGTCAAACGCAAACCTATACAGTATTAAAAAAAAACTTTTTTTCCGCAACCGCTATTGATCTAAAACCAGCAAAAAAGGAGATACTCACATAAAATGGTGTATCTGTAAATTGTCTACTCTTATCTACAAATTTATCAATAGTTCGTTCGTTCGATTCCCACAGCTCCTGCGCCGGTCAATATTCTAATTAATCCAGTAACAGTAAGTCTAATAACTCCATACAATACAACTAACGTATTGATTTTATTGGAGCCTTGATTGAGCAATGGTTTTCGCAATATGTTGCGATTTGTTTCGGCCGAACCGATCGTGATTAGTTCGCGCAATTAGTCGAATGTAAAAACTGATTCGACTATGTTTTCCTTTGTGTTGAAATTGCAGTTTTTTTGGTTCCTTTTTTTTTGGTAATCGATAAATATCGTCAAAATTAGGTATATTCAGAAAAGTTAACATGAACGCTTCAATATAAGCACTAGATCATGTCATATTCACTGTTCCCAAAAATCCCATTTTAACTGTCTCAATATAGACGTAACGTGTAAGTTTTCCAAAAATGTTTTACGTAATTACGAATCTAAGTGTCAGAAGAGTCAGAACTGACATACTAGCCACGCCCCGCGGTGTTATCCGCTACATTTTTTCGGGATAAAAAGTAACCTATGTGTTAATTCAGGGTGTCAGCTACCTCCATACCAAATTTCATTAAAATTTGTCCAGCCGTTTGAGCGTGAAGAAGTAACAAACACAAACACACTCACAAATTTTCGCCTTTATAATATTAGAGTGAAAAACACTTAATAATTTGCAACTATTTCAACCATTTTGCCTAAAAACTGTATCTGTATAAACTAAAAAGTTTCTAGTAATTGGATTAACGGTAGCTTTTTTATGTTGGAGTAATAAAATGAAATGATACTCTCCTTAGAGATAACGCATGTCTAGGACAATTGCAGCGATACAAAGCACTTTGAGTAACAAAACCAAGTCCAGGGCATCGCTGCTTTGGCGCTCATTACTTTAACACTTTCGACTGTTATTCTCAACAACCCTGTTATTTCGCTAGCTGCAGTACATCGGAACACAGTAATGTTTACACACTTCTTGGTGACGGAATATCTGGTACTGCGGACCACCGCAGGAGATCTATCACCAAGTAACCCAACAAGTACACCAGACATCGTCTCCCAAACATACAAACGCTGATATCACCCAATAAACTCGGAGACCTTAGTTCGGTGAACAATCCCAAAAATAAAACCAAAACACTTAGTTTTCCTCAAGCGTTGCATAGCGCAGACGTTCGTGTATCGTATTAATAGTTTGTACACAATAAAAGCGAAGTAACAGGCCCGTTACAAATAAAAACACAGTTTATTACGATCCTTGTTTATATCATAGTTTTATTGAACCTAAACTCTATATTAATTGCTTGGTGCATGGATGTTGAAATGATTCTTGTCCAGATACTTTTGTAATGACGTTTTTTGTTTATCTCGATTTTAGATAAACAAAAAACGTCAATAAAATTTTGCTAGGAGACGCTGTTTAGTTGATTTATAGAGTAATATATAGAGTTTTTTTTAATGTAAAAGTAATGATACGTACGATTCGCTCTCCTGATGGTAAAAGATAACGCAAGTTCTGTGTTCTATGTTCAAGCAATACACAGAACTTTGAGTAGCAAAACAAAATCTCTAGGGTATTGCTGCTTTAGCTATCATTACTTACATTGAGACTTTCAATGGTTAGTCTCAACAACCTTATAATTTCGCTAGCTGCAGTACCCTTTAAACGAGAACACAGTAATGTTTTCACATTACTGCTTGGCGGCAGAATATCTTACTTTTAAAAATAACACCTGGTCTATAGAAAAGTTGTCTTTTGACCAAATGTAAAGGGTGCTTGCAATTTCTGCGATGCCCAAATTATAAGTTATTTATAATGGTGAGATCACCTTATGTCAATTCTGTACATTGTTGGCCGTTGTATTGGCGTTGTAAATTTGCCTAGGTCTTCAGTTGCGTTTCTATCTGAAAATTTTTTTTTATTAGTTTCTATCCGGGGAGCTGTAGTCAAACATCTAGCCTGATTTTTTTAAATAAAAACTCTGTACACACTACAAATAGAAAAATGTCAGCATCATCATCAACAACCTAACATAAACCACTGCTGGACATAGGTCCTTTTCGCTTCCAGCCACTGCTAGCTGTCTTACGTATATCGTCACTGCATCTAGTAAAAAAAAGTACAGAAAACAAACTTATATTATGCTATAAATATAAAGTCTAAGAAACGTACATAAGAGTCATTCGTGAGAGTGATCCGCATTAACCGAACGTAATAATACAGTTTGCCTATTAAAATGACTTGCAATAGTAAAAACAAGCACGGTACGATTCTGGTAACCCCCTCGAGTTAAACCACGCCAGTTGTGTGGAAAGAGCGTCGTTTCCTCGAACAGCCAATATGCGGTCGGTAACTAGTGGCGAAAGTAATAAACATTAATGAAAAATCCGTGGTAATTTGGGCACTTGCACGTGCGTTAAGGGCCGGCTCGGCGACGTCGGCGCCTCGCGTGATCGCACCTTAATTGCCCAACTCGGTACCACTGTGTTTTACGCGTCGAGGTTTGGGCGGTGATGACTACTCGCTTTGGACTGTTCCAGCACTTTCAGCTGCTTGTGATATACTAGTTTTTATTCCAGTTCTTTACAAACTCTCAGCTCACTATTAAGTTGACAACATAGAGGTAATGCGAGGTAAAGCGTCGCCGTTTACTATCAGGCGTGCCGTCCATTTTTTATGTAAAATTTTTGAGACTAACTGGACGATCTTATTGGTACGAGATAACGTCTGTCCTTGCTCCTTAATCTTTAATATTGAATCTTGGCCATTATAGCGGTATTCAGAACTCTTGAGTAACAAAAGCAAGCCCAGGGCATCGCTTGTATAACACTAATTACTTTGTGACATTATTTTTTTTATGTTATTGCAATGAGTCGAACGAGTCGCTTTCCTGGTGGTTAGAGATAACGCATGTCCAATGTAGCGATACACAGAACATTGAATATCAAAACAAAGACAAAGAACACATCGCTGCTTTGGCGCTCATTACTTTGAGCCATTCGATGATTAGTCTCGACAGCCCTGTTATCTCGCTAGCTGCTGCTGCTATTGCTGCAGTATTCTTCAAACCAAAACACAGTAATGTTTACACACTACTCATTGATGGTAGAATATCTGGTATTGCGTTGGTTACACGGTGCTGTATACATTCGATAGTTAGTTTCAATAGCCCTGTTCTTTTTTCTAGTTGAAGTAATGTTTTACATGCGGTTTTATCCATAAAAAAAATGCTAGTCCTTTTGCTCTTCAGTGTGATGTCGGAGATCTTTGCATCCGATTGAGAACAGGGTTACAATTCTATTCAAAATATAGTCTCAGTAAATTCGATTTAGAATCGTACGAATGAATTAAGGTTCTAATGTCGGTCGAATCATTTTGTCAGAAAACTCATTCAAACTATCCCAAATTCAGGTGAAAATCGTCATAGCCTCTACGAATCTTTTAATTGTGAAGCTTAGTGATTAGATTACATTTTTTTTTCGTTTTAGCATCATACTTTGTGCATTTGCCAATGACAAGTGATCCGACTTATTAAATAAGTCATGTCATAGTCAAAGTCACACAACAGTCACGGCTAGTCATGCTCTAATAAAATTGTGGTGACTTTGCTAGAAGCTTCGCCTTAGTTATGGAAAATACACTTTTCAACACTCGTGCACTTATACGACTCGTGTTTTATTACATGACCTTACCAAAAAAGAAGTAGGTATGTATGTATGTGAATTTCTTTACTCTACCGTAGCTTTAAAACGCCTTACAGATTTGGACGTATGGGGTATATTTAGAATCCTTATATCATCCCGAGTGACACTGGCTATAACAAAAAAAAAATATTAGTGAGCATTCGTATTTTTTAATTTTCCTAATTAAGCAAGAAAGAAAATAATATAAAGCAGTGACATGATTTTTCCGTATTCCCAGTAAGACTTAACGATGAAATTCGAAATTAAAAAGTGATTTACCTACATATCTCAACTAGTACTTGCGTTATTGCATAAAACGATTAATTTATCAACCTCATAACTGTTTGCTTATGTTACTAGCCAAAAAAAAAAAAAATTGAAACGGACATACAATTCAAAACAAATGTAAAATTAACCTGTGACATTAATAAAACCTACGTTATTCCCCGATAACCGTAGGTAATCCTAGTTGAAAACAAACAATACTCCCGAAATAAATATTCACGAAGAAACATTTCGAACAATCCGAATAGACTTTAATTTTAATGTTATTATGTAATGCGCTAAATCATTTGTTAGTATAGTTACCACATTTTATATTCATCTCGCTGATTTATATCTGCAACGATGTATATCATCTCTAAATTGTGAAAGAAAATTGTAAATTTTTTGTGGGTAGGTATTTTTTTCCTTCTCTTATTCTACTCTGACATAATCGGGGATCTTATCTAATTTCTCTTTCCTACCAGTTCTCGGTCAAACTTTATGCAGATTATTTCTTTCGATCGTCATTATATTTTTCCGTGTTCTAGCTGAAACTCTTTGTTCCATTTGCCTTTTCCTTCAAGAAGTTTTACTGCAGCTAGCGAAATTACTGGTCTGTCGACTAACCATCGAAAGTCTAAAAGTATTGAGCGCACAAAGCAGCCATGTCCTTTAATTTGTTACTTAGAGTTCTGTATATCACTGCAATGATCATGGACAGGCGTCTCTTACCATCAAGAGGGCGTCTCGTTCGTGTCACTTACTTTAACATAACAAAGAAAAGTTAATATTATCAATCTTTTATAATAAAGATCACTTTCCTCAATAAACAAATTTAAATTTAATTTAATTTAGAAACAAATAGGTATTTACCTATTTAAAAAAATTAAACGAACAAAATCAGGGCAAGTAGTGAGTAACTCGTCCTGGCAATCGTGCCAGTAACTTGCCCGTGTAAAGCAGCGAGAGTCAAAGTGCGTGATTCCAATGCTTACACGACTAACTTGGTACGAAATTCGGGAATTGTGTGAAATAGATACAAGTCTCACCTTCGCCCTGAGGTTGTATACCATTGCAAATGGACTAATAAACTTCAAGATATTATTGTCTTTTTATTGCCTAGCGTTTTTGGTGCGCTCAAGGATTTTGTTATGAGTTGGTTTTGGATTACATGTATAGTTTTGCCTGGGTTTTAGTGGGAATTTATTAACTACTTAGTAGCATATTGCTCGTATGAAACTTATCAAATCGTTATTGTTATCGTAGTTTGACTCGCTTTTTTATTTATTTTTCTAAACTGTTACATAGAACGGTGATAACGGAAAAGACACCCTTTTACTGTGAAAATTCTCTTTTAACGCACAAAGCGTTTTTAGACCACCTTCCTTGTAAGAACTGCTGATGTGTGGAACTCGTTTGCAGCGTCTGTGTTTTCAATTAAGTACATTTTGTTCAAGAGAAAACGTGAATAGATATTTCCTAAGCAAGCATGCTCCATCTTCGGTCACCTCGTCGGTTTCCATCGCATGAGATCGGGGCCAATGTAAAAAAAAAATATTGATAGATAAACACTCTTTATTGTGCACACCAGAAATAAATATGTATATAGGTACAGAAAACAAAATAGTACTATGAGCCAGTGCCACATGTAGAGCAGCCTAATCTCTTCCAAGCAACCAGGTATGGAAAACAGATTTGATTTAATTAAGAACACAAAATGATATTGAAACACTTTTTAATTATAAAGGTGTGTTTTTAATCCATGACTTCAGTTTTTTGAAAATTTTGCAAACTGAACTCTAAAATTTAGTATGAAGATAGCACGTAATCACGTCAACATTTCCAAGAACTACGTCGCAACTCTGATCGTTCTTTTCATCCCGTGTCGCTCTTAATTACAAGAAATCTGCACACTACTGATTCTGAGTCAATTCATTAGAAATTAATTTCTTTAAATAACAATATACATATGTACTACTGAAGTTTTACTTGGTGGTAGATTTCCTTAGCAGGAGGTCGTCTAGGTAGAACCAGATATTCTGTCGCCAAGCAGTATTGTGTAAACATTACTGTGTTTGAAGGGTACTGCAGCTAGCGAAATTACAGGGCTATTGAGACTAACCATCTAGTCTTAAAGTAATGAGCGCCAAGACAGCGATGCCCTGGACCTTGTTTTACTACTCAAAGTTCTGTGTATCGCTGCAATGATCATGGACAGGCGTTATCTCTTAACATCAGGAGAGCGTCTAGTTCGTCTCATTACTATTACATTTAAAAAAAAATGTTACTCATTATATAAAGTACATATCTCCTTGTTAATTTATAGTAAGTTCTTTTTTTATACTTAATATGTTGGCGTTTGACCACGCCTTGCCTGATGCTAAGCAGGAGGCAGTCTAAGATGAAGCACGCTTACCTAGAAACAACCTGTTTAATCTGGATTTGAACATGCCCAAATTGTAGTTACTTCGCAGTCGTTTAGGCGTGGCAAGGTTACAAATAGACAGAGCGACAAAGATACAAACGTTTTTGGAACATTAGTCTGGATGGTAGAATAAATTCGTATAGATCTGCTATAGCTTCACAGTTACGTTTTTTTTTAAATGTTTGTCATGCTAGTTGTTTGACCTCAGCTGACTCTCAAGTGAGGCTGCCGGAACACACCGTTAGATGCTTGGCGGCAGATTTTCAACTTGAGGGTGGTAGCTAGCCAGCCGAGTACTGGAAAGTACCCTACCACCACGCTATGGTTTCTCACGATGTTTTCCTTCAGCTCAAGCTCATTGTTGGGGTTTGAACCCACGCCCTTCGGCATGCGAACTAACCGCGCTAACCACTGAGCTAACATCGCTACAAAACGTATACACGTGTAACACTGTGTCGTCCCACTGAACTTGTTTTCAAGAGAGATGAAATTGTCCAGATGCTCAGACGATACGCAATCAAACTAAGACTAAGTACCGCTTATATAGCTGCAGGTGTTGTAAATACTGGAGAATCAATAACCCATAACACAAATCATAAAATTATCAGCCACGAATATAAACGCTCTCCCGTGTCTTCGCTGCGCACGTATAGATACGTACGCACAAATGTAAACCACGTAACAATCAAATTGAAAATAGACTTAGGTATCGTCGTAAATATAAACAGGGTGTAAAAATATTAAAATAGTCTATTTTAGAACCAGTCCTAAGTTAATCCTACTTTTTTTTTATAGTCGACAGGCTAGGTGGTTGACCAATGCTCACCTGATGTTAAGTGATGATGGTCATAGATGGTTAATACACATAGCCTGGATGGAACTGGCTCTCAAGTGAGGCTGCCTAACCACACCGTTAGGCGCTTGGCGGAAGATTTTTAACTTGGGTGTTAGCTAGATACCCGAGTACTAACCACGCTATGGTTTCCTCGCGATGTTTTCTGTCACGGGCAGCTCTAGCTCATCGTTGGGATTTGAACCCACGTCCTTCGGCGTGTAATCCGACCACGCTAACAACTGAGCTATCATCGTTACAAAAATCATCACAAACACTAAAAATAAAAGTCTTTAAATAAATACACTTTTTGCTTATATAGTAATTTACTTAAAGTATTCATATCACTATGGATAGTGAACACTGATGTTGTTTTATAACGTATTTGTTTTACTTATACGGTGTTATTCATGTTTGATTAAGTCGGATACTCCGACTATAGCTTTGGCCACATCCGGTAGCCATTTTCAAGGAGTCAAAGTGGAGTACGACGTGCGCACGGCCTAGTCTTATTTCGCACTGCCGGCCGCTGCGCGCCCCTCATATGAAAAACAGCGAAAACAGTATTTTTAAGTAAAATTAAAATGTAATCATTTCATCCAAAATAATTCATTAACATGGGGCCGATATCGAACCCCTAACCTCACGAATTTAAGGCGTATATTCAACTAGGCCACCATGGCTAAATTTGAATTATGGTAGATGTTATCTGTTATCTGAACTTCCATTCGAGTTGTTTATAAAAATGCTTTATTTCTGTTACACCCTGTACTTACCAAAACACAGAAAACATTCAGCGTCGCTGATGGCAACAATTATTCAAAGGAAATAAGTTCGCGAGGTGCGGTCGCAGTTGCGTGCGTTCACGCGATTTAGCACAACTTATAGATTTTCTCCATTAACATCGCTTGCTGTCTTCGCGAGGTACGAACGCCGACACCAACCAAAGTGGTAATGTACGGCACCCGACACGATAAATTCACTTTTTTTGGATAGTTTTGACAGTAAGACAGGTGTTAAATTTATATCAGTTGGAAGGAAGTTTTAGCGTGTTTATGTCTGTAACGACGCGATTGTATCTGCGGCGAGTACCGCGGCGCCGCGGAGGTCGTGCCCTGTCGAGGGTTGTGGCCTACGAATGATAATTTTATGAAAATTTTGAAATTTTTCTCCGTCAAAAGTTGTATAAGTGAGAAAAGCGATGAATACTATCAAAGCAACATTTTAAAAGTTTTGATTAATTTATGTTGTATTGTTTTTTTTTATGTATTTAGTTTTGTTATAGAAACCCCAACTATGCTTACAGCTTACGGTGCTGGTGAAAGAAATCATAGCATAGTGGTAGGGTACTTTTTAGTACTAGTCTGGCTACCACCCTTAATTGAAATATCTGCCGCCAGGCACTTAACGGTGTGTTTCGGTAGCCTCACTTGAGAGCCAGTTCGTATTTAAGGCTAGGTGTGCTTACCTGTTAAAAATTTAATAAAAAAATAGAACCAGTATGAGATTATATGTCCTTGGTATTTTTTATTTGAAAATAGACTTGCATTTGTCCATCTATCATCTAAGTGGTAATGCAGTCGACTCTTGCGAAGAAGAATCTAATCCATGTATCATTCCTGATTTGCGATCTGAAGACTATATATTCTAGGCTATTAATGGGAAAACGAGCTTATTTTGCAATTAACAGTTCAAAAGTTACTATTGTGCATAAATAACTAATAAATAATTATATTTCAAAACCATTTGATACAAGTATCCTATCATCTAATTCTAACGTCAAAACATCTTAATGAAAAGTTCAGCTACATCTGTGTAATCCTTGCTCCGAGAGGCCATTAGTCTCATCTGTAAAGAAAACTTCGTAATACGGAAACGCACGACACGTCCGTTTCCAAAAACGCACTACAAACTACATTTAAACCTCTCGAGGTGAACGCACTCTCATTAAAGGGCCGCTAGATTTAACTATCCGTCAGCACCCACCGCTGGCTGCGGCCCGACTCCGGCCCGCGAGCCCTAAGGAAAAGGAGTAATGTATGCGTGCGCGTGTCACATTACGTCCGGAGCACGGCCCTTATTTTTATTTTGTCAAATTGTAAGCTGAAATAAAACGGGAGTGTGTAATAAAAATACCATTGGTACTGTTATTGCAGCGCGACCGAAATAGAGGTGTCGCGCGCCCTCGCGCGAAGGGAACCGATACTGCGGACTAGAGAATCTATAGAGAACCAGCTTTTAGTGGTCGAGTGTCTCAAGATGAATGAAGTTGCTTTATAACTTAGGTTCATAAGATTGTCGAGAAAATGTCCAGTTAACGTGGTTTGGTGAACTTTACTCTGTACATACTCTCGGCTAAAGACAAATCATAGCGACGTCAACAACAACAAACTAAAATTCATATTACATAATTATTATTTTCAGTAATCAGCTGGCGTGTTATTCTGCTTGTAGAGTAATCTACCTTAATCGTTTTAGAATTACCTAATTCTAAAATGATCCGAAACTATCGGATAGCCTGGAGCTCTAAAAAGCGACACCGCTTCATGGTTGATATTCCAAAAACTCGCGAACTAAGTGGTTTGGTTCCACTTACTTCGTACAAACCGCTAGAAATTGGAATTTGCTGCCCGAGTGGGTGTTCCCCGATAAATACAATCTGGGTTAAGTCGTGATTGAATCGGTTTCTTCTAGGCAAGCGTGTTCCATCGTAGACCGCATCTTCGCTTAACATCAGGCGAGATGGCAGTCAAACGAAAACTTACACGTTATATTTTTTTATGTTTTTTTGTAAAAATTTAATATTTATTTTATTACGATTCAAAACGATTTCTACGCTTCTAATTATATAATTTACTTTCATCGTACGTATGGGATATAATATATAATAATAAGTAAATAAATGACTAAGTCGCGATTGAATCGGCTTCTTTGTAGACTGCGTCATTGCATATGGCGGACAAACGCAAGCCTAGAGTATAAATCCAAGCAAAGCACGCACCCACGCATCGTAATAAAGCGTGAGTAATAAAGTAAAACTAAAAAATATAAATCCATATTTATATCAGCGATCCAGATAAACGTTTCTTCAAACGTAAATCGTGTTGCGTTCTAAGCAGTAAGTTTGTTCTCTGTGCATGTGTTACTCTGTGCCAATTCTGAGTCACTTGCCGGTAGTCGGCGGTACACAGTGTACGTATAAATAGAGAAATTAATCGTAGGTGGTTTCAATCCGGATCGTAATGGCGTAAATGTTTCAACACATGGACACTCTTGAAGAGTCTCTTGGCGGATGCTAGTTCAAAACTTTGCTCACAGTAATATAACAGGTCGGTAAATATAGCTCGTTGGTAATTTTGTCGCCCTTCAATAATAATAATGGAACTCTTTGTTGTTCACACAATTACAAACAAATATATTAAATATTTAAGAACGAATGTTTCCGTACCATTATCTATAAAAACGGTAAAAAATCATGTGTCTCGTATGGGACTCTTAAATATTTGTTTTATTTTAATTTAATTATTTATTTTTAAAGTGAATATATAACTAAATATTCTCTGAATATTTCAAGCGTCTACCTGTTGCTGTTATCAATATCGAACAAAAACGAGCAAAAAAATCACGTTTGTTGTATGATGGAGCCACAACTAACGTGATTTTGAAAACAGATCTTGAAATATTTATTTAATTCTTTTAGTATTTGTTGTAGCGGCAACAGAAATATATCATCTGTGAAAATTTCAGCTAACTGTCACGGTTCATGAGATACAGCCTGGTGACAGACGGACAGACAGACAGACGGACAGCGGAGTAATAGGGTCCCGTTTTACCCTTTGGGTGAGGAACCCTGAAAACACCTACCGATGTGTTCCGGCGGCATCGCTTGAGAGCCAGTTCCATTCCAGACTAGGTGTGCTTTACTATTACACCGTCACTTAACATTAGGTAAGCTGTGGTCAAACAACTAGCTTATCGACCATTAAAAAAAAGTTTAAATAACAATATTACATCAGAGTGACGAACTAAACTTTTCACAGATTTCAACACCAGTGTTTTCGCTTATGAAGTTCAGTATCACCAAACCACCAAACGGACGAGTCGCTCGCCTCCTCACTTACATGCATAAAAAAACAAGTAGTAAGAAGTGTGGGTGCCTTTTAATAGATTAAAGTAAAGTATCTACACTTAACTTATGCAACTGTCGGAGCAACTTCTTACTTCCCAGAGGCGTGTCGTTAAAAAGAGCTATCAAACAATACGAGTGTTGTTTCCTAATGTGAATCAATAAACAAGCAATAATCGCAGTGGCTCCGTAGTTCTCACATACTCATTAGAACCGCGAGCGCGTTCGCCGTCCGCCCACGCGATCCGCCCACCGCGCCAGCGTCCGCGCTCGCTAGCGGGAAAACATTTTCTTAGGGGCAAAGCTGCTCGAACGCACGGTCGAACTGGACGCAACCGTTGCTGTCATATTACTTTATCTCACGCTTACCTGTTTTATATAAATGAACTGACCTGACAAACGTTTTCCTGTCTTAATAAATTAATTTGCTATGGAAACTGAAAACGTTATTTTTGTTTTACTTATGTGGGATTACGTGAAACGTGAGTAATCGTATAGTCGGTGTATCCGATATAATTAAACGTAATCCTGCATGAGTAAAACAAAAATTATGCAAAAGTTTACTTGGGATGTATTATATTATGTATATACAAACCTTTCGTAAAAAAATATGTCAATAATGGTGAAATTCGTATCAAAAACCGTTGCTTGGTTTAGAAGAAGCATGTTTCTAGCCAAAAGATACTTCCTGGTCAAAACATACTGCCTTAGAATATATTTTGTAGTCAAATATACTTCCTAGCCAAAAGATGTTTTCTTTCCAAAATATACTTTTTAGTCGAAAGATACTTTTCAGCCAAAAGATACTTTCTAGCCAAAACATACTTCCTAGCCAAAATATAATTTGTAGTCAAAAGATACTTCCTAGCCAGCAGATACTTTCTAGCCAAAAGATACTTTCTAGCCAAAAGATACTTCTTAGCCAAAAGATACTTTTTACGTCAAAACATACTTCTTAGCCAAAATTTATATTTTCTAGACAAAAGATATTTCCTGGCCAAAAGATACTTTCTAGTCAAAATATGGTTTCGATCCAATTCCCGTGCCACCTACGTAGAGTAGTGTACTATAGCTATAAACGGCAGTTCGAATCAAACGCCAGCGTTAGCTGCAATCCCGGAGCTCACCAAATATGTCGCCGGGTGAACGACATCGGGCTATTTCAGACGCCATAATTATACCAAAAGGAAGGACTTGTCTGAGTGCCTACTACCTAGCAAGGGCGACTCTTGTATGTACTCGCTCGTCGATGGTGATGCGAACTAATTGGCAATTGAAATCAATGATAAGCTCTCCCAAGATCAAATGCAAATTATACTTGACCAAAGGAAGGTTTTGTCAAAATATCTAGTTTGGGTTTTTGGTATTTTATAGTGGTGTAGTTTTTGGTACTTCACACCAGAACAGTTGCTTTGTATGTACAAATACAAAGCACAGGTGAGGTCGTGTATGGGCTACTGTTCGCATTTGTGGGACGGCTCTGCCAAGCACCAGCTTGAGGCACTGGAGTCAGTCGAGAGGCACGCTAAGGTTGATAGGGAATGACACTTTGGTCAAGTCTCGACTGAAAAGTCTTGAGCATCATCGTAAGGTCTCCTGTCTATCGGCTTTCTACCGGATACACTTCGGGGATTGTGCCTTGGAGTTGCACGGCTTGGTTCCCCCCGCCCCTTTTCACTACTGGACGGCCAGACAAACGCGACCAAAGCGACACCCGTACATGGTGGACGTTCCCCATGTGCGCACTAAGCGCTTCGAATCCACATTCGTTATTCGCAGAGCGAGGATGTACAACTCTTTACCAGAGTCTGTTTCCCGAAAAGTACAATATGAGTGTCTTCAAATCAAGATTATTAACGTTCAAAGGAGGCTTCAGGTGACCAGAATGCTGGCATCTACTTACTTTGGTCAAAAGCTTAGCATTGCCATCCAACGTGGCAATGCTGCCAGCATTCTGGCCACATATCCCTCATCTGACGGCCTTTTTATTTAATTTTTAGTTAGTTTTCTCTAGATGTATTAAAATAAAAACTAAAATACTAGATTAAACAGGTTCCTTCCAGGTAAGCGTGTTTCAACCTACATCGTTGCTTAACATCAGGCAGGATGTGGTCAATCGCGAATCTATTCCGCATAAAAAAAGTGTGTTGTAAGAGATGGGAACCAGATAAGTGATAGAATACTTATATACTTTTTTTTTGTAAATACATACTTTTTTTTTTTTTAATCAATTATTTACGTTTTTATTTCATTGACTTAAATGTTAAGTTTCAAATTCATTTACTCATTTACTTAAGATTTAATTACATGTCAATAAACCTAAGTCATATAACCTTAATTAAAACTAAGTCCACCGGTCGAGCTCACCACCAAACGTACCCAAAATACATACTTATAATACATATGGAACACCTTTAGAACAAACGTTTATAATCACATAAATGTTTATTCTGGTGGGAATCGACACACAGCATATGAAGCAGAATTACTACCACAAGAACTAAGACGGCAGATAAATCAAAGTAGGTATACAATCTAATTAGGTAGCTTTGACAGCTACAAGATAAAACTAAACAAGCTAAAATATATTTGTTTATGAAATTTGGGATATTCACATAATTATGTATACCGGGCTTCAAAATAAAAACGTTTAATAAAATTGTTTGTTTTTTCGGTTAAATATTGCAATTCCCATTAAAACCGAAATTCATAAAATAAATCAGCTGCAGGTATAATCATAAAAGCAAAACTCTCCTAGTACGCAATGTGTCAACACGCCGCCAGCGGGCGCCACCGGGCAGCGTGCCAAAATCCTACTACAAAATAATAAAATTACTACTATTCTCCTCAATCGCAACTGAAAATATTTAATTTGACGTTATTTGTTGCGCAAATAAGATTCTTGTAGGCATCTCCGCGACAGCGTCGCTCTTTACCGCGACTTGTTAATATTTTGGCATTCAGCCAGCAGCGGAATAAACGAAGCATAACTATATAATAAAGTTTCATTCATTGATGGCACTTGATGGATGTGTTTGTCTCGTAAAATGGCGCTTATAACGTAAACCCCATTTCGGAGTTCATTAACAGATTCTTATAAAGATGATAGAAGTAGGTAGGACAAATGCTTTTCATTGAAGTATAAACATTAGCTAACTTACCTTTTATGTATAACTAAAATCTCGGCGTCCAGATCCGACAGGCTTGGGGTCTAACCATAGCTCACCTGATATTAAGTGACGGTTTGATCGAAGATGATAAACTCACTTAGTCCGGAATGGAACTAGCTCTCAAGTGAGGCTACCGGAACACACGGTTAAATTCTTGGCGGTGGTCTAGACTAAAACAATATAGGCTAGAAAGTATCCTACCATTATACTATGGTTTCCTTACGATGTTTTCCTTCAGTGGCAGCTCGTTCACTGTTGATTTGAACCCATGCTCTTCGGCGTGCGGTACGAAAGTGGTACCCACTGAGTTATGATCGCTAGAAATAGTTATAATAAATAATCTATTAACGAAAAATATCTCGTGTCACGGTGTTTGTGTTCGCTATCCTCCGAAACGGCTCGACCGATTTTTATGATTTTTTTTATACCTATCTATTTGTTAGGTACGAGAATAGGTCGTAAAGTTAAGTATTTCATACCGCTAGGTGATTAGGGACAATTCTTAATTTAGCACGGACGATGTCGCAAGCGTAAGCTAGTAAGTTGATATATATTTTTTTAATTTGTTGATGTCTCCATGCGATATTTTGGTAATATGTAGCGCCATCTATGAACTTTCGATCTATAAGAACTAAAACTTTGAATAGCGCCATCTATGTAGCGTCATGTGAACTAACATAAAGTTTGCAAAGGAAACCGTTCTTGGTCTACGTTAGTAAAGAAAGTATTATTTTCGTTTGCAGGTTTTTTAACAGATGGCGTTATAGATTCAGTTTATTTTAAAAGTATTTTGTGCAGAACAATTATTACGTTACGTAGAACAATTTAAAAACTGTATTTTTACTGTGTACAAGATCGTCTGAAAAATAGTACGCATAATAATTGTTAGCAATGTTAATTACAAAAGAAAATCACGAAAATTTTGTCACGTTACTTAGATAAAAACGAAACGACTTTTAAGCGAAAATATATGAATCTAGCAAAGATTTGTTATATTAAAATAAAAAGATACTTTTTGTACAGAAAATTAAAATAATAAGTAGGTTTGCCATTGTCATACTCGGAAAGACATAGATAGCTATTTGATCAATTCTCAATTTGATCAATTTGATCAAAAGGCACCTACAATTAACGCAAAAGAATTGATAAAATTTGTATAGTAGACCTGGCGTTCGTAGAGAACGCAAATATAACAAAGGTTAATTAGATCATCGAACTTGCGTTCAAAACGCTAACCCTGAATTAGCAGACATATAAATCAACTGTTCTATTGACTTTCAAGAACATTCAGACAATATACCAGCCAAACTAGACGCATCAATGTCAACCCGGAAATTATAATTGATTTCACACTCAGACAAACCGCGGTATGCTGAATCAAATGAGACTTAGTCATAATTAAGTAAGGGTTGAGATTTCAATGTACGTAAACCTAGCAATAAAGTTTGTATTAGATGATTGAGTAGAACAGTAGCAATGATACACTAGTGATGTGACTGATTGGTTTAGCACTAGCTACATCTCACGATTTAAAATTTTAGACCATAGTATTCGGGATAAAAAAATGCCTATGTTATTCAAGGTATAAACTATTAACGTTTATAAACGCATGAAGGAGTAACAAACATACATACAAACTTTCGTATTTTAATTTTATTTTAGTGTGATAGTGTGACAGATTTTAAAAGACGAATAGTCGAAAGTCATAATAGAACACAAAATATTTTTGTTTTACTTACGTGGGATAACTTAAGTAGGTATTTTTAATTATAATATCAGAATACTATAGTTTCAGGCACATTAGGTACTACGAGTAAATAAATAAATACCATAGGACAATACACACAGCACCATCTGACCCCAAACTAAGCAAAGCTTATACTATGGCTGTCATGAAACTAATGGAATATTTAAATGCCTACGATACACGTAAAAAAAAATTATACTTATGATTTTTCCAAAGATTTTTAAGTAGACTTAATTCAAATCATTTTGCTAACGTCATTCGTATAATCATACGAGAACTTCAGGTATATTTAGAGGATTTATTTATTGTGAGGACTGCCGACAGAAGTGAAAACTTAAAATACTTACATTGGCATAGGTGACACGATTTGCCCTTACCAAAAAATCGCTCAGCGCGAAAGAAGTGTTCACTTCAAAAATGCTGTGTGTACATCTTAGACGGAACTAAGTACTCAACCTCAGGTTGGGTGTGGCGAAACCCGAACCTATTTTGTATTTAAAAAAAAGAACACGGGTGCATGTGCACTGATCAGTCATTACAGCATTGATCGTGCGCCTCTCCGGCGCGTCACTCCCGTACGCTGCGTATTTTTAGCGCAAGCCAGTCGCGCCCGCGCCGACCGCGCTCGCCGTGTAGTGAAACAATTGACGGTCGCTGATCTGGTGAATTGTGGTGACTGTGACAGTGCAATGTGCGCCTTATGACGAAGGCTTCCACCATGGACCACCTGAGGCGGCAGCGGTTCCGCATCGGCAGGCGGCGGGTATGATATAAGACTCGAGAATCGTTTGTTTCTGACTTGCAGAGGTTATGTCTATCGAGTGAATGTTTGGGTGTGACTTTCTTTCTTTGATAACTTTATTATAGGTATGTTGTCGATTCGATTACGATTTTGATTAAATGATGTGCTGGTAATCGTTGTCACACTGGAACAGCCCTTATAACGGTACCGTTTGTGACTGATTGTCATAGACTTCGCGTTTTGTTTGTTTCTTATGAATTATGGCTTTGATTTCTACCGAATCCATTTTTTAAGTTACAGGTTTTGAAACTTGAATTTCTGTTGAAAATTTCAAAGCATGAGTCGTTTGTTTTCGATTTTGGACGGTGTTGTGTGATAGATAAGGTCGATGTTTGGTCGCGCCGTTCGCCAGCTGGTAAACAGAAGGCCGCAGATAAACAGCCAGCAGATGTGTCACGTGGTTTCTTCCTATATGACAATGACACAATGTGTACGAACACGCGATGTTCTTACGTTGTATAACATATCATCTACACACATCATCTTTGTGTAGATCAATGTCAGATGCCGTTATGAAATACAGGACGCGTTTTATGTCAATTAAATATTTTCAATTCAATTAAGTTTTTAATTGAATTGAATTTAATGAAGACTCTGCCATTATTACTTAGAAATATGAAAGATAAGCCGATAGGTATTTTCAATGAGTATACAATAAGATAAACTGAGAGTACTTTTATCGCTGGTACTTACATGTTTTCGGTATAAAAAGTACAGTGTCGGCTACAACCATACTAAATATCATGAAAATTAGTCCAGCCGTTTGAGCGTGAAGAAGTAACAAATATACAAACACACTCACAAACATTCGCTTTTATAATAATAGTGTGATTATTTAAAAAAAAATACTTAAAACTAGACTGCGTATATATCATCGTGGATTAATACGAGAGAGGTGTTCGCTTTTCATTTTTAACCCTTAAGGCGCTTCCAGTAGCTAATTTGGTACCTCAGTGTTAATTATTAAGCTTATCAAACAATACACTTGGTGGTAGATCCTCTTAGCAAAAGGTTGTCTAAGTAGGTACCACAGTACCAGATATACTGCCACCAAGCAATAGTGTGTAAACATTACTATGAAGGGTATTGCAGCAAGCGAAATTACAGAGCTGTCGAAACTAACCATTGAAAGTCTCAAAGTAATGCGCGTCAAAGCAGCGATGCCCTGGATTTTGTTTTATGTGCATCGCTGCAATAATCATTGACATTCATTATCTTTACTCATTATAACGTCTTTAGGGTGAAAACGGCAATAAACTCTCAGAGCTGTTAAAAATATTTACTTAGTACCTACTAATATTATATTTCGAAGTCTATTTACATATAATTATGTTTATTACCGGGACTTAACTGGGTACAAATTACTACAAATTGGTCTTAATAATAATAATTTATTGGCATAAATGTTAAGACATAAGAGTATATATACAGAACTATCATAAACTATTTAACTTTTGTTTATTTACTTCGACATTTCGGTTATGTTACAACAGCCGTGGTCTCGTGCTAACCAGACACAAAAACTATAAGTTAGTTTTGTTTAATTACCTCGACGTTTTAGATATGTTACTATAGTCGTGCTGTCGAGCCGACCAAACACAAAATACTATAAATTAGTTTTGTTTAATACCTCGACGTTTCAGATATGTTACTATAGCCGTGGTGTCGAGCCGACCAGGCACAAAACACTATAAATTAGTTTTGTTTCAACGACGACATTTTCAACGTTTCTGATATGTTACAACAGTCGTGGTGTTAAGCTGGCCTGGCATAACATACTATAAATGAGTTCTATTTAAGTATTTACCTCGACGTCTCGGCTATGTTACAACAGGTGTTTTTATAGTATTTCGAGACTGGTCAGCTTGAAATCACGACTGTTGTAACATAGCGAAAACGTCGAGGTAAATAAATTAGTATAAGTCTAAATTAAACAATCATGTGGTTTATGTGTTATGTGCAATTACTTCGCACGAGTAGCCTGTCTCGGTGAGAGTGGTTCGACTTTGCTGTCCCTGGAGCAGCGTTAATGAGTTCCCACCATTTAACGCGCGGCCCACATTTTTAATGATGTAGCGTTTATTGGGCCTTGATTGGATTGTGCTCGAGCGATCCGCAGACTCTAGAGATCGTGCCAACTCTGTTGTTCGCTTCGAGATGAGGTCACGAAGTTTCCTTAAGGGTCTGGTCTCTGCTACACTTTATCTAATTTTCAATTGGTATTCGTATTCTAGACTCTTTTAGTGCTTTGATTCCACATAAATGTTAGACATTGGAATGGAACTGGCTCTCAAGTCAGGCTGTTAGGTGCCTGGCGGCAGATTTTTAACTTGAGCGTGGTAGCTACCCAGCAGAGTACTAAAAAGTACCTTACCACCATGCTATGATTAGGGCAGCTTAAGCTCATTGTTAGGATTTGAACCCTCACCCGTTTATGCGTGAACTGACCGCGGTAACCACTGAGCTATCATCGCAACTAATCTCTCCAGACTATGAACATATTACTAATGTTGATTAACACGGTGCGCGAAAGCTCCGGTTCGCTCGCCATCATATAAATTCTCCACTTGTTTGCCATTCTTTCTATTAAAAAAATGCACTGAATACTACGTACTCATCTTAAACCAAAAAGACGCGTCTAAATTGAATTCCTCAGTTAAATCCCCTATATCAACAATTTACCGCGTCCAACTGCATGGTTCGAGTACAAAGTCGATCGATACAGAAGTAAAGCAAGTACATCATATTGTTTCGCGTCCATTGCCGCATTTAGTGGCGGGAGGCGGTCGTCGACCCGTCGCGGCAGGCAATGGACCGTGCGGCGCCGGAGCGGCGCGCTACGAAACGTACGCTAACATACAGTGCAATGAACTAGCCAGCTCCGAGTTTCACGCGGAGCTTTCGTCGGGAAAGCTCAAATTTTGACAAATACATTTTACATTCGATTCAGGGCTATAAGCTTAAGATATACTATTTGCCGAAAGGGGGTAATTGTACTTGTACATCAAGAACAAATTTTGTTTGCGGCTAACTTTCAGCATATTATGACCCTGTATATAAACTAAAAATAAACTTTATAAAGATGTTATATTGATACTTAAAAAAAAAAAACTTACTGGCATTAGTTAACAGTGACGTCATCTTTTGATACAATACGGTTTAGAGTCCTCTTGCCTCTCTTTCTACAGCGACGAGTGTTCCATATTCAAAAGCTGACTCATCACAAGTAATTATTACTCATCGTGGTAACCTCGCAGCATCAGTTAGCGTACAGGCCTCCGTCTGCCGCAACTAGGTCAGCGACGCGCATCGATCCGGAAGCCGCGCATGCGCACAACGAAACACGACCTTAACCACCAAGCAATAAAGTCTATTATGGCACTCGATGTACCAACCGCTGACTGCCTGAATTTTTTCTCGAATTACACAAAATATAGCAATGCAACTGAATAAATAAGCAACTGAATTTTTTTACTTAACAGTAAAAAAGATTGTTTTGTTTGGTCTTACGCGTAGATTTTTTACCGCCTCCTATGTACTTTAACACCAAGGCATAAAGTTCATTTGACTAAGTTTGATAGGTCCGACAGTCTTTAAGCCATGCCAACAAGGTTCATATTTAAATAAACCTCTGTAAGTTATTAAGGGTATTCAATTTGTTTATGGTGAACTCTTAAGGGTCGGGCCACGCTGTAACATATTGGGTTAACGATAAGGTTTTCGAAAACCCTCTTCTAAATATTATAGAGAGTTTACTATCGGGATACAGGATTTGTACATATTATCACAATCCTATAATACAATATGACATGGTTATTATAAGTCGTATGTTAATAAATTGTTACATGACCGCGGTAAACCAAAAAAGAGGGTTATGTATTTGACCTGTATGTATGTCCGTCCTTATGTTCGAATAACACTGCATATATAAATTCCGTAATTATTTTCATATTAATTCCGTAATCGGGTTTAGTTTTTTTAACTTTTTAGTAATTTTTAGGTAGCGTGGAATACCCTACCCGAGTAGGTGTTCACAATCTAAGTGTCTTAAAGTGGAGAGTGAATCGGTATCTTTTAGCGTGTTCCATCGTAGATCGCATCTTGACTTACCATCAGGTGACATGGCGATCAAATGCAAGTCTATTCATCATTAAAAAAAAGTTTGTTTAAAGTTTGTCTCTGTAACAGCAAATAAATAAGCCGCCATTATTTCGCACAAGTCAGAAAAAAAATACACAACCTTTGCCTCAAATTGTGAAGTTTTTGTTTCACTGCATTCAATCTAGTAGGTTTCTCATAGCATTTGCATACAGCCTAGAGTATGTATGAATGAATGTATACATACATACATATTATGTCAAGTCGGACTGACTGCAAACAAAGAAGTCTTTAAGTCAGTAAACGTGCTTTGTTTTATTGTACTGACGGTGAATAAAAACATCGTGAGAAAACCATGGCAAAGTTGTAGATATTCAAATTCATTACTTAAAATTCCCTAATCAGATTCAAACCTGAAAGCTCCGAGTATTTAAGCAAATATCCTGTACCACAAGTTATCACAATAAAAATAACTCTTTATTGTTCAAACAAATTACAAACATGAACTAACAATGAACAATTTAACATAAGCGGAATAAGTGGCGGGCTTATCGCTAATAGCGATCTCTACCAGGCAACCTTATTATGGAAAAGATTATTAAGTACGGGGTGTGCTATCTAAAGAAAACACGTTATAAATATACATGCTATGTAAATATATAAAACATTTACCTACATGAAAAAATTATAAAGTTGCAACTACATTTTTTATACTAGAAAGATATTTCATAACATTTATTTTATCATTCCAGAGTACATATTCCACGTATATGTATTACAAAAGGTCAAATCACTAATTTATGTTCGTGATTGTTGGCAGCCCACGTGTTTGCGTGGGGTATCCGTAGCATTGCGGCACGGGACCGCTACTAGTGCTACTAGCGCTACGAAACTGCTACAAAGCTTACGAATTCAAGTATAGTGACTCGTAGCAGCGTAGCATGCTACGTATCAGTGATATAACAAAACACAATATACAGGTAGGTGCTACGATAATTTTACCTTACAATTTTGTCTGCAGTTTCACGTATTTTACTAACTAAAATGACAATCTATTAGATAGATAAAGTAAATAGCGGATTTACATATTTATACGTATATTTTTTACATTACCATAAAACATAGTTTGTAGAAACGATTAAAATAAAATTGTATCTTTGAGAAAACTTGTATACTTTAACAAGCAGTTAAACTCTACAGTTTAACTTTACTGCGTGTTTTCTTTGGATACTACAGCAATCCACAATGTTACTGACACTTTTAATAGTTTTTTTATTGCCGAGTACTTTTAACTGATTTTACATATACTAGCCAAAAACTGAGCTTTGTGAGGGCTCGCGTAGTTTTTCTACGAGTAATAACTTTTAAAGCAGATTTTTTTTAAATTGAGTTTAGTTCTGTTGCAGCGTTGTTAACTCTTTGGTTTTTTAACAGATGGCGTTAGTAGCACAATAACATTATATCCAATGGATATAAAATTGTTAATGTTCATTTTTTTAATAATTATATATTTTGATTTAGATCTGAAGTTAAATTACTATCTTAGAGCACAAATCTCAAGGCGTGATAGTTTTTCAGTAAAGTGTACAACAAAAAGGCTCAGGTTGTGGGATAGTGACAACGCAGTCACTATCCCACATGATAACGCAGTCACCAAAACTATTTTCATCAAAATTCAGACATACATACGTATGAAATCGTATGTCTGTATGCATAGGTATTTGATAACATGCACACGATGCTTCGAAATTTCAGGGTTGATAATACTGGCAAGTATAGGATTTTCTTTTTATTGCGGCAATGGCGCCAAAATGGTGCTTTATTAAGGGTTACTATGGTAGGTCGGTAGCCTACATATTATATTATGGTAGGACAGCAGTTTAACAGTTAGTAACACCGCGGCTCTTAGTACGTTTGAACGACTCAATGGAATGAGGGGACTTCGGGCACGTACAAATTTAATTCTGTTAAACAAACGTCATCGAGCTGAAGATATAAGAACAGTTACTAACAGTCCCAGTTAACTACTTACCTTCTGGCTTCATTATCTGATGTACCGGAACACTGGGGACTGCCGACGGTATGAAAATTTTAATAGCAGCATGTCGGTGACGCGATCACATAATTATTAGTTCGTCGGTGACACAAACCAAAAAAATTGTTCAACGCAGCTAAAGAAGTTTTCACCTCAAAAATGTAACCAAGCCTGTTTGGATATAGTGGATTATATTTATTTTTTGTAAAAACAATTTATATAGAGGTACCTACCTAATAAGACGAACGAAACGCTCCTTTTTTTCTGGTTGACAGGCTTGGTGTTTGACCACAGCTCACCTGATGTTAAATGACGGTGTGGTCGAACATGGTAAAGCACACCTAGCCTGGAATGGTACTGGCTATCGAGTGAGGCTGCCGTACCTAACACATGGTTAGATTTTCAATTTGAGGGTGGTAGCTAACCAGCCGAGTACTAGAAAGTACCCTACCACCATGCTATGGTTTTCCTTCACCGGCAGCTCAAGCTCATTGTTGGGTTTGAACCCACTCCCTTCAACATACGAACCGACTGCGCTAACCACTGAGCTATATTATACAGCTCCACATAGTAAAATATAGCACTACCCAGAACTTTGAGCAACAAAACAGAGCCCAAGGCATCATTTCACGAGGTCCTTTCCTGTGGGCCCAAACTACGATGACAGCGGTCTCGCAATAAATGCATAAATAGCTGCTACTACGCTATCTGTTGATAAACATCAACTTTGTCCACCACCGCCGGGGAACAATCCATTGATCGCCAAACTCGGAAGAGCCATTCACATCCCGCGTCATATTATGTCAACTCCCTAACATTGCCTTTACAATCTTTACAGCTGATAGGAGAGCCACAATCGCATGCTGCTTACAGAAATGATAAAAGACTGGTTTAGTTATTTCGCCGTTTGTATAAGTAAGTTGGTAGGCCAGTATCTGTGACCCAGTTGGCCTAATCGCTAATCTTGGGTCTCTGTCGATGCGCGCGCATCCATTCACCGGCGGGAACGAACTTCAGGAAGATATGGCGGAACACATAGCACTCGCATTAGCAATAGTTAACTGGTTGTAGTTGATAACGTGTTAAAAGTAGTGTGGGTATAGACTGTTTTTTATAACATGTTTTTCATGTATTTGGGGACATTATTAAAAATTATATATATATATACTAGCTGGGCCCCGCGGTTTCACCCGCGCCAGATGCCTACGTCATAGTAGCTTTATGCATGCAAAGTCTCAGCCCGATCGGTTTAAAATTGACAAAGTTTCATACAAACTTTCATCCCCTATTTTATCCTCTTGGGGGCAGAATTAACCAAAATCCTTTCTTAACGGATACCTACGTCATAACACCTACCTGCATGCCAAATTTCAGCCCGATCCGTCCAGTAGTTTGGGCTGTGCGTTGATAGATCACTATGTCAGTCAGTCAGTCAGTCACCTTTGAGTTATATATATTTAGATTTAGATTATATACGTATATGTATTAGGTACCAAATGAGACGGAACCTTATTTCTATTCAATAACTGTTGAATGTAATATAATAAGACAAATAATAGAGGCCAGTTCCACAGCGAAATGTAGCCCCAAAATAAGCAAAGATATACTAAGGTAACTAATAGTTTTGTTTTTTTTTTTGTAAATACTTACCTATACCTATTTGTTATCTTATACCTTTAAACGAGTAATTCTTGTATATACATATTTATATAAACTGAATCTCGGAAACGGCTCCAACGATTTTCATAAAATTTAGTATGCAGGGGGTTTCGGGGCCGATAAATCGATCTAGCTAGGTTTCATTTTTAGAAAACGTCGTCTTATCCGTGTTTTCAGCCGAGCAAAGCTCGGTCATCCAGGTACTAGGTATAAACAGAATAAACGTCTAAGTTCGTCACACAAATGTTAGTCCTAAGTAGGAATCGAACCCATGCCCTTCTAGTACTCGGCTGGTTAGCTACCACCCGCAAATTGAAAATCTGCCGCCAAGCATCTAACGGTGTGTCATCATTCCGGCAGCCTCACTTAAGAGCCAGTTCCATTCCAGGCTAGGTGTGTTTACTATCTTCGACCACACCGTCACTTAACACCAGGTAAGCTGTGGTCAAACACCTAGATTGCCATAAAAAAGTACCAAATGAGCTAACAGGGTAGTTAATATGTTTTTTCTTAAAGTAAGATTACAGTAATCACGTACGTAATCGTAATAAACCGATGCACTTTCACAAAAGACTGATTAGTACATAAACCGTAATAAATAAATAAATATCGTAGGACA
This sequence comes from Biston stratarius, assembly GCA_950106695.1. Classification (NCBI taxonomy): domain Eukaryota; kingdom Metazoa; phylum Arthropoda; class Insecta; order Lepidoptera; family Geometridae; genus Biston; species Biston stratarius. The sequence goes on along the minus strand of OX467115.1, from coordinate 9,311,794 downwards.
TTTCACACAGCGCACTCTAGCGTCAAAATAAGTAAACTAGAAAGGTAACTGATAGAATACATACTACTACTTAAAAATTTTTTTTTTTGTAAATTTATACTTATAATACATAGAGAACACCCAGACAGAACAGTAATTAATAGGCAAACATGAAACTTGACATCAGGCTGGTGACATTATGACTAAAACGTCAATCGTTTGTTTGAAGAAAAAAAAATAACAACAAAGCGTGATAGCTAAAATTAACAGTTGTTTCCCATCACTAGCGGGGAGAAAGAACCGGGAGAAGTAGGAGGCGGGTGGGGAAGTGGGTGAATTTGGGCAGTGTGTGCCTGTGTGCGGTGGAACGGGCCAGTTCGCGTGCGGCCGTCGGACCGGCCGCCGGATGCGGGCACCACGGCGGACCAGGACGCCATCCCACTGGTGGTCCGCCGCGACCACCAACCTCCCGCGCGCAGCCTCATCGCCCTGAACAGCCAAAGCGGCTACAACAAGTTGTTCACACAGGTGCGCATTCGACCCTGGCTGCCCTGTGCCCCTTGGAAACAGTTGTAAACAACTGCTACCTCGTGGAGCCTCCAGTTGTGTGCAAGTGTAACAAACCACCTGCACTGCAGTGAAGCAAAGTGCTAACCGGGCTATTTGAAAAGTTTTATTATGGAAATTGATTTGGTTTCGATACATTTTACTGACGCATTAAAACTATAAAACTTTAACTTACAGCTTAGGGAGTATCTGGCTCAGATACACGACGTGTAAAAAAGTAATAAATTGATTAAAAAAATAATTTCAGTGTACAACTACCTAATTGCTGTTTGTCAATGTCTGTTTTTTGTTAGGGTGGAGACAAAAACAAGCTAAAACAGTGATGTACAGAAAACTGATGTCATTATGTTTTGTAAAGTTCTGGAGAATTTAAAAGACTTATTTGTCACTCAAGATTCAAGATTAATTTATTTGTTAGAATATGGTTTAATGTACATTTCTACAAAAATGTACACAGGTCTTATAATTGTGCGTGTGTGTGCGTGCGTGTGTGTGTGTGTGTGTGTGTGTGTTTGTGTTTGTGTGTGTGTATGTGTGCGTGTGTGTGTGTGTTTTCCTTGTAGGATGTAGTCTACTCGAATACCTTATTACTTTTAATAACCTCATATGCCAAAATATCCTGTGCTCTTATCTTTGTCATCAATAATGAGGAAGCTGACACTTGGGACTGATTTTACGTAGGGTGCGAAAATAGAAGCTTCGGTCCTGTCAGCGTCCTCTAATTAAATCAATTAGTGCGCAACAAGTATACGTGTTATTGTTTACAAGCACATAGATACATGTAATTTACATGCACTCGTAGATAACGGTGTTTATGTATTAAGTGATTACTGTTATCAGTGTGCGTGCCTTAGGGAATGAAGGGCGTTCGCATAGATAGAAGCTATTGTGTGCACTAAAATATAAAACAAAGGAATAAAATACAGGTGAAAACCTTATGAACTAGTGTTATTCTCTCAAAGTGAACGCTTTCAGGCTACGTTAGTGGAAAAATCAACTAGACGGGAGATGAAACAAGCACTGTTTATAATATTAAGAAATAAATATTAACTAGATAATATAATTAACATGCGATTATTTTGGCTTCGTCGTAGAATGTCCCTTTCGCAAAATGACCCCTGGTATTAAAACGTCCCTTTCGCAAAATACACCTTTCGTAAAATGTCCTTTTCGCAATAGCTGTAGAGGCTCTGTCGCCATGCATAGAATAGGTTACTTGCAAGTATTATGTCAAAATATCGAAAGTATCAATGTAATAAGCACCAAAGCAGATGCATTCCTGGACTTGTTTTACGACTCAAAGTTCTGTGTATCGCTGTAATGGTCATGGACAGGTGATATCTCTTAAAATCAGGAAAGCGTTCCTTTCGTATCACTAATCTTATTTAAATATATGATGATATAGATAGGTGTCTTCCAGAGACAAGTATTTTATAGGTTTAATAACCGAAAAGGTTTCTTTATTGTCTAACAAGTTGAAATCAAAAGCCAAGCAACAGCCAAGATCAAGTAATCGTCCTAGTAAATTGGTGTAGATTTGGAATTATACTTAGGTATATGAAGATTTAACAAAGTCATAGACACGTTTATACAAAATGATATTACGCTTGTCTGTATTTTTCTACATAATATATTTCGGACGCATTTCTGGGACAAAAAGTAATCGTCCAGCAATTTCGGTGACAGAGCGTCAGGTGACTTAAACTGTAACTTTCAGCAAACAACTTAACAAGTATGAAATCAGTAGCAATCTTTTAAAACACATATTTAACATCGTAACCAACCTCCTCGTTTGATGGCCTATCTTACGACATTGACGGAATTTGGAGCTCTTTCGCAAAAGCCATTAATTAAGAGTAATACTGAATCTATTAAAATTTAGACGATTTCTCAGCTCTGTGGGGCTTCATCATACAGAGCTCCACTAATAATAACTAACCCTGAAATCTATTTGATTGCAATACTATCGATGAGTAACGAGTTCCAGCACTTACACTCAAACAATTACGTTATAATTCTACACATATGTATATTATACATATATATTTCTAGTTAGTGATTGCGAGTAGAACATGTGGAACAATGTTGGCTACAGAAATATCCATTCCACAATAGTAATCTCACGAATCCTGCTGCTCGCTTCGGTCTCCCGCTCGCTAGCAATGGAGGTGAATTTTGACCAGTTTTGGATGGATGTAAGTTAATTATTAATTTTAATTTTTCTTGGAGTTTCGATCGGAATATGTTCACACTTTGGTTAGGCTTTTAGATAATTCTTTTTGAGTTTTTTGTTTGATGTTGTCAAAAAACCGTTGAACTTTATTGTATATTTATTTTGGATAATTATTATTTTAATATTCTCGTATTATGGTATGTGTAGGTACCTGACTTTTATATCTATAATGATGGAGTTAAATATTAACAGTTTATGTGACGTCTTCGCCTATTGCGTTTATTCTTTGACCTTGGTAATAAGTTTCTATTGGACGTTACGCATTGGAAACGGAGGGCCTAGACAAGGTAACAGTTGATAATATATTTGATTGAGAAAAATCCAAAAATGTACTATTACATAAGCGGTAACGGTAACGGTATTGACATATGACAATTGACAAATTACCCAATATAACATTCACATGATATTTTATGACATTTTTTTTTTATAAACTGTATTGATATGACATACCTACCTAGTATAACGAAACTCTGTTATAAGGCGAATAAATAATCTGAATCTGAATCATAAGCTGCCCATGTGACATATCGACAGCATATATCAATCCGTACATGTTTAACTTTTCTATTGGCGTTATCGCTAATCGAATGTTTATTTGTCAGGTATCTTGGAGTTTTAGTATTAGATATTAGTAGTATAGAATATAGTATCATGATAATAGGAAAAAAGAACGAAAATTAGTGGTCACACTAAAGGAAAAGCTAAACTTGTCTACGCGACGATATATCTCCACCAAATTAACCAAATTAAAAAACGTCGAAATGGAAATTTCCGTGAAAAGTTTGTAGTATTATGACAGACAGAACAGACATATTTGCCTTTGAAAATTCACATTATAAACAATTAATTCGGTCAAGTGCGAGTTTGACTCACGCTTCGAGGATTCTGTACCACAAAAAGTGTTTACGGAAAATATTGGTAAGGACATATATTCTATTTTTTTAAAATGTTTTTCAATGTTTCAAAACATGCTAGGTTTTGACCACAGTTCACCTGATGTTAAGTGATGGCGTGGTCGAAAATGGTAAACATGGAATGGAATGGAACTGGCTCTTAAGTGCGGCTGCCGGAACACATCGTTAGGTGCTTGGTGGTATATTTTCAACTTGATAGAAGTTAGCCAGTCGAGTACTAGAAAGCGCCCTACTACCATGCTATGGTTTCCTCACGATGTTTTCCTAAACCGGCAGCTCAAGCTCATTGTTGGGATTTGAACCCACGCTCTTTGGCATGTGAACCAACCGCGCTATCGCTACAATTTTCGTAATTTTAATTATCAAGGTAAAAAGGTCTCTGAGAGTCATTTGTAGTTATACCTCAGAACGTGCACTACAATCAACTTTAACGGTCCTTTGTACGGCCTTTTTAGTAAAAAAAAAAAAAAAACTTATATTATAGTGGGACTCCTAACTAAATAATTGTAGTCTTTTATTATGACAGTCCCAGAGATATAATTAATTATTATTGATTTATAAAGCATAGTTCAAACGGACACACATACAGACTATAGCAGTCTTAGTAATAGAGTCCTGTTGGATACCCTTCGGATACCAAATCGGGTATAAATGAAAACTTACAAGACAGCTGAGGTGACAAGAGCGTCAGAAAAACATCCCAAAATTTACCTAATTCCGTGAAGGAAATTTCCTCTTCTATTTCGCTACAATTCTGGCCATAAACAATATCATCGATGACGTACAGTCCACATGTGGTGATCGATATCTACCGACTATAGTTTCCCATAATCCTGAAATAGACTCAAACAACCAGATTAGTGTTTAGTTTACCTCGACTTACTGGACTTGTCTCAACTGCGCTGGATGCTTGATTTATTTTTGATCTGTGATCTGGCTGATCTTCTGTAGGTATGTAAAACAGTTGTGATTGGCGTAACTGACAAACAAGCTATTATAGTTTATAACCTTGTACTGCTATCAATGCTTCACAGTTTGGTCCGTCATCCTAAAGTAAAGGAACCATAAATACTCGTTTTTACGAAGTTTTTTTTTTAATGGCTGACAGGCTAGTTGTTTGACCACAGCCCACCTGAAGTTAAGTGACGGTGTGGTCGAAGATGGTAAAGTAATGGAACTGGCTCTCAAAGTAAACTCGAAAACTATACAGCATTTATAGAAGTGATTTTATTATTTTCTCAATCATCCTTTACGCCACAACTGTTTATGTATGTAGGTACCTATTTTTGTTCAGAATCAAAAACCATCGTTACTCAAAACCTTCTAAATAAGTATTTTTTAATTGAAAGACAAATCTATTAGTGAGCTAAAATCTATAGGTCTATGAAAGATCCACAGTAAAAAAATATCGTAGGGCATTTCGCATTGCGCCATCTAGCCCCAATCTAAGCAAAGCTTGTACCATGGGAACCAGATGACTGGTAGAATAATTACATTTCATACTTATATTTTCTACTTTTAAAATAATGATTACCTTCTTTGCCTCTCCTCTAAACATTGCTGTGTCCGACAGGGTCTACCATATACTGCTTTGTATTTACAATATCTTGTACTGTATGGAAGCAATACATATATCTTGAATCGTGAACAATCGTGTAAGGAGATGTTAAAAACTCCTGTACCTACATATCTAATACCTTTAAACGAGCAATTCTTGTACGTATATACATATAATATATGATACAGATTACATATATTATATATGTTATATATATTACATATATTATATATGTAATCTGTATCTCGGAAACGGCTCCAATGAATTTCATGAAATTTACTATGCAGTGAGTTTCGGGGGCGATAAATCGATCTAGCTAGGTTTCATTTTTAGAAAACTTCGTTTAATCCGTATTTTCAGGCAATGAAAAACCGAACAAAGCTCGGTCAAGCAGGTACTAATTATTTATAAACGAGTAAATCCGCCGAGTAAAGCAGTAGTTTTGGTTGTCCAATTATGACGGTTGTTGTTATTGCCCGTTGTTTAGACAAAGATTCAATCCATGCTGTCACACTGTATAAATACGCAGACGTGGAACGGCTTGCGACGGGCGATTTCCTGCGTTCCGTTTCTGAGAATCAATTTTTACTTACGACACGCATAAAAACAAACGGCTTGTTGGAAAATTGATACAAGAAATCAAGAATTGGGAAACAAGATGTACCTGTATTGGATTATAGTGTTTTTTTCTGTATGTGTAAAATGCGTGATCTTTTCTTTAGAAGATTCTTGGTCTTAATATTCTTTCCCCAAAAATACTCTGAAATACGAAAAAAAAACCGGCCAAGTGCGAGTCGGACTCACGCACAAAGGGTTCCGTACCAATACCAATAAAAACGGCAAAAAAAAACCTGTCTGTTGTATGGGAGCCCCCTTAAATATATATTTTAATCTGTTTTTTAGTATTTGTTGTTATAGCGGCAACAGAAATATATCATCTGTGAAAATTTGCTAACAGCTAACTGTCACGGTTCATGAGATATCTACAGCCTGGTGACAGACAGACAGACAGACAGACGGACGGTCCCGTTTTACCTTTTGGGTACTGCACCCTAAAAAACAGCTGTTCTATAGAAAGAGTTCGTTGACGCTCGAAAAAACTTTCCTTGATTTATCCTAGGACTTTTCACACAACGCCATCTAGCCCCAGACTAAGCAAAACTTGTACTATTAGATCCAGATAACTCTTAGAAAACTTATATAATACTTATATTTTGCTGTAAATACATATTTACATACAGAACACCCAGACGCAGTACAAACTTTTATATTTTCATTCTCTACACACAAATGTTGGTCCGGAGTGGGAATCGAACACACGCCCTAAGAAAAAGTGAAAAAAAATTACTTAAAAAAAACGTATATTTAAAAACCTTGTCAGTTTTTATAAAGAAGCACTTTTCTTGTGTTAAATGAGGTATTACACTTTATATAAACGTCTTGAAATGACGGCGAGCTTCGATCGGCGACCTCATTCTTGTAAGCTGATTACTTATTAACTGTACACGGAAAACGTATCAACCCCTGTTATAAATAAAAGTAGCTCGATAGCTTTGCCCTGAAAGCGGGGCGTAAAATATGCACAGAGGGCGGCATTGAGCGTAGGCGGCTGACGTCACGGCGGGCCAGCGCCGGGCTGCCGCCAAAACCCCCGCGCCAGACCTTGATCAATCGCGGCCAGATACCAACCTCTTTCGGTACACGCGCGCCACAATAGCACACCAAATTCAAACCACAGATAAAGTAACAACGATAAAATGTATATAATTATTAAAACTAGCTAAATACACAGGTCGTGTTAAAGTTGGAAATTTAAAAAAACGCTGTTATGTTCATCGAAAAATGTACTGGCCATTGAAATTCAAACTCTAAAGACGCGTTTTTTTTCGATACGTTTGAATAAAAACTCTTTATAAATTGATAAAAAAAAAGAAAATATATGTGTACGTACATGTATTTTTTCTTCAATGTGGATTATTTAATGATTTTTCATGATTAGTGCCTTGATTAAGTTATCCAAAGTGAAGATTTTTTGGTTTCGTTTGTTTTACATTCGGACGCGGGACCTCAGGTAAGTTTGTGTGCATAGAAATAGAATAGTACCTACTTTAGGTTTCATTTGCGTGTTGTGTAGTATTTTGACTTGTCTTATTCATCCCCATCTCATACGTAGATTATAATTATTGATATTGTTTAAGTACTTATATTAAAATATTTTTGCATTATGTTTTCAACATTTTTTTTTAACTGAATTTACTTTGTGGAAGTTGTAAATAATAATTTTCCACTTTATAAGATAAATTTCCTTTACATATGACATAGAAATTTCTAAAATTTGCAGACTAAACAGATTATTGCCGTCTTTGTGTTTTATAGAGCGCGCTTTTCAAATTGACGGTCATTAGTTAAACTATACGGACGAGATTTTTTAAGCTGTCCCCGTCCAATGGACAACAATATTAGTTAATTATTTATAACGATTATAGCTCAGTGGTGAGCGTGGTCACTTCACACGCCGAAAGGCGTGGGTTCACACCCCAACAATGAGCTTGAGCTGCCGATGAGGGAAACCATCGTGAGGAAACGGTAGGGTACTTTCTAGTACTCGGCTGGCTGGCTACCAAGTTTCAAGTCGAAAATTTGCCGCCGAGCACCCCTAACGGTGTGTTCCGGCATCATAATTGAGAGCCAGTTCCATTCCAGGCTAGTTATGATTTACTATCTTTAGCCACTCCATCACTTAACAACAGGTGAGCTATGGTCAAACATCTAGTTTGTCAAACATAAAATATATAAAAAAAAATATTTATAATTATTTTCATTTATTGATTAACGGCCTGCAAAATTGGTATTATTGTAATCTATCACAGAAGATGAGAAAAGACTGAAACTGGGACTTTTGTTGTTCGAATAGTATATTCGAATATTTTACGTCTTAGAGCCGAGGTCAATCAATTTGGAAATTGAATCACCCGTCAACTGAAAAGCAAGCTTTGTTGCATGTGTCCTAATCCATGTGTATGTTCCAAGCATGTATGTGATTTTGTGTGTGCATGCGAGCCGGCACGCGACGCCCATGTCTCACTACAGGCCCTTGGAGAGGACCGGGGTAAGACCACTACCTATACTAAACTTAAAATAAAGGCGCGGGACCTACTTGTGGCCGATCTCCAACGAGGTTAGAGGAGCCACAGAAGGTACTACAGTGGCCACAGGCTGCATGAAGCTGCTTCGCTATCATCCATGACACCGCAACACCTTGAATGCTCTTCGTCATCAATGTCAATAAACGTTCCACCCAACTCACTGGAGGTACTATGCCAGCGGTTAAAAGGTTAGCAGGAGGTCGTCTAGGTATCACTGTAGGATCAAATATTCTGCTACCAAGCTGTAGTGTGTAATCATTGCCGCGTTTCAGTTTGAAGAATGCAGCTAGCGAAATTACAGGGCAGTTGAGACTAACCAACGAATCCTTTAAAGTAATATTCTCCAAAGCAGCTCTGTAATTTGTTTTGTTACTCAAAGTTCTGAATACCACTGCAATAGTCATGAGCAGACGTTATCTCTTACCATCTGGAGAGCGTTTCGTTCGTAGTCTTATTTGTTTTACATTAAAAAAATACATTCTAGTTAAGCGTGGCTAGGCTTTTTTTTTTAAACGAATAAGTCCGCGTTTGAACACCAACTCGCCTGATGGTAAGCGATGATGTGGTCGAAGATAAAGCACGCAGACTTAGAAGATACATATTCTTTCTGGACTTGAAAAGTCTAGATTATATCTCTCAGGAAACAAGGAAGCCGGCTGCTTGTTCCATTACTTGGCCGTACGGATGAGAAACGTAGAGTCAAAACGTTTGGTACGTACCCAAGGCAATTCCACTATGTATGGGTGGTAGTGGGCCGTCTTTCTACTTGTCCTGTAGTAAAAAGGGGATGGAAGTACAAGGTCGTACAGCTCAGTAGCACATTCTCCGAAATGAATCCTGTAGAAAATTGACAGTCTTGCTACCTTCCGGCGGTGTTCAAGGCTTAAAAGTTATTTAAGTTGTTCAAGGCTTTTGTACCCGTGACTTATTAAATTATTAAAACACACTTCACTGTTACTCATTGGCACATTGTTATTTCGCAAATGGAGTATTATTTTCTCAATGTTACTACTGATTTGTTGTTCGTATGTTATAACGATCAGCTGCTTAAGAATATGAAAGTGGTTTTTAGATTTTTTTATTATTGCTTTACGTTTGACTACGCCCTTCTGATGTAAAGTAATACGGTTAAAGATGGAGCACGCTTACAAAACATCATCGTTTCAAAACCACGTTGCTCCTGCGCAGATACTGTTGTTTATTTTACTGGCACTCGCAACGATGTGTAACTAAGTGTAACTTTACTTTTGGTTTTTTCTCAGTGTCTTACTAAGTCGACTTTATTCACGAGCAACTTAAGAGAGCAATTGAGTATATAATCGCTACGCTTGCTTGAAAGCCATGAGATATGTAAGGCCACGATTAGTGAAAATAAGTTAGGGAATAAAAAAATTAAAGATGACTTTATTACTAAGAATTACTGTATGGATATTATCTTTGCTGGTACCTACGGAAAAATATCCAAAGCTGCATTGATAGGATCATATCAAATTTTGTTAGGCGGGGTTAGGAATACGGGTAGTAAAGGTGAGCGTTAATACGTGTATTGAAAAGGGTTATATCTGGGTCGGTACATTTATTTGTATTTGTAAAATACAAGGTTGGAGTGTACTAAACTGGAAAGGAGCTATTGTTTTTATTATAATAAATCAGCTGTCACATAGAAAAAAGCATTGGCCCTTAGCAAATTGTTCACAATTTAAGTACAATGCCCTCTTATTATATAACCTTATATTTGGGCGTGTATAAAATCTTATATTTGGGCGTGTTTAAGGCTATAGTGAAAAGTTTTCTTTTCGATCACCATGCCCGTCGTACCGTCGCTTTCCATCAAGCGCTTTCGTGATCAAACGTGAGATCCATATATCTTATAAAAAAGCTCCATCGACAATATTAATTATTTCAATATTTTAAATGGAGTTGAGTAGTTATTTAAAAGCACGATTGGACATTAAATAAATATTGCTCGTACTAGTTGACTATCACAATAATAACAACACACATAGTAGAAAATAAATGTTATATTGAATATGCAATTAAATGCTTATATTGAATACGCAATCTGTTGCAATGTGTCATGTTAGTTGACTATGGCGCTAGCGTCTTCGACCGCTTTATAATAATACAAGACGTACGTAAGCATATAATTTTGGGGTAAATCTGTTCTAAAAATTGTAACGCGAATTGTAAACAATATCGTAGGACGCCCTGAGATTCGATGGAGTGACGATATACTTAGTACAGCTAGCAGTGGATGGAATCGAATAAGCTGATGGACCCGAAGATAGGCGCGTCTTGGGAATGACTTATGTCTAGTCGAGCAATTGACTACGATAGGCTAATGAAGATGAATGATGGAAAAACATTGACCCGCTAGTTTCACCGGTGTACGTACCTAGATTATTATGTATTTAGTACGTTCTCATATCATATTCATTAGGTATGAGCTGACGCTGTAAAACCGATCTCGTGTAACTGAACTTATGTTTACTTTAAGTACCTATTCTTTTAAACTAGCGACCCGCCCCGGCTACGCTTGGGTGCAATGCAATGTAGTTACTAATGTGGTGCATATGCATGTATTGAACATATTATAAACCTTCCTCTTGAATCACTCTGTCTATTGATAGAAACTGCATTAAAATCTGTTGCTTAGTTTAAAAGATCTAAGCGTACAGACGGCGGGAAGCTACTTTGTTTTGTACTATACTAGCGACCCGCTTCGGCTGTAGTAAAAATGGGTATATTAGCCTATCTTTAAAAGGTAGATATAATATATGCCACCGCGGACTTTTTTGTAAATCTATAAATGAGGAATATCCTACCATGCATTGTTTTGTTGTATCTCAAAGGGATAAGGCAGCGTTTCCGATGAAAGCTCCCAAGTGGATTGACTTTTTCCAACATTACCAACAATTATCATCATATTTCAACCAATTTACACAAAACCTTGACAAATTATATACCTAAACCTTCCTCTTGAATCACCTTATCTATTGGTGAAACTCGCGTGATAATCTGTTCAGTTTTTTTAAGTTTATCGCGAACAGACAGACAGACGCGCGACTTTGTTTTATAATATGGTGATGATAGAGATAAGTCCTTTTACTGCCTCATACCTACTTACAAAGTAAAATACTCTTTCTCGTGTAATGAACCAGATGTTTATTAAACTTGGAATCTTAGGCAACTACATATATAGAAATGAATAGTTTCGCAATTTGCTCAGTACATTTAGTATGCATGAAAGCTTTCTCTTTCTTATCGTTTCGTAAAATAAGAAATCTGCCTGATAAAATTGATTTAGAGATATAGTGATATTGTATACTGGCATAATAAACATAACTTTTTAGAAAATTATAAGAAAGAAAACAACTTTTTGTAGGTTTGACAGCTCAGTGGTTAGTGCGGTCGGTTCACACGCCAAAGAGCGTGGGTTCAAATTTCAACAATTAGCTTGAGCAGCCGGTGAAGAAACCATAGCATGGTGGTAGTGTACTTTATAGTACTCGGCGGTCCAGCTACCATCTTCAAATTGAAAAATCTGCCTTCTAGTAGGTACCTAACGGTGTGTTTCGCCAGCCTCACTTGAGTCTGTTTCATTCCAGGCTAGATGTGTTTACTATCTTCAACCACACCGTCACTGAGCTGTGGTCAAACACATAGCCTGTCAACCATATATTTTTATGTTTGACCATAACTCACCTGATGTTAAGGTTAAGTGCCGGTGTGTTCGAAGGCTCCCAAGTAAGGCTGCCGGAACACTGTTAGGTGCTTGGCGGCAGATTTTCAATTTGAGGATGGTAGCTAGCCAGCCGAGTACCTAACTACTAGAAAGAAGGCCACCATGCAATTAATGGTTGACTTATAAATTTAGAATTTCATCACTTATACGAAAGCCTATTAGGGTGTAGTTTTAGTTTTACGGCGAATCAAAAGGGAGAGTTATATTTTGACTGGAATGTGTATGTATGTATGTATGTATGTCCCTCATAACTTCTAAACTACTTATCATAATGTGACAAATGAGGTGTCGTTGGAAGCGTCTTGTATATTCAAACCTTCCGGAAAAATGACAGTGTAAAACCATGTTAAAATCCGTTCCATGGTTTAAATAAACCATACAGACAGACGCGGACCGCGACTTTGTTTCATACTATTCAGAGATTAGAGAAGATATTTTGCGGACATAACCACTTACTTTATTGTTATCGTATTATCATTTAGCTAAAATATCAAGTCATCGTGATAAAATAATATAATCGATCAGTAAAAGTTATACCTTATAATGTCACATTATTTTGTTTGAAAATGAAAATACCATTATTCAAAACATACATACATACATTTTTATTAAAAATCCATTTCTGGTATACATAATAAAGAATATTTATTAATCTAAATATATATAACTCAAAGGTGACTGACTGACTGACTGACTGACTTAGTGATCTATCAACGCACAGCCCAAACCACTGGACGGATCGGGCTGAAATTTGGCATGCAGGTAGATGTTATGACGTAGGCATCCGCTACGGACCGGCAAGCGCAGCGTAGGACGTCCACCCACAAGGTGGACAGACGACCTAATAAAGACCGCAGGAACGCGCTGGATGCGAGCCGCTTCCAACCGGTCTTTATGGAAGTCAATGGGGGAGGCCTATGTCCAGCAGTGGACGTCATGCGGCTGATGATGATGATGTGATGATGATGAGGCATCCGCTAAGAAAGGATTTTGATTAATTCTATATAATATATAATTTATCTTTGAACTCAATTCTAAAGTCAGCGCGTACTAAATCGCGGGCGTAAGCTAGTTTATACATAAGTACAATCCCATGGGCGAGAATTACAGATTGCCCCAATTTGCCCACCCACAAGTAACAATAATATAGACAATACAATACAATATAATAAAAAAACACTACAGCTCTATACAATCTAAAAAAAGTTAATATAATATGCTAATATTGCTATTTCAAAGCAATTTTTTGAAAACACTAAAATTAAATATGATATTACTAAGACTTTGACAGCAAAAAAATGTAAAACAAAGGAAAGATTCGCAGTGAAAATTTTATAAAATTTCTGTGAGGCTTATTTTGTCAATTTATTATTTATTAATCTGTTTTTAATTTAAAATTTTGTTTAAATTTTCAATTTATATTTGTATGTGTGTAATAATATGGTATTCTTACATTTGTCCCCGCGCCGGTGCGGGCTCGGGGCACTTAAACCTAATCTAGTTGGCAGAAGTGAAAACTTTTTTGGCTTTTGTGTTATCACTTGTCTCCTATTTATTTTACCAATTAGCAGCTGTTCGCTTTCCATGTAAAATAAAATATATCTAACAATATTAAGTGCTTGCCTTATTAGGCTCTTTTAGCCAGGGATAATCTTTAATGGATACCATCAGTTCCGGGGGAAGCAGGGTGGTTATGCGGGACTCTCCGCCATAATGGCTGCCTACCTACTATAAATCCTGGAGTTTTTCTGCTTGGCAACCATATGCCGGGGCTGCCGGAATGCCTTGGCAGCCGTCCGAGGCCTCGGCAAGTAGTGAATAGGTATCTTTTAGTCTGCGTGTTTCATCTTTGGCTACATTATTGTTTACCATCAAGCGAGTTGGTGGTCAAACCCGGGCTAATTCGTATTAAAAATACGCCTGTATTAAGCCATCCTGGATCCCTGATCACAAAATATTTCAATACGTTAACCTAGTTAGCAAGACAGACCATCGGAAAACGTTTGTCTCCTTAGGTACTTTCATACATAAATAGTATTTTAATGAAACCGTTTGATTTTATCGATTATCTAATAATGTATCTTATCCCGATATCGATAAGTATGGATAACGTCTTGTACTCTATAGCAATAACTGCAACTTTGGTGCAAAGCGCCAAGTTGCGCGCGCACGGCATTGTTGTCATTTCACCATTCTTTCCTGTTTAGATGTTTGAAGCTAATTCGATTTGATTGCCGACTTGTGTCTTAAAATGAACCTAGTATTAGAAACTGTGCTAACTGCTCGCTCTTTCTTCTTTAATCGACTTTAAAAAAAGAAAGTTCAATGTTCAGCTGTATACATATATATTTTCTTTATTATACGTGTGATTATCGATATCTTCGTCAATTGTAAACCTACTTAGATTATTATTTTTTATTTGAATTGGTTATACTCAGGGGTGGTCCCATTTGAATACGAAAAAAATATTCTACCCCATGTTCACCAATATTTTCGTCAATTTTAAACCGATTTAAATGATATAAAGACAGAAAAACATTTATATAATGCGAGAAAATCTATGTTTCACTATTAAGTCGTCTGTTGTCTGTAATATAATCGGCTAGCCTTTAGCCCGTCAGTTGATAAAAAAGAAAGCTGACAAAATGCTTCCAACATGGCGGACGGTGCTTGTTGTAGAGATTTAGAACAAGCAACCGGAACCTACAATTTAACGTTTCCTCCGCCCCACGGCAGTACCTACTCAGAAATAATTACTCCTCACGGTCACCAATTTGAAGACTGACTGGATCGTCCGTTGCTTAACATCGTTTGAAAACACTTATTGAAACTAAGCTAAGTTTATATTCGACTACATCAGAGAATTCACTTTTTTTTAATAGAAGGATCAGCAAACAAGCGTATGGTACGCCTAATGGTAAGCTCACCGCCGTTGTACTATGAACACCTACATTAGGGATGTTGTCAGGCGTGGCCAACTCCGAGACATGTACTTATTGTGCATAAATAAGACGCCTTTTCAAAACACTTTATGTTGACATTGAAAAGACTTAGCTGGATTATATCTCTATATAAACAATATAATGAATATAATCATATAAATTCACAGACATATCTTTACTTCAGGAAAAAAGGTCGTAAAAGCCAAAATATAAAGTTTACAGGAGAAGCAATAAACTAGAGCTCAAAATAAAAATGTTTTTCTAGATTTCTAATAGTTGATAATGGCACTTACTTTTACGGCCAAACGTTTTTGATGACATTAGCGATACGCCAACTTATTAAAGAGGTACTATGAAATTAGAATTTATAACGTTTTGATTTAATAATATTTGATTAGAAGATAGATATAGAAAAGCTTATTTTTTTTAAATTTGAAACTTTAAATATACATATCGATAGGGCGATAAATTCTGAACAAAACTGCACCATTAAGTCTATTTCGCTAAAAGTGACATTTACAACCTTTCTTCCCCGAACTATTGATATAATTTAACTTCTGTGTATAAATCAGTCTAAAGATAAAAGCAAGTCATACGTAGGCACATAAAATCAAACAGCATCGAATCTCCGAATCAAGCCATTTGATAGTTCCAGAAACTACATTCCAGGGTTTATGATAAATTTTACATTCCGCGATTTATTTTACGGTAGATAAAACGCAGTCAAGGCCTCGTAAAGTATTTACAGCTGTCAATATCCTACCTGGTACAAGCCAGAAGTGAAACAAGGTTTAGGTTTCATAGTCCATAAACATAACGAACACTATGCACGATTCATGGCTTGAGCTTGTAAACCGTAATAAAAATTTACGTATCTACCTAATCATTATTATCACCAAAATATTGTTTACGTAATTAATGTCTCTAGCGTTTTTATATAAATTGGCAAAAAAATATGACGTCAGATTAAATGAAACCTGCGTGAACGTCAGGGTATGCCAATTAGGTACCATAAAAATATTAAACGCGAAGAAGTTCAGAGATCGGTTCGAACTATGAAAATAATTTTATACGCGTTCATCTTTCTTACCTTTATTATGTTCTTACCTTTATTATAAAAGTACTACCCCGTGGAACTCCATATTTGCGAGTAACATCACCGCTTTTGTATTGGTCAACTTTTACTTGTATTTCAACTTTTATTGCTGCCTTCGATCCGTTAATTAGTCAGTGAACCAATCAAGTGCACAGCCTCTTACTCCCCAATACCTTGCATGTATGCTAGAAGTATTGGTATCGAGACCATATCAAAAGCCTTTCGCAGGTCAAGAAAGACACCAACACATTATTGGCTCCTGTCTAGGTATTTTGTTATCGGCGAATAGACTGCAACGCTGCAACATCGCTCGATTTTTGGGAACGAAAACCATAAAAACATTTTCAACCTTTTTCTCTAAAAATGCTACCAGTCTATCCTGTCCACAATTTTTTCCATAACTTTAGCAAGTGTCAACAATAGTGAGATGATAGAAGGCTACATCCTTGTAGATAGTATAGATCATTGCCTTTTTAAATACGGCGGGAAATATACCTCGGGTAAAACTAAGGTTACATAAATGAGAAATTGGTTCAGCTAGTAATGGTGGATATGTTTTTAGTAATGTGGATGTGATATCCCAAAAATTATGTTTATTTTTATAAGGTCAGTGTATTATAAAATTTAATCTAGTTCTAGAAAATATTATGAGTACCATTTGGTAGTATTTATAATCAATGTGCCTTCTTATCCTTCTCTTCTCTAGTGTGTACAAAATGTTATGAAATGATAGAAGCAAGACCTAAAAGTTCTCATTGTTAATTTCCAGGGCTCAGCTGATTCCAACTACTCGCAGCCATCGTCGGATCTGTCGCTGGACGAAGACAAGGAGGCGTTGCGCCGTGAGAAAGAAGCGCAGGCACTCTCACAGCTGGATAAGGCACGGGTGAGCTCACTTTCTTAACATTTACGTACGTTGGATCAGGAGCAACTTGGAGTTCCCCACAGCACTTCTCAAGGTTTGGAGAAAAATCCAGGTGTTCGTGTTGTAAGTAAGCTAGTTATGCACCAGGGCTCGGCCGATTAGAACTGCAGTTGTAATCTCGATAACAAACTGGAAAACGAATCCACAAGACTTAAACGTTTTCCAGCAGATGCAAATGTATTACGTTGTCCTGAAATGGTATTCGTAGTTCGCAGGCAAGTAAACAGAGCTTAAAAAAAACAGGTAGTAAGAACTGCTGGAAACGGCACGAATGAGTGTATTCCAGGCGTTTTCAGGTCTTGCCTGATGAAACATTTACCGGTGGAGGAAACAAGGATACGCAGCGGCGCGAGAAGGAAGCGCAAGCTCAGCTAGATGAGGCCCGGGTGAGTCCCTACGTTCAGGTTGTAGCTGAACCCCACGCTTGTATAGGTCTTTAGTGTTTATTTTGCCGTGGAACTGGGTCGAGTCCATTCTAGATTGGCGAACGCGACGCGAACTTTACTGTATAAAAATGTGTTTCTAAATTTAAGCCTATTAGTGTATCTGTCTCCATCATTATTCATCTTTATTTTTATCATCATCACCTGCCTTCATAATGAATTGGATACCCATTTGCCATAGTGCGCCACTTTCAGGTACCTATTTAGTAAAACTCGGACCTTCTCGGCCGGCGCTTTCTATGCCTCGCCTAGCACTCAGCGCTTTCAACTGTACTCCGGCTATCTTTGTGGCTACCTACAAAAGCATCCGTCCAGAGCATGACTAATGGCTTATATTGTGGTGTTCCAGTCGAAGCCAGTGGCGTTCGCAGTGCGTACGAATGTGTCGTACGATGGCACAGTGGACGACGACTCGCCGGTGCATGGCAGCGCCATCTCCTTCGACGTTCGTGACTTTCTCCACATCAAGGTGAGCCAAAGTTCTGATTATCATTTTTCTTTTAAACTTGCAACGTACATCTTGCCGCATTGTAGCTACCGTTATTTACCGTTAAATTGATTATCATCATCAGCCTATTGAAGTCCACTGCTGGACATAGGCCTCTCCCAAGACAGGCTACTCAGCCTGATCTTCGGCTTTTCGCTTCCATTCACTGCCAGCTGTCCTACGTATATCGTCACTCCATCGAGTCTCAGGGAGTCCTACGCAACGTTTGACAATTCGCGGTCTCCACTCTAGAACACGTCTACTCCAACGGTTAACGGTTCTGCGACAGATATGTTCCGCCTATTGCCACTTGAGCTTGCTAATACGCTGAGCTATGTCTGTGACTTTAGTTCTCTGGCGAATTACTTCGTTCCGGATACGAACGCTCAGAGAAATGCCTAGCATAGCTCTTTCCATAGCTCGTTGAGCGACTTTGAACTTACAGACCATTCCCGCTGTGAGTGTCCACGTTTCCGCTCCGTAGGTCATGACAGGTAGAACGCACTGAATGAAGACTTGTCTTTACACTTTGCGCGATGGATGACGAGAAGACTCTACGTAGTTTTCCGAATGCGTTAAATTGATATAAGTACCTAATTAGGATATATGTGGTTTTGTTTTACTTATGCGGGATTGCTCACGTTTAATTATATCAAAACCAAAATGTTTTGAAACCACGTCTGTTTCTATAGTAATGTACGAGTATATAGTAATGTATGTAATGTATATGTACGAGCGTAGTATACTAGATTTTTAATCCACGTAACGATATTTATGTTAATAGGTTAGAATCTATTCAAAACAAAATCGTGATATATTTATAGTACAAATGCAGGACTTATGATGATAATTAATTATGAATCTAGATGCAGAAAGCATCGTATGATACCTCTTCACGAACGCCGCAAATTGCAGATATAGTAACGTTAATAATCAAAATCTCAAATTGACTCTCCTGTGCTCACCAAGATAGATATAAAAGCACCAGCATGTTTCTTCCGGCACCCTAAGTTTCCAAGTGTTCCCCAATGTTCACCACCTTTTTTGTTAGGTCTCCTGAAACTATTAATAGCCTAGACTTGCTGGAATTTGAATTATCAATATCTCTACAAATAAAGCCTGAAACTTAATTTCTAAAAATGGTTTGATTCTACTTCCTGACTCTAGGGTTTCTTTATAGGACCAATGAAACATATTTCGTTAGATATCTCTCTTCTTATTTTGTATTTTTTTTGTACATGGCAAACTTGTTTATACTACAGGTGTAGATCCCACACGCGAAAACTCATAAATGGTGTTCAACAATAATAATAATAAGATAAAATAATGAATTAAAATAAATTAATAATTTCTGATCGCTTTAAAATTTTGACGCAGGGCTTTCATTAGAATATATTTATCTGTTTATTTTTTAATTTAAATTAGTTTCGCGTTTGACGACACCCTGTTTGATGTTAAGCAGTAGTACGGCTTAAGATGGAGCATGTTTACCTGAAAGAAACCTTTCTACTCTAGATTTGAAGACATCCAAACATACACCTGTATGTACGTGTTTGATCGCGTCCCTTATCTTTTATTTTTTCTTCATTTTCTTGGTCATAGCAACGCGTGACATGGTACAATTTGTCTAGTATCACGTTGTATCGGAAGGCTAACAATATATAATTGTATAATTCCAGGAGAAGTATGACAACAACTGGTGGATCGGGCGGCTGGTGAAAGAGGGGTGCGACATCGGATTCATCCCATCGCCTGTGAAGCTGGAGACGGTGCGCGCGGGGCTGGTCTCCCGCGGGCGCTACCAGCAGCGCGCGCCGCATCCGCAACCGCTCTCCCGAGGTAGCACGCCCCCCACGCCCGGTACGTGCCGCCATCACACTTCGCTTCACGGACCCGCCCCGCGCTCGCTAGTGCAAGCCTCGCTCGCTCACCGCGACTGTTGGTGCACCGACTCTCGACTCTCCAAACACTTTGTCATTTAGTAACATTTTGCTAATTAGTTCATGTAAAATTGTATCTTGATACCTAGTTCCACTTCAGGCTAGGTGTGTTTACCAACTTCGACCACACCATCACTTCATCAGATGAACTGTGGTCATACACTTAGCCTAAAATTAATGTAATATTCCAACCAAATTATTTGCCGCAGGGTATAGTTTCAAATCGTATCAGAGTATCCTTCTGTTTTGTTGGCTAACCAGACTATAGCCATACTTATTAGTTATTCCGAGAGTCGATTGTCCGTCATCAACAGCCACACGGAGAAATGAAGACCTGACAATGGATATACAGACTGATGTCATTTTTGTTGTTACAAGTAATTAAACAAACAAAACCCTCATGGCCATAAAAAAATAATACTTGCCTATGACCATTGTAGTGACATTTCTTTGAACAAAAGAAGAAAAGAGAGAAATCGTATTTGTAGCGATGATAGCTCAGTGGTTAGCGCGGTCGTTTCACACGCCAAAGAGCGTGGGTTGTTCAAACCCCAAACAATGAGCTTGAGCTGCCAGTAAAGGTAAACATCATGAGGAAACCATAGCATGGTGGTAGGGTATTTTATAGTACTCGGCTGGCTAGCTACCACTCTCTGGTTGAACTAACCTATCGGTGTGTTCCGGTAGTTACACTTAAGATCCAGTTCCATTCCAGGCTAAGTGTACTTTACCATCTTCGACCATACCGTCACATAACGTCAGATGAACTGTGGTCAATTACCTAGTTTGTCAAGTATAAAAAAACAGATTGGTATGAGTTATTGTCTTCTCGACAAGCGTGCTCCGTTATAAACCGTATCTTCGGTTAACGACAGGCGAGTTGGCGGTCAAACTTACCTAAACGCAGATTTAAAAAAAAACATTAAACTGCCACTAAGCTTTATAAGAAAACATAACAGGAACGTTATTTACGCATTTTAAATTTGTTTTTATTTAGTTTAAAACTCAAGTAGTATACGGTGTCAGGTCTTCCGTGATGTCTTTCATTGTTTTTGGGTTGGATAGTTGGCTTAATTCCAATCAAGAAACAATTCCAAGACAATTTGCTTGTTGCTTTTTACCACTAGATGAAATGTCTGTTAGTGATTAAAAATAAAGGACACAAGAGTTCTTTTCATTCAAAAAGACATTTTATCATGTGTGTTACGTATAAAGCAGTTGATTTCTTTACTGTCACATATCTAATTGCCTTGTTTTGTAACTGAATGTAAGCATTAAAACACTACTGTTATTTACTTAAGTATGCAATAAGTGATTCAATGTTTATTTTAAGCAGTATGTTGTCTAAATGTTTCCCAAAATATATATCTTATCTCTTTTATTAACACCTTACCTTATCTTCTGTTATGTATGGATTGATTGGTCTTACTTATAACAACTGATTTGTACAATCATCCATCACCATCGCTCAGTCATCAGCCAATCCGATGGAATTCACTACATTTGCCTGGTTTTCGTTGCATTAGTGTACAATAATAACGATTTTAGTACTCATACCAGTCATATTTTCAGATGTTCCGTCTTTCGAGGTAAGTTTGTCCATTATCACAAACTGTAGACCAGGAAATGTAGTGGATCCACCTATGAATTGTACTTTTGCAATATTAATTACATCATGCCTGGTATACATCCTATCACATTACATAACACATCGCATTAAACTCTTTGACGTGTATCCACCAGATCTGAACTAAATACAGCAGTGGTAAGATTTTCAACAAGTAACGATATAATATATCGCTTACGATGTCTACTAACATTTGTTCAGGCTTGGTGTATACAAGGCCTTTCCATTATGCAGATATATTACATAAACTGTTATGATCGGGAAGGAACTGTTTATTTATATTATTCATGTACCTTTTCAGCTTACTGACCTTACTGTAGCTTTGTTGGATGTTGGAAGTCTTCAAAATATTCTTGTAATCTGATATTACCTTATCTAATTGGTCGTCTTGTGTCAGTGTTATCTTGAGAATGTTGCATATCCAAAACTGTCTTAGAATTAATGTTCCAAGCAGTTATGAACATTAGATTGAATTCCACATACATTCTTGTGAGAACTACTCCACAGTAAAAAGCTTGTGTACCCATACCCACCCCCTGTGAAATTATAAAATGTATTTAGTAGCTCTTGAATGGTCGATGCTTGACCCTCCTGTACTGTTAAGTATATAATTATCACTCTTGAACTACCAATTTTTGTAGTTCTCTTCTGCGTTTAAATATCTCGTTAGAGTCTACGTGAACGTTGTTCATTTTGCAGCGTCGATCGTTGTATTCAATCGATGCATCAAATGTCGATGACTTTTGAACATTAGTGTTCCTCATTCTCGCTATTGTTGCAGGCGATGAGTCGGACACGGGGCGAGGACGAGGCGCAGCCGCGGGGGCTCTCCCCGCGGGCAAGGAAAAGCGAAAACCTTTCTTTAAGAAGCAAGAAGCCTGTACGCCCTACGACGTGGTTCCCTCCATGCGACCGGTCGTCATCGTCGGACCCTCGCTCAAGGGCTATGAGGTCACAGACATGATGCAAAAAGCGCTCTTCGACTTTTTGAAGAGACGGTTTGAGGGCAGGTATGGACTTGACAGGTTCTAGGCACGTACGTGTATTTTCGCACAGTTTTGTTTGAAGAGACGATACACCTGGTTTGAGTTAGTCACATGTTTAGATTTAGATGAATTCAAATGCATGCTAAGTAACTGCTCCGTTTTTAAAGTAGAGACTAAAGATCCGCGAAGTTTTGACGTTTTCTAGCAGTTGCAATTGAATTCCAGGATAATAATAACTCGCGTGATGGCGGACATATCCCTCGCCAAGCGGTCTCTTCTGAACAACCCCTCGAAACGCGCGATCATGGAGCGAACCAACTCGCGCTCCACGTGCATCGCCGAAGTGCAGGTAACAGTGTTGACTCGTGCCTGTGTTCCAGGATCATCATCACCAGGGTCTCCGCCGACATATCGCTGGCCAAGCGCTCGCTGCTCAATAACCAGCCTAAGAAACCGTTCGTCGAACGGGGGAATTCGAGAACGAATTGCTTGCAAGAGGTCCAGGTGCGCGGTTGCCTGATTGTGGATTTAATAGAGGATATTGAATAACCCTTGTGTGAATTCGTTTGGCTATCAGTAAACGTAATCTAAATTGCATTTAATTTTGGCAAGTCTGTTTTCTCATGAGTATGATTGTGTGGATTGCATAAAAATCTATTTACCAAAAACTCTTGTTGCCCATGTTTTCATAAATTTCGAAAGAGTTGCTGGGTTAACTTTGATAACAAACTCATTGTCAAAATGTCGATTTACTGATTATTATTAATTACAAACAATCTAAACGAGCATGCCACATTAATATAAATTAAAATAATTTTAGTAGTGACAGTAAAGTGAGCCAACGCATGTAGTTAACCTCTTTCTCGCAATACTTTTTTACTTATGCAATTAATAATGTTGTTAGGCGGAGATCGAGAGGATATTCGACTTGGCGCGGACGCTGCAGCTGGTGGTCCTGGATTGCGATACCATCAACCATCCTTCCCAATTGGCCAAGACATCACTGGCCCCTACTGTAGTTTACCTCAAGATTACTAGCCCGAAGGTAACCCACCAAAAAAAGCAATATTAACTAATGACCTTGAACAGGCGGAGATCGAGAGAATTTTCGACTTGGCGCGAACCCTGCAGCTCGTCGTGTTAGACTGTGACACCATCAACCATCCTTCTCAGCTGGCTAAGACCTCGCTAGCTCCAACCATTGTCTACCTGAAGATTTCTAATCCGAAGGTAAAATTGAAACCGCATTTGTGTTCATCGTCAGATGCAGTGTCCGTATTCGCCTTTTATGTGACTTAATTGTCCACAAGAACAAGAAAAGTGCACTTGTGTCGTTCAACTATGCCAGAAGGCTTGGCAGTCTTGAATTGATTTTTGTGATGTAAGGAGTCGCCACTCAGCTTATATCTATGTGCTCCATGTCTGATGCAGTGTCTGTAAACGTGCTTTTTTGTGTCAGCAGATGACTCCATTCCACTTTATGGTCAGAGGTCTTGAAAAGCTCTGCTTCAGCAATATCAACGTTGTGTTATTGGTAAAAATCGGTGGTCTGCTTCATGTCTCGCAAATTGGCTGTTCATGAAGCGAAGTGGAAACAATTGGTGGTAGGTAGACTTTAATGAACGGCGGGAACATTCGCTCGGCCGGCAGTCGCATCTAGCAACAGGAGATTTTTTATTTTAATTCTCGTTTTTATTAGGGCCTTTAATCGCAATGCGATTATGCCAGCCCCGTATTACAAACAATATATATCACCTTATCATCATATCTATCTATTTTATCTATCTATCTAATACCTTTAAACGAGTAATTCTTGTATATATATATATATATTCTGAATCTCGGAAACAGCTCCGACGATTTTCATGAAATTTAGTATACAGGGGGTTTCGGGGACGATAAATCGATCTAGCTAGGTTTCATTTTTAGAAAACGTCATTTTATCCGTGTTTTCAGGCAATGAAAAACCGAGCAAAGCTCGGTCATCCAGGTACTCTATATCTTTAAACGAGCAATTCTTGTATATATATATATATAATACGTATATATATACAATACGTTGGGCTAGTACTTCCGAGATGCCGGCATATAAGGCCTTCACCGCATCACATGTGGGTGCGGCCAAGATACCTTGAAACATGCCAACATCTCAGGGGATAACCCCGTATTTTATTGACATATTTGTTCTCAAAGACTTGGTCCGTCCACACTCCACCAGGAGGTGAAAAATATCTTCAGGGCTCCCGCAGAGAGAGCAGGCGGGGGATTCAATTCTGCCCATTAGATATTCAAACCCACTAAGTGGCACGTGGCCAGACCGAAGTCTATGTGCTAAAACTATACAGCCTCTTTGCATATTGCTGTTTGTGCACCAAGGTATTCGCGGAGGTTCAGCTTGCAAAGTTCTGTACCAGGTACCTTTCTGTTGGAGCTTGTTATCGTATACTACTTAGTGACGCATACAAGCGCGCGAGAAGGCGCAACGCGCCGCGCGCTCCTACTTCACACGTATTAGCTGGTGACACGGGCGGGTATAAGCGAAACTACAGAACAGTTGAGACAAACCATCTAAAGTCTCTGTCGTAATGAGCGCCAAAGCAGCGACATTCCACGGCGACTTTGTTTAGCTATGTTTCTTTGTGATGGCGTTGTCTTTGTAGACAAAACACATGCATATTAATACTGTTATCAAAATGCAAGTGTGCAATAGTCATATTAAGATTTTTGACTCATTTTGACTTATTTTTGATATTAGGACTCATACTTGTTTATTCCATATCTGATGTATAAAATCCTGATAAACTTATTATTGTAATGATTTGGCTTTTGTTTTCTTTAACAGCATTTTTTTACAGTTGACAAGTTAGGTGTTTTGCTACAGCTCAGTGTACCACTGTAAAATGACGTTGTGGTTGGAGATGATAAACACACCTAGTCTGGAATGGAACTGGCTCTCAAGTTAGGCTGCTGGAATACACCGTTAGGTGTTTGGCGGCAGATTTTCAACTTGAGGATGGTAGCTAGCCAGCCGAGTACTACACCATGCTGTGATTTCCTCACGATGTTTTCTTTCACCGGCAGCTTAAGCTCATTATGTCGGTGACAAAAACCCATCAGTTTTTTCCCTAACAAAAAACGCTCTACGTGACAAAATAAATTTTCACTTTTAAAAAAGTAGCCAGCCATGGGGCCTGCCAACAAAATGAAAACTTAAAACACGTCACATTAGCATGTCGGTCACGCGAACCCATAAGTTTTGCCCCTACCAAAAAATCTCTCAAGAAGTTTTCACTATAAAAAATAACATGTCGATTTCGATATTGCAGGTGCTCCACCGACTGATCAAGTCTCGAGGGAAGGGACAGGCGAAAAACTCATCGGTGCAGATGGTGGCGGCAGAGAAGCTGTCCCAGTGCCCCCCGGACATGTTCGACGTAATACTCGATGAAAACCAGCTCGAGGACGCTTGTGAACACATCGCTGAATACTTGGAGGTGTGACCTGTTTTAACTAAGGGGTCTCATTACAAGAAATCATTATTTTTACTTTAAAAAAAATCAATTATAGAATCGAAGTATGCGTGGTCTCGGTTCAAATAATCTTCAAATAAGAATGGTGACTAAAGAACTAATCGTAACAGCCTAACCAAACATAGATAAGTTTGATCGTGTTATCGGTGCACGAACCCGACTCGTACTTGGCCAACTTTCTCATACTGAAGCTATTTTCATTTCTCATTAACCTTAGAAAGACACGCGGTGGTACCTATCTGGTCGATCTCTTGCTCCTTAGCGTGCATCGTAGACAATCTTCCCGAGTAAAAAAGTGAGTTTTTTTTTAAATAATAAATAGGCTTGCGTTTGTTCGCCATCTTACCTGATGTTAAGTTAAGATGCGATCTACGATGGACCTTGCGTAGAAGATGCTGATTCAGTCCCGACTTGAAGACACCCAGATTGTATTCATCAGAGAACACTAACTCTGTTAGCGTATTCTACGCTTTAGCCGTTCGAACAATGAGATTGGAATCAAATCGTTTCGCACGGGCTTATAGATGAAGTCTGTTACATTGACGGTAACGGACGTTACCGTCAATTGACGGTAATACGGTGGATAGTCGTTGGCGGTGGATAGTCGTTGGCGTTCTAAGAAAACGATGTACCACCAACCACCAAGCGGATGTTCATTACGCGCATGTAGCCCTCGTGGCGTAGCTTTTTTTATTTTTGGCTGGTTAAGTGTTTGACCACAGCTCATTTGATGTTAAGAGTGGTCGAAAATGGTAGACACACCTTATGTGAGGCTGCCGAAACAGATCGTTAGGAGCTTAGGGATACATTTTTAACTTGGTTGCTAGCCAACCGAGTACTAGAAAGTACCCTACCACCATGCTTTGGTTTCATCATGATGTTTTTTTTCACCGGAAGCTCAAGCTTGTTGTGGTTTGAACCCACGCCCTTCGGCGTATGGACCGTTCGCGGCTAACCACTGGGCTATCATCGCTGCAAAGCAGTGCAGTTTATTAGCATTCCTGTTAGAGCAAGACACGCGTATGATGTAGATGTAAATTATCTCGCACGTAAATGAGAAGATTGGGCTGGGAAAAGGCGGCATAACTAACCTCTAGTGCTAGCTACTAGACTATACGAAGTTACTTACTTTGTTACAGACGTACTGGCGAGCGACGCACCCCCCGGCGGCGGCGGGGGTACCGCGCGCGCTGCACGCGCCGCACGCCACGCACGCGCACCACGCGCCGCTCGCGCACCACGCGCAGCCTGGTAACTACACCTATCAGTCTACCGCTTACGAAATATATAGCACTGATGTAGATATTGATGTATATGTCGCAGGCAATTTGTATAATACCGCTTTTAACAAACGGCGTCGTCCCTTTAAAAACACTCGCAGTTTTGAAATAGGCCGAAGGCAAATTGACAACGGTGAGTTCCGGCAACCTCGCTTGAGGGACAATTTCGTTCCAGGTTAGCTGACCACCACACCGTCACTTAATTTTAGGTGACCTGTGGTCAATCACCAATTCTGTCTACTATTATAAAAAATAACACCACACGTAGAGCGGTAGGCTTTGCCGGTCCTCCACTACACAGTGTCTGGCTATACCCTACCACACCAGCTTGGTACAACTTTATACAAACAAATTATATTATTTGTACATATGTATCCTAATTTCCTTACAATGTTTTCCTTCTCTGGAAAGCCAGAGTATGGGCTGTAAAACTCGTCTGATTTCGCGTACTTATTAACTTTTGTTATTTCCAACTCTTTATGTTCCTAAACTTGTATAACACTAACCATACATAACAACGTCGTGTAACCGTGTACTGC
Organism: Biston stratarius; assembly: GCA_950106695.1. Lineage (NCBI taxonomy): Eukaryota > Metazoa > Arthropoda > Insecta > Lepidoptera > Geometridae > Biston > Biston stratarius. The sequence continues at coordinate 9,283,854 of OX467115.1, read as the reverse complement.
CTCTTTTGACCCCCCCGTGCCGCACCCCGGAGGTCACCGGGAGAGGTCTGACTCCTACAACTACGAGAGAGAAAGAGGTGACTAACACTACTATTTCTGTTATACTGGATCCACACGGCATTCAATAACGCCTTTATTTTAAAAAAGTTTGACGGTTAAGTAAAACAGGGTTTTTCTCTTTTTATATGCAAGTACCTAGATGACCGAGCTTTGCTCGCTTTTTCATTGCCTGAAAACACGGATAAAACGACATTTTCTAAATATGAAACCTAGCTAGATCGATTTATCGCCCCCGAAACACCCTGCATACTAAATTTCATGAAAATCGTTGGAGCCGTTTCCGAGATTGAGAATATATAATTATATTATAATATTCTCAATAAAATTAATAAGTTAATTACCACAAATAAACTATAATTCCACAGCACTAACTGTGGAATTATAGTTTTTTTAGCACAGCACTAGTTGTGGAATTCTTAATAACAAGCAGTGAGACAATCGTCTTGAAAAAAAAAAAAAATTGTGTGAATAGATCGAGCTCGGTGAGAAAATGGTTTAGTAGGTGATAGGGTAGTTTTTTTGTAGCGGTCAATGTCGATGCAATTTCGTAGAGGCTGCTAAAATACATCCAGATCAAATCACAGGTGTGTCACAAGGACATTTAATTAGCTATCTTGCAGTCAAGCGGAAATGCGTCCACAATGCTTTACAATAACCTAATCTTCTTACTTTCTTTTTATGATATTTATTATTCTATTACAGGGTCTCTAAGTTTTTTTACTATATTACTGTATTCTTCAGACATAAACGATCGCGACAGCATTTCAGTGTCTACTAACGTTGCATTCGATGTTGTGTACAAGTCACTATGGATGTTTGTTCCTTTGAAGCTGTACTAAAACAGAATTGGCAGAGTACTCAGACTTTAATTCTGACAATTTTCTAAAAGATTCGATGTTCTTTCCACTTTTAGTAGACGATAAACAAATGAAAATCTTATTTCTATGCACTTAAGTCAGACATTAAGCAGATAGCCTGTTTTTAAATTAAAACGTTTTAAGATTCTAGCTTCAGAAGAACAAAGACATCCCTTGTGACCCTCGATGTCGTCGTCCCATCCCGACGCCCATCAGTCCGACGCTCGTCTGACCTAACCTGTTCATTTCAGTACAAGCATCTGGGCAAGCCCACTAGCGCTGCATAGAAGACCATTATGTCCAGGTGTTTGCCTTAACGCAGACTCCGACGATGCCTCCCTGTCCAGGTTTCCGACCATTTTCTAGCGGCTCCCAACCTTAACACGCTTGGCTGATTTGGTCCATTTCCATTTAGATACCGACTGCTCAAGGGTCCGTAACGCCTGATCAAATCAATGCTGGCAAATTGTTGTAAATATGTGAAGTTATCTATATGGGAAATGGCCAAGATTGAGGGTGATGCTTCAACTAATATCCAGGTTTACCACAAACGGGTCCTGGGTGGCTGATATCCAGATTTTTAACCTAAGAGCTGAACTAACCTCGCATTCTCCCTTTTGCATTTTACAAAAAAATTGGGCTTCATTTGAGAGTTTCATTTCCTGTCATTCGACATCCATGTCTCCGGTTACTGTGGTCGACTTCTGTGGGTCTTCATACTCCACTCGGCTTCATCATCTCGCACGTGAGTTGGTCATCGCCTCATGAGCGGCTGTCAATTGGTCGGTGGCCAGCTCCGCTCGCAGGGTCACAGTCTGGTTGTGTGCAGCGACGCCGCAGCCTCTCGTCCCCGTCGCCGCGGCGGCCGAGGTAGTCCTCCCGTGCCCGGGCCGCGTGCACATGGCTGCTGTCGGCGCTCCTCTAACCTGATCGCCGTAAGTCCGAGTGGTCCTGTTCCCCTCGGCCCCATTTTCCTCCAAGAAAAGTTCGTCTTCTTGGCCCATCTCTTTCCGTTCCAGGAGTGCGAATGGTTTTTGAGTTTGGTTTTCTTTGCATCTCGATCGGCGCACCTCGAGACCCGTTGCCGTGTGCATGTCACGGGCGAGACTCGAGGCGCGCGGCCCTCCCAGAGGGCCGGCCGTTGGCCGGTGCTGAGTGCAGCGTATGTTTCAGGAGTACGAGGCCGCGCGGCGCGGCCGGAGCGGCTGGAGGAGGAGTACTACTCGCGGGCGCGGTACGCACGCTACGAGCGCGGGCGGTCGCGCGACCGGGACCAGTACGGGCGCGAGTACCGCGAGGGGTACGCGGCGGAGCGCGAGCCGTACGGGCACGACTACACGCGGGACGCCTACCGCGACGAGTTCCGCGAAGAGCGGCCGGTGGGTCGCCGCGACCGCGACCCGCCCGACGAGTACGCGCCCTCGCGGCGCGCGCTCAACGCCGTCTGAGCCGAGCCCGTCTCCGGCGACCCGCGCGTCGCGGAGACGCCCGTGTAGCCGGCGACGCCCCGCTCCCTGTACATAGTCCCTGCGGCCGCGGCGTCCGTCTGCGCCGGCCTCGCTGGAATGCTTGCGTCGCTCGTGTCGTGTTGCCTTTCGCTTGGGTCGCCGGTGAGACGGCGATCACGTCGGCCGGTCGGGCGTCGCGGCGCCGACGCCCCGGAGGCGCTTCGGTTTCGTGTATTGTCTTTTATTATCGTGCGTTTTCTGCGCCGGACGCTGTTTCGATTCGCTGAGCTTTAGTGGCACGCTTGTGCGGGCCCCCGGGGCCTCCTCGGGGAGCCTTTTCCGCGCGATCGGTGCCTCGGTCGCGTCGATGGAGAGAGACGTAATATAGAGAGATCACAGAATACACTGTGGCACAGAAGTCGATCTGATATCCGTGAACGAGAATGGACGCGTAACTCGCACGACAGACTGACGCATGAGACATGTCCGTCTCGCGACGCGGGCTGCTGTGCCGGAGTGCGTTCCGCGATGTAGGTAACGTACCGACGACCTCGCGCTCGGTACGGAGCTCGCGATTGTATAAATTTTAAATAAATAATAATAAAATATAATTTTAGTACCGTTAGATATTATCCGTTTCCCATTTTTTGACATACTCTGTAATTATATTGCATCGTCTGTACTTCATTGTTGCAATCATTTGTAAATAAAATACTTTATATCGAAATGTTGTTTTTTTCTTCTTATCAGGAGTTGTGGAGCTAAGAAAATAAAACTTCTCATTTATAGAACATTATCTTAGTTTATTAAAGGCGTTTAATGTAAATTCTATGATTCTCTATGGATCTACAGGGTCGACAATTCCAGCCTTTCATAAATAAATTAAACATCATTGCAAATAACAGATAAATAATTCTAATTCCTTCTCGCTTGCCTCTTTGGTGTCTACTAGCTAATTACTCTATGTTAATTTTATTTACAATTTACTTTACATTATTATCTTTACATTATTTAATCGGATTGAGAGGTGAAATATAAAAAAACTGGATTATTAGGTATAATGTTGCTGGAATATTGTATGTGAACGAAATGTAGTTTTAAGACTAGAAAATAATATTTTCGATTACAGTATTAATTGCGACTTGGCAATACAGGGTGTTTCGGAGTAAACTTCTCCGAAATAACCTGCGCAAGTCGTTACCATGTAAGCTTTGATCGATTTTGAATCACGATTTTACCCCTTTTCGATAGCATGTACAGGTTGTTTCGATCTGTAGTGTAATACTGAAGGGCGCTGATCGACCCATCAATACAAAAACATTCGAAGCCGACAAAACCCTAAACAGAGACACAGCCCTACACCTCAACAAATTTCAGGGCAGGCTTCACAGTTGTACACAAATGTATCAAGAACCTTTCCGAAACACACTGTAAGTATAATTACTTATTATATAATCACTGAAACAACTTCAGATTTTCTGATACTGGGCATTTCACCTCAAGGGTCACTAACCAAACTCAAACTAGAACTGAATCGTCAGCTTATTACAATAAGCATTACAATCCCATGTTAATTACAAGCCAGCAGTCTCTTTGGTTTCACACTTAAGAGATTACAAACACTCCAAGTTCCATCACTATTTACACTTTACACGTCCGTATTTACACTGCGCAGAGTCGTTTCTGCAACGTCCTCGCCTGACGCTTACGACGTTTCGTCGCGGAGTACATCCCTCTGTATCGGAGCACGACTAGTCAGATGTAGAGGTAGTCGTTCTTCGTTTCCCGGCAGTAGGAGATGCTGGGGAACTTGTAGACGGGGCTGTAGCGCTTGTTGTCGGAGTCCAGGCTGCAGTCGGACTCGAGGGAAAGCGCCGAGAGGGCGCGGGAGGGCTCCTCGTCCGAGGAGGGTTCTTCAGGGACAGGGAGCGCGCGCGGCGGCAGCGGGGGCGCGCGCGGGTTCCGTCGCACCCTGAAGTGGCAGTCGTGCTCAGCGGGCCACGACCTCTGTACCAGCAAGGGCAGGTCGTCCGGGTGCAGCTTCCGTTCGTACTCCTGAGATGGGCACACCTAGAAACAGATATAGGTACGTTTTCATTATAGGTACATGTCCGAAGCATAGGAAATGTTGGCTTAGTATATGGAAGTTGTATGAGATAAGCCCTAAAATTCTTTAAAACTGTTCTAAGCGGCCTCAGGAATGTAAGGACAGGGTCTAACTGGCGACTTCCACGCCGTTTGTGGGAAAAGGTAGATCATTAAGAGTCGAATCACGGTGTAACGCACCTCGTATAGTGAGAACCTCTCGACGCCTTCAGTGGAGTCGTAGCAGTGCAGCAGGATGGCGAGCAGCTCGTCCGCTGTGGTCTGCTCGCTGGTCAGCAAGCACTTGTACTGGGAGGAGGACATCAGCGCGCTGTCGTAGATTTTCACCAGCCCGCCCGGCCGCATCTGCAGGGAGAATCTGGAACAGACACGTGACTTGTTAAGTGGGTAAAAATAATAATTATATACTTTAAGTATCAACATTTTAATAATGATAATGCAAATTCAATTTTACTTAATAAACTGAATGCTTATAAAATCTGTATCCGTTTCTGTACTAGAAGGGTACTACTCTAGAAGGGGGCTACTCTGTACTATTCTCATTCGAGTATTCATATCACTAATAGATAGAGTGATTCATGATTTAGGTATATAATTGTCAAGGTTTTGTGTAAATTGGTTGAAATATGATGATAATCGTTGAAAGATTCGGATAAAGTCAAGCCATCTGGGAGCTTTCAACATAGTAAAGTAGGTATCTACATTGCACCTTTGCGAAAACGGGGCGAGTCGCTAGTATAAATATTTAAAAAAAATCTTTATTAAATGTATGTCATTAATTACATTATTCATCACGAATGACTCATCAGATAAGTATGTTTGTTAATGCATGTATTCTTCCTGTTAGGTTAATTATTCATACATAAGTCAATAATCCTGTCGAGTATTTCGTTTTTAGCCCCTTTACAACATCCATTAAAATTTATTGTAGGTGCACTGAACTTTAGGCTAAAAATAAAAAAATGCTTACTACATGGATTACATCGATAGGTAAATCAAATAACTATGAAAATTAACGACTTTGTATCTTGTCTACCAGCCTTGCGACGCGTAACTTCTGTTTAGCATCAACTCATAAAATAAATCGACCTATCCGTAGAACAAACTTACATCTGCAAAAACTCAACTTTACTGGAGAACAGTATAAAGGCAAAGTACTTGGAGCGCGCAGCCCCGAGTAAGTAGAAAATCTTCCCTACTTAACTAGCGTTGATTCACGCAGATTCACATCACATCTACGAACAAATCTTCGATCAATCCTTTTTGTTCGTAGCTTCGCTAACTTCAAATCTATAAGACACACATATACTTCTGTGACTTTTTAATACCTTTGTCAGAGGACAAACAGAGGTGGAAGAGACAAACAGAGGACAAACAGAGGTTGTGCGCTGGGGGCCTGCCCCCAGCGCACCACCTCTTCCCATTTGTGTCGCCTATTTATCGCGAATATATCCTACGTATAGATATTTTATTAGCTTTGTTAAAGGTTTTTTGAAAAGAATTTTGTTCTACCTTATGTCTTAATTGCACTAGACCTAAAAAATCAACTTTACAGGAGAGCAGTTAAAATGCTTATAGAAAATAACAGTTTAAAGAGTGTTAGATGAGAATACTGCTCTCCTGTAAAGTTGAGACTTTGCAGATGTAACTTTGTTTTACGGGTAGGTCGAAATGTTCGAAAAGATATTTTCTGAAAGTTTGTTTGGAACAGTTTGCTTTAAAAACAAACATCAAATGTGACCTAAAAGCTTAAAACGATGAATTGATGGAAGTCATCAGCCATCATCTTTGGGACGGATCGGCCAATAACCAGCTTGATGCGTTGCCAATGAGAATCGTGCTAAATAATGAGCATTTCATTAAGACAGGTCATTAATAATTCAACCCCCTACTGCACAGTCTTAACCCATTTACTCCCATCAACCTCATATAACCCGCCACGCAATCACGTCAACGCGTCAACACGTACCATATGGTCAATAAAGTGTTCCCGACTTTTCCGAGCTTTTTAACGTTTTATTGCTTCTGTTTACCGAACGGGAATAGACGAGCCGGAAGAGGGGACACGAGTAGATCTTTTTTCGTCGCCGCCGGCGCCCGGTGGTCGTCGGACGGGCCCGCGAGCGGACAGGTTCGGGGGTCGATGAGATGACCAGAGGGTTGACATATAAAACTTTTGAAAGGAAAATGCCTTTACATATTACGTGCATGATTTTTACACTAGATATTTGTGTCGTAAGTTACAATACTATGTATATGTATAGATAATTTAACAGTAAACCTTTTGGTACTAAATTAAGCGAATTTCGTCCAAATAATCCTGTAATTTATAATAGCATTTATTGCGTAATAAATATTTCAGTTTATGATTGTGTTATGTTTATGTTTAAACGTTATTATCCCACTCACGACTAAATAAAGACTGGTGGATAAAGGAGGTTTCTTATGAATAAATAAGGTGTTAACTGATGTTGTCTGTTTGGCATTTTTTGGTAATACTTTTTATTGATAGCATTTCATATGACTACATGACGATTGATATGACTACGTTCTTGCTTTATGAGCAGGGCAACCAACTCGGATTCAATTTTAAAAAAGGTCGAAATTAATTGTTTGTTCGAGTCTATGTTACCTGTCCATGTCTTTATGTGTTCCATGGCACTTTGAATAACAACTAGGTATATAGTTAGGTTTTTATTTCATTTCATTTATTTCGATTCATAAAACAGAATACAATTTTTTACATCAGAATTATGTAGGTAAATGATATAACGGATTTGATCTAAATTATAATCCTAGGCAAATGTGTGTACAACATGAACATTATAAATCAGAAGCATATAAATAGTGCAAAGAGAATGACACATACCTACTATGTATACATTATTTGATAATATATTAACTTTTTTAAGATATTTAAACTGTCTCCTACAGTTTTTCAGTTAACATTATTTAGTACCATTGATTTTGCACAGTTTCGGAAGCTGGAAAGATAATTTTGGTTGAGCTTCCGCAAAATAGATTCTACCTACATGCTAAAAGTACTTCACATGATATTTTTAGTAGGTCATGTTGATAAACAGAACTAAATTGTAGAATTAACTCTTTTTTTAAATAGTTGACAGGCTGAGTGTTGGTCTGTTGGACCACAGCTCAACTTTTTTTATGCTAAAGTAATGAGACGAACGAAACGCTCTCCTGATGGTAAGAGATAGCGCTTGTCCACCATTGCAGCAATATACAGAACTTTGAGTAGCAAAACAAAGTCCAAGGCATCGCTGCTTTAGCGCTCATTACTTTGAAACATTCCATGGTAAGTCTCAACAGCAATTTCCTGCAGTACCTTTCAAGCAGGAATATACTACTGCTTGGCAGTAGAGTATCCGGTACTGCACTAGTACCTACCTAGACGACCTCCTGCTAAGGAGATCTACCACCAAGTAAAATCACCTAATGTTAAATGACGGTATGGTCAAATGAGGCTGAACACACCGTCGGTGCTTGATGAGAGTTTTTAACGTGGCAGCCAGCAGACTACTAGAAAATACCCTACCACCATGCTGTAGTTTACTCACGATCCTTTACCGGCAGCTCAAGCTCATTATTGGGGTTTGAACCCACCACCCGTCGCGTGATCCGACCGTGCTAACCACTGTGCTATCGGCACAAAACAATTTCACAGTCTTTTGTCAAAAACAGAATTTCAGCTTACGAAATAACCGCCAGGTTTTGGTGACACTTTTTGGTTTTCTATTTCTGCATCCGTCATTCGTCCACTTCATTTATTTCCCTAATTAAGTGTGTGAAAAATAACTTATTTTCTTGTCTGTCGTGTGTCATAATCAGATACCTAGACATCTATTGTTGTCCAAACAATCGGATAAGGCACATGTTGCTATAGCTGTATTTTGTTTTGCGTGAGTAATTTTGTAGCAGCTTTACGATTTCTACAGAAACATACCTACGCTTCGTTTATGAAAGTACATATAGTACAAAGTAGTTTATGTCGTCGTACTCAAGGATGTTATCTGTATAAGTGACGTCGGTACCTTCATCACAGTATAAATTGCCATGGGTTGTTACAATCATTGTGCTCTTACGTGAAGAGATGACTCAGACAGCGCGTCACAAGTTCACTACATTTCATTTGAACAAGGAAGTAATCTTTATTTTTGAATCATATCAAAAAAAAGTAAGAGCATTCAATTTTATTTTTTGGATTTTAAGAGGGAGTTAATGTTAAGTTAAATCTAAGTGTGTAGGGCGTCATCTTGTAAAAAGAGGTGCAAATGGTTTTTACACTATATCGAACAAACTATTCATCGCACAGAAAATTTGTGTAAACATATTTTGTGGTTCGTGGCATTTTGTCCGTATCGCCCTATTGTCGCCGCTGGCTAGAAGTTGGAAAAGCAAAGGTGCTTACCTGGAGTATCCTTTAGGATGGCAGGCCTGTAGCGCCGCCGGCCTGGCGTCGTCGTCCAGCTCGAGCGTGGTCCGCAGCCCCGCGGCCCTCACGCGCACCTCCATGCTGAGGTAGAAGAGGCGCGGGTCGCGGTGCCGCATGCGGAACTTGCCCAGCAGCGTGGCCACCACCTCGCGCGCGCGCGTGCCCCACGTCACCGACAGGGTCTTGTACTCGATGTCGGGCCGCAGGCGCCGCGCGTACACCTTGATCGTGGTCTGGAAACAACACAGGGGACTGGTCAGTTTCGTGTTGATCTGTGCTAAAGTATTTTCAAATTAATTTTGGGCATGATTGTTGTCGATATCGTCTACAATAAAAAATTGCGGCATTTTTTATTTATTTAATTTAATTTCAATTTTCATTGAATTCAATTTCAATCACCGAATGTATTGAACACTAGCGGGCTTGGTGTACTTTAGAAAAAAAACTGTTGATCCAATCGCTACCTAACTTCATAAGATCACGCTGGGTTTGATTCATAGATCTTTATTAATATATCGAAAAAACATTTCATTTCACTTATGCGATATCTTAATTACCAAAACAATATAGGACGTAACAATCCTCCACGTCGCATGTGTTCATCTTACTAATAAGAATATTTTAGATTTTCTCTCAAAATGGATATAATCTATTAATATATTAAACCTTGACAATAGAATAAAAGACAGTGATATGTGTATAAATTAAGTATCTAATAAATGGAATACTTGTATAAATGTAGCAAAGCACTAATCTCTTACATTTACCTCCAAACCGGTTCCTCAAAACATAAACTATTCCGAAGAAACCAAACAAGATGCAGTTATTATAATGTCCGTCTACTCAAGAAATCCGGAATAGCATGCGCGCTACCGGGAACAACAAAAAACACAAGATATTCGATCATCTCAGAGAAGCCCTTCTGACAAGATAACGTTTCACTAACATCCCACTGGCCACTGTAGCTTTCATTCTTGAAATCCGAAATATTCAATACTTTATATACACACTTACATCTAACACAACAAGAAACACATATAAACTATTACACACGCATAGTATTCTCGGTTTATAATGCGAATATATTTATTTTTATATGTTTATTTATTTGTTTATTTTTGTGTAAGTATATATACATATATGTGTTTTAGCATATACTTTAGTATATTTTTTTTTGTTTTGATTCTATCCTATGGTTGCCTGGGTTTTTAGCGATAATGATGTTGCTCTTAAGTTTTTGTTTTGTGTTACATTTTTGTTTTAAGATTTCTGGTGTACACAGAGTATCTAGCTACATATATCACAGAAACATTACTTCTAACCAGTAACACCACTGGAGCGCAATACAAGTAACGCAAACCCGATAAAGTTATCATTACGCCGAGAATGTGCGGATTGCAGAAAATCAAGTTCTCACGACGCCCTTTCCCACTGCGTCCAACACCGAATCACATTCTCACTTAAATCCACTATCACGGAATTCACTAAATATATAGAAGTTTTATTTAATTGAAGTTGCGACTTATCGACTCACATGGATGTTATGCGGGAGCAAAGCTAAGCGTGTCCGTGGCGCCGGGATCGGAGCGAGCATTGTGCGTGCGTGTTCAGCCACACTCAAACGACAACTGCCGTGCATTGAATCGCTTCGGTGGAATCGGTGGGCAAAACCGTATTATGGGAATGTGGACGTTGTGTTGGAACTCCGGACGGACGTAATGACTGTTACATAATCTGGATTTAGAGCATATTAGGAATTTGTAACTCTCTTATAGATACAGGAGCCGAGAGGAAGTGGTAGAGTTAGGGTGTTAGCGTTGATAAGATACGTTTGGCGGTTAGGGGACTTTGGGGTTTGACTGATAACAGATTAGCGAGTTCGCGAGCTTATCGGAAGCGCTTTTTTGGCATTCATTTTCAAAATTTGTATAACAGAATGAAGCATGAAATAGCGCTGGGCCCAAAACTCGTTTTTTATTTTAACTGTCAAATCAAAAATGTAAAATGTTAATACATAATATCTAAATAGTATAGGTATATGCCGTGGTGGTGCCGGCGTAAGAATTGTACCCCACCCTCTCTACCCGTGGTTGCCGTAAGAGTTCGGCTAAGGGATGTAATCCGGAAGATGGGCAGCAACGTCTTCCTTGAACAATCACACTTAACTGCGCCAACCCGCCTGCCAAGCATGGCGAGCATTGGCAAAACCCCCCAGGAGGAGGCCTATGTCCAGCAGTGGACGTTCTATGGCTGATGATGATGATAGGTATATGCCAAAAAAAAATTAAAACATTACGTACTGCAATTTACATTTAGTAATTTCTATATTTGGTTACTGGGATCAAGGGCATACCTGCGTTATATTTTTTTCGCTTTCGCTTTTATAATATTAGTGTAATAAGTACCAATGCAATATCAGTCATTGTGCCGCCAAACACTCGTGTGTGAATGTTACTGTGTTCCAGTTTGAAGGATGCTACAGCGAAGGAAGTCACAGGGCTATTGAGTTTTGGTGTATATTGAAATCCTATTAGTACTGTGGAGTTATAGCTCTCGTTTACGCTAACTTTATACATGCAATTAAAAGTTCGTTAAAATGTACATAACAACTTATACCTACATGAAGTTGTGAATTAGATGAATTTCATTTTTATTAAAATGTTTGGCCACAGGTCATCTGGAATGAATCGACTGTGTGTTAGGTATGCTGTTTACAATATCTACTTATTAGAAAATATATGTAAAAGTAACGAGACACGCGAGACGCTCTCCTGATGGTAATAGATAAAATTAACCATTGCAGCGATACACATAATTTTGAGTAGCAAAACAAAGTCCAGAGCGTCGCTGCTTTGGCGCTCATTGCTTTGAGACTTTCGACAGTTAATCTCAACAGCCCTGTGATTTCACTAGCTACACTACCCTTCAAACAGAAAAACAGTAATGCTTACACACAAATGATTGGCGACAGAATATGCTAAGGAAATCTACCATCAAGGAAAATCTACCATAATACCTACCTAAATCTTATGCCCCAAGGTCCTAAATGCTTTAACGTCTTATTGTTAGCATATAACAAAATCAATATTATCTATTAATACTAAGTAGAAAAATCAAGTGTTTTCATGTTACACCTACCGAATAGCAGGTCTACTTTAGTATGAATAGTAACAAAATAAAATCAGCGCAGTTCATCAATCGTCACTCCTACAGTCCCCGGGGTGCCGGAAGCCCCGGCGCGCCCCTCGAGGGGTGCACCTGTCCGAGCCACCTGGCCGCAGGAAGCATGCAGGAAGCCACCGCGGGCATGGGAACTGGTCTACAATGCGGATTTATAACATGGGCTACGCTTCATTTGTTTTGACTCGATGCATTGTGATTCGCGTGCGTGGATTGTGTTTGTAAAGTTAATATTAAGGGATAGATGCCAGCTAACTTTACTGGTGTCTTTACCTAATTTCTACCTTCCTACTATGTAGTGGTTAATGGTAAAATTTTAGTTTGTTTAGCTTTACTACTATCCCGTATGGACTATATATGTAAGGGACAATTCAAGTATTACGTAAGCAAAATTTTAGTAATTATTAACCCCACCCACCCCCTTGTCAGCAAAAATAAGCAAAGATCTCACTTCCCGCTCCTATGCGTGCTATGCGAACCAAAGAACACATTTTCAACTTGAGGGTGATGGCTAGCCAGCCGAGTACGGTAAAGTACTCTACCACCATGTTATAGTTTATTTGTGATATTTAATTTCACCGATAGCTCAAGTTCATTGTTGGGGTTTGAACCCATATCGATACTAGCGTGGAATCGGAATTCAAACATAGACTAGTTATAATTATCTATAATGTTAGCCCTAACCTACTTATTACACACATATTAATAGATGCCATAGTTTCATCCGACCGAGCATTACGAAGTACTGTCCTCAACGACGACATCCGTCCAAAGAAAGCTCCGGCATAAGTGGTCAGATCTTGAATGCCTTGAACGAACTTGAACTCGGCGGAAATGCAAGAACCTGTCGCTGTCGGATGGACGCGCCGAACGCCCTAGAGCCTCTTGTTTACAGAGAAATGCTGACTAATTAGATACAGGGAGAATTCCGCGATGATGCAATTAGGAATGTTTGGCATTTCGCTAAGGGATCGTATCGGGAACGAAGTAATTCGCCAGAGAACTAAATTCACAGACATAAGTCAGCATATTAGCAAGCTGAACTGCCAATGAGCTGGACATATCTGTCGCAGAACCGATAACCGCTGGGGTAGACGTGTAAGTCTATCAACTCGCACTTGTCCCACGTGGTGAACTATAACCTTTTTTTTTTTATATCTGACAGGCTAGGTGTTTGACCACAGCTCACCTGATGTTAAGTGACGGTATGGTAGAAGATGGTAAAGCACACCTAGCCTGGAATGGAACCTTCTCAAAATGAGAAGGGGCTTGCGCCCAGCTGTGGGACGACAGTTTATAAAAAAAACAGGCCTGATCCGGATTTGAAAGCACCAAACATACAAACTTACCCATAACCTTGTAAGTAATTGTACTTATAGAAGTAAATTGCAATACTTAAAAGTAATTACATATTATTTTAATATTGTTGTTTCAATAAAATCTTATAGAGATCGTAGTCTGATATTTTGTTGACAAAACAAGCCGCCTGAATTCTTTGCAATTTTAGCACTGCAGCGCCACTATTAAACGGTCGGAAAATATAGGGAAACTACGATGTAATTCATGTATAGTACGATGAAAACAGGCTTTTGTTCATTGTTGTTCTTAGTACCCGACTGAACTTACAGATGGCGCTAGCTAACTTTTAACGTATATGTGAAAGTCGTAAGATTTTACCGGTAACGGGTAGGTATAAGTTGTTTAGCTATATAATATTACTATCCAAAACACGTATTTTTTTAAATAGATTTATTCATAAAAGTGTCGTGATTTTGTAGCGATGATAGCCGAGTGGTTAGAGCGGTCAAATCGCACGCCGAAGGGCATGGGTTCAAACCACAACAATGAGCTTTGGCTGCCGGTGCAGGAAACGTGAGGATATTTGGTATTTAGGTATTTTCTTGTTCGTCACCGGCTAATTACCCTACCCTCAGATGAAAATCTGCCGCCAAGCATGTGGGATAATATGGTGAAGTTTTCATGTTGCTTTCAAAACTTAGCCGTAGCCTGTCACCACTGATTTACTTGGACATGACCGGACTCGAGCTTTACTCGCTTTGTTTACTTATTTCACTAGATTTAAAAATAATTGAAAATATCGAAATACTGGCAAGTGTACCAAGTACGATGCCAAAAATAAAAACGAAGAAAAGAGTCGTACAAATAAGGTGTTGCTGCTGTGTCACGCTGCGAAGGTTGAATATGCATTGAACTCTGAAATGGTTTGTTTACATACTGAATTTAAAACACCAATATAGGTAGTTGCTCTACCCACGCTGTTTTTTAAATTTTAATTTTGGATTTGTCCTTAACCTTTAACACCTGGCATTTGAACACTAACTCGATTGATTATTAACATAGCTAGTCAGTTTAAATAACCAAAAGTAAAGCCCACCATAGATTTCTAAAGGTCAATGAAAAACTTTTGGATAGTTAAGAAACACAATTAACTTTTTGAATTTGTACAAAAACTTGAGCAGCATCGGTATAAATGTCTGCCGCCCCGGGCATATGCCCCTCTTCCCATCCTCCACGCTACGCCCCTGTTTACCATCAACCTTTATCAAACCTAACCTTTCTAAGTCACTTGTTACTCATTCCCTTCTGCCCGATTTTCCACGCGTAACAGATAAGGCGATTACAAGCAAAGGTCAATAAGAAGAGCGTAGCGCATCGATCATCGTGACCATTTCAGGCGCATCCGTAGCATAATCATTGCAACATCATTACCGAGCTTTTAAAGACCTTGGGCAAAAGCAATAGGGCTCCTTTTACCTTACTAGAAACAAGTTATGAGGTCAAATGTCGGATGACGGCTGCAAGAAAGATATCTATGTTTGGGAAAGTTACGTGTCCATTCATTTGGGAGTAGAAATATCGGCTTGTTGTATTCCAATTTTAAAATAATGTTCTTACGTGTTCTATTACCGTTATATGTTTATGTGTAAGTAATGGATACTAAACTTGTTACTTAAGATATTTCTTCTGGAGGTAGTGTCGTTTTTATTTTTATTCTTGCTTACACACACTCGTTATCTTATTAGTTTAGAAGAATATTTTTTAGATTTCCATATGACATTTTTTATTTATTTGGAAATCTAATGTAAGAAAATGTATTAAAATATTTGAACCTCCGAGAGGTATGCGTTTTAGTTTTATTTGATATTGACACAACTGTTTCAATAAAACAAGTTGAATTTGAATAGGCAAATTTTTTTAGAGTACATAATTTAGATATTATATTATGATCTCTGTTTTGGAAAACATTTTGGCTTAGGTTTTGGTATTCTATATTTTGTGGACTAGAAAGGTAAAGTTTATAGACGCCGAAGGGAGTTGGTTCAAACCCCAACAATGAGCTGCCGATGAAGGAAAACATCGTGAGGAAACCAAAGCATTGTAGTAGAATACTTTATAGTACTCGTCTGGCTAGCTACCGCCTCAAGTTGAAAATCTGTCGCCAAGCACATAACGGAGTGTTCGGTCAGCTGCACTTGAGAGTCAGTTTTACTCTAGGCTCGGTGAGCTATCAATCAACCAAAAAAAATACACTACTGTGTTGTCTTTGAATAGCAGTCCACAGTCTAGTGTCAGCTTCCTTATTAAGTTCCTCCTGGCGGACATTTCGCATCCTTCATGACGAGATAATGTCATTAAAAACAATTGTACTGTGTTAGGGTCTGGTTTGTAGGTTAATGTTTTTGGCGTTGTGAATATGAGTACCTTTTGATTATACATAGATGGGACCTTTTGCTTCTATTTTTATATTTATACTAAACATTTTGCTACATAATACTTTTGAAACTGCCAAGCACCTAACGGTGTGTTCAGGTAGCCTTACTAGAGAGCCAGTTCCATTCCAGGCTAGGTGTGCTATACCATCTTTAACCTCACCGTCAACTAACATCAGGTGAGCTGTGGTTCCTATTTTTTTCCCATTTCCTAGATTAGAAAACAATCGTGCAGGAATTAGCTGCATACACCATTTCCCTAAACTTTCCGGTAATTTCAATAATTGCGAAGCGACTTTCCGGTTGCTCCACGATTGCTCGATGAAGCGCGACAGAGCATCGTGGTACAATGTACGGCCAGTTTAGTAATTTACACCAACAACGAATAATCTGTTAATCATGGTAGTATTACCAATTTAACAGCAATTGTATCACACACACATCATCAGTCATAGGACGTCCACTGCTGGACATAGGCCTGCTCTTGGGGGGGTTTTGCCAATATTCGCTACACTTGGCAGGCGGGTTGGCGAGCGCAGTTAGGTGTGATTGTTCAAGGAAGACGCTGCTGCCCATCGTCCAGATTACATTGTATATCCGTTCATATTCTTGAATTGAATAAATGTCGTAGGACAATTCACACAGCGCCATCTAGGCCTAAACTAAATAAAGCTTGTACTTTAGGAACCAAATAACAGATTGAACACTTATAGTTAGATAGAAACTAAGTACAGAAAGCAAAAGTATCTTAAGAGCTAGTGCCACAAGTGGCGGCCTTATCGCTTATACTTTTTTGTACATATAATATATGTATACAGAACATCCGAACTCAGAACAAACATTCATCGTCACTTCAAGATATATGTACTATATATATATATAAAGTACATATATGGTTTTTAGTTTCTATCTGCATGGAATTCGACGCAACACTACGAGATTCAAAGCTTTTTTAAGCAATGCTGGTATTTCACACTTAATCTGGGTTACGACGTTGTAAAATATTGATGCGTGTTCATTAGACATGCATCAGTGCGTGAAATCGAATTTTTTACCCCTGTTATACACTTAGTAAACAAATAAGAATTATGTTGAACAATATCTTCCTCAAAATGGAAAAGTTGTCAATTAGTTGCCATAATTTCAATTATGGTAACTTGCGAACGATTTTGGTCGCTTTTCAACAAATTTAGAATGTAACTGAAGTTATAATAGTCTGGGTGCCTTTAAGTCGCGAGTGAATCGGTTTCTTCTAGGCAAGCGTGCTCCGTCACATCGTCGCTTATCATCAGGCGAGATGGCGGTCAAACGCAAGCCCTATTTTTTTTTTAAAACAGGGTTGATGCTATGAACTTCAAATACTTCTGTAATAATTGTTTTTCTTTCAATTCAGCTGCCTCGTTTTGGAAACTTTTCCGCATTTTTAGAATTTGTTAGTTTCACATATTTCGACATTTTCAAGAATTTGTATTATAAATCAATTACGCCTCAATGAAAGTCGAAGTCAAGTCCGGTCACATCTTAGTAGATCATAGTCAGTCTACAATCTCGATGGAATTTTGGTAGCAGCACGAAATGTCACCACATAATATAATATTCCCACACTCATGCACATCATTCGGCACATTACTTGGTGGTAGATTTCCTTAACAGGAGGTCGTCAAGATAGGTCCTACCGCAGTACCAGATATCCTACCGCCAAACAACTAGAATCTTTTTAATATTACAAGGCTGTTGAGACTAACCGTCGAAAGTCTCAAAGTAATAAACGCCAAAGTAATGAATGCCCTGGACTTTGTTTTGCTCAAAAACTCTGTGTATCGCTGCAACGGGCAAGGATATGCGTGACCTTATCATCAGGAAAACGTCTTATTCGTCTCATTACTTTTACATTTAAAAAGAACATTGCGAATAAAATACCACTAATTTTATACAAATCGAAGAAAAAAAACACATATTAATACAGTGACATGATTTTTCCGCGCCACCCAAACTCCGTTTATCACGTGTTAAACTTCACGGGCTATTATAACCCTTTCACGTATAATCGTAACAAATCCCCCAATGAGAGCTAATCAGCAGCCGCACCGGAAGCCGCTCCATCTTCAGCACGGCTCCGAAATAGCTCGACAAAAAGCGTCGCGGCGTCACGAGCGCTTCCATTTCCTCATTTCCTGCCGTCACACCTCATTCACCCAATTTAGTGGCGTCCTGTCTGTCTCGATGGACGGTTCAGCGATGGGATGGACGATGACGCTTGTTGTGAAATTCTATACCATTTTTAACTGCACCACAGGGCTGCTATCTTATCTCTTACCATCAGGAGAGCGTCTCGTTCGTCTCATTACTAACATTGACTGCCCTGTTAGTGGTGACATATTTGCTTCAAGAACTGTAGGGCGTGGGTTCGATACCCACCCGGAAAAAATTTACGTGACGATAAATGTTTATTCTGTATCTGGGTGTTCCGTTAGAGTCATAAGTATCTAAGTATTTAAAAAGAGCTCTGAGGGCCAAGACTATGGTTAGGGGATAGAAATAAGCTATCGATGTCACGCGGGCAGCTTACGTCAATCATGTACCTTTTTGGCCTATCTATTAGCGTTATCGCTAATCGAATGTTACTTTGTTCAGGCCCTCGAAACGCTCCATCGTTCACCATCTTTCCTAAAGAGCAAAACTTCTTAGGAACTCGTCAAACATGTAAGTAAGAAAGCTTACCATTTCCCTGCAATGATTCTCGAAAGATGACTGATCTAAATAAAGAAACTCATATTTTACGAAAGTGTAGTTAGTATTGATAAGTTTCAAAGCAAAGACTACCTATGCCAAAAGCAAGTATACTCTGTCTGACAGGTACAATAAATTGAAATAAATTCTATTTGTCTATCATTAAAATAAAATTGGAACTAAATAGGATGCGCGTTCGGCCAACGAGTCGGTAAATAAATTATATAATTGTAACGAAACGGCGACAGACGCCGCGTGTTACTCTAGAATACGAAAAACTGTAGACACGTTTTCATAAAAAAAATAATGGATATAATTTTTTTTCTTTCCGTCTGATAAGAAAATAAATTAATAACATACTAACTTGAATAACTATTCAAGTTAGTTCAAGTATTACGTGAGCAGAAATTTAGTATTTATTAACCCCTCTTATCACCTTTGTCAGCAAGAGTAAGCAAAGCTTTTACTCCCCCCTCTTACGCTTTCGTAAACATTTGCTTAACTGGCGGCCTTGAAGAACAAGTAGAAAAAGAGGTTTGCCAATAACAAGGACAATAAACAATCAACATAATTTATATGACATTGTTGACGTTAGCATCAGATGCCCCCATCCCCCATATCATCAAAAATAAGCAAAAAAACCTTTCCCCCTTTGATGCCTACGTAATATTTGAATGGCTTAAGGCTCACTACGTTCATAACATATTTTTATCTTCCCATATCACGTTTTGGCGTATTACAGCGCGTAGGTCAAAGTGTTCATTGTCCAGCGCTGGAATGCTATCAGGCTTACGTTTGCACCAGACACAGTAAGTGATAGGATTTTTGACTGCATGTCGCTGAGGTAACAACAATTTTTTTTGTTGTTGATATATTTTATTTTATACATTAAACTAATTTTTGTAGCGTTAGTTTATTAGATTGCACATTCACATAACGTGGGTTCAAATCCAAACAATAGACTTGAACTGCTAGTGAAGAAAACACATCGAATTACGAATTAACATCACCAAAGTTACAAGTCATATTTCCATTCATGTCTTAATAGGTAAAAAGTAAAATATCTCAATTATTACGACTAAATTAATCAACCAATGCTACTCTACATCTTTCCAGAAGCGCAGGCGCAGCATAATCGACGGATGTTTGCTCAGTCACCGTCAGTCATGTCAATTGACCGACAATATTTCGGAGATTACCGACCGATTGACTGACAACTCCGTACAATGCATGTAACGGTATGTTACCAACTACGTAACACAAACTCATGGCGTAACTGTTACACGTAACAGATATGTGGGTTATCAAGGGCTACCGTTAGGATGTTTGATAATTGACCTCAAATATGAGGACTCGACAAAAGTATGTACATGTGTGATATTTGAAAAATATTTTTAAAAAACACTTTCTTGTACATTAACCTACGATTTCATAGACTTTAAAGTAGCAGAAGAGTCCCAAAATAGACTTTGAAACTTTTTAGTCAAAATCAACGATAGTCATCGTTTGATCAATAAAAATAATCATCTTAATTTGCTAGCAATGCGTAAAACTATAGTCATCATAATGAGACAAACAAAACGCTCTCCTGATGGTAAGATATATCGCCTATCTATTTTGGCGCTCATTACTTTGAGGCATTCGATGATCCTGTACTTTCGCTAGTTGCAGTGCCCTTCAAACCGGAACACAGTAATGTTTACACACTACTGCTTGGCTGTAAAATATCTGATAATATGGGGGCTTTTATCTAGACAACTTCTTGCTAAGGAGATATACCATTTAGTACATTTTTTGTTTGGAAGAAAATAGTAACAGACTAAAAGTCTTTTTTGTTTATCGTTGACGGCTAGGTGTTTGGCCACAGTTTACTTGACGTTAAATGACGTTGTGGTCAAAAATGGTAAACACACCTAGCTTGAAACTTGAGGGTGGTAACTAGACTAAGAAGGTAGGTAGAATCGAGTTCTAAAAAGTACCCAACACTATGAAGGCACCATGTGCCTTCCTCTCGATGCTTTCCTCACAAATAGTTCGAGCTCATTATTGGAGTTTGAACCTACGTCCTCCTGCGTGTGTGATCGCGCTAACCACTAAGCAATCATCGCTACGAATATTATGGAATGAAAGTTGTGATTTATAGAAGATGTATATTAATGACCAATATGATATACATATATGCTAAGTAATGCCTTAATTAAAAGATATCCTGTTTACATAATAATATAAAAAATGTGTATTATCTTATCATGTTACTTGTTCATAGTAATATCACTTATTCTGTAGCTATAGTTATCAACGAGGCACGCCCTTGCTTCACTTGAAATCTAAATCAAGCTGAGAGCATGCCCCACTTGAGTCCTGACCTAATCCGCCCTTTCTTAACAGAAGCTCTATTTATACATTTATAGCCCATTCCACAGAAAAAAACTGTTTCTATTTCTGTTTTATAGATAATTCCTCACGCCTGACAACTGTAACAACAATGATATTAAGGGCCACCTACTACTTCGGGGAATTAACTCGTAAAGCCTTTGTGCTATGCGAAGATATTTAAATCTATAGATTTCATAGCAGCACTGAAAATTTTACGCAACAATCGTGGACTGTAACAGTGAGTACTACTCGTCAATTTCAAATGTTAGTAATGAGACGAACGAGATAGTCTCCTCATGGTAAGAATCAACGCACGTCCGTGACCATTGCAGTGGTACGCAAAACTTTGAGTAACAAAGGAAGGGGCATCGCTGCTTTGTCGCTCTTACTTTGAGACTTTTGATGGTAAATCTTCACAACTTTGTAATTTCGCTAACTGCAGTACCTTTCAAACCGAAACACAATAATGTTAACTGCTTGGCGGCAAAATATCTTGTACTGCAGTGGTTTCTATCTAGACGACCTCGTGCTAAAGAGATCTATTACCAAGTGAAAGACA
This sequence comes from Biston stratarius, assembly GCA_950106695.1. Classification (NCBI taxonomy): domain Eukaryota; kingdom Metazoa; phylum Arthropoda; class Insecta; order Lepidoptera; family Geometridae; genus Biston; species Biston stratarius. Next base: position 9,262,357 of record OX467115.1, on the reverse strand, counting down.
ATGAAACAATCACGCCCTTACTTATAAAAAGTTTAATCAACACCTAAGAAAAATAGTGTATCCCTCTCTTTGAAACTAAAATGTTACTCAGTAAAATTTTTATGTAAAAGGGTTAGTTACTATCATAGTACTAAAATTAGTATCATAGTAGTAATATATGCTTTTGTATAAGTATTATATTTCAGACTTGTGATTAGAACATAGAGTTTTAATTAATTTGTTAGTATTTTTATCGTCATCAAAAAAATTACAGGATCTTTTTGTGTGATTTTTGTATCTATCTTATTTTGTGTCAGTCTTAACATCTATCACTTTAAATGTCTTTGATGCTACAGCTTAAATGTTTTCCTAATCTAACGGCATTATTAAATTATCTTTAAAGTAAAGACGAATATTATTCTATGTGCCATAAATAAATCTCCTACAGCATCACAATACTCATAACTCTATCTAAGCAGCACGAACATCATCTTGTTCATAGCTTGTGCTATAAACAAACCCCATCATTCATTCATAAACCAGCTTAGACAGTACATAATACCGTCTCGACTAAACAAACAGATGAACGGAGAACAATCGTGGAGCCCTGATTACCACCAGCTGTACCTCACCTGCGCTACGAACCAGAGGACAGCGGGCCGGTACCATTATATCATTACCCCACTGTGCCAACACATGTCTATGAACGGGTTTAGTTGAACTTGAAATGGAAGCAACATAAGATAAATAAAGGTTCTGGCTCTTGGAGGAGCGGATTTTTTTGGCAAAAAGAGGTCACCGCCGCCTTTAGAACACAGCGACTAAAGAATTCCGATTCGTTGCCAATTTTTTTATGACGAGGGTTCTGTTCATATTTATTATACCAATTCTTGAAATGATATCAACGGTGAAAATTTATCTTTAAAGTCAAGATACAACCAGGGGTCTCACAAGCCACACACAAATCTTTCCTCATAAACGGGGATTTCACCGGATTTCAGGGTCATGTTAAAGTTGCTCAAATCGATGGGTAGATCAGAAATCTACTTCAGTATTACAAGTCAGGTCTTGGCTGCTACAGATTTTTATTATTCTAGACAAAAAGGTTGTCACAATACTAGTGATTATTTATTAATTGTTTTGAAATTTTATTATATTGATAATATTTTTATATTGTCATATTTAAAAATTGACATACTTTAAAATTGAAATAATCTTACGTATTTGTAACTTTAGTGTTATTTTTTTTTTTAAACAAACTTCTTTAATAGTTATTTGCCAATACATATATCCTTTTTTTATTTGCGTATCGTTATTTACCAGCATATAAAGAGCATTAAACAAACGTAACTTATTCATATCTCAAAATACTTAGACATCATATCTATCATTGACGAATACCATCTGAACATCTAAACAAACAAGGCCTCTAAAATATCAGCTTTCAAAAGCGCGGAACTCTAAAAGCTTGTAAAAAACGCCACGCGTGCGCACGTGCTGAACGCACCAGGTGCGCAGGAAGCCCAGAAAAAAGATCAAGAGAGTAGTCACGGCACTTAATCCGTGTTATTAATATAATCATTTTTGCCACTTCAACTGTAAATTAGTTTTTCCAGCAAAAGCAATTTGGGTCGTGGCACTGTATAATTTTTTCTAACGTTTCAGCGCTTGCAAGTCTGACCTGTTTCTGATACTTTCAAAATGTTATAACGGTTGTCATATTTTTATGACATTTTTACGTGCAAGTAAAAAATATTTGTGTTGAGCACAATAAAGTGCGTAGCAGAGATATTGTATTGTTGAATTGAAACTTTCTATCAAAAAAATGTAGTGATCTTCAATGATTTTTAGTAGTTGTATAAAAAGTCTACACTACAACCAAATATATTAAGTTGAAATATAAATTATTTGGAATAAATAACTTTCTATTTTGTATTTGCTTTTTATTAATCAGTTAGTACCGTTATACTACGACTGACTACGTTATAACTTACGACTTTAAAAGTAGGAAAGAAATCGAATAAGTTACATGTCAATAAAATGTCAAAGTAAAATAAAATTACGATAAATGTCAGCAAAAAAGTTAATGTTGTCTTTTGCTTAATGATTTTTTTCTATGGTATTTTGGTAGAATCTTGTAATTAGCCATTTTTATTCTTATCCTAGCCATATGATGCCAAATCTTGTATATTAAAATAACAATATTCAATTAAATAAATACAGTAAACAAAATGTCCAATCAAAACCATACATATCAATGTCTTACTAATTCATATAACTGAAGTACTTTTATAATAAGTATTAAACGAATGAATGAATAGCTATTTATACATTGTCCGGATACTTCGTCATCAATTCAATATAATTCAAATATCTCATGTTTGTCGACACTAAATAACTCCATGTGAGGTTACGAAACAATATTATCGGAAACAAATAGTTATTGCTGTGATATTGTTTTATCTATAATAAATATTAACTTTCTTGTAATGAGGTCATTTTGGAGACAACTGGTCTGTCAGATGCAAATATTAGAGTTTTTGTTGAAGTACACAAAAATGTTTTCATACAAGTAGTCTAGATTATAATACGCTCAATTTCTGGTATTTAAAACTTAGGACAACGTTATGAAAGATTAAAAGTAAAATTAACTTCTGGCAACGATTATAACCAAGAATCTTAAAGATATATTCGATACTTGGTGATGGATCTCCTTAGCAGGAGACCTCCTGTTAAGATGACCATGATGACCATCTAGGTAGGTACCACTGCAGTAATAGATATTCTGCCGCTAAGCAGTAGTGTGTAAAGATTACTGTGTTCCGGTTTGAATAGTACTGCAACTAGTGATATTACAGGGCTGTTGAGACTAACGAACGACAGTCTCAAAGTAATGCATACCCTGGGCTTTGTTTTGCTACTCAAAATGATGTGTCTTATTTCAATGGTCATGGACATGCGTTTAACCATCACGAGAGTGTCTCGTTCGTCTCATTACTATTACATAAATAAAATATATTCTTATTAAGCAGATGTTCTTTAAATCAGCAAGTTCATGTGTTAGGTTCATATGTAAGTCAACGTATTAAGTTTACAAAGGTCACGGACCACGGTGTCTATGTAGAGAATACAATCCCGAGCATGTTTTTCAATCCCGGGCTTACGGGATTTTTGAAGCCTTTTCCCGGGATCCCGGGCCTATCCCGGGATTAGACTATGTGGTTTCTAATTGAGCTAAAATTTAAAAAAACGAGTAATAAAAAAAAATGTCTTTAATGTCTTTGCACAACACAAATCAGAACAATAATAAGAAAAGAAAAAACACAAACCAAAAAATACAATACTTTTGCAAGAAATTAAAAAACAGCACAAAATAACTATTTAGAATTTCGAAAATATAGTCGCAGAAATATCAAAGCATCCAATGTTTGACTTCCGAGCCTGCTTCGTAGTTTATTGCCAACATAAGCAGCAGCTGAAAACGCTCGTTCAGGTTCTACGCTGGTTGGAGGAATAGACAATAGATACTTATATGCTGTTTCTAAGTGATATCCACGAACTCCTCCATTTTCGAACAGGCTCATTTCACGTCTAATACTATTTGCCAACCCCAATTCATTTTGTACTTGTACTTCAGGATCTGGGGATTTCATACTCTTGTTAATTTCCAGCTGTAACTTTTCCTTTAATGTCAATTGGGGTTGGGAGGTTTCTGACCTTAGCTCATCATCTGTTTGTGATCCTGACCTTGCTTCTTCTTCCGTGTTATCTCGACTATTAAGTCTTTTAACAATACTCTTTATTTGCTTCCTCACTAAAGCCTGTGTCGGAACTCGAAATAAGTCGTGCCATTCCAAATCCGATAATAACTGATTTTCATCATCCATTTGTGGATTTTGTAAATAATTTAACACGCCAGTTAAATCATCACTTCGTCGTTGCTTTATACGTTCCACTAAGGATGTTTTAATTTTTTTGGCAAGTGCTGAGTTTTTGCTAGACAGTTGTTTTATAAGAAATTTCAGAGCGGCATCAGCTGTGCATAAATTAGCATCTCGCCGACAGATTGCTTCTACTGTCAATTTAATTGGGGTCAGCACATCAACAATTTTATTTACCAATTCAAAATCAACATCTTCTAAACGAATTGGATGATTGAGATCTATAAGAGCTTTTTGAATGCATGCTTTTAAAAGATAAAATCGCTCCAGCATTGTTAAAAGACTATTCCACCTGGTTTTACAGTCCAAAAGAAGTGACAGCTCTTTTCCATGTTCAATTTTCACATATTTTTGAAGTACTGTTTCATTTTTCAATGGAGATCTTTTGAAATACACTACAACTTTGCGGATTTTCTTTATCAGCTCATTAATATTTTCATATTGTGTTAACTCTGGTACGTGTTCTGGCGCAAGATCATTTTGTGACATTACGATTAAACCTGATTCTGGACAGTCTAAGTCTTCTAAATGGTGTTCATCATCGCTGTCGTCCATATAATCAACATTCACAGCTGGTTCATTTATACTATCATCTGAGGTAGGGCTATCTTGCAAATTATTATGTTTTTCATAAAGCACATCACAGACCGCCAAATTGATACCATGTGCGAGACACAGTTGTTGTTCAGTGCAAACAAGCCGCCCCACCTTTATCATAACATTCGGTCCATCGGTTACAATAGCCACGATGTCAGTTTCTAGGGAAATGTCAAATTTACTTAGACGCTCTTGCAATATACGAAGACAATTTTCAGCTGTCATACTTCCGTAAATAGGAACAAGTCCTAAGTTCCAAAATTTTTTATATGAATGAACGTTGACCGCCATGTATCGTTTATTGGAAGTTGAAGTCCACTCGTCGAAAGAAAGACTAAATCTTTCACCTGCACTTTTCAAATGTTGTAATTCTGCAGTTACTTGCTTTCTGATTTTTTCACTGTAATTCATAACACGTTTTCGAACAGTGACGGCTGACTTTGGTAAATCCGTGTATTTTGCTAAGAGCAATTTTCTCAAATCATCTGAGGTTATGAATACACTGAATGGAAATCCATCTAATGCAATCATTCTTGCCAAGATATCATCCAGGCTATCGTCGGCACTTTTAGTAAAATAATCATCTAACTTTCGCTTGGCTGGCGGCGGTGCTGTGTTCAGATTTTCAGAATCTTGACTTGTTGAAGCTGATATAACCTTGATATTATGTTTTGATAACAAATGTGTATGTAATCCCTTAGTTGATCCACCCAAAGTCTTGAGGATGGCTGGGCATCGCTTACATTTAGCACTATTCCCGTCCTTCGCAACTAAATAATAACTCCACACTGACGTCGTATCACTGTCTTTTTTATGTTTAACAAAGTCTCCCGCCATTTGAAATACTTAATTTCAGATAATTGACTTTTAAATTTTAATGGCGTAGCCTACGTAACCCGTCACTGACAGAACAATAAATGAAAAAAATAAAACCTGATTTGCATATTTATACTTTCGTACAGGGAATCCCCGACGGGAAATACCCGCAACAATATTATGATATGAGATGATCGGGTGATTCCCCTGTTGGTCCGTTGGGGAATTACCTTAAGAGTATTGTATTAAAGTATTCCGAGTGGGGAAGTCCCTTCTAAGTTCAACGACAAACATATTATTAGGACTGTACCTGTGTAGTAAATAGTGGGTACCTACCTACGTATTGTACGAGTTGCTTTTTGTCGTAATGTATTAAAATAATATAGGCAAGGTTATTTTCAAGACGCAACGGACTACGGAATACAAACTAGACTTGTTTGTGGCAATCCCGAAAATCCCGAGATTAGCCAAGTACAGTCCCGGGATTTTCGGGGCCAGAAAACGGTCGGGATCCCGGGATCCCGAGATTTGGGATCCCGGGATTGTATTCTCTAGTGGTGATGAAATAAAAAAAGTATAAGCGAATCAAAACTTGGTAAAACCCTTTTAACTTCACAGTTCTTTGTCGAACAAATTTGTTATTGAATCGCATGTATATTGTTTATTTATGACAAATGAATTTAAGATTAAAAAGATTGCTTTGGACAAGACTTGAATCCTTATAAACAAGTAAATAACTGAACAAGGTGTGCGATCGAAGCATGAACGTAGTAGTTTATGCCGAGATGACTTACCAAAAGGGTTATTCCAACATCTGTTCTACTAATTATTGTCTGTTAGCATTTGGAAGATACCGGTTAATCTCAAATTTAACCAGTTAGACCGTGCAGCCGGACCAATCAATCGGTAATTTAGCGCGAGCTGGCTAATTGTTTGGTTTAATAAACTACCATTGCGTGGCTTTTAAAACGAATGCGGTAAACGAAAGATCACGACTTCGTCCAGGCCTGTTCCCGGAGCTACGATAACTTCTGCTAGCTGTAGGATGCCTAGAAAGGAATAAGTTCTCTAAATTACGCTTTCAGTGATGTATGGCCAATATATAAAACCAGCATTAAAAAAATATATGTATTGTTAGTCATTCTAGCAAATCAATGTATTAAGATAATAACCATGATAAACCTTTCCAGGGTAGAAACTAGAGAATATTTTAATAATAATAACATCTGTATGTGTAAAAAAAATATATTTGTTATTATTGAAATGTAAATATATTTAAGTTATAGTTATGTATTCCCCCATTAGTACATCTTCGTTATTGACACAACCCCGTCTTTTTCTTCTTCTAATCCTAAGGTTGCCTGGAAGAGATCGCTTTTCGCGATAAGGTCGCCAATTGTACACGTGTTAAGTTTATTTTCTTTTTCTTCTTTATTGCAAAATTTTTGATGTGTACAATAAAGCGTTCACCAACCAATCAATCGATCAGGATATCTGTTGAAAATTCTGACTTTAACAGTTCAACCCTGCTATCTGTTATAGCGGTAATTGACTAATCTACAGAACGGGTAATCCCCCGCAGTAAACCACCTTCCTTCCCCTTTTAAGCAATTTTACCAATTACCAATTGTAGAGTGAGTAACCACTAAAGGAGCCACTATTAGTATACTGTTAGGTAAAAATGTTTGATGTTTTTTTTAACAATGACCTTATATACAGTATCAACGCTTTCGGGAATACGTATAAAAAGGATTATTAATTACCAAATAAATAAAGACAAGAAGCGACGTAGGTATTTACTAGACACAAAGTGAAGGTTGTATGCAATTGCCCGTCTCGTCTCAGTTACAATTCTTGATTGCATAATTGCAATACAATTCGTCCAGGAAATTGCATGAATTACATGGTATAATTATCGCAACTCTAGTTACGTGTACGACATCCTTAGACGACCAATCATCGTTGCGTACTAAACATGCAGATGTAATTTTACGATGTTGAAAAAAAAGCAAACCGAAAAGAGGTTTGACCATAAACAAAATACATTAATTTTATAAAAATGGGATTAATAGAAAATCATAAAAACAAGCCCTACTCAACCATAAGTAATGGGCCCGATTGAACTTTTATGATAGACACCTTTGAAAAACATAACAAAATCCCAGAGGACTTGGCTCTTTCGTCAGACATATTACCTTTCTCAAGAAAACTCAAAAGTGCAGTACTTGCAGAATTTACTGGTATCATGGGAAACAAATATCTCTAAAGGCTGCACATTAAAGCTAAATAGTTATTATGAATTTACAAATGAGTTGACCATAAATGGTTTCATAGTCATCTATAAATTCAATTATGGAAAGTGTATCCTAAGTTTTTTCGGTTGGGCAGGGATGGGAACACAATTCTGACATATCGTCATCGTGGCAAGAGAGTCGAGGTGGTGTCCGAGAGGACAAGCGCTGTCGAGGCCGCGGAAGAGTGCGAAAGCGTGTCCTGAGCCACGACACAAAGTCCATCACTAGGTTAGACAGTCCCACATATCCACCCTGCCCTCTCTAGGACCAACGGTATTCGTTATGGATTATCCCTAGACAAAGGAAAAGGGAATGGTGTACGGGCAGTGCAGGTGAGCGTTAATACGTATGAAAAGGAGCCCCATAAACTTACACTAGGGTTGCAAGCTTAAAGCAGTGTACGGATTCACGTTCACAGCCTATCCAAATTTGTTATGATCCTACCAAAGCTGCCTTGCATACTCTTTCCAGCGTTGAATTTATAGATGACTATGAAACCATTTATGGTCAACCTAATTGTAAAGTCATACATGAAATCATTTGTGGTCAACACAATTGTAAAGTTACTTGAACCATTGAATGCTAACAAGTTCCAATTCTAGGTCTTCTAATTTCTTTTAATAGCGAGATTTTAATAAAACAGTTGGATGTGTCATAACAACTTTTACAACCACCTTCAATATGATTGGCGTAACATTGTTTACTTACCTAGATATATTGATTTCCATGGCCGGGGTTTATACTGTCTAATAGTCAATTAAAGGTAACTAACAATAGCTTGGTTGTTATTTGACTTACAATAGATTGCTGAGAAACTCGTCTGTTTGTATTAGCTTTCTCTGACACGCCATCTATTATATTTATTATTATTTCACGCTGATTATTATTTATCATAGCTGCCTTGATTTATTATTTATTACACGGTATACTTACCCATTTTATAGTCACGCTTTGTTTACATACGGAATTATACGATTTGAAAATTGTATGTTTCTATTTATAGCTGTTAATGTTTTATTGCATTGTGATTGATTGAATTTATTGTTTTTTTTATGTAATAGTAAAGAGGCGAACGAGACACTCGTCTGATGATAAGATATAATGCATGTCCATGACCATTGCAGCGATACACATAACTTTCTATAAGAAAACAAAGTCCAGGGCATCGCTACTTCGGCGCTCATTATTTTCATTCGGTTGACAGTTTAGGTATTTGACTACAGCTCACCTGATTTTAAGTGACGGTGTGGTTGAGGTTGGTTTGCACACCTAGTCTAGAATATGCCTCAAGCCTCAAGTGAGACTGTCAGTACACATCGTTGGGTACTTAGTGACGGATTTTCAACTTAAGGGTGGTAGCTAGCCAGCCAAGTACTACGAGTATAAAGCTATGGTTTCCTTACGATGTTTTTCCTTAACTGACAGCTCAAGTTCATTATTGGGGTTTGAACCCACGCCTTTCGGCGTGTGAACCGACCGCGCTAAACATTGAACTATCATCGCTTCAAAAATTAAGTAAAATTTATAATCGAACTAGCCGTATCCCACGATTTCGTTAGTATTTTCCGGTATATTAAGTTATATTCAACCTAGGGTAAAAGATAAAAAAAAAAAACATCCAAATACTTGTAGTCATTACAGGAAAAAGAATTTATATACATAGGTACATGACTAATAATTTTTAAGTTTATAATAATGTTCGTGTGGTTATATATTTAATTTCCTTTATTTGTCAATATGAGTATTACACAATTATGTATTATTTGTTATTTAAAATCTCAAAAATACTGTTTTATTATTAGCATGTTCTATATGTATATGTAATATATCTTCTAGCATGTGAAATTTCAAGTGGGTGTAACTATATCAACCAAAAGTCTAATTAAAAAAATTGTGTAAAATCGTGAAACATAAAAATGATAATAAATGTTCCCCATAATTATATTTATCATTTGTATTGCAGTCGATAAAACCACAGTCTCAGGAACGTAAACGAAAATAGATAGCCGCAAAGAATCCTCTTCTCACCAAATAGCTAAGCAAACAAATAGACGATCCATTGTTTTCATTCTCTTAACACTTTGTTTGAACCTCCCCGAACCTTCTCGATCTTCGAACTTTACCAAGAAAAGTTCAAAGTATACTTACCTACCACCGCGAACAGTTCAAAGATATAAGGATGTGCGCTTCATTGCCTCCACGGGTTACATTTTTATAAACGTTTGATGTTCCGAAATTATTTAGAACGATTTATTCGGTTGTTAAAATAAATGACTTACGTCCAATTTTCGATTGCTTGGGCAATGTTCTTTCTGATGGTGAAAATAAGAAAATTATACACAATATCTTTTCATATGAAAGTAATTAGACGAACGAAACGCTCTCCTGATGGTAAGAGATAACGCATGTCCCTAATACATACTTTAGTCTTGATATGATGACAAATACTTACTAATATGGGTATGTATGTAATACGATAGTATTTGTTGTTTGTTTGTTAGGTACCTACGTGTTTCAATCAGTAACGAAACATGTCGACCTTTTTTGGTACGGATTGTAATGGTCGAAGAGTTTCATTGGATATTTTTGTCCCAAAATAACAAATGGTTTCTCATGTGTGCGTTCTATATGTATTAGTAAAAATCTACGTATATACAGACAGTCATACATACATATTCCACCATTAATGGGTACCTCCAAATCCAGAGTAAATAAGTTCCTTCTAGATAAGTGTGTTGCATCTCAGACCGCACTACAGTTTCAAAGGTGGTCAAACTCGAACCAATTTAGGATTTTGAACAATTTGACCCCCTTAATACCAACTTTTCATAGTTTGGAGAGAGATAACGCTGTGTGAAATGTAAAAAAAAATACATTATTTTATTACAGGTTAAGTGTTTGAACATAGCTCATCTGATGTTAAGTGATGGTGTGGTCAAAGATGGTAAACACGCGGAGCCTGGAATGGAACTCAAGCGATGCTTCCAGAACACAGCGTTTAGTGCTTGAAGACAGATTATCATTTATAGGGTAGTAGCTAGCCAGTCGAGTACTAGAAAGAACTCTACCACCATGCTATGGTTTCCTTCACTGGCAGCACAAGTTCATTGTTGGGTTTGAACCCACGCCCTTCGGCGTGTGAACCGACCGCCTAATCACTGAGCTATCATCGCTACAAATGTAAGTTATGTACTTTAAATGTTTACAATACTTTTATAAACGATGAGTGTCGGTTTTCAAAGAGGTCCTTATGATCTCCTATGGCCATCCTGTAATCCGAGATCTATGTTATACGCACACACACATCGATGTCCGCACACAAGCATCCATTGTGTCGCATTAGCAGGGTTGCCAAGAATGTCAAGTTCGTTCCCATGGCATTGGAGAATATTTTTGCGCATTGTGATGTGAGACCGTTATCCAGCCTTTCTCAATTAGAGACTGTGGAAAGATTATTTGGATAATTTTAAGTGAGGTCACACGTATGAATTGACAAATTGCCTTTTTTTAAATAAAAATTTAAACAACATGACGTTATTAGTCAAAGATTACAGATTCAGTATAGTACTGTTCCAACCTAGCCTAAAAAGGCGAGCTAAAGCAAAAAAAATACATTCTCTCTCTTTCTCTGTCACTTGTTAGATGGACGATCTATTGTTATCATATATCTTGATGACGATCTATTGATAGAATCTGTAGCTCGAACGAATTCTGTGATGATAGACCTCCCTAGACTCTCCCTTTAGCTGGTCTTTTTTATAGACCACCTGTGGTAGGGTACTCTCTAGTACTCGGCTGGCTAGCTACCACCCTCTAGTTGAAAATCTGCCGCCAAGCATCTAACGGTGTGTTTCGGCAGCCTTACTTGAGAGCCAGTTCCATTTTAACTAGATGTGTTACCATCTTTGACCACACCGTCACTTAACATCAGGTGAGCTGTGGTCAGACAGCCTGTCAGCCATAAAAAAAATTACAAAACGAATAAAATAATATTAATATTAAATATTAGTAAAAATATAAATTTATGTGTATGTATAGAGATTATATATCGAAGAGATGCGTCTATATCTAAAAAAAATCGAATATAAATTGTAAAATTAAAAGTTGGTAATAGTTTTTTTTATTTCTTACAACCCTAACGTTGCTATAATATTTGACGTTCGCAGTGCAAGCGAACTGAAGTTTTGCAAACGAACCGAAAGAGGGGGTCATTCGACTCGCCGACGGATTTCTCGGAACCATTCCTTGTTAATTAAGAGATCTTTGTCGTTGCAATGACCCGACAAACCATGGTTTATGCCGACAGAAAAAATGTCTTCAGGGAGAAAGCACATAATTTATTTTCATTGGCTTTTACCACCCTTCGCCATTATTAAAACAATTTAAGACTTTGGAGGTCCAACCAACTTTAGCATGTAACGAGTAAAAAATACAGCAATGATGGTGAATGATGAAAGCTTTGTGAGCCAGTTCCATTCCAGGCTAGGTGTGCTTACCACGCCGTCACTTATTATCAGATGAGCTGTAGTCACTAAGTCTAACACTAAGTCATTCAACTATAAAAAAGGCAGCACCTGAAGAAAAGCCGGAATTTGCCTGAGAAAAGCTTTGACAGAGAAGAAACGTGGAGATTAATAACAAGTATTAAATTGACAAGAAAACTACGTTCAAAACATTTAACAAGAAGTTAAAAAGGGCACGGCTAACCGCCTCTGATCAACTAACGAGCACCAAAATTGAGATTGCAGTTGCGAGATAACAGGGCTGGGAATGGAAACTAGGCGGAAAGAAATTCATGCGTCCATTCCATCAATCAAAAATATAAAAGGCAAGAGCCTTCTTTGAATGCGAAGCCTTTTCATAGTATACCCCGGTTATACGACTTTCATAAAAATGTTGTGTACTTACAATATTAGGATACAGGTTTTCGAAATGTTACCAGGTATGTAGGTGAGTAAGAACTTTAAGATTTTTTAGGGTTCCGTTACTCAATAAGAAAACAGGAACCCTTATAGCAGTGGTCGGCAACACGCGGCCCGTGGATGTCTTACTTGCGGCCCGTGATAGTTTTGGAAATTAGTTATTATTAATTAAATATCTAAAATATTATAGATTTTAGATAGAAAATATACTTATATATATATAAGAATTAAATTGCCTATATGTTAACAATTTTTAATAACATTTTGCTTATTTCTATCTATTGTATGGGATATGACCTAATACGTACATTAAGCTTCTACGGTTAATATCACAAGTGAGTCCCGTCTTTAATTTATTTGGCCACCTTATGGCCCCTGCCTGCCAAAAGGTTGCCGACCACTGCCTTATAGGATCACTTCGTTGTCTGTCTGTCAAAACCATTCATCTCAGGAATGCATCGAGGTATCAAGTAGAAATTAATATCAAATACTCAAGGTCTGCAATTCCTTGAGGCTGTGGAAAAATCAAACTTCTAAGTATACGCAATCAAAAGATACGGCCGTTTATGCCGCATACTTTGATACTCCCTAGGGAATTTAAACTATGGGATTCTTCCCGTTGACCTAGAATCATGAAATTTGGGAAGAACCAATTTATTATAGCATCATATCAAGTAAAGGCAAGAATGCGAAAACCGTAAAATTTGTTCGCAATTTTTTTATGCGATTATAAACTAATTTGCTGTTGGTAAACTGACCGCAATGTCGATGTATTGGGACAACAATTTCAAACGGCAAAATTAGGTTTGTCCCTCAATCCATTTTATCTTCTCCTTGGAGCAATGTTCGGTTAGTTGCCGTCATAGACTAACTATTTTTTTTAATATTATTATCTATCTAGGTGTTTGACCCCAGCTCCACAGTTCATCTGATATTAAGTGGCACTGTGATCGAAAGTGGTAAAGCACGCCTGGAACGGAATTGGCTCTCAAGTGAGGCTGCCGGAACACGCCGATAGATACTTGGCCACATACTTACAAGTTTGTACGGAATCTTCGGTGCGTGAGTCCGACTCGCACTTAATCGGTTTTCTGATTTCTAGATAGCATTTATCTGATGATATTTATTGTTAAATTGTACTAAAGAAAGAATGTTTTTGAGTAGTTGTTTTAGCTTTGTTGTGAGTATCATCGGACCACAATTATGATAAATCTTTATATGCGTCAAACATAGAAGACTAGGTACTCATAATGGTTACATTAAGAAGTGGTTGTAGTTGAGGTCATGTAGATGCAGCTATAGGTAGTTGCACATATCTCAATTTACAAAGTAGTCATGCGGTATTCGCTTCGTAATAATGGTCGCCACTGTTGCCAGTAATTCTCAGTACTTGTCTACTTATGTCTCTATTAAGACGTCGCTTCGTTGATTAGCCTCAACTAATCAGATAATTGGACGTCGGCAATGCGCCATAACATGGCCCTATACCAGTTTCTTGTAGTTTATTTATTTTCTATGTTCGCCAAATGTTTGTCTATGTTTGCCGTGGTGGTGCCGGCGTAAGAATAGTACCCCACCCTCTCTACCCGTGGTTGCCGTAAGAGTCGGCTAAGGGATGTTATCCGGAAGATGGGCAGCAGCGTCTTCCTTGAACAATCACACTTAACTGCGCTCGCTAACCCGCCTGCCAAGCGTGGCGAGTATTGGCAAAACCCCCCCAGGAGGAGGCCTATGTCCAGCAGTGGACAATCTATGGCTGATGATGTGATGTTTGACCTGTATGTATGTCTGTCCCTAAGTTCCCTTCTAACTACTAAACGGCTAAACTGATTTTGATGAATAATCATCATCCTCATCAGCTTTTTATAGTCCACTGCTAGATATAGGCCTCTCTTAAGACACGCCCGATCGTCAGCTTTTTGCCAGTTGCCCTACGTATGTATATCGTCACTCCATCGAGTCTCAGGGCGTCCTACGCTACGTTCGCCACGCGTACGTACAATTGCGCGTGCGTGCGTACGGTGATGAATAATATGACGATAAGATGAGAAGAAGATTTGTTATAGCGCAAAAAATGGATGATTTTTGGCGTGTAAATGTATGTATATCTTTTTTAAATTTTAGTTACTTTTTCCGTAGTCGGTTTTTACATTTTAAATGTATAAGCTTGTTAAATCTAATTACACCTATATTTTGTCAAGAAACTTAAATAAGTATGTGTCAGTTGTCTAGATTTCAAAACTAGCTAGATAATTAATAAAAATTATAATTCTTTAAAAATATTTGAGTTTCCAGGAAAACCGTTAACTGTTAACATTACTTAGTAGATTAATTTAATAAACTACTAGAATAATATACTTTAACTTAATAAGCTTACGGTCTATAACTTGTTAATCACCATGCCTATGGATGGATAGTTTACATTTACTACGGCTAGTCGCAAAAAACTGATACAGAATAGTCATAGTAACAGATGCTGTGAGTAACAAGTCGCCACAGAATAGCCGACAGTAGATCTCGGAGTAACTACGGGTGCACGACCGGTTCCGAAGGTTGTGGCCTTAATGGGTGCACGTCGCGTGGTGCATTCGGCCACCGAGGGCAAAGTCAACAGAGAGTCAGCTCTTACTTTTTCAAAACTATCAAGAGCCTCCAATTTTGAATAAACCAAAACACGAACTAATATATAAGCATATCCACCAAAAAACACCTATTACACTCTCCCATTTAAAAAATGCTGTACTAAACCCACTTAATGCAGGAAGATGATTAAAACCGAAACTCCGCTCATACACACACTAAATTGTCAAAAGAAGAAACACAAAAGGAATGAAAGCTCGAAGGACCAAAATGAAGCCGAATTCTTACGCATTTATCACAGACCCGTATAAGAGTAAAATGCATTAGCAGTAAAGTCGAGGACAGATACGGAAATAAAAGACAAGACAAGGTTTACCGTGAATTTAAAATTAAACCTTAAAGCAGACGAAGCGGAGTCGTGTTGAAATATCTTGAACCAAGCCCGCACCCGTATTTGCAGTAAGCAATAGCTTGACTTACAGAGATTATGTTCAACTTATGGAGTTATTTCTCTGAGATCTTCTTGGTGACCCGGGTGCCACTGTACCATTGCGCTTGCGCTTGATTACTGGCGTGGGTTCTCTTGAATTCCGATGATTAAATTAAAAAGTATAAATAGTCGTTTTTAATTGGTACCATTGCGATGCCGATCTCAATTTGCAAGTCAAAAAAGGTAAGATTGGTTTCGCTTTTCTTATGGTTTGGGACCGTTACCTACTTATTGGAAAACAAATTGCTTGTAAACAAATCCAGTCTGAATCATGAATACCCATTAATACTCACTATTGTTTCACTATAGCTTATAGTGAAACAATTAGGTCCAAAGTTTTATGATTCTGGACGGCTGTAGTCACGGTCGGTCTGCGTCCAGGAATGCGATTAGCTCGACATCCGATCGGGCAGGGATGCCACTGGACCGTATCGACAACACGAACGCCTAATGAGAACGCAATGAGGACCCTTTGGCTTGCTTGTGTTAAGAAACAATCGAACAGGCTGTTGGTGCCTACGAACTCTGCGCCGTGCCTTAGGAGAGACCTAAGTGCAGTTGTGGAGCAATATGGACTGATTATGTTTTTTTTTAATGTAAAAGTAATGAAAAAGGGAACTCTCTCCAGATAGTAAGAGATAACGCATGACCATTACAGTGAAATACAGAACTTTGAGTAGCAAAACAAAGTTCGTCGCTGTTTAAGCGCTCATTACTTCGAAACTTTCGATGATTAGTCTCAACATGCAACAATCTGATGAGCTTAAAGATCTGATATGTGATTTTCCATTGAAAAATAAAGGTCTCCTAGAGGATTACTTATTATAGATGGACTTAGAAATTCTATTCTTGAACTTTAAAGATGTTCGGTAGGATGCTTTTATATATGTCTCATATAAAGCGAGGCTGTTACATTTATTAGCATGCAGCTACGATTAACCCTTCAAATTAAAATAAATAAATAGATTTAAATACTAATAAATAGATTTAAATACTTATTGGATCTAGAACAGCCCCGTGCAGATGTTAACACGGAGCGAACAATTGTTAATTGTTACAATTAGGTTTATACAAAAAAATACTGGGGTATTTTTGATAACGATGCAAGTTACCGCACGTCACCTGCAGCTAAGTTCAATTGACAAAACACGTATAGTTTAAATTAACTATGGTATCTATTACCTATTAATGTTACTTGCAGTTTTAACCAAACTGCATTTTAACAGGTGCTTATCACCGGCACAGCCCGCCCCCATATCACGTTCTACCTATTAGTGGAAATCATTACTTAGCAACGTGTTGTTATTATTAGACTACTAGCTTGCACCCACGGCTACGCCCACATTGTTGCCAAGGCTGGCGAGGATGCTTCGAACAGCCTTTAGAACCGAGCGCAGATTCAACAAAATTAGGTATCTTTAAATTTTACTCTTTTAGCAAGGGAAACATAATAAAATTTTAAAAGTATTGGACTGTTCTGGCGCAGGAAAGGTGGGAGACATTAGGGGGCGCCTTTGTCCAGTAGTAGGACGATGAAGGCTAGCTAAATATTGAAACTATCATTTAATAGTTATGATGATGTCTGGAGACATCATGTTGGTGATTTTTATAAGCTTTATTACCCCTTCAATCTGGAATATAGTATTTAAATACGATTTCAAAGTTTAAAAAAGAATAAGGTTGGCAAGCTAGGTTTTTGACCACAGCTCACTCGATGTTAAGTGACGGTGTAGTCGAAGATGGTAAACACACCAAGCCTGGATTGGAACTGAATTTCAAATGAGGCTGCCATTAGGCATTACGTGTTTAGTGCAGCCGGTTCACACGCCGAAGGGCTTGGGTTCAAATCCCAACAATTAGCTTGAGCTGACGGTGAAAGAAAAACATCGTGAGGATACCATAGCGTGGTGGTAGGGTGCCTTATAGTACTCAGCTGACTAGCTACTACCCTCAAGTTGAAAATCTACCGCCAAGCACCTAACAGTGTACATTGACAGTCTCACTTGAGAGCTAGTACTATTCCAGGCTAAGTGTGTTAACCATTTTCGACCACACCGTCACTTAACATCAGGCGAGCTATGGTCAAACTCTTAAGTCTGTTAACCATAACAAAAAAACGGCAAATTCGGAACTTAAGTTCTTTCGCCAATTTGACAAACACC
Organism: Biston stratarius; assembly: GCA_950106695.1. Lineage (NCBI taxonomy): Eukaryota > Metazoa > Arthropoda > Insecta > Lepidoptera > Geometridae > Biston > Biston stratarius. The sequence continues at coordinate 9,244,576 of OX467115.1, read as the reverse complement.
ACATGTTTCGCATTAGTATGAACCAGGTCAGTCTGAGATGCACCTTGCCACGCTCCGTCTGCGAGTGTTCACGCTTCGAGAGTAATGAATAAGAACCTCGTTAAATGTTAACATGCTGATTCTATGCTCGCCTTACGCATGAGGTGAATGAAATAAACAGGACTCTTCCCTGCAGTTTATATGAAATGGTTGTTCATAAACTGCGAGCGTATTTTTAAATAAATGACCAACCACAAGCCAAAGCCTAAAGCCTAACGCCCCGCTGTTTTACCCGTGTTTTCTAGGATGTAAATGCTTACTCCAATGCATAAACTATCTTCATTACAAATTACATCTAAATCCAGCTGTTACAGTATCACGAAGTTACTAACTTATTATTTATAACAGACAAACTTGTATAATAATTTATTTTATATCAATATCAGAGTGATTTCATAGAAAAAAATATCTGAATAAATAAATTTTAGTTTTACAGCTCGGACTGTAGATAACAAATGAAATGTCCATTTTAAAATCTAAAGATTTTTAGTCAACCACGAGTTCTATATCGGCGGAATTAGAATAACTTTTACCAAACTGTCAATGTCAATTCCGCAACTGATTAGGTCACCGCCAATGTCACTATCATTCTCGGAATCAATTGCCCGTCAATTGCCATTCCGTAGTATTTATAAGGCAAATATTCAACTGTCTTCTCGGAAACTCAACGGAAAGGTCGACAGTCTTTAATAACTATTGCCTCAACAAGATTTAAGTGACTGTTACTTATACTGTGTGATGGAAAAGTTACTTAACCATTTTATCATTCACTAGCGCCCCGCCCCAGCTTCGCACGGGTGCAGTGTAGTTAATAATGTGGTGCATATGCCTGTATTATACATATAAAGTTTCCTCTTGAATCACTCTGTGTATTGACGAAAACCGCATGAAAAACCGTTGCGTAGTTTAAAAGATCTAAGCGTACAGACGGCGGGAAGCGACTTTGTTTTATTCTATGTAGAGATGATGTCACATACTTCTGTATATGTAAGGAAAATTTAAAGTGAACTTTCCTCTCTTGACGAAACGTATTTTCCAGTGAAACTTTCATATAATCTATGGTTAAGATGCCATTTTTACCTACTTAAAACTCAGTTCGATCACGATTTAATGTTCAGGAAATAAGATTGAAATTGATAATGACGCATGGGTAAGTTTTTTGAAACACTACAAATAAAAAAAATCATACAGAATATAATATAATCATCATATTAAAACAGAAAAATACAACATAACGATTTTTTTAATGTAAAAGTAATGAGACGAAGGTGACACTTTCCTGATGGTAAGAAATAACACCTGTCTATGATCATTGCAGCGATACACAGAACTCTGTGTAGTAAAACAAAGTTCAGGGCATCACTGCTTTGGCGCTCATTACTTTGAGATTTTAGATGGTTAGTCTCAATAGCCCAGTAACTCTGCAGTACCCTTCCAACCGGAACACAGTAATGTTTACATATATTCGGCGCCGGGGTGCGAAGTCAGCGTGCGCACGTGTTGAATGAATTTAAATTCTTGGTAGTAGAGCAATAAGAGTGAAATTAACTTGCACATCGCGAATGGTATGACACCTGCGACCTATGCACAATATCTGTGATGAACTAACTGTGCCCTCGACTCCGCTCGCGTGGTCTCAGTGTAGTAGGTACCTATCGACATTTATGGCGGTCTCGGCTTGCCCTAGGACCCTAGAATCTAGTCCCTAGGACTCTGCGCCAGGGTCCACCGCACCTCCTGAATCTGGTACTGCGGTGGTATCTACCTAAACGACCTCCTGCTAAGGAGATCTACCACCAAGTAAAGTAAGTATTAATCATCGATGTAGCGATGATAGCTCAGTTAACGGTTTTTTAAAAGGTTTTGATTTTTTTTCTATTCAGTTTTTAAACTTTAATGTAGATATTTTGCGTTCAGTATGATCATGATCTTTAGTGCGTAATCTAGTTATAGAGTAGTACGAATTTATACGTGTTAGTATTTATATAGATATTTCGTTGCCAGCTTCAAGTGAACGGTATCTAGAGTGACGCACCACCAGTGATCTACCTATAACCTCGTCGGTATATACATTTGTTGGTAGCTAAATCTTAAGTGAAGTGACTCATAGAGGGTTTACGTTTTATCGCAAAAGCAAATTGGTGTTGCCCATTCATAGATAAACTAAAACACCAATTTAATTGATTGGTGGGTTAGAACTTCACGTTGCAATTACGCACTATCGGAAACCTCGTTAAATGTTTTATACTAACTTCATTCATAAAAATATTAAAACACGTGTACATGTTTTTACTTATATGACGATATATTCCTTTTTTACAGGTGACATGCTATGTGTTTGACCATAGCTCACTTGATGTTAAGTAATGGTGTGGTCGATGATGATAAACGCACCAAGCCTGGAATAAAACTGGCTCTCAAGTTAGGCTGCTGGAACACCATTAAGTGCTTGGTGGCAGATTTTTAACTTTACTACAAAGTACCCCACAACCATGATGGTATTTTCACAATGTTTCCCTTCATCGGCAGGTCAATATCATTGTTAGGGTATGAACCCTGCGGCACGTTATCCGACCGCACTAACCACTCAGCTATCATTACTTATTTACTTGTAATTTTGGCGATGTTGGGTCTTCGGCTTTCCCGACTAGAAAATATCGTAAAGCACAAAATCTAATAGCCTCTTTTTAGTACAGTATATTTCCAACTCTTTTGCTTTCTTGTCCTTGCTTGTACTCGTAGATATTTTTATCCGTTATGATATAGTTAGCTATCAAATTAGTTGTGTCCGATGTTTGTGTGCTGTGCAAACATTATATTTCATTATCTACAGTTACACTGGAAGCTATTTGTCTCTAATTCGGTTTGCAATTTTATTTAACTGTAGTTCCTATGTATCAAATTGGCAAAAACAACACCCATTCGTAGTTTTTATTGAAAATAATCATCATGTGACATTATATATGCTTAGCAAAAAATAAATATAGTTTGTCTTTCAGTTTCGTTAAAATTGTATAAGGCTTACTAAAGTACATATATTTATAGACAAATGAAAAATCATTTTTATTGTCTAAAGTAACTCTTTTCAAAGGTTACCTAAAAGGAATCGCCTTTTTACTGCCGAATATTTATTTATTAATATTGTATTTTTGTGTACAATATATGCTTTTTGGTGGTAGATCTCAGTAGGAAGTCGTCTAGGTCCACCGCAGTACCAGATATTCTGTCGCCAACCAGTAGTCTGTAAACATTACCGCGTTCCGGTTTGAAGGTTACTGCAGGTAACGAAATAACAGGACTCTTGAGACGAACTATAGAAAGCCTCAAAGTAATAAGCGCCACAGCAGCGATGCCTTGGATTTTATTTGGTACTCCAACCAACTGTGTATCGCTGTAATGGCTATGGACGTACTTCATCTCTTATCAAATACAAATATATACAAATTATGCAAAACTATGACTAGTTTTACGAAACTAATTTAATACTACGCTATGTATCTATTATTACTCATTCAGTCTCATTCTGTTGTAATACTTACTATACATGATTTGTAAATATTTTTGCATATTCTTTTTAAGTAGATAAAACGATTATGTAAATAGCATGAGAAGATAGACTAACTATATAGTATATAGTATGCGTGTAGTGAATGAGTCACTTCATCTAATTCCATGTTGCTTAATCAAAGCTGACGTCACAATTAGTGAATTTTGTAACGAGATGCAGAACTGTCCGTCCTTTGGCAAATTAGACTTTTGAACCAGGAATAATCTATCAAAGGCTCCTTATTGGTAAGGATTTACAGTAAAAATAAAGATAAATTTAATTCCCAGAAGGAGTATAGTATACAGTGAACATGCATCTAGAGGTAACATTTGAAATAACAAATCAAAGTATGAAATGATATCTATTGGACCCCAAACTAAGCACGAGGCCTGTGTCTTGGGGACCGAATACGTTTTTAATAGAATACGCTATGACACAATATAAATAAAACACAATAACTAAGCTTAGCAATTTAGCACTTAGAGTGGTAAGTATTTGACATGTAGTACCCCGCTTTACGAAAATATAATGTAACCAATTTAAAAGCTTTACTGGACAAATCCAAACTTACTCAAACTGTTGCTGTCTTTATCTAACTGGCTACAACGAAAACATAGTAACTGATATCTGTCAGCAAAACCCTTCAAAATAGACTTTAACATATTTTTAATCGACATCAAAAAACGAGGAGTCTCTCAATTAGGTTGTATTATTTTTTTATGTTTGTTATCTCATTCCTCCGTCATTTATTAACTGATAAGAAAAGTTTTTTCTTTATAGGTTATATTTTCACTAGTAGTACGCACATAAAAGTAAAGATCTGTTTGTGAATACTAGTTATTACTTATATTATTATGTAAAATTTGAAGAGCGCTCTCCTCTGGTACACGCAATTTATGCCTAAAAGAAGACACCAACCTAAATTGTAAGCTCGTAGACATTTTAACGAAATAAAACATTATTATTTATTATTATGGAAATTTCATGACAATCGATTCAGTAATTTGATTTTTTAATCAAAATACTAGACAAAATTAAATTACAATATTTTTAAAACTAGTTGTATTTAAGCTTAGGGGCATGGAATCGGTTATTTTTCAATTGTTAGTTTTTACTTGTTCTATTTCTATGAGTGAGTCTTGAAAATTGCCGTAAAATTTGTCAGAAATCTATTTTTAGTTTAGGAGTAAATATAATATAGAATTCACATTAAGTCTTACTTTGACGTCAATAACGTAGAGTTCATTGTTCAAAATACAAAATACTTACATTGTCAGAATCGGGTTGTTTGTGAACAGTTCGAGGAAAATTTAAAGTAAAACGTTAACTCTTCAAACTGAGATTTTGATTTACTTATGACGTCTTTCAAGTTTTTGTGGCGGTAATAATAAATAAGTTATCCGGTAAAGTTGACGGGAGAAGTTTGGTACGCTATGTGCTTTAACTTACAAAACTGTAATTATATTTTACGTTACGTATAAAGTATTTTTTTTACGTCACGTCACATTTTTCATTTCAAATTTTACATATTTAGGATGTGTTCAATAAGCCTTTTCTTTTTATCGGGCGCTATATAACCTTAGTACGTCACCTAATGTATTCGTTAGCTATTCTGCTGCCAAGCTGCAGTGTGAAAACATTACTGTGTTCCAGCTTAAAGGGTAGCGAGATTATAAGGTTGTTGAGACTAACCATCAAATGTCTCAAAGTAATGAGCGCCAAAGCAGCGATACCCTAAACTTTGTTCTGCTACTCAAAGTTCTGTGAATCGCTTCAGTGGTCATAGACATGCGTGATCTTACCAAAAGTACTTAATGCTCCATATAATAAGTATTTAATGAATACTGTTTAAAGCGCAGTAGCTAAACGAGTAGTTTTTGCGGATTAAGCACCAGTTACGGCAGCTAACGTAACATACGGTAGTTAGATAGTTGGATAAGGCAGGCGGATACACAGACGGACAGCCGCAAGGTCAGATTTATTAGTTAATTAATTCAACACTTTTGTTTGTGGAATTCCTTTCTACGCAGTTAGAAGGAATTACCGCGAAAAATTGTTCTAGTAAAATTATAGTAATACTAAATTTTGTGATATTGTAAGATAACTAATATAGTTGAGATGACCGATTATATTTTATTACTTCATTTAAAAATACCTTAGTAAATATATTTTTTGAATTAGATTTGTTTGTCGATACCCTGTATGTTGTTAAGTACTTATGTTGTATTATATGAGCTACCTTTGCATAAAAAAACCTACTTAGTGAGTATTTGTCTGCCTGATTAGCAGACAATGAAAAATATAGTCTATCAGATACACTTACAAAGTTTCAAAATGAAACAAAAATCTATCAGATATACATACTTACAAATTTTCAAAACAAAAGAAAAATTAATTAGAGACACTTACGAATTTGCAAAACAAAACAAATTTCAATTAAATACACTTACAAAGTTTCAAAATGAAACAAATATCTATCAGATATACATACTTACAAAGTTGCAAAATAAAAGAAAAATTAATTAGAGACACTTACAAATTTGCAAAACAAAACAATTTTCAATTAAATACACTTACAAAGTTTCTAGATGATTGTTATATGTATGATCAAATTCCAAGCTTTCTTTACTATACTCGTAATAACATCATATCCCTATTAATTAATTATACTAGCATATGCACATACATGCATATAATCACGTATTTTTCCCACAAGAGTTGACAAAGATTATATCTTTCGACAAACTACAATCGTGGCACACATCTTATGATTCTTTTAATTTTATTAGCACACTACTGCTGCTTTTCTAGCTAGTACTAAATTAAAATAAATTCCTTCGTTGGTTTCAAACAAACTTTCTTTTTACAAAATAAAAATACTGAAATCTACAAATTACATGAACACGAAAAAAAAATTACACTAAAAAGGAAAATTTAGATTAATTAAAAATTTTAAATAATGTTTAATAGTACTTATAAAATAAATCAATGAGGCACGTGGTCCAACCGCGGTCAAGGAATGTCGCAGTAAATATTGTGCAACAGTGTCGACTGGACATTACCTAGAATAGCGAGGTCGCCAGAGTCGCTACAACTTTCCGACGAAGGACCTCACTGGACGAAAGGTGTTAAAATTAAACTGATAGGCCACGTGGGTTTCAGTGAGTCTGATAACATAAACTTGTACTGTGATTCACCTTAAAATTACAGGATATTAGCAATGTCTCAAAAAAAAAAATACGTGCTTTCTTGTAATGCCAATTAATCAAGACATTTCAATCATGAATGTGTAATCTATTTATTTTTTATACTACGGCGAAGCAAAAGGTAGAGTTATGTTTTTAACCGGTATGTGTGTACGTATATTATTATGTTCATCTGTTCCCTAATAACTTTTAAACTAATTATCATAATTAGACAAATGGGGTGTTTTTGGAAGTGTCGTCTAAATAATGTTTTATCGTACTTTTAAAAAACCACTTAATTCGCTAAGATGTTACTTTTGACTGGAATAAATAACTCTTAGTGATAATATAGCATTAGATTATATTTCAATATACTTATCCTTTTTTTAATTTCCTTTTCTATTGTGTCAATAAAGATATTTTGTGTTATTGATTATTGTGTTACTGTATGCTAAAATTGTTGGTATGGTAGTCGTGATCACCCTTTTTTGGTTTCGTCGCAGTCGGGTAAAAACAGACAACATTGTTCTTTTGCACTCTGTTTTGTTTGATTTAAAACGATTGGCATAGGGATCTATATATAGAAATATAAGAAGAGAATAACAAAAAACAGCGAAGATTCGGAGTAAAGGATAAATCAATTTCGATAAAATTTATATGGGACCACCTCTGACGTATGATCTACCAAACAAAAAAGAATCATCAAAATCGATTCATAATTGACGGAATGATCGCGTAACAAACATACAAAAAAAACATACGGTCGAATTGAGAGCCTCCTTTATATCTATTTTAACCGACTACAAAAAAGAAGGAGGCTTTTTTCACAAAGATTTTTTTCTTTAAATTTCTTTTTTATTGTTTTTATATCAAAAATTAAGTGTTGTCTACATCATGACTCTAGCCTATGATATGAATGAGTAACCTGCTCATCATTGTGTTAAAAAAATATCAACTTATAATAAAATATATTTCTGTTTCAAACCTCACACATGATACACCATGACCGTGACATGGCCTGTGATATTCACAACTCCCTTCAAAACCAGTCGCATAGAAAATGATAATCAAATAAAACTACTAAAACTTTACACCGGATCCAAACAAGTACGTATTACTATGTACGTAAATTACGCAATGTCCCCGCATGGGTGCATATAAACAAGTGCATGTCCGGGTGGCGGGAGAGAATAGCTTCCGGTGAGTTATTGGCCCAATTGGCCCTACGGATGTGTAGGGCTTGGGCCCTTCGACCGCCATCCGGCTCCGGGCTAGGGATGGGAAACAACAAAATAAAAATACAAGTGTGCCATCGACATCTTCACTTAACATTAGAGAACCTAGACAAAGTAAGTAAAGTAACATTCGATCAGCGATAACAGCTGTCGATATTTCACGTAGACAGCTTAGTCAATCTCGTACATTTTTGACTTTTCTATTAGCGTTATCTCTAATCGAATGGTACTTTGTCTAAGCCCTCAGGTAAGTCAAACACGTATAATGTTGAACATAAAAAAACCGGATTTATCGATGATTAACGACAAATCTCATTCCGTTTTGTTGTTTCGTGTTCTTGTTTTCGGTTTAAAAGATACTACTGCGAACGAATATACAGGGCCATTGGAATGTCTCGAAATAATGAGCATCAAAACAGCGATGCCCTGGACTTTGTTTTGCTACTCAAAGTTGACGAAGAAGAACTCAAAGAAAACACTTTTGCCATCACGAGAACAGTTTATTTATCATTAAAAAGCAATAAGTGTAATACATCTACTATTTTCACTTATGAATAGTAAATGATTAATTCATTTAAATAACATATAATTGTAAAATTTATAACAAATTACCTTTACACAATTTCACAGTCCAACTAAACGCTTTCGAAATACACTGCATTATTACACTTTAGTTCCAAACATTTTAAACTTACTGCACATAAAATCTCGCGTTCTATTAACATTTTATCGATAAGTTTATTTCGCTAGGTTTCCCTTCTCTAACCCTAATAAGATAATGGTGGTGGATCCAACCTGCACACTTTCCAGATACCGATCGGCTAGAACGTGCTGAAAAGCAGTAATCTAAGCAATTACTTAATACATAAGTATTCTATAAACAGCCAAAAATGCGCGTCCGCATCAAAATACGTAACACTCGTCAGAGGTTATCGTTCGCATCTGGCCGTGAAACACAATTAACGCAATAAATGTGTTGCTCCACAATTAAAACTAATAGGCTCGCAGATCTATTGACCATGTACCAATTGGTTTTGTGACTGAAAATTAGTTAACTAACTCAATTGGGCTACCGAACATAGCATCAAGATTCGATATATTCGAAATACGGAATCAACCACGATCCGACTTTTCATACCTGGCTTATACATTAATAACGATGTTTCTAGTAAATAATTGCTCATTTAAAATAGTTAATTCAGCAGCAGTGCAGGACAACGATATATTGAAATTACTAAATTGAAAAGTTTACCTATCGATAAAACATGTAATCGTTATGCTAAAGATGGGACGTTTTTTTTTATATACAACTTTTTCTTCAATTCGTTTGAGAATCGGTTTCTTCTAGGCAAGCGTACTCCATCGTAGACCGCATCTTCGCTTAACATGACGCGAGTTGTCATTCAAACGAAAGGCTTGCCATAATTTGTATTAATAAAAAATAAGGTTTATAACCTTAAGGTGTAGGTATTAAACCAGTAGGGGTTAGCTTAGCATTGCCATCCGGCGTAGCAATGCCAGCATTCACATATCCCTTCTGAGTCGTTTTAGATGATTTTTTAAAATAAATTTGTAAAATATTTTATTATTAGTTGACATTGACAATAAATAAATGCGTCACTTTAAAAGGAAATCATTGTACTCATATTAAAAAATAACTTGTGCTATAGGTTTAAAATCGAATTCAGAATTGTGCTAGTAAAAGTTGTTCATAATCTTGAAGACACTGATCTCCTCTGGGCTTAGTACAGCAAGCCACCACACCAAGCTGGGTATAAGTTTGGTGTGGTGGCTTGCTGTTATTATAAGACCGATTAATTATGTTTACTTCATTGATAAAATTGTTTCAATGTTTATTGGTCAGTAATTAGTCATTTCCGGGCATTATTAGAACATCGAAAAAGTATTTAATTATTGGTGTGTCACGTGTGGTAGCTACTGGTTAATCTGTGGTGTCAAGACGTCTTGCACGCATGCGCTCTGCAAGCAGTGTAGCCAACTCTACAGATTTTATATTATATATACCTATAGATTTACAGTTTTTTGAAATTCTTTTCAGTTTTTAGTTTAAGCTTCCAAATCTTAAGTTTTTTATTGACGGCGCTACCGTTATCATCTATTTTCTGTGCTACATAGTCTATACACTAACCCAGCCTAAGTAAAACCTACCACTAACGGGCTAGCCTGCGTAATTGTCAAATTAATTAATAGATGGCGTTTGCAGATAAAGTAGATTGTTCGGTCGAAGTCTGCTTTACCGACATTCTGTTGTTATTCGGGAAAAATTCTACTTTGTCAGTTATTTGTATGAAAAAAATTGTGTTATTAGTAACATAAACAGTAAGTTTACAATTTTCTTATCGTTGACAGGCTAAGTGTTTGACCACAGCTCACTTGATGTTAAGTGTCCGTGTGGTCGAAGTTGGTAAACACACTTAGCCTGGCATTATAGCATTGCAGTAGATTTTAATAATCATAGTTGAATTAAAATCATTGTTTAGTATCTCTTAGTAAATCAGGTTAAATAAGGTAAGCAGTATAAATATTAATCTTAGACTTAAATCACTTTTCTAGCTTAGAATGTTTTCTGCTAAATGAGATGAATAAATTTATAATACACAAGACACGTAGAGCACGTCCAATAACAAAGAGAATATTTAATTTAATACACTTATCGACTTAAAATCAGTCAGTTAAAAACAGTGGACAAATAAAACTGCATTCCTGCGCCTGCGCTTCTCTATATCCGCGTCACATCACTATTCAGCGCGCGTGTCTCGGCTCTCGGGCTATGGGTTGAATAATATCGATAGTGTCGATATCGGATGAGGAAAGGTCGTCGCATCACTCATCGCATTTTCGAAGTTTTATATCCTTTTAGGTTGGTGACGTAACAGTTTATTCGCTGAATTATATTCAGTATTTTTTTTATAGATGTTCATCATGATCATCATTATCAACAACCTTGAATAGTCTAAATAAGAACCTTTAGATTTTGATGACAACGAACACGACATAAGCCCTGGCGGAATGAAAAACGTTACTTTCCCAACCAATAAATTAATAACGACATTCCAATAAGGAATAGAATGCGAAATAGAAAGTATAATGATTAAGAATAGCCCATACATAGGTAGTAGAAGTAATAGAGCCATTATGTAAAAATGGCGTTAAATTACACGGAATCATTGTTGCACAGCGATGAACCAATGTTCCGATAGTTGATATTGAGATGGGTTACAGAATGTTGTCATCAATTTGGTTGCTTAAGTTGCTACTGTGCTACAGTTTTTAATCTTTGATCTCCAAAGCAAAGAGGGTTGTTATTAGTTTAAGTCAAAGCAATGAACACCAAAGCAGCGATGCCCTGGACTTTGTGTCGTTACTTAAAGTTCTGTGTATCGCTGCAATGGTCTGCAATCGCTGATGGGCGTTATCTCTTACCATTAAGAGAGGGTCTCGTTCGTCTCATTACTTTTACTTTAAAAAAAAGTTAATAATCTTCAAACGGCTAACACATAAACGTTACTTAAAATGAACTAATGCTTATAAGGCCAAGGTAAATGACATTATGTAAATACTTCTTAAATCTTTCTCGAATCGTATCGTATAAGCTTCCTACTAATTTCCGGGGTAGGTAATCGGACTCGAGGCATCCCTCTTAGCAGAAACCGGACGCTGGTGAATACTGTGGGTGTGGAGGGTGAGATTTAGGCACAGCTCCCCGGGCGAAGCTCGAGCACCCTCAGGAAACGTTAGCCGCTTCTTGGCTTTGTGGAACTTCTCAAAGAATCTTATGCCTATATGCCATCTCTTCCACTTCGTCTTCCGGCCCAGCCAGGAGAAGTTCTCGAGATACGTTAAGGAAATATGGCATCACAATTTAAGTGCCTTCAAATCGCGAGTGAATCGATTTCTTCTAAGCAAGCTAGCTCCATCGTAGACCGCATCTTCACTTAACATCAGGCGAGATTTCACCGTAGCTACCATTACTATATAGAAAGCCGCACTCCGTCGCCAGTCGACGGATGTGACATCAGCGAGTGGAAACGTGTGATCTACTGGATAGCTAACTAAATAATAATCACAGCATAAACTACCTTTTCTGTTATATAACTTATTTCTTATTGATTACATATGCTGTGGGAATCTCGTGCTAACTCGCTTATCAGTTTGTTTACATATTCATACAGGATGGAGACGTAAGGGACTCGAGTATTCAATTTGAATAACGGAACAAATTCGATAATATTACTATTAACTTAAGCTATTAATATCATTGGCTGCCCTGTTAGTTAAGGCCATCGTTGTGCCGCTCCATACTTTATACTATTTACTTAGTAGATACATGTAAAAACTTCTTAGATCCGTTTTTTTTTTTGTTATCTGGTTCCCAAAGAACAAGCTCTTGCTTAATCTGATGGGCATTGGCACTGTATGAACTGCCCTACGATTTTAATTCGTTTATTATTTTTTGTAAAAGTAGTGAGACGCACGAAATGCTGTCCTGATGGGAAGGATGAAACCTGAACAGGGCCATTGCAGCGGCACCCAGTCCTATGAGTCACAAAGGTAAGTCCGGGGCATCGCTGCTTTGGCGCTCGTTACTTTGAGACATTCGACGGTAAGTCATAAAAGCCATGTAATTTCACTAGCTGCAGTACCTTGTACAAATAGAAACACATTCATATCTTCGCACTGCTGCTTGGCGGCAGAATGTATGACACTTCCGGCATTTAAAGCACACAACTAATTATTAAATTATAAACACAGCTCACTTATTATTCATAATTATTTACGAGTATGTTTCTTTATATGTATTTGTATAAAGAAAATTATTTCTGTTTTTGTTTTATATTTGTTATTTATTTCACTTTTTTATTATTATCGCTGATATTTATTTTTATAATCTTAATTATTATTTTTTGTCTGATATTTTATTTTTATTTAAACTTATGTATTATTATTAATATTGTCTTTATAATTAGATGAGTCTAAGATACTTGAAATTATTGATTAATTTTGATTATTTATTACTGCTGATTGGATAGATCCCGATTTACATAATTCATACCATCTACCGTTTATTCTTGGTCTATAATCTGTATTCTATTTCACGGTTGCCTGAAAGAGATCGCTTTTAGCGACAAGGTCGCCCTAATGGCACCAGCTCGTATGGTTTTTGCTGTCTGTACATTTTAGATTTCTAGTATGAACAATGTAATTCTTTATCTGTCTCATATAAAAACATGAGTAATCCGATATCTGCTGTCTACATTCTACGTGGACCATGTTTTCTTCTCTCAAGTCAAAGAAGAAAAATTTATCGAGTCAGATTTCTTCAACAACCAATTTCTCTAGTACTTTTTTATTTTAAAATACCGGAGTCCCTCATGTCTTTGCAAACAATGCCAGCAAAAAACGAGTATTCCACTGAATGGATCGTTAAAACTGCACATTTAATGGGAAAAGTTGGCAACTAACAACAATAGAATCTGCCAGCATACTCCTGCGCACCGAAAGTGTGGCATATTTTTATTCTGTGGTTCAATGTAGAGCGCATCACTACGTAACGCAGCACATGTCAAGTCACAGCCATCGTGGGAATATGCGTGTATAACATTTATGGATTGTGTGGTAAAATTGACGTGACGAATGAGAAAAGATCAGGATATTCTGTAAGATTAAACAAATAAAACGAAGAGAAATGTTGAAATGAAGTAGAATACCGAGCAGGTACGATAACAAGCTAACCTTTCTTCCGATGGTATGGATGGACACAATAAGACGAATAAATAAACCCAGGGACAGAAGTAGATTCCCAGCCACCTGGTGGACTAATGTGAATAAGGTTGTTAGAAGCCTGGCCTTGCCAGCAGTGATAACCCAAGGTTGACCATTCTGGCACCGCGTTCTGACACGTTCTGGCACGAGAACCCTTATGAACTGTGATCGGGGGCAGAAGAAGAAGAAGATCTCACTATTTAACCAACATTTAAGTAGAAATTTATATTTATTTATTTAGAAAATTATATGTATGTAAATCTTAATAATCATAATCATAACCAATTTATTGGTAATATGTCAATTGCAAGTCATTATACACATAATATTAAGGTGTTTAATGATTACATCAACTTATTTATACGTGACGTACTTGTAAGTGTTGAATAATGAATGTTTTAACAAAGACAAACATGTTCATATAACATTACAAGGAAATCCATGTCACGCTGTTTTTGCAAATCCCGTAGAAGACTGATATACAATAAGCGGCAACCGTTATTAGAGCTGAGCATTATGTGCAATTAACTAGCAATATGGGAAAGTTTGCTGAATCGGGGGCGGGCCGCGCTGCCGACCTATTGTTTTAAAGAAAAACTGTGTGATGTAGTGTTGGGAATCACACTCACTCTTGGAGACAGACTTCGTTTCACAGAAAAGTTGCAGAAAACTTACAGATAATTTTAAATCAACAATTAAGGTTTTGAATGAAACTACGTATTAATTATTATGCACAATCAATCTCTCTATAATCTACTTAAAGACTGGAACTGTAGGGAAACGGTAAGGAAGATGTTCAAAATTGCTTGGAACAGTTTCACCTCAAATGGAAGCGTGGAAGCGTGGAAGCGGAGCCCTTGACGTCCCAGATGGAAGTGGGTAGACGACATCAAGGGACAAACTGGAGTGTGCTACCAGCATCTAAAATCCACAGCATTAGATCGCAAAATGTTTTGCCTACTGACCTCCAAACTTTTGTATGAACATGGCATTTGATGATGATGATGATTATGAAAATAGCATAACATTTACGAAACCTCTAGTTGCCATAGACATAATTATATTCGGTATTATTCATTGACTTTGCAAGCGTATGGTGAAGAAACGAAATCTTGCTCGCGTACCAAGTCCCGTACTTGTCGATAAAAATCAGTACTTTCCATAAGAGCTATCAGATGCGAACAATTACTACGCAACTAGGCCAGTACCATGGTGTGAAGTGTAGCAATATCGACGTAATGTGCGGGTAGATAGCACATGTTGATTATAAATTATATCGCTGGAGCAATAAACACTAAACCGGCCACATATGGGCAGCAGACATGCAGCAACACAAGACAAATATGCATTCTGTACAAAGAGGTTTACTCAGTCTAGACATACCTAATATACTTAGTGTTTGGACTAACAATGGTGAAGCTAAGCGACCCAGATTACCGACCTTATGAAATGGATTAATATGCAAATGTAAATAAGATAAAGACAGCTAGAGACAAACAAAAGGCTAGATATAAAACAAGCATAATAAGGTAAATAAAAAAAACACAAATAAATTATTTTTACGAAAATGTATAGCTAAACACTCGGGATGACGTAAGGGTTCTAAAGACAAATATTCGAAACGTTATGGTGGAATAAATAAACTCACATACTTACATGAACTCTGGATACGTTACTCTCCTTATTGTGTAATCGTGTAAAGAATAACATATTCAATATAAAAAGATTTAATTAGTAAAAATACGGTTAGGAAATTTTAAAACATAATTTATATTCTAATATTTTGCAATCTAAACTTTTTTTATTTAAAACTCTTAAACTTTCATTAAACTAATTACATTAGGTGCATGTGTAGAAGACTACAATATAAATCACATAATAATAATATATATACAAAGTAAAGTAGTAACATAAAATTGATATGAACATGTACAATTGTACATCTCCCACGATTCCATTAAAACTATAATGCTAGTTTAACATGTCTAAAAGCAGAAGTTACCGCCGTGCATATTACTAACTTTCCATTGCGCATGCACGAACAATGGCCACTCGGGGGTCTTATCTTCTTTCCTCCCAAACAGTACCGTCTCCGACGAGGAACAATCGAGAAATCAAGCCTAATCTCCCTCGGCCATCAAATGTCAGTGTCGCACTTAATTAGTGCAGATATATACACCACACTAGAATAGATTAGTACCTTACCACAATAAAAGAATTTGAGTTCGTTTCGAGACGTGATGCAAATATTTTGGAACGACAATTGCGTTGAAGTTCTTAATTGGAAGCAACTTTTTGACCGAAACTCTGAATACAATATCTCGTAAAGGCTTAACATTGCACTTTTTAAGGTAATGTACTCTTTTAAAGGCAGTGTCTCATTAAACTCTATAGAAACTATCTCATTATTATATTAAACATCACATTGTCATAATTCATGTTTGAATGCTCATTGTAGTCTGACGAAATTCTCAAGGTGTTATGACTTTGCTTGATAATGGAATTGCTTTGGAGAAATTACATGTTTTGCGAGAGATGGTTCGAGAGTCATTAAACTTTGCGAAAAGAATGCATAAGAAAGCACACTTAATATTTGTGTAATACCGATGAATTGAATCAAATATTACAAGTCACTCACTTAAATACTTATAATAGTTTCAAACTAAATAATAAGCATTACATTGGCGTTTAGTCTATGTAAACTACTGCTTTAAGAAATATGTATTAATTTACCGTAACAATTACTTAAAGTATTTTACGTAGTATGTAATAACAAAACCACAAAATCCCTAACAGGAAACTCAGAAGTCAGGTCACTTTTGATGTGCCGATAAAACCCAATTCAAATACTGTTATAAAATTATAAATATACCTAATTTTACTTCAATAATATTGGTAAAAAAATCAAGGTCATTTGCCGATAAAGCCCTACATAAGTACACAACACTTCCTGCGGCGAGTTCGATGCCACCTAAATGCCTTTTTCCCATAATCTGATGGGAACAGAAGCTACTCCGCTTGAAAACGCGCAGAAAGTGAAAACTTATAATGATGTTGATGGCATCTCCGTTTACTATAAACATGCGATCGTGATCCCATCATTAACACTTAGTGAAAAACCTAAAGAAAACTGTACAAAAAAGACCACACGAGTAATGGATGATACTCATGATAAAAAAGTTTTACATGTGGAACGTGTGGAGTCGACGTGTAGCTTTATAAGTGGGAGTACATATCTACTACTCATAATTCTTACTTCTATTTGTAATATGCATAGTTTACTAAGTATCAGGAATTTCCATTGTTCTTCTTTAAATTACACAGAAATCGTATTTGTTTTAACAATTATGACGAATTCCGAATTGTAGCAACAGTATCAATAATTAGTTTTGTATCATATAACAGGTTAAACAAAGTTAATCCTTGTGCGTAAAATAATTGTAATGATGCTCTATAGTTTCTGTTCGACTAATTAATCTTCAATCCTAACATTTCTAAAATAATTATTATGAACCTATAGCTTAGACAAATCCAGACAAGGCTAGGCAATACAAACTGTGATAGAAATAAAAAAGGCTCGCAAAATAGACAAACGAATAAAATGGTAATGGTATAAACTCACCGTGCGCTGCGAGAGTTCTGAGACAGAATCGTGGCGGTGGTCGAGGCTGCCGAGGCTGCAGCAGGAGGCGGATGAGGCGAGGCTCACGGAGTCAGCGCGGGCGCGGTGCGGGGACACGGCCACGTGCTTCAGCATGCCGACCCTGAACAAACACAAATACAATTACAGTGAAATTTAGAAAAAACGGAAAAACAAAAATGATATAAAAGACAAAATAGCAATGAAACTTTGTGGGTTTGATATAAGAGAATTACAACAAGTGCTACTGTTATTTCTTGCTTATGAAAAGAAAGAGGAGTTAAATAAGGAATAGCTATAAGTCGCAGTCTGAACCGAATTTACGATTACATACTGTGGGACTCATAGGACTAATAAATAGTTTCCATGACATTAATAAAATAACGGGAATATAATCTTTTGAGATGTTATAACAAAAAAATTATAGCAATTGATTACGTAACAGTGTACTGTTACGTAATCAATTGCTATAAATTTTTGGCTACATCGTGGGACCTCAACAAGCGTGGCATTAGTTAATGGGACTGTTAATGTCATGAACACCAAAACAGACCTTCATTATTTAGCAACTAAAATTGCTACTCAGACAGGAAACAATCAATATCAGACTGACACCTTTAAATATTTGATACTCTACGCAAACGTCAAGTCCAAGCGAATGTCCAATGCAAAGACCAAATCTCTTGAACTACATAAGTGTCTTAATTTGAGTGTGGTTTCTATGGCTTTGCTCTTTAAGATATAAAAAATCACAACTACCAAAAACAGACAATAGAATCCCATCGGAAGTATCATCTCTCTCGACCTCCACACAAAGGCAAAAGTTCTTGGAAGTATCCCTCATACTAGAGACACGTGTTGAACACAATGGTATAGAAGCGATGGCAAACCGATAATGGGATTTGGCGCGTTTCATAAACATTTTGAGGCATTCGCACATGTTTCAATGCTATTTCTTGATTTATTGACAGGGTTAATATTAAACCGATCAGTGTAATGCAATTTCCATTCTGTCATTATTCATTAACAAGCAATCGATTAGGATTTAGGGTTATTCAGTTTTCTAATACAATATATACCTATATATAATACAATGGAAATTGATATGGTTTTAACATATCTTTGTTTTACTTATGAATTATGTCGGACATTCTGACTCTGCCGCACGGTAAGTAAGACGAGGCTGCGCGCCGGAGTGCGCGTAGAAGCCGCGAGTACTCTGCTTTGACTCCTTAAAGAAGGTCACTGGATGTAGCCAAAACTATAGTCGGAGACATAATTAAAGTGTGATGTGTTATTCATTTTACATCACTTTCATATCTCATACTACTCTTGTAAAAAACATCATTCAAGATAAAAATAAGAAATGAATTCATTAAAATTTGTTACGTTTACATCGAAGCTACGTCTGTTGTCTACTTTTAAATTAAAATCTTTTCCACAGACAAGTCTAAAAACATATCCGAGGCGTGATCGAGTCACGCGTATCCGGCGCCCGCGCATCTGTCTTACAATATAAAACTTTTTATCGGAAATTGAATTACAGATTAACAGTCTTTACTGAAATAGAATAAAATAACTTTTGTAAACTTAAATGTATTACAATTGCCAATATTTAATTTTAATAAATAATTGTTGTTTTTTTTTTTTATTTCATTATTTCTGTTGTTTTTATATCCGAATGCTGCATGGTTTCAATTGCCAATGGCATTAAATATTTATTTTTTATTTCATTAAGTGATTAATCTCAGTAAAAGAGTTATTATTATTCTTGTGGGATTAATAAATAATTCTAAGCCGGACCGGTTTTCCAAATACAATTACAATATATCAATCGAAGATTTTACGGTTATGGACTTGAGCGTAAACAAATATACTGAGTAACATCCTTCCACATTTGTACTTCCTCACAATTTTTATTTAAGAGTTATAAGGGAGAAAAGATTAATACTTGTTATTTATTTTATATTTCCCATTTTATTGTTTTTTCGGTATTTTACTCTTACTTACAGCATTTTTTTAACAGTAGATAGGCCTGCGTTTGGCGGCCATCTCGCCTGTGCGATTGACGGTGGAGCACGCTCGCCTAGAAGGAACCAATTTACTCGCGACTTGATTGTATCTATCAGAGAACACCCACTCGGGTAGCAAATTTCATTGTGTAGCGGTTCGTACAATGAAGGTTTTATATATCATATACTAATCAAGTAAGTTTTTTCTAGAACTATTACCCTCTTTCATTATTACTAGTTCAGTAAAACTTGCCGCGTGGGATCTTAGAACAATCATCAAAACTTTCTTTGGGTAGATAAGGAGAGTAAGTGCATTCATAAAAAGTGACAACAATGGTTATCGTTATTTATCATCAATCTATGCAATTTTATACTTTATTTACAAGGAAAGAAGATTTCATATCATTTACTCTATTGCTTACATCATTAATAGAAACTCCGCTAATTATAAAATTATAAATACAATTGCAATTTACAATTGATTAAGCATGTAATCAGCAGTCTTACAATTGCGCAGCAATTAGCAAAATAAATTAATAACGTATGAGATACAGACATAACATATTATATACATTATATACATGTATTTATATATCACGATAATGGAGAAGATTTTTTTCAATGTAAAAGCAATGTGTCGAACGAGACTCTCTCCTCGTGGTAAGAGACAACGCATGTCTATGACCATTGCAGCGATGCATAGAACTTTGTAAACTTTAAGAAGTCTCTTTAAGCGCTCACCTTGCGCTGCCCACGTTCCCACCCTTGCTCAACGATAAATTTGATATTGATATATCATCGCTGTTTAGGATACTTTTTCCAACAATTAATTTACAGATGTTCTTGGCGGACCGAGAGATTTTGCTGGAATATACGCTCCCACCACTACTGCATATGAATTAAAATAAATATCGTAGGATATTTCACACAGCGCCATCTAGCCCCAAACTAAGCAGAGCTTGTACTATGGGAATCAGATAACTTATTTGTTTGTAAATACATACAGAACACCCAGACATGGAACAGTTAATCAATAATAATATTTATTGGCCATAAATAACAATAATGTTAGAGGCAAGTCGCTTGTCACTTGCAATATTTATTGTCACATAAATGTTTGTTCTGGTGGGTATCGAACCCACGCTAACAGTTTTGAAGCAGATTTTCTAACAAATGAGCTACTTAACAGGGTAGTCATTAACCAACTCATTTGTATGGTCGTTATATCTATTTAGCTTTATCATTTTCGTTTTACTCTATAGTTTGACTACTTAAATATTTACCATAATTATGTCTAACAATTAAAGTGTTAATCAATCATAATGCGTGTGCGCAATAAGTCAACCAAGATCACTCATAGACGTGTTCGACTGGTTACACGGAGTGTGCAACCTTATTATGAATTCGGTTCATAATAATTAAATACCTACAACATCAATTTAATTATGTAAAATAGTTTTTTAACTAAATATCATTTTAGTTCCCAATGAAAAACATAATAATGTAGAAAATCTGGAATCTAGAATGCTTGGTTGCCTGGAAAAGATCGCTCTTAGCGATAAGGCTGCCTCTTGTGGCACTAGCTCATAAGATTATTTTGTTTCCTGTGCTTTTAGGGTTCCGTACCTCAAAAGGAAAAAACGGAAACCTTATAGGATCACTTTGTTGTCCGTCTGCCTGTCAAGACCCTTTTTCTCAGGAACGCCTGAAGGTATCAAGCTGAAATTCATATCAAATACTCAGGTCTACTGTCCCTTGAAGCTGTGAAAAAATCAAACTTCTAAGCCAACGCAATCAACAGATACAGCCGTTTATGCTGCAAATTTTCGACTCTCGCAAGGGAATCAAAACCTACAGGGTACTTCCCGTGAACTCAGAATCTTGAAATTTGGTACGGAGCAACGTCTTATAGCACAGATAAAGGTAAAATCACGAAAAGCATAAATTACTATATAAAAACTTTTAGTTATATACCTACTACGGAACCCTTGGTGCGCGAGTCCGACTCGCACTTGGCTGGTTTTTTTGTGTGCACAGTAAAGAGTTTCTATATATCTATCTAAAATATGTTTCTACCATAATTCTTAGTTCTCAGTTTGCGGCCACCATTTTATCAACACTTTAGTCCACTCTACCTGGCAACATCTCCAAGAAATAGTACTAATATACAGCGCTTTACTGTTACTGCAATTTTAGATTACATGTATCTGTTAGAACCAAAAACCCATTACCAAACCCCAGCGGAAGGAAGCCCAATAAATACCATATTTACAGTTCTAAATAGTTAACCAGCTTAAAAGTATTCGATACATTACAAACACGTTTACTTCGACATAAAGTAAACGGATTTAAACGGAGACACTTTATCTTCAGCGGAAGCATAAAGCTTGCAAAGAATGTGGCTCAATTAATGTATGAAAACAAAAATAACTTGCATGTTCCCAAATGATTCAATGTCAAAACAAGTTAAGAGTTACAGACTTTCTGGGCAACATATGAAAACGAAGTATGAAATATATTAGAAACCAAAATGTATAAAAAAGTTATAAAGATAATTTCTGTAATTTTATTGCTACTTTATGGCTTTATGGCTCGAAAAAAAGGGTGTTACAAATGTATCTATCTGTTACATCACAGCTCCCAAATGGCTGAACTGATTTTGATTTAGTTATTTTTAATATGAAATAAATAAATATCGTAGGATATTTGCCACAGCGCACAAGGATAGCGTGTTCTATGGGAACCAGATAGCTGATAGAATAGTTATATACTTTTTCTATTTATAGAACACCCGTTTCACACAGAACAAACGTTTATCGTGAAATAAATATTTGTGGGTAGGTGGACATCGAACCAATGTCCTTACAGCTCTTGAAGCAGATATACTATCAAACAGTAGTGATTTATAAAATGGAGGCTGCGAATAACATTGATGAAGTTAGCAGATCAGTTGACTAAAATATTTATTCCAAGTACACCAAGATCGTAAACTTTGCCACGATCAAACGTGGGAAGAAATCGCCTGGTAATGGTCCTTATATGGAGCACGCAACTGGAGACAAAAGTTCAATTACGTAATCTCAAAAGAGGTTTTACGACATTTTAAATGTCTGTCTTTTGGAAATTATTTCTGAAGATATTTAATTTGGTGGTACAAGCTTGTTTCAAAATTGACACATTTGTGATTTATACCGCGATCAGTTCCAGTTCAGTTAAGGTTGTTATGCGTAGGCCGCCTCCGGTGAATTACAATTTCCAAACAAAGATCTGAAACCTAATCTCGAATCTTACTAAACCCAAGAATGCGGCGAATGTTTACAACCACTGCAATCCATACATTAGACCAAACACGCGAACCAAAACTGAAAGCGCAGTGTTGAGTAAACACGTCACACAAATTCATATTCGACGCATTCCAAACGCAGAACAAAGCGCAGCATCTGCGCAGTTCATTTACAAATATCAAATATTTACCGTTACGGATTCAGTAAATATTACTACAACTCGAACTTCTGATGCAGCTGTGTGCAAACAAGCGATTGTTTGATAAATTGACCAAATCAGTGTCGACCAACGGACTGAGACAATGGAGTTAAAGAATTCAAGTCGTTTATACTACGGAAAATTGTTAATTTAAATAGTTATCCGCCTTAAGTTTTTTTTTTATATTTAACCGACTTCGAAAAAGGAGTACGCTCTCAATTCGGTTGTTTTTTTTTTAGATTTTGAAAAATAAAATAAAATGAATTTGTTCATAGAAGTTTTTACCTAGAACTAGAATAAATTTCGTCTAGAACGAATTTTGATTTTCTATGAATTTTCATTGGTGTTTACGATTACCAGAATAGTCCCAATGATCTACCTACCTTTATATTTCATTGTAATGGATAAATCTTCGAGTCAGGTACTGTTTACAACAGCAAGAACACTGTTACATTGTCCTATTTAAAATCGCTATAAATTTTTCATGTCTTGTCATAAACCTACCAAAAATGGTTGGACCGCTGGCTGCCGATCCGCGGTGAAGAAATTCCAAAAAACCGCTGCATCCGCATCTCTGTGTAGCCTTTTACGACTAATGTTCAAAGCTAACACAAGGAACTGCTTGAAACACAAGCGCGAGCGACAACCATAATTCATGGGAAAATGAAACTGAATTTTACTAAAAATATACCTGTTTATTCGTCCTTTGTTTTAAATCTTTTAAACCTAAACTTGATAATGAAATCCGCTGCCATGTTGGGAGGCTGTCTAGCTTCCAATTTAAAAGACGTGGGTTCGATTTCTACTGCAGGCACCTCTGTTTTGTCTAGGTTATGTGTGTATTGCCGATGATCCAAACGGTGAAGGAAAACACTATAAAAATCTACATGGCCGAGAATTCTTAAAAACAAGTCCTCGTAATGTGAAGTCGGCCAATCTGCACTTGGCCAGCGTGGTGGCTTTACCGTTCTCATAATTAGAAGAGGTCTGTGCCCAGCAGTGGGATAGGGCTGATTAGGAAACCTGACCCAGTCAATTTAGAAAGTTATAGTTGCTATTATTGTAAAACTGACATCGCTGCTCGCATTCTTAACATGAACGACAACATACCAACCTCATCCTATCTTTAAATTTCAGACAGCTTAAAACGAGTCCTCAGTTTAAAATTCAAGCTGTAATTTATTAATGCAACTAAAATCTGAACTTTTGATAATTTATGGTTTTTTAATTAAAATCAATCGCTGGCTCTTGTAATTTGACACAAGCGTTTATTAATTGCATCCGAAGTATAGAGGAAACTATAAATAGGCATGGGATGTGATACTTGAGCAAGTTCGGGTAACTCTAGATTTGTAACCAGAGGTATTCGGATCACACTTTCCATCTGAATGCATTGATTTATGCTAAATATGTATGTGTGTGTAAGAAGTGATGAAATTACTGCAAAATATTGACATTTGCAATTGTATCAGGGCCGTTGAACATGCAAATCTATATTATGCCGGATACTTGGTAATAATTAATTAAGCTTTTAAAGTTAACTGGAATCTGAGATTGATGTGGCGTCGGTAAAGTTGGATTGGAATTTGTAGTAATAAATGAATAATGAACAAACCACGGTCTTGTAGCGATGATAGCTCAGTGGTTAGCGCGGTCGGCTAACACGCCGAAGAGCGTGAGCTCAAACCCCAACAATGATCTTGAGCTGCCGGCAAAGGAAAACTTCGTGAGGAAACCATAGCACGGTGCTTGGGTACTTTCTAGTACACAGCTGGCTAGCTACCACACTTAAGTTGAGAATCTGTCGCCAAGCACCTAACAGTGTGCACCGACAGCCTCACTTGAGAGCCAATGCCATTGTAGGCTAGGTGTTTTACGACGACTTCCACGCAAATGTAAAATATGCGGGTAGCACTGTTTCTTAAACTCAGTAAATAAAATACCATATTGAGAACACCCAGTCAGATACAAAACAAACACCTGTTCGTTACCTAAATGTCTGTCCTCGGTAGGAATCAAACCCACTAAAAAAAACCTCTAAATTTCTCGAAGTAGAACTACTGAAAAGCTAATAGGGCGTCAAAGGTACGGTATAGACCGTTGATTCCCAAAGTGGTCTATATCAACCCCCAGAGGTCGACAATGGCCGACACGGGGTCCATGTGAGAAAAAAATTGTGGGTCCGTAAGATGTAAAAGAGAGTCCATGATAGTGGATCTCATAAGCAGGTTGAGACTTTAATTTTGAATATCCATTGATTGAACAACACACAAACACAGATGATTTATTGCTTAGTTTTAACCTGAGAACTTGAACGAACGAAACTGATCTATGACGATAGAACTATGGTTTTGCAAACTTAAATAAGTTTTGTGTTGCAATTCTATAATATTAGTAGCAAACTATATCTCATAAAATTGTGTAAGTTTTTTAAACTTAATGAATTTGTAAAAATGAAACATTAGCTAAGCCGGGATTACCCAGAACCGTAAAACATCGCAAATGGTCTATGAGACAAAAAAGTTTGGAGACCCCTGGTATAGACATAAACCATGCTGGTTTTATTGCGTTTGCAAAGTCAAATAGAAATGTTTTACTACAAATCAGCAAATTAACATACTACGGCGTACCTCACGAGCGAGACCGCATTTTCATGTAAAATACCTTTTAGTACTACACTCCCGCTGACAACTACCGCACAGCCTTGACAGCAAGTTGGCAGGTCAATCGCGTTCGAATCCCGCGTTTTGTATGCAGCCCGCGCGCTGTCTGTGCGTAACTTGTGCTACGAGGGATTTTAAAGTATTTCCGGGTGATAGGATTATTATATGTTTTTATAGACATACGGTTTTTTTATATATTATAGGCTTGCGTTTGACCGCCTTCTGGCCTGATGTTAAACGAAGATGCGGTCTATGATGGAGCACGCTCGCCTAGAAGAAACCGATTCACTCGTGACTTGAAGGCACCCAGACTGTATCTATCGGGGAACACCCACTGGGGCAACAAATTCGGCGTACGAAGAAGGTGGAGCCAAACCGTTCGAGCTTTTGGAATATCAACCATGAAGCGGTGTCGATTGATACATTATATTTTGGGAAATGTTTCTTATTTTAAGCAGGACTTGTGATTGTGGTCTATGAATTTTAATTCTAAATTTCCTATAATTAATTTAATTTACTTAATTAGTTCTTTTAGGGTACACAGGTATGTTAATGTAATGTTTACACACTACTGCTTGGTGGCAGCATATCTATTCAATAAATTAGAGAAAGATGAAGAGAAAGAAAGTCCCCAGCTACCATCTGGAACGCACACTGGAAATAGTTAAAATTGAACATGGACGCTCTATTACTTCACTACAACTCGGCAAAATTAATAATGACCGTACAGATTATAAATAGAGACAGTATTTTTTACAAGGGTCATTGTCTCGCAAGCTATGGCTAAAGCCATGTACACACATCGTATCGAACGAACGATATGATATGCGGATATCGCGCTCACTGATCAAATTCTAGCTTATATCGTGATACGTAGTCTGTACATAGTACATAAACACAAATTAAAGCTATTCAGTAATTTCAAACTTATTGTCTGTTTACTCATATATACTGTGTTTACAATTATCTGATTATAAACCAAATGTAAAAAAACAGAACTTTTTTTATAAATAGTAACGAGACGAACGAAACGCTCTCCTGATAGTAGTTCCCTCATAACTTCTAAACTACTTATTAAATTGTCCCACCGCTGGGCGCAGGCTTTCTCATTGTGAGAAGAGTAAGGCCACAGTACAAAAAAGTATATAAGTATTATTTCAGTTATCTCATTCCCATAATACAAGCTTTTCGTAGTTTAAGGTTAGATTGCGCTATATAAAATGTCATGGGATATTTATTTATGTTTTCACAATTTTTAGTGTGGATTCCATATCCAAAAGTATCATTTACTGAGAAATTGTACACCTAATTAGATTGGTACCAAAAAAAAAATTTTTCGTTTCTTTTTTCTTCAACCACACCGGCACTTAGCGTCAGGTGAGCTGTGGTCAAATACCTAGCTTGTCAAAGATGAAAAAATATGCATGTATTAAGAAGCAATTTATTTTACATACTGCTATTAGAACGTTTATTCAAATTTCGTTCTAAGGTTTTAAATATGTATCTATTTTAGCTTGATTGTACACCATGCTTATATATGTATAATAAACTTAATTCAGTGCGCGGATGACCACCGGAAGCGAACAGTCACTAAGCAAAGAGGTACTTTAGGTACATATAGCTGACATGCCTTATTTGAGTGCAAAAACTATTGACTACGGGTGTCATACAAATTGCAGAGCATGGGACTGGAATAAGAAGTTAACTATTTAAAAAAAGTTTAATACTTTATTGCTAATTTTATAAAATAATAGCACAGAAAATAAAGTTGAACTGTAATTACAAAGAATGTTTTTTTTTTATGGCTGACAGGCTAGGTGTTTGACCACAACTCACCTGATGCTAAGTGACGGTGTGGTCGAAGATGGTAAAGCACACCTAGCCTGGAATAGAACTGGCTCTCAAGTGAGGCTGCCGGAATCACCGTTAGATACTTGGCGGCAGATTTTCAACTTGAGGGTGGTAGCTAGCCAGCCGAGTACTAGAAAGTACCCTACCACCACGCTATGGTTTCCTCACGATGTTTTCCTTCACCGGCAGCTCAATCTCATTATTGGGGTTTGAACCCACGCCCTTCGGCACGCGAACCGACCGCGCTAACCACTGAGCTATCATCGCTACAAAATAGTATAGTATGAATAGTAGATTAGTATGATTAGTAGTAGTTCTATATAGTATGAATGTATATAGAACTAAATGTCGCGCTTGTTATATTAGATGTCTAATTTTCTAGGTATAATAACATTATACTATTTTGAAGAACTACTTGTATATCCTTAAATGATAAGATAACAAGCTAAAGCAATGAAAGAAGGAAAAACTGAACGGTAAATACTTAGAAATATATTACGCCTGATTATGACAAATTGCATTGCATTGCATGTGTTTTAATATCTATTATTATATACGTACATACAAAATGTAAACAATGAAATTTTCTATATACTTGTTATTTATTCTATCTATATAGATACATATATAAAAATGAGTCCCTGTTTCCCTTGGACACGCCATAACTTGAGAACGACTTTACCGATTTCATTCATAATTTTTTTTAATTTTTCTAATAATTTGTATAAGGTTCTGAAGGAAAAAAAAATTAAGAATATAGCGCAGACACTTGGAAAATTTCAGTTTTTTTTGATAAATTCCACGCGGGCGATATCCCGGGTAACAGTTAGTATACTAATATAATAAACAACAAAATAAAAAATGTAATATACCAAAAAGTCTTATCTATAAGCGAGGTGTTTTTTTATGACAAATATGACATAAATAATCAATAAAACGTCATAGCAGCAGAGAATAATACTAACGATACTAACTTAATTGAAATTCTCTATTTATGGTCATTTAAATGGTTTAATTCCACTTTCATTGTACGGACCGCTAAACAGTGGAAAGCTAACCGAGTGGATGTTCCCCGATGGATAGAATATTCAAGTCGAGAGTGAATCGTTATTGCTCCAAGCGTGCTCCATCTTAGACCGTATGATCACTTCACATCAGGCGAGATGACGGTCAAACGCACCCTATTTATGATTAAAAAATACCCGACAAGATTTGTAATAACTTATTCATCGCAGAAAATCATAAACATATAAAACTGGCTTAGATACATACAATCGTTTAACGTTCCATAAACTATATAGTCGCGCATCAAATACAAAACATACAAAACAATAGGTAAGTCGTATAAAAAACACAGTGATATCATAGAAACATTACGGAATCCCCCAATATCATCATTCTAGTAGTGACGCGTGTACTGGCTGACAATTGTTCCAAAACGACTACGAGCTCGTGGATTGCATGATGAATAGCTTGTACTATGTACTATACATTGTTTTATGACTGACGATTTAAAAATAAGTGATTATTGAATTACTAGTGAGTAATTATATTTTTTTTCATATAGGTATAACATATAAAAGTATAATGCAGGTGACTTCAAATCATAACTGAACAGGTTCCTTGTATGGAGACGTACTCCATCCAAGACCGCATCATTGCTTTACATGAAGCAACATGTGGTCAAACAAACCTATTATGAATAAAAATAAACAAAAAATGAAAGAATAAATATTTTGTTTTCTTTACAAAGTCATATCTATTACAACAGCCATGTTTTTTGGACCAAATCATTGGAGTACTGGGCTTATTTTTCATAGTTTGGCGACGATCTCATCTGATGGAAAGCGATGATATGATCAAAAGTGAAGCACGCCTGCCGTGGATGTAAATGTCATTGAACTTGACCTTTGTCTTAATAAGCACCTATGATGATTGTTGTAATTACGCCTGAAAATGTAAAAAAACGTAAGTAACTAGTAACATTTTTGAAATTTGGACAGCCAGAAGAGACAGTGACCGAAATTCCCCTATTCAGCCCAAACCACAATACGAACCAAATTGAATTATTTCCTGTGAAAACCGCAGAATAAAAACAAAAAAAAACATAAATTACTGAAACGTTGACTTTCTCACGACATTTTCTTTGGCTATTCGATCGCTGCAAAGAATGTCATAGCTTCGTATGGACGAAGTATGGAAGTAGAATTATTATTCTAAATGTAAAAAAACAGGCATTAATAGTAAGAATCTAACAAAGAAAAACAAATAGGTACATTTGCACCTATATATATAGCGAGTCATAGTGTTTTTTACCGATGATAGGTCAGTGGTTGGCGCGGTCGGTTAACACTTTTACCTATTATAATATTTATTATTAATATAATATATTTACACTTATGATTTTCTTATTTTATATACCTATGTTAAAGTACTCAGCTGGCTAAATACCAAGTTAAAAATCTGTCACCAAGCACCTAACGGTGTGTCCCGGTAGCTCTTTTAGAGCCAATTCCATTCCAGGTTAGGTGTGTTCACGACACCGTCACATAAAATTAGGTGAACTGTAGGCAAACACATAGCCTGTAATAATTTAAAAAAATAAATTTAAAGAGGTTTTTTTGCTGAGGCAAATATGTCGCTCTGGTAACAGTGATTCTATATTACAATCTTAGAGGAGTTAAGATTACAATTAAGTTTATATTTATACACAATTTAAATTCTAAGGGTTAGATTATAAACTGATTAACTAATAATGGAACTAAATTAGATTCCTCGCTAATAAAAAAATCACTATCTTAACTGTTTTAATTTAGTAATAATCTTGAGAATTGCGTTTTTTTAGTAAAAATGTAGGCCAGCCTTGTTTTAGATATATCGTAATATAGCCGTATTTAATGAGTTAAATTTATGTGTTATTAAGTTGATATTAAACTGGCTGTTTTTTTTTTTAACTTTTAGGGCAATATTTTTGCGCTAACAAGATCGCCGTTACTTTACGAGTAATTGCATCTAATCGGCAACACCCGCATGCCCAACAAGCCGAAAGTGAAAATGATCGGATCAATTATTTTGACATTCCAAATCGGAACACCGTGCCTCGGAACTTTCTCGATCATTACGCTATTTTGGGGCTATTTCGAAAATTATCTCGTCATAAATATTATGGTTTATTTTTTGAACTAATGGTAGGAAACATAAGCAACTATTGCTGTTAAAATTTTATTTTGATAATCCGAGTGTACAGTAACCTTGAACTAGTTGGTCCGACCATCTTCTGTTATTACATATGTGCAACATCCTTAGTAAAGCATAGACAGATCGGCAATTCGTTTCGGATAATAACAGTTAGCGGAGAGAAACTAATATTTATATATCTCACGCATGGACGTAATGATATCATTCATAACGACTTCATTTAAAAGTTAGGTTCAATCTAGTGTACTAAATGGCACGAAGATGTGTTTTTTCACATAGCAAATTCTCTATTTGTTTTTAGTACTCTAATTCGCTCGGTTGAAATTTCGGTGACTTTATTATAAAACATTAAATTTCTTATATAAATCTGTTACGTGGTTTAGAAGAAGTAAACTGAGAAACAGGCAGACGCGGACTTTGTTATATTATACTATTAAACAAAGTAAGTCAATGTCAAGTTTGGTCATGCCCTAGGAAGAAGTAGTAACTTTACTACAAGCTTCAAAGGAGTTTTTGAAGTTCTTGATTCTCACGCGCGCTTGTAAATAAATCGGCATTTTATGAATAAGTAGCCACCAATAAATTTCCCAATTTAAATTTTGGAAAATAATGCAATGCGGCAAAATGACTTTTCCACGTTCTCGGCAAAACTCTAGACCGATGTTTCGTCCGGAATGACATAAAACATACAAGAATTGCATTTTTTTTTTTCAAGAATATTCTTGTTAACCTCACCAAATTACACCTTACACACGGCTCTTACGAAGCTACAGTTTACACAACCGACCATTTACCGTGTGCGTTCTTCAATCGCTGTACCTAATTGTAGTGTTTACATGTAGATGAGTGTAATTCCTTAAAGTGTGCAATTTCACGATTAACTTTCTATACATCGTGTGTAACCTTTAATTGTAGTGTTACGTTTACATATGTTTGTTTTTTCAATTTCGAAGCACACGCAACACACGGGGTTAAAACAAAGTACAACTTGCGTTTTTCTGCATAATAGTATCTGTTACTACATATATACGGGGTTATAAGTTTGGAGTTATACTAAGCCATGAAGAGGTCATTTTACTAATAGTCACGCACAATTTTTACTATTTTGCGATGGGAACTTAAGTGGTTTAGACACATTTTAGTTTTACTTATGCGGGAAGGGTGAAATACAACCCTATTTCACACCTTTCAAGTTATATTTATGCGACGAAAAGTTGTCTGTGTCCTTCAATCCAAGGTTCCGTCTATCCTTATACCATAATCTATCAAAATTTGTTTTTTTTTTTTCTAATTGTAACGCGCTTTATTGCAGAAAGTAATTATGTATAAGCTCTTATGTATATAATTGACTTTTATAATTCACTCAATTAGATGTAATCTATTTCAATCTTTAATCAAAACAATTTATTCCACCTTTGATCTTGATAGCTATTATTTAATGATATATCAACACTGTACAGAGATAATCAGCTCGGTGCAAAAACAGACATTCAGAATGAAGATTAAAATCAAGTGTATTCTTCAGTCGCTCGGAACTACGTAGAGGAAGTGCAAACCGTAACAATTAGAATATCAGTGAAACAATCTGTAATATTAGCTGTCTATTTGACCCACTTAACTGACGAATTAATTTAATAAACCTAGATCGCACCAATATGGGATGCACTTCAAATCGAAACTTTCAAAACAGAACACTGCACCGCTTCATGGTCGATATTCCGAAAACTCGAACTAAACGAATTGATTTCATTGTACGAACTGCTGCCCGAGGAGGTGTTCTCTAATAGATACATTCTGGGTGCGCTTAAGTCGCGACTGCATCGGTTTCTTCTAGGACGAGCGTGCTCTACCCCAGACCGCATCTTCGCCTGATGCGAGTTAACGATCAAACAAGCGAGCGAGCAAGTACATTTAAAATTTAAAAAAAAACTACGTAGCAAAATAATAAATTGAGTGAAAATTTCGCACTGTATTCTTAAGTACCAAACAAACTCTATCGCAGATATTCCGCTGATTAGTTACTTATTTTCAGATCTTTGCTAGAATTTCAATATTACGCATACATTAACAAAACAATAAATATACATAGATATATATAAATACCCGGAAC